>JARHVA010000290.1:677500-3077500 GCA_037957365.1 Torreya grandis | reverse complement strand
TATTTGAACACATCCATGCTTTGGTTAGCATGAATGTTAGGGTTATCCAAGATAACCTTGCCTTTATCAAGCATATCTTGAACAATGTTTTTAAATGTTTTATAGTTGTTAGAATTATGGCCTTTAACATGATGATAGACACAAAATTCATCCTCTTTGTACCAAGTTGGGATGGGATGAGAGGGATAAAATTATATAGGAGGTGTAATTTGAGGAAGGTTAATATCTCCTTGATACAATAGTTTATCCAAAATGGAAGTGTATAACTCTCCAATAAGAGTGTATTATCTTTGTTCATATCATTGTTGGAATAATTTGGTAAGATTTTGTGAGGTGAATGGCCTAGATCAGTTGACTGTGCTAGAAGAAGCTAATTTAATCACCATAGAATTGGTGGAACCTTTTGACTTTTTACTGGAAGAAGAGGGTTTAAAGGAAGAGTCATTAGGTTTGGAGTTGGTATTTTTATTATGCAACTTAACCCTACCTTCATCTATATCCTAAATCTCTAACCTTCATGCCATTGTAAAAGCTTCATCAAATGTGAAGAAAGTCTAGATGTGAAGGGTAGAAGAGATGTGTTTGGTACATGATATTAAGAAAATATTGATAAGCTCAGGTTGAGGTAAAGAAAAAGATAGCTGATTGATTAAACCTCTCCAAAGAGTGAAAAATTTAGTGATAGACTCATCATCAAACTATCTAATGGGATAAAGGTATGTAATAGAGACATTTTTAGAAAAATTGATAGAGAAGTGGTCCAATAATAGTTGAGAAAGTTGGGTAAATGAGAAAAGGGAGTGCCAAGTTATGGAAATGCACCAATCCAAGGTAGCACCCAAAAGAGGCATAGGAAAAGTATGGAGCAATAATGCATTGGCATGCCCCATTAGGTAACAAGCATGTCAAAATACTCATAAGTGTTGTTGTGGGTCATCTTTACTCTAGAAATGATTAAATTTAGGGATCTCTCATTAATTTAAGTAGGGGTGAATAGGTACAGAAGGATGGATGGATTCATTACATATTTTATCATAAGATAGAACATTCTTTGAACTTGACACTGATGTTTCTAGGTTAGACATCTTATCCATCAGCATCTTGATGAGATTGAGAGAAGGATTGGTGTGAGAATCACCCCCTAAGTTTTAGGGTACTTAAAGGGAGATATAGGTGGGATATGATACACCTTGTTTTGGTAGTGTAGATGCAACATACTAGTAATGAGTCATGGGTTGAGGGGTAAAAATGAAAGAGGCTTGTCCTATGGGGTTAGAAATAATGCCTTGTTTGGGTGTTATCACCAGAGGTTGGGTTGTTGGCATGGTTACATGGGTTGAAGGGTGAGTTTTAACCCTTGTAATTATGGGTTCAAGAGTTGATGGGATGGACACTACCAAGTTTTGAAATGGTGTTTGACTTGGTTGGGCTAGTAGTGGCTGTGAGGATAAGGGAGTTGCTACAAAAGTTGGGTTAAGAAGATGAGACTGATCATTTGGGGTGGTTGAATTTTGAGGGTTATTTATGGTTGGGTCATTTGTTAAAATAGTGGTTTGGGTGACCATATATTGAATGGTGGAAACCACCGAGACTATATCTATATCCATCAAAGAAGTTGGCATGCCATAAAGGGGATCTCTCACAGTGTTATGAGTATGGCTCATGGTGAGATAATGTTAAAGGGATACAATGTTATAATCAATAAATGTCATGAATTTAGGATCTGATTTAGGTATAAGGGGGATATTTTTAGGACTAGTAGGCATAGGGGTATTCTCTATAGTCGAAGTATGCTCCATGGCAGAATCAAAAAGGAGAGGGGAAGGTGGGAATAGTTTCCAGATTATGTAATTGACAAGAATTTTAGTTTGGATACATGTCAAGACCATGAAAAAAGGATAAAGGTAGGCCTCAAACTCTGTATTAGTTGTAGAGTGTCAGAAAACTAGGCTTAAGTATAGGTAGGTAGGCAATTTTAATTTATTGCTTTAAGCAAGTTAAAATTTATAAAAGAACATAGTCACCAATATCGGTTATCTAATTGATGCCAGTAGGTAACAGGGCTACCAAAGTTGGTTACCTTACTGATGTTAGTTACTATGGAATCTAAAAAGGCAAAAAATCCAAGGTTTTGGTAACCTAGAGGCAAAATATGGATATAACAAAAGATACAATAAGTCTATGCAAGGAAAAAGGACACATAGAAACCCTAAAACTAGAGGTTAATAGAATATAAGAGGTAAAAATTCCTAGATTCTATAAATTGATAAAGGAAACATCCTCACAAACTCAAATAATATAAAAGACAAAAGGAAGTAGAAAAGGAACATGCAGCCACTAAACATTAACTCCTAGGGATTAATTTTAGTCTCTTGATGGTTTATGCCTTAGAAAGTGTGAGAGTAAAATTGGTTTGTGAAATGGGTACTAGATGAGTAGTCTAAGGATGGTTCTAGGTTAGTTTCGATGATCAATGAAAATCTATATTAGACTATGTACATGTCTTGTTATAGGGGATTGATCCCCATACTTCACATACCTAAAGCTGAGATGGGTTGCTTAGCTAGAATATAACACCTATCTAGAGTTTATACTCCATCATAGAATGGAGTGGGTCCTCCCCTTGGTGGTGAAATCCAAGTTGGATCATCGGGTAGGATAAGGTGATCCATTGGGTGATGAAATCCCAATGGGCCTTGTCTCAAGTGAGTTTAGATGTTTAATTTTGTGAGAGTGATCTGGTTGTGTTACATTTGTGTTCTATGATTTATTCATGATGCTTTATTTAACTAGGTGAGCTAAATGAAATAAGCAAAATAATGACATACAATGAGTTTTAAATCCAAATAAAAAAATGTGCAAATTTAGATGAAAACAATGGTGAATAAGAAAAGAGGATGAATTTCACTATCCTAATGCTCAAAAGAGGCAAAAAAAAGAAGTTATTCTTTTTAGCTTGCAGGAAAATAATGAATTTCTTTTAGAGGCAAAAGAAGAGGAGAAAGATAGGGAAGGAAAATTTTAGTTCTTTCCTTAAATAGAAAATAAAAAATTCAAAATTTCATTCTTGATAAAGATAAAGAGAAAAAGTGCAAGGAATGAAAATTTCACTATGGTGCACCTATATGAATAGCTAGATAAGTAACAAACCTAAGAAAACTCTAAGGTCCCATCGGGCATGGCAGAATGTTTCACTACATTTTAAGCTTATTTTACATTCGAAGAGAGAGAGAGAGAGAGAGAGAGAGAGAGAGAGAGAGAGAGAGAGAGAGAGAGAGAGAGAGAGAGAGAGAGAGAGAGAGAGAGAGAGAGAGAGAGAGAGAGAGAGAGAGAGAGAGAGAGAGAGAGTTTTATTTACCATGTTGTAGGTCTGAGTGTAGCAGAAGATAATACAATGCAAGTTGATAAGTTAGGTTTATGTTTTAGGAAGTTTTTTAGGTGATTTTGAGGTTTTTAGTTCAAAAACATAGTAACTAATGTTATTTAAAGGACTGATATTGGTTGGGGTCACCGATGTCAGTTTGGGGTCATCGATGTCAGCTGGGTTAGTAGTATTATAATGAGTTAGAGAAGGATTTTTTGAGAGGGAGAATGGGAGTATGATTAGGTTGTGAGGTTGGTAAGAGTCTCAAGGAGGTGGGTAAGACTTGAGGGAGTCAAGATAGAGGGCTGGTATGCTGAGGCAGAGAGAAGTGGGTGGGGTGCTTTACAACTCCTCCATGGAAGGAGTCGGGGTTCATGAAACAATAAATAATATAATATAAAACAATTATGAAATTACTATTTAAAGACTTACAAAATACCAAGATATACTTATCTAATGAAATGGGTGAACTATGACTACCAGATAGATGACTCTGATGAGGCTTGGTGAGCCGATGGGTGAATGGACAAGACAAGCATGTGTTATTGGTCCTCAAGAGTTCAAGCTCTACGTAGTGTATCAATTCTTGATTTGGATCAATTTATATATAATAATGACAAGTGTGGATGTCGAAAGTAAATATAAGATTCTCTAATTGCCAAAATCCTATGTGTGAATTATTGATTTTTGTGACCCAAATACTAACTTGGAATTAAGCTTAAGTAATCGACATCGATGATCCCATCAATGTCAGCCAAGGGTTTATTGATGTCAATGGCATGACCAACTGTGGTTTCCATTAGAAAATGGTAAAAATGTGAGACTATGAATAATGTAGTTAGTTAAGAAGTTATGTTAGGGGTGAGAACAAATCATAGGTAGTTAGGATTAGGAGACTAAGTCTCAAGGTGACTCAGAGGGTAAGAATTAGTGTTAGGATGAGGTTGCCAGGTGTAGTGGCATAAGTGGGTTTTAATTAACTTAATTAAATATTTTAAAGTAAAAACATGGGTTAGGAAGGTTAATTATTAAAAGGGGATCAAGGGATGTTTCAACATAAGGATTCACACAAGTGTGTGACGTAATTCTGGTGTCTACAATTACTTCATGTTGCCCAATGGTTAAATTCATGTTCATATGAAATTAGAAATTTGTCATTAAGTTTGAAGCAAAGATCAACAAAACTTATCTTTTTTTCCATACCCTTCATTTTAATCCTTTTATATAAATTCACCTTAGATTAGCTTCATTGTGAATAGTCATCTTAGTTTATCTTTAGACTTAGTTTTAAGCATAATTCACTTTAAATAGTAGAGGTCATATTAAAAAACAAAGATTAACTATTAAGCCATGGTGGCTCCCAACCATCAACTAATATAAATTTGTGAAATAGACAACTTGTTCTACCTTTATTCCACAAATGATAATAGGATTATCATAACCAACAACTCATGCAATGGATTCTTTGAATCGAAAAATGAGAAGTGTTTTTAAACACTATGTGAACCCATTGATACATTTAGGTGCATCAACAAGGGGAAAAAATTGGTGCTAGAAGGAAGGCCTAGTTAAATCTTTGAAAATTTACAACATCTTTTCTAATTTTGGTGAATTTTGTTCAAATATTGATGTATTCTTTGCATATTTGTGTAAACATGATTGGTTTTAATAGTTTTAAAACTAGTCTGTATGCTTATTTAGTCAAAGATAGATGTTCTTTGAAATTTTATGTTTAATTATGGTAAATATAGCTTAAAATATATGAATCTAAGGCATTTGAGGTTAGTAATAGCTATTTTATTCAAAGATTGATTGGATATCTACAAATTTGAGTTTATTTGAGCTTAAAACATGTAAAGATCATTCATATTTAAATGTTTGAACACATCTTTGAGATAATTTAGTTAAATATTGATCTCTTTTATCATTATTGATACATATTTGTGAAAATTTTGATTGATGTCCAAGTCTGATCATCATGCTTTGTAAAGATAAGACTTATACATTGTATTTCAAATAAGGTTCAAAGATCTCAAGCTATAATTTCCAAAGATAAGGACCGAGTCACGTTTAGAGACAAGGGTTCCCATTCTTTCATAAGAAGTCCATAAAATAGCTAGGAGAGACAAAGGTAAGCATAGACTTTCAAATTCTCAACCAACTTCACCAATTTAGGGAGCTACTACATTCAATCCTTATCAAGGTATGGATTCACTATGTGGTTATTACATCAATGTGATAGGTGTGGTACATGACCTTCCTCGTAATCCAAAAAAGTATTTACCTAATTTTAGTCCTAATGGTGTTGTAACTATTGAAGAACACATTAAATGCTTTAAAGCTGCTTTAAGACTTTTGAATGTTGTTCATGAAGATGTGGCATGTAGATTGCATCTATTTACTTTCAAAGATGTTGCATATCAATGTTTTCTTAACCTTCCTAAAAAATACATATCTAGCTAAATGATTTTAATAATTACTTCATTGATCATTTTGGTAAAATCATTAGTCCATGTGTCTTTTAGCAACATTTTACCATAGTCAAAAGAGACTTAAATGAGTCCATAAAAGAATTTAATACTATATTCCAAAAAATGTTTAGTAGAACCATAGCTCCTTATAGACCTAATGAGGCTTTAGCCTTAGAGATATACAAATATTCCTTAGATCCCATGACTTCTATGTTTCTCAAAAGATCTACTCAAGTTATTAATACATTAGCATTAGCTTATGCTTGGGCTATAATCATTAATGATCAATTGCAACCCCAGGGCCAAATGGTATATATTATACCAAACATTAATCCAAATTTTCCTATACTAAATGTTATTCCCAATTCTAATCAAAATATTCCTACCTTAAATTAGCTTCCAGTTTTGAACCAATTACCTTTGAGCCATGCATATCGTAGCCAAAATATAGGATTCTTGAATGACTCTATCAATGGATCTCATCCACTAGACTATAGAGTTTTGATGCCTACAACCATTATCAATACTCAAGTTCATAATTATAAGGCACCCAAGAATGAGAATGAATCTATCTTAAAAATGGCTCGAAATCTAAGCACTAATTTCATTCAACTATAAAAATAAGCTGGCCATATGAGGGAAAGCTCTAATAAGAAATTATCTTTCCAAAGGTTTAATATACATTCAAATATATTTCAAAATAATAAAAACAACAACCATAACAATGAGTCATCCTATAATAAGAATGTTCCCAATATAAATCTTGATGATGTAGCTTTTCTTGATTATTATAAAGTGCATTACACTTCAAATCATGGTGAATTAGACTATCTAGAGTTTTGTAATGATTTTGAAGCTTTTCTAAAAGAATTGGATACTTTTGAAGTCATACCTAATAAAGACAATGGTGAAAATACCTCATGTTATTTAAATTCATCTAAATCTACTGATTTAACTCTTATAGTGGAGACATTTGAGTTTCCATTCCAAGAAGAGAATGAGCCTAAGGATATCCCTAAAGATATTCATGCTTTTTAGAAATATATAAAGAAGACCTATCCTATAAGGAATTTAGATCAGAAACAACCTTTGACTACTTCAACTCCACTAAATAACTTTGACACTCCTCCTAATACTACATCAAATAACAATCTAGAGCCTCCTAAGGGAAGTACCTCTAAACCTAATAATGATACATCTAATTATTCCAATAGGATTGTATATAATATAGTAAAGGACATGAAAAAGATCAAAGCTAACATTACTTTGCATGAGTTAACTCAGATTAAAAAAACAAAGGGATATTTTGTTGGAATCTTTATCTAATAAGCCTAGTAAACCACAAAAGTCTACACACTCTAATGTTGCAATACACAAAATTAAGGTAGACATTCCACCTTTCCTACTTATAGTCAATATCTTTGGTAAGAATCTAGATAATTACTTATTAAATTTTGGTGTATATATAGATATTATGCCTCAAGGTATTTATGAGCAATTAAGCTTGATTCCCATTAAATTTGATAGATTTGTGACTCAATTAGATAAATCAAGATTCAAAATGATTGATGAATTGTTAAATGTTCACATGCAGATTATTTTTGAACCAAGGATATAATAGTTCATTGACATCCAAGTGGTGGATATTATTGATGCATATAGAATACTAATAAGTAGGGACTAGACCATATCATTGAATGGTTATATGTCAACTAATTGTTCACACATGTGGTTACCTTGGAAAAGAGTTATAAATTAAATCAAGATAGGAAGGGAACCTAAAATGAAGCATATGATCACTGAGTACAATGCAACCAATGAGAAGGTCAACATGGTTAACTCATATCTAAGTGTTTACACTTTTGACACCACAAAGGTATGTAACTCCAAAACTTATGATGTTATGCCTATATTATGGAATCTTTATTTTGATGGTGCTAGATGTAAATCAGGTTCTGGATTAGGAGTCGTATTAATCAATCCCATTGGGAAAGCATACAATTCCTCTTACAAACTCTAATTTGCATGCACTAACAATCTCACAGAGTATGAAGGACTTATTCTTGGATTATAGTTTACAATCAAACATAAGGTCAAGGAACTATTAGTTTTTGGTGATTCTAAACTAGTAGTTAATCAGATCAAGAGTAAATATCAATGCAATTTGTCCTATATTAATAAATATAGAGTTAGAGTGTGGGACTTGATTGAATTTTTTTATGCTTTTAACATTGTGTCAATCCCTAGGGAAGAAAACAAGGCTATTGATGAACTTTATTTAACTACAACCAATCTTTTGCCCAATCAAGGTTCTAAGTTACAAAGCCTTGCCATTGAATTAATCCCATGTCCCTTGGTACTAAATAATGTCAACCATTTATAAGTATTCAGTGATGATCAACATATCATAGATTTCATGACTAGATCAGAAGTATTTGAGGCTCACATCATTGATGAAGCTAGTGAAAATACCCTTGATGATGATAGATTTGAAGGCAAACTTGATGACAAAGTCATTTATTTGAGTGATAATAAGATCCCCAAAGGGATGATAGCCTTAGAGAGACTATTTTATTTAGATAAACTAGTTGAGGCTGTCAAAATTACCAAATTATATGGGAAGGACTACAAACCATTAAACTTAGGTTCACAAGGTCAAACTCAGCTAATGAATAGTGGTACAACTTGTACAAGCATTAAAACTAAGAGAGATATATATTTGTTGATTGAGTATAGGGATGTAATAGCATGGTCCTATTATGACTTGAAGATCTTTGATCCTAAGGTCATAACCCATACCATACCTCTAAAAGAAGATTGCAAACCATTTAGGCAAAAAAAAGGTTAGTCAACCCTATCCTAGAACCATTGATATACAAAGAGGTCAAGAAGTTACTAGGTGATAAGATAGTGTTTCCCATTAGAAACTCCATTTGGGTAGCTAACCTAGTAGTAGTTAGGAAGAAAAATGGTGAAATCAGATTGTGCATTGATTTTATAAATCTGAATAGAGCATCTAATAAGAATAATTACCCCTACATTTTATTGACCAAATAATCCAAATTATTTTTGGTTCTACCATGATGTCATTTCTTGATGTATTTTTAGGGTATAATCAGGTGTTAGTGAACAAGGAAGATAGAATGAAGACTACATTTACTACTAAGTGGGTCACTTTTGCCTACAAGAGAATGCCCTTTGGATTGATAAATGTAGGTACAACCTTTCAAAGAGCAATGGATCATGAATTCTAAGGACTCATAGTTAAGTGCATTATCATATAATTGGATGACTTGATTATCTTTTCAAATAACAAGGAAGATCACATGTTGCACTTGAAACAAGTATTTGAAAGGTGTAGAAGGTATGGAATTTCTCTCGACCTAAATAAGATCATTTTTTTTGTAACTAAGATAGAATTTTTGGGACATGTTATAACTAAAGAGGGTATCTCTATAGACCCAAATAGAGTAAATGTAATATAAAATATAGAACTCCCTAATAATAAAAAGGAACTAAAGTCTCTCTTTGGTATAATCATCTTTGTGAGGAAGTTTATTTCTAGTTTTACAAAAATAATGAGACCTTTGAATGACATGTTGAATAAAAATTCTAAGATCATTTGGAATTAAGAGACAAAAAAGGCCTTCAAGGAAATCAAAGAAGCAATTGGACAAGCCCCTGTGTTGATAAGTACAAAATTTACTAAGGACTTCTATCTTTAATCTATAACTTCTAACCATTCAATTGTATCTATCCTAACTCAGAAGATAGATGGATGTCATCATCATATTTCTTTCATGAGTACTAATTTTAAAAATGTTGAATTGAATTATTCTCTTATTGATAAACAAGCATGTTCTCTAGTCAAGGTAGTGAGTAAATTTAGGCATTATATCTTTTATAAATAAGGTACATGCAATATTACTAGACCCTTCCACTAAGCTCATGCTTAGTCAATGTGAACTTGGAAAAAGGAGAGGTAAGTGAATGTCCATTCTCCAAGAATATGATCTAGATATGAAGACTATATAGTTGGAAAGATGTCAAGGTTTAATTCAATTAATTGATAATACTAATCCCAAACTGAGTTTTATGAAGGTTGATCAACAAATATTTTAATCTAATGATTGGTATGATCCTATTATTCAGTTTCCAATCAATTGTTATTGTCCTACAAGTTTAAGTAGAGAGTGAAAAAGATCTTTAAGGCTCAAATTAACTCATTTTATGATCAAGTATGGAGTGTTATATAGGAAGAAATTTGAAGGAATTTACCTAAAGTGTGTTTCAAAGGAAGAGGCGACTAAGATATTGAGCACTTTTCATGAAAAACTTGGAAGTGGACATCCATATGGAAGGACTATAGCTCACAAGATTTGTAGGGCTGGTTACTATTGGCCTACTATCTTCAGAGATGCTCACAAGCATGTGAAATAATGCCACTCATGTCAAGTCTTCAAGACTAAAGAGTCCAAGGCAGCCATGCCACTAAAGCTAATAATGACTGATAAACCCTTTTCCCAATGGGGATTGGATTATTTTGGGTTTATTAACCTCAATTACTCTGATGGTCATAAGTATGTTCTAACTGCTACTAAATACTACACTATATAGACTAAAGTAGTGGCTACCAAATAGTGTAGAACTGAAGAGGTTATTAAATTTAAAAAAAAAACATATGCACAAGGTTTGGGACACTTGTATCTCTAGTTTATGATAATAGATCTTCTTTTGTATCTATTAAGATGATTGAATGGGCATATGACAACAACATTTTTATCAAGTTATCCTCAAACCATTACCCTCAAGGCAATGGAATGTCTAAATCAACAAATAATAACTTGATGAAAGCCATAAATAAGTTTTTAGCTGATAAACCAAGAACATGTCATAAGATACTTAAGTATGCCCTTTGGGAAGATATAACAAGAGTTAAAAAATCTCTCAAGCAATCACCATTCTTATTGGTATATGGTTAAGAACCTATATTTCCCATCACACTCAAGATACCAACATATAGGTTCATACAAGAGTACATGGAGGAGGACCAAGAATTTAAAAATTCAAGGTTGTTGGACATCATACAAATAGAAGATGCAAGAGAGTAAGATTTTTCCAAGTTTAGAAGACACCAAACCATAGTCAAGAGGTGGTTTGACAAACATTCAAATATAAAAGTGTTTAGACAAAGAGATTTAGTTATTCTCTGGGGTAAAGCCTCAAAACCAAAGGGAAAACATGAGAAGTTCACATCTCTATGGATTGGTCCATATTAAATTATTGAGACCCTAGGAAATAACACATTCAAATTGAAAGACTTACAAGGAGTAGAGTTTATATTTCTAACCAATGGGAAATACCTCAAGCATTATTTCTCTATTTTCCCACCTGAAGCCTTCATAGAGTAAACTTTAAGACTAGTTAGAGTTAGTGTAGGGAGAATAAATTAGTTTCCTTCTTGTTCTTTCCTTCTTGTCTGTTGCTTATACATAGTGTTTGTTTGTTTCCTTTAATTTCTATTAGTGTGATTTCTACTTAGTTTGTTTGCTTTCCCTACTTTGTTCCTTACTTTTAATAAGTCTATTATAGGCATCCCTCAAATCAAGATTCATATGATTTCTTAAATAAGCCTCACAGTTTAGGAATGCAAGTATGTTTTCTCAGTAGTGGTTGATCATGGATTATTGAAATATGATCTTAATGTTATGGTTCATAAAAACTAGTAAAGAATAATAAATAGGTTAATTATTCATTGGGATTTTGAGAATTTTTATAATATAAGCTTGGTCTTAAGAAAGATTGCACAGGTAAGATGAAAGCTTGAATTATTAAGATATAGTCATGTTTGTACTTAATAAACATTAATTTCTTGGGATAAAGTTTATAACCAAAGATGATTGTCTAAAGATCAAACATGTAACCAAATCATAAAACCTAGCTAATATAGTTACTAACCTTTAATAGAAAGTTAAAATATCTAAAAATATAAAAACTAAGAGTTTATTGCAAAAATTAAAAGGCTTTCTAGGTAGAGGTGATTCTGGTAATCTCTACTAGGGCTATGGATACCTAGATGGTAGTGGAGCAAGGCTTTGAGTAGAGATAAAGTCATATCTATTAGGGTTATGGATGCCTAGCTGGTAGTAGATCAATGTCTAAGATTTCTTAAGTTAAATCATGGTTCTTAATGAATATCCACACATGCTAAAAGTTAATGTTAATGGTTAAAGTCATGTATCTAGAAGTTGTTTTCTAAATCCTATGGTAATTAGTAAGTTTAATCAAATCACACACATAACATGGCTATGTTTTGATGTATGATCCTAATTATTCATGTGTAATATTTGTTCTAACCATGAACTGATCTTAATAATGGTGCTTGAACGAGTGGAATAAGTAGCCTAGTTATTAGTCTAAACCAAAGTCTCTAAATTCTAACATAGTGGTATGTTTCCCCTAGAAGTTGATATTTTTTGAGGTCAACATACCCCCATTTTTATAAAATGTGGTCCCTTGTTTTGAATTATTCAAATTTGTACCTTAAAGTTGAAGATTCACTTGATCATAGTACCACTAGCATGTCTACACATTGTCTTTATTTGCAGATCATTCACACTTGATTTAGTTGGAATATTTTTTCATAATTCTGATTTAATCTTGCCTAAAATTTCTAACATTGTATCTTTATGTTTTAGGTTGCAACTCTAATAAATTTCATTTGGAATGGGAAATGCCTAGGTTTCATTATTTTTATATCAACATTGGCCTTTTACTAGCCTTTGGTCTGCTAAAAATCAAACTAAAATCATCTTAAAAACCTCATTCAAATTACCCTAGATCAGGTCCCTTTGAATCAAATTCAAATTTGGTAAGAATAATTTACATGGGAATGATTTATCATATCGTGGACTTAGTTCAATTTTTATCCCAAGGTTTAGCCATGTTTATTAACATGACCAAACCTTAGTCTAATTTTTTTTATATTGGGTACCTTTATGTCCCATAAACCCTTGGTCAATTTTATCATTAGCATGGTCTAACTAAATAAAGGGTCCCTTTTACTATATACTTAGCCTAAAATTCTTACCCTAAAGTTTATTGTATTTATTAATACAATAAACCTTAGGCTAAAATTATATGTTATGTATTTTATTATTCATGAGGTCCCCTTTATTATGTCTCAAAAGTTAGATTAAAATGTTTATCCTAAGGTATTATCATATTTATTAACACAAAATAAAATAATAGTCTAAAAACATTATGCTAAGATCTGTATTTTCCTAAACACTAACTTAAATATCATTTTCATCTATAGGATAAATGGTTTGTGATCGAGATCCAATGGTACAAGATTAAAGTTAAAAAGTCAAATATCAACCCTAAGCTAAAGTTCAAACATCTTCCAAATATCAATGGTACATGATTGCTTGGGCAAGATTGATCTAATAGTGCATATTGAGTCAAAACTTCCATAGAGCACCAGGACAAGAGATAAAGTGATAAGTGTCACAATCTCAACCAAAGAACACTTAAAAACTAATGGCATTCGACCTTGTGGATCAAGATCTAATAGAATGCATTTACTCGGGTGAGGATGATCAAACAATGTGTATCAAGCATTGAAAATTCAAGGACCCTAGAAACAACTGTGAAGGTGACATGTGGCATAATCATGAGCCATAAATTAAAGCTTGAGCATATTTCAAAGATTGATAGTATGTAGATGAGTGTACACATTCCAATCAATGATATGTAGAATAAGAGGCATAATTAAGCATATCAAGATTGATGGAGCATGATTTATCTATGCAAATGAGATCAATAGTATGAGATTAACATTGACATTTTAACAAATCTCAAGGTAAATTTAAAAGTGACAAGTGTCACAACTATAGGCAATGCAATAAGAAACCAATAGTGTATGATCTTTCAGATCAAGATCAATAATCCATGTTGATCTATGCAAGAATGATCCAATGGTGTGAGATCAAGGTATATTTTTTATAAGGCAATGGTCACTTTAAAGATTAACAAGAAAAATGCCATTAAAATGCCACATCGAAGCCATGTAAGTATAATACACCAAGTTAAAGATGTTGAAGACCTAAGAAATACAAGGGTATAAGTATGCAATCTAATTGAGATCCAAGTCATGAAGCTCAAGCAAGTTCAAATAGCTACCACCATTAAAACACTGTAAAGCCCTGGAAAGTACATAAACCCTAATTCAACCCTATGCTTTTTATAATCAAACCAAAGAAGTTGAATATCACTTATGAAAGGATAATTCAATCCAAAATTGAACTATAGACCACTAACAAGCAATCTAGGGAAGCCCACAATCATGACATCCAAAAAAAGTGTTTCAAAGAAAGATGTGAAGCTCTATCTAACTTTAGATATAAAAGAGAGGGTTTTTAAAGACACGTAATTTGATGCCACAACTCTAAATATAGGAGATAATAATTGGTCAAACTTGTTTTAAATCATTGATAACTAGTTGCCCATCACAAGAGAAGAACATGTCTACAAGGAGGCTATACTAAAATGATCAAGGTCATCTAGAAATAGAACAAAATTTGAAATAACAAGCCATCTTGTCAATCTAAGAAGATATATTCAAGCTATATGAGGACACTATGATTAACTTATTCAATTATTTAAAGTTAGTTAGAACTAAACAAGAGGCAATAAGTGAGAAAAATTCCATAGTTATAGGCCAAGTTAGCCAATGGCAGGCTTTAGGATATCAAGTGATGACTTGATCAAATCCTTAACCAAGAATTAAGTCCCTAAATTTAGGACAATCAGCCTAGCCCATTTAATATGGTTATGGATATATTGGTGGTTAAAATCAAATCCCTTAGTAGTTAGTCCAGGTAGATGGAAGACATTTCCAAGGACCTCAAACAACAAGAAGATAAAATACTATGCATATTATAAAAGTTAATCAAATATCCCACCTCACTAAGTCCTTTGGGCCTTATCATTAATGAGGAGTTCAAACATAGAATTTATTAATTCATGCAGGAGGTGAGGAACTAAGGTCAAGCTAGGGGTTGATAATAAGATCATAGACCTATTATTGAAATCTGAAGAGAAGATAGGAGATGTTTGGAGAATCAAATAGGCTTTAAAGAGAGTTAAGAAATATATTACTAACCTAAGAGATCAAGAAAAGAGCTTCATGAGACCCATTGTTGATCTCGAACTGATCAACAAGAAACATCATAGAATGAAGATCCTACAAAGAAGATAGAAGGCTACAACAACACCAAGGTCCCAAGTTAGTTAGATTTGGAATATTATTTTATAACTAGCATTGTATATATTTTCTTAAAGGGATATTATTTTTGAAAAGGCATGTACAACTTGTAAAGTACATTACCTATAGGTCAGTATATTAGAAAAGGTCACTTGTTCTAGAATGTAATAGAAAGGACAACTGTCCTAGACACATGTACAAATATAATTTGACATTAATGATTATTATACCTTACGAATGGTCCATATAAAGAGGTACTACCAACTGTAAAAGGGGAGAGTGTTTTTAGATCCAAAAAACTATTTATAACTTTTGATAAAATTAATATAAGCAAGGGATTCTACAAAGTTTTTCCACATTTACTTGTGTGAATTACTATCATGGTTTCTTTCTCATTTGTTTGATCTTATCTTTAGATTTGAATGATTCTTATGAATTCGAAATGTGCATATTTTGATGTAGAGTTGATAATTTGGGCTAATGCTAGATTAGTTGAAAGTTCTTGTGTTTACTTTACTTTCTTTAATCTTCTTTCATCTAGGATAATGCTATTTGCTTGTAAGGTTAAATGTATTTAAGTAAATCTTATTCTTATTTGCATCATTTCATACTTTATTTAGATGTCTACCTAATGTGTGATAGGATTGGAGCTTATGCTACTTAATATTGAACATTGGTTAAATGCATGTTTAGATGAAATTGTAACTTTGTCATAATGTTTGAAGCAAATATCAATAACACTTCTCTTTTCTTCCATACCCTTCCTTTTACTCTTTTTTTTTATCAATTCACCTTAGATTAGCTTCATTTGTGAATATTCATCTTAGTTTAGTTTCAATTATGAATATTCATCTTAGTTTAACTTTATACTTAATTTTGAGAATAATTCACTTTAAATAGTAGAGATCATCTTCAAAATAAAATATTAACTATTAAGGCACAGTGGCTCCCAACCACCAACTAATATAAATATGTGAAATAGATAACTTGTTATGCCTATATTCCACCAAGGATAATAGGATTATCATAACCAAAAACTCATGAAATGAATTTTTTGAATATATAAAAGAGAAGTATTTCTTAAACACTATATGAACCCACTGATACATTTATGTGCATCAACAAGTTCATGATGATAACTAGGACTAAAGCTTGAGATAATTCTTCATAAAATCCTTACTATAAAAAACAATTTTTTTAGTATGACCTTGTTTTGGGAAATGTATCATGATGGTATCAATGTTATTCACATCAAAAAATGTTTTAAATATGTAATAACTCAATCCAATAGGGATATAAATTCCATTTATAATATTTTCTCCACACTTTTTATGAATCTCACCAAATTGATAGTAGAGTTTGATGAGAATAATTTTATTATTTTCATACCTGGAAAATCGGTATAGGGTTACTTAAAATCCATCAACTTTGATGTATTTTAAATTTGGGAGTTGGAAGACATATCTAAAAAATATATTTAATAGATTAGTATCTTTATTTTAAACTTGTATTGTTATGTTTCCATTTATAATCCTTACTACCAACATAGAAAATAAATTATCCAAATTTGGATTCAAAAGCACTAGTAATGTATACTAGATGTTTCCATTGTACCTAATTGTATAATCCAATATTGTAAAACATTTCATGTTAAAAACATTAGATCATACATGTTACAATAATAGAATTAGTGCGAAGGTGATATGAACATATTCATAATGATAAAGTTAGTAAGTTTCAACTCTTGAAAAGGAGTTTTTCATACATAGAGTAACTGTTGATATTTTAAAGGTGTAGATTTAAAAACTACCTTTGTGGTTGCATAAAATATATTGTATGAGTGGTATTTGAATAAAAATTATAAGGGTTTTGAAACTACTAGTTTACATACATCAGTGGTTTCACCACCATACATAAATCCTGAAGTTGAATGGTTGCAAACATTTCTTTTTCTCATGGTTGATTCTTTTAAGCTTATTGGTAGACTCAAAATTTTAGAGACCATAAATATAGGTTATGGAAATGTATAAGATCATTAGGAAACATAATGATAATTCTTGAATTTACATTCACATTTTAAGTTGCAAGTTTTAGTCTTTGTTCTTGTTGCTTGTTTTATCAAAATTGGAGATTAAGGAGTGTTAATCTAAATAAGACAAACTAATAAATAAATGAAAATAATAAGATATATAATAAATAATGAATGATTTTAAACTTATGATTTTTATAAATATGCTCAAAAGGGAAGTACTACGAGATGGATGACTTAACTAGAACTCATGTTTGTAGGATTACAATTATGACTATGAAATTGAGCATGAAGCTATGTGAGGTTGCTTTAAATTAGGAATAGGGATCCATGTTATCTTTTGACAAGGATTATATTTGTGGAATATATTGGCATGATTTTTTATTTTTAGGGTACACTGACATCCTTTAGGGTTTTTACCTCTATAAACTTTGATCAGCATGCCTTCACTTTTATATCTTGTGTGTATATATAAATATCTTCACTTCATTTTGGGATCCTCTCATTATTATTCACTTGAAACCCTAAATCAATGAAAATGATGAATAAATGTTATAAAAGTGTGGAAAACATTCAATGGTATTGGTTTGTGCTTAACATCAACACCCTATATGTTGAGTGTTGTCTACATACCAATACTCTAAAGAGGGATAAATCTCCATGTAGTTTTTCCATGCTACAGTGGTGTGTGTATAATACTGGTGAAATTATATACATTAGTATAATCCTTTTGTGATTAAGTGTTTGAAATAATGACTTGTGACCTTGATATATTATTCAAATTGAGCTATAGGGTACTTGTGTTGTATGTACTTAGAATTATAAGGATCAAGTATTTTTCTCTCAATGTGAAGTTAGAATATATCTTGAATTTATAATTATGGGTGTTTCTATTCAAATTTTTCTTTCTACATTCAAGAGAAGAATTAAGAAACTAAGAGATGGTCAAGGCTTGATGTGTACCTGGATATAGTCTGCGCACCGTAATCCAGACGCTGTGAGTACTCCTCTTTGGCTGTGGAGGAATGACACCTGCAAAGAAAGAGACTTGGACAAAGGAGGTGTTAGATAAAGAGGTGGTGGGTTGCCAAGTGAAATCTTGATCCCAGAAGTATGAAAACTTCCTTAAGGGAGGTCAACCCACTAGTTGATAAAAGAAAAGTCTGATAAAATATAGAATGACAAAGTAATGATAAAAGACTGAAAAGCAAAAGGGAAGCAAAGGCTTACCTGAAAGATGTTGTCGGCCTGGTCACAGTCGCCGATGTCGTTGGTCCTACCGGCGTCGGTTTATCAAGGTGCCGACGTCGGTTAGTCTGCTGATGTCGGTTGGGGTAATGACCGGCGTCAGTCTGGGCAGTAAGCTTGCACGGGGTCTGGTTGAGTCTGTGGTCCGTGGACAGAGTCTGGTTGTGAAGAACGGTCTATGGACGGGTCTGAGATAGAGTTTGGGCCTGGTTGAATGGTCTGGGGTCAGGGTCTGATAGTCTGGTTAAATGGGCAGAGTGTATGGTCTAAAAGAGGATAGAGGAAACAAAGAGATGGAGGAGATAAGGGTTCAGGTCTGGCTTGGTTAATAGTCTGGTCTAGGGAGAGGGAGTGTTTGATCTAATTCATAATACATAAAAGCAAATGACTAGGAAACACAAAGAAAACACAGACAACATACTTACCTGTGCCTACCGAAAGAGTGCTGTTGGTGTCATCCCTGTTGTTGGTGATGCTGGTGTGAAAGGCCTATTGCTGATGACGAAGTCTGATGCAGAATACCTGTTGCTGCACTTGAGGGAGAGAGTGAGAGGCTTGGCTGAGAGATTAGCAGATTGGCAGATGGTTGAAGACTAAAGATTTTAGACTCATGATTAGACGCGTGATTTTGTGATTCAGGGGGAAATTGTGATTAGCTAATTCACCTTGGAAGAAGTTAGACGTCGATTTAAGTAAACCGACGTCAGTGAACCCGCCGGAGTCGGCCGATAGTTGACCGACGTCGGCGGGTGTAAAACGCGTATAAGGCCTAGCAAGCCTGTTCTACATCTGCCAAGTGCAAAGTCAGTTGGAGATTTGGTCGAAGGTAAGGATAAAGACGCATGAGAGTTTGTTAGTTGGTTAGAGAGGAGTAAGAATAGGTCTTGGGTGAGTCATAGGAAGAGAATTAGTCCAAGGTGAGGTGTCATGGGTGAGGTGTCATGGGTGATGGGGTTAATTAAAAATAAGTGTATTATTTTAAATTAGTAATTGCATGGTTTAGGAATGGGTTAGGAATGGACCAAGGGAGGGGAAAGACCAAAGTTAGACATGATTTAGGTGTCTACATTTGCCTCTTTTTGTCTTGTTGGTTGTTCTGGACGAACTGCAAGACAAAAATAGGAGTTGGTTGCCCCAAGTGTGGGATGATGTGGATTGCCCCAAGGTATGGATGAGGTATTCCCCCCTCAAAGCGGGAGTCAAGGGAAGGGAACCTGATGTCGAGTGCCGATTTGACAAAAGGTGGATGAGAAGGAGAGTGAGGGTGAACGCTGCAAAAGTTGTGATTGCACGCATACCACTTCATGAGACAGGTAGGTCAAATGGTCGCAGTCAAAAGGTCGAGGAGTGCCAAAATTGAAATAACTGGGCCCCAGCATTTAGTCATTTGCTGATTGGGTTATTCAATCAAAGCTATAGCTCCAAATGGTCATCGTGTTCCAGGTATCCTGGGCTTAGGAAGTGCTCCCAAAAACACGAAAGAAGTCACAAGTAGTGTGGATCAACCGGCTTGCGATCCTATACTTGTGAGGGTCTAAAAATAAGGTCTGCGAACAATTTTGCTATCTGTTCGTGAGGTAGCATGAGTGCAAACAAAACCAAGACAGAGTTGTCTCGAAAGTGGTCAGGGTCTAAGGAGATAGGTGTGATCTCCATGGTCGTTGGTTGGGTTGAGATATAAGTGATCTCAAATGGTCATTGGTCAAAAGGAGGAAAAAAAGGTTTGTCCATCATAGAGATGAACAAATGAGGTTGGTCGAGCTAACCCCAGACAATGTCGTATCATCTGAGTGCTGCCTACATAGCCCAAGTCAGAGGGCCTCAGACCAATGTAGTTCAGACAGAGGGTCGAAGAGGTCGATAAGCTGGTCTTGGTCATGGTTAAGGTCAAAATGATGAGAATAAAATGATGCTACAGCCTTTTCCAATGGTGTATTCTGTAACATTAGTTGAGGGGTCTTTCATCCCTAGCAATTTTCCATATTCATGATGGATGTATGCTAAAAATGAATTGAGGTCTATTTATGTTTCAGCAAGTAATGGTTTATGCTTAACATAAATTGGGTTAGGTCGATAGTTTCCATGTGTATTGGTGTCCACAGAAACTATGTGAAATGAACTAGGTCATGTCAGTGGTCTGAAAATGTTTGATTGGTGTAGTTTGAGTTTGGTTGGATAGATAATGATTTGGTTGGATGTGTGACAAAAATGTGTCAAAAGTGAAAGGCAAATTGCTCTTTCATTGACAAGGACCAGAATGATGGCATAGGTAAGGGTTATTTAAAAACAAAAGCCTTGTTTATGCATTGCGTCGTTGACCAGTGGTTGTGTTAGAGCGGCAATCGAATCACTTGACATTAAGTGAGCTCGAAATCCCTTGAGTATGCAGGGGTGATAGGATTGATAATGAGATGGAAGGGGGAACCCTTGTGGCAGGAACAACTTTGCCCTTGTTATAGGTGACCTCGAGAATGACTATAGACAAGTCCATGACTCTAAAGTTTCATCAGTCAGTTTTTTTTTTTTTTTTTGAAGGCAGACTGATCGATGCGGGAAGCCTGCGATGGGATATTGTTATGCTTTGGGGTCATGTCGTGAAGCTGATCGATGTGGGAAGCTTCAGAGATAATGTTGTGTATGTAGCAAAATTTATGCATAGCCATCCTTCGAGGGAGTGGTCTATATTCTGCTTTTTATGTGTTGTTAATATGACTTTGGCCTAGCTGTCCTTCAAGGGAGCAGTCTAGTAAATACAGCAATGATGATGCAGTTGTCCTTCGAGGGATCAGTCTACATTTATAGTTTTATGACCTTGGAATATGCATCCCATTTTTATATTTTTTATTGATTTGCTGACTGGACTTTAGGTCATGGACTTGACTATAGAGGTTTAGAGGGTTTCCCTTTTATTAGGACGAAGCGTTCATGATTGCCAAAAAGGGTTAGGATTGAGGGTTGAAAGGAGATAAGAATGACGGTGACAGGGACTGCTCAAGGGATGAGCTCAAGTTAAATGTCAAATGAATAATTACTTGACTAATAGTGGACTAGTTAAAGAGGCAAGACATAAATGGGCTCAGGTTTTGACAAAATCCTGACCCATGCTGGTGTTAAGGTCCGAGTCAATTGGGAGCAAACTTGCCCCATTTGCTTCGTTCCAAATTGGTCACAATGATTAATGACGGTTTGAAGAAGTGATAGGTGCTTGGTTGGGTGGTGTTTGATAATTGAAGTTTGGTCGAGGTTTGGTTGATGTTGGTCGGGGTCATTATAAGAAGGTTGAGTGATGGTTGGTCGAGACTTGGTTGAAGTTTAGTCGAGGTCATGGTCGATGTCATGGTCGAAGGCTTGGTTGAATGTTTGGTCAGGGTCATGATAAGGTTGGATTCCCCCAATTGCTTAGGGAGAATGTTGGATAGATTGGTCAAGGTCGGTTGAGGCTTAGTGGTCAAATGGACTGTGTTGATGTCGAATAATGGGGTCAAAGGCGGCAAAGGGACCATAGTTTGGCATGGAGATCCCGATTTAGGTGATGAGATTTGAGAGGCATGGGTCAGTGTTGATAATTTGTCGAAGAGGTGGTCAAGAGGATCCTTGATTAGAAGGGAATCCTTTCTCCGTTGTTGATGAATGACAGCTTTAAGAGCACAACAAAGAGCAGTGTCATGTCTCGGAGTGTGATGATAATGATAAAATTTAGAGTTGTCAAACCAAGATGGCCTTGATCCGAGAGTTGATGAGTGGGGTGGTGTTGAAGGTTTGCTGACGATGTGGTCAAAAAGAAGGGTGTCATTCCCTAGACATTGGTGAATGGCAACCTTGAGGGCACAACAATGCTCAGTGTCATGCCCAGGCATGCGATGATACGCATAAATGCGAGTGTCGTCAAACCAGGGTGGTTTTGGTCTGAGAGATTGATATGGTCTAAGAGGTGGGAAATAGATGCGAGAGGACTACAACAATTGCCGTAACAGCAAAGCATAAGAACTTGCTAACGGGTCTGGATGTTTTGTCGTAGTGGGGATTGATGACTTTGGTTTGGGAGGCATAAGAGGCATAGGTCGATGGTTTGGAGAAGATATATGTTTGAGGGGTTGAGGGAGTAATGGAGGCAACTTGCCTCTGTGAAGTATGGGAGTAGAAAGAACTCCTATTAAAGTAGATGGATGCGGGCCCAAGATTGAAGGTAATGAAGAAGGTGGGGGAGGAGTTCTCTGGTGTGGTCTAGTGGCCTTCTTTGATATAGTTTGAGGTCCATTATTGCGAGAGGTGAGGTTAGATGTGGGGCGAACACCAAGAGGTTCAATCTCTTTTGGTAAGGTGGGTGCTTGTGCAGGTTTGGGCTTAGATGTGGATGGAGGTGAGTGAGATGTAAACATCTCAGGCAAAAGGCAAGAGGAAACTGTGACTGGGTCTTCTTCAGTCAAAATGGGTGGAGAGACTAGTTCTTCTCTTGGTGGAGAAGAAATAGGAGAGTGCGGCTCCTCAAGAGAGAAGAAGGCAGGAATGATCGTGCCTTCTGCTTGTGCTTGAGGAGTAGGCAAGGTAAGGTCTTCAGATGAAGGTAAGGCTAATGGCGTAGGCATGGTCGAGGTGTCTTCTGGTATAAGTGAGGTAGATGGAGGACTAATAGGAGAAGAAAGTTCTTCATCCTGTGATGGAGGAGGTTGGTCAAGGACAAGAGGCAAAATAGTGTTGATTGTCTGAATATTATGGTCATGAGAGTCATTAGTCGTGGTTTGAATGTTGTTTTGAGTAGGTGGATGGTTTGGAAATAGTTGTTTGAAGATGTCGATTTTTTGATTGGGTGGGGCGTTCGGGTTATCTAAAATAAGATCTCCCTTGTCGATCATGTCTTGGATGATGTTCTTGAAGGTTCGGCAATTGTCGATGTCATGGCCGTGAATGCGATGAAAGTGACAGAAGTCAGCCTCCCTATACCATGTAGGGAGGGCTTTTGAAGGGTCAAATTGAGGTGGTCAGATTGGAGGGAGATTGAGGACCCCCTGCTTGACAAGTTTTTCCAAAACAGAAGCGTATGATTCTCCAAGTGGAGTGTATGAACGCTGGATGTACCATTGTTGGAATTGTTTGGTGATGCTTGAAGATGTAGAAGGTTGAGAGTAATTAGTTGTCATCGATGATGGTGATCTAATGACCACGGTGTTGGCCACTCCTTTGGGCTTGGAGTTGGCAGAAGAAGAAGGTCTGGAAGAAGAATGGTCAGTAGATTTTGCGTTGGTATTACGCAATTTGACCTTATCTTCTTCAAGGGCACAGAGTTCAAGATTTTGAGCCATGGTGAAAGCTTCGTCGAAAGTGCAGAATGTCTGAATCCACAAGGTAGAAGAGATGTGCCTAGCACATGCTCGAGAAAAGAGCTTGATGAGCTCAGGTTGATGTAAGGAAAAAGAGAGCTGGTTAATCAAGCCTCTCCAACGGGCGACAAAATCGACTATTGATTCATCGTCGAATTGCCTAATAGAGTAAAGGTCTATGATTGAGACTTGTTTGGTTATGTTGATAGAAAAATGGTCGAGAAATAATTGGGCAAGTTGAATGAATGAGAAGATAGAATGTCTGGCAAGAGAGCTATACCAGTCAAGGGCAGAGCCAGAAAGGGACATAGGGAACGTGCGTAAAAGTAATGTATCGTCATGGGCAATAAGATAATAGGCATGTCTGAATGCCTGTAGATGTTGTTGCGAGTCCTCCTTACTCTAGAAGTGAGTGAATTTAGGAAGCTCCCATTGGTTGGGGTATGGTCAGATAGGGACAGAAGGATGGATGGGCTCGTTGCAAATTTGCTCATACGAGAGAGCATTGCGTGAACCAGAGATAGAGGTCTCGAGACTGGACATTTTATCCATCAGCATTTTAATGATGTCTATTGATAGATTGGTAGAATGAGTGCCCCCTAGGTTGTAGAGAGGCTAGAGGAGGCATACGATGTAGTCGATTGTACCAGTAAGGGGGCAACGTATGGATGACTAGTCACATGGACATAAGTGGAGGCCAAAAGTGGTTGAGTTATTAAGGTCGAGGGTATAAGTTGACTATATACCACCAAGGGTGGTTGCGTGATGGCATTGGTAGAAGGATAGGTTGGCACTCCTACGTTCATGGGTGCGAGAGTGTGAGGGGTTGAGACAATCAAGTTCTGGTATGATGTAGAACTTGGTTGAATTGCGTGTGGTTGAGGGGGTAATGGAACCTCGATGGGGGTTGGTCCAAAAATGGATGTGGAGGCCACACTTTGTGTATTGGCCATGGTTGGGTTAATGGTTGAGGTGAAAGGCTGAGTCGTAAAGGGTTGGGTGGCGAATGGTGTCGATGTCATCGCCACGTCACCCGAAAGGTCTCACGTTGGGTTTCTCGTGAGATAGTTTTGGAGGGCTGCGGTATTGAGGTCCAAGAATCTTTTGAAATCTTGGTCCCCTTCAGAGATGATGGGAATTTGAGTCAGGGTTGGTCCTGTAGGAGTTCTTTCAGTCTCTGAGTGGAACTCCATGATAGGATTGGTTAGGGACGAGAGAGCATGGTCAAGAAGAGGGTCAAGTTCCAGAAACTGTGTGTTTTCAGTTTCAGAAACACAAAATGAGGTTTTGGCAGAAAGAGGGGTCGGGTTTTAAGTTGATGTTTTGAAAAAAGAGACTGTGATAGTGACCGATGTCGGTTGAAAAACCGATGTCGGTGGAAAAAGGTGGCCGACGTCGGTCAAATGACCGATGCCGGTGAAGGAAGGTGGCCGACGTCGGTGGAAAAGCCGATGCCGGTGATTGTGTTTTCCAAAAACCTAAAAGATTTGAAGATTCTTGGAAAAACAATAAAGAAAGCATCCTCACACACTCAAACAAACAGATGAGAAGAGAAAAATAGAGAGAGACAGACACCTCCTAAGCGATAAATCCTAAGAATCAACTTTAGAATCTTGTGGCTTATGCCTTAGATGAATGTTTGGGGAGATTGGCTGTTAGAAAGGTCCTAGAAGAGGCAGCCTATGGATGGTTTCGGGTATGTTTAGGCACTCAAAAGTCTGTGTTAGGTTCGGTACATGGCCTGGTGCTAAGGAGCAAGCTCCCCTCACTTCACAATTCCAGTGGTTAGCTGGTCTCGCTTAGCCAAGATATACCTTGCCTAAAGATTATCCTCTGCCAGAGAACGGAGTGGGCTTTCCCCTTGGTGATGAAATCCAAGTGAGATTTCCAGGTAGGGGTAAGGTATCCGCTGGGGGATGAAATCCCAGTCGGGCCTTGTCTCAAGTGAGTTTTATGTTTGTTTTAGTGCATGTGGTTTAGGTTGTGTAACATCAAGTGATTTATTCAATATGCATTTTACTAATTACTAAGTGTGGACTAATGCAAGCACAAGCAGAAATGGAATGCAAAGTGTTTTAATGCCCAAGTTAAAATGTGAAATTGGAATGAAGACAAGTTTGAGAAAGGGTTGAAGAAAATGATTTTGGACTAGTCTAGAAATGCAAGAAAGGAAAGAAAATTCTTTTTATTCCTGCTTATAGTGTCATTTGGAAAAGAAGAACAAGGTGAAAAGGGAGAATCCTAATGCACCCTATATGAAAAAAGAAGGAAAGGAACCCAAGGAAGGCCCTTAAGGGTCCCACCAGGCGTGCCAAAATGTTTCTATTCAAATTTTTCTTTCTACATTCAAGAGAAGAATTAAGAAACTAAGAGATGGTCAAGGCTTGATGTGTACCTGGATATAGTCTATGCACCGTAATCCAGATGTTGTGAGTACTCCTCTTTGGTTGTGGAGGAATGACACCTGCAAAGAAAGAGACTTGGACAAAGGAGGTGTTAGATAAAGAGGTGGTGGGTTGCCAAGCAAAAGCTTGATCCCAGAAGTATGAAAACTTCCTTAAGGGAGGTCAACCCACTAGTTGATAAAAGAAAAGTCTGATAAAATACAGAATGACAAAGTAATGATAAAAGACTGAAAAGCAAAAGGGAAGCAAAGGCTTACCTAAAATATATTGTCGGCCTCGTCATAGTCGCCAACATCGTTGGTCCTACTGGCGTCAGTTTGTCAAGGTGTCGACGTCGGTTAGTCTACCGACGTCGGTTGGGGTAATGACCAACGTCGGTCTGGGCAGTAAGCTTGCACGGGGTCTAGTTGAGTCTGTGGTCCATGGACAGAGTTTGGTTGTGCAGAATGGTCTGTGGATGGGTCTGAGACAGAGTTTGGGCCTGGTTGAATGGTCTGGGGTCAGGGTCTGATAGTCTGGTTAAATGGGTAGAGTGTATGGTCTGAAAGAGGACAGAGGCAATAGAGAGATGGAGGAGATAAGGGTTCAGGTCTGGCTTGGTTAATAGTCTGGTCTAGGGAGAGGGAGTGTTTGATCTAATTCATAATGCATAAAAGCAAATGACTAGGAAACACAAAGAAAACATAGACAACATACTTACCTGTGCCTGCTGGAAGAGTGATGTTGGTGTCATCCCTGTTGTTGGTGCTACTGGTGTGAAAGGCCTGTTACTGATGATGAAGTCTGATGTAGAATACCTGTTGTTGCACCTAAGGGAGAGAGTGAGAGGCTTGGCTGAGAGATTAGCAGATTGGCGGATGGTCGAAGATTGAAGATTTCAGACTCGTGATTAGACGCGTGATTTTGTGATTCAGGGGGAAATTGTGATTAGTTGATTCACCTTGGAAGAGGTTAGACGTTGGTTTAAGTAAACCGATGTCGGTGAACCCGTTGGCGTCGGCCGATAATTGACTGATGTCGGTAGGTGCAGAACGCATATAAGGCCCAGCAAGCCCGTTCTACATCCGCCAAGTGCAAAGTCAGTTGGAGATTTGGTCGAAGGTAAGGATAAAGACGCACGAGAGTTTGTTAGTTGGTTAGAGAGGAGTAAGAATAGGTATTGGGTGAGTCATAGTAAGATAATTAGTCCAAGGCGAGGTGTCATGGGTGATGGGGTTAATTCAAAATAAGTGTATTATTTTAAATTAGTAATTGCATGGTTTAGGAATGGGTTAGGAATGGACCAAGGGAGGGGAAAGACCAAAGTTAGACACGATTTACGTGTCTACATTTGCCCCTTTTTGTCTTGTTGGTTGTTTTGGAGGAACTGCAAGACAAAAATAGGAGTTGGTTGCCCCAAGTGTGGGATGATGTGGATTGCCCCGAGGTATGGATGAGGTATTCCCCCCTCAAAGCGGGAGTCGAGGGAAGGGAACCTGATGTCGGGTGCTGATTTGACAAAAGGTGGATGAGAAGGAGAGTGAGGGTGAACACTACAAAAGTCGTGATTACGCGCATACCACTTCACGAGACAGGTAGGTTAAATGGTCACAGTCAAAAGGTCGAGGAGTGCCAAAATTGAAATAACCAGGCCCCAACATTTAGTCATCTGCTGATTGGGTTATTCAATCAAAGCTGTAGCTCCAAATGGTCATCATGTTCCAGGTATCTTGAGCTTAGGAAGTGCTCCCAAAAACATGAAAAAAGTCACAAGTAGTACGGATCAACCGGCTTGTGATCCTATACTTGTGAGGGTCTAAAAATAAGGTCTGTGAACAATTTTGCTATCTATTCGTGAGGTAGCATGAGTGCAAACAAAACCAAGACAGAGTTGTCTCGGAAGTGGTCAGGGTCTAAGGAGATAGGTGTGATCTCCATGGTCATTGGTCGGGTTGAGATATAAGTGATCTCAAATGGTCATTGGTCAAAAGGAGGAAAAAAAGGTTTGTCCATCAGAGAGATGAACAAACGAGGTTGGTCGAGCTAACCCCAGACGATGTCATATCATCTGAGTGCTGCCTACATAGCCCAAGTCAGAGGGCCTCAGACCAATGTAGTTCAGACAGAGGGTCGAAGAGGTCGATAAGTTGGTCTTGGTCATGGTTAAGGTCGAAATGATGAGAAGAAAATGATGCTACAGCCTTTTCCAATGGTGTATTCTGTAACATTAGTTGAGGGGTCTTTCATCCCTAGCAATTTTCCATATTCGTGATGGATGTATGCTAAAAATGAATTGAGGTCTATTTATGTTTCAGCAAGTAATGGTTTATGCTTAACATAAATTGGGTTAGGTCGATAGTTTCCATGTGTATTGGTGTCCACAGAAACTATGTGAAATGGACTAGGTCATGTCAGTGGTCTGAAAATGTTTGATTGGTGTAGTTTGAGTTTGGTTGGATAGATAATGATTTGGTTGGATGTGTGACAAAAATGTGTCAAAAGTGAAAGGCGAATTGCTCTTTCATTGACAAGGACCAGAATGATGGCATAGGTAAGGGTTGTTTAAAAACAAAAGCCTTGTTTATGCATTGCGTCGTTGACTAGTGGTTGTGTTAGAGCGGCAATCGAATCACTTAATGTTAAGTGAGCTCGAAATCCCTTGAGTATGCAGGGGTGATAGGATTGATAATGAGATGGAAGGGGGAACCCTTGTGGTAGGAACAACTTTTCCCTTGTTATAGGTGACCCCAAGAATGACTATAGACAAGTCCATGACTCTAAAGTTTTGTCAGTCAGTTTTTTTTTTTGAAGGCAGACTGATCGATGCGAGAAGCCTGCAATGGGATATTGTTATGCTTTGGGGTCATGTCATGAAGTTGATCGATGCGGGAAGCTTCAGAGATAATGCTGTGTATGTAGCAAAATTTATGCATAGCCATCCTTCGAGGGAGTGGTCTATATTCTACTTTTTATGTGTTGTTAATATGACTTTGGCCTAGCTGTCCTTCAAGGGAGCAGTCTAGTAAATACAACAATGATGATGCAGCTGTCCTTCGAGGGAGCAGTCTACATTTATAGTTTTATGACCTTGGAATATGCATCCCATTTTGATATTTTTGATTGATTTTTTGACTGGACTTTAGGTCATGGACTTGACTATAGAGGTTTAGAGGGTTTCCCTTTTATTAGGACAAAGCGTTCATGCTTGCCAAAAAGGGTTAGGATTGAGGGTTGAAAGGAGATAGGAATGACGGTGACAGGGACTACTCAAGGGATGAGCTCAAGTTAAACGTCAAATGAATAATTACTTGACTAACGGTGGACTGGTCAAAGAGGCAAGACATAAAGGGGCTCAGGTTTTGACAAAATCCTGACCCATGCTGGTGTTAAGGTCCGAGTCAATTGGGAGCAAACTTGCCCCATTTACTTCATTCCAAATTGGTCACAATGATTAATGATGGTTTGAAGAAGTGATAGGTGCTTGGTTGGGTGGTGTTTGATAATTGAAGTTTGGTCGAGGTTTGGTTGATGCTGGTCGAGGTCATTATAAGAAGGTTGAGTGATGGTTGGTCGAGACTTGGTCAAAGTTTAGTCGAGGTCATGGTCGATGTCATGGTCGAAGGCTTGGTTGAATGTTTGGTCGGGGTCATGATAAGGTTGGATTCCCCCAATTGCTTAGGGAGAATGTTGGATAGATTGGTCAAGGTCGGTTGAGGCTTAGTGGTCAAATGGACTGTGTTGATGTCGAATAATGGGGTCAAAGGTGGCAAAGGGACCATAGTTTGGCATGGAGATCCCAATTTAGGTAATGAGATTTGAGAGGCATGGGTCGGTGTTGATAATTTGTAGAAGAGGTGGTGAAGAGGATCCTTGATTAGAAGGGAATCCTTTCTCCGTTGTTGATGAATGACAGCTTTAAGAGCGCAACAACGCTCAGTGTCATGTCCCAGAGTGTGATGATAATGACAAAATTTGGAGTTGTCGAACCAAGATGGCCTTGATCCGAGAGTTGATGAGTGGGGTGGTGTTGAAGGTTTGCTGACGATGTGGTTGAAAAGAAGGGTGTCATTCCCCAAACATTGGCGAATGGCAACCTTGAGGGCACAACAATGCTCAGTGTCGTGCCCAAGTGTGCGATGATATGCACAAATGCGAGTGTCATCGAACCAGGGTGGTTTTGGTCTGAGAGATTGATATGGTCTAAGAGGCGGGAGATAGATGCGAGAGGACTGCAATAATTGCCGTAACAGCAAATCATAAGAACCTGCTAACAGGTCTGAATGTTTTGTCGTAGTGGGGATTGATGACTTTGGTTTGGGAGGCGTAAGAGGCATAGGTCGATGGTTTGGAGAAGATATATGTTTGAGGGGTTGAGGGAGTAATGGAGGCAACTTGCCTCTTTGAAATATGGGAGTAGAAAGAACTCCTATTAAAGTAGATGGATGCGGGTCCAAGATTGAAGGTAATGAAGAAGGTGGGGGAGGAGTTCTCCGGTGTGGTCTAGTGGCCTTCTTTGATATAGTTTGAGGGCCATTATTGCGAGAGGTGAGGTTAGATGTGGGGCGAACACCAAGAGGTTCAATCTCTTTTGGTAAGGTGGGCGCTTGTGCGGGTTTGGGCTTAGATGTGGACGGAGGTGAGTGAGATGTAACAATCTCAGGCAAAAGGCAAGAGGAAACCGTGACTGGGTCTTCTTCGGTCAAAATGGGCAGAGAGACTGGTTCTTCTCTTGGTGGAGAAGAAATAGGAGAGTGCGGCTCCTCAAGAGAGAAGAAGGCAGGGATGATCGTGCCTTCTGCTTGTGCTTGAGGAGTAGGCAAGGTAAGGTCTTCGGATGAAGGTAAGGCTAATGGCGTAGGCATGGTCGAGGTGTCTTCTGGTATAAGAGAGGTAGATGGAGGATTAATAGGAGAAAAAAGTTCTTCATCCTGTGATGGAGGAGGTTGGTCAAGGACAAGAGGCAAAATAGTGTTGATTGTCTGAATATTATGGTCATGAGAGTCATTAGTCGTGGTTTGAATGTTGTTTTGAGTAGGTGGATGGTTTGGAAATGGTTGTTTGAAGATGTCGATGTTTTGATTGGGTGGGGTGTTTGGGTTATCTAAAATAAGATCTCCCTTGTCGATCATGTCTTGGATGATGTTCTTGAAGGTTCGGCAATTGTCGATGTCATGGCCGTGAATGCGATGAAAGTGATAGAAGTCGGCCTCCCTATACCATGTAGGGAGGGATTTTGAAGGGTCGAATTGAGGTGTTCGGATTGGAGGGAGATTGAGGACCCCCTACGTGACAAGTTTTTCCAAAATGGAAGCGTATGATTCTCCAAGTGGAGTGTATGAACGCTGGATGTACCGTTGTTGGAATTGTTTGGTGATGCTTGAAGATGTAGAAGGTTGAGAGTAATTAGTTGTCATCGATGATGGTGATCTAACGACCATGGTGTTGGACACTCCTTTGGGCTTGGAGTTGGCAGAAGAATAAGGTCTGGAAGAAGAATGGTCAGTAGATTTTGTGTTGGTATTACGCAATTTGACCTTATCTTCTTCAAGGGCACAGAGTTCAAGCTTTCGAGCCATGGTGAAAGCTTTATCGAAAGTGCGGAATGTCTGAATCCACAAGGTAGAAGAGATGTGCCTGGCACATGCTTGAGAAAAGAGCTCAATGAGCTCAGGTTGAGGTAAGGAAAAAGAGAGATGGTTAATCAAGCCTCTCCAACGGGTGACAAAATTGACTATTGATTCATCGTCGAATTGCCTAATAGAGTAAAGGTCTGTGATTGAGACTTGTTTGGTTATGTTGATAGAAAAATGGTCAAGAAATAATTGGGCAAGTTAAATGAATGAGAAGATAGAATGTCTAGAAAGAGAGCTATACCAGTCAAGGGTGGAGCCAGAAAGGGACATAGGGAACGTGCGTAAAATTAACACATCGTCATGGGCAATAAGATAACAGGCATGTCTGAATGCCCGTAGATGTTGTTGCAGGTCCTCCTTACTCTGGAAGCGAGTGAATTTAGGAAGCTCCCATTGGTTGGGGTATGGTCGGATAGGGACAGAAGGATGGATGGGCTCGTTGCAAATTTGCTCATACGAGAGAGCATTGCGTGAACCAGAGATAGAGGTATTGAGACTGGACATTTTATCCATCAACATTTTATTGACGTTTGCTGACGGATTGGTGGAATGAGTGCCCCCTAGGTTGTAGGGTGCTTGAAAGAGGCTAGAGGAGGCATATGACGTTGTCGGTTGTACCAATAAGGGGGAAACGTACGGATGACTAGTTGCAAGGACATAAGTGGAGGCCAAAAGTGGTTGAGTTATGAAGGTTGAGGGTATAAGTTGACTAGATACCGCCAAGGGTGGTTGCGTGATGGCACTGGTAGAAGGATAGGTTGGCACTCCTACATTCATGGGCGTGAGAGTGTGAGGGGTCGAGACAATCAAGTTCTGGTATGATGTAGAACTTGGTTGAATTGTGTGTGGTTGAGGGGGTAATGGAACCTCGATGGGGGTTGGTCTAAAAATGGATGTGGAGGCCACACTTTGCGTATTGGCCATGGTTGGGTTAATGGTTGAGGTGAAAGGCTGAGTCGTAAAGGGTTAGGTGGCGAATGGTGTCGATGTCGTCGCCACGTCACCCGAAAGGTCTCGCGTTGGGTTTCTCATGAGATAGTTTTGGAGGGCTGCGGTATTGAGGTCCAAGAATCTTTTGAAATCTTGGTCCCCTTCAGAGATGATGGGAATTTGAGTCGGGGTCGGTCCTGTAGGAGTTCTTTCAGTCTCTGAGTGGAACTCCATGATAGGATTGGTTAGGGATGAGAGAGCATGGTCAAGAAGAGGGTCAGGTTCCAGAAACTATGTGTTTTCAGTTTCAGAAACACAAAATGAGGTTTTGGCAGAAAGAGGGGTTGGGTTTTAAGTTGTTGTTTTGAAAAAAGGGACTGTGACAGTGACCGATGTTGGTTGAAAAATTGATGTCGGTGGAAAAAGGTGGCCGATGTTGGTCAAATGACCGATGCGAGTGAAGGAAGGTGGCCGACGTCGGTGGAAAAGCCGATGCCGGTGACTGTGTTTTCCAGAAACCCAAAAGATTTGAAGATTCTTGGAAAAACAATAAAGAAAGCGTCCTCACACACTCAAACAAACAGATGAGAAGAGAAAAACAGAGAGAGACAGACACCTCCTAAGCGATAAATCCTAAGAATCAACTTTAGAATCTTGTGGCTTATGCCTTAGATGAATTTTTGGGGAGATTGGCTGTTAGAAAGGTCCTAGAAGAGGCAGCCTATGGATGGTTTTGGGTATGTTTAGGCACTCAAAAGTCTGTGTTAGGATCGGTACGTGGCCTAGTGCTAAGGAGCAAGCTCCCCTCACTTCACGATTCCAGTGGTTAGCTGGTCTCGCTTAGCCAAGATATACCTTGCCTAAAGATTATCCTCTGCGAGAGAACGAAGTGGGCTTTCCCCTTAGTGATGAAATCCAAGTGAGATTGCCAGGTAGGGGTAAGGTATCTGCTGGGGGATGAAATCCCATTCGGGCCTTGTCTCAAGTGAGTTTTATGTTTGTTTTAGTGCATGTGGTTTAGGTTGTGTAACATCAAGTGATTTATTCAATATGTGTTTTACTGATTACTAAGTGTGGACTAATGCAAGCACAAGCAGAAATGGAATGCAAAGTGTTTTAATGCCCAAGTCGAAATGTGAAATTGGAATGAAGACAAGTTTGAGAAAGGGTTGAAGAAAATGATTTTGGACTAGTCTAGAAATGCAAGAAAGGAAAGAAAATTCTTTTTATTCCTGCTTATAGTGTCATTTGGAAAAGAAGAACAAGGTGAAAAGGGAGAATCCTAATGCACCCTATATGAAAAAAGAAGGAAAGGAACCCAAGGAAGGCCCTTAAGGGTCCCACCGGGTGTGCCAGAATGTTTCTATTCAAATTTTTCTTTCTACATTCAAGAGAAGAATTAAGAAACTAAGAGATGGTCAAGGCTTGATGTGTACCTGGATATAGTCTGCGCACCATAATCCAGACGCTGTGAGTACTCCTCTTTGGCTGCAGAGGAATGACACCTGCAAAGAAAGAGACTTGGACAAAGGAGGTGTTAGATAAAGAGGTGGTGGGTTGCCAAGCGAAAGCTTGATCTTAGAAGTATGAAAACTTCCTTAAGGGAGGTCAACCCACTAGTTGATAAAAGAAAAGTCTGATAAAATATAGAATGGCAAAGTAATGATAAAAGACTGAAAAGCAAAAGGGAAGCAAAGGCTTACCTAAAAGATGCTGTCAGCCTGGTCACAGTCACCGACGTCGTTGGTCCTACCGGCGTCAGTTTGTCAAGGTGCCGACGTCGGTTAGTCTGCCGACGTCGGTTGGGGTAATGACCGGCGTCGGTCTGGACAGTAAGCTTGCACGGGGTCTGGTTGAGTCTGTGGTCCGTGGACAGAGTCTGGTTGTGCAGAACGGTCTGTGGATGGGTCTGAGATAGAGTTTGGGCCTGGTTGAATGGTCTGGGGTGAGGGTTTGATAGTCTAGTTTAATGGGAAGAGTGTATGGTCCGAAAGAGGACAGAGGCAACAGAGAGATGGAGGAAATAAGGGTTCGGGTCTGGCTTGGTTAATAGTCTAGTCTAGGGAGAGGGAGTGTTTGATCTAATTCATAATACATAAAAGCAAATGACTAGGAAACACAAAGAAAACATAGACAACATACTTACCTGTGCCTACCGAAAGAGTGTTGTTGGTGTCGTCCCTGTTGTTGGTGCTGCTAGTGTGAAAGGCCTATTGCTGATGATGAAGTCTGATGTAGAATACCTGTTGCTGCACCTGAGGGAGAGAGTGAGAGTCTTGGCTGAGAGATTAGCATATTGGCGGATGGTCGAAGACTGAAGATTTCAGACTCGTGATTAGACGCGTGATTTTGTGATTCAGGGGGAAATTGTGATTCGTTGATTCGCCTTGGAAGAGGTTAGATGTCGGTTTAAGTAAACTGACGTCGGCAAACCCGCCGACGTCGGCTGACAGTTGACTGACGTCGGTGGGTGCAGAACGCGTATAAGGCCCAGCAAGCCCGTTCTACATCCGCCAAGTGCAAATTCAGTTGGAGATTTGGTCGAAGGTAAGGATAAAGATGCACGAGAGTTTGTTAGTTGGTTAGAGAGGAGTAAGAATAGGTCTTGGGTGAGTCATAGGAAGAGAATTAGTCCAAGGCGAGGTGTCATGGGTGAGGTGTCATGGGTGATGGGGTTAATTCAAAATAAGTGTATTATTTTAAATTAGTAATTGCATGGTTTAGGAATGGGTTAGGAATGGACCAAGGGAGGGGAAAGACCAAAGTTAGACACGATTTAGGTGTCTACAATGGGATCCTCTTTCCATCTAAAAATGAGTATAAAATGTGCTCATATAGTGGTATTTTTAGGATTTACTTGAATTGGGATTGATAAATGTGATGGATTACCCATTGGAATGAATTTAAATTTGGGAAATTTGATGTAATTATAGTGAGGATGAAACTGGTAGATTTAGACACGGCCGGTTTCCAAGATTATCCTAAAAGAGTGATTTTGTTTGAGGAATAGATAAATCTAAAATAGAAGTATGAATCAATCAAATAATGAATCTAGGCTACTTGGAATGAGGAATATGAACATCTAGTATCAAAGTTTCATAAACATAGAGGGTCATCCTCAGAGAAGTAGAGGAATGGTGGTTTAGAACTATGGAATTGAGCATATGGTAAGTGTGAATAAGGAGTGGTCACAAGTGCATTGTTTTAACATTAAATGTTAATTTTAGTGACTAAATTTTCCCTCCCTTTTATTCTAGTAATGAAATAAATTGTATGTACTAGAGTACAAAGAATAATGTTATACATGAGCTTACATAAGAAGAATGGTTTTGAATGTAGATCACATGTTGAAATATGCTTCATGAAATCCTACAATGAAACAAGTATAAATAAATTTTAAATTAGAATAAAAATATGAAAGAAAAGACAAAAAAATATAGATAAAATAATAAGGAATGAATATACCTTTTCATGTATGTGATTCATTATGTTTTTCTAATGCAAAAAATAATGACTAGAGAGGGTGGAACCTTTGGATAATTCTTCGTTGAAATACTTGGATTGGATTGTACATGACCCAATATTCATTGGTAATATAATTTGTGCTTAAAAAATCAATATGCACTTTAGTTCATCATTTTACAACTCAATATAGCATAGTAGATTTTAATCCTTATATGAATTCTAATAGATCATTCTGGTGCAAAATTTTGAATCAAACATTCTAAACAAAATAATAATCATTTTGGTACAAAATTGGTGAAATACTTGGTTCAAAACTAGTGCAAATATAATATGAATTGAGTCTAGTGTATATAACATAGATAATGAAAAAAAATTCCATTCCTTCTTTAGAAATTAGTGAAAATTTGAGTAATAAATTGATCATGTGCAACCTGCATTTCCAAATCCTAAAGCTAAGTATAGTGATTTCAATAATTAAATAATATCAACTGAATCTCTGAGTAAAAACTTGGAACACATGTTGCGCATGATGAACCCAATCTGAGAAAAATATATGATAAACTTATGTAAAAATATTAAATTATTTATAGGTAACCATTGAAAACTAATCTGTAAACTAAGTATGATTTTGATATTTCTAGAATATATTATTTTTGATTTTTAGGACAAAAGTGCTCTATTTTAGATAATATTGGTCTATGTTATTATCTAAATGGTATGGTACTATCTAAATGAACTGTATAGGAAAATACTAAGTATGAATTATGATTAATTGAGAAAGTAATACTATTTTATATCTATGTAGTGGACTATTATAATTTAGTCTATAAGACAAGACATTGTGTATGCCCCTTATTTTGAGGTGAGTTATGAACCATGCACAATGAGATCAAAAGAAAAAATTTAAGCAAGTGATGTTGTGGAAATATTTTAATATGGAATAATAATTATAACATTAATGATCATTGAATCACATTTCTAATCTAAGCAATATATTAATGTATGATATATGTAAAATTAAGCATACATGGTGTCATGTCTAGATAGATTGTTGAAATTAGGTGTGTAGTGAATAATAATTATATACTAAATACTTGAAACTAATATAAATATACTTGAAGAATATGCATGATGTTGATCATGACATGAAAAAATTGGAGACATGCATGATATCCATCATGGCATCAAAAAACTAAGAAAAACATAACATCCAAGAGTCATGGCCATGATGAACACAAAAAGAGTACACTTAAGAGCACACATAGCACACAAGAAGTCCAAGGGGACACATATAAGGTAAATTTTCAATTTTCACTCAAAATCATAAAATCATTCAACAAGGATTAAATCCCAAAACAAGGATATGTTCAATATCTAAAATCTAGAGAAATGAATACACACAAAGCATGAAGCTGATAAGGAAACGTGATAAAATATATGCATAAGTTAGATTTAGATATAAAATTAATTTATAAAATAATAATATAAAAAAATAGGTATTCAATGAGATAATAATATTAAATTAAGTGATAAAAATAACAAAATATTCACATAATATATTGTATTGTAGTAAGACCAAAAGGGATAGTCATAGAGTGATAAAGCCTATGTAAAATATGCCCCCAATGAACTTCTTGTGATGTAAACAAGTTGTATAATGTTGTGACTATTTTTAATCTAATAAATTATATTCTATGTTCATTTTAAAAATTCCATTGGAATTAGACAAGAGCATAGTGCATGACTATCTAAAAAAGTGTGGTTTTATTTGTGTAAAGTTTATGGGTCTAAAAAATATTACCACCTACAACTACATCTAAAAGTCACAACCATAAATTTATTAACTCACTCAAGTAATATTTTTAAGTATATATAATATAAAAATATATATATAGAAGTATTGCATATATTGAAGCACAAATCAATAATGCAAATGAATGACGCATATCATTCATAGGTCCTTATTTTTAGATTTTTTTGTAAAATTATTATTTTGGATATATGTCAAATTCTAAAATTGAAGTATAGAACCACCTTAGACACATAATTTTCTTTGTATTATCAGCTAATTTTCCCTCAAGTGAAGACAAATGATAAAATTTTGTATTCAAATTTTCTGTAATCATATATAGACCCAACTAATGTTAAGAACCTAATGTCTCACATACACAAAATATATATTTTATTAATTTTATGGAAGGAATCACTCTAAATCACTTTCCACTTCAAGGGGGATACCTTATTATCATATTAACACTCTAATTGATTTATATTTTTCTTGGATGTGTTACAATGGCCTATGTCCTTGCATTTATATTATTTTAATCTATCCCACTCTTCTATTTTATGCATGTAAGATTATTCCTATATGAAATTATTCTTCATATTACTATTTAATTCCAATATTATAGCCTAAATATACATTATATTCCCATACCTTGGTCTATTACATTCTATCCCTCTTCATATGCTTTGCCCTCAAAACATGTGAAGAAGTACATATACAAAATATGTATAAGACCAGAAGGAGGCAAATCCATGCATCCTTTTCTACTTCCACTTATTAATATTATTCTTAGAGATGATTAGGTGCATTAACACTTTCATATTAAGTACTATAACATGAGGTTGGAGTGCATAGAGATTAGTGGATGAGAAAATAGAAACTAGAATCATTACAGTTTGAAGGTTATAGTCTGTCATTGAAATTTGAAGCTTGGTGATCATTATCTCAAAACAAGAATAAGGATGATCAAAATAATCCACTTGATGATCCAGTGGAGGATACATGCCATACCCCCTTTTAGTGTTATTTACACACATTATATTTAGAGTGGCATGTGTATTTGAGGGAGTTGAGATTGTGGTTCCCTGTAGAGGCTTGTAGGATACCTATTATATCTCATTATGAGCTCACATTGGATCTTCAAGTGCTTGTTTATAAAATAAATCCATGTGATAAATGATACAAACATCCTCCAAATATATCCATGTAGCTATAGCATGTTCATATGCTTCATATTACAACTGGGACAAGAGAATTTCATTTATTTTTTTATTTTGCATTTAAATTATTTTGATTTTTCTTTAAAACCAAGTTAGAAACTATGATAAAGGAATCCGAGAAGGGTGTTTAGATCATATGTTATCTTCACAATTAAATAAATTGAAATGAAAAAAAACACACTAACATGCATAACACTATCTTTCTTAGATCAAAGGGAAGAACATGGTAAAGAAAACTAATTGATAAAGCATAACTAAAATGCAATAAAAACAACCTTTATTACCTTCTTTGAATGCTCTAAGAGATTTATTTATTTGGATTTCTAGGCTTATGCTCAAGAAGTCTTTGGTAAATGGAGTTGTGTGGCTCTTTCTCCTCTTGGCACCATTATTTGTCTCATGCTTGTTTGATGTAGCTTGATGGATCAAAGTGGCTTGGCTTGTAATTCACAATTTTGTCATTATAACTCTTATTGTTTTCAATCTTGTCATAAAACCAACATTATAACACTACTATGCCCAAGCTCTCCAAATGAAGAGTCAAATGCTTGTATTTATAGGCTTAGCAAAAGGTTTTAGAATGGGTTCAAACCTCACCTTAGTGATTTAATTAACCCCAGTAGAGTTAAAAGGTGTCAAATGATCATAATTAGCATGGAATAGGCATGTTGAGATATTTTGATGTATTTGATAACTCATAAAAAGGTAATTATGAATTACTAAGATATTCTTTGATTTTTGAATTTCCTTTTTGATAATTCATTTAATTGTTCAAGGATGATTAAATTAGGCATTTTATTAGGTTTTACATGTTAATTAATTATGTTTAGGGATTTTATCATTGTACAATATTTGAATTAATTGTCTGTGTGCATTTTCCCCATTTAATTGATTTATAGGCTAAATTACATGTTATGAAGCCAAATTTGAGATGTTTAGTTATTCTTAGGTTGGATTTGTAAAGGTTGGTAAGAATTAGTTTAAAGTCTGATGTGAAGCCATTAATGGCCAATTTTAGGTGTTTACAATTTTTTCCTATTTGGGAAGATGTTTCAAACCATAGGCACAATAATGTCTTCTCAAATAATGAGGAAAGGTTTCTATGCCAAAAATAATATGATGACTGAAAAAAATATCCAAAGAATGTTTAGGAAGCATATAATGATGCCCCCTTGAGGGAGTGGCTATCGCATGTTTGATGGATGGTCCCTCAAAAAGAATCAAGAAGAAAGGTAGAATTCACCCATGGGTGAGATTAATCCAAATGAGAAAATGATTGCATGAATTGATTTATAAAGAGTATTTATTTTACCAAAGGTAGTTATAATCAATAATAAAGGTTGTGATAATGATTTTGCCAAAGGTAGTTATAATCAATGGCAATGGCCTATGCCCTAGTTAGGGATGATGAGTCAAAAATATTGATTTAACCACAGGCCATTATAATCATTAAGATGACCAGGATGGAATAAAGATGTGTGATTGTGCCCCAATAGGGAAGATTGCAAGCATAACTCATGGATATAACCTATTGTAAAGATTAAAGATGAGGGGGATCAAATGTAGATGCATTGGTATAATGACTACAAAAGCCACAAATAAATAGGCACATGAGGATGCATAAAGTGATGATTAAAAAAATAAGAATTGATCAATGGAAAATATTTGGTTTTACCTACCAATGAGGCGATTCTCATCCTTATTAGAATTAATACAACTAGAATGGTTAATGTGTTGATTTGATCAAGATGGTTATAATGATTTTCTAAGGGTACCAAGGAGAATTCTCTACTGACCTATTTCTTGTAAGTCTTCTTGAGATAATTTTTGTTATATCACATGACAATATGTCTCATGATATAAAACACCATGAAAACTTTGAAAAAATGTGCATAAGGACTAACTCTCAATCCAATAAATAATTAAAAACAACTCACCAATGATAAAACCCATGATAAAATTGTTGATTTATGAATATGGATAGACTCAAGAATGATGTGCAAGGAATCATCCAATAAACTGAGTCGAGGCAACATTACTTAAATCAAAAAAATAGGAAAGTGAAGAAATAAATAAACATGCATAAATTAAAATAAACAAACAAATAGATAAAAATAAACACATACAAAACCTAAAATTAAAATCAAAATAAATCATCCTAATAATGGATTTTCCCTAATAGGGCAGATCAAGGATGACTAACTAGGCTTAGACAGGACAAATGTTTTTGGATTTTGAAAATTTTATGATTTTTTTTGGAATTTTCTAAGCATCTCAACTCAATCAAGAATGACAAGAAACTAAAAAATTCAATCTCATTAAATGGTGAGAGCATTCAAACTTAGAATGTTGCTCATAAAACAGTGAGAGTGTGTGAAAAAGGGGAATTGAGCTAACCTCAACAAGTATCGAGCACTACCACATAGTTTTGAAATGGCCTTAAATCATATTAGTTTCACCTTAAAATGGAGTAATATGACTAGTGTAGTATCTAATTCAAATAAAATAGGCATAGTTGGCATAATGGCATAGTAAAGCATAGGAATGGTAAGTTGGTATGTCAAGGCACAATAAAAAAATGTTTCCCCTAGTTTGCCCATAAGCAGTTATAACTAAGAAATAATAGCATAGATCAATGATACTAATTTTCCCATATGTGGTTATAATTAGTATAAAGACAAGTGAGACATTGATTTTCCCATAGGTAGTTATAATTAGGCCCACACAAATAAAACATGATATGAGATGAAACAAGAACTAAAGGATGCAACTGCCAAAACTTATATCATACTACTCCAAAATATGGCATCTCTCTAGAATAATTGAAATAACTACTGAAACTAATCTGATTCTTCATGCTAAAAGCCAAAACTAATGGATGAACCAATGTCAAATGGGATAAGTAGGTAGGGTCAAAACATTTTTGGTCAATAGAAAAGGTAGAATGACAAAGTGATAGAATGGTATGGCATTTTTTAAGATGATGATGGTATGAAAATAGGATAAAATGGCAGGAGGGTTTCCCCCAAGTGATAAGACAAGTGGTAGGGTATGGAAGAATGGAAAAATGACTAGAAAAAGAAAATGCAAGGTATATGGCAAAATGGTAATGGTATGGTATAATACATGTTTTTGGCTTGGGTATGGTTTTTGATTCTATTGTTATTTATGGTGTGGAGATGCATGTCCTAATCAGTAAATGATACAACTAGAATAATCAATCATGTAAATTGTTACCCCACATCGCATTGAATAGCTACTTTATCAATCATGTAAATATCTTCATCAAGTAGTAAATAACTTGTGTGCTCAACTATTGTCACCTCAAAGAGGTTTTAACCAATGAAGTCTTAATTTTCCCATAGCACCTCCAAAAAGGTTTCACTAAGGAATGTTGAATTTTAACTTTGATTGTCTTCTAGCACCTTCAAAAAGGTTTCACTAGAAGATGTTGATTTTAAACTTTGATTATCCCCTATCACCTCCAAAAGGGTTTCACTAGGAGATTATTATTCTTCTACATGAATTTGGTTTTGACTTCCTTAATGTTATTCAACTATGATGTCACCATGGATGTATTTTAACAAGTTGTGATTTTGTCAATCCCAGTCAACACTTGTGGGAAGTGGAATGCTAATAAAATGGCTAGGTTGGTTAGTGGTAATGAGATGTTGAACATTAATGGAATGGGGAGAGGCTACATAATCCTCATAGAATATGCTAGGAGAACTTGTGTCAAAACTAAATTAATCATCCTCAAAAACAATATAAGGATCAAAAATGTATTCAGATTGATCTGCAAGGCATGCATAACCAATGTTGTAATAGTCATGAATGTATTCTAATTTTGAATATGAGTTTGACTTGATGGACTCTAAATATGATGTTGAGACTGAAATTGATTCTACTTTTAATGCTAAATCTAATGTTGGTTCAAGAATAAAACCTTACTCTAATTCCAATTTTTCATCTAGTGTGGATGCTACTATAATGATGTTTTATTAAATGCTTAGTATGGGATAAGTAATGGTCTATGATGTAATAATGGGATCTTTGAGATAGGATTTGCTAATAAATACTACACAAATATTTGTTTATCAAAGTGAGACTCCTCAATAATGTAAAATAGGTTAAGAGACAACTACTCAAAGACTGGCTTGTTAGAGGGAGGCTATTGATAAACAAGCATATGGTTAAGGTAATGATTTAACCATAGGCAATTATAATCATTAATAAGTGACTTAATAAAAATAGTCTTGTTAGAGTGAGACTCCTTGACAATAGGTATAGTAACAAAAGGTGATTCATCATAGGTTGACTTATCACAAATGGTTGGTTTAACAAAAACATCTTGGCTTGGTTGGTTCTCTTGGCCTTAGTTTAGAGTTGGTTATAAACTACTAGTTTTAAATACAGCTTGGTCCTTAAATTATTGGCTCAGTTGGAGAGGTAATGATTGGATAATTTGGGATATTAATTGTCTTGGTTGGGACTAGATAATTGGCTAGAGTTTTCTAAAGCAGGGAACAAATGGAAATAGTTGAATAATGACCAGTGGTTGGATAACTAGAGGTCATTGTAGATCTTGATTGCTTACACAAGACAAAGGATGAGGTATTGGAATGGTAAGGCTAGGGCATTATGGAGCTTGGTTTCTATCACAAGATAAAGGAAGAGGTTATATAAGGATAATTCTAGGGCATCGTGGAACTTGATTGCTCGCATAAGCCAAAGGATGAGGTCCTAAGATGATAATGGTAAGGAGTCATAGAGATTGATTGATCGTAAAAGAAAAAGGATGAGGGCCTAATATATAAATGGTATAATGTTTTATAGCTTTATTACTCATGCAATCCAAAGTATTAGGTCTTGTAATGACAATATTGGGACATTGTGGAGCTTGGTTGATCACATGAGTCAAAGGACTAGGTCCTAAAATGATAAGCTTGGGGCATTTTGGAACTTAGTTTCTCATAAAATCCAAAGGAATAGGTTTTGGAATGATAATATTGGGGTATTTTGGAGCTTGGTTTCTCACATAAACCAAAGTACTAGGTCCTATAATGATAAGCTTGGGCATTGTGGAACTTGGTTGCTCACACAAGCTAAAGGACTAGGTCCTAGAATGGTAATGGTATTCCTTGGATGTTGTGAATCTTAGTATCTCACACACTTTGAATGAGGTTTAAAGGTATAGGTTTGGGATTAGGTGGTCATATAAGGGTGAGTATATTACCATAACTGGCTTGAATAATGTATCAATGCACCCTATGGTTGAGAACTTTAGATTTGCTCCCCAAATTGAGGATTGCAAAAAGGGTATAGATCCTCCTCCCAAATAACATAATCCTTGTTCTCATAGGGTTTTTGGCTTAGGTCATAAGTAGGTTCTTAAATTTTTTCCTTGGATTGATTATTGTAAGGAAGGTATGGATCCTCCTCCCAAATAACATCATCCTTGTTCCCATACAGGTTTCAGATTAGGTTGTAAGTAAGTTATTTATTTTGTTCCCTAGATTGATTATTTTAAATAAGGTATGGATAATTCTCCCAAATAACATCATCCTTGTATTTTTAGGGGTCTCTAGTTGGATTTTGTGGATCTTAACTATGTTCCCCATATTGAGTATTATAAGGAGGGTATGGATTCATTTCCTAAGAAACATTATCTTTATAAGGATCTTCAACAAAGTCATTTTATGTGGCCATTCCATCAAAACTTGGATTTTACATGACTCCATAATAAGTGTATCTAGACATATCTGCATCAATAATGAAAGCTCCACATAAAGGCCTAGAGTTCTACAAACTCTAAAAAACAATATCCAAAGGGCATATTATTCAAACTTGATCTAAATTAGTCAAAATGGGTGGAGTTGTATCTCTAAAAAGGTCTATGATAAGACTTTTTAAAAATAGTATAAATTCAAATGTCTTATATAAACAAGGTCAAGCAAAAATGAACTAAAATAAGATGCCAAAGTATAGGTTCTAAGATGTTCTAAATATTTCTAAACTAAGAAAGGAAAAAGATTCGCTAGAACTTTTGGCCAAATGTGGTGTCAAAATTTATGCTCAAAACAAGGATAATTCTAGTATTTTTGACCAAAAACAACATCAAAATATATACTTGAAACAAAGAGATGATTTTAATCTACCAAACTTGGAACACTTTGGCATAAACAAGGCACTTGATTCTAGCTTTAAGACATGATCAAATAGGTATAAAACACAAAATAAAAGGCAGTTGAAGATAAATTGATTCTATAAAATAAAGGAAAAGATAATATAGTTTTTAAATTTTGGGTAAAAAATTATCTTAAGTTACAAAACCTAAAAGATAAAGATATGTATATCAGCACCTACAAAACAAGGCCTAAATAAAAATCAATCAATGTTTAGATCTAAACTTGTAAAGGTTAATTGAAAACTTGACTTAGGAAAACTTGGATTTTATTGAAAAATAAGAAAATTTTAATAACATGACTACACTAAAATAAATATCCGACAAGACACACATGATTGGTTTAAATAATAACAATTTAGACACAAGATAAGACAAGTCTATGAAATAATTTGGGTAATGTAATAGTGTTATTACTCCCAAAATATGAATGATGGTTTGTTTCAAAGACTTTTAAGGCAAATTATTTGAATTTATTTGGGTAGAATAACATTACCAATTTCAATCAAATGACACATACAACTCTTTTGACATAAAGAGTTTTCTAAGTTAAAACAAGGTGTTAAATGGACAACATAATGCCTCCTCAAATAATGGAGTAATGCAAACAAAAAAAATCATTTAGACATGGTATGAATAATAAGTTTTAATACATAAAACACAAATCAATAAAAGAATAAATGATAGAATATAACTAAGTATATCATCCTAGATCCTATCAAGGTGTGGTAAAGTGGGGTTGACTAAAACTTACAAATTATGAGCATTTAGATTGATCTCAAGTGTGGTTAACACAAAATAAACATCAATTTAATTTAGTTCATATTGATAAAATCATCATTCAAGTTTTTATTCCTTTGCATGATAATTCCATTTGTCGACTGCTTAGTGGAATCCCTTAATTGACTAGACTTGACTCGAGCCTTCGTTACTAAAGGAGATGTTAGCCACTCAACCCCCTAACTCTAGTAGTATCCATACCCTAATTTTTATACCTCATAATGGAATTGGGTTTAAAAAATATTGGGAGATGAAGGCCTGAGTCAAGTCTTCCCTAGAGAACTCATGAGAGGTAATGACATCCCCTTCATAAGCCAAATTACATGAAAAGAAAAGACTAAGTAGAAAGACTTTAGGGTTGATTTTAGATCACCCAATACCATAAAATTTTTGGGGAAAGCCTAGGAAACTTTATTTCATGCCTTGGAATATGAAAAAAATGCAATGAAAAGGAAATTTTGATCACCCAAGTTCCCTATAGGGGACGGAGGGAGAGCATACATGTGATATTTTTTTGTGAAAATAAATAATCAATAAAGAGTTTGCAAGAAATTATGAGTTAAGTTTTATTTAAGAAACCAAATTAAAATTTGATGATGTTATTTACTTGTCCCCTTAGCTTAAGTGTAAAATATTGAAATAATTTTCAAAACACAACTTAAGCAAAAGTATTTATGTTCATTTTAAGCCCAAAATCTAAATGCTCAATATTTAGCCTAAGTTCATTTTTAAACACCAAAAATTTAAATATTAAATAATTAAGCATTCATTTTAATCACCAATAAATGAAGTGTTTATAATACTTATCCATCCTAATTCTTTTTAAAATCCAAATTCCAAATTGTCAAGATCTAACATGTTCATTTTAACACCAAAATGAAATGTGAGTGATTTAGCTAGATTCCTTTTAAAAGCCCAAAATAAAATGTTCTTTAGCCAAAAATTGAAAATTTGTGTTTGAATCATGTCTTGGACATACAATTTTTAGATATTACCCTCCTTATTTGAAGTAATTTTGATTGTGAGCAAATTAAATTTAGAAAAGTAGCTCCCAGGTTTTATTTTTGAACACAAAGTGACTATGCTCAATCAAAACTAATCAATGCTAGTTTAAGGTAAATGATTCTAGTAAGTCTCAAAGAGAACATATGATTTTAATAAATGACTAATATCGATTGACTAAGATTTATGTTGGTCAACTTGTGAACCCAAAGGCAAAACCATAAAAAATTAAACTTTAGTTTAGGCAATGGTTAGCTAAAAACTCAATAAAACCTACAAGGCAAAGATTAGAAAGAGAGATTAAAAGATACTAGAAATAAGAAAAAATGAAAAAGAATACTATAAATATTCAAAATTAAATCTTTGTAAACCATATTTTACCCTATGTATCAATCGATGATGGTTACATATAACTGAGCTCGATTGAGCAGAACCAGTACCGATTAGGTAGAATCGATGTCGGTTAGTCTTGACTAATGTCAATCTCTATGTATATATGAGATAATTTAATGAATTTTGTAGATCTGAGATAATTTAATAATTAAAAATTTATCAAAATCAAAGCTAAAACTATAAATTATAAGAAATTTAAGCATTCATTTGTCAATTTTTGAGTTACATCTTCATCTCCTTACTACATGGGATGCTTCTTGTCCCATCAAGTATACCATTTGTCATCAAGGAATATAAGAAGGGTGGTTAGATCATATGCTAGATTCACAATGAAAGAAATCAAAATGAAAAAAACCACACTAACATTCATAACACCATATTTCCTAGATCAAAGGGAGGAACATGGTGAAGAAAACCAATTGACAAAGCACAAATAAAATGCAATAAAAATAACCTTTCCCAACTTCCTTGAATGCTCCAAGATATTTCTTCATTTGGATTACTTATATTATTCTCAATAAGTTTTTAGAAAATGGATTTGTGTAGATCCTTATCCTCTTGGAACCATTTCTTGTCTCATGCTTTCTTGATGTAGCTTAATGGCTCAAAGTGGCTTGGCTTGTGATTCACAATTTTGGCATTATAACTCTTATTGTTTCCAATCTTTTCATAAAACTAGCATTATAACATTACTATGTCCAAGATCTCCAAATTAAGAGGTAAATGCTTGAATTTATAGGTTTAGTAAAAGGGCTTAGAATGGGTTCAAAACTCACTTTAGTGAGTTAATTAACCCCAGTAGAGTTAAAAGGTGTCAAATGGTCATGATTAACATGGAATAGGCATGTTGAGATATTTGACAACTCATAAAAAGGTAATTATGAGTTCCTAGGATATTATTTTATTTTTGAATTTCCTTTTTGATAATTTATTTAATTGCTCAAGGATGATTCAATTAGGCACTTGATTAGGTTTTGCATGTTAATTAATTATATTTAGGGATTTTAGCATTTTACAAGATTTGAATTAATTTGATGTGTGCATTTTCCCCATTTAATTAATTTATAGGCCAAATTACATGTTATGAAGCCAAATTTGAGACATTTAGTGATTCTTAGGTTAGATTTGCAAAGGTTGGTAAGAATCAGTCCAAGGTCTGATATGAATCCATTGGTGGCCAATTTTAGGTGTCTATAAAAACTTGAAAAATCTTTACTTTGGATTATTATTTTTATATGCATTTTGAATGTGATTCTGATATGTTATGAGATGTTCAACTACCTATATGAATTTATAGTCCAATTTTTCTAATTCATGTAAATAATTTTATTTGAATTGATTATTTATAATGATCAATTAAAGGGATACTTGTAAGGATGGACTTTACAATTATAATGGAAGTATTGCTTTTGTCCCATAGACTAAAATATATAGAGTAGATCCAATGGGTGTGTAAATGCTCATGTGATAATCCCCAATGAATAAATTATTTGGTTATGCCAATCATCACAAAATTTAGTAATTATCTTACTCAATATTTTTTTATAATATTATTTGTAGCTTTTGCTTATCCATTACCCTGAGGGTAATAAGGAGTAGATAATTTATGATGAATATTATATTTAGTACAAGTTTTTTTCAAATGTCTACCATTTTCTGTAATGATAGTTGAAAGAAGCCCAAAGTGAGAGATAATATGTGTCATTAATAAATGACATATGGCCTCCCCTATAGTAGATTACAAAATTATAGTTTTCACCCATTTGGTAAACTATTCAGTAGCTATAATGATGAATTTATACCTACCTAATGATTCTTGATTTATTTTGCCTATCAAATCAAACCCCCAAAGTGCAAATGGCCAAGAAAAAATAATAGGATGTAATTCATGTGAAGTAACATGGTTTAAAGTATTGCTCCTTTGGAAAATTTCACATAGTTTTTAATATTATTGACATTTAGGTTCCATTGTAGGATAATAGTAACCTAGATAAAGTAAAATATGACATTATTTTTTTGTTGAAGTGTCTATTGCACTTACTATCATGTACCTATTATATCACTAACTTGGCCTCCTCATTGTTTAGGCATCAAATTAATTATCATTCATAGGATAATTTAAATAAATCCCCTCCAATAATAACATATTGATGTGTGTTTATCTGTAATTAATGATTATCATTTTTTTTACAAGTATCTAGTGTACCTTATTTATTCAAAAAATTATGAGTGAAACATTATGAATTTTATACACTATGTGTAGTCTCCAACACTAATAAATATAATAAATTAATTTAGGTCCCTAATGCCTATAACCTCCTTTTCAAACACCTGACTCTGATTTCTTCTTGAATGCCTTCAATGACTTTGATCTCTAGTTCCTTTTTGCAGGTACTTGCCTGCATCTTAAACTCTCTTCCTGAATCTCTCTCTTCATTAGGATATTAACCTCTTTTCATGCATATTACTCATTATTATTGAAGACATATAATTATTCATATACTTCTACAATCCCATCCTTCATATTACATCCCCATTCTCTCAGAAATATCTCTCATCTCTTCACTCTCCTTACATAGTTTAAACTTGACCTTCTTTTATAGGCTCATAGACCTAAGACTTGGTTCTAAAATTGTTTTTTATATTCTATGGATAATATGGAAATAAATTAGATAATTTATATCTACCTTAAATCCTCTAACCAAATAACACCAACTCCAATAAATAACTCTCCTTCCTTCCACACTTGCTCTCTTAAAGGCCTAATTATTGTAGCCCTATTTTGACACAAAGATCTTAGGTTTGAATGATAAATAAATATTTTAGGAAATATAAATACATATTTGGGTACCCTTTATCCTATTTTATCTTATTAAAAAAATTTATGACTCAAATCTCAATGCAAATCTACTAACTCAACACCCTCCTTCACAATTAGATCTCTTTAGGCCTAAAGCAAACACATAGTACTAAAGACCATAATATACCATAATTTAATTCTCAAAAACCATAAAAATATTGTATATAACATCAAATAAGGTAAAATTACAAATTTTCATGAAATTATAAGTGTGGAAACTCAATTTATGCAAAATTCAAGATTCAAACCCTAGGTTGGTCTTGACACAAGCCTGTGTAGGCCGGGGTGACCATAAAAGGATAAAAAGAGTTTTAAAAATATAAAATACTTATATCACTTGGAATATGTCTACCCACACTTTATTAAACTTTTTAAATATTTATTTGACCTTCAACAATCTCTTAAAGGCTTCAATGCACTGGTTTGTCAAATTCTAAGTCTCTTTGACTGGATTGGGTAGTGAAAGTGAGAACACAAATTAAATATTCCTTCATAAAAGTGTCACCAAGGTTCCAAAGTATTAATTTATATATTTTATATTAAATAAAACTATATTCAATCCCAAACAAAACTTAATAATCTTCAAATTCTTGTTTCTTGACTGCACATGTATAAAATTCTTCAAGTTCAAACTATAATGTATCTTGCCTTGAGAATCAATTGAAATAACATAAAATATTATAAAATAATCACTATTTACACTTAATCACATAATATAATATTATTAATTTTCAATATAGTACCTGGAAATGTCTCTTCTCATTCATTTCCAATGGATATAATCAAAGTTATAAAGTTTTCTTTACTCCACACCGTAAACAGGGTTTACATAGACTTGTAGGACCCAAGACCCTTAAAAAAATATTTAAAAGGTTAAAATAAGTTTCAAAAATTCATGTTTACTGAAAAAGGTCATATGAAATTTATATCACCTTTACCAATTGATTGGGTGTAATCCTTCTTTTATGAATACATTGAAACAGTGATATCTCTCATGCTTTTCATCAACAAGCTTTGTTCCTAATCTTGAGAGGTTCAATATGATTGTTTATAAATTATACACCCTTTATAATGGAATTAATGCCTCAATTAGAGCCTTATCTAACTTATTCAACTTATCCAACCTTAATTTTTAACTCAAGCTACTTATATGATGTCTTTTGAGTGACTGTAAAGATTATTAATAAACAAGAATAGGGGTTTCGAAATAATTCAATAGAAAAAATTCAAAATACATATAAAATCACTTCAAAATTTATTTAATCATACTCTCACACAAGAGGACTAAATAATCATAATGAAATTACAAGATTATTTTCCTTTATTTTCAAGAACAACACTTTTTCCTACATACAGACCCCTATCTTTTCAAAGACTGAATGTCACTCTTTTTCTTAATTTTTTTAGGTTATCCATCCTCTATCCCTGACTCCTTATAAAATAGACACCCACATACAACTCACACTAAATTCTTCATGCATTTCACCTTTTCATGATGCCAAAACATGGAAATAACTTCTCATTCTTGCTAACTTCATACAAGTGGCAATTACAACTTATCTTGTTTTCTTTATTTGCATTACCTTCTCCATGAAATTCATGATATGTGACCTTTACACACCCACTTAAGACCATATATGAAATTTCAAAAAATTACATGAAAAATTTGATAATAAACAAAGCCAAAACATCCCTCTCGAGCCTAGGTCAAGATTTAAATTTTCAAATTTTGGATTTTGGTGGGAAACTCTATAGGAGTAAATAACAAACAACATAAATACTTATATTTACTCTAACACCACCCAAGGGTCCCTATAATACTACTCACACCCAAAAAAAACTATAAATTACAACCATGAGATTCTTAAATATATTTACATTCTCGATTCCTTGTGATTCCCTACATCATACTCCCCAAGTACGAGAATTTAAACTCCTAATCAAATGTTATTTTCCCAAATTATTCCTTATTTTCCAATTATTTCTATGATTATATTATAATCTCCTTTTTATTTTTTTCCTCTATTTATCTTTTATTATCATATAGTTCTTATTTCTTTGTCTTCTTGCCCTAGCTTGTTTCCTTTCCAACTCATATTTTACCTCTATGAAGTACTTAACCTGGTGTAACTCCTTATTCACCTCATATTATATGTTATCTATCTCTAGTTTATCTTAACCATAATTTGTATCAATTTTTTATTTATCATTCTTCACTTCTAATTATATTCCATATCTTCTTTATTCATTTAGCATGTTTGGTTCATGCACTCTTTGTTGGTTTTCCTTCTTAACCATGATTTCTTCTTCATCCTCATGCTATAATATATTTTCACGCATCTTAACCCTTGTAATTTTCTCAATCACATCATTTTTTTATTCCTTTTCATGATACTTCAACTTATAATGGTGAGTCTTATCATAACCTTGCTTCTCTTGAAAGGACATTTCCTTTACTAATTCAAATTCATCAAAACATAACCCTTATTGGAAACCTTCTCTCTTTATTTCATCATGCACACATCTAACAAACTTAGCTGTAACATGATCAATAGAATAAATTGAATTATTACATTACTCTATCTTCATTGTCTTCTTCTCTTGCATATTTATACTCCTTGCCTCCATAATTTATCTTGCTTTAGATACTATTGCTTCATATCATGTATTTATGTTTTCTTTTTTCATCTACTACACCATCTCCTTATATAGTTTGTGAGGGTTCAAATAATATCCTTCTTCTAAATTGACTTATATTATCACAACTTATTCTTGAATATCATCTTTATTATGTACCCAATTAAGCACCTCATCTTGATGCATATCAAGTTTTATAAGCACTTCAATAGGTGCTTCATCTTTATATTCTTCTTCTTTCACATAAGCATATTGTTCATTCTTGTTATCCTTATTCATTTCAATCTTTGTATCCTCAAAATGGACTAATTATTCCTTAAATATTGTACCTACATACACAAATGACAATAAATCCTTATATTCAAAAACTTGAAGCTTATTTGCCTCCATCTTCTCCTTCTTCACAAGGTGCTACTGACCTCCCTATTATTCACTCATCATGAAGTTATTCATATCCTCCTTGAGCTATCTACATAAAAAATTATTCTTCTTCTCATTCTCTCTCATGATAATCTTCATTATTGTCTCCATGAGTATCTTGATAGGCCACTTAACTCTCTTCTTCTTCATAACCCATCCATACCACTGGCTCTATTCTTCTTGCATGAGCTTCACCAAGAACTTTATCCTCTCTAATATTTTGTCTATCTCATTCATTTCCTCTATAACATATAAACCTCTTTTCTTTGGGTCTTCTTTCATCTTTATCTCATTATGGTAACCTAACTCATCCAAGCCCTTCTTATCTTTTACCTTATCTACCTTCATATTCTCACAATCAAGTCATTTTCACCTTGTTTTGGTGTCTCAACCTTTTCCTAGTCTATTTACACTTTTATATAAGTATTTTTCACCTTGGAACCACAACTCACACTTGGATTATCTCTGTATTTCTTATTATTATCTTGAGCTTATTATAGATCTCTTCTTAATTATGCTTTAGCATAATTATTTAACTCTATGTCTTACTATACTCTTACAACTTAGCTTCATGAAATATCCATTTGAAACTTTTAACAATATCAAATATAAACCATCAATACTTAATTTCATAAATTATACCAAGATCTTACCTACTATGATACCACTTAATGTAGAATCTTGATGCCTACAACCTCATTTTCATAGACCTAACTATGATTTATCTTTGAATGCCTTCAATGACTCTGATCCCTATTTCTTTTTTGTAGGTACTTGTTTGCATCTTGAACTCTCTTCCTCAATATCTCTCTTCATTATGCTCCTAGCCTCTTTGCATGCATATTCCTCATTTGTATTGAATACAAATCATTCTTCATATACCTATATAATCCCATCCTTAATAGTATATCCCCATTCTCTCATCTCTCCACTCTCCTTGTATAGCTTAAACTTGACCTTCTTCTATAGGCTCATAGACCTAAGAATTAGTTGTAAACTTCTTATTTATATTCTAAGGATCATATGAAAATATATAAAATCATTCATATCTCCATTTAATCATCTAACCCAACAACACCACCTCTAACCAATAAATCTCCTTCCTTTCACACTTGCTCTCTATAAGGCCTATTTCTTGTATCCCTATTTTGACACAAAAATCATAGGTTTGAATGATCCAATAAGTTTATAAGAAATATAAAGACATATTTCAGCACCCTTTATATTTTTTTAGCTTAACCTAAAGTTTTATGACTCACTTCCTAATGTAAACCTACTAACTCAATACCCTACTTCACAATTAGGTCTCTTTAGGCCTAAAACAAACACACAATACTAGAGACCATACTATACCATATTGTATTGATCCAAAACCACAAAAATATTGTATATCACATAAAATAAGTTTAGATTATAATTTTTTAATAAATTTCAAGGGTGAAAACTCAAGTTATGTAAAATGCAAGATTTAAACCCTAGTCTGCTCTTGACATAGACCTGTATAGGTTGAGGGTGAACAAAAAAGGATAAAAAGATTTTTTAAAAAATTCAAAGACTTATATCAACTATTATATGTATTTACATACTTTATTAAACTTTTATAATAGTTATTTCACCTTGAAAAATCCCTTTAAGGCTTTAACACATTGATTTACCGAATTATAAGTCTCTTTGATTAGATTGGTTGGTGAGAGTGAGAACACAAATTTAAATAAATATTTAAAAAATTAAAATATGTTTCAAACACTCCTTTATAATTAAAAAAATGTCCTATGAAATTTATAACACCTTTACCAATTGATTAGGTCTAATCATGCTTGTATGAATATATTGAAACAATGATATCTCTCATGATTATCATCAATAGGCTCTATTCCTAAGCCTGAAAGGTTAAATATGATTGTTTATAAGTTATACATCATTTATAATGGAATTAATGACTTAATTAGGTCCTTATATAACTTATTCAACTTATCCAACCTTAATTTTGAACTTAGGCTACTTATAAGACATCATATGAGTGACTGTTAAGATTGTGAATAGATAAGAATAGGGGGTTTCAAAAAGAATTCAATAATAAAACTTTAAAATACACATAAAATCACTTCAAATATTATTTAATCATAATCTCACACAATAGGAATAAATAAACACAATGAATTTATAGGATTATTTTCCTTTATTTGTAATAACACCACTCCTACATATAGACCCCTATATTTTCAAAGATCGACTGTCAAATTTTTCTTAATTTATTGAGGTTCTCCATCCTCTATCCTTAAATCATTAGAATATCTACACCCACATAAAACTCACACTAAATTATTCATGAATTTCACCTTTTCAAGATGCCAAAACATGCAAAGAACTTCTCATTCTTGCCAACTTCATGCAAGTGACAGTTAAAACTTATCTTGCTTTCTTGATTTATGTTACCTTCTTTATGAAATGCACATTATGTGACCTTTACACACCCAATTATGACCATATATGAACTTTAACAAAAATGCATGAAAATTTTGTTAACAAACAAAGCCAAAACATCCCTTTAGAGCCTAGTTTAAGATTCAAATTTTGAATTTTGGTAGGAAACTCTATAGGAGCAAATAACAAACAACCTAAAGACTTATAAAACCACCCAAGGTTCTATATAATACTAATCACACCCAAAACAAACTATAAATGACTAACATGAGACTCTTAAATATATTTACATTCTTGGTTCCTTATGATGCTTTGCAACATAAATTTGTGTTTAAGATTGATGTCTTTTATAAATGACATACAATGAAGATTGATTGATCACCATTTATATAAATTGGTAATAAATAATTTGCACTATAAATTACATATGCACAATTATTATATTTTCAAGTAATATTCTTAATTGAAAATTTATTTAAATCTACATGTAAACATTATAACATATTTCTATATGGGACTATATTTTCTTATTTTGTATATTAAAAATTTGTAACTTGATTAAAAACCAATTGTGAATCCTCGTATATCTAATATATTTTATTTTTAAGGCATGAAAAATTACCAATTCTAAAATCAATTCTTAATATTCTATAATATTTTTTGTACATGAAAAAACCAATTTGTATGCAAATGGCATAGGTTCTCCTTGTGGAATAATAAGAAAAATTCTTGTACCAGCACTTGATGCACATTTTGAATGATAAAAAACATTGACCATGTATCCTTAGTAATATTATATTCTATGAAATCATCCCTAAAATCATATATTACTAGTGTTATATCTTGTAATGGGGTGACAACTAACTTATTTACGATAACTAGGCCTTTAACTAGTTTTTGAGATATAATCTCTAAATAAAATTTCATGAGTAACATTACCCATTTTGGCATACATATTGACAGATGAGGCTTTGACATGATAAAATGGATTAACCTTGGTAATAACTTGGGTCTCATTATTAATCATGTAGTTTTGAAGTTTTTATGTAGAAAATACAAGAGCCAAACATAATTTTTCCATTGTAGTGTATTTTTTCTCAAAATAAACAAATGTATGACTAATATAATATATTTCTCATTACCTACGATTATAATCACACTATATTAGTAACAAGCCTAATTCATGATTTGTAGTAGAAATGTTAAATAAGAGTGGTATCTCTAGTATTAGAGGCATAAAAATAGGTAGATTTAATAAAATATTATATACGTTCCTCAAAAATCTCATGACATTTTATGTACCATTCAAACATTGTATTTTAATAATAGGTAGATTTAGTAAAATATTATATAAGTGCCTCAAAAATCTCATGACATTTTTTGTACCATTCAAACATTATATCATTTTTTATTAATCTTGTAAAATATTGTGCCTTATCTGCTAACTAAGCTACAAAGTGACATATTGCTTGAATTTTACCTTATAAATATTAGAGTTACTTCAACCCTTGTGTTGGAGGCATATAAATAAAAAAATTTAGCTTGTAAGGATCAATTTCAATACCTCATTGTTATATAGTAAAACCTAAAAATTTATATGATGTTACTCCAAAAACACACTTTTTTTTAATTTAGATATATGTTATATAGTCTTAGTTTCTAAATTTTTTGTCTTAAATCAATTGTATAATCTTGTCTCTATTTTTATTTTTCAATTAAATCATCCACATAATCCTCTCTATATTGTAAATAAAATCATGAAAATATGTGTCATAGCTCATTTATATGTATCCCCAACATTATTTAGTCTAAAAAGCATCACTACATTTACAAAGGGACCCTATGGTGTGATAGATGATGTTTTCGCTTGATATTTAGGAGTAATTTTTGTTTGATTATAAATAGTGATTCCATCCATAAATGATAACATCTCATATCCTATGGTGGAATCCACAATCATATCAATGTTGGGTAGTGGAAAATCCTCTTTATGACAAGCCTTATATAAATTTATGGAGTGTAAACAACATCAAATTTTCCCTTTATGATTTAATATAGGTACAATGTTAGACACACACTTTGATAGGCTACATGTTGAATAAAACCTACATCAAGTAATAGTTAAATTTATTCTTTTAATAATCAACCTTTGGATGTATTTTTTGTATTTTATTATTTATTAGTTTTGTATCTAAAAAAGTGTTATCCGATGGACTAAAACCAAAGGACCAATGTCTAACATATCATAGTATGCCAAAGAAATTATTATATTTGGTTCTCATGTTTGCTAGGTTCTATATATATTTTTTATCTTTTTCTTAGTTTTTACTTTTGTGGATTTATCCCACATTGGTTAGTTTGACTTGCTTATTCTTTGTCCTTGCCTATATGATGTAGGGGCATCTTCATGGTCTCCATATTTTGAGTATTTTTAGTTTGTATAGGTCAATTAGAATGTGTGTCTTATTCAGGGCTCTTAGAGTTCATTAGATTTTGAATTGTGGTTTAAAAGGGGTTTTCTCATCATTTTTGTAAGTTTTAAAATTTGAATTCAAAAAAATAAGTTAGATCATCAATCCTCTATATAAAAAAGTTTCAAAGGGTAGTCTAGTTGATTTTGAGTCTTAAAAGGGGTTCATATCATTTTAGTACATGTTGAATTCATTCAATAGTCTTTTAGACAAGTGTATTAGGTTTGGATAGTTAGTCTTGTCATTGTTGTTAAGGAAATATGTTGGGAAAAGTAGTTATAGGTTTATTTTCAAATGTTGTTAAGTCCTATGTTTCTTAGAAATATTTTGGAGAGAAGAGTCGGGGTTGGTTTTCAAAGGAAAATGATTTTTTAACCCCAAAAATGAAAATGAACAAGAATATTCTTGATTTTAGGTAACTAACTTCCAAACCCTATTTTCATTTTATAATTTGTGACCTTGAAACTATATGAAATATAGGAATGTAAAAATCTTTCTATATGTAGAGAAGGAATAGAAAATATAAAGTGTTGTATTTGTTTCCAATCAGGGTAAACTTGGTTGTGAATTTTAAGGTATATAAGGATGAATAAATTTTTCATAAGCATTGACACACAAATGACTATACCTTATGTTATTAATTTATGAGTTCAAACATGTTTGAATGTGTACTTTGGTGGAGAGTAAACTTTGTGGAATAATTATGGATATTTAAACATAATAACCTTTGAGGAAAAATATTTTAAGAAATAAATAAAAGGAAGTTCTGATGTTTTGAAGAGGAATTATATACCTTATCCCCTATGTCCATATCATAAGGATGGCTGTATGAACTAAATATGGAAACTAGAATGCATAAAAGTCTAAGTTTATTGTTTATTGAATTGTGGTAAAAATTTTACAACACTATAAAATGGTTCTTAACACATTTATAGTTTCCTTTCAAGTTTTGATGAAGGAACCATCCTAAATTTAAGGTTGTATGAGAATGTATACATACAGTAAATAATAGAAGTATGGTGATAAGTGATGACATGGATGTTAGGGTGATACTTGATGATTATAAAAGGTGTGGGGTGTTTGTATAAAGTTCATGTAATTAACCACATGTTTTAAGATACATTTGAAACTAAAAATTTAAAATATACCCACTCTTGGGTAGTGAAAGACTGAGAGCATACATAGTTGAAACATAAAATTCAAAGAAACCATCTTATAAGAGTTTCAAAAATGTTAAGAATGATTAAGGAATTTGTATAGTAGGTAGGTAGAGTTTAAACAATGGTTACATTATGTTGAAATTATTTACAATGCATGCAAGAATATTAAAACCCTTCTTGGGCCTATTACAAATAGAGACAACCCTGATTCTTGGGTTTGGGATAAAATCTTGATTTATGGATGAACCCAACAATGAAAACCATTGAAATCTATTAGAAAGATTTGGGATAAAGGTAAGTTAAGACATTTTGAGGGATTTCAATCAAGAGAGTACATATCCATACTAAGATAATCAAATGTGTGTGAATTGGGTGGAAGAAACCTAAAAGCCTAAACAATGAGGAAAAAAGACATGAAAAAGGGGTCTAGAAGACAAGTAAGGGCTTGAAATTTTGTAGAAAGAAAAAAGAGGATAGAGGGTTCTTGAGAAAGAGGTTAGTTTTCCAATAATCTATAGTACAGAACTGTACAAAGCAAAATATCCTTAAAAATGCTGCTAGGAGGGACTATGATAGAGTTCAAGAATTGAAGCATGTTATGAGAGTTATTGGTGAAGCTTGTGGAGTGAGTGGAATGCCAAGTAGGTCTTGTTTATACATGATACTAATGATAACAAATTTCATAAGGTGTGAGAAAGCCTAAATCAAGTTTGTAGTAAATAACCAATGAGTTTTTACCAAAGAATAAGCAAAAAAGACTAAGATTAAAGTATAAGTTAGTGAGAGAATAACTAGAGTGAAGGTAAATAAGGGTGAATAGTACAATAAAGGAGAGATTGATGAAAGGACAAGGATTCCATTCTTGACAAGGTGTCTTAAGAAACTAAAAGAGGTTTGGAAACTCAAATTTAGGGAGGATAATACATCAAAATAATGAGAAAGAGTTATACCTTAGAGATAAACAAACAAGATAAGATAGTTCTAGGTTCATAGATCAGGGGGATAAAGGAGTAATTTTGTTTTATGTTTTATATATAATTATATAGATTTAAAAGGAACTTTACATCATTTGGTATCAAATCCAAAGTGTTTTGTGGATAAAGGTATGTTTTGAGTTTTGTATTGATTTAGTTTGTTTATGTTGTGTTGAGATTGTCTAAGATATTATGTGGAAAAGTTACAATGAGATTGTTGTGAAGATGTTAATGAGGTTGTAGGTATAAGAGGGAGAGAGGCAAACAGGTAATAAGTTTATGGAAAGCCCTTAAGCTAAGAGGCTTGAAGAGAGAGAAGGAGAGATAGTAAGATCTCCAAAGAGAAATTTCAAGAGGAGAGCTTGAAGAAAGGAGAAAGAGACCAAGTGAAAGTTAGTAGGATAAGTGAGAAGGCTTGTCAAGAAGAGAGATAGGTCTAAGAGAGAGAGACCTAGTGAGAGAGTGAAGAGAATGAAAAGAAGATGAAGGGATTGAAATAATAAGGTTACCACAAGATGGAAAAAGTGGATATGAGGGAGATTGTTTAGTTGATAGTAGTATTGATAGAGTTAGAACATGCTTTGGTAGAACTTGGACCCAAGTTTTTAGTTGGGGTTAGCAATAAAGTGAGATGGCCTCTCAAAGACATCATGAAGTAAAAGAAAAGATAAGAAAAGATTGGAAAAGTGAAGAGATAGTTTAAGGTGTTGATCAAATAGCCAAAGATGAAGGAAAAGGAGGAAATCAAGCCTCATGTTTTTCAAGCAAATGATGCCTTAGTATGTGTGAATGTAGGTTTGAGAAGTGAAGAAGAGAATGAGATATTTGGGCCAATGCATAGGCTCAATAAATAAGAGGAAGAGACATATGATTAGGTGGTGTTCAAGAGGCACCAAGAGGAAGGAAAGGATCATAAAAGAGTCATGATGAAGGAGGAAGAACAATCAAGTCAACCATCCATGAAATAAGTTGACATCAAGCATGAAGTGAGTGCCAATGAAGCCAAAGAATCATTTAGATAGAAGCATGAGAAAAGGCATGAGGAATATTAAAGTTTTTATGAATCTTTGAAGAAATAATATGACTTTGATCCTCATCAAATGTATATAGAGATGGTTAAGGAAGTGACTAAGGAAAGCATAGACTTATGGCATGTAATAGTGGTGTCCATGATAAGAGATTTAATGAAGATAAGGAGTCATCAAGCACATGAAAGCACTCCACATGATGAAGTTGTAGTTGTTGAGGTTAAAGTATATGTTGAAATTAAAGGAAAAACCATAAAATAAGATGCACAAAGAGAGTTGGTGGCTAATGAAAAGAAGAAGAATAAAGAATATGAAGCACATGAAGGTGCTTGGGAGCAAGAAAAACACATGATCAAATATGAGAGTTAGATAATGCCTCAAATGAATGAGTAAGAACATGTTTTATTTGATGATTTATTTTATCTTGTAGGTATAATATGGAGAAATATGATAAGAGGAAGAAAGCAATACAAGTGTGGCTTAAGAAAGCACGTGCATATGGAAGAAAGATTAGTTACAGTAGAAGAGAAGTGAGAAGTAGGTTTAAAATCCTCAAGTAGGAATTGGGATCTAAGAGGCTAAGTAATGAAGATCAAATTCATAAAGTGAAGCATATCAAAGAAAAGATTGTTTATAACTTTCAAGGAAATTTTTCTTTGCCCCTTGGTAGTATGATGTAGGGGAATCTTCATGGTCTCCAAATTTTGAGTTGTTTTAGTTTGTACGGTTTAATTAGAATGTGTTTGTCTTAGTCATGGGTCGTAGAGTTCATTAGAATTTAAATTATGGTTCAAAAGGGGTTTTCTTGCCATTTTTGTAAGTTTGAAAATTTGAGCTCTAAAAAACAAGTTGGATCCTCAATCATTTGTAAAAAATCTCCAAAGGGTAATCTTGTTTCTTTGGAGTATTAAAATGGGTCCATATCATTTTATTACATGTTTAAGTCATTCAATAAATCTTTTAGAGAGGTGTGTTAAGTTTGGTTAGTTAGTCTTGTCATTATTGTTAAGGAAATCCATTGGAAAAAGTAGTTATAGGTTTCTTTTCAAATGTTGTTAAGTCCTATGTTTGGTAGAAATATTTTGGAGAAAAGAGTGGGGATTGGTTTTTGAAGGAGAATGATAGTGTAACCCCAAAAATAAAAATGAATAAGAATATTCTTGATTTTGGGTAACTAACTTCCATACCCTATTTTCATTTTGTAATTTATGACTTTGAAACAATATGTACCTTAGGAATGTAAGACTCTTTCTATATGCAAAGAAGGAATAAAAAATATAAAGTGTTGTATTTTTTTCCAATAAAATTAAACTTGGTTGTGAATTTTAATTCAAATAGGGATGAAGAAAGTTTTCATAAGCATTGACACAAAGATGATTGTACCTTGTGTCATTCATTTCTAAGTTCAAACATGTCTAAATGTGTAATTTTTTGGAGAGTAAACTTTTTGGAATAATTGTGAATATGTGAACATAATAAACTTGGAGGAAAAATATTCCACGAAAAAAATAAAAGGAAATTCTAATGTTTTGAAGAGGAAGTATAGACCTTATCCCCTATGTGTAGGTCATAAGGATGATTGTATGAACTGAATATAGAAACTAGAATGCATAGAAGTCTAAGTTTGTTGTTTATTGAATTGTGGTAGAATTTTTACAACACTATAAAAGGGTTCTTAACACATTGTTATTTTCCTTTCAATTTTTGATGAAGGAACCATCCTAAACTGAAGGTTGCATGAGAATGTGTACATATAAGAAATAATAAAAGTATGGTGATAAGTGATGAAATGGATGTTAGGGTTATAATTTATGATTATAAAAGGTGTGGGGTGTTTTTATAAACTTAATTTAATTAACCATATGTTTAATATACATTTTAAACTAAAAATTCAAAATATACCCACTCTCAGGTAGTGACAGACTGAGAGCATACATAATTGAAACACAAAATTCAAAGAAACAATCTTATAAGAGTTTCAAAAATGTTTTTGATGATTGAGGAATTTTTATAGTAGGCAAGTAGAGTTTAAAAGATGATTACAATATGTTTAAACTATTTACAATGCATTCAAGAGGATTAAAACCCTTCTTGGGCCTATTGTAGACAAAGATAACCCTACTTCTAGGGTTTGGGACAAAATATTGATTTATGGATGAATCCATTGATGAAAACCATTGAAATTTGGTATAACAGTAAGTGAAGAAATTTTGTGGGTTTTGAACCAAGAGAGTACATATCCATACCAAGAGAGTCAACTATGTGTGAATTTAGGTGGAAGAAACCTAAAAGCCTAAACAATGAGAAAAATGGACATGGAAAAGGGGTCTAGAAGACAAGTTAGGGATCAAAATTTTGTACAAATAAAAAAGAGGATAGAGGGTTCCTGAGAAAGAGGTTAGTTTTCTAATACTCTATAATATGGAACTATACAAAGAAAAAGAGCCTTAAAAAAGGCTACTAAGAGGGACTGTGACAGAGTTCAAGAAGTGAAGCATGTTATGAGAGTTGTTGCTAAAACTCATGGAGTGAGTGGAAGGCAAAGTAGGTCTTTTTTGTACATGATACTAATGATAATAGCTTTCATAAGGTTTGAAAAATCCTAACTCAAGTTTGAAGTAAATAATTAATGAGTTCTTACTAAAGAATAAGTAAATAAGACTAAGACTAAAGTACAAGTTGGTGAGAGAATGACCATAGTGATGGTAAACAAGGGTGAAAAATAAAATAGAGGAGAGATTGATGAATGGATAGAGATTCCATTCTTGATAAGGTGTCTTAAAAAACCAAATGAGGTTTAAAAACTCAAATTGAGGGAGGCTAATGCATTAAAACAATGAGAGAGAGTTATACCTTGGAGATAAATAAACAAGATAAGATAGAGCTAGGTTCATAGATTAGGGGAGGTAAATGTGTAATTTTTTTTTATGTTTTCTACTAATTATATAGATTTAAAAGGACCTCTGCATCACTATATATGCAAGGATTTTCATTTGTAACATATAGAAGTTATTTTATAGATATTATATGATATTGACTTTATCTTTGCATATCATCTTTGTAGCTCTTAAAACTCTTATTATGATGTTAATTATTCAGATCTTGGGCTTGGAATGATCTTGTTTATGATTATTTCATGGTATTAGAGATGGAGGTATGTTGCATCCATCCATTTGTGAGTTTTCTACTAAAATTATTTATCCATTTATCAAAATTTATTCTTGGTGAAGTAGAGGTATTTTGTATAGATATAAGATCTATTTTTTTTCCATTGACTAGGCCATATGGATACTAGGCTATACCATTAAGTACTTATTTTGTTAGACCATGTTTAAGTTTGTTTTAGAAGTTTTTTAGGTAATTTGTGCATGTTTTTTAATGGTTTTAGGCCATAAATGCATCAAAATACCAATATGAAATCATAGGGGAATATTAATATAAATTTTATGACCTATGAAATTTTTTAGAATCTCCAAATATCAAGCTATATAGTGCTTCTACTAAAAAACCTATTCACTACTTTATTGGCAGATACCTACAACTAGTTTGGTTTTGTCTCACCAAAGGTGGTATGGATCTATTTTTTTAGATATTATACCTATTAAAATTAGATAAAAGTCTCAAATTTCCTACCATACCATTTATAAATATTTTTTAGTAGGTTGTACAACTCTTTTGGTAGCCTGAAAATTATTGGAGTAATTTGTCTTCATCATTTGGATGGCTGGTTAGTTTTATTTTGGTTTGAGGCCATAGGTTCTATAATTTGAGATATTATTATTGGAGAGGATATTATTTTAGGTATAATTTTATTATATAATATGAATTACCACAATTCATTAGTCTATAACACCTTTTTTAATGTCACAACAAGGTCATTCAACTAGTTTTTCTATATCTTACAAAGAGTGTTCCTGAAGCTGGCTTTCACCATTTTTTGACAACCTTTTCTTGGTTTATGGTAAAGAAATTTTTGGAAATATTTTTTTGAATATTTTTTCCAAATTCATGAAGTGTTAAATAAACTTTTTTTCCTTATTACATTTAATTTTTTTTCAATGTTTACTTAGTTGACCCATTTTAATGATGAGAAACTTGTAAAAACTATAAATTTTTAACCACGACTCAAAATTGAGAACTATTTTTTTCAAAAGTGTGAATTTTTTTATTCTCCATAATTGGGGTCATTTATATTTTATAAAACACTCAATTATAAAGTACCAAATTTTGGGGGGCCTTACACTTTTTGTGGGGTTTATTTTTTCCTTGTTGAAGAAATTGTTATTTATGGGGGATCATTCTTTATTCTTCTTGAATTTTTCATTATACTTTGATAATGGAAAAAATCAAAAATTCTAACTTAATTATTTGGAAAATAAAAATGCAGATGCATGTACAACATAAATGCTTATGGATAATGGTGCTTAGTGACATTCCCCATTTTATAGATGAGAAAGATCTTATATATAAAGGGGAATGAAACTAATATATTAATCAATCCTAGATCAGAGAAGATAAATCCTACTTACACTTCTAATTGTTGATACATTAGCTATTCATGTTCATGACCAAGATGGATCTACTAGACCTAACCAAGTGATCTCTTACCACAATATCATCACTAGAGAGGGTTCAAAAGTCTCTATTCAAGAAACACTATGAAATAACCCTAGATAGGTCCTTTGTTTTCATATTCAAAAAGTATATTCAAATCAAAGTAAAATATAATCTATTTCTCATCAAATATTATGACACAAAGTGGGGGTAATAAACATAAAAAGTAAACATGCATAGGAGAATCCTAATTTTAAGCTATGTATAGATAAAACCCTAATGCATGGAGAGAATAATACATTAAAAATACATTACTTATGCTAATTTTATCTACTAAAATAGGGGAACAAAGTTATAGATACTTACCTTGAAGATGAACCCATTGAGATTCAATATCTCTCTTATCCAAAGGTGCTTTTCAAAAGGTTTTTATGGTTTGTAAGGATCACTACGAAAGGCCAAAGCATATAAGACTTTTCCAAAAGATAAGCTTAGTCTCCAAGTATAAAACCTAAGCAATAACTCCTCAAGTAGAATTATATAAGAGCATATTGTAAATAAGCATAAATGAATAATTAACTCATTGTATCTCTAATAAATGAAAAAATGAATGTGTATATATAGATAAATATAAACCTAAAAGTTTCTAAAAGTTTAGCTAACAAGGTCAACTCAATCAAATCTATATGTTATTTGATAAAAATAAGTTAGGTCTAATCTTGGTTTGCCAACACTGATCGAGACCTATAATGTGATTTTAAAAATTAGGATACAAGGTCAACCTAGGTTGACAATGTAATGAAAACTATCAAAAATGGTTTTAGGCTTATGTAGGTGATAATGAAGGTGATGAAATGTTTGGAAGAGTGTGAAAAAGAGGAGGCAAGGATTAACGAAGTAAATATGAGAGGGTTAGATTAATAACAAGTGGTGGTATAGGGGACACCAATCCTATGAAGCACTAATGGTCTACCCACCCCTTTCCTAGTACACACTTCAAAGCATTCACTTAGAGAGATTGAGACTCAATAGGTTCTTATAAGAGAGAAATAATTAGTAATTGATAAATTTTTAAAATATTATGTGTATGCATATGCCCACTCTAATCTCATCACGTGTCACTTAGGTGAAATAAGAAATGGTGCTTGGAGAAAATAACATAGCAACATACAATGTTGAAGCTAAATAAATTGTATCATTTTAAAGCATAAAATTAACTAGAATAAAATGACTAAAAGGGAAATAATTAAAAATAATATTAATATATGTGTACCTTGACTTAACTTTATCATTTGATGTTTGTCTATTATGTTTGTAGCTTTGATAATGGAGGGTATAGAAACTACTTTGGACAAACCCAAGGATACAAAACTAAAGACAAAAAATAAATAAACATAGGAAAGCCAAGATAACTGATTCAATGTAGGCATGATGTACTTGAAAATTTTTCAAGTTTGGGTGACAAATGCTATGTTAATATTAAATGACCAAGTCAATAATTAGATTAAATCGAGTAACTAAAAATCCAAGGCTACTAAATAACCAAAAAACTTAAACAAGTAAAACTTAAGTAAGAAAGTCAAACAAACCAAGTCAAACCAAGGGTATAAGTTAAAAATGGTAATCAAACATCAATGTGAAATTAGTAACAATCATTACTTAAATAAAGATGGGCAAACAATGGTAAAACAACATTGATGAGTGAGCACTAAAAATCCTTACTCAATCGTCAATGAAAATGGTACATAAAAAGGAACAAAACATTAGTGAGTGAGAATTAACAAGTCAACCTCACTCAACAATGTAAAAATTACATAAAAGTATAAATAAATGGAGTTGTCCAAAAAAAGGAGGTACAACAATGGAATTTTCAAAGCAAGTCTATAAAGCAATGGTGTAAATAAAGTAGTCCATAGTTTCTCAAACATACTATTTTATTCTAAGGATAGATAAAAACAAAAGAAAAGTAGTGCCAACATGTTTTAAGATGTAAAGAAGAGGAAATATAGAAGCGGTAAAATAGATTTAGAATCAAACATGCCTGTCAAATGGAGAAATGAAATGGGTGGAGGGGAAAATGAAATGGGTAGAGGGGAAAATTAAGGAAAAATCATGTTAGAAAAACTCTTGATCAAAGTCAAGATACTTACATTAGGTTTGTCAAAATAAGAGGACTTTTGACATTAAAGAATCTAAATAAATTTTCCTAACCACACAAATCTTGGGTTATCAAATGAAGTATGAATATCATCCCATGAAGGCTATATGTATGAAAATTGAAATGGACCTACTTTCCCATAATGTGTTCCCCATTCCTTAAGACCCCTTATAAAGCCATCTATCTACTACAAATATTAGGTGCTGGTGTGAAAAATTAGATAGCACCATAGCTTATTTTGAATTATCATATCCCAATCTACTAGCCTAAGGCACCCCAATGGACGTTGACTCTATCATGAGGCTAACTATGTAGCTAGATATTTGATTAGAGTTATGAGATATGATATGAATAATGTATTTTGATGTTATTTTGAATTTTAACTTTGTATGTTGCCTTTTGATCATTTCATTTTATTTCAAATGATCTGGATTTTAAATTTTATGGATTTTATGATTCTTGTTAAATTAAAGTTAATTTTAAGAAGTTCTTCAATGACTAATTTATATTTAGTAGTATCAAGACTAATAGAAGAATATTCTTGATTACTTGATTGTAAATCAACAGTGAATTTATGGAAGTAACCTTTAAGAGAGATATCCTAATTAAAACCTTTGATATAGAGGATGTTATTATTAAGGAGAGTATCTTGAAGGTGATTATTAGTGGGTATGAGTGTTTTTGTGAGTTGGTCAATAATGAGTTTTCCTTTGATTAATTTTTGCATGACAATGTAGAGATCAAATTCCATTAAAATAACCATCCACTTTCCAATTCTATCTCTATGGAGAAAGGCTTTAGATAAAAAGTGATGAAGTGGGTCAGAGTGAAATATGACATAAGTTTTTAATAAAGCATGTAATGCTGAAGCTTTTCATCTATGAAATAGATAGTGAGGGAATAGCATTTTATTTTAGTATAATATTTTTCATAATAAATGAGACCTTGACTAATATAGAAGATAACATACTCTCTTCTAATATCATCTTGTGGGGAAAGAATTGACCCAAATAATATGGGTGTGGAAGAAGTGTATAAAATTAAATGATGATCATTAGAAGGTGGATGAAGGGTGGGAAAAAGGATTAATGATTCTTTCCTATTATCAAATTCTTTCTGACAAGGATCGGTCCATTAAAGATCATTACCATTTTTAAGAAGGGAATTAATAAAATAAATGTGATCAACCATTTTAATGATAAATCATTGTATTGCCCCAAGCTTGTCTAGGTAAGTATGAATGTCTAGAATGGAATGAGAAATAAGCATGTTGACAATAGCATTGATCTTTGTGAGATTGACATAAATGCCATGAAGAGAGACTAAGAATCCTAGTAGTTTACCAAATGTGATGTTGAAGACACATTTTTAGGGGTTTAGTCTAAATTTATATTTGATAAGTTGATTGAAGATGATGTAAAGATCAAAAGGATGATTTTTGTGGTTTCTAGATTTGGTGATGAGATCATGTACACAAATTTCCATAATATTATGGATAAGATCATGAAAAATGTGAGTCATAGTCTAGTAATAGGTAGCTTTGGTGTATCTAAGGCTAAAGGGCATTTTAATTTAGTAATAAGTGCCCCATTATGTGGTAAAATTTGTCTTATGTTGGTATTCAAGGGTGATATGAATTTGATTTTAACCTAAAAAACCATCCCTGAGAGATAACATTTCATAGCCAGTAGTGGAATCGATAATGGCATCTATTAAAGGTAATGGAAATTTTTCCTTGGTATAAGTGAGATTAAGATTATGAAAATTTATGAAAATGTAAATGACCATGGTGACATTTTTATGAATGAGGACATTGTTAGAGATCCATTCAGAATAGTCCACATGTTTGATAAATATGGCATCTAAAATTTTAATAATTTCTTTATGGAATAAGTTGGAAAATTTAGGGGGAAATTTCCATTATTTTTCTGAATGAGTTCTAAATCGAGATATGTGATGATGTTGTACATCATGATACTAAGATCAATGCTAGGCATGTCTTCATATTACCAAGTAAAAGTATCACAATATTTATCAAAGAATAAACTAAATTTATCATGTTTAGTTGGTGTGGGTTCTATAGAGACAATAATAGGTCAAGGGCATGAGGGGGTGCCATATTCAATTCTTATAGTTTCTTCTCAAAGTATATCATTTCCATCTTAAAAATGATATGGTGTATTAGGAAGAGAAGAAATGGGATTTTTTAGGATCAATGATATCAATGAAGTTATTAAAACTAGGGGCCTTTCACTTAAATTTCCCAAGTTTTTTATCTTATCGAGGAAGTTGAGGTTCTCTGGCATGGAGTAATTCAAGGATGGCTTCATCTTTAGGTAACATAGGTAAAGGCCCATAATATTATACATTTACTTCAAGATCAATATTATTTTTACCTTGACTATCATATTTAGAATGCATCTAATGTACATCTATGGCCTTGGCATTGAGGGTGATCTTAAGAGTAGGTAGAATTGTAGAGGAATGCTAAATAGATTAAATTAGTTTATCTTTAGTATTATTGATGAGAAGAGGATCAGATAGAGTAATCAATGTGATAGGAGGAATAAAAGGTTGTAGAAGTCCAAAGATGTGAGGGGTAAGATTTGTTCAGCCACCCAAAGAGTATTAAAAAGTGGAGAATTAACTAGAGGTACATGACCTTGAGGTTATAACTCAAAATCTATGGAAATGGTATGAACATTGTAGTTTAAATCATGTATTTAATTTAAATTTTTATGATAATTTTGAATATCCAAGTCTTGTGATTGAGCTTAGGCCATGATTTAGTTATAATCATATGTTGGAAAAATAGTACATGTTTATGACTCAAAAGGAACTTTGGAAGTTTAGATGCCTATATCACTAAATTTATGTAGTGACATAATTAAAAGATCTTGAAATAATTTAAACACTCCATAATAATTACATGAAATCATCTTTAGTATAATATGCTTCATGGGCATTATATGGAGGAGAAAAATCAGTGATCTCATTGATAAGAGGGAGTGTACGATCACAAGGTAACAAAGAGGGAGGTATCCAATCTAAGATGTAAGGAGGTGTCTTGATAATACTACATATATTTTGAAAGTCATTGGGCTCATCATCATTAGAATCAAAAAGAGTGACATGTAAATAAGGATTCATATTGATAAATTGAGGTAAAGGGGCATTATTATTCTTAAGAATAATGGGAATATGATATTGAGATTTAGGATTAGGAAGATAAATACTCCATGGGTTAGGATCAACCTCATATTTATACTATTTTCCATTATGAAAGAAATTCATACATTGGCTAATAGAAGAGGCAATAACCCTCGTGTGATGAGTCCATGGGTAACCTAGGATTATGTTATAAGATAATGGTAAATAGAGGACCATAATTTAGTATGTATAGTTTTGGGTCCAATAGTAAGAGGGAGCCAAATACAACCATGTGACTTTTGATTTATCTTATAAATTCCATAACATGCTAATTGAGTTTGTTTGAGATGATATTTTCTATATCTAAGCTATTTAATGAGCCAAATAGATGTCACATTAATGTCTAACCCCTTATCTACTAATACTTTGTAAATGAAGGTGGTGTTTTGGATATTTTAATAAAGAGGGGTAGATCATCGGATCAGAAGAGGATTTCATCATTGATCATGTCTTATTCAAGGAACTCTATGGAAGTTTTTGAAGAATGACAAATGGATTAAATGGTATGAACTTCTATTGGTTAAGGCTCATGAGAAGAAGGTTCCTCTTCTAAAGGAGATGGTGCTTTGATTTCTTGGAGTTGTTTCATTAGGAACTTACGATGATAATGAGATGTATGAATTAACTCCATGGGAGGAATTTTACAAGATATAGAGTTGAGTTATTCTAAGAAGTTTCAATGAATTTTGGAAGATGAGGAACTAGCATGAGGCTTAAAAGGTAAAATAGGTTTATAAGGAAGAGAAGTACTTGGAGGTTTGGAGATAGGAGGTGGTTCCTCATTGATTTTTGAAGATAAGTTAGTAGTAGTAGTTGTTAACATAGTGGATTGCACCCTTGAAAGGAGACTCAACTCTTATCTTCCACGCATCACAATGGAAACTCCCCTTTTGCCTTTGGGTATGGAAAAACTAGGGGGAGTGTCTCTAGATAAGGGCTAGCTCCCTTTGATGTATCTCTATGGTCCTAGATTGCCTACTGCTAACAATGGGGTGGTGAAAAGAGAGAAGGATGCTAAAAAATAGAACCTAAACTAAAACGGTGATACACCAAAAATTTTATCTACTTAGCTTGAGTCTACACTTTCCACCAAGAACAAGTTGGTATACACTGCATTTGATATGGGAAATTCTTCTGCATTAGTGAGCTAGGGGTCTGATGGAGATACAGGGAGGAAGAACTACCAGAGGTGTTATAAGACACACTTTGGCAGCCTATTCACATGTGCCTATATTCTTGCTGTGGACACTTATGGCTAACCTGCAAAATAAAAACTCACAATACACTAGATATGCTAGAATCATTTTGTGAAAGCATAAGGAAAATGACTTAACACAAAACAAAAACATAGACATATATGAAATTTCAAGCTCAAATAGAGGTAAAAATGATATGTCTTGATTCAAGGTAAAATTTGATAGAGCTCTGCCTTACAAGCCAAGAGATCCCTTTCTCAAAATGAGAAGTTTTTCATATATAGAGGAAGAAAGAGGCCTTTTAGTGCCCTTTTACAAATGGTCCATGTGCATTCCAAGCATTGGAAAGAGGAAGCCACTTGATAGATAATTTTGTGTCAGGTCCTATTTTGATTTTAGGTGTTTAAGATATATTAAACGTCATATGTGAAATTATGGGCTGCACCATTTGTTTACAAACAAGACCACTCCTTCAAGGCATTCACGTGGCTTGTCTACTCATCAATGCAAAGTGAAGAAAAATGGGTTGCGCCATTCACTATTTGTGCCTCTTGATGACCAATTGGTAGATACTGTGTCAACCACTAGAGTAACTCCTTGAGTTGACACCTTCCTTTGCCACTTGGACTATTTTATCTATTTTTGCACTTGGCTATTTTGCCTCTTTCTGGCTTTGTCTTTTATGGATCCTTCATCCTTTGGGGGCTATCTTCTGCTAATTATTTGGCTCTTTGGACTCCCTCCTCGATGATTTCTTCCTTTTATATTTAAGCCTTTGAATTCCTTTGGGTTCACACCTTTCATTAAAAAACCAATGGTTATTTCATTTCTACAAAGTTGACGTCTACATGCTCATCGCCATTTGGTCGATTCATTCAACCTTTTCTTTGATCCTTTTACAAGTGTTCCCTACCCTCCATAAGGGCACTTGTCCTTTAAGCTTTGGGAGACTCCCTTGAACCTTTTTATTGAACCGACTAATTAAACCAACAATTGGTTCAATGGTTCAACAATTCAATGGTTCAATACTATGTTCTACTCATTCATTTTACCACTTGAATGAATTGATTGAACCCTTTGATTAAACCAAGCACTTAAACCAACAATGGTTCAATAGTTCAATGATTCAATGGTTTAATATTTCCAAGTTTAAAGTGATTGAACCAAGCGCTTGAACCAACTGCTTAAACCAATTGCTTGAACCAACAATGGTTCAATAGTTTAACAGTTCAATATTTCTAAGTTCAAAGTGATTGAACCAAACCTTTGAACCAAGCCAATGAACCAAGCCATTAAATAAAGCCTTTAAACCAAGCTGATGAACCAAGCCTTTAAACCAAGCCATTGAGCCAAGCTGATAAACCAAGCCATTAAACCTTGCCATTGAACCAAGCTATTAAACCAAGCCATTGAACCAAGCCATTAAACCAAGCCTTTGAACCAAGCCAATGAACCAAACCTTTGAACCAAGTCGATGAACCACATCATTGAACCAAGCCTTTGAACCAAGCCGATGAACCAAGCCTTTAAACCAAGCTGATGAACCAAACCTTTGAACCAAGCCGATGAACCAAACTATTGAACCAAGCTGATGAACCAAGCATTTAAACCAAGCCATTGAACTAAACCTTTGAACCAATAATGGTTCAAAGTTCAAGTTATAAGTTCTTGGAAAGCTCATGGCATTGGACCCTGACATTTAACCATTAAACTTGCTCTTCCTTTTGCTAAAAGACTTGTGCAACCAAATTTGAATTGGCTCAGAACAATAGGGGAAGGAGACTGATTTTGGCCTAATGGGCCAAAATGGTTAACAAAATGGTGATTCCCAGGGGAAGCATGCCTACTATGCTTAGAAACTAGTTGCTTTAAAGTCCATTGGGCATGGAGTCAGAACACAACTTGAAAAAAGTTAGCAACAGCCCTAATGGATCCAAGAATCAATCATAAAGCTTTTACCCCAAACACAAAGGAAAACACACACAAGGCTAAAAACACTACTTGTGCAAATAGCACTTAGGGAAAATAGGGAAATAAAAATGAAAGCAAACTACTATATACATCTAAACAGGTATATTTGCCTCCCTCTTGGATCAAAGGGAAAACTTCTTAAGTCTCCTTCATGGTAAGGAAACTTATGGTGCTAGACAAGTGGCTAAATGGAATGGAGATTTGGTGACCTACTCCTCTTGCTTGCCACCTCGATTGGCTTGCATCTAAGTGGATCAGAGTCAAACATGCTCCCAACATATATGTACTCTTCTTATTTTTGGAAGCTTGTCAAATGTTGGCTCTTCATGCTAGCTTGTTTTAACAATAAATCATTAGCTATTGGCTCATCACCATAAGCCCTTTGATATGCATAACTCCTTTAACATGCATCATGGTTTGACCCATTCCCTTCTACTTTATTGAAGACCCTATCAAACTCACCTTCTACTCTTTCATGGCTTTCTTGAAGAAGGGTGAATGTTGTGATGTCTAAAATGGAATCATGGACTGATTGCTCATCCCATCGAACACCACCTTCTTATTCAAGGCTCTCTTCTTCAAAGCTATTCTCAAGATAGATAGGATTCTCCTTTTCCTACTCAAGGATCAGAGTCTCTAGTTGTCAAAAGACATCCACCTGATCCTCCTCCAACTTAGGCTCCATGGCATGGTCATCCTCCTCATCAAATCAACAAGGAAGTTCATCAAACAAGGGAGGAGAGAGCTCAACATGCTTACATTCCTATTCATATTGTTGGAACATCCACATGTATACATGACCTGTGTCTTCTCCATTATTGATGATGTCTTCAAAAGGAGCATCCATGAGGATTCCTTCCTCATTTCCATCCATGAGAGCTTCTTGATTAGCTAAAAATTGGATCCTCTCTTCTTCACTTGCCTCTTTCAAAACAAGTTCCTCCTTGATGACTTTGAAAATCATCTTCAGATTCACCAACCTCTTGAAAGGATAAATCTGAAAGCTTGCAGCCCTTTTGCATACTTATTTGAGTCCCAATGCTGCCTTCTCCACCCTTAGTCAACTCATATCCTCCTTGAAGAGGAGTGTATCTTACCCTAATGACTTCAAATGAATCATTCAAAACATGAAAAAGAGATTGTCCATGCTCCTCCATGACATCTATGGTGATCTCCTTCTCATCTATACTCATGGGGTCTCCCTGATCAGTCATGAACTGAGTATACTCTTTACTCACCCCTTTCAAAATAGGATCCTCCTTGAGAAGGGGTGAAGTGGAAGGTTGACAAATGAACTCATGTGGAAGAGGAGGCAATCCTTGAGATAGAATCGAATGATTCTTCTCCTTCCATTTGGCCAACACTTCATCTATATTAGATGTGGCTTGATAACTCTCTTGAAGGGGTGTAGATGGGGTGTGTTCAAATGTAGGATCTTCTGCTTGATCTGAACCGTCCATCACACTTTGGCTGAGGAACCTCATTTTGGATTCCAATTCTACAATTTTCTTGGCTATATTCTCTTGGAAGAGCCTTTTTTGGAGGTCACAAGCATCATCATGATGAGTAGGAGTAGCTTCATATTCTTCAAGGTTTTGAGTAAAAACTTGCTTTTCCTCCTTTCCCCATGATTCCACTATTTGCTTCCAACTCATGACCTTGTGATTGGGACTTTCTCCTTGTGAACAGGCATCAACTTTATCCTCTTTAAGGTCCTAAGCTAGTTCATGATATTCCATCTTCCAACTTGGAATCTTGACATCATGTTGAGAGACCTAAGGAAGTTGAGGAAGACTAGGAAGGGTTTGCTCATGCACAGGAAGAAATTCCTAAAGAGAGATGTGTTGGTTCATGGTATTTCCTTCAAAGGAGGATTCATAATCTAAGGAATTAAGGTTCATCTCCATGGGGGGTTGCTCTAGTTCCCTTTAATGCTGAAAATATAGGTGCAAGGGATTAAGATCAGGATTGATTAATGCATCAGATGAGCTAGAGTGAGCAAGTGCTATCTGGTAGAAAGGATTTGGTGTACAAGAGGGGTATTTATTTAGAATAGGATGGGGCACACAAGGCTAACTACCTTGAATGAATGGACTCTTCCATTTTGATACCTCTTCCTCATGGATTGCAAGGCCTGAGCTTGCCTAAACAAACACTCCTCTTTGTACATAAGCTCTTGCTGATATCTATACTGCTCATCAAATCTATCTATCTCCATCACTTTCTTCTCAAACTCTAGTTTTACTTCCCTTATTATTGAAGGGTAACTAGGAGAGCTACTTGAGGTGATTCCATGAACAACATGAGCTTGATCATAGTTAAATGAAGGAATAAAAGGCCCATTATGCTAAGCAGTGGGATTATACATACAAAAATGTGATTTCTTGATAGCACCAGAACTGCTTAACCAGATGATTCAACTCAGAGTCACCATTGGTGTCGATGAAAAAGCCTCTAAAGGCTAGTTGGTTGAAGGACACACCAAAATTCTTCAACTCTTTGGACAAAACTTGTCCCACAATTGCCTGATTAAAGGTCAGATGTTGTATTAATGGTTCATTCTACTATAATAGGACCAACACCAATCCTAGAACTTTTTTGAGTGTTAAAACATGGTCCCATCAGGTGTGCCAAAAATTGTTGATGTAGTGGATTGCACCCTTGATAGGAGACTGAGCTCTTGTCTTCCACGCATCACAATGGAAACTCCCCTCTTGCCTATGGGTCTAGAAAAACTAGGGGGAGAGTCTCTAGATAAGGGCTAGCTCCCTTTGATGTATCTCTGTGGTCCTAGATTTCCTACTACTAACAATGGAGGGGGTGAAAAGAGAGAAGGATGCTAAAAAATAGAACATAAACTAAAATGGTGATACACCAAAAAGTTGATCTACTTAGCTTGAGTCTACACTTTCCACCAAGAACAAGCTAGTATACACTTCATTTGATACGTGAAATTCTTCTACATCAATGAGCTATGGGTTTGATGGAGATACAGGGAGGAAGAACTACCAGAGGCATTCTAAGACACACTTTGGTAGCCTATTCACATGTGCCTATATTCCTGTTGTGGACACTTCTAGCTAACCTACAAAAGAAGAACTCACAATACACTAGATATGTTGGAATCATTCTATGAAAGCATAAGGAAAATGACTTAACACAAAACAAAAACATAGACATATACGAAAGTGCAAGCTCAAATAGAGGTAAAAATGCTATGTCTTGATTCAAGGTAAAATCTAGTAAAGCTCTGCCTTACAAGCCAAGAGATCCCTTTCTCAAAATGAGAAGTTTTTCATATATAAAGGAAGAAAGAGGCCTTTTAGCACCCTTTTACAAATGGCCCATGTGCATTCTAAGCATTGAGAAGAGGAAGCTACTTCATAGATAATGTTGTGTCAGCTCCTATTTTGATTTTAGGCATTTAAGATATATTAAACGTCATATGTGAAATTATGGGCTGCACCATTTGTCTACAAACAAGACCACTCCTTTAAGGCATTCATGCAGCTTGTCTAATCATCAATGTAAAGTGAATAAAAATGGGTCACTCCATTCACTGTTCATGCCTCTTGATGACCAATTGGCAGATACTATGTCAACCATTGGAGTAACTCCTTGAGTCGACACCTTCCTTTTCCACTTGGACTATTTTGTCCATTTCTACACTTGGCTCTTTTGCCTCTTTTTAGCTGTCTTTTCTAGCTCCTTCATCCTTCAGGGGCTATCTTTTGCTAATTATATATCTCTTTGGACTCCCTCCTCAATGATTTCTTCCTTCTAGCTTTAAGCCTTTAAATTCCTTTAGGTTTGCACTTTTCATTAAAAAACCAATAGTTATTTCATTCCTACAAAGTTGACGTTTGCATGCCCATCGCCATTTGGTCAATTCCTTCGGCCTTTTCTTTGATCCCTTTGAAAGTGTTACCTGCCCTTTGCAAGGGCACTTGTCCTTCAAGCTTTGGGAGACTCCCTTAAACCTTCTAATTGAACTGAATGATTAAACCAATAATTGGTTCAATAGTTCAACATTTCAATGGTTCAATACTGTGTTCTACTCATTCATTTGACTACTTGAAGCAACCTATTAAACCCTTTAATTGAATTGACCGATTGAATGATTGAACCAAGCACTTGAACCAATAATGGTTTAACAATTTAATGATTCAATGGTTCAATATTTCCAAGTTTAAAGCACTTGAACCAACCGCTTGAACCAACAATGGTTCAACAATTCAATGGTTCAACAGTTTAATATTTCCATGTTCAAAGCGAGTGAACCAAACCTTTGAACCAAGCCATTGAACCAAGCTAATGAACCAAGCCTTTGAACTAAGCTAATGAACCAAGCCATTAAACCAAGCTATTGAACCAAGCCAATAAACCAATTCATTGAACCTTGCTGTTGAACCAAGCCATTGAACCAAGACTTTGAACCAAGCTGATGAACCAAATCATTGAACCAAGCCGATGAACCAAGCCTTTGAACCAAGCCAATGAACCAACCCTTTGAACCAAGCTGATGAACCAAGCCTTTAAACCAAGCCATTGAACCAAACCTTTGAACCAACAATGGTTCAAAGTTCAAGTTCAAAGTTCTTGATAAGCTCATGGCATTGGACCCTAACGTCGAACCATTGAACTAGTTCCTCCTTTTGCTGAAAGACTTGTGCAACCAAATTTGAACTAGCTCAAAACAATAGGGGAAGGAGATCGATTTTGGCTTGTAGGGCCAAAATGGTCAACAATAGTATCTTTGAAATTTTATTTTTCTAAAGATGGTTTCTTTTATTTGGTGACAGGATCTTTATGGTCTAGTTTGCATTGATAATTAACCTTATCCATATTCACATATTAGTAATTGGTGTAATATTTATCATAATCAATGTCAATTACACTAATATCCTTGTTTGCTTCTTGAGGGTTAGATGGAGAGAAGGATTTTAGGTTGTTGAAATAATAATCTTTATAATCTTATTTCTTTTGAGAAGCATTAATGTAATATTGATGATGAATTTTTATCATGGCATCATGATTGAATGAATCACCAAGCATTAAATAATAATAAAAATTTATAAGCCCTCGACATGTTTCATTGGAATGACCTATATTGGCATGGAACCAACAAAATTTATTAGGATCATACCATTTAAGGGGATTATTGGGGTACGTGAATTATTTAGAGGGTACTAAAAATTGTTTCATTTATTACATGATTAATAGCATATGAGAAGGTTGGGGATTGTCAATTTTGGCTACTCCTAGTTTGGGTTGAGGAAGATTGTTGGTTATTACATTGGTTGAATTTTTTAAAGATCCATTAGTGATTTTAGTAATAGGTTCAAAATATTTCATTAAGAAGTCTTGACACTTAGCTTGGTCAAGAGCTTCATTTAAAGTTTGAACCTTGTATTAGAGTGAAGGTGTTAATATTATTATAAAAACTTTAAACAAGTTGTCATTAGTCATGTTGTGATTGGCCTTGTGAGCCAAAGATTTCCATATTTTGATAAAATCGTGAGTTGATTTGGTAGGAGATTGCTTAGCATTGATGAAATGACTAAGGAATTTTTGTAGAATATCATTATGTTGGAATTGTTTAACTAGAAGGTTGACTAAATCCTCTAGTTGCCATATAGAATTTTTGGGAAGTTGATTATACCATTCTAATACATCATCAAAAAAGGTTTTAACTAATTTTTTTATGGCAAAGTATTATTTTGGATCCATTATTTTAAAATATTTTCAAATGCCTTACGAAAAGATGTAGGGTCTTTAGTCCCATCATATTTAATAGTTGGATATATATTACCAATATCAATAGAAATAATTAAAGGGGATAAAGGCTCATTTTGAATGTGTTTAAGCATATTATTATGCATGATAGTTTGGGGGATGACATTACCCACATCATCTCTAAGAGGTGGAGGAATAAAGTTTTGATTATTTTGAGGGAGAAGAATAGGAGGTTGATTAGCCATGTTGAATAAATGATGTTGTAGTTGCATTATTTGGGAGGTATTTTATGTTTGCATTATGTTCATTTGTTACATTATTTGTTTAAATATATGAGTTGTATCAATTGGTGGGTTAGTGTTTGTAAGATTATTTTCTGAATTGGTATTAGGGGAGGGTTGATAGATGGTAAATTACCTATGGGGTTATTAGATAGGCTTGTGTTAATCACTCCTACATTATGGTGAGATGTTTTAAGATGGGAATTATTTTGATAAGTATGAAAAGGATATGATCTACCAATCTCATAATTTTGAGTTATTTTAACCATGTTTCAATCAAAATATGAGGGAATATAATAGGTTATTCAATAGTGAGGATCCTCTTAAGAATTAAAGGTAAGAATAAAAAAGCATCCCATATAATGTCTAAATGGATTCAAGTCATCCAAAACTATTCTGATAGGGGATTCCATGTTGCTTGAAGAAAAAATCTGAGATTAGGAAACAAGATTGAAAATTAGAGATATATTTAGCCAGATAGAGAATAATGTCAACCAATAGGTACAAAATTGACTAGGTCAATAGAGTATGTGAATAAAATTTGCGGAATAAAAAAATAAAAGGATACAATTGAGTTGGTCGATTATGTGCTATAAAGGATAATATTTAAATAAGATTAGAGATATACACTATTGTATGGGTAGATAGTGTACTACAATTGTGGAAATCAAATATATGGGAAAGATACATAGTCAAATGGATCGACTGTGTACTTGAAAAAGGATAACTAGTTAGGCTAATAAAATACACAATCATTAGGAGTAACTATGTATTAAAGGTAAACAAGAGTGATAGTTTGGAAAAGACTATATTTATAGGGATGATATTATTCTAAAAATATCAAAGGGTTTTGAAAGATAACATATAAGAAAATAAAATTAAGCACACAAGAAATTGGATCAATGTGATCAATCCAATTGGAACACACATCACAAACCTTGTACCAATGTTGGTTAATGCAAGTTTTATAAAACAAATACAATGATCAAAGATCAAATAGTAACTTGAATGTAAATTATAACTAATTCATCATTCCTAAGTGTTATTAATTTATAGTGAAATTTAAATTTAATGTGATGGAAATTTGGCTATAATAAAAAACTAAAAAGTAATCTAAAGATGGTTTCAATAAATTTAGGCTAAAAGGGCTCTATATTAGTGATGGTACTAGCTTGGTATTTGGGCTTACACCCTCACTTCATAATACCATAGTGATAAGGGTGTCGACTAATTTTCCAATATATACCATCAATCACGTGTTTATACTTGGTTAGAAAATGAAGTTAGCTTCGCCCTTGGTGATGAAATTCAAGTAGGTAGGCCTTAGAAAGACAAATGTTGAATGTTTTTATATGTAAAGTGATTTTAAAGTATGTGAAAATGATAAAAATAGTGTGACTAAAATGATAATTTTAAAAACCACCTAATTAATCAATGTTTATTACTCTAAAAATGTAAGCAACTAAAATTTAAGATGAATTAATTTCTAACAAAAAGAGGTTAATTCCTTGATTGTGAAGAGTATAGAGTTAATTTAGGTGACACTATATGCAAACAATGCAAAATAAGGTTGATTGGGTCATTAATTTTATACAAAATTAAGATATGGAAGAACACAATTGAATAGGCTGACTATGTCTTCGAGATAAAAATAGGATATAGAACTATGTCAAACTAGTTGACTTAGTTGGCTATAGGACTGGAATTTTACATACTACAAATTTATGAAAAATAGTACTAGAAATTAAGATCTAAAATGATGAACAAGATAATAGTAAACCTTGGTAGGTTTAAAGATTTTTAGATTGAAAAAAATTATTTTGTGATGCTCAAATGTTGATATAACAATTTTTGTAATAGAGTCAATTGGCTCGATGGAGTTTTCAAAACCTATGTACTAAAAATAAGTTATGAATAGAGTCAAATTACTCTACTATGTTTGTAGACCCATATGCTAAGAGAGGAGAATTGAGAATAGATTCAATTAGTTTGAATATGTATGCAAATATATAACTGAAGAAGAAGACTATGATGAACTAATCATTCCAATCACTTATATTTGGAGTAGACCTATACATATAAAACAAAGTCATTTTGGAGTGAATATTTTTTTAACCTATGCATAGGTTGTTAGAACTATATTGGTATGTTCAATATAGTACTACCAAAATATAAATATATAATATAATGATAAAATGAAAGCATGAAATAAGACCTACAAGGGTTTGATTCCCATTGAGTTCACTAGAATGTATACAAAGGGAATGTAACTGATCTATTAATTAATCCTAGTTCAGAGAAGATAAATCCTACTTACACTTCTGATTATTGATACATTATATATTCAAGGTCATGACAAAGATCGAACTACTATACCTAACCAAGGGATATATTACCATAATAAAATCACTAGAGAGGGTTCCAAAGCCTGTATTAAAATAACACTATATAATAAACCTAGCTAGGTTTTATGTTTTCATATTCACAAAGTATATGCAAAGTAAATTAAAATCTAATCTAATGCTCACCAAAGCTTGTGGTAAAAAGTGGGGATAATAAGCATAATATGTAAACATGAATAGGATAATCCTAATTAATCTATATATAGGTAAATCCATAATGCATAGAGAGAGAAATATATTCAAAAGCCATTACTTATGCTACTTCTATATACTAAAATAGTGGAGAAAAGTTATATATACTTACATCAAAGATGAACCCATTGAGATTCAATCTCTCCCTTTGATAAATGTGCTTCATTAGAGGTTTTTATGGTTTGTAAGGATCATTAAGAAAGGCCAAATAATCTAAAAAAAATCACAAGACAAGATTATTTTAAAAGTATAAACCCTAAGCAATAACTCCTCAAGTAGAATGGTAGAAGAGTAGATTGTAAAGAAGTGAAAATGAATAATTAACTCCTTATCTCTCTAATAAATGGAAAAATGAATGTGTATATATATTTGAATTTAACCCTAAAAATTTTCAAAAGTTTAGCTAACAAGGTTGTCTAAATAAACTATGTATCATTATTTGATAAAAATAAGTTAGGTCTCAATCTAAGTCAGCCAGAGCAGACCAAGATTCATGATGTACTTTTAATAATTAGGATATAGGGTCACCCTAGGCTGATAGTGTAATGCAAACCATCGAAAAGGGTTTTAAGATTAGGTAGGTGCTAATGAATGTGGTGAAAATCTTGGAGGAGTGTGAAAGAGAGTAGGAAAGGCTTAGGGAAGTACATAGGAGAATATTGGATTGATAAAAATTGGTGGCATAGGGGACAAAAATCCTATGAAGGACCAATCATCTACCCACCACTTTTTTTATTCACCCTTTAAAGTGTGCACTCAGAGAGATTGAGACTCAATAGGTTATTGAAAGAGATAAAACATTATTAATTGATAAAGTTTGAAAATATTATGTTTATACAAATCTTGCTTGGATTGCATCCATTCAAGATGAGGCTCTTTGTTTGATTCACCTCTATGTTTTAGATAGTTTCCAATGTTATGTCAAATGGGCCATGTTACCAAAGGTAACTTGGGATGTTATTTTATCCTTATTTGAGAAGGATATTGAGTCTTTTAGGTCTTTTTCACCCTCTTTCAATTCACCTCCTTATATTCCACTTCCTTTTCCTCATATTAGTGAAGATTTATATTTTTATTATGACACTGATGTTGTTTAATTTTTTAGTCTTAAAAGTGAAATGGGTGAGGCACTATTGGGGCGTCCTTCCTCTCCTCCTAGTGAGGATTCACTAGTGACATGAATCAATATTCCTTTTCAATTTGTGAGGACATAATTCTTGATGGTGATCTAGGTGAGGCATTATTACCTCCTACACCTCTCACTATTCCTCCTTATTTAGTTTTTAGTGAGGACTTATTTTTTTATGATGGTTTGTTTGAGGCACTAATTGTTCTACATATAGTTTTTACTCTTAGATATTTTATTTATCGAGAGGACATGATTATTGAGTATGTATTACCTTCACCATCACTTTTGGAGATCATGGATAAGACACCATCATGACTTCCTAAGGATGACTTTTATTATGCCATAGTTTTTCCTTCATCACTACTCTTATTTGGGAGGATATGTGTTTATATGGTGATTTACATGAGAAAACTATAATTGTTGCACATTCTAATTTGGATCTTTTTATTTCTCTTATTACTACATGTTTTATTTATCCAAATTTGGATCCATATACTTATGTGCTTGGTTTATTTTAGAAATATACTCTTGGATTTGGATTTTACATACTTCATTCATGGGCTACACTCATGGAGGTCTTGGCAGACTTTTATATGGTATTGTCTCTCTTATTGACATTAATATTTCTATAGGTGATGTGTTTTTGGGACATTTTGTTCTTAGCACTCAAGAGGAAGGTATATTAGTGGGAAGAACATTTTATTTTTGGGATTCTCTCTCCACCTATGTATACGCTTCCTTACATCCTTTCCATCCATGAAATATACATAGTACTAATATTTGTGTGGGTTGAAGGAAGTTTTCCTTAAGGGGGATTCCAAATGAATTCCTTCCTTCCTTAATTTCCTTATTTTCTCTCATTTACATAATTTTTGGGGGGAATTTTATTCCTAAGAGTTTTATTCATTTCTCCACTTCATGGATATATTGTACACGAGTAACTCATCAGGGCTTATTAACAAGACTCATACTATGGATATGTCACTTTGTTTTTGGCTATTTTTATCCCCTAGATTCACTTGAGGGGTGGTGTTAGAGTTGGTTCTCATGTTTTTTAGGTTCTATACATAGTGTTTGTCTTTTTCATAGTTTATCCTTTTATGTATATATCACACATTGGTTAGTTTGACTTGCTTTTTATTTGTCATTGCCTATATATGCAAGGCTTCTCATTTGTAACATATAGAAGTTATTTTATGGATATTATATGATGTTACCTTTGTCTTTTAATATTAAATTTATAGCTCTTATAACTCTTGTTGTGATTATTTTGGTTTTAATGCTTCAGATCTTGGGCTTGGAATGATCTTATTGATGTTCCTTTCAAAAATATCTTAGGAAAATCATGTAATGCTTGAGTTATTGAATTATCCTCATCATATTCAAGAATAGCAACCAAAATTATGGTCCTTGGATCTATATATATTACATAATTAAACTCAATTGTATCTTCATTTATAAGTATGGATCTATTTTCAACACAACCTTTAGTAGTAATTGTATCAAAATCATCAACTTTGACATCATTCTATGAAATGTTAGCCTCACCAAAAAATACATGAAAATTTATGGAATGAGGAAAAATATTATTATGATATAAGGGAGGAAGATCCTCATATGATCCTAAATATTCTATCAAAGTCTCATCATTTTAAAATTAATCCAATGTTAAAATTTATGATGAAACAATATCATGAATAAGCTATGGATATACAAATGATAATGCAAATATATGATTAATTGACTATTTACCTTGATAAATAGATTTTAAAAAATTATGTATGTTTATTTATAGATGTAACTAAGTTTGAATTTATTGAATGATCTGTATAACCAAGGCTTTGTTTACCCTCATGAGCAGATCAATAAGATGAATAATGTCATGTTCATTATTTCCTAGTTCCTATCCTATATAACCCTTACTTTTTAAATTCTTTAATCCAAGATCATAATGATTTTAATTCATATTATTATATGATTATATTTCCTATGTAACTATAATAGATGTGATAGAACCATGAATAGTAGGTTATACCTTTATTAGAGTAGAAAATCCATATGAGGGACTTAATTATGTATAAATTTTGTTACTTGACAATACTTAATTGACTCATGATCCATATGAAATTTATATAAATACCCTTGGTAACTGAAATTAAAACATGAATTTAAAGTGGAATGGATGTGTGTATCATGAATCCATGACCTTCCAAGCAAAATGTTGTAATTTAGGTCATTGGGAAAAATTTGACATGTTGTAGCTATAGTTTTAGGATCCAATGTAAGATTCAATGTTATCTAACCTAATACTTTGTGAAGAATATTATTGAAGAATTTAATATTCATATATAAATAATCGTAATCCTTAGCATTACTATTGAGTAGTTGAAGAAAATAAACATTACAAATATTCAATCATGAACCATTATCAACTAGGATTTGTTTAGAACCCATGTCATCAATTATGAGTTGAATGTATAAAAATAAATACTAAGTAATAATATAATATGGTGTAAAATATTCCTTTTCAAAATATATAGACTATTTTGTCTATTATAATGTGTTAATTATTGAAGCAAAATAATTTGCTTTGGAATTCTATGGAATAATAGTATGAGTAAATAATGCATACAAAATGTCCTTATACACATTTGACTACTAAACAACTCTAAAATGGAGATATTTTATTATTGTGATACTAAGTTGATTAATAATATTAAATCATTGAGTTATTTCATCCCACCATGTATGATGGGGCTTTCGACATCTTTTATAAATTACAACATGGACCAAAAGATCTAATATAAGTGTAGGGAAAATAATAGAGGTGGGATGATAACTAAGGTAATTTAAAGGTGTAGGTGAAGGAAGAATGAAATGAATCATTATGCTTTCTGATGTCTAGTAGTAATAGGTGTAAACTCAAACTAAATAACGAAACTATAATCATCATGGAATTATTTAATATTAAGGTCTTGGTTTATACTAAGTTTAATATTTTTCATTAATTTATGAATCCATTGATTTATATGTAATTTAAATATTTTACATAGTACAATAAAACAACATGTAAATAACAGTGGCAAAATTTAAACTAAGAAATGATAAATTGATTCAGTCATTATGATCATGATTATTTAAAAAATTATAACTATGAAACCCTGACAAAAATGCTAAAAAGGATATAAAGAAACCATATGGAAAATTAGGTTTTATAGTGCTCTATAATAAAGTGGGTTCACCAATAAATTTTATTAAAATTAAAGATTAAGATTGTTAATCTAAGATAATCTACTGAGTACATTTGAATGCATAAGATATACAATAAATATACATGACTAATTTTCAACTTAGTATTTTTAGAAATATCCTAAATGAGGAAAGTACTAAGAGATGGATGACTTAGATGGAACTTAGGTTTGAAAAACTATAACAATGACTATGACATTTATTGTGAGGTTATATGATGTTTTTATGAATCTAGAATAGATCTCTAGATTATCTTAGGATAAGGATGCACTATTTTATTAGGCTGACCTGCACAATTGTTTGTAGTGTGCACCAAAATGCTTTAGGGATTTTTCCCCTTTGTGTAAAATTATTAGTGTGCTTTCACCTATAGATTTTCTTTCACATATAAATATATTCACTTTGTTGTGATAGTTTATGTGTTCATTCTTATTCACTCAAAACCCTAGATCAATGATAATGAGGGAAAATGTTATAAAAGTGGGGCCAATGGGTAAGGGGATGGGGTTATGCTTGACCTCAAAACCAAATGTGTTAAACAATACCTACATACTCATAGTATAAATAGAGATAAAACTCCATGTAGTTATCCCATGCTATGATGGCATGTGTATAATACTGGTGCAATCTTAGTGTGATTAAGTGATTAAAATAATGACTTATGACCTTGTTGTGGTACTCAAGCCTAACTCATGGCTACTTGGGGTGTATGTAATCAAATTGGGAAGAGTAAGTGTTTTCTTCTTAATTTTTAGTTAGAATATATCTATAATTTTAAATTATGAATATAAAATGTGTTTATATAGTGGTATTTTTGGGATTTCTTCAAATTGTGATTGTGAAATGAGTGAGATATTAATTGGTGGGAGTAATAAACTAATTGATTTAGACATGACCAATTTGTGCAATTGTCCTATAGGAGTGGCTTCATCTAAAGAATAGAGATAAATAAATTTGAAGTATGAATTAGTCAAATAATGATACTAGGTTACTAGGAATGAGGATTAGGAACATTCAGTATACAAATTTTCTAAAGATAGAGGGCCATCCAAAAAGTAATGTAATATTAGTTTATAACTATGGAATTAAGCATAGGCTAAGTGTGTTTAAGTAGTGGATAAGTAATTATTTTATCATCAAATGTGAATTTAAGTGAGTACATTGTCTTAGTGTTTCATAGTTGTATATCATTGGTTCATCTATGTTGGAGTTCATATAAGTGTCTAATAAGTGTAGAGTAGTCTTATGTGAAAGTTTTGGATAAAATGGTAATGATAATTCTATCCATAAAGGCCATGTTTGGTAGTAATTTATACATTTATTAAATTACATAATGGAATGGGAGTGAAATTTCCTCACCCATTGGAGTTCTTACCACATCAAGTTTCTCCATGATAACTCTTTTGTTAAATATGAGATTTATTCATTATTATGCTTCATGTTCATGTACAACAAAATTTTAAATTTAATTTATAGCACTTTTTTAACTCTATTTATCATGACAAATATCTTAGAATGATAATCATAATTCATTATTGAGTTAGGATTCATAGTATCCATGTTGGTGAAGCTTGGACTGGAATATTCACCTGGTTTATGCATCAAATTAGTATCATATCTAGTTTAATATTATTCCTTTGTGTGATTTTATGTGTTTGTGACTACATATCAAGATTATTATCATCATTAGAGTAGGTAGTGTTAGTCATCAAGGTATCCTAGTTATATTTGAAGTATATATTTCCAAAAATAAGTGGAAATAAGAGATCAAACATATGGCCCATGCTGATGAGTAATATAATCAAACATTATAAGAGTGATTTCACAAGTCTTGAAAAGGATTTTCTAGAATTTATATTTCTATGAACAATATTGATGGTTGTAGTCCATCATGGGGATTCTCAAATAAGGAGGATACTCCTATGAATCTTGAGGGGAAAGAATATTATCCCCGTACCAACCAAGTTCCACCTCCATTCAAAGCTAAGGAATAAATATAGATTCAACCATATGATGGGGATGTCAATCTGGAGAGGATAGACCATTGGCTAGACCAACTTGAGGTATATTTTAGTTCATATCAGATTAATGAAATCCAAAGAAAATAATTTTAAAGGTTAAAATTAATAGTGCTTTAAATTGGTTTGAGATCTATGGTCATATTTTAGTTGTTAATAAGTTTTGTCTTATTACTAAGTGGGATGATTTTAAATTATTAATAAAGAATCAATTCTATCCTATTTTTTATGAGGAAGATATGTCTATGTATTGAAAATATCATACGAAAAATCAAAGGAAAAGCTAGTGTACATAATGTATTTTTTTACCTTGGCTATCATATTTAGAATGTATCTAACGTACATCTATGTCCTTAGAATCATGGGTGATCTTAGGAGTAGGTGAAATTATAGAGAAAGTTTGAATAGATTAAATTTGTTTATCTTTAGTATTATTTATGAGAAGAGGATTAACTAGAATAATCAATGTGATAGGAGGTATAAATAGTTCTGAAAGTTCCAAAGATGTGAGGGGTAAGATTTATTCAACCACCCAAAGAGTATTGAGAAGTGGAGAATGAACTAGAGGTACATAACCTTTAGGTTCTAACTCAAAATCTATGGAAATGGTATGAACATTGTAGTTGAAATCATGTATTTGAGCTAATTTTTTTTTATAATGTTGAACATCCAAGTCTTGTGATTGATCTTGGGCCATGCTACAGTTATCATCATAAATTGGAAAAATGGTACATGCTTGTGACTCAAAAGGAACTTCAGAAGGTGAGATGCCTATATCAATTAATTTATGTGATGATATAATTAAAGGATCTTGAAATAATTTAACCACTCCATAATCATTAAAATTGAAATCATCTTTTATATAATATGCTTCATGGAAGAGGGAAATTAGTGATCTCATCAATAAGAGGGATTTTATGATCACAAGGTAACAAAGAGGGAGGTATCCACTTCGAGATGTAAGGAGATGTTTTGGTAGTATTTCATGTATTTTAAAATTCATTGGGCTCATCATCATTAGAATCAACAAGAGTAACATGTAAATCATGATTCATATTGATGAATTTAGGCAAAAGGGCACTACTAATCTTAAGAATAATGGGAATATGATATTGAGATTTAGGGTTAGGAAGCTAAATACCCCAAGGGTTATGATCAGCCTCATGTTTATAATATTTGAAATTATGAAATAAATTCATACATTGGCTGCCAAAAGAGGTGATATCCCTCATGTGATGAGTCCATGGGTAACCTAGGATTATGTTATTATATAATGGTAAATCAAGGACCTTAATATTAGAATGTATAGTTTTGGGTCCAATAGTAAGAGGAAGCCAAATACAAACAAGTGGATTTTGATTTGTCTTATCGAATACATGACATGTCAACTAAGTTTGTTTGAGATGATATCTATTATATTTAAGCTATTTATTGAGCTAAATAGATGTCACATTAATGCCTGACCCCTTGTCTACTAATACTTTGCAAATTAGGGTGGTATTATGGCTATTTTAATAAAGAGGGGTAGATCATTAGCTTAGAAGAGGATTTCATCATTGATCATGTCTTCTTCAAGGAGATCTATGGAAATTTATGAACAATGATAAATGAATTCAATGGTATGAACTTATATTGGTTGAGACTCATGAGAAGAAGGTTCCTCTTCTAAGGGAGATGGTTCTTGGATTTCTTAGAGTTGTTTCATTGGGAACTTATGATGATAAGGAGATGTAAGAATGAACTCAATGAGAGTAATTTTACAAGGCATAGAGTTGAGTTCTTCTAAGAAGTTCTAATGAGTTTGGAAGAAGAGGAACCAACATGAGGCTTAGAAGGTAAAAGAGGTTTAGGAGGAAGATAAGTGGTTGGAGGTTTATATATAGGAGGCAGTTCCTCATTGATTTCTAAAGATAAGTTAGTAGTAGTATCTTTGAGAATTTATTATTCTAAAGATGGTTTCTTTTGTTTGGTGATGGGATCTTTGTGGGCTAGTTTGTATTGATAATTGACCTTAGCCATATTTATGTATTGGAAATTGGTGTAGTATTGATCATAATCGATGTCAAATACACAAATATCCTTATTTTCTTGTTGAGGGTTAGATGGAGAGAATGATTTTAGGTTGTTGGGAGAGAATATTTATACACTTGTTTCTTTTAAGAAGCATTAATGTAATATTGATTATGGATTTTGATCATGGCATCATGATTGAATGCATATACATGTATAAAATAAATAGAAAAATTTGTAAACCATCGACATGTTTCATTAGAATGACCTATATTAGCATGGAGCCAAAAACATTTATTAGGATCATGCCATTTAGGGGGATTATTAGGGTACATGAATGGTTTAGAGGGAGATAAAAATTATTTCATTTGTTGTATGGTTAATGACATATGAGAAGGTTGTGGATTTTTAGTTTTGGCTACTCTTAGTTTGGGTTGAGGAGGATTTTCTGTTATTGCATTGAATGAATTTTGGAAATATCCCTTAGTTATTTTAGTATTAGGTTAAAAATATTTCATTCAGAAGTCTTGACACTTAACTTAGTCAAGAGCTTCATTTAAAGTTTGAGGAGCAAAATTTTGAATCTTGTATTGGAGTGAAGGTGCTAATGTTTTTATAAAAAGTTTAAACAAGTTGTCATTAGTCATGTTCTAATTAGACTTATGAGCCAAAGATTTCCATCTTTTGATAAAATCATGAGTTGATTCGGTAATAGATTGCTTAGAATTGATAAAATTACTAAGGAAATTTTTAAGAAGATCATTATGTTGGAATTCTTTAACTAGAGAATTGACTAAATCCTCTAGTTGCCATAAATAATTTTGAGGAAGTTGATTATGCCATTATAATACATCATCAAAAAAGGTTTTAACTAAAACTTTTATTATGGAAAAAATATTAGTTTGGATCTATTCTTTTTATATATTTCCAAATGCCTTATGAAAAGATGTAGGGTCTTTAGTCCCATCATATTTAATAGTTGGATATATATTACCAATATCAATATAAATAATTAAAGGGGTTTAAGGCTCATTTTAAATGCATATAAGCATCTTATTATGCATGATAGTTTGGTGGATGACATTACCCACATCATCTCTAAGAGGTGGAAGAATAAAGTTTTGATTATTTTGAGGGAGAAGAACATGAGGTTAATTAGCCATGTTGAATGAATGATGTTGTAGTTGCATTATTTGGAAAGTATTATATGTTTGCATTATGCTCATTTGTTACAATATTTGTGTAAGAATATGAGTTGTATTAATTGGTGGGTTAGTGTTTGTAAGAGTATTTCATAAATTGGTATTAGGGGAGGGTTATTAGGTGGTATATTCCCTATGGGGTTATTAGATAGGCTTGTGTCAATTGCCTCTATACTATGGTGAGATGTTTTGAGATGGGAATTATTTTGATAAGAATGAAAAGGATATGATCTACCAATCTCATCATTTTGAGTGATTTTATCCATGTTTCAATTAAAATATGAGGGAGGATAATAGGTGATTCAAGAGTGAGGATCCTTTTAGGAAGTAAAGGTAGGAATAAAAAGGCAATATAATGTCTAAATGGATTTAGGTCATCCAAAAATATTCTAATAGGGAATTTCATGATGCCTTAAGAAAAAATCTAAGATTAGGAAACAAGAATGAAAAGTAGAGACAAAGTTGGCTAGATAGAGAACATTGTCAAGCAATAGGTACAAAATTGACTGGGTTAATAGAGTATGTGAATAAAATTTGTAGAATAAAAAGAATAAAAGGACATAGTTGAGTTGGTTTATTGTGTGCTATAAAGGATAATATTGAAATAAGATTAGAGATATACACTATTTTATGGGTCGATAGTGTACTACAAATGAGGAAATCAAATAGATGGGACAAATACACAATTGGATGGGTTGGCTATGTGCTTAAAAAAGGAGAACTAGTTAGGCTAATAAATATGTAGTCATTAGGAGCAACTAGGTCTTAAAGGTAGGCAAGAGTTATAGTCTAAAAGAGACTATATCTATATGGGATGATAGTGTTCTAAAAATAGAAAAAGGTTTTGAAAGGTAATATATAAGAAAATGAAATTAAGCACACAATAAATTGGATCAATGTGATTGATCCAATTGGAACACACATCACAAGCCTTACACCAATTTTAGCTAATGCAAGTTTTATAATAAAAAATATAATGACCAAAGAGCAAGTAGAAACTTGAAATTAAATGTTAACTAATTGGTCATTCCTAAATGTTATTAATTTATAATAAAGTTTTAATTTAGTGTGATGGAAAATTAGCTATAATAAAAAACTATAAAGTAATCTAAAGATGGTTTTAATAAATTTAGGTTAAAAGGGATCTATAATGGTGATGGTACTAGCTTAGAATTGGGTCTTACACCATCTATTCATAATACCATAGTGATAAGGGTGTTAAGTTATTCTCCAATATATACCATCAACCACATGTTTATACTTGGATAAAAATCAATTTAGCTTCCCCCTTGGTGATGAAATCCAAGTAGGTAGGCCTTAGAAAGACAAATGTTGAATGCTTTTTGTATGTAAAGTGATTTTAAAATATGTGCAAAAGAGAAAAATAGTGTAACTAAAATGATAATTTGAAAAACCACTTAATTAATCTAGGTTTATTACTCTAATCATAAAATCAACTAAAAGGAAAGGTAAATTTATTGTTGAAAAAAAAGGTTAATTCCTTGATTGTGAAGAGTAGAGAGTCAGTTTAGGTGACACTGTATGCAAATAACGCAAAATAGGGTCGATTGGGTCACTAATTTTATATATAAGTAAGATATATAAGAACATATTTGAATAGGATTAATATGTTTTTGAGATATAAAATAGGATACATAACTATGTCAAACTAGTCAACTTAGTTGGCTATAGGACTGTAGTTTTACAAACTATAAATTTGTGAAAATAGTACTTAAAATGAAGAACTAAAATGATAGAGAAGATAATAATAAACCTTGGTGGGTTTAAATATATTTATATTTAAAAAATTTATGTTATGATGCTCAAATGTTATTTTAAAAATTCTAGTAATAGAGTTTATTGGCTTGATGGAGTTTGTAAAACCTATGTACTAAAAAGAAGTTGCAAATAGAGTCAACTTGCTCTACTATGTTTATAGACCCATATGCTAAGATAGAAGAATTAAGAATAAAGTTGATTGGTTTGAATAAGTATACAAATATATAATTGAATAATAATATTATGCAAAACTAATTGATCCAATCACTTATATTTGGAGTAGACCTATACATATAGAACATAGTCATTTTGCAGTATATATTTGTTAAACATGTGCATAGGCTATTAGAACTATACTGATATGTTCAATATAGTAAAATTAAAATAGAAAAATATAATATAATGGTAAAATGAAAGGATGAAATAAAACTTACAAAGGTTTGATTCACATTGAGTTCACTAGAATGTGTATAAAGGGAAATGCAATTGATCTATTAATCAATCCTTGCTCAAAGAAGATAAATCCTACTTACACTTATGATTGTTGATACATTACATATTTGAGGTCATGACCAAGAAGGATCTTCTATACCTAACCAAGGGATATATTACCATAATAACATCACTAGAGAGGGTACCAAAGCCTCTATTAAAACAATACTATGTAATAACCCTATCTAGGTCCCATGTTTTCATATTCACAAAGTATATGTAAAGCAAATTAAAATATAATCTAGTGCTCATCAAATATTATGGCACAAAATGGGGGTAATAAACATAAAATGTAAACATGCATAAGATAATCCTAATTAAGCTATGTATAGGTAAAAACCTAATGCATGGAGAGAGAAATATATTAAAAATCCAATACTTATGCTACTTCTATCTACTAAAATAGAGGAGAAAAGTTAAAGATACTTATCTTGAAGATGAACCCATTGAAACTCAATCTCTCCTTTAGCTAAATGTGCTTCTCAAGAGGTTTTTATGGTTTTTAAGGATCATTAAGAAAGGCCAAAGAATCTAGACTTTCCAAAAGACAAGATTCTTTTAAAAGTATAACCCTAAGTAATAAATCCTCAAGTAGAATGATGGAAGAGTAGATTGTAAAGAAATGCAAATGAATAATTAACTCCTTGTCTCTCTAAGAAATAGAGAAATTAATGTGTATATATATTTGAATTTAACCCTAAAACTTTTCAAAAGTTTAGCTCACAAGGTTGGCCTAATAAACTATGTATCATTATTTGATAAAAACAAGTTAGGTCTCGATCTAGGTTGGCTAGAGGTGATCTAGACCCATAATGTACTTTTAACAATTAGGATATAGGGTTAGCCTATAGTGACAATGTAATGCAAACCATCAAAAAGGGTTTTAGGACTGGGTAGGTGTTAATCAATGTGATGACAAGCTTAGAGGAGTGTGAAATAAAGGAGGAAAGGCTTAGGTAAGTACATAAGAGAGGATTGGATTGATAAAAAATGGTGGTTATGGGACAATAATATTGTGAAGCACCAATCATCTACCCACCCCTTTCTCAATTCACCCTTTAATGTGTGTACTCAGAGAGATTGAGACTCGATAGGTTCTTAAAAGAGAGAAAACATTAGTAATTTATAAAGTTTGAAAATATTATGTTTATACAATTCTTTATTTTATTGCATCCATTCAAGATGAGGCTATTTTTTCGATTTACCTCCATGTTTTAGATAGTTTTCAGTGCTATGTCACTAAAGGAAACTTGGGATGTTATTTTATCCTTATTTGAAAAGGATATTGAGTCTTTTAGGTATTTTGTACCCTCTTTCACTTCACCTCCTTCTATTTCACTTCTTTCTCCTCCTATTATTGAGGATTTATCTTTTGATGATGAAACTAATCTTATTTAAGTTTTTAGACTTAACAATGACATGGGTGAGGCACTATTGGTACTTTCTTCTTCTCCTCCTAGTGAGGATTCACTCTTTACTAGTGACATGAATCGGTATTCCTCTTTAATTTCTGAGGACATAATTATTGATGGTGATCTAAATGAGGCATTCTTACCCCTTACACCTCTCACTATTCCTCCTTATTTATTTTTTAGTGTGGACTTGTCTTTTAATGATGATTTATTTGAGGCACCTATTAATCCACATATAGTTTGTAACCCTATTCATTTCATTTATTGAGAGGACATGATTTTTGAGTATGTAGCACCTTCACCATCATTTTTGGAGATCATGAACAAGACACCATCACAACTTCTTAAAGATTACTTTTATTATGCCATAGTTGTTGTTCCTTTATCACTACTCCTATTATTTGGGAGGATATGTGTTTAGATGGTGATTTTCATGAGAAAACTTTAATTATTTCACATTCTAATTTGGATCTTGTTATTTATCTTACTATTTTATGTGTTATTTATCCCACTTTGGATACATCTACTTATGTGCTTGGTTTCTTTGAGAAACATACTCTTAGATTTGGATTTTACATACTTCACTTTATGGGCTACACTCATGGAGGTCTTGGCAGAATTTTATATGGTATTGTCCATCTTATTGGAATCAATATTTCTATAGGTGATGTATTTTTGGGACATCTTGTTCATATAAATTATGAGGAGGGTCCATTATTGGGAAAAACATTTTATTTTTGGGACTCTCTCTCCACCTATGTATATGGTTCCTTACATCCTTTCCACCCATGCAATATACATAGTACTAATATTTGTGTGGGGTGAAGGAAGTTTTTATTAGGGGGTATTCCACATTAATTCCTTCATTTCTTCATTTGTAACATATAGAATTTATTTTATGTATATTATATGATATTTCCTTTTTATTTTCATATCATCTTTATAGCTCTTATAACTCTTCTTGTGATTGTTTTGGTGTTAATGCTTTAGATCTTGGGCTTGGAATGATCTTATTGACATTCCTTTCAAAAAAATATTAATAAAATCATGTAATGCTTGTCTTATTGATTTATCCTCATCATATTTAAGCATAGAAACCAAAATAATGGTCGTTGGATCTATATCTATTCCATAATTAAACTCAATTGTATCTTCATTTATAAGCATGGATCTATTTTCAACATAAGTTGTAGTAGTAATTGTATTAGAACCATTAACTTTGACATCATTCTATGAAATTTTAGCCTCACCAAAATTTACATGAGAATTTATAGAATGAGTAAATCTATTCTTATGATATAAGTAAGGAAGATCCTCATTTGATCCTAAATATTCTATCAAAGTCTCATCATTATAAAATTAATCTAATGTTAAAATTTATGATGAAAAAATATCATGAATAAGATATGGATATATAAATGATAATGTGAATATATGATTAATTGAATATTTACCTTGATTAATATATTTAAAAAAATCTATATGTTTATTTCTAGATGTAACTAAGTTTGAAATGCCTAAATGATATATATAACCAAGGCCTTATTTAGCCTCATGAGTAGATGCCTCATTAAGATGAAGAATGTTGTGTTCATTATTTCCTAGTTCCTATCCTATATAACCCTTATTTTTAAACTACTTTAATCCAATATCATAATTATTTTCATTCATATTATTATATGAATATACTTCCTATGTAACTGTAAGAAATGTGATATAACCATGAATATTAGGTTTTACCATTATTGGAGTAGAAAATACATATGAGGGACTTAATTATGTATAAATTTTGTTACTTGACAATACTTAATTGACTCATGATTCATATGAAATTTATATAAATACCCTTTATAACTAAACTTCAAACATGCATGTAAAGTATAAGGTATGTGTATATTATGAATCTATGACCTTCCAAGAAAAATATTATAATTTAGGTCATTAGGCATAACTTGACATGTAGCTATAGTTTTAGGATCCAGTGCAAGATCCAATCTTATCTAACCCAATAATTTGTGAAGAATATCATTGAATAATTTAATATTCATATCTAAATAATCTAAATCCTTAGCATTAATATTGATTAGTTTAAAAAAATAAACATTAAAAATATTCAATCCTAAACCATTATCAACTAGGACTTATTTAACACCCATGTCATCAATTTTGAGTTGAATGTATAAAACTAAATACTAAGTAATAGTATGATATGGTGGAAAATATTCCTTTTCAAAATATATAGACTCTTTTGTTTATCGTAATGTGTTAATTATGGAAGCAAAATAATTTACTCTTGAATTCTATGGAATAATAGTGTCAATAAATACTACACACAAAATATCCTTATACACATCTGACTATTGAAGTAACTCTAAAATGGATATATTTTGTTTTTTTGATATTAAGTTGATTAATAATATTAAATCATTGAGTTATTTCATCCTACCATGTATGATGGGGCTTTTGATCTCTTTTAGAAATAACATCATAGACCAAAAGATCTAATATAAGTGTAGGGAAAATAATAGAGGTGGCATAATAATTAAGGTAATTCAAGGGTGTAGGGGAAGGAAGAATGAAATGAATCATTATGCTTTATGATGTCTATTAGTAATAAGTTTAAACTCAAATTGAATAATAAAACTATAATCACCATGGAATTATTCAATTTAAGGTCTTAGTTTATATTAAATTTAATATTTTCCATTAATTTATGAATCCATTTATTTATATGTAACTAAAATATTTTACATAGTAAAGGAAAATAACATGTAAATAATAGTGGAAAATTTTGAACTAAGAAATGATAAAATGATTCAATCATTATGATCATGATTATTAATTTTTTTTATAAATATGAAACCCTGACAAAAATGCTAAAAAGGATATAAGGAAACCATATGTAAAATTAGGTTCTATAATGCTCTATAGTAAAGGGGGTTCACCAATAGATTTTAATTAAATTAAACATTAAGAGGTGTTAATATAACTAAGATAATCTATTGAGTAAATTTGAATGCATAAGATATACAATAAATATACATGACTAATTTTCAACTTACTATTTTTACAAATATGCTAAATGAGGAAAGTACTAAGAGATGGATGACTTGGTTAGAACTTAGGCTTGAAAAACTATAAAAATGACTATGACATTGATTTTAAGGCTATGTGAGGTTTTTGTGCCATAATAGATCTCTATATTATCTTAGGATAAGGATGCACTATTTGGACTAGGCTGACCTACGCTATTATTTGTAGTGTGTACCAAAATCCTTTATGGATTTTACCCTTTGTGTAAAATTTTATTGGTGTGCCTTCACCATAGATTTTATGTGGACATATAAATATATTCACCTTATTTTGGTAGTTTATGTGTTCATTCTTCTTCACTCAAAACCCTAGCTCAATGATAACGAGGAACAAATGTTATAAAAGTGGGGCCAATGGGTAAGGGGATGGGTTTGTGCTTGAACTCAAAACCACATGTGTTGAACACTAACTACATACTCATAATCTAAATAGAGATAAAACTCCATGTAGTTATCCCATGCTATGATGGTGTGTGTATAATACTGGTGCAATCTTAGTGTGATTAAGTGATTGAAACAATGACTTATGACCTTGTTGTGGTACTCAAGCGTAACTCAGGGTTACTTGGGGTGTATGTAATCAAAATTGGGAAGATTAGGTGTTTTCCTCTTAATTTGTAGTTAGAATGTATCTATAATTTTAAATTATGAATATAAAATGTGTTTATATAGTGTTATTTTTGGGATTTCCTCAAATTGTAATTGTGAAATGAGTGAGATATTAATTGGTAGGAGGAATAAAATAATGGAATCAGACATGACTAGTTTGTGGAATTATCTTATAGAAGTGGCTTCATCTAAAGAATATATATAACTAAATTATAAGTATGAATTAGTCAAATAATGATACTAGGTTGCAAGGAATGAGGAATAGGAACATTCAATATCCAAATTTTCTAAAGATATAGGGTCATCCATATAGTAGTGTAATATCAATTTATAACTATGGAATTAAGCATAGGTTAAGGGTGCATGAGTGGTCACAAGTAAATTTTTTATCATTAAATGTGAATTTTAGTGAGTACATTATCTCAATGTTTCATAGTTGTATATCATTGGTTCATCTATGTTAGATTTCATAGAAGTGTTTGATAAGTGTAGAGTAGTCTTATGTGAAAGTTTTAGATAGAATGGTAGTGAGAATTCTATCAATAAAGGCCATGTTTGGTAGTAATTTATACATTTATTAAATTACATAATGGAATAGGAGTAAAATTACCTCACCCATTGGAGTTCTTACCATATCAAGTTTCTCTAGGATAACTCTTGTGTTAAATATGAGATTTAATCATTCTTATGCTTCATGTTTATACACAACATGCTTTAAATTTAATTTATAACACTTTTTTAACTCTATTTATCATGATAAATATCCTAGAATGGTCATCATCAATTCATTATTGAGTTAAGAGTCATAGGATCCATGTTGGTGAAGCTTGGAGTGGAATATCCATTTGGTTTATGGATCAAATTGGTATTAGATCTAGTTTAATATTATTCCTTTGTGTGGTTTTATATGTTTGTGACTAAATTTCAATTTTATTCTCATCACTAAAGTAGGTAGTGTTAGTCATCAAGGTATCGTAGTTCTCTTTGAAGTATATATTTCCAAAAATAAGTGGAAAAAAGAGATCAACAGTATAGCCCATGTTGATGAAGAATATAATAAACCAATATAAGAGGGATTTCACAAGTTTTTAAAAGGACTATCTAGAATTTATATTTTTATGAAAAATATTGATGGTTGGAGTCCATCATGGGGATTCTCATGGAGAAGCTTGTAGTTTATACAAAGGTGTTAAAAATAAACAAGGAGGATGTTCCTAAGAATCTTGAGAGGAAGGAAAATTATCCCCATACCAACCAAGTTCCACCTCCATTTAAGGCTGAGGAAAATATATAAATTCAACCGTATGATGGGGATGTAAATGTGGAAAATATATACCATTGGCTAGACCAAATTGAGGTATATTTTAGTTTGTATAGGATTAATGAAAGCCAAAAAAAGTAATTTTCAAGGTTAAAATTAGTAGTGCTTTAAATTGGTTTGAGATCTATGTTCATATTTTAGTTGCTAATAAATTTCCTCTTATTACTAAGTGGGATGGTTTTAAATTATTAATCAAGAATAAATTTTATCCTATTTTTTATGAGGAAGATATGTTTATGTATTGAAAATATCCTAGTAAAAATCAAGGGAAAAACATGCAGGAGTACACATGTGACTTTTGAAGGTTGTTAAAATGGGAAAAGATATAGTAGACCATGATATATTGATGAATTATGTGGGTAAAATCCATAGCTATTTTAGAAGACCAGCCCTCTCTTCAAAGCCTACAGATTTGGATGAGGATTGGTCTCAAGTTCATTACTTAGAGATGGAAAATAATAAGACTCCATCTACCTCTCAAATCAATTCCTATCAATAAGTCAACTCCAAGAAAAAAATTAAAGGTAAAGGGAAAGTTAAGTGTAATTCTAATTCTATTTCTAATAAATATACTAAAAGACATTTTGGGAAATGTGATGTTGATAGTAATTATGAGGATCAATGTTAGAAGATCCATCTATAATTGCATACATTCAATAATAATAAGAATAATATGTTTATGCCATCTCTTTAAGGTTAGAATATTAGTTTTAGCTTTGATGTAGATGGCACATTATGTTTTACCTCCATGTATACAGAGGCATGTTTGGGTAGTAGTAGTGCACAATAAAGTGAATATTATAATATTTTTCATATTTACATTCAAATGAAGAAAACAAGTGTATGTTATTTTTGATATTTTTTTCATTAGATAATTTAAAAATGAAGGAATTGGTATATAAATTGATGTTTGATATTCATGATCATCCAAATCTATATTCTTTGAGTTAGGGGAATAAATATTTAGACATCAAGGTGACAAAGAAATGTAAAGTTAAGTTTGTTATTAATTAAAATTTCATTAATGAAGTTATAGTGTATTGTGTGCCTCTTAATGTGTGTAGTGTAGTGTTTAAAAACCCTTACTTGTATATCTAGGATGTTATCTTCATCAAGAAAGACTACTAGTACAATTTTTGAAGGATGGAAAGAGATATATCATTTCATCATATAAAGGTGATTCTAAAATCTTTGTGGTAAGTGTGTCTAAAGTTAACAAAATTATTAATGTTTGTATCAAGTTTAATTTTATTTTAAGAGATATTCAAGATAAAGAAGTGATCGCACATACAAATTATTATAGAATTTTTACTAACAAAGAGAAAAATCATATAGGAGAGTTGGTGTAGTAGTTTAATTAGGTTTTCCATTATCCTAAAAGATTACCACTAGTTAGGCCTATTGATCATGGAATTAATCTTCTACCTAACATCCTGCTTACAAATCTCATGTTATATAGGTATTATTAAAATATTCCAATAAGGTAAAATTACAATTAATATATTTGAAAAATTAATGTGTAATCAATCCTAGTACTTATCCATGTGGTTCCCCTATTGTTTTAGTACCTAAAAAATATGGTTCATCAAGAAAGTTTATTGACTATGGATAAATTAATATGATAACCATCAAGAATAGGTATCCTCTTCCATAGATTGATGATCTTATTGATCAAATTTATCATGCAAAGTATTTTACTAAGATCTATTTAAAATCAAAGTATCACCAAATATGAATTAAGGAAGAGGAATTTTGGAAAACAATGTCTAAAATAAGGAAAGGGTTGTATGAATGGGTGGTTATACTTTTTGGGATATGAAATGCATTGGGTACCTTCATGCAAATGATGAATAAGGTTATGAGGCCATTTACTGATTTATTTTTCATTATATATTTTGATGATATTCTTATATTTAGAATAAATTTTAACAATCATATTGATCATCTGAAATAATTTTTCTAAGTTTTAATGGAGACCAAGTTATTGTTGAATTAAAATAAAAGTGAGATAGAGATAGGGAAATAAGGATAGATTTAAAGAAGATAGAGATCATCATGAATTAAATAAGGTCTTCTAATGTGATAAAAACAACAATATTTAAGGGATTTAAGGAAGATCATCAATAACTTCTCTTCCATAGCAACACCATTACTTGCCCTTATTATAGGTGGTAAGACTTCTACTCATTGTAAGAATAAAAAAAGTGTATTTGATATGTTCTAACATAATATTAGCAATTCTCTGGTTTTATCTTCATCTAACTTGTAGCTTCCTTTTGAGGTGGAAATGGATTTTAATGACTATGCTATGGGATTCCTCTACTTCAAGTAGATAATATGGTATTTTATCATTTAGAGTTATTTCATGGTGTAATTATAATTTATTATATATATGACAATAAATTATATTCTCTTGTTCAAATCACTATCTCATGGGTAAGGAAATTATTGTCCATACATATCATCAACCTTACCAATATTTAAAAGAGCAAAATTAATTTAAACAAAATAGACATTATAAGTGGATGGGATTTTTGAAATATTTTCATTTGGATATCAAATAAAAGAAAGGATTGACTAAAAAACTAGTTGATATTTTATGTATACCTCATTTTATTTCAACCACACACACCATAAATCTTCTTGAGCCTTTTATGTGTGAGTTTTATGTAGAAGGATATGAACATGATGCATATTTTGGGTAACCATTTCTTCAAGTCGATAAGTCCCAAGGTGTAGGTTTAGAGCCCAAAGAGTATTATTACCTTTAATATGAATTATCCTAAATTTTGGGTAAGTTTTGTGTGCCTAAGGAGGAAAAATTTCAGCTCATGAGGGAATCACATACTTTAAAATTTTATAGACATTTTGGTGTTACAAAGACTATTACACATTTGTATAGATATGTTTATTGGCCTAATATGCAAGTAGATGTTGCCAAGTTCATAAGAGGACGTGTATTATATAGTATAATCAAGCCTAATAATAAGAAGTTGGGTTTGTATATTCCATTATTGATTCCTTCAAGGGCATGAGAAAGCATTTCCATATATTTTGTAGAGGAGTTTCCTATGTCAAGCAAGGGTCATGACTATCTATTTGTGGTTGTGGTCTAGTTTTGTAAAATGTGCATTCTTATTCCTTGTAATAAGATACTCAAATATAGTGATAAAACTAAGTTATTTTTTAATAATCTATGGGTTCATTTTAATTTTCTTAGTTCTATTGTTTTATATCAGGACTAAAGGTTTATTTAGAATTTTTGGGCCACATGTGGGATAAGATGGATAACAAGTTGAACCAATCTACAACTTTTCACCCATAAAGAGATGGGAAAACTGAGGTTGTGAATATAACATTGGTATAACTCTTTAGAGGTAAAATAGGAATCATCCTATGTCTTGGGATGAAAATTTGGTGTATATTCAACATTCCTAAAATATGAAAGTGCATTATTATATTAGTAAATCTTCTTTTGAAATTTTTTCAGGATACTAACCTCCATGTTCATTTGATGTTGTTTTGAGATATCCATATAAAGCAATGGGAAAGTACATCTGGAGCCACACAAAGATAGTAAATTTAATTATAAAATTGATAAAATTCACCTCCAAATACAAGATAGGTTGAAGGAATCTCAAGCCAAGTATAAATCAAGACATGATCAATATAGGATTGAGCAGAGTTTCCTTATTGGAGATGAGGTATGGTTGTACTTGAGTAAATTAGGTAACATAAAATCCAAGGATATTAAATGACCAAAATACTCAAATAACTAAACCTTAAGTAAGAAAGACAAATAAACCAATTCAAACCAAGGGTACAAGTTAAAAATGGTAATCAAACATCAATGTGAAAGCAGTAACAATCCTTAAATAAATATGGGCCAGCAATGGTAAAATAACATTGATGATTGAGTAGTAACAATCCTTTCTCAATCATCAATGAAAAAAATTCATAAAAAGGAACAAAACATTCATGAGTGAGAAGTAACAATTCAACCTCACTCAACAATGTAAGAAGTGCATGAAAGTAGAAACAAATGTAGTTGTCCAAAAAAATGAAGTACAATAATGGAATTTTCAAAGAAAGTCTATAAATTTAAATCAATGGTGTAAATAAAGTAGTCCATAGTTGCTCAAACATAATATTTTATTTTAAGGATAGATAAAAACAAAAAAATTAGTGCCAACATGTTTCAAGATGTGAAGAAAAGGAAATATAGAAGTGGTAAAACAAATTTAGAATCAAACTTTCCTGTCAAATGGGGAAATGAAATGGGTGGAAGGGAAAATGAAGGAAAAATCATGGCATAAAAAATATTTATCAAAGTCAAGACACTTACATTATGTTTGTCAAAATAAGAGGACTTTTGACATTAAGTACTCTGAAGAAATGTTCCTAACCACACAAATCTTGGGTTATCAAATGAAGTATGAATATCATGCCATGAAGGATATATGCATGAAAATTAAAATGGACCTAATTTCACATAAAATGTTCCACATTCATCAAGACATCTTATAGATCCATCAGTATACTAAAAATATTAGGTAATGGTGTGATAAAGTAGATAACACCATAGATTATTTTGAATTCTCATATCCCAATCTACTAGCCTAACATACCCCAATGGACCTCGGCTCTATCATGAGGCTAATTATGTAGTTGGATCTTTGATTGGAGATATGAGATGTGATATGAATCACATTTTTTGATGTGATTTTGAATTTTAACTTTGTATGTTACCTTTTGATCATTTCATTTTATTTCAAATGATTTAGATTTTAAATTTTATGGATTTTATGATACCTCCTTGTTAAATCAAAGTTGATTTTGGGAAGTTCTTAGATGAATAATTTTGATTTAGTGGTATCAGGACTAACATAAGAATATTCTTGATTACTTGCTTTGAAATCAGCAGTGAAATTATGGAAGTCATCTTTAAGAGAGATATCCTGATTAAAACCTTTTATATAAAGGATGTTATTATCAAGGAGACTATCTTGAAGGTGATTGTTAGTGGGTATGGGTGTTACTATGAGTTGGTCAGTAATGACTTATGATTTAAATACTTTTTTCATGATAATGTAGAGATAAAATTCCACTAAAAGAACCATCCACTTGCCAATTCTATCTCTAGGGAGAAAGGCTTTAGAGAAAAAGTGATGAAGTGGGTCAGAGTGAACTATGACATAAGTTTTTTAATAAAGCATGTAATGTTGAAGATTTTTAGCTATGAAATTGATATTAAGGTAATCACATTATATTTTAGTATAATTTTTTTTTAATCAATGAGACTTTGACTAATATAGAAGATATCATACTCTCTTCTAATATCATCTTGTGGAGCAAGCATTGACCCAACTAATATGGGTGTGTAACAAGTGTATAAAATTAAATGATGATCATTGGAAGGTGGATGAAGGGTGGGAAGAAGGATTAATGATTAATTCATATTGTCAAATACTTTCTGACAAAGATCAGTCCATTCAAGATCATTACCTTTTTTAAGAAGTGAATTAATAGAATAAATGTGATACGCCATTTCAGGGGTAAATCATTATATTTCCTCAAGCTTGCCTAGGCAAGTATGAATGTATAGAATGGAATGATAAATAAACATGTTGACACTAAAATTAATCATAGTAGGATTGACATAAATTCCATGAAGAGAGATTAAGAATCCTAGTAGTTTACCAAATGTGATCTTGAAGACACATTTTTAGGGATTTATTCTAAATTTATATTTGATAAGTCAATCAAAGATGGTGGCAAGATAAAAAAGATGAGATTTTTGGATTTTAGAGTTTTTGATGAGATCATCCATATATATTTCCATAGTATTATGGATAAGATCATGAAAAATGTGAGGCATATCCTATTGATAAGTAGCTCTAGTGTCTTTAAGGCTGAAGGTCATTTTAATTTAGTAATAGGTGCCCCATTATGTGGTGAAATTTATCTTGTGTTGGTCTACATGGGCAATATTAATCTTATTATAACCTAAAAAACCATCCATGAGAGACAAAATTTCATATCCACTAGTGGAATCGATGATGGCATCTATTGAAGGTAATGGAAAGTTATCCTTGGTATAAGTGATATTGAGATTATGAAAATTGATGCAAATACAAATGAACATGGTGATGTTTTTGTGAATGAGGAAAATATTGGAGACCCATTAAAAATAGTCCACATTTTTTTATAAATTTTTCATATAAAAGTTTAATAATTTCTTTATGGAATACGTTGGAAACTTTAGGGGGAAATTTTTATTGTTTTTTCAAACAGGTTTAACATCAATACATGTGATGATTTTATAAATTATTATACTAAGATAAATGCTAGGCATGTCCTCATATGACCAATCAAAATTCTAACAATATTTATCAAAGAATAAACTAAACCTATCATGTTTAGTTGGTGTGAGTTCTCTAAAAATGGTTATAGGTTGAATGCATAAGGGGGTGCCAAATTTGATTCTTGTAGTTTCTTCAAAAATCATAAAATTTCCATCTTAAAAATGATATGGTGTTCTAGGAAGAGAGGAAATAGGATTTGTATTAGGACCAATGATATCAATTAATTTATTAAAATTAGGTTCCTTTCACTTGAAGTTCCCAAGTTTGTGATCTTGTCGAGGAAATTGAGTTTCTCAGGCATGGAGCAATTCAAGGATGGATTCATATCTAGGTAACATAGGTAGAGGTCCATAATATTCTACATTTACTTCAAGATAAATAATTTTCTACCTTGGATATCATATTTAGAATGTATCTAACATACATTTATGGCCTTAGCATCAAGGGTGATCTTAGGAGTAGGTGGAATTGTAGAAGCAAGTTGAATAGATTAAATTGGTTTATCTTTAGTGTTATTGATGAGAAGAGGATCAAATAGAATAATTAGTGTGATAGGAGCTATAGAAGGTTCTGCAATTTCCATATATGTGAGGGGTAAGATTTGTTTAACCACCCAAAGAGTATTGAGAAGTGGAGAATTAACTAGAGGTACATGACCTTTAGGTTCTAACTCAAAATCTATGGAAATGGTATGAAAATTGTAGTTGAAAGCATGTATTTGAGATTAAGTTTTTTGATAATTTTAAACATCCAAGTCTTGTGATTGAGCTTGGGCCATGATGCAGTTATCATCATAAGTTCAAAAACTAGTACATGCCTGTGACTCAAAAGTAACTTCAGAAGGTGAGATGACTATATCACTAAATTTATGTGGTGACATAATTAAAGGATCTGAAAATAATTATACCACTCTATAATCATTACATGTAAAATCATCTTCTATATAATATGCTTCATGTGCATTGTATGGAGGAGGGAAATCAATGATCTCATCAATAAGAGGGATTGTATGATCACAAGGTAAAAAATAGGGAGGTATCCAATCTAAGATGTAAGGAGGTGTCTTGGTGGTATTGTATGTATGTTGAAAGTCATTGGACTCATCATTGTCAAAATCATCAAGAGTGACATGTAAATCAAGATTCATATTGATAATTCGAGTAAAGGGGCACTATTAATCTTAATAATAATGAGAATCTGATATTGAGATTTATAATTAAGAAGTTGAATAGTCCATGGGTTAAGATCAGCCTCATGTTTATACTATTTGTCATTATGAAAGAACTTCATACATTGGCTACCAAAAAAGGTAATAGCCCTCCTGTGATGAGTCCATGGGTAACCTTAGAGTATGTTATAAGATAATGGTAAATCAAAGACCATAATATTAGTATGTATAGTTTTGGGTCCAATAGTAAGAGGTATCCAAATACAACCAAGTGACTTTTGATTTGTCTTATAGAATCCATGACATGTCAACCAAGTTTTTTTGAGATGATATTTACTATATCTAAGTTATTTAATGAGCCAAACAAATGTCACATTAATGCTTGATCCCTTATCTACTAATACTTTGAAAATGAGGATGGTATTATGGCTATTTTAATAAAGAGGGATAGATTATTAGCTCAGAAGAGGATTTCATCATTAATCATGTCTTATTTAAGGAACTCTATGGAAATTTTTGAATATTGACAAATGGATTCAATGGTATGAACTTCTATTAGTTGATCCTCATGAGAAGAAGGTTATTCTTCTAAGGGAGATGGTTCTTATATTTCTTAGAGTTGTTTCATTGGGAACTTACGATGATAAGGATATGTACGAATAAAATCTATGAGAGGAATTTTACAAGGCATAGAGTTGAGTTCTTCTAAGAAGTTATAACGAGTTTTGGAAGAATAGGAACTAGCATGAGGCTTTGAAGGTAAAATAGGTTTAGGAGGAAGAAAAGTGGTTTGAGTTTTAGAGATACGAGGTGGTTCCTCATTGATTTATGAAGATAAGTTAGTAGTAATAGTATCTTTAAGAAGTTATTCTTATAAAGATGGTTTCTTTTGTTTGGTGGTGAGATCCTTATGGGCTGGTTTGCATTGATAATTGAACTTAGCCATATTTACGTATTAGAAATTATTGTAATATTTATCATAATCAATGTCAATTACACAAATATCCTTGTTTACTTGTTGAGGGTTAGATGGAAAGAAGGATTTTAGGTTGTTGGAAGAAGAATCTTTATAAGCTTGTTTCTTTTGAGAAGTGTTAATGTAATCTTGATGATGGATTTCGATCATGGCCTCATGATTGAATGAATTTCCAAGCATAAAATTAAAAAAAAAAATTATAAGACCTCAACATGTTTCATTATAATGACTTATATTAGCATGGAACCAACAAAATTTATTAGGATCATACCATTTAGGGGGATTATTGGGGTACGTGAATAGTTTAGAGGGTGCTAAAAATTATTTCATTTATTGCATAGTTAATGGCATATAAGAAGGTTGGGGATTGTCAGTTTTGTCTACTCTTGGTTTGGGTTGAGGAGGATTTTTGGTTATTACATTGGTTGAATTTTGGAAAGATCCTTTCAAAATTTGAGTATTAGGTTCAAACTATTTCATTAAGAAGTCTTGACACTTAGCTTGGTTAAGAGCTTCATTTAAAGTTTGAGTAGCAAAAGTTTGAACCTTGTATTAGAGTGAAGGTGTTAATGTTATTTTAAAGAATTTAAATGATTTTTAATTATTCATGTTTTGATTTTCCTTGTGATCTAGATATTTCCATCTTTTGATAAAATCATGAGCTGATTCGGTAGGAGATTGCTTAGCATTGATGTAATGACTAAGGCAATTTTTGAGAATATCATTATGTTAGAATTCTTTAACTAGAGGATTGAATAAATCCTCTAGTTTCCATATATAATTTTGGGGAAGTTGATTATATCATTATAATACATCATGGTAAATTTTTTTAACTAAAAATTTTGTTGTTGCAAAAGTATTAGTTTGGATCCATTCTTTGTAAAGATTTCCAAATGTCTTACAAAAATATGTAGGGTCTTTAGTCCCATCATATTTAATAGTTGGATATATATTACCAATATTAATATAAATAATTATATGGGATAAAGGATCATTTTGAATGTGTTTAATCATATTATTATGTATGATATTTTGGGGGATGACATTACCCACATCATCTCTAAGAGGTGGAGGAATAAAGTTTTGATTATTTTGAGGGAGAAGAATATGAGGTTGATTAGCCATGTTGAATAAATGATGTTATAGTTGAATTATTTTGGAGGTATTATATTTTTGCATTATGTTCATTTGTTACACTATTTGTGCAAGAATATGAGTTGTATCAATTGGTGGGTTAGTGTTTGTAAGAGGATTTCCTGAATTGGTATTAAGAGAGGGTTATTAGGTGGTAGATTCCCTATGGGGTTATTAGATAGGCTTGTCTCAATTGCCCCCACATTGTGGTGATATTTTTGGAGATGGGAATCATTTTGATAAGTATGAAAAGGATCTAATATACCAATCTCATTATTTTGAGTGATTTTAACTATGTTTCAATCAAAAGATGAGGGAGGATAATAGGTGATTCAAGAGTGAGGATCCTCTTAGGAAGTAAAGGTAGGAATAAAAACCATCCCATATAACATCTAAATGGATTCAAGTCATCCAAAAATATTATGATAAAGTATTTCATGATGCTTGAAAAAAAAATCTAAGATAAGGAAACAAGAATGAAAAGTAGAGACAAATTTAACTAGATAGAAAATAGTGTCAGCTAATAGGTACAAAATTGACTAGGTCAATAGAGTATCTGAATAAAATTTGTATAATAGAAAAAATAAAAGGACATAATCGAGTTGGTCAATTATTTGCTATAAAGGATAATATTGAAATAGGATTAGAGATATATACTATTTTATGGGTTGATAATGTACTAAAGATGAGGAAATCAATAGATGGGAAAGATACATATTTAGATGGGTCGATTGTGTAATTGAAAAAAGAGAAATAGTCAGGTTGATAAAATACATAGTTATTGGGAGCAATTATGTATTTAAGGTAGATAAGAGTGACAGTTTAGAAGAGACTATATTAATAGGGATGACATTGTTCTAAAAATAGAAAAATGTTCTAAAAGATAATATCTAAGAAAATTAAATTAATCACACAAGAAGTTAGATCAATTTGATTGATCCAATTAGAATGCACATCATAAACCTTATACCAATACTAGCTAATGCAAGTTTTATAATACAAAATATACTGATCAAAGAGAATGTAGTAACTTGAAAGTAAACTCTAACTAATTGGTCATTCCTAAGTTTTATTAATTTATGATGAATTTTAAATTTAATGTGATGTAAATTTGGATATAATAAAAATTTAGAAAGCAATCTAAAGATGGCTTCAAGAAACTTATGTTGAAAGGGATCTATATTGGTGATGTTACTGGCTTGGTATTAGGGTCTACACCCTCACTTCACAATACCATAGTGATAAGGGTGTGGGTGATTTTCCAATATATACCATCAACCACATGTTTATACTTGGATAGAAAACCAAGTCGGCTTCTCCTTTGGTGATGAAATCCAAGTAGGTAGGCCTTAGGAAGACAAATTTTGAATGTTTTTATATGTAAAGTTATTTTAAATATGTTCAAAAGATAAAAATAGTGTGACTAAAATGATAATTTGAAAAAAAACCTAATTAATCTATTTTTATTACTCTAAGAATGCAATGAACTAAAAGGAAATGTGAATTAATTACTAACAAAAATAGATTAATTCCTTGATTATGAAGAGTATAGAGTCAGTTTAGGTGACACTGTATGCAAATAATGTAGAATAGGGTCGATTGAGTCTCTATTTTTATACAAAAGTAAGATATGTAATAACACAGTCGAATAAGCTGATTATGTCTTCAAGATATGAAATAGGATACAAAATTGTGTCAAAATAGTTGACTTAGCTATAGGATTGAAATTTTATATACTACAAATCTATGAAAAATATTACTGGAAATTAAGAAATAAAATGATGGAGTAGATAATAATAAACCTTGGTGGGTTTAAAGATGCTTAGATTACAAAATTTTATGTTGTGATGCTCAAATGTTGATTCAAAAAATTTGGTAGCAGAGTCTATTGGCCTGATGGATTTTGCAAAACCCATGTACTAAAAAAAGTTGTGAATAGAGTCAACTTGCTCTACTATTTTTACAAACTCATATGATAAGAGAGGAGAATTGAGAAGAAATTTGATTGGTTCAACTATGTATGAAAATATATAGCTAAAGAAGAATACTATGGAAAACTGATCGATCCAATCACTTATATTTGGAGTAGACCTATACCTATAAAACATAGTCATTTTGGAGTAACTATTTATTAAACATGCATATAGGTTGTTAGAACTATACTGACAGGTTTAATACAATACTAAAAAAATAGAAAATTTATAATATAATGATAAAATTAAAACATGAAATAAAACCTACAAGGCTTTAATTCACATTGATTTCACCAAAATGTATACAACAGGAACTGCAATTGATATATTAATCAATCCTAGCTTGGAAAAGATAAGTCCTACTTATGCTTCTGATTGTTGATACATTAGATATTCAAGGTATTGACCAAGATGGATTTAATATACCTAACTAAGGGATATCTTACCATAATAACATCACTAGAGAGGGTTCCAAATCCTTTATTAAAACAACACTATGTAATAACCCTAGCTAGGTCCTATGTTTTCATATTCAAAAAGTATATGCAAAGAAAATTAAAATCTAATCTAGTGCTCACCAAAGCTTATGTAATAAAGTGGGGGTAATAAACATAAAATCTAAACATGCATAGAAGAATCCTAATTAATCTATGTATATGTAAAACCCTAATTCATGGAGAGAGAAATATATTCAAAATCCATTACTTATACTACTTCTATCTACTAAAATAAAGGAGCAAATTTAGAGATACTTACCGTAAAGATGAAACTATTGAGACTCAATCTCTCCCTTGGCTAAAGGTGCTTCATAAGAGGTTTTTTTTGTTTTTAAGGATCATTAACAAAGGCCAAATCATCCAAATTTTTCCACAAGACAATATTTTTTCCAAGTATAAAATCTAAGCAATAACTCCTCAACTAGAATGGCAGAAGAGTAGATTGTAAAGAAGTGAAAATAAATAATTAACTCCTTTTCTCTCTAATAAATAGTTAAATGAATGTGTGTATATATTTGAATTTAACCCTAAAAATTTTCAAAATTTTAGCTAATAAGGTTGTCCCAATCAACTTTGTATCATTATTTAATGAAAATAAGTTAAGTCTCGATCTAGGTTAGCTAGGGCTAACCTAGACCCATAATGTACTTTTAAAAATTAGGATACAAGGTCATTTGAGGCCAAAAATGTAATGCAAACCACAAAAAAGAGTTTTAGGATCAAGTAGTTTTTAATTAAATTGGTGAAAATCTTGGAGGAGTGTGAAAGAGAGGAGGAAAAGATTAGCAAAGTACATATGAGAGGATTAGATTGATAATAAGTGGTGGTATAGGGGATAATAATCCTATGAAGCACCAATCATCTACCCACCCCTTTCTCAATTTACCCTTATTGAGACTCAAAAGGTTCTTGAAAGAGAGAAAGCATTAGTAATTGATAAAGTTTGAAAATATTATGTTTATACAAATCTTGCTTGGATTCAATCCATTTAAGATGAGGCTATTTGTCTAATTCACCTCCATGTTTTAGATAATTTTTAGTGTTATGTCACATGTTCCATGTCACCAAAGGAAACTTGAGATTCTATTTTATCTTTATTTGAGAAGGATATTGAGTCTTCTAGGTCTTTTTCACCCTCTTTCACTTCACCTCCTTGTATTCCACTTCCTTCTCCTCCTGTTAGTGAGGATTTATCTTTTGATGATGATACTAATATTCTTTAAGGTTTTAGTCTTGATAGTGACATGGGTGAGGCACTATTGGCACTTCCTTCTCCTCATAGTGAGGACTCACTCTTTACTAGTGACATGAATTAGTATTCCTCTTCAATTTGTGAGGACATAATTCTTGAAGATGATCTAGATGAGGAATTCTTACCTCCTTCACCTCTCACTATTCCTCCTTATTTAGTTGTTAGTGAGAACTTATATTTTGATGATGGGTTGTTTGAGGCACCTATTAATTTACATATATTTTTACTCCTATTCATTTCATTTACTGAGTGGACATAATTCTTGAGTATGTAGCACCTTCACCATCACTTTTGGAGATCATGGAGAAGACACCATCATGACTTCCTAAGGATGACTTTTATTATGCCATATTTGTTGTTCCTTCATCACTACTCTTCTTGTTTGGGAGGATATGTGTTTATATGGTGATTTCCATGAGAAAACTATTATTGTTGCACATTATAATTTGGATATTTTTATTGTTGTTTCTACTGCATGTGTTGTTTATCCCACTTTGGATCCATCTACTTATGTGCTTGGTTTATTTGAAAAATATACACTTGGATTTATATTTTACATAATTCACTCTATGGGATACACTCATGGATACCTTAGAAGAATCCTATAGGCTATTGTCTCTCTTATTAACATCAATATTTCTATAGGTGATGTGTTTTTTGGAATTCTTGTTCATATCACTTAGGAGGAAGGTACATTAGTGAGAAGAAAAATTTATTTTTAGGATTCTCTCTCCAGCTACATATATGGTTCCTTACATCCTTTCCATCCATGCAATATACATAGTACTAATATTCATGTGGGGTGAAGGAATTTTTTACATAGTACTAATATTCATGTGGGGTGAAGGAATTTTTCCTTATGGGGGATTACACATGAATTCCTTCCTTCCTTTCCTTCTTTTCTCTCCTTTACATAATTTTGGGGGGGAATTTGTTCCTATTGGTTTTCTTCCTTTCTCCACTTCATGGATATATTTTACATGAGTAATTCATCAAGCCTTATTACCAGGACTCATACTATGGATATGCCACTTTGTTTTTGACTATTTTTATCCCATAGCTTTAGTTTAGGGGTGGTGTTAGAGTTGGTTCTCATGTTTTTTTGGTTATATAGATAGTGTTTGTCTTTTTCCTAGTTTATGCTTTAGTGTATTTATCCCAAATTGGCTAGTTTGACTTAATTCTTGTTTTTACTTTCCTATATATGCAAGGATTTTCATTTGTAACATATAAAAGTTATTTTATGGATATTATATGATATTTACTTTCTCTTTACATATAATTTTTATAGCTATTATAACTCTTCTTGTGATTCTTTTGGAGTTAATGCTAGAGGGATTGGAATGATCTTATTGACATTATTTTCAAAATTATCTTATGAAAATCATGTAATGCTCACCTTATTAATTTATCCTCATCATATTTAAGCATAGAAACCACAAGTATGGTCTGTGGATCTATATCTATTCCATAATTAAACTCAATTGTATCTTCATGTATAAACATGGATCTATTTTCAACATAAGCTATAGTAATAATTTTATCAAAATCATCAACTTTGACATCATTATATGAAATGTTAGTCTCACCAAAATATACAAGAGAAGCTATGGAATGAGGAAACCTTTTCTTATGATATAAGGGAGGGAGATACTGATATGATCCTAAATATTCTAACAAAGTGTCATCATTATAAAATTAATCCAATGTTAAAATTTATGATGAAACTATATCATGAATAAGTTATGGATATACAAATGATAATGTGAATATCTTATTAATTGACTATTTACCTTGATTAATAGATTTTTAAAAAACTATATGTTTATTTCTAGATGTAACTAAGTTTTAATTGCCTGAATGATCTATCTAACCAAGGCCTTGTTTACTCTCATTAGTAGATTCCTCATTAAGATGAAGATTGTCGTGTTCATTATTTCCTAGTTCTTATCCTATATGACCCTTATTTTTTAAATACTTTAATCTAGGATCATAAAAAAAATCATTCATATTACTATATGAATATACTTCCTATGTAACTATAAGATATGTGATAAAACCATGAATAGTAGGTTGTACCATTATCAGAGTAGAAAATCCACATGAGGGACTTAATTATGTATAAATTTTATTACTTGACAATACATAATTGACTCATGATCCATATGAAATTTATATAAATAACCTTGTTAACTAAACATCAAACATGCACATAAAGTGGAAGGGATGTGTATATCATGAATCTATGACCTTCCAAGAAAAATGTTGTAATCTTGGTCATTAGGAATAACTTGACATGTTGAAGCTATAGTTTTAGGATCCTATGTAAGATTCAATGTTATCTAGCCCAATACTTTGTGAAGAATGTTATTGAAGCATTGAATATTCATATCTAAATAATCTAAATCCTTAGCATTAATATTGAGTAGTTGAAGAAAATAAACATTGAAAATATTCAATCCTAAACATTATCAACTAGGACTTGTTTAACACCCATGTCATAAATTATGAGTTGAATGTATAAAATTAAAAATAATAATAATAATATAATATCATGGAAAATATTCCTTTTAAAAATATATAGACTCTTTTTTCTATCATAATGTGTTAATTATGGAAGCAAAATAATTTATTTTGGAATTATGTAGAACAATAGTGTCAGTAAATAATACATACAAAAGGTATTTATACACATTTGACTATTGAAGTAACTCTAAAATGGAGATATTTTGTTTTTGTGATATCAAGTTTATTAATAATATTAAATTGTTGAGTTATTTCATCCCACCATGTATGATGGGGCTTTGGACCTCTTTTAGATATAATAACATGGACCAAAAGATCTAATATAAGTGCAGGGAAAATAATAGAGGTAGGATGATAACTAAGGTAATTTAAAGGTGTAGGGGAAGGAATAATGAAAATAATCATTATGATTTCTAATGTTTAGTAGTAATAGGTGTAAACTTAAACTAAATAATGAAACTATAATCATCCTTGAATTGTTCATTATTAAGGGCTTGGTTTATATTAAATTTAATATTTTTCATTAATTTATGAATCCATTGATTTATATGTAACTTAAATATTTTACATAGTATAGGTAAAAAACATATAAATAATAGTGGAAAAAATTGAACTAAAAATGATAAATTGATTCAGTCATTATGATCATGATTATTAAAAAAAAATAGAAATATGAAACCTTGACAAAATTGCTAAAAAAGATATAAGGAAACCATATGGAAAATTGGGTTTTGTAATGATCTATAATAAATTGTGTTCACTGATATATTTTATTAAAAATAAAAATTAATAAGTGTTAATTTAATTAAGACAATCTACTAAGTAAATTAGAATGCATAACATATACAATAAATATACATGACTAATTTTCAAAGTACTATTTTTAGAAATATGCTAAATGAAGAAAGTACTAAGATATGGATGAATTAGTTATAAATTAGGTTTGTAGAACTATAAAAATGACTATGACATTGATTGTGAGGCTATGTAAGGTTTTTATGAATCCAGAATAGATCTCCAGATTATCTTAGGATAAGGATGCACTTTTTGGACTAGGTTAACCTACACTATTGTTTGTAGTGTGCACTAAAATATTTTAAGGTTTTTTCTTGTTTTTTTTAAATTTTATTGGTGTGCCTTCACTTGTATATTTTGTGTGCACATATAAATATATTCACTTTGTTGTGGTAGGTTATGCGTCTGTTCTTCTTCACTCAAAACCCTAGCTCAATGATAATGAGGAATAAATGTTATAAAAGTGGGGCCAATGGATAAGGGGAATTGTCCTATAGGAGTGTACTCATCTAAGGAATAGAGATAAATAAATTAGAAGTATGAAATAGTCAAATAATAATACTAGGTTGTGAGGAATTAGGAATAAGAACATTTAGTATCTAATTTTTCTAAAGATAGAGGGTCATTTTCATAGTAGTGTAATATCAGTTTAGAACTTTGGAATTAAGCATAGGTTAAGTGTGCATAAGGATTAGTAACAAGTAAATTTTTTATCATTAAATGTGAACCTAAGTGAGTACATTGTCTCATTGTTTACTAGTTGTATATCATTGGTTCATCTATGTTGGATTTCATAAAAGTGTTTGATAAGTGTAGAGTAGTCTTATGTGAAATTTTTGGATAGAATGGTAGTAAGAATTATATTCATAAAGGCCATGTTTGGTATCAATTTATAAATTTATTAAATTAAATAATGAAATAGGAGTGAAATTGCCTCACCCATTGGATTTCTTACCACATCAAGTTTCTCTAGGATAAATCTTGAGTTAAATATGAGATTTATTCATTCTTATGCTTCATGATTATGCATAATATGCTTTAAATTTAATATATAGCACTTGTTTGTCTCTATTTAGCATGATAAATATCCTATAATGGTCATCATTAATTAATTATTGGGTTAGGAGTCATAGGATCCATGTTGGTGAAGCCTAGAGTGGAATATCCACATGGTTTATGGATAAAATTGGTAGTATCAGAGCTAGTTCAATATTATTCCTTTGTGTGGTTTGGTGTGTTTATGATTACATTTAAAATTTATTCTCATCACTATAGTAAGTAGTATTAGTCATCAAGGTATCCTAGTTCTCTTTGAAGTAGATATTTCCAAAAAATAGGTGGAAACAAGAGATCAAAAGTATGGCCCATGTTGATGAAGAATATAATCAAACAATATAAGAGTGATTTCATAAGTTTTAAAAAGGACTTGTTGACCATTTTGGCCCTATAGGCCAAAATCAGTCTCCTTCCTTCCCTACCACTCTTAACCCTCAGTCTAAGTCATGTACCCACCTTCTACAAAATTCCATTTTCTTTGCAATAAGCACTATTCTTATAGAATGTTGAAAGATCTAAGTACCTGCAAGTTTTGGTTCAGCATGGAGCTTTTCACTTTGAACAAATTCCTTAGACAAGTACCAGTCTCTTACAAAGCTCTAAAGGGTAGGCACCCTTGCAGAGGGTAGTCAGGCACAAAAAGAACCATTCCAGTAGGCTGTAGAGGGCAGTTCCAAACCCAAAGGTACCCTTGCAGAGGGAAGCTGGTCAAAAGGCCAAAACAAGGTAGAGTTTTCCTTCGAAAAAGACTAAGGCAAAAGGGAGGATTTCCTTCAAACTTTTGTCTGAGGAATAAATCCAAAAGAATCCAAGGTAAAGTTCAAAAGTCCTTTAGACATTTTGTCCAAAGGAAAAGACATAGAAAATCAAAGGATCAATTCCTTCGAACAAAATGCCTGAAGGAATTCCTTTGGACATTTTGTCCGAAGGCATCTGTCAGGGAATTTTTTTGGAAAGAAAGAAGCCAACCGAAGAAAGCAAGTGTTAAAACATTAAATGGAACATTCCTTCAGACAAAATGTCTAAAGGATTTCCTTTGAACATTGTGTCTGAAGGATTTGAAGACTAAGGGCAGCCCAAAGAACCTTGAAGCCTTGCAGGGGACTCTCAAATGCCGAAAGGAGGACCTTCCCCAAGCCCCAAAGGGACACCTTCCCTTCAAGAGGTTTCAATGACAAAGGCCCAAATAGAAGAAAAGATGAGAGAGATATCCTTTGAGAGAAAGTCTGAGGGAACACTTCAGGAGAAAGGCTAAAGAAAAGAAATCCAAAGGAATTCAAAGGGGTGATGGGCATGTGAAGATGTCAAATTTAGGCCAATGAAATAGTCGTTGATATTTAAATGCTTGAGCACCAACTTGAAGGAATTCAAAGGGCTTAAGTCCAAATAGGAAGAGACCACCGAGAAGGGATTCCAAAGAGCCAAAGATTGATAAAAGATAGCCCCAAGGGCTCAAATTGCCAGAAAGAGTCAAGAGAGGAAAAGACAAAACTAGGAAGAGATAAAGCTAGGAAAAGACAAAAGTTAAGAATGAACTCAGTGAATTGTTGATGAAAGAGCCCAAGGAGCCAGTAAAGGACATTAAGATAGCCCCAAGAGCTCAAATTCTAGGAAAAGACAAAGCTAGGAAGAGACAAAATTATGAATATGGACAAAATAGCCAAGGTGGCAAAGGGAGGCGAGTTATTCCTATAATTGAAACAATCTCTGCTAAGTGGTCATCAAGGGGCACAAATAGTGAACGATGTGACCTATTTTTCTCCACTTTACATTGATAAGTAGACAAATCATGTGAATGTCTTGAAGGAGCGGTCTTGTTTACATATAAATGGTGTGGCCCATGATTTCACATATGGCATTTAATATATTTTAAATGCCTAAAGTCAAAACTGGAGCTGACACATCATTATCTATCAAGAATCTTCCTCTTCCCAATGCTCTCAACACACATGGGCCACTTGTAAAAGGGTGCCAAAGTATTTTCCAAAAAGGGGCACCTTTTGCTTTCTCTTTCTCTATATATATTGTAAGCTCTCATTTTGAGAAGGCATCTCTCATGTTGTAAGGTGAATCCCTGCCAATTTTCACTTGGTATCAATAGAATATGCATTTTTACCTCTATTTTGGTTGGATATATCTCTGAGTGTGTCTGAGTGTTATCCTTGTGTTCAGTCATTGTTCCATGATGCTTTCACAAGCTTGATACCAACACACCTAGTATAGACAAAGCGCCATTATTATAGATAGCCAAAAGAGTTATATTTGGAGTGTAGAGATAGGAGAGGGTTATCAGATAGTGTGCCTTCCTAAAGCACCTATGGTAAGTTCATCTTCTATGTGTCTTCATTAAGCCTTTCTGTTAAGTTCTCTGTAGTCTAGTCCTTTTACTAGATAAAGTGTATGTATGTGTTCTTATGTTTCAAAGTGTGAGTATGAGTAGATCAAACTTGTTTGGTGCATCACCCTCTTAGTTTAGGTTCTATTTCAGTATCTTTCTCTCTTTTCAACCCCCCCCATTTTATATATATATATATATATATATATATATATATATATATTAATTAGCAAATGTACTAGAATAAATCAAAGATGCATCAAAGGGAGCTAGCCCTTATCTAGAGACTCTCCCCTCAGTTTTTCTAGACCCACAGGCAAGAGAGGAGTTTTCATTGTGCTGCATGGAAGACATGAGCTCAGCCTCCTATCAAGGGTGCAATCCATAGTGTCAACAATTTTTGGCACGCCCAGTGGGACCATTTTTTAACACCATTTTTAACACTTAGCAAAGTTCCAAGATTGATGTTGGTCTTGTTACAACAAAATTAACCATTTTCTAGCATCTAGCGACTCTACTATTAAGAACATCAGTCTCTGATCAAAGACCAGTCTGACCTCCTATGCCTAAAATCACCACACAATCTATTGCTAAGGGTGTCCCTTGAATTTATTAAACTACCTTTAAACTCAAAAAGATGATTTAGGTTTGCAAGAACTCATCCTTATTTAGCAAATTGTTTTCCCAGACCTGCCATAAGACACACCTATGCAAGAAGGCCTTGGTTGAATCTTGATATAGCTATGGCTTTACCTTTTGTGGCCTTTCATGGTCAAAGTCCTTTGAATTTCTTACATTATGACCCAATTCTAGGGGCAGTCCTTAAAAGTGTGCCTCCCTTTAATGGAGAAGGGCCCATTACTACCATTAAACACATCAAAAATATTGATAACCTCTGCAACATCCACAATGTCACTGAGGAAAACATTGTGATCAAATTATTGGCATTATCTTTCAAGCGCAAAGTTATAGACTAGTATGGGACTTTGCCCATGAATTTAGTTGATTCCTAGAATGAATGGGACACCCTCTTAACAAACAAATTTGGGTAAAAGAGTGACCACCTCTCACTTACCAAGAAACTGACCACTATGAAAAGATCTCCACATGAATTCATGCAAGATTTCAATACTTAGTTTCAGAAGACATGGGATAAAATCCCCATTTTGGTAAGGCTGACTCAAAGCTATGCTTTTCTCTATTATTTCAAAGCATTGAATAATGAAATTTTTGCTATGATACAATCCATGGGAGGACATGTGCTGCCCACTGCCTATGATATAGCCATAGTAGTTGAGAATTGCCTGGTGCAAGTGGAAAAGATAGCCCCTAGGCCTCATATGCCACTCTTTCTTAAATTGCTACCTCTAATTCAGACTACTGCACCCACTTTGGCTCTTCTACCTGGCATAGAAAATTTGGCTGCTACTTTGTCTAATGACCTCCATGAAGTCAAAATCTTGTTGCAAAGTGTAACAAATGAACTAGTGGCTCTCTAAAGGTAGCAGGCTCAAATTAATTGACCAAATCAAGGATACCAGCTATATGGGCAAGCAAATAGACCCCCTTTCTAAAATTACAATCAAGGATAGGGTCAATTTTCATAGGTTAGACCTTTTCAAGGCTATAATCTATGTGCCCCTCCATCATCCAAGGCTCTAACACCCACCCAAAACAATTTGGTACAAGAATAACCTAGTTGCTCACCCATGGGATATGGTCAAGATCGGGCTATTTACACAAATGAAATGATGAGTCAGTACACAAATGCACATGATAATTAGGAAGCCACCCAAATCCCCAACTTTGAGGTGTCATTACAACATGGCATGGATAGCAGGCTAGCTCAGCCTGATTCCACTCTCATGAATCACCTAGAAGGTGAATTTTATACAGTCAATTATGTGGGTAGTACAAACAATCAAGGTGATTGTGTTGCATCCAACACAAGGGCTAAGAGGAGAGATATGAAATAAGCTCAAGTAGTTGCTCAAATCTCAACACCACCTTCTTCATCACATGTAAACCAAAAAATTCCAAACTTTAGACTGTTGGTTACACCCTCAGCTCCTCAGGCTATGCCTTAGGCAATAAGTAGCCCTAAAGAAAATTTGAAAGAAGGCAACCCTCAGGTCAATGTGGTAGAATAGATGAAGAAGCTGCACATGAATATCTCCTTGTGAGATTTATTATTGATACCAAGACAAAAGGACATGCTATAAAAAGAATTGCATAGGTTGAATGAACAAGTTGTCCCAGCAAAGGTTGATAATGTTCTGATCACAAATGGGCAGCCTTCCACGTCAAGCCAAGTTAAGAAAGAAGAAAAGGTTCCCACTTTATATTTTCCTTGGTCATAGGAGACTTTTTGGTGTAAATTTGTATCATTGATGGTGGAGCAAGCACCTCGATAATGACCAAATTCATAGCGGATAAATTGGGGCTCAAATATGAAGAGATGACTAAGGGAGTCCTATAGCTGGATGGGACACTAGCAAAGACAGTAGGGGTGGTGAAAGGCTTGAACTTGATGCTCCATGCCTATCCAACCTTCTCAGTCCCTCATGATTTGGTGGTGGTGGATGTTCCTCCTTACTTTTCCATTTGCTTATCCAGAGATTTCACATCCAAAATAGGTGGTTGCCTAGCAGCAAACTGGTCCTATCTAGTTTTTAGAACCAAGTATGGGACTAAGGTCAAGATTGAATTAGAGCCACTCCATAGAGATCATCTAGAACCATACTCACTCAAGGTACCAAATGTTAGCTACACCATTATTGATCAACAAGAATTCCAAGTGGATTAATCTCCATCCTCTGCCCTTGAAGGAGTTATTGACCTGCTCTTAGACAAATGGGGAAGTGACAACTTTGAGCACGGCCATTACAAGTTCATAGAAGAGGTAGGCCTTGTGATTTATTACATGCATGAAGAGGGTAATTTTGTACCAAATTTGATGAAAGCAAGCCAAGAAAGCTTGGGTTTATGGTAGTTGTTCTTTGATGGCTCAAGAAGTAAGTTGGGAGCTGGTGGTGGAGTGGTGTTAGTTTCTCCTTCACAAAAGAAGTACTTTTCGACCTCTAGGTTATAATTTTCTTGCATGTGAAATTTTATGGAGTATTAATCCCTCATCCATGGTTTGGATTGGGCTAGGAAAAGAGGAATCAAAGAGCTGCAAGTTTTTGGTGATAGTGAGCTGATTGTGAACTAGGTGAGAGGCCAAACTCTGACAAAAAATTCCTTACTTAAGTCTTACAAGCATAGGGTATGAAACTTAATGGAGAGTTTCCTTTCCTTCAATATTATTTCCATTCCAAGTGAGTATAATAATCAAGTATATGGGCTAGCAGCAGTTGGTACCTAATTTGATGTTTCTAAGGAGATAGGCCAAAACAACAGTTCATGCCATTTGAAAGTAGTAAGAAGGCCTTCCATACTTGACAACATCACCAATTGGTAGGTGTTTGAAAATGATCATAAAATAAAACTCTTATTGTAAGAAGAAGCTGAGTTTACTTTTAAAAACTAGGCTAAACTACAACAATAGTATGGCGGCCAGATTATTCAGCTGAGGAACAATAAACTTCCCAAAGGCTTGGTCACCCTTGAAAGTATCTTCAATGAGGATGACCAATTAAAAAATGATAAAGAAAGCATCACCACAAAGAAGGAAAACTATAGAAAGGTTGAAATATTCAAGGATAAGATACTTACACTTGGGAAAGTATGCACAGACTATGAAAGGCAGGCCTTCATCTTGTTGTGCCAAGAGTTTGATGATGTTTTTGCCTGGGAGTATAGTGATTTGAAGGGTTTTGACACAAGTTTGGCCCAAAATACCATTAAGCTAGAGGAAGGTGCCAAGTTGATCAAGCAAAAACAAAGGCCTGTCAACCCAAAGATTGAGCCTCTCATGCAAAAGGAACTCACCAAGTTGATCGAGTCCAGGATAATATTTCCAATCAAACACTCTTCTTGGCTGGCCAATCTTATTCCTATCCAAAAAAAGAATGGGGAGATCAGATTATGTGTAGATTTTAGAGACCTCAATAGAGTCTCTTTGAAAGACCATTATCCTCTCCCAAGTATGGAGTAGATCCTCCAAATGGTGACAAGCAGTGAGCATTTCTCCTTCCTAGATGGGTATTCAAGATATAATCAGATTTTGGTACAAGACTATGACCAGTACAAGACAGCCTTCACTACCAAGTGGGGGACATTTGATTATCAAAAAATGCCATTTGGATTGTCCAACACTGGTGCCACTTTTTAGCGAGCCATGGACATGGCCTTTTAGGGCCTGATAAATAACATCGTGCTAGTGTATCTTGATGACATGACATATTTCTCTAAGGTGGTGGGCCAACACATAAAACACCTCAGACAAATCTTTGAGAGGTGTAGAGAGTTTGGTATCTCTCTCAACCCAAATAAATGTGTGTTCACTATCTATGAGGGTAAACTCCTTGGCCACGTTGTTTTCAAAGAAGGCTTGACCATTGATTTGAAAAGAGTTCACTCCATCCTAGAGTTATCCTTGCCTAAACATAAGAAAGGTTTGTAGAGCTTCTTCGGTAAAATAAATTTCATCTAGAGATTTATTCTAAATTTTGTGGAGGTAGTCAAGCCATTGGCCTCTATGTTGAATAAAGTTATCACCCAAGCTCCTACCTTGATTAGTCCTAACTTCACCAAGGATTTCAACCTCTACACCTTCGGAAATGAAGAGGTAATCTCTACTATGCTTACCCAAGCAAATGGTGATGACCTTAAACAACCACTTGCATTTTTTATCCAAGGTCTAGAGGGTTTTGAGGTCAGGTATACATATGTGGAAAAATAAGTCATTCTAGTCATATGGAGCCTAAATAAATTTAGACATATGCTATCCAATAGCAAGATTCACCTCATGGTTCCACATCTTAGCATCAAAGATTTCTTGGCCAACCATGATCTAAATGAAAAGAGAGCGGGATAGATCACTAAAGTAATGGAGTATGAAATTGATTTCAAGATCACCAAGCTGGTGAGAGGAAAAGGCCTATGCAAGCACCTTGTTATATACCTTAAAAAAAAGGATAGTTTGCTAACTCATAGCCATAGTAGAAGAACCAGTTGTTATGAATGATTGGACATCAGACTTGAGGTGTTTCCTTCTCACTGGTGAGTGCCCACAGGGCCTTGATAGGACCAAGAGAAGATATTTCAGACTCCAATCTCTCTCTTATGTCCTAATTGATGGAGTGTTGTTCAGAAGGGATCTCTCAAGAGTACTTTTAAGGTGCATAGACCCAGGTTAGGCTGCCATGGTGTTTTCTAAGTTCCATGATGGTCCAACTGGTGGTCACTTTGCTCCTAGGCCTACAACTACAAGAATAATGAGAGCTGGTTACTTTTGGCCTACTCTATTTAGAGATAACCATGCCTAGGTACAAAAGTGACAAAAGTGTGTGCTCTTTGATGGGAATCAACGTTTGGCTGCCATGCCTTTATAGCCTATTTAGGTGGAGTAACCATTTATGTAATGAGGCCTAGACTTCATAGGGATGATCAATCCTCCCTGTAATGTTGGCCATAAATGGGTTTTGATCACCACAAACTACTTCATGAGATGGGTAGATGTTGTCATTTTAAAGGAAGCCAATGAAAGTGTAGTCTTGGACTTTTATGAAGACTTGGTGACAAGGTTTGGAGTCCTAGTGACCATCATATTAGACAACGCATTGGCCTTCTTAGGGACCAAAATGAGTGAATGGGCATTGAGATACGGCATCCATCTCAGCACTTCTTCTAACTACTACCCATAAGGGAATGGGTTGGCTAAATCCACCAATAAAAATTTGATCAGGATTATCAAAAGAATAATGGAGGAAAATCAGAGAACTTGGCATGCCAAGTTGAAAATAGCCCTGTGGATAGACAGGGTCACTCTAAAGAGGATAATTGGTAATTCACCATACACACTTGTGTATGGAAGGAAAGCTAGGCTTCTTATTTCACTTGAATTTCCAGCCTTGGACTTTGCTCACTAGCTGTAGTTAGAAGAAGGCAACAGTATGGAGGTTAGGCTATGTGAGCTGATGGAACTTCAAGAGATAAGGGACCAAGATATGGCTTCTATGACCAGCCACCAACAATAGATGAAGAAGCACTTTGACAAGATATCCTCATAAAAAAGTTTCTTTAAAGGAGACATCATCTTGAAATGGGATGAGGACTGAGCTAAGCTTTAAAATCACATGAAGTTCAATTCCCTATGGAGTGGTCCATACTTCATCACTCAGTGCAAACAACACAATACATTCTAACTCTCTAGGTTGGATGGTGAAGAATTGTATATCCCAATTAATGGGATATATCTTAAGCATTATCACTGAGACCTTCTCCCATCATGTATATATTTTCCTTATTTTTCCCTATTTTCCCTAAGTACTTTTTCACATGTTAGTAGTTTTCTTAATCTTGTGTGTCTTTCATTTCCTTTTAGGGTAGGACCTTCATGATTGATTCTTAGATATCTCAAGGCTGTTGCTAACTTTTTCAAGCTACATTCTAACTCCATGCCCAATGGACTTTGAGGCTACTATTTTCTTAAGTATAGCAGGCATGCTTCCCCTGGGAATCACTAATTTGTTGACCATTTTGGCCCTACAGGCCAAAATCAGTCTCCTTCCTTCCCTACCACTCTTAACCCTTAGTCTAATTCATGTACCCACCTTCTGCAAAATCCCCTTTTCTTTGCAATAAACCTTGTTATTATAGAACGTTGAAATATCTAAGTACCTGTAAGTTTTGGTTTAGCATGGAGCTTTTTGATTTGAAAAAATGCTTTAGACAAATATGAGTCTCTTACAAAGCTCTAAAGGGTAGGTACCCTTATGGAGGGTAGTCAGGCACAAAAAAGACCATTCCAGTAGGCTATAGAGGGTAGTTCCAGACCCAAAGGTGCCCTTGTAGAGGGCAGCTAGTCAAAAGGTTGAAACAAGGTAGAGTTTTCCTTCGAAAAAGACTAAGGCAAAAGGGAGGATTTCATTTAGACTTTTATCTGAGGAATAAATCTAAAAGAATCCAAGGTAAAGTTCAAAAGTCCTTTGGACATTTTTTCTAAAGGAAAAGACATAGAAAATCAAAGGATCAATTCCTTTAGACAAAATTGCCAAAGGAATTCCTTTGGACATTTTGTCTAAAGGCATTTTTTAGGGATTATTTTCTAAAAGAAAGAATCCAACCAAAGAAAGCAAGCATTAAAACATTGAAGGGAACATTCCTTCAGACAAAATGTCTAAAGGATTTCCTTAGAACATTTTATCTGAAGGATTTGAAGACCAAGGCAGCCCAAAGGACCCCAAAGAGTAGGTGCCCTTGCGGGGGACTCTCAGCTATTGGAAGGAGGACCTTCTCCAAGCCCTGAAGGGACACCTTCCCTTTGGGAGGTTTCAATGACAAAGGCCCAGACAGAAGAAAAGAAGAGAGAGATATCCTTCAAGATAAATTATGAGGGAACACTTCAAGAGAAAGGTTGAAGAAAAGAAAGCCAAAGGAATTCAAAGGGGTGACAGGCCCACAGACATCAAATTGGACATCATGAACTAGTTTTTGGAATTTGAACGTCAAATAACGTCCCCAAAGATGTCAAATTTAGGCCAATGAAATATATGTTGATCTTTAAATACTTGAGTGCCAACCCAAAGGAATTTAAAGGGATTAAGGCCAAATAGGAAGAGACCACTGAGAAGGGAGCCCAAAGAGCCAAATATTGATAGAAGATAGCCTCGAGGGCTCAGATTGCCAGAAAGAGTCAAGAGAGGAAAAGACAAAATTAAGAAGAGACAAAGCTAGGAAAAGACAAAAGTTAAGAATGAACTTAGCAACTTGTTGATGAAAGAGCCCAAGGAGACAATAAAGGATGTTAAGATAGCCCAAGAGCTCAAATTCCAAGAAAAGACAAAGCTAGGAAGAGACAAAATTATGAATATGGACAAAATAGCCTAGGTGGCAAAGGGGAGGTGAGTTATTCCTATAATTGAAATAGTCTCTGCCAAGTGGTCATCAAGGGGCACAAATAGTGAATGATGCAACCTATTTTTCTCCACTTTGCATTGATAAGCAAAAAAATCATGTGAATGTCTTGAAGGAGCAATCTTGTTTACAGATAAATGACATGGCCCATGATTTCACATATGGCATTTAATATATTTTAAATGCCTAAAGTCAAAACTAGAGCCGACACAACATTATCTATCAAGCGGCTTCCTCTTCCCAATGCTCTCAATGCACATGGGCCACTTGTAAAAGGGTGCCAAAGTCTTATCCAAAAAGGGGAACCTTTTGCTTTCTCTTTCTCTATATATATATATTGTAATATCTCATTTTGAGAAGGCGTCTCTCATGTTGTAAGGTGAAGCCCTACCAATTTTCACATGAAATCAATAAAATATGCATTTTTACCTCTATTTTTGTTGGATATATATATGAGTGTGTCTGAGTGTTAACCTTGTGTTCAGTCATTGTTATATGATGCTTTTATAGGCTGGATACTAGCACACCTAGTATAGATAAAGTGCCATTCTTGTAGATAGCAAAAAGAGCTGTATCTAGAGTGCAGAGATAGGAGAGGGTTATCAAATAGTGTGCCTTCCTATAGCACCTATGGTAAGTTTATCTTCGATGTGTCTTCATTAAGCCTTTTTATTAAGTTCTATGCAGTCTATTCCTTCTACCAGATAAAGTGTATGTATGTGTTCTTATGTTTCAAAGTGTGAGTATGAGTAGATCAAACTTGTTTGGTGCATCACCCTCTTAGTTTAGGTTTTGTTTCAGTATCTTTCTCTCTTTTCAACCCCCCCCAAGTATATATATATATATATATATATATATATATATATATATATATATATATATATATATATATATATATATATATATATTTCAGTATCTTTCTCTCTTTTCAACCCCCCCCAATTATATATATATATGTGTGTGTGTGTGTGTGTGTGTGTGTGTGTATATATATATATATGTATATATATATATATATGTATATATATATGTATATGTATGTATGTATGTATTAGAAAATGTACTTGAATAAATTAGAGATGCATCAAAGGGAGATAGCCCTTATCTAGAGACTCTCCCCTCAATTTTTCCAGACCCACAGGCAAGAGAGGAGTTTCCATTATGCCACGTGGAAGATAGGATCTCAACCTTCTGTCAAGGGTGCAATCCACAACATCAATAGGACTATCTAAAATTTATATTTATATGAACAATATTTATGGTTGGAGTCCATCATGGAGATTATCATGGAGAAGCTTGTAATTTATACAAAGGTTCTAAAAAAACAATGAGGATGCTCCTAGGAATCTTGAGAGGAAGGAAAATTATCCCCATACCAATAAAGTTCCACCTCCATTCAAGGCTAAGGAAAAAATATAAATTCAACCATATGATGGGGATTTCAATGTGGAGAGGATAGACCATTGGCTAGACCAAATTGAGGTATATTTTAGTTTGTATCAGATTAATGAAAGCTAAAAAAATAATTTTCAAGGTTAAAATTAATAGTGCTTTAAATTGGTTTGAGATCTATGTTCATACTTTATTTGTTAATAACTTTCCTCTTATTACTAAGTGGGATGGTTTTAAATTATTAATCAAGAATCAATTATATCTTATTTTTTAATAAGAATATATGTCTATGTATTGAAAATATCTTAGGAAAAATCAAAGAAAAAGCATGTAGGAGTACACATGTGACTTCTGAAGGTTGTTAAAATGGGAAAATATATAGTAGACCATGACATCTTGATGAAGTATTCGGGTGAAATCCATAGCTATTTTAGTAGACCAAACCTCTTTACTAACCCTATAGATTTAGATGAGGATTGTTATCAAGTTCATTACTTATAGATGGAAAATAATAAGGATTCATCTACCTCTTAAATCAATTCCTATCAAATAAGTCAACTCTAAGAAAAAAGGTAAAGGTAAATGGAAAGGTAAGTGTAATGCTACTTCTATTTGTAAGAAATATACTAAAAACATTGTGGGAAATGTGATGTTGATAGTAATTATGAGGATCAATGTTAGAAGATCCATCTATAATTGCATACATTCAAGAATAATAAGAAGAATATGGTTATTCCCTCTCTCTAAGGTTAGAATATTAGCTATAGCTTTGATGTAGATGACACATTGTGTTTTACCTCCATGTATACAAAGGCATGTTTGGGTAGTAGTAGTGCACAATAAAGTGAATATTATAATATTTTTCATATTTACATTCAAATGAAGAAAACAAGTTTCTGTTATTTTTGATATTTTTTCATTAGATAATTTAAAAATGAAGGAATTGGTATATAAATTGATGTTTGATATTCATGATCATCTCCATCTATATTATTTGAGTTAGGTGAATAAATATTTAGAAATCAAGGTGACAAATAAATGTAAAGTTAAGTTTGCTATTAATTAAAATTTCATTAATGAAGTTATAGTGGATGTTGTGCCTCTTGATGTGTGTAGTGTAGTGTTTGAAAACCCTTAATTATATATCTAGGATGTTATCTTCATCAGGAAAGACTACTAGTATAATTTCATGAAGGATGGAAAGAGATATATCATTTCATCATACAAAGGTGATTCTAAAATCTTTGTCGTGTGTCTAAAGTTAACAAACTTATTAATGTTGGTATCAAGTTTACTTTTATTTTGAGAGATATTCAAGATAAATAAGTGGTCACACATATAACTTATTATAGCATGTTTACTAATAAAGAGAAAACTCATATGGGAGAGTTGGTGTAGTAGTTTAAGTAGATTTTCCATGAGCCTACAAGGTTACCACTAGTTAGGCCTATTGAGCATGGAATTAATCTTCTACCTGACACTCTGCTTACAACTCTCATGTTATATAGGTATTATTTAAAAGATTCCAATAAGGTAAAATTGTAGTTAATATATTTGATAAATTAAGGAATAATCAATCCTATTACTTCTCCATGTGGTTCCCCTATTATTTTAATACCTAAAAAATATGGTTCATGGAGAAAGTTTATTGACTATCAAGAATTTAATATGAAAACCATCAAGAATAGGTACCTTCTTCCATGGAGTGATGATCTTATTGATCAACTTCAGCATATAAAGTATTTTACTAAGATTTATTCAAAATCTGTGTATCACCAAATGTAAATTAAGGAAGAGGAAATTTGGAAAACATTCAAAACAAGGAAAGGGTTGTAGAATGGGTGGTTATACCTTTCTAGCTATGCAATGCATTGGTTATATTCATGTAAATTATGAATAAGGTAATGAGGCCATTTACATATTCATTTTTCATTATATATTTGGATGATATTATTAATTTTAGAATAAATTTTGACAATCATATGATCATATTAAATAATTTTTTCAATTTTTAATGGAGAACAAGTTATTGTTGAATTAGAATAAAAGTGAGTTAGAGATGGGGAAATAAGGATAGATTCAAAGAAGATAGAGATCATCATGAATTAACCAAGGTCTTCTAATGTGATAAAGACAATAAGATTTAAGGGTGCAATTCAATATTTAAGGAAGATCACCAATAACTTCTCTTCCATAGCAACAATATTGCATGCCCTTATTGTAGGTGGTAGGAATTTTACTTTGGTAAGAATAAAAAAATTGTATTTTATATGTTCTAACATTGTATTATCAATGCTCTAGTTTTATCTTCACCTAACTTGTAGCTTCCATTTGAGGTTGAAATGGTTGCTAATGACTATGCTATGGGATTCCTCTACTTTATGTAGATAAGTTGGTATGTTACCATGTAGAGTTATTCCATGGTGTAATTATAATTTATTATACATATGATAACAAATTATAATCTCTTGTTCAATCGATCAAGAAACATAAGCACTATCTTATGGGTAAGGAAATTATTGTCCATCCATATCACCAACCTTACCAATATTTGAAAGCTCAAATTAAATTTAAATAAACTATACACTATAAGTGGATGTTATTTTTGAAATATTTTCATTTGGATATCAAATCAAAGAAAGTATTGATTAAAAAAATCACTGATATTTTATGTATACCTCATTTTATTTCAGCCACAGGCATGATAAATCTTCTTGAGCCTTTTATTTGTGAATTTTATGTAGAAGGATATGAACATGATGAATATTTTGGGTAACCATTTCTTCAAGTAGAGAAGTCCCAAGGTTCAGGTTTAGATCCCAAAGAGTATTACTACCTTTAATAAGGATTAACCTAAATGTTCGGTAAGTTTTGTGTGCCTAAGGAGGAAAAAGTTCAGTTCATGAGGGAATCACATACTTTACAAGTTTATATATGTTTTGGTGTTACAACGCCTATTACACATTTGTATAGATATGTTTGTTGGCCTAATATGCAAGTAGATGTTTCTAAGTTCATAAGAGGACATGTATTATATAGTATAAGCAAGCCTAATAATAAGAAGTTGGTTTTGTATGTTCCATTATCAGTTCCTTCTAGGGAATGGGAAATCATTTTTATATAACTTGTAGAGGAGTTGCCTATGTCAAAAAAGGGTCATGACTATCTAGTTGTGGTTGTGGACCAGTTATATAAAATGTGCATTCTTATTTCTTCTAACAAGACACTCAAATATAGTGATGCATCTGAGTTATTTTTACTAATATATCGGTTCATTTTAATTTTCTTAGTTATATTATTTTATATCAAGACTAAGGGTTTATTTAGAATTTTTGGGCTATATTGTGGGATAAGATGGATACCAAGTTGAACCAATCTACAACTTTTCACCCACAAAGAGATGAAAAAACTAAGGTTGTGAATATAACATTGGTATAAATATTTAGAGGGTACAATAGGAATCATCCTATGTCTTCGGATGAAAATTTGGTGTTTATTCAACATTCCTAAAATATGAAAGTGCATTATTATATTATTAAATCTCCTTTTGAAACTTTTTTAGGATACTAACCCCCATGTGCATTTGATTTTGTTTTGAGATAGCCATATAAATTAATGGTAAATTATATCTAGAGCTACACAAATTTGGTAAATTTAATGATAATATTTATCAAATTCACCACCAAATACAAGATAGGTTGAAGGAATCTCAAACCAAGTACAAAGCAAGACATGATCAACATAGGATTGAGCATAGTTTCCTTATTGGAGATGAGGTATGGTTGTACTTGAGTAGAGAAAGGATCCAAGGTAAGCCTAAAAAAATTAATCCTCTTAGGTATGATCCATTTGAAATTTTGGAGCAAGTGAGAAATAATGATTTTAGACTTGATTTGGCTCCTTATATGATATCTATCCAGTTTTCAATGTTGATAAATTACATTTTTTTTAGTCTTCTATATTAGACAATGAATATGAAGGGATGTTTCTACCTTCCATTGAAGAATTCTCTCTGGATACTCAATTAGAATTGAAGGAGGAATTTTTATTATAGAATAAGGAAATGAAAACACAAAGAGGAGTGCAAGAATATTGGTTGGTTGGGTTAAAGGGTCAACTCTTAAAAAGAAGGATTTTTTCATACATAGAGAAAATACCACTATTTTTAGGGTGGAGGTTACATCACCACCCTAAAAATTTTGTAACAACCTATTAATGATTGGTGGTTGTATAGCCACCCCATTGGTTTTGAAATCATCAGTTTGTATACATAGGCATTTTTACCACCATATAAAAAGCCTAAAGTTGAACAATTGTAAATATTTATTCTTCTCATGGTTGGTTTGTTTCTACTTCTTAGTAGACTTAGTAGTTGAAAGAACATAACTGCATTTCTTAGTAAGGCATAAAATAATCATAAAATATATTGATAAATATTGAATTTGGATTCATATTTCAAGTTGCAAGATTGACTCTTTTTTCTTGTTGTCTCATTTTCTCCTCATTATAGAAGGTTGGTTTAATTGTGTTGAAGTTTAGAGAAATGTTTGATAAGTGTATAGAAGTTTTGTGTACAAGTTTTGGATAGTGTGCTAGTGATAATTTTGTCCATAAATGCCATTTTTATTAGTACCATGTAAATTTCTCACATTACATAGTGGAATGGGAGTGCAATTTCCTCACCCACTATATTTTTTCTCACATCAAGTTTCTCTAGGATAAATATTGTGTTTATTATGAGATTATTTTATTATTATGATTCATTTAACATGAAATGTGCTATAAATTTTATTTTCAATGCTTTTTTATCTTTATTTTAGCATGATAAATAGCCCATAACAATAATATTTCAATCATTGTTGAGTCAGCAGACATAAAATCCATGTTGGTGAAACTCAGAGTGAAATATCCACCTAATTTATGGATAATTACATCATAGACCCACCTGAAGTGTTTATTTACTTTATCATGAATTATTTGACGAGGGAAATCATAAAAAAATCTTCCATGGGTTAATTTTTTAGCTTCACTAAGACTAGGCTTCACCCTCATGACTTAAAATGAATATTTCAAATATTAAATCAAATAAAAAATTTGATTGGTATCAAAATTTATCAATTATTCATGTAGGGTATTACTAATATCTTGGTCTTAGTTAATAAACTACTTTCCATCATATGTGATTTTATTGAACATGCATTTTTATTCATTAAAATCATTCATCATCTAGTGCCCCATCACTATATTTTATAGTGTGATAATATATAACAACTCTTTATGGATATTAGATATTTAAAATCACCTAGAAATCTTAGAGGGACCCTTACTTTTCCTCTTCAATTAATCTTGGTTGAGAATGTCCCAATAATTTCTAAGATTTTGATCCCAATATCATTGTGAAATGTCCTTACTCATTCCCACTATTTCATCATGTAGTTAAATTCCAAGAATCATGTTTATTGAATGACCATATATCTTAGCCATTAATACATCATCAACAAAACCTATTTCCTAAGCCTTTTAATTATATTACTTTACACAAGTGATTCCTAGGTCTATGCATTAGACTGAGGTCAAAAATGCATATTAACTTATAGGAGTTTGTTCATTAAAGATGTGTTTTCCTATTTTAGAACACTTACCCTCTTGCATTATTTATGAAAATTATTTGAGATCAATGTGACCAATATTAGAATCTCCAATTTTTTGGATATCTATATCCAAAATTGAAATGGGCCCACATCCCAAGTATGTGAACTTCATCCTTGGAGGCTTTTTTAGGTGAAATACACCTTTGGTGAGTAACTTAGAAATTTTACTTGTGAAATTAGGATTCAAAAGTTTATATTTGGATGTAAAATAGGGGTCCCAATGATCATAAAATCATTTAAAACTTATTATAAAACTCATATTGGGATCTATAAAGACCATATAGAGTTTGGGGTACCCAAAACATATTCCATGAATGAAATACACTAGATAACTCAAAATGTAGTCAAAGTTTGGGGGGGGGGGAGTTGGAAAATGATCAAGGAATGTAAACACTTATAATGGAATTAAAAAATGGGAATGCCAAGGGTTAAAAATGGAAAAGTGACAAAGGTAGGGTCACCATAAATCCTAGGTAAAGAGATGAAACAAAAAAAGTTAATATGAAGATGGAACTGGAAGAAAACATAATAAAATACAATAAAAATGAAGAAAATGTAGAGAAGACAATCAAAGAGTTGAAATGGGAAATATAAAGCATACAAAGACATCTGTGGAAGGTCAATAATGCCACATAATATAAAGAGATTATTCATGAGTTTTATGTATAATATGGACCCTAAAAATGATTTGAATAGACTTTTGATCTCACTTTGGCATTAAATTCCATTTACTACAAACTTACCCACTCCCACAATGTGAATTGTTCTTTCATTTCAAGAGGGAAATTCCAACACATTTTAGAATTTGTGATAGATGTGAAGGGAATTTTAAATATGTTTTGTTTTGTTTTGTTTATTTAGAAAATTTACCATAATGATTCCCAATTCCTCTATTGTTTTCAAACATCCCACACACTTTAGGTGGTTTGATAAATTTCTCAGCCATTTGAAATATGTGGAAAATAATTTAAACATTATTTAATTTGAATCTTAAAACAATTCTCTTCTTCCATCACCATTTTAACATCCTTCACACACTTCTAGTACATTGAGCACCTACCTAAGTTCCTAGTGGATGTGACCAAGTTTTAAATTTTACTTTATTTCACACTTCTATTAAACTCTACACTTTTTTTTATTGTAAGTAAATTCTCAAGCCATGGCATTTCGTGCACTTTGTGCCATCTAATAACCACACAAACCTAGTCAATTTTGTGTACTTCATGCCTTTTATTCACTTTTGGAACTTTGAGAAGTTACCTAACTACACAAAATGCAAAAAATATATAGAGCTATTTTTGAGGCACAAGATGAAATTTTTAGTAAGTGTTTATAATTAAAATTCATCTTTAGGGATCCAAGATAGGATATGATGGTGATTGTGAAAGAATTGACAATGGGAGAAGGGAATACACAAGCATTATAAGTGGAGAAAGGGAAGGAGATGGTAATAAAGGGGGTTTATCACCCAATGAAGTCCATTAAAGGCATGAAAATGGTAGAGGTAGAAGAGGATATGAAAAGGGAGCTAGAGTTGGAGAAGGGTTGTGGTTAGAAAGGTTCATTTTAAGTAGGAGGGGACTTGGGTGAAGGAGTAGGAGTGACAAACTCAAAGTCAAGGAATGATTTGGGTAGGGGCTAGAGCAGTTTGAAATTAGATCAAGATTGATATTGTTTTTCCTTTCTTCTATATTTTTTGGATAAAGATATTGGCTAGAAAAGTGGAAATGATTCTCTAAGGTAAAAAGTTCCCAAATATTCAAAAGGGTTGGTTAGGGTTTCCAATAAAGCTCTATTATCTAAGGTAACAAGTTCCCAAATATTCAAAAGGGTTGGTTAGGGTTTCTAATAAAGCTCTATTCTCTAAGGTAACAAGTTCCCAAACATTCAAAAGGGTTGGTTAGGGTTTCCAATAAAGCTCTATTCTCTAAGGTAACAAGTTCCCAAATATTCAAAAGGGTTGGTTAGGGTTTCCAATAAAGCTCTAGTGTATTCTAGATGCAAGAACCTTTCTAATATTTTTCACTCCTATGGAATATTTTGTAAAGAAAATATTCTCAAAGATTATCTTGATTTAAACCCTTTCTCTTTTACCTAGAAATTAGATTTCTCTAGAAGTGATAGAGGTGGAAGAAAAAGAAGCAAGAAATGGATTGGAGAGAAATGAAGAAACTATTCTATCGCAAAAAATAACCCAATAAATGTCCTATCTTAGGGATATCCCTTTAATTTATTCTGAAAAGCTTCCTATTATGGAAATTTTAGATTCAAAGCTCATGGGGATTGGATTGGAAAGGGGGGTATATAAAATTGGTAGATGCATTGGAAAATTTCCCTCTTGGAAAGTGATGTTAAAATGGTCAGAAGGTACTTGACCCTCTTTAAACCCCCCTACTCTTTCAAATATGACAAATGGTTTCTTCCTACTTATGTTTTAATCAGTGAAAGATAGAGATTTTGTGTGTTCGAATGGGCCTTGGTTTTTTGGCAATAAAGGGGTGTTATTATGTCCCTAGGCCCCTTTTTTATGCAACTTCAATGGCTATTTCTAGATATCTAGTTTGGGTAAGATTTTCTAATCTTCCTTTAGTCATGTGAGATCTTATTCTCTTTCAGCAACTAGTTAGTAAATTGGGTGATTTTGTTAAAATTCATGAATCCAGTGAGGCTAAAATAATTTTTTTAGGGTGTGTTTAATGACTGATCTCTCCAAAAATTAACACCATTCTATTTATATCTCATCCTCATTTGGCATTTGGTCTCAATAAATTAATTTTGAAGGTCTTCCATTTAGATGTTTCAAATGCAATCAAGTAGATCACAAGATTGATTCTTGTCTTGAGAAAGGTTGGAAAGGATCCCATGCAACTATTATGAATAAATTGGTTAAAAATATGGGCTGTCCCAATAGAGATCTAGCTCAAATTTTGTTGGTCATTGTTAAAACCAAGTTGAATAAGAATTCTTATTCTTCACCTCAGGCTGGTCAAAATTTTTAAAAAAGTAAGGCACAATAGGAAGCAAAATAACTCCTTTAAGTGGAGGTATGGGTTGATAATTTTTATTATTCAATTTAGGTAGGACAAATTATTAAGATTAATAAGGTGCAATAGGAAGCAAAATCTCTTCCTAATGTAGAGGCAAGGCAACCCTTCATACCAAATTTGGAAGAGGATGAATACTTATAGAAATCTAGCTCAGGGTTGAAAGTTAAAACTTTTACTTTAGTAAAAATTTCCCAGTAGAATGATTTTTCTAAAGAGGAAGAGGAAGGTTTGGAGGAAGAAGGTGAAGAGCTGGCTATCAGGTTGATTCTTACAACTGTTTAGCATCGGAGTACACAAAAAATGCCTAACTACGGTAAGAAATGGAAAAGAGGTAATAAAATGGAAGTAGAAAGATTAAAATTGGACACAATAAATTCCATTAATGGAAGCACTTATTGGATGATGGAAATCCTACTATCTAGTAGGGGCAAGCATACCCTCATAGCTAAAGGTTAAGAAAGAAGCTAGAACTACATGGTTTTGAGTTTTTGCTATTAGGTGTTGATTTGATTACCTATTATTGTTTAAGTTTTTTAACTTTAGGTTGAGTGTCTCTCTAACTTTATTAGTATTAGTTTTTAGCCAAGTTGATAGGGTTCTTAGTTTATTAATTTTTTTGAAGTAAAATCTCTAGTCAAAAGCTAGCATCAATCCAAAAAAAATCATCTTTGGGGTTTGATCTTATCATTGGAAAAAAATTGGGAGGTTTTAGTAAGGTCAATTTATTATGACAAAAGCTAGCTCATTAGGGACTTAGACTAAAAGGTATAAAAGAAAACTCCAAAATTTATTGGTTTCAATGGTCAGTGATTTATCCATTGGGCTGTGTCAAATCATTGTTTCAAGACTTATTAATAAGACACTAAAAATATATAAATGAAACATGAAATACAAATAGGGAAACACACCAAAAAAGAAATGAAAGACAACAAAACATATATGAAACAAGACAATGTGGAAAGGGAAACACAAAATATCCTAACTCACCTTTGCACATGTGATTTATAACCTACTTCCACTAAAATTAATTATTCAAATATTTCCTACTAGAGTAAAATGGATATGTGTTCCATATTTTTACTCTAAGTAGTATGTATTGTCATCATATAAATAATGAATATTGAATGGACCCATCCACAAAGACTCAAAATTTCCATGACTACCCTTCAGTTCTCTTCTCTTATCACAAATAAGTACTCAACTTACAACATGGAAATTTATTTCTAAGATATTTTATCAAAAAAATTATTCACTTTATTTTGATACTTAGTGATGTAGTCAATAATTGTGATCTTTTATTCTTCCAACTTGCTTAGGTATATGATCCTTTTGTTAAGATATTTTTTGAAATTCTCATTTTCTACTACTCTTATTAATTTTAATGTGGGTAATTTAAAATAAATGGGGACTTGAACATCCATTTTATATAACAACTAAAATGGATACATGCCAATAACTATTTTTGGAGTGATGAAATCAACCCACAATATATAATACAACTTCTTGTGCTAATTCATCTAATTCTCATCTACCAATTTATGAATGACCATCATCCCCTTCTAGAATCAATTGTCACATGCATCTACCTCTGACCAAATCAGTGGTATTGATATCTATTTCATATTCTTGAACTTTGGAAATCCACCCTCCTCTCTTACAACCCATTTTATATTATGTGAAGATGGACTTGACATCTATGTTAGGAATCATTATGGTGGTATATGAATTTAACATGTAGAGTCTAAAATTATTCATGTATTCAACCATGAGGTATGCATGTTTTTCAAATGGATAATATTTTATCTTGTGATAGTTGAGAGGACAAATCATAAAATCAATGAGAGATTCTATTTGTATTCTTTAATTTTGTACTAAATTAGAAGATAGTATATACTCAAATTAGTAACAATACATTATGAAATATTTCATGAAATTGTTTTACCCTAAAATCTAAATATGGGGAATATAGGGTTAAAATAGGAAGAGATAGCCTAGGTAACAAGGATGGTAAACTATATATAAAGTAGACCAATTATTTTCAAAACTCAAATAAAACATATACTAAATTTATTATGTTGAGATATGTTAAAATGAAAGTACAACTATGATAAATATTATAATGATAATGAAAAAAACATGATTATTTGGTTTTGATGCTAATATATATTTAGATATAGAAAAGGTAAAAAGTATATTGGATATAAATTTTATATCAATATCCTAATTTTGGAAATTGTACCTATGTCATCATAGATACATTTGTTGACCTAGGATAGTTATGTCAATGCTATTATATAAATTAGACATAGGTGTCTAGTATAGAATACCTATATAATACGCTAATGAGACTATATGTAACCACCTATATGATTCTAATTTATGTGTCACCTTTGATCTGGTGCATTCAGATTTGGGTCATGGATTGTTTCTCCTTATCAAATAGTAAAACCCTAGTTCTTCATCTTCATAGTGGTTGTGGGAAAAAAATGGGTTAGTGGGAAAATGGTTTTGATATGCCTCAAATACTACTCTATTAATGAGTTCTATATACATAACCAATACTATTAATAGAGCCTCAAAATTATATAATTCTCCTCTACGTGTTGGCTTATGTGTGAAACATGTAATGTGTGATAAGTACAATAATTCCATAGCTTGTAACTTAGTAAATGTGATTAATAGAATGTTCCTTTATTAATTCATACCTATATATGTGTTGTCCCTATGAATGATATGGAAATAGAAAAAATAGGGAAGCTTTTCTCACTTGAGTTTTTAATAAAATGCTTTTGATAGGTTACATTATGAGTAGGTAAGAAGATGTTAGGATAGGAATTAATGAGGATTGATCTTGTATTTATATTGATCCCTTTGGAGAATATCTCAATTAAATAACTTAGTCTGACCATAGGAATATGTTTCATTTATAAATTGGATGACTTTAGGGCACTAGAAATTGTATTGGAATAGGACACTTGTGTTAATGTAGGCATATGAATAGGATGTAAGTGTCTGGTAAAATTAGAAATAGGAATAGGTCTATAAATTTAAAATATGGAAGATAAGTAGGTTTATAACATTCTAGGAAAGATAAAAGGTCAGAGTAATCAGAATGACATTGGTCAAATTAAGAAATAATCAACGAGGCACATATAGATAAATTATGTGAGCCTTTTAGAAATAAGAGAAGGTTTATAAGTAGAAGGTACATATATGATATGTATTTTCCAAGCATATAATATTAAGGTGATATATAATTCAAAAATAGTGTCTTTATTTCCCCTCCCCCATTTAATTTAGTAATGAAATTTTTAGTTTAAATGAAAAGAAATGCATATTTGGGTGTGTATAACACAACTTATCTTTTTTCGAGTCCAAATTAGGTATTTTATAGTTACTATCCTATAAATAAGTTAATTTTAAAGTATATAATGAGTTCATATAATCTAAAATTTAAAATCGTTGAAATAATTTAAATTGGAAGAGAGAAAGGTTTAGGATTACACCTTTGTATAAATGTAACTATCTTGCCTTTTGGCAATTTGATTTGAAATATGTATCATTATAAATCACTAAAATTTATATTAGGACAAACTATTAAATATATAAAGTGCATATATCTAAATACATAGAGATATTATTTAGGACACATGCCCCCAAACTTGAAGAAAATTTGACTTACCACTTGATAGTTGAGATCAGCTCAACCATGTAACCTAGTCATACTTATAACCTAGTGAGTATGAGTGAAATAGGCTAAATCACACTATAAAACTATTGAGGATGGATTACGTAATAAAATACAACCTATTAAATTGGAAGGATTGAGTGATTGAATCGCCTTAATTGACCATACTAAAAAGTAAACCAGCTACTATAGTAGATTGGCTCAATATAATCTATAAAAGCCCTTCATGGTGGGTGATGATAGTCCCTAAAAGTGTTTTAAATATAAAATCTATTTGATTTTTTAATATTAGGTGCACATTACATATCATATACACCTTAGATATGTCTCATGCTAAAACTATGTATAAAAATGTTACCAATGTATATAATTGTACAAAAAATATGTATCTAAATCATATAACTAGAATTTTGTCCAATTTAAAATTATGTGTGGATAACATGTTTCCAAAACATTCCCATACTATAATATGAAACTAAAAATATTGTATGTGTGGAGAATATGTTTCCAAAACATGCCCCCAATGCAATCTAAATTTGAGAATTGATGTAAATACCAATGTGGATGACATGTTTCTAAAACATGCCCCCAAAATAATCTAGGTATGTTTAATATTGAATAAGTGTGGAGAACATGTTTATAAAACATGCCCCCATTATAATATGAAAATATGAAAAATGTGGAGAGCATGTTTCCTAAATATTCCACATGCAATTTAAATTTGTGAAGAAATTTGGAAGTCATGCCTTTATGACATGCCCCCACTAATATGCCCCCCTTTTGAGGTGATGAAAAATATAAATTCATAGTTACTTTACCCTAAAAGTATAATATAACCATGTAAACTATAAATATACCATGTATCAGATAGAGGTAACATGCCTTGGTAGATAATTCATTGAAGCATAAATAATGTGATCATACCAAGTCCTAAGATGCATGATGGAATCATGGCAATGTCTAGATAGTAACAATACAAGATCAAAAATCAATCAAGCACACACAAAATATATCAACATCAAATCAAAATACAATGATCCAAAGAGAACTCAAATAAGGGGCATATTCAAATGCTGCATAATCAAAGGGACATGACTTACTTAAATGTCCTCAAAAGTAAGAATGACATAATGACATATTCAAATCTCAAAGAGGTAAAAAAAAGGCATAGGGGATGAAAATAATGGATCATATTCAAATGTTCAAATGATTAAGACAATAACAAAGTAAGACACTCAAGGAAGTGCATAAATTAAATCATAAGAAAGCAATATAAACATATCATACTAGTCTCTAGATATATATGTTAGTAAAAAAATGTTAAGTACATAACTATCAAGTACACTATGAAAGATATAAAAATGAATAAAGGAATATGTGATTAAACATATGAGTTGAAATATGATAATGTAAAATGACCATAAAATTATATAACCTATATGTATCATTATCAAATAAGTGGATGCCCCCAATGTCTACATGACATGAGTAAAGGAAAGGCCCAACATCTAAAAGTGCATAGATCATGTATCTATGTATGCCTATATCACACTCAAAATATGTGTGAAAAACATGTATAGGAAGTAATGATATGCCATCTACCAAAATGGAACCAATAAAATGTATGATAAGGACCTAATATGATATGTAAATGCTACAAATATTTTTGTATTTTTTAAGTTTTTAATTTTTTTGGTATATTTGGAATGTGTGAAGCCTTGAAACCTTAATTTGATCCTTTAAATTATTTTAATAATGGCTAGATAAGTGTAAATGGTACATGGCATGTTCCTCCTCATGTTTTACATGTGTAGTATAAGAACCAATGCTAACATTTGGGATATGGATCCATCTTCCTTCACAAGAAAAAGAAATGGCTTTCTAATTTTTGTCAAATTTTTCTTCTATTTGATATAACTAAAGATTTCCCCATGTAAATGCATATGAAGAGGTTTGTTACATAACCAAAATCCTTGTTTTAATCACTTTAGGACCACAAGTAATTGGTAGTGTTATGTTTCCTAAGGAGTATTTTCAACCTCCCTTTCTTTGTAAGTCTTTTAGATCAAACCCAATCTATTGTAAACATGTTTTATTACAAGTAGTTTTTGTTTGTATAGGATCAATGTGGTTATGCCAAAAAATAAACACCACCCATGAATAATGTGATTGTTAAATCTTCTTGGCATAGATGCTATTTGATTTGTTTAATTCGAAGTTTGTGTTGTGAAGTTTATGCTATTTTCACTTCTAATTCATTCTTAGGATACTCATGCAAAGGATCATTAGATATTTTCTATTTTTGGTGATCATGAGGTTGTGAACTTTATTGCTTTACAAGATCATCAAATGTAACCTTTTGGTCATTGATAAGGTTTTTTATTTTATGTTTCAAGATAAAACATCTATTCATAGAATTCTTAAGGCCTTGGTGATAATCAAAATAAGCATTTCATCATACTCTTTGGGTATAGGTATAGTAATATCAACCTATATAGGATTAAGGAGAGATATAAGATGACACTCTACAAGATGTAGGGGTAATGAAATGGGAGACTCTAATAAACATGTAAATTGTCTCCTTGGTGCATTGGTTAAGACAAACCACTTAGGTTTTTATAATAGTGTATCAACTGATGTTGTGTTATTTATAAGAGATATGGGTTGAGCTATACCTTACTCTTTTTTTCCCAATCCTTTTCCTTTGTATCCATATTTTATAAAATATCAAAGGCCAAAATTAGGTTTATAGGATTGTGATGTAGGATCATTTCTTTATTAGACTATTACATGATGTTTTAAAGGATTAGTATCCATTGGACATGGGTAAATAAGTCTTTGATGGGTGAATTTTAAGCATGAATGTAAAGAGATGGAACCACATACATTCATTTGTCTAAGTTCATCCTAATTTTATAATATATTTTGAATCATTTATCATAATGTAGCATAAAGTAGGTAATGTACGGGGTCCCACAATAATGTTCAATATTATTTATCTTGATACTTTTCATGAACTATTATCAAAACTTTTGACGATCATAGTGGAAGTTTACAAAGTATTAATCCCAATGTGAAGTAAGGAAAAAATGAATGTTGCAAATTTTGAGCCCTGAACTATTGTCTATAAATACTCTTTTATAATTTTATTTCACACACTAACATGAATGTATAATGGTCAAAAATAATTTATGAGGTCTTAAGGTGGTAGATCTTCCTTTTTAAAGGATATATTATGTTCAATCCATTTGATATAATTTAACACAGTAACCACATATGAAGGATCCATATTACTTGGTAAAAAGGTCATGTGAAATACATCCAAAAGTACATCCTTGTAATGAAAAGAGTGGTGTATCAAGTCCCATAATGAATTTTTATAAATAATATAATTGTAATAGTTTTTGGCATGGATGCATCTATATAATAGCTCCATAGTATTACAAAATTAATTATGAAGAGAGATTAAGTGTTGTTTTTTATTTAAAACCCTCTCATTATTTTGACAAATGTGATTATTTATTTATATGATACCTTATATTATCATATTACAATAAAAAACTATCACTACAATTAAAAATTATAACATAAAATGAGCTACACATGCATCCATATTGAATATATTGATAGAAAAGGAAACTTGATTTTTCACTTGTAAAATCTTGTTAAATCAAAAATCAGAAATAAAGAACCATAAAATCCTAGATCAATATCTATGGTTTTGTAGACAAAACATCAGTTTCACCAAATTTCTAACCCTAAAATATAGATATGGGGAATATATGGTTAAAATGGGAAGAGATATCCTAGGGCATAAGGATGGTAGATTATCTCTAAACTAGGCCAATTATTTTTGAAACTCAAATAAAACACATACTAACTTTATTATGTTAAGATATGTTAAAATGGAAAGTAAAACTGTGATATATAATTTAATGATAATGAACACAAGATAATTAGTTGGTTATGATGTTAATATATATCTAGATCTAAAACATGTAGAAAGTAGATTGAATCTAGATTTTGGATTAGTTACCTAATTATGGAAATTGTATCTCTATAGCTATGGACACTTCATCAATATGGTATGGTTGCATAGAAGCTACTATATAAATTAGATGTAGGTGTATAGTACAAAATACCTACTAAAACTATATGTTACCACCTAGCTACTTATGGGTTTTGTGTAACCTTCACTCTAGTTCATTCAAATCTGGGTCATGGACTGTCACTCCTTATCAAATATTAAAATCCTAGTTCTTCATCTTCATAGTGGTTGTGGGAAAAATGGGTTAATGGGAACACATTTTCAAGTTACCTCAAATACCCCTCTATCAATGAACACTGCCTGCATAGCCAATACTCTGAATAGGGCTTTAAACTTATGTAATTATTGCCTATGTGTTGTCTTATATGTGAATCATGAAATGTGTGATAAAAAAGTAAAACAATGACCTATCTTGTAACTTGGTAAATGTGGATCATAGAATGCTCCTTCTATAATTTATACCTATATATGTGTTTTCCCTATGACTAATATTAAAATATGAGAAAATAAGGAAGATTTGGTCACTTGAATTCTTGATTGTATACTTTTGATAGGTTGATTACTAGTAGGTAAGAACTTTATAGGTTAGGAATGAATGAGTATTGATATTTTACTTATACCAATCCATTTAGAGAATATATCTCATTAAAACACTTATGATGACCATAAGAATGCATTTAGTTTAAAAATTGGAAGACTTTAGGGTATTAGACACTTACATTAGAATATGACAATTGTGTTGATGTAGGTGTCTGAGTGGGACACGAGTATCTGAGTAGGTAGGAAACAAGCATAGGTCCAAAAATTTTAGAGATGGAAGATAAGTAGGTTTATAAAATTATACTCAAGATAGAAGGTTTAAGTCATCATAATAACATTGGTCAGACTAAGAGATAAGTAATGAGCCTTAGAGAAATAATATATGTGAGCCTTTTGGTTGTGGGAAAAGGTCTAAAAGATGAAGAACATCTATGATATGTATTTTTAAAGTGTACAATATTAAGGTGATATATAATTCATAAATAATTTCTACATAAATATGGACATATCATTACATGGGCATTAGTAATGAAATTATTTATTTCATCAAATTCATTCCTATAATTGTTGCTTTATTTGAAATATATTTTTACCTACATCATCTAGGTTATATGCTTTGTGAGTTTATAAAAATTAGGTAAAAATACCCTTAGGAAATTCACTTTTTAAAATAAATAATTTGTTGAGGCTTACTAGTCAAGATAGAAAATTATTGGATCACTTTCACTCTTATAGTGTCACCTAAAAGTTTTCCCTAAGTGATTGTAAATATATATTTCTTGACATTTAGTGAGATGTAGTGGAATAAACATCTTTTAAAAAAATATCCAAAGTTACTCATAATGATCTTTTATAAGATTATCAAGGTAGATGAAAATGATGTTATTCTTCATATATTTTAAGGCTATATCCATAGCCTTATGAAATGTTTCACCCATGTTAATGGTTCCAAATGCCATTATCTTACATGAAAAATTAACCTAGGAAGTTGTAAAAGAAGTTTTATGTTGATCATCAGGATAAATTTACACATAATTATAACTAGAGAAGCTGTCAAATATGGACATCTCATATCTAGTGACCACTTTTAAGACATCATCCATTATGGACATCATATAATTATCTTTGAGAGTCCCCTAATTTAGATTATTAAATCAACATAGATTCTAATTTATCCTTTATTATTCCCCATAGGTATGATGTTTGAAACCTAAGTTGAGTGAAAAATTGGGAATATTATTTAGCATCTAACATCTTATTCACTAATTTGTATATTCTCCTAACAACTTGGAATTATAGTGTCTTTATTTATTTGTGTAGAAGTTAACTCCAAGTTTCAAGAGATGTAATGCCTCATTTATTTTGGCTTGAAATAATTTATATCAGCATAACACCATGAAAATACATACTTATACAACTTGAAAATATTTATCAATATGTGTCTTTCCTCATTGGAACAACATCTACCAATGTTCACATACCTAGGTTTTTTTATATTACCAATGTTTATATTTTCATTCTTTGGAGATCCAACTAGTTATTCCTAAATTTTATTATTCATATACTTATCATGATTGTCAAACTAATATTCCAAAGAGACTAGTCCTTTTGAGATCCCCCTTCCAAGTTATATGAATCCATCATCATTTTTATATCATGAACATTAGATTTGTTTTTAGTTTCATCTCTAGTAACACTATTCGCATTTTCATTTTTCACTTGGCATTAAAATTTTCTATAGGAAAATAAATTCCCTTAAAAATATATATTTATGAAATTATGAATTTTTTAAAGGAAGGCTATGATTGACTCATCATTACTGAATAATTTCCAATACTAAGAGTTTTTAGGCACACTTGGTCTATAGATTATCTCTTTAGTGTATTTGTATTTATCAATCCCTAAATAAGGAATCAACATATAGGTGGATATAAAAAATGAACATATATTTTTTTACTCTTTGGGGATTAAAATTATATAGAAGGATTTAAATGTTTTAATGCAATCCCATACTCTATTTCGATAGTGTTTTAGGTGGTCATTCTTCACTTGGTATTTATTTCTTAACTACTTGAAAATCAATTCATTATCTCCTTGAGCTTTCAGATTATCTATACCCATCTCTTATCAAAATTTTATATATAATCATAGTTTCATATTCTATGGTATTATTTTTACATTTTAAATGTAACTTATAATAGGGAGAGAATAATTCATTAGCAAGAGAGATCAAAACAACTCCTACACCTACACTAGTGAAAGAATAACTTCCATCAAATTTGAGGTTCCATATGTCGTTGGGAACACTTTAGATGAGCTCTATAATGTATAAATCATTTTTAGACATCATTGTGTAAATACCCATGCTTTTATATTCATGCAAAATATCATTGTGAGGGTCATCTAAATTCTATAATGTGAATCTCATTTTGAGTTTAGGTTCTAACCTATATATCACTCTTTTCACTAGGATCATAGTGTGAGACAAGTCTATCTAAATTTCACCCCCATGTCTTTGTATAAATTATATATATAATCATTCATAAATTTTTAGGAATGTTTTCAACTAGAATTGTCATTTTTACTCTCTTTTACGGGAAAGCAACCAAGGATAATTGAGCATCCTTGATCAATTTGATCAAGGGTACTTTTTGGTGTTCATAAAGAATAAACAACTAAAGGTTTTGGTGAATTTTAGGCCTACCATGATAAATTTTTTTGACATTACATTATCAAAGGATCTATAATATATTGTGTAGTTATTAGTTTACAACCTCTGATAAAAGAGATGTAAAATGGTTATAATTTATCATATTTTGAGGTAGAATCAATCCTATAATTATAGGAATTTGAGAGACAAAAATTTAAAGGATATATATATATATATATATATATATATATATATATATATATATATATATATATATATATATATATATATATATATATATATATATATATATATATATATATATATATATATATATATATATATATAGTTACTAATACTATTTATTGTAATGAGTATGACTATCCTATCTAGTTGATATAGACTGGACCTCAAATACTTTAGATTTTAGTTTTGTTCACATGGTCTGTTATATCAAATGTAAGTAAATGACTAGAGGTTGAGGATTCAAGTTTCACATTATCTTGAGACACATTTCCCTAATTTTTTGATAAGGGACTATATTTTTCACTAATATCAATATGAGATGGAGATGGGGTGCATACCTTTATTTCTAGATGTTTTTCCTTAGGTTAAATGGGCAAAGGATAACCTCTGTGAAGAATGAACTTTGTGAAAGTTAGTTTTGGAGCTTGTTTAATTTTCACATTCTATTTTTCATTAGATGCCTTAATTTATTTATAAATTTTGATTACTAGTAAAAAAATGGACTAGTTTCTCATCTCTTTGATTTCAACTTCTAATTCTAAAAAAAAAACAAAACTTCTAGTTCATCTAAAGCTTCATCACATTCATACATGTATTTTGATTCAAGAATTGCATTAATAGGATAAAATATAGATATATGGTCCTCAATTTATAATATATGGTATGGTGTTGGTAGATGAGGATGACTACCATTATTTGGTGCATAGTTTCTTTTTGGTACATCTTGTTATTGATGGACTAGTATCTTTTTTGGAAATTGCTTCTTTAGAGTAAGAATGTCACTAGCCATATTTTGGATTATCAAATCAGGGGAATTATGATATGAAAATTTTCCTTAGGTTCATGTAGGATATTTTTTTAGTTTACCCATTGTAATATGATCATATTCAATTAAAATGCTAATGTTTGAACATCATTTAGGTTTGTTATGTGGTTATTTATCAATATAAATCCTAATTTAGGTGCTATGAATTATTTAATAAACACTTATGATTATCTCTTATGGGTTTAATGTGGAAATAAACTTATTTAATAGTTTTTTAAACTTAGATGAATATTCTCTCATGGTTTCATGAGTTTATTTATTCATCTACATCTAATGAGCAAGGACAACATGAGAAACCTTAGCTAGTTTGAGCCAAATTACAAACATAATCCTAAATTTATCCCAATATTGAAAGGATCCAAGATTTAGTTGGTAAAACCATCCAAAACACCCCTATTGTATAGTTTATACAAATAATATTATTTTTACATCTTCATTATGAACACCAAATATACTACATGTAATAATACGTGCATAAATGTGTCTATCTAGGTTTTGTTTTCCATCTCTAGTGCATTTGGAAAATTATTTATGGATCCTTTGGGTAATTCACGCATTTTTTCCAAGATCAATTGGTCCTATATCTAGAACCCAAGGTAATGTAGCCATTATTATGAATTTTACGGTTAGAGGAAATATAGTTCATGAGAGTACCAAGGCTTTAATCATGACTATTTCATAATCATATTTTATTTTATTTACGATGGAAGGTGTAATCTAGGTGTTTTGTTTTTGGTTTTATTTTATCTCTCTAAAATTAGTTTGAAATTAAATTTATGGTGTAAGTCAGAATGGGTCTAATTTCCACTCTATTTTAATTTCTTTAATGAATTTATTTTCAGTCAGGGTGAATAAAAATTAGTATTGGGAGTATGTGGAGATTGAATAACTCTTATTATGGTTTATCTAGGTTTTATTCTATTAAAAAAGGGTGAAAATATTTTTGTAAGTTCATATTTTTTCTATTTCAAGACTACTACAACTCTCTAATATTGAATTACACTCAATTTATTATCCTATGTAAATATTAGAGTTTAGAGGAAATGTTTAGTTATGTAACTCAAACCCAATCAAGATTTTATTGGCAAATAGGTGTTTTATTTACATAAAAGGTCATGTGGAAAAAATATTAAGTTTTTTAGATAGAATGAAAGGGACAAAAATGTGCCCCATAATAGGAATCAAAACCTATTGGTGAATGATTTTTCACATGGGAAAAATGGAGAAAATTTGTGAATAGTGAATGGTAAAAATAGTCCCTCTTATATTATGTGGGGAGGTTCTTGTATTAAACATAAAATATTAATTGAAAATAAAATATATATAATATTCACATTCAATTGTATATGAGGGTTTTTGGAATGAAAAATTAGAAATAAGTATAAAAATATGAAAGAGTGAGAAAGAGAGATAATAATGAAAAAAATAAAGATATATAAATGGGTAAGTAGGTAAATTTATATATCACTTTTCATGAAATAAAGGAACTCATAAGTGAACTAAAATTCAACATTTCATGGTCTAATATTGAGGAAAACATGAAATATTATGCATTAAACAAAATATTAATACATAACTGGCACACATAAATAGTGAGACATAAGGTTCTTACAAATTTGTATTTGTATTCTCCTAAAAATCAAGCAAAATATTCTTTTGAACTTTCTCTCTTAAAAAATTATTATGGTGTTAAAAAGTTTCAATGATAAATTTTGTCCCCTTTTATAATGGATAGGAGGATGTAACCACTTTACAACTAACTCTTCAAGATTAACTTTCCATTTATACATTTTAATTTTTCACCTTAATCATGTTATAAGGTGAAAGTAATACATTTAATTTAAAATGACATTACCAAAAGTGTAATAAATAAATATAAAAGGAAAGAGAAATTCATGAAATTTAGATATATAGAGGAATTTTTATTGACCATATATTCTTCTATATTATTTGTGTAGATGTTCTCTAATTTTTAGCTTATGATAACTTCAATCTATACATTTTAAACTTGGTCACAATAAAATAATTTATTCTTACTTTGGGATGATGTTGTTGGATAATCAAATCAGCCATGTATCCATGACCTTTTTTTATCTCACCAATATATTTAAAGAAGTTGAAGAGATTTTTTCTGAATTCACAAAGGGCACAATGAATGTCACTTATTCTATTTTTGGCGTCTATGTCAAAAATTATTGATTTGAACAAATATTCATTCACAAAAAATTGAAATTATTCCTTCAATTCTAATATTATACATGGTTTAAAATATTCTTCCATTAGCAACTACCATTTTATTTCCAAAATATATATGCATATTTAAGATTTCATATCATCACATATTTTATTCTACACATGCATTCTTATAAAGCATCCTCCAAGGCACTTATTTTACAATCAACACTATGTGACCATATGTAAGAATTGTTTTCTTTAGATTGGCAAAATATGTCATTTTATGAGGTAATTCTCATCAAAATATGCCATGTCCTTCAAATATCTAATCATGAATTTTCACAATCCTAATTATTTATTCACTATTTTTATTACCAAATTCATTTTGGCTTATTCAGATATCAAAAGGACATATTCTTTTTTGATTTCATGAATGTATTTTAACCATCTTAGAGTAGGTGTTCAACCCATATTTGTATTATGTTTCTATGGATATTATGTTTGTAGATGTTAGCAATGACATCCTTATCAATATCTTCTATAGGATCAGAGTCTAGAATAAATTTCAAAAGGGTGTCATTTATATTCAATAATGCTTCAATGTCAGTGAAAAACATAGTATTTATTATTCAATATGTTCATGTATTCATTTTCCTTCTTTTATTCTCTTAACTAGCCTAGTTGTAGACTCATTGAATTTATTGATGTCAATTTTGTGACATGGCTAGCCTAAGGAAAATATTCTCAAATTATATTTAACTAGGTTATTTTCCTCCTCATTCTTATCCAAAAAAAGGTTAAGTAATATCTATAAATCATGCTCCTAAAGAATCAAATGCCAACCTTGAAGTAACCTTGGCATTATTTGTAGATTAATATATAAGATATTTTTCACTATGTTAAAACAAGGGGGAATAAATTTAACAATGGTTTTATTTTTTACTTAGTAATCGATGAACCCAATGAATGATGTATCACTAAAAGAGATAATTTTTTGGGTACCATGACTAGATGGAGATACCTTAGGAAGATTAGGTTGCTTCAATTGTGAATAAGTAGGTGGTGGAGGAGGAAAATGGGGTGGATATGGAACATGAGTTGTGGATGGAATGTGAGGAGTTGGGGATAGTAAGGTTGATATAGCAAGAGTAGAAGTGAGATTTATTTTGGATAGCCCTTAATCTAAATCTAGGAAATGAGGAATGGTTATATAAATGAATATAGAAAAATCAAGGGATTTTAAAGAAGGGAATTCACATAGATGATTTGAAGAGGTTGGATTTATTTTGATAGTAAATTTAAGCCTCAATGATGAGTCTTCACCATAATTTTTATTAACTTCCCTTTATTATAATCTTCCTCATCACCTCTACTACCTACTATTACATTTGATAGTAGAAGATGGAAACCCACCTTAGTACTAGGTGGATTCATATTTTATGTAGATGTTTATCTCTACCCCTTGGAAGATTATATAATTTTGGAGCTCCTTGTACCCATGAATTCACCCAATTTATTTCCAACAACATCTTTGATATTTGTAAGAAAAATAGGGTGCTTCAAATCTATTAACTCCTTTGAAACCTAATTCATTGTAGGTAGAGGTATAAATTAGATTTTTTTTTGTATATGGGAAATTCCATATCATTCCCATCATCAAAAATTCCATATATAACTCATTATAATTTGAAGGCTTTAATATTATCCAGTCTTTATTGTGTAATCTATCTTCTTTAAAAATTATTTTTAGAATCTTCTAAGTAGTCTTCAATTTCAATTTCATGATGATAGTTGGGACTAATCTTGAGATTATTATTCACAAAATACTTATTTTTTAAATTGATTTTCTTTATATGAAATTGGATTGGGAAATGAATCATTATGGTTTATGTGTTATGCTCATCAATCATATTTTTACATATTTTAAAACTCAATCCAACAAGGAATGAAATTACACTGGTATGATTTTATTTTTACCTTTTTTAAATATCACCTAACTACCTAAAAAAATGATGAGAACAATTTTTTTATTTTCATACCTAGAAAGCTGATATGGGGTACATTCAAATACACCGTATTTGATGTATGTGAAGTTTTGTAATTGGAAGATGAAACTTCCATATTACTTGTTCATTTGAAATTTGTATTATTTTGTTTCCCTCTAGAGTCCTCACTACCATCATATAAAATGCATCATTGACCATCCTAAATTGTTTTTTCCTTTCTCTTGATTGATTTGGGGAAAGAAATCATAGATAAATATTCTGGTGTGAATTATCCATATCTAGTGAGACCATGCCACACCCTCATGACATTAATTAAATAGACCAAATTTTAATTAATATAAAAACTTTGAGTGGTATCAAAATCTATCAATTATTCATGCAGTGTATCACTAAGGAATTGGACCCTTCCTCTTCCTCTTCAACCAATATTGGTTGACCATGATCATGAATTTTATTATATTAATATATAATAAATATTTTGAAATTTCCTTATTAATCTTCATTGTCTTATCATGTGATGTAATTCTAAGAGTCATGCTTATTTAATGGCAATCTAGATTAGCCATTAATACATCATTAAATAACTAATTTCCCTAGTCTCTAAATTATAGTACTATTCATAAGTGAGCACTAGGACCATGTGTTAGACTAAGGTCAAAAACATAATGGCTTGTGGGAGCCCACTATCAAAGATGTGTTTCCTAATTGTAGATAATTTACCCACTTTCATTATTTATTATAATTATTTGAGATCAATGTGACCAATTAGGGGAAATGGGATCATATCCCACATATATTAGCTTCATATTTGGAGGCTTTTTTAGGTGAAATGAAAATTAAGCTATCAAGTTAATACTTTTATGTGTGAAAAAGGGAGGTATAAATTATTTATGTGGATGTAAATTAGGGGCCATAGTGGTCATAAAAGTGATAAAATATTATTTTGAAACTCCTCCTATGAGATGTATGGTCCAATAAAAAGTATTGGGTACTCATAACACCTTCCATGCTACTAGATAACTCAAAACTCTATCAAATTTTATGGGGAAGCTATAAAAATCTTAAGAAATGTAGACCTCAAAATGACATGGAGAAATGGTAATGACAAGGGAAAAAATGAATAAATAATCAAGTCAGGGTTGTCAAAACTCTTAGGTAGAGATATGAAATAAAGATGGACATGACAAAGATGGAAATATCAAGAAACATAATGAAAATGAAATGGACACAAAGAAAACTAACTTTACAGGTGTATCACAAAGTTGAAATAAGCAAGATGAAGCATTTAAAGTTGTCTATGTTAGTCAATGAATCCATAGAAGACAAAGACAACTTATTTATGTTTTTTTTATATAATATGAACCCTGATAATTATTTCAATACATTTTAGATCTCACTTTTCAATTAAATAGAATTTATTACAAACTTACTAGCTCATGCCATGTGAATTAAATATTTCACATCATGAGGGAACTTACAATACCTATTATAATTCATTGTAGATGTGACTATACTTTTAAATATGTTTTATTTTGTTTATTTAAAACTTTGACCATAGTGTTTCTCGCTTCCTCCATATTCTTCATGCATCTCATGGACTTTAGTAACTTTTAGAACTTTCTTGAACACTTGATAAATCATTATTTATTTTTATTGTTAAAACTCTTATTTTCCTCCATCCCTATGGTCACATCCTTCAAAAAATTTAGGTGCTTTGAACACCTACCTAAGTTCTGAGAATATGCAGACAAGTCTTAATTTTTATTTATTTTTCACTTTTCATGAATTTTGAGTTTTTTAACTTGTGAGGAGTTTTACATACCATGTACTTTTCATTCACTAAGTGTCATATTATAAACATGTGAACTTAGTTTTTTTTTTGTGTACTTTATGCCTTTTATGTACTTTGGTAAATTTGATAAATTTTTTGAGTACGTGAGATGTGTGAAACAACTCGAGCTAATTCTAAGGCAAAAGATGAAAATGTTTATGTTAAATGTTTATAATAAAAAAACACATATGGGACTTAGTATATGCATTGGAAAATAAATCAAGAAATTTGAGGAAGGTTAATTTATTATGACAACAGTGTCAAACTTCATCATTCCTAAATGGACCTATGATACAATGGATAATTTGGAAAAGGGATTGAGGAACCAAATCAATGTGATTCATTAACATGTAATGTGATGGAAGACCCTTTAGATCCTTAGATATGTCTCCATATTTATATATTATCTTAATGAGTTTTTTTTGTTGAGGTGGTGCTTACTTTTTATGATGTACTACCTCTTGACCAATTTTTTACCCCAAGTAAAAAATGGTCAACCCCTATAGGTTGAAACTTTCATAGGGTTATAAAAACTTGTATGTGGTATTTTCATGGTCTTAAATGGTCCTAAATTTTCTCCATGTGGTCATATTTGTCCTTATTTAAATTTGTCCTATGAACTAGGAATTTGACTAAGAAGAGGATATTAGTATTGTGTTAGTGATAAAATAAACAAAGAAAATTGACAAATAACACACTAAACTAACACCTTCATGCATAGTTACTAGGGTGAGATTAATAAAAAAAATGATAAACACAACTAAAAAGTAAGTAAAAAAAATAATCCTTCACCTTACTTGGATGCTCCAAATGCTTTTGTAGTAGTGGCTTGTTTGGCTTGTGCTCATGAAGTCTTCATCAAAGGAGACTTGTCTATCTCCTCTTCTCCTTGAAACTTTGGATTTGGCTTATCTTGGAATAAATTTGGCATGGTAACACTAATTGAAATAGATTTTGGAATCATTTATGCATTATAAATTTACATTATCAAGACTTTTAATTAAATAGGTAAAGCCTCCTATTTATAGATTTTTGAGATTGCTCAGAATCAACCTGAACCATCCATCTTGAGATGAAGATGTGTGGTTGAGGATTAATTTAATTTTTTAGAATTAAATATATAATTATCCTCATCATGACATTGTAAAAAGGGGCATTTAAGAGGCATGGAGGGTCATTATGAGGCATGGGAGACCCATAATCCTAATATTTGTGGCATTTATGGCCTAGGGATGTCTTCTCAAGAAATGAAGTCACCTGATGATGCAATTATTCAATATTCATTTTTAAAAACAAGTATTCAACAAGTTTCCATGAAATTATTAATTAGGATATAATTTGGTTTTATTATCTCTTAATCATGATTAAGCACTTACAAATCACCTAAATTGATCAGAATGCCTTGTTATTGGCTTAAATTTTGATTAGATTAGAATTAGAAGTTGATGTCAAATGTGTTAGATCTGTTATACCATTTTGGATGTTACCAAAACTAGTTAACAAAGGCACATGTCTCATGTAAGAGATTTGATAAGAAAGAGCAATCCAGAGCACCCAGGTGCAAAATTATCATTTTAACTTAGAATGATCTGATCAAATTTATCTAGCCCATAAATTGCATTACCCCATTTAATGATACTCTAGCCAAAATTGGCACTTGAATATATCAAGGTCAAATATTTTAATGTGATTTAGTGTTTTTAGGCCAAATTGTGCACTTCGATGGAAATTGGTCAAAATACTGATTGGAAGTTATTGGTGGCCAGATTTAGGTGTCTATAGTTTGCCCCTATTTGGGAAGGCATTGTAAGATATAAGCATATTAACGTCTTCTCAAAGAATGAAAAGGTCATGTATGCCTACATCTACAATGATGATAAACTAACTATATGATGCCCCCTTAAGGGAATGGTTGGCACAAGTAGGTCAACAAATAGTCCCTTGAAAAAAAAGTGAAATGAGGGGACCAAAGAAAGGAAAGATGATGGGGTGAAAACACAATGAATTTGAAAAATTAGTCAAAATCATTGAGAATGTAAGTGGGACAGTGTATAATGGTTTTCCCAAAGGTGGTTATAAGCATTGTACCCTGATAGTGGCAATGTGGTATAATAACATAATGATTTTCCCAAAAGTAGTTATAATCTTTGAGAAGATGGAGCTGCCCCAGTTAGGATAGATAAACAAGATGCCCTTTTATGGGAAAAAAATGTAAAGTGGTGACAACACAAAGATTTGCCCAAAGGTAGTTATAATCATTGAGAAATACAAGTGGGATGGTGTGAAATGATTTACCTATAGGTGGTTATAATCATTAGATCTCAATTATGACAAACATGACAAACTTGGTATAGGATGATGATAACTTAACATAGAGGGTAATGATGAATTGAAAAAACCTACTAGTAAGGAGATGCTCATCCAAACTAATAAAGGTTAAAATTATTTCATGGTTAATTACTTTTTTTGGAATATGATTAAGATTGAATCAATATGTCAGTGTTGAAGAGATGTTGATGCCACTATTGCTAAATAGATTTCTTAAAGTGGAGGTTTGTTGTAGCACATGTTAGTAGGCATCATGGTATAACATCATGAGGACTGACTCCCAAAATCCAATACTAAAATAGAAAATAATGTACCAATGATATAAACCATGATGATAATGTAAATATATGAATATGGATGGATTTGAGTATAAGTGTGGGTAAGGAATCACCTAATGAATGCACATAAACTAAAGCAAGGCAATATTACTAAATCAAACAAATAGGGAGACAAATAAACAAAATAAGTAGAAACAAACAAACAAATAATGTAATAGAAACCATATGAATATTACCCCTAAAAAATAGCTGACAACTTAACAAATGATAAAAATGGGGGAATAGAAGAAAAGGAAGGGGGTGGTTGAGCTATTTATATATGCACTAGGCAAGTGGATGCTGCCTACATAGTTTCATGGATGTAATATCTAATAAAAAACTTTAGACTAAATGTAGTTCTCTCAAGGAATGGGAAGAATGTGATAACTGATGAAAACAAATATAATAGATGTGATAGTAGAATAGGAATGGTCTTAAAAAATGGAAAATGCATGAGAGAAAAAGGCCAAAAAAATGGATAAACTAAGAAACAAGTGATTTTACTTGAAACTTAGTAAGGATTCCCAAAATCTTTAAGGCAAAGAAGTGGTTAGTGTTTTTGGTTTTTTCTAATGATTTTACAAATGTTTTAGGAAGTTTTAAAGTATCTCAACTTGATAAAGAATGAGGAGACACTAAATGGTTTAATCTCACAAAATAGTGAGAGCATTCAAACTTAGGTTTCTCATAAAATGGTGAGAGTGTTCAAACTTAGATTGCTCAAAAAATGGCAAGAGCATTCAAACTTAGGTTACTTGTAAAATAACAAGAGCATGGCTTAGGTTGCTCAAAAAATGATGAGAGCATGGCTTAGGTTGCTCACAAAATGGAGAGAATGTGGCTTAGGTTTCTCATAAAATGGTGAGTGTGTGGCTTAGATTTCTCACAAAATAGTGAGAGAATGGCTTAGGTTGATCATAAAATGGTGAGAGCATGGCTTAGGTTGCTCATAAAATAGCGAGAGCATGGCTTAGGTTTCTCAAAAAATAGTGAGAGTGTGGTGGAAAAGGTGACTAAGCTGACCTCAATAAGTATTGAGTGCTACCTACATATTCCCAGAGTAGGACCTCAAGTCACTATAGTTCTTCCCTACAGTGGAGGAATTTGACTAGTGTAGTAGTCAATTCAAACAAAATAGGCATAGTTGGTAAAAAGGCATAGTATGGCATAGGAAGTGGCAAGTTGGTATGTCAAAGCTCAATAAACAAATGTTTCCCCTTATTTTCCCATAGGTGGTTATAACTAGGACATAATGGCATGGATTAAAGGTACTAATTTTCCCAAAAGTAGTTATAAATAGCAACAAGACCTATGATAAGAAAGGAATAACAAATGAAGGATGGAACTGCCAAAAATTCTATCATACTACTCCAAAATATGATCTATGCCTAAATTACTTGAAACAAATAATGAAACTAATCATATTCCTTAATGCTAAAAATGCATAACAAATGGAAAAAACCAAAGTCAAATAGGCTAGGCTTTAGAACACATTTGGTCATTAAATCAAAAATGTAAAGTAGATACAACTAAGAGGATGGATAAGAATGATATTTGTATAAAAAATAATAGTGATAAATTGGCACCAATAAAATGGTCCATATAGATAATACACCTTAGCACTCAAGCATAGTACTGCTTGAGGTGAATAATATTCATTGGCTCAAGAAGTTCATCTCCATTTGGTGTGGCAATCCTGTATACTCTTGATCCATAATCTACAGTAATGATGAAAGTTCCTATCTAGTTTGGTTTGAATTTACCTTTATGCTTCGTCTCAGCCATGGTATTCTTTTGGTTTTTTGTAAGAAAAAGATCACCAAGTTCAAATGTTCTATACTTGACACACCAACTATAGTGGCCTTTGCATCAATTTTGATATGCCTAAAGCTTGTTGGGCGTAGCTATGCATTTTTCATCAAACAGGTCTAGCTCCTACAGGTGAGCTACTCGATAGTCATGATCATCTAGGACATGCATGAAATATATGAATAGTGAAGGTAACTCAACCTCAATTGGAAGGATGGCTTTAGTAACATAAACAAGTGAATATGGAGTGGCTCTTGTGGGGGTATTGTGATTGGTATGGTATGCCCAAAGGGTATGGAATATATATAGGTGTCAATCATGACTGACATTATTGATAATATTTTTGAGAATATTGGCAATGGTTTTATTTGATGCTTCAGCCTAGCCATTACCTTGAGGGTAATATGCTATAGAAAAATGTTATGTGATGTTATATTCGGTACATAACTTGTCAAAATCCTTGTTCTTGAATGATCCCCCATTATCAAATATAATGTTAGAGGGGATATTGTAGCAGTAAATGAGATGGTTAAAAATGAACTTAGGAATTTACTTTCCAGTCACGTAAGTGAGGGGTATAGCTTTAACCCACTTAGTGAAATATTTGGTGGTGGTAAGGATATGTTTATGGCCATCAGATGAAGTGATGTTGTCTTCCTAATGAATTCAAGTCCCCATGTAACAAATGGCCATGGTTTCAACATCAGTTTCATAGTTTATGTTGGGGCATGAATCAAATTAGCATGCCATTGACATTTGTCACACTTCTTTACATATGCAGCTACATATACATCCATCATGGGCCAATAATAACCAATATGCAAGAGATTTTTGGATAAAACTACCTTATTATAATGAGATCCACACACCCCTTCATAAACTTCTCTTAACGTTAGTGTAGATTCTACCGAAGTTAAACAACAAAGTAGAGTTTCATCAAAACTATGATGGTAAAGGGTGGATCCAAGTAGAGTATAATGAGTATAATGATGAATAAAGGATTTAGTTTGTTTTTGAGATAGGTTAGGTGGTATAATTTGGTCATGAAGGTAGTTTTAAGGGTTTGAGTACCATATAGAATTAGGACCAATAATATCACAAATCAATGTAAGGGTTGAAGGTTCATGAGCTTGTATGAATAAATTATCATTAAAGAACTGATATGCTCTAGCTTTATTTGTTTGTCAAATCAGAAAGATGATATTAGCCATGGCATATGTAGTTTTATTACTAGCCCTTGGTATATGCTCAAATTTTATATTTGCAATTTACTACTTTAGGGTATTGACCATAGCCTTATATGGAACCAACTTGTCATCTTTAGTCTAAAAATGGTCTATGACCTAATTAATGATTAATTGAGAATCACCATGAACCTTTAGATGAGATATATTCCATTGTACCACCTATTGAATTCCTATGACAAGTGTTTCATACTTGGCCATGTTATTTGTACAAGGAGATCTTAGATCCCCTTATAGTGTAATAAACAAGAGGCCTACACATAATCCATGTGTAGTAAATAAACCATCAAAATATAGCTTCTAGTGTTACTCCTCAAGAGGTGTGTCAATGATGGTCATTATGGATTCATCAGGAAAATGAAATGTGAGTGGCTTCATGTCTATAAGGGGTGCTTTATCAAGTTGATCTATAAGGACCTAACCTTTGATTGCCTTCTAATTGACATACTCTATGTCAAACTCACTAAGAAGCATGATCCATTTGGCCATTCTACCTTATAAATTTGTTTTAGATAGTATATACTTGAGTGGCTATAATTTTTAAATGATTATGGTCTTGTTGTTCAACATGTAATGGCACAGTTTCTAAGCTATGAAGACCATGGCTAAACAAGATTTTTCAATAGGTGCATAGTTGTGTTCATATGTGACCAAGGTATGGCTTAAGTAGTATATTGCATGCTCTTTTCCATTGTTATCATGTTGATCTAAAAGTGCCCCCAAGGCATTGCCAGTAACTGATAGATACAATAAGAATGGCTTTGCTAGCATATGAGATAACAAAATAGGTGGATTAACTAGATAGTCCTTGAGTTGTTAAAAAGTTATTTGGCAGTGGTCATCCTAGTGAAATGCAACTCCCTTCTTTAGAAAATGTGTAAATGGATGAAATTTGTCTGCTAGCTGAGAGATGAAGCATAAAATTAACTGGATCTTGCCCTACAAACTATGGAGTTACTTCAAATTGGTTGGTAGCAACATTTTGATTATAGGATGGACTTTGATTGGATTGACTTTAATTTCCCTAAGAGACATAATAAATCCAAGTAACTTTCTTGAGGTTAATCCAAACACACATTTATTTGGATTGAGTCTAACTTTATACTCCTATAATCTTTCAAATATCCTATATAGCTTTGCTAGATGGTCAGCCTTGGTCATGGATTTTCCTAATATGTCATCAGTAGTCTTCAAAAATATCATGCATCATATCATAGAATATGAAAATCATGGCCCTTTGATATGTAGCTCCAACATTATTAATACTAAATGGCATTACCTAATAATAAAATATTCCCCATGGAGTGGTGAATGCTATTTTATGTTGGTCTTCTAGTGTTATTCTGATCTAGTTGTATCCTAAAAAGCCATCCATGAGTGAAAGCATTTCATAACCTATTGTGGAGTTGATGATCATGTCAATATTAGGTAATGAAAATTCATCCTTAGGATAAGCTTTGTTTATGTCTTAAAAATTAGTATAGATTTAGATTTCTTTAGGCTTTTTGATAATAGGTACAACATTAGATATCCATTCTGAGTAGTCAATGGATCAGATACATCCCGCTTCTAATATTTTTTCTAACTCTTTCTTTACCAAGACAACAATGTGAGGATGCATCTTACATAGATTTTTTTTCATTGTTTTGGCATTAGGATTGGACATAAGGTGGTGCAGAACTAAGGTGGGGTCTAAACCTAGCATGTCAAAATAAGTCCATGCAAAGATATTTACAAATTATCTCAACAAAGTTGTAAAGACTTTACAATCCTCCTCAGTGAGGGACATGCCTAATTTTATCCATTTCAAGTCTAATGGTGTCTCGATGTTCACCTCTATTGTATCTTTGACTAGATGGGCCAAACCATCTTCTAGGATAGTAGGTAAAGATTTAAACTCTTGAACTATATCAAGGTCCTCTGTTAAGACTTACTCTTCAACGTCTCCTAGGCATGATGAATCTAACTCCCCCAATGGGAGATCTAGCCATGTGATAAAGATAGATATAAATTCTTGAAGAATTTGATAAAATAATTATTGTACAAAACTAAACTCTAATCTACAAGAAAATTCATCATTGGTGGTCTCCTAGTCTAAATTAAAAGAAGAATGAAAACCCCCATCTAATGATGCCTAAAATAGGTTTTCACCACTAGATTGGCCTTTATTTTTACTTTTTCACTAGTTAGAAAGGGCCTCAAATAGGTTTTTACTTTGGAACCTCAATGTTTTATTTATTTGATTTTGGCTAAGGGTGTTCACCTGCTCTCCAAAATAGGCTTTAGGATCCAATGTAATTGAGAATCTTGATTTATGATCTCCCAATGGAACATTCTCTCTAAGGCCTAAAAAGTCACAGAATGCCTCATTATTCTGAAACTCATCAATCAAAAAATTGGATTCTTATTGGTCCCAATCTATTACTTGGGGATAGTATAATGGTAATGGGTTGTGATGAATGACTTGGGTAAGGGTATAAATGACATTATTATCAAACAAGTTAGTCTCAGCTAGGTCATCAAAGGTGAGGCTATGATTAAACTCTACTTCACTATCATCATCATCATCACTAGCCACTGGTGATGGAACTTAAATAAGATATGTGGGGTCACCCCTAGGTGGTTTAAATCTAAGTCCATAGGGTCTTTTGTATTTAGTCATGGAGATTGGCTCAATGGTTCTTTATTGATTTAGTTTGAGGCCTCTTCCTTCATAATCTTGATGCTCCATGATCCTATTGGGAATAGGATAATTTACACTCTTATAATAATCATCTTGGTTGTCATTATACAACCATGATTCATCTTATTTAAGAGGGTCTAGTTCTAAGCTAGATGCTAGTACAAACATGACAGGTCCCTTATCTTTGTTCTTTTTTTGCTAATGCATGTGTGGGGTATTTTTAGGTCATCCAAAGGTCTTTGGATTTTGAGTAAAATTGGGAATATGTAAGGTATCATGGATCACATATTCCCCTAGGCCATTATCTAAAATGGTGAAATGATTGGAAGCTTCAGAAGGCAACATATAGGAAAGGGAATCTAAGGTATTAGGATCTATGTAATTATCCTATAGAGGATCAATAAGTATGGCCTTTCCTTTATCTAGCTTAGAACTTAGATTCATGTTGTATTGGTAATTTTAGCTTTGAAACTCAACCTCAAGATGTTTACAGTGTTCATATGGGTGTAAATCTCCTAGAATATTCACTTCCATCCCTAAGTGGGAGAACTTGATACATTGGTGCAGTATTGATAGGACTACATGAATCTCATGTAACCAAGGCCTTCCTAGAAGCATATTATATGACAACTCAAGATCAAGCACATGGTAAAGTGTGTCATGGGTCAAAGGCCCAATGATAGCTGATAAGTTAATGGTTCCTTGTGATTCTCTTTCCTAATTATCATAAGATTTGATAGTTATCATTTTTGGCTAGAAATATGCCATTGTATACTTAATAAGCTTGATGAACTTTAAATACACTATGTTGAGGCCTAATCCATTGTCTATAAGGACATGTTTCACTTTATGCCACTTTATATAAACTTCTATGTGTAATGGATTATTATGGAGTGGGCCAAGGGAAGACATATCACCTTGGTTGAATGTGACTTGTTGGGTTGGAGCAAGGTGTCCAACCAAAGATTAAAATTTATCAATGGATATGTCACTGGCAATATTGGATTGGGTTAAAAACTCATTCAAAATATTCTTGTGGATTGTTGACATTCATAGCAAATCTAAAATAGAAATTTTTGTTGGTGTCTTCTGTAATTGTTCCACAATATCAAACTTCTTATCTTCATCAATGGTGAATGGTTTATTCTGAGGCTGAATAGTTGGTTGGATAATAGGAAAAGTGGAAAATGGTTGTGGGTCTAAGATAGTGATTTTTGACCTCTAAGTTATGATTGCACAACTAGGATTAGATGTTAGACCATAATTGCTAACAAATGTTGGGAATGGTATGGGACTAGATATGACAAGTCTTAGTTGCTAGTACACTTGTATGTGGTCACATGGCAAGGGTGAGTTATCGGTATAAGGTCCAAAAGTGAAAGTCCTAATTTTTTGGTTCACTTGTGTGTAGTACTAGGTCAAAAAAGGATTATTCATGTAATTTGGTTGAATGGTATTATTTATCAATGGTCTATATTGATTATTGCTCAGTCTAGGATTAATGGGGATGGTATTAATGCTACCCCCTACAATATGACCTACAACCCTGTTGCAGTCATGTATAACTGCATGTTAGGTTTGTTGGTTATTACCATTTTGACCTTGGTTTTGTCCATTATTTTGATGTTGTGGGTTTTGTTGTTGATTATTATGATTTTGTTGATTCTTTTGGTTTGGCCTTTGATTTTGATACTGTTGATTTTATTGTTGCATTGGTCAGTGTTGTTGTTGTTGATGTTGATTGTTATGCTATTATTATTTGTTATGTTATGGAAAGGGGTTTTAATAAATCCCAAGAGTTTAAATGGAGGTGTAAGCACCATTATCTAATGTTATCTACCCATTATCCAACATATTCTCAATCAAATGCTTGATTTACACACATCTTAATAGATTATGCCCATTGACCCGATGATATTCACAAAATTCATTTTCATAGTACCAATTAGGATAAAGAATGTCTTATGGATAATGCTTTGGTATATGCTAACTAATCAGATTAGTAGTGTCAAGTTTGTAAAATATAGACTCAATAGGCTCTCCTAGGTCACTAAAGACACAACACATAGGCACAGTTCTCCTTAGAGGAGGGGCTTGTAATGGTAAAGGTTGTTACATTTGTTATATGGGTCTTAGTTATTATGCTTGTGGAATTAATTGGAGAGGTTTTTAGGTAGGATTAATCTATAAAGGTGGTGTAAATGATGTTTTCACTATTTGGACATGACATGACTCAATTACTCCATTACCCACAACATTCCTATTATCATTTAATTGATTTGGTCTCTCTTGGTTATTGGCTTGTGTTGGTTATGATGCTTATGCTTGGATTTGATGTTGGTTTTGGCCACTTCCCTGATTGGTACCTTGATTTTGATTATTTTATATAATCTTGATGATCCCTTTATTAATAAGGCCTCACTCAATCAATAAGCCTTTGTCAATGATCTCCTTGAAAGTATGTGCACATTCTAGTTCTAGATGATAATCTATCTCATTGTGAAAAATTTTAGTAAACACAATGGCTAATTGTTTATCTAGTAAACTATGGGTGAATCAGCTTGCAAGGGCTCTCCATCACTGTAGATAACTTGTAAAAATCTCACTAGCCTTTTGTTTTTCTTGTGTTAAGTCAACCAATGAAATCTCATGTTCAAGATTATAGGAAAAGTGTTTCATAAACTTAGCAGAAAGATCATCAAAATATGTTACTAAATTCTTAGGCAACTTTAAGAACCACTCCAAGGCTTGTCTATCCAAGCTCCTTGGAAATAACAATAAAAGGTATATATCGTTATATGCCACTGATTGACATGCAATAAAGAATTCAGTTAAATGGGCCTTAAGGTCACCTTTCCCTTTATATTTGTCAAATTTTGGTGGTTCATAACCTAGAGGAAATGGTATCTACAAGTACTCCATGTTGAATGGATAAAACACATATCATCCAACTTAAACTTTTTAGTGTATTTTCCAACCTAAATGGTAGTAATTGCATCCTTCATCTGTTGTAATTCTTGGGATAGGAATCTAAAAGGAACATTGGTTTGAGGGAGAACATTGGTTTGGGGTAGAAACTTAGTTTAGGTATATGGTTAGTAGGTCACAAGTGGGACACTTTGACCAAGGTATGATGGAGATATCTATTGGGGTATATTGGTTTGATTGGGAAATGGACTAAGAATATGCATACGTGGATTAGGATGGACTTGAAATTACACATTTGGTTGTGCGATATTCTAGTTTGGGTTGGCCTTGAAGGTTTGACTTGGAGTATTTTGTGGTTGGGATGGGGGGATATAACTATATTATGCTTACTTTGGTTGAAAATGGACATACTATCGACTAATCGAACCTTGTTGTTGAGTGGGAACTTGTGGACCAAGACCCTGTCTCTGAACTTGTGGCACATTTTAAACCAATTTTTGCTTAGTAAGTATTTTAGAAACATGGGAGCCTCTTTGTTTCATGAATCCTTGTTGCTAAGTGAAAACATGTTGAATATTTGACATCTATCACTGACCAATATTTACACATTATTGTCTAGTCATCATTTGGTTTTGGATTGTTACACTGGTCTATAATTGAGGAGGTATATTTTCCACTACCTGACAAGGTGGAATATTAGTTTCCCCTTGTTGAGGTGGAAATATATTCAGCCTCTATTGTATTGGTACACTAGACTGTGCCTATTATTGTATAATACCATCGTTTGTTGAGGAGGAGTAGGATTTATCATATTCAGTTATTGAGGCATGACATTGGTTATTGGTTGACTACCTAATCTTTTTGGTTGCACACTTGATGAAGTAGTTGGTTGAGGTTGGGAAGTAGGTGGTGAAGGTTGGGGTTTAGAAGCTCCTATTCCTTGGTATGATGATCCACTCATGGTATTAACTATAGGCACATGTTATTGACTAGTTGTTTGTACATTAGGACCATTTTGATTTGGATTAGATGTTGCTTACACATTGTCCACTATATTTTTCTCATTATTCTATGTAGAAGAAAAAGACACTTCTTCAATAATTATCATATAAATCAATTTTTATACTAAAATGTTTTGTGCAAATGGGTCTGAATTCTGATTATCTTGACTAGTTAACTCTATCAAAACTCCTATTGAAGGAACTAAGTCAATAAGAGGTTTATTCATCATGATCATCTGATTGAAGTTATGTGATAGATTTAGGTAGGTTTTATATGCTATCTACATTTGGTTAAAGTGATCTTCCATGGTGTTTTTTTCCTCTATTATGCATATTAGGGTCCTAATATGTTGTTTGGACTAGATCCAAAGGATTTCTAGAAGAAGCTTGTTGATCGTAGATTATGTCATGAGGCATTCTTATTAGGCTTGGTAAATTCTCATGGTGGAATTCTATTGGAAAATTGTCCCCTACCTATATGGCTCAAACCAAAATCTCATCTTTGTTCTCCAATAAATGATGCTCAAACAAAAATGGATGATATGTGGAAGGCGTATTAGTAGAGCATGAAGGCATAATACCTCTTGACCAATTTTTTACCCCAAGTAAAAAATGGTCAACCCCTATAGGTTGAAACTTTAGTAAGGTTATAAAAACTTGTATGTGGTATTTTCATAGTCTTAAATGATCCTAAATGTTATTCATGTGGTCATATTTGTCCTTGTTTAACTTGGTCCAAGGCTTGGTCTCATATGTTCTTGCCTAGCCTTTTGGGTTATATAAGGTCTTAGTATTTTTAAGTATGTTTAAAGGTTTGACATGGTTTAGAGTCATTATAAAATTTTATTAATGAGTATTTAAGGTCATAATATCATGTATTAACTTTTTATCATGCTCTTATGTGCTAAAATGTCATTTTGGTCACCTTTTAGCCTATTTTGAGGATTTGTACGTACCACCTTCAAATACAAATGTTTCAATAAGTTCACCAATGTACCTAATGTTATATAATGTTTATATATGGTTAGATACTGACAAAATTGTAGGTTTAATGCCTAAAATGAGAAAAATACTCCTTTATAAGTACTTTTAGTCACTTATACAACATTAGAAAATCATGTTTCAGTTAAAAATGGTTTTAAAGTGTCCCTTAGACTTCTAAACGTTATTTTAAATATTTATATCAAGTATCAATTAGTATAGATGCATTAAACACTCTCTCTCCTCCATCACTACCTTCATAAGCTCAAAAAGGCAAAAATTAGATGCATGGTATAGCTAGGATAGAGAGAGGGAGTTGGGAGATAAAACTTTGGCCATTATTATGATACCTAATGAGCTTAAATTAGTGGAATCTTTTTTTATATTCATGGCCCTTCCTTTATTAACAATCTCTAAGAGTGACAGTAGGTCACTATGGCTTGTCCATCTAAGTAGGGTCTAATTTTGCTCTTGTTTATCCTCTTTATAATTTTAAGGAAAATAATGGCTTTTAGGGATGATTTTATAGGTATAAAAAGTGTTTTAAATGTGGGTTTCATTGAGCAACTCAACCTTCTCAGGTGTCTTATATAAGAGGAAAAGTGTCTCAAGTATAAGGTGTTTTAATCATCCCTGATGCAAGTGTTTATTTATTTTGAAGAAATGTCACTTTTAAAGGGTTTTTGTATTACATTATTCATATAAAATCCCCTCAATCTACCATGGTTCATATTTTCTCTCTCTGAAGTATCTGTTTGATAATATCCTATTAAGAGGCATCATGTCTTGCTCTTTGAAAAACATGGTTTGTGCATAAATGGTCTTCTACAGGTTTTAAGATAAATGTTAGACCAAGTGGTAATAAGAAACTAATATATCCTAAGATAATAATTTGGATAAGGTCATAAGTTCAATTTTTTAAGATGTGAGGTCAAATTGTACTCTCAAATAAGGTTGAAATGTGTTTTAGCCACCCATAAATTTGTAGACCTGTAGGTGGACATCCATGGGACCTAAGTTATATGTGGAGTATGTCTAATCATTGGATAATTGTGATACAAACTCCTAAATAACCATGAAACACTATATAGATACCATTATATCATCAAAAGGCATTGATAGACTCATAGAATTTCATTGTCAACACACAAACCTTGCACATAAGCTGACTATATACATAGTATGTATAGGTGAATAGACAAGTTGAGGATGATATATGCTTAGTTAGAAGGTATAGGATTTTTTAAAATTGATAAGTAATTGAAAATAGTTGATGTAATTTTTAAACTTCAAGACTCATAATTTGGTTGTCTTTGCAGTTCATACAAGCAAAATGAGGACCTAGAGGCCCTAGACCTATAGGTCCTCATTTTGGACTAAAACCAACTATCAAAGAAGAGTTAATGTGGTACACTGATTTAGTATAAAGGTATGCAGAAATTAAAATATCAATAAAGTCACTTAAACCATTTGACAACTAAAGGAGAGTTATAAGATTGAGTTCATAAGCCTTGATGCATATACACATGTCTGTGTATAGAAATAAGAAGGTAAAGGTCTAAAAATGTCATGAAGTAACCAATGAAACTTGTGAGGAAATGAGAAATAACTCTCAATGAGGTTTGAATACTATTAAGGTGTCATGCTAGATTTAAAAAAGACAAGATCAAGGCCACATGATCAAACTCTTTCCTAATGATCACCTATAACCACCTTTTGAGAAGGTAGTCTAAAAAAGTGTTTTCTTGGAGAGATACAAATTTTGGAAAACTTAAAAATGGTATGAACCATTAGTAGGGTGTTTTTAATATCTAAATATTTTTTAAAATTTTCTAAAATCCTAATAAAGTTAATACCTCAAGAATTGGCATCTATAATTAGGCTTAGGGAAGAGTGAGAAGGGTCTTCTATGTTGTGAAGACATGGTGACTGAGAGAGAAAATTAAAAGGGTTAAAAACCCCAAATAATAGTACAAATTCATTGAGATTTCAAAGAGTTATAATGGAGTCCTAAAACCCATAAATGTACTCATACTTCTACTAATGGACACCTACAAGTTGAAAGGTTAATAGGCTAGTTTGAAGCATGAGAAAGGGTAAAAATTCATATGAACCATTGGAATATTTATTAAGTGATGTTGAAATCTATGAAAATATTTAGATTCATTAAAATTCAAAATACCTAAGGAGGATCACAAGATTTTATTATCTATAAGTCATTCTTAAACCCTACCTGCTTAGCCAACATGAGCTACAAGCCTATCTACTTTGGCAAGAAAAAATTTCTTGTTTAGAATGGAGAAAATAGGTAAAAAGAGAGGTAAATAATTTTATATGGTTCATGGGGATGAAATGACTCCATAAAACCCTCATATTCACTCAAAGTGAGGCTAATAAAGATAGACCTTGTCTAGGCCTATGAAATTAACTCATACACAAGTAGATCCAAAGAGAAATAAGTGAGAGGGAATTTTGATGGAAGTGATAGACAATATATGGAGTTAGTTAAAATTAAAAATCCAAAATTAGGTTATAAAGAAAAAAAATCTATCAATAGAGTTATTTAAACCTTCTATACACAGTCAAATGATGTCTACAAGCCTATTTGCCCTCATGAAAGCTCTTGCTTGTGTTGAGATATTTAAATTACAAGAGGAGGTCTAATGGAGATAAAATCATTGATAATTGGTTTCATCATGATATTATAATCTAATTTAGACCTTAAAACTTAGTGGTAAATCATGTAATGATGATCAACCCTATCTAGGCCTATGCAGCCTAATTCATACAAAGGCAGGCCTATAAGAGAGTCATAGATAATATGGATTAATTGGTGGTAAATTTAGATATAAAGGTATTTACAAGTTTTAAATTAAATTAAAACCATATAAGACCCTCAAAAGGTAGGGGAGGAAAGAAAATTATAATTTGACTTTGAGAATAACTCTAGCTTCTTTCAATATAGAGTTGCAATCTAAAATCAAACTTACACTCACTTAGTATGATCATGAACATATGTATAGGAGATAAATTACTTTCAAGGATGTTATTTAGGTCTCCAAACTTCATTCTTGTGGCATCAGTTGTTGTATTGATCCCATCAATTGCATGAACAAATATTAAGAGCTCAAACCCCTCTCTAATGGCTTGCTTACAACCTAAGAGACACCATATTTAACTTATAAATTTAAATAGGTTTTTCATGGGACCCAATGGTGTTTTAATGTGGTTTCAAGGTCCCATAAATATAATCTTATGGCATTAGGAAAGAGAAATATGATCTATTCTTTATGAACAATCCTTAAGAATAGAACATGTCTAAAACCCTAATAAAGACTAGTTGAGAGAGATTAGCTCCTAAAGTACATAAATTTACATAATTTAATCTTGAAACATATTTTACATCTTTTAGTACTCCAAATATATTCTCTAAATGTATTTTATTCATACTTACATTTATATTAATTGTAATAAATGCATTATTTTTCATGGTTTTTAGTGTTTTGTAGAGGTTTTGAGAAATGAAGAACTTGATAACTATTGAAAAAGGTCACATAAGATGTATTTAATATATTAAATCCAAAAAATATACACAATACATCTTATAAGTGATCAAACAAACTCCATTTTTCAAGGTGGTCTCAAATAAGCCTAAAATGAGGCTAGGTTTCAAGGCCATTTCATGGTTTTGACACTTCCATAAGATCTCAAGGCCTAAAATTTGACATTGAGTTGGTGATAGGAAAATTAAAGTTAATAACATTATTTTGGTTAGTTTTACTTATAAAAATAGGCTTTTAGGCAAGAAAGCCTAATTTAGGAGAGAGAGGTAGAAAAAGGCACTTCCACTTAGAGTCTAGACCTAAAAATTGACATGGATTTTTAAAGACATATTGGGTCCTCAAATTTGTATTTATTTTTTTATTACCATTTTGACACTGTCCTAAATAAGGAGGTTTATAGGTTTTTAGGGCTACATGGAAAATAGGCCTAATGATAGCTTGAGGAGAAAATGGAGTTTTAGGAGTTGATTCAGGAACCAAAATGGACTGATTAAGGTATGATAAGGTATTTTAATGACTTTTATGTAGATACAATTCCTTTAAGAATATAAACTCAAGTTTTGAACCACTTGGACAAAGTTAGGCATGGGAAATGAAGAGTTTTAAGACACATAGGCATAAGTTTGATGAGTGCCACTAAAATATCAAATCATAAGAGTTTATAAGTGAAGGTAAAGTGTCAAATTATTAGTTTTTAATTAATTAATGGATAATTAATGTCTTATAATTCCATTTTTCATTATTTTTATGCAAGTAAGGTCAATTTTCAAGAATATGATCAAGGTGTCAAGTTGAATTCTAACTCTTACACCACTTGGAGGATGGAGCATCTTCAGAAGAGAGACACATGGATTTATAATTATATTTATACTAATCATAACTCATCCTTATTTTTAACTCTCACATTTACACTTGGAAATCTTCTTCTCCTACACCCCTCTCTCTCTTTTCCCAATTCTTTGTATAAGCAGCCACTTTTGGCCTTGTAATATATCCACATCTATTATGGAAAAACTCTGCTAGTTTGAGTAATGATTTTTCATTTGAATAAAATATTTCAATCTAGTTCTCAAATTCTTGTTTAAGTGGGTTAAGTAGCTCATGGTTGAATGGAAAGTGATAGCTATCTCTCCTTGTGTTCATCTCATTCTCATGCTTTGTACAAGTAATCTTCCTTATAAAAGGTCACATAAAGTGTAGTTTGCTATTTTATGTGTCTTTAAGTGTAAGGAAGAGTAATAGTTTCTATAATCAAGCCTTATGTCATAAATCTTGAGAAATACATGGCATCTTACCTTTATGTTGAGACACTTTTGTTAGAAGAACCTTGGGTGTTGAGATCAATTTTGTAAATTGCCCTTTCATAGTGCAAGTTCAAGTATTCATGTGGAGTTAATCTTGGCGAATAATTTTTTTGGGTTATTTTTAATCTATGTATATACCTTTTCCTTAAAATAAAGTATATTAGTGGTTATTTATAGGTGTGGTGCAAGGGAACTATCCCTTTAATCCAGAGACTCATCTCTCCCATAGGTCACCCACAACTAGAGATATGTTTCCATGTTACATAAAATTGAATGAGGTTGAAGTATAAATCTTTAGGGTGAAAATTTTATTGATAAAAATTCTACCATACCTAGTAAGACTCATATTCCAAGAAGCTATCAAAGGTAGTTGTTGACCTTGTCAAATTTGAAGTTGTAAATTCTCCTTCATGTAGTATCTAACAACTCTTTCACTCATTGGCTCTTGGTTAGAAACTAGTGCTTCATTTTCATGCCTAAGATAAACACAAGGTCTTATACTAAAGGAATTCCAATTGAATTTTTATATTTAACTTACTATTCTCTTAAATCAAAGAGGATTGCTAATAATCATCCATACTCCAAGAAATCTTTGGCTACTCACTTACCTATTAGTATAATTTTATTGGGTCCAACTTGCAAGATGGAAACCCAAAGGAACCTACCTTTTTTTTTTCCTTAAATGGCCATATCCCTTCAACACTCACTCAATATAATTATATTCCTATGTCATCCCTTAAAAGTGTGCCTTCATACATGGTAGAAGTTGTCGCTACTCCTATTGCACATATAAGAAACATTGTAATTTTTTGCAACATACATAACATCACTAAAGAGGATGTTACTCTCATATTTTTGGATATTTATTTCAAGGTAAATTCACTTGATTGGTATGGATCTTTGGATCCCAAGTTTATCACTACATGGGATGAATTGAGTGATGCCTTAAGGAGATTTGAATATAAATTTTACCCCTTATCTTTGACCAAGAGGTTGACTACAATAAAAAGAGCACCTCAAGAGGCCATTCAAGACTACAATAAAATATTAAAAAAGACTTGGGATGGGATCCCAATCTTAGTGATTCATAATTCCCATCATGTTTTCCTTTACTTCCTCAAAGCTTTCAATTATGATATATCCTTGACAGTTCAATCCATGGGAAGGGATACTTTGCCTAATGCCTATGAGACTACCATAAGAGCTAATAATTGTCTTATTCAAGTTTTTAAGGTATAACATATACCTCCCATTCCATTTTTTCTAATGTGAAAGCTCTTATGCCCACTATTTCCCCTATTCCCACACTCAAGCACAAGTAAGATATCCCTAATTAGCCAAGCAAGCAAAAGGAGGAAGATATGATTAAATATATTAGAGAAGAGGTTAAAAATATTAAGAGGAAATAATAAAATTATTAATGGAGGTCTTTTCAAGACCCTTATCAGACCTATCAATCTTATAAATATCCTAGGCAACCTTTTCAAGGTCAATACCAAAGTCAAGGGAAATTAACTCAAGTGAGGCAACACAATGGACAAAATCAGAATGCTCTTTCTAATTTCCATAGCACTTGTACCTATCCAAAAAAATATTGTACATGATAATGGAGATAAGCCTTCATGGGACCAACCTCATGACTCTTCCACTTATACAAATGATGCATTCAATCAAGCCTATATGGCTCAATGGGGAATAATGCCTTCCATGACTCAAGAAGATATGCCTAGTGGAGGCTAAAAAATTGGAGGAGATGCCCAATAAAATGTTAAATTCATGAATTACCTTTAAGGAGACTCATGTGTAGTCAACTACCAAGGTAATATAACATTGGATCAAACTCCATAGCTTCAAATAAAAGGTCAAAGAAGAGAGAGGTTGAAGAAGTCTAAGGGGAAACTAGTGGTCTAAATATGAACTATCAAGCACCTCAATTATTAGGCATGTCAAATGTATCCCCCATGGCTCAAGTAAATTAGAAAACTTAGAATTTTATAGCTCATTTTATGCCTTCTCTTATGAATCAAGTGACATAATCTAATGGTAGTGTTATGCCTTATAGAGTTCATGATAAAGTTGAAAAATATCCTATGAACATTGTTAATCAAATGAATAAGTCCCATGTAATCATACAAAGGTGGGAAACATTATCCATCCATTGAAAAAGAGACCTACTCCAAAATGATCTCTCCAAGCTCAATGCATCACCTAGGCAGCCTAGTGAAAGACAAGCAGTTTTGACAAATGAAGTGAATACCAAGGATGGGAAGCCAATCAAAACTAAAAGAAAGTATAAACCTCCTCTAATATATCTCTTCATCATCATTTTAGACTCATTATTACATAATTTTTTTGATTTATATTAGAGTAAGTACATCAGTCATGCCTAAATAAGTAGCACACAAGCTGAATTTAAAGTATGAGTCACACTCTAAGGGGGTGTTACAATTAGATGGATCAGTTGCCAATATGGTTGGAATTATCAAAGGTTTGTAGCTCACTCTCCAGGTTTGTTCTATATTTTTTATCTCCCAAGATTTGGTGATTTTAGATGTGCCACCTCACTTCAAGGGACTTTATTGTTAAGATTAGGGGTACTTGACTTAAGATTGGTCTTATATGGCATTTAGGACTAGGTATGGTGCTAAGGTATCTATCAAGTCTAAACCCTTGGCTAAGTTTCATATGGATCCATATGTGTCTAACACTTCAAATGTGAACTTCATTATCAATTTTGAGGGAGACTATACTAATAACCAAGAACCTTTAACACATCTTGATGGCATAACTGATATATATATATATATATATATATATATATATATATATATATATATATATATATATATATTGATGAGTGGGGAGATCATAAATATGGGTTTGATCCATACAAGCTCATTAAAGAGATAGGTCTTGGCACATATAACATGCATGAAGAAGATGATGATTTAATTGAGATAATATTTGATGATTCCCTTTAACAAGATGCATGGGGAAACTATTTTTTGCATATAGATGATAATGATGATGTCCCAAGTGTACTAAAACATGATAGTCAAGAAGATGATGTAATTTTTTATACCTAAGAAGAATAATAATTTTATGAGTATGATAGTAAAGAAGAATGTGATGATTTATGGTAGCAGTACCATGCCATAATACAAGATTTTGAATAAGTAAGTAGGCCTACTCTTCTTCAAATGGAACATAAGCTTGATGATGAATTTAATAGTGAACCTAATGAACACAAGGAAGAGTGTGAAACCACTGCTAAGCAGATTGTAACTTTGTAAGAATGCAATCATGTCAAGGAAAATTTTTATATGAGTAAGGATCATCATAGGCCTCAATATAATCTTGAGTCACCTGTAGATGTGTTTGACTAGCAAGAAGACAAGTTTGATGCTTTTAAACATCAAGCACATCATAATATAGATGAAGGTAAAGTTGAGAAGAGTCTCATGACTTTGAAAGAGAAAATTAAGAAGTAAAAAAGGATCATAAAAGAGACCAAGTAGGCTAAAATGTCAAGAATATCTCAAAGAGATATAAAAATACCATTCAAAGGATTCTTAAGTGATGCACTTACAACTAGCAAAGGTCTCTGAGTGGTAATTAATTTGAAAACCTTCACAAACACGTTTTATTTGAAAAACATCCATCATATGGTGATTTGTTCTCATGGATTATATATGACTCTAGAAACATTATTTTTTACCTCAGTTGAATCAAAAGAGGTTATTTCATTACCTCAAACAAGTCTGTACATAATAGGTTAGGTGTGTTATTTTGTGTTTCTTATTGTTTGTTTTCCCTAAATGCCTTTGGCATAGTGTGTTTATTTATTGTGTCGTGAGTTTGAGTCTTATGAAGGTATGGTATTTTTAGTTTGTAGCATAAAGGTGATTCCATTGTGCACTAAGAGGATAAGGGCACTGATCCAATAACATTACAGGCATGCTACCCCTGTGAAACACTAATTTATTGAACAATTTTTGACACTAAGTCAAAAAGGTCAACCCCTATAGGTTTAAACTTTTGTAGGGTTATCAAAACTTTTATGTGGTCTTATCATGGTTCTAAATTTTCTCCATGTGGTCATATTTGTCCTTATTTATCTTGGTCCAAGGTTTGGTCTCATATGTACTTATCTAGCCTTATGGATTATATAAGGTCTTGGTGTTATCAAATATCTTAAAATGTTTTACATGGTTTATATTCATTATAAAATTTTACTAATGTGTCTTTAAGGTCATAATATTATGTATTAATATTTTATCATGTTCTTATGTGTTAAAATGTCATTTTGGTCACAATTTGGCCTATTTTTAAGGATTTGTACATACCAAATTCAAATTAAAATGTTTAAAGAAGTTAAAAAACATGAATGATGTCAGATAATGTTCATATATGGTTAGTTACTAACAAACTTGCAGGTTAAAGACCTAAAATGGGTAAAATACTACTTTACAAACATTGTTGGGCACTTTTACGGCCTTGAAAGATCATGGTTTAGTTTAAAATGGTTTGGACTTCCAAAGGTCATTTTTAGGATTTTTATCAAGTCTCAAGTAGTAAAAACTCATTAAACTCTCTCTCTCTCTCGTCCATCACTACCTTCACAAGCTTAGAAAGGAAAAAATCACATGTATAGTATGGATGTGTGTGTGTGTGTGTGTGTGTGTGTGTGTGTGTGTGTGTGTGTGTGTGTGTGTGTGTGTGTGTGTGTGTGTGTGTGAGAGAGAGAGAGAGAGAGAGAGAGAGAGAGAGAGAGAGTTGGGAGATACAAATTTGTAAATTTTTATGGGTAATAATTATATTAAAATCAGTTTCATTGGTTTTTATATTTATGGCCCCTCATTTATTAACAATCACTAAGAGTGATAGTAAGTCATTGTGTCTTATCCATCTAAGCAGGGTCTAATGTTGCTCTGATTTCTCCACTTCAAAATTTGATGGAGAATGGTTTTGAGGGATGTTTTTAGAGGTCATAATATTATTTTAAATGTGGTTTTACTCAATAAAATCAACCTTCTCAGGTATCTTCAACATGAGGAAAAGTGTCTCAAGTATAAGGTGTTTTAGTCTTCCCTGCTACAAGTGTTTGGTTATTTTTGAGGAATATAAATTTTAGAGGTTTCCAATACTCCATTATTAATATAAAATCCACTCACTCTCCCATGGTTCATATTTTATCTCTCTAAAGTATTTATTTGCAAATATCTTGTTAAGAGGCATCATATCTTACTTTTTAAAAAGCATGGTCTGTGCATAAATGGTATTATACAAGTTTAAACATTAATGTTGGTCCAAGTGGTAATAAGAGACTAATGTAACATGAGATAATAATATGGATAAGTTCATAATTTCAAGGTGTTAAGAGGTTAGGTAAAATTGTAATCTTAAATAAGGTTGAAATGTATTTTAACCACCCATAGGTCTACAAACTTCTAGATGGACATCCATGGGACCTAAGTTCTATGTGGAGTATGTTGAAGTAGTGGATAAGTATGATATATACTCCTAAAAAACCATGTGAAACTAGATAGGCACCATTGTATCATCAAAATTCATTGATAGACTCATAAAATTTCACTGTCAACACACAAAACTTGCACATAAGTTGACTATACACACAGTCTGTACAAGTGAATAAACAAGTTGAGGATGACATATTAGTAGTCAAAAGGTCTAGGATTGTTTAAACATGATAATTAATATAAAATATTTTATTCAATCTTTAAACTTAAATATTCAAAATTTATTTACATTCCATATAAGCAAAATGAATACCTACAAGCCCTAAACCTATAGGTCCTCATTTTAGATTAAAACAAACTATCAAAGAAGATTTAATGTGGGACAATGATTATGTATAAAGGTATGAGGCAAGTCATAAATAAATGAATTAACTAAGTTTAGAAGCCTTAATGTATATGCATAGGTTTGTGTACAAAAATAAGAATGCAAAGGTCTAAAAACGTCATGAAGCAACTAACGAACCTTGTGAGGAAGTGAGAAAGAACTCTCAATGAGGTTTGAATATTGTTAAGGTTTCACGGTGGAGTTGAAAAAGACAAGCTCAAGACCACATGATTAAAGTCTTTCCTAATGATCACCTACAACCACCTTTTGAGAAGGTACTCTATAACAAGTGTATGTTTAGAGAGATACAAAGTTTGGACAAATTCAAAAGGTTATTAATGATTATTATGGTGGTGTCATATCTAATAATTTAAAACAAAGTTATAAATTCCTAAGGTAGTCAAAACCTCAATAATTGGCACCTACAATAAGGCTTAGAGAGCAGGGAGAAGTGTATTGTGTATTGTGAAGTCATGGTGACTTGGGAGTGAAAATTTAAAGGGTTCCAAAATACCAATAATAGGATAGAGTCATTGAGATGTAAAATATTTTTAATGGATTCCTAAAACCCATAAATGTATGCATACTAATCCTAATGGACACTTATAGGTTGCAAGGTCAATAGGCTAGTTTTACACTTGAGGAAGTGGAAAAATGCATATGAAACATTGGAATATAGTTTAGATGATGGTTACATATTTATAACTATTTGGATTTATTCAAATTCAAAATACCTAAGAAAGATCACAAGATTTTATTGTTTATAAATCATTTAAAACCCTGCCTACTTAGCCAACATGAGTTATAGGCCTATCTACTTTGGTAAGGAAAAGTTGCTTATTTAGAGTGGAGAAAAGAGGTAAGAAGAGAGTTAAATAATTTTAGATGGTTCATGGGGATGACATGACTCCATAAAACCCTTATGTTTACTCAAAGTGAGGCTAATAAAGACAGACCATGTCTAAGCCTGTAGAATTAACTCATACACAAGATAATCCAAAGATTAGTCAGTGAGAGGGAATTTTGAGGGAAGTGATAGATAGCATATGGAATTAGATAAAAGTAAAATATCCAAAATGAGGTTAGAAAAACAAAAAAATCTATCAACAGAGTTATCTAAACCCTCTATACATAGTCAAATGGTGTTTATAAGCCTATTTGCCCTCATGAAAGCTCTTACTTGTTTTGAGAGAGTTAAAGTCCAAGAGAAGGTTTGAGGGAGAGATAATCATTATTAATTGGTTTAATGGTGACATTATAATCTCATTTTGACCTTCAAACTCAGTGAGAAAGCATGAAATGATGATCAACTATGTCTAGGCTTATGGGGCCTAATTCATACACATGCAAGCCTATAGGATAGTCATAGATAAGATGGATTAATGGGTGGTAAAATGAGATATGAAGGTACTGATAAGTGTGTAGTGAAATTACAAACCCTATAAGACCCTCCAAAGGTAGGGTAAGGTAAGAAAAGTACAATTTGACTTTGAGACTAAATTTAGATTCCTTCAAGGTAGGGTTGTAGTCTGATTTTAGGGTTGTAGTCTAAAATCAGACTTCTACTCACTTGGTATGATCATGAACCTATGCATGGGATATAAATTAATTTAATTTATGGTATTGATATCTACACACTTCATTCTTATGGCATCCATTTTTGGATTGAGCCCATCACCTACATGAACAAAGCTTAAGAGCTTAAACCCCTCTTCAATGGCTTACTTACAACCCAAGAGATGCCATCTTTCACTTATAACTTTCATGAGGTTTTTCATGGGACCCAATGGTGTTTTTAGGTGGTTTATGGGTCCCATAACTAAAATATTGTGGCATTAGGAGAGATAAATATGATCTATTCTTTATGAACAATTCTTAAGAATAGAACATGCCTAAAACCCTAGTAAAGACCAGTTGAGAGAGATAAGATACTAAAGTGTATGAAATGACATGAGTTTATCTTGAAACCTCTTAAACATTTTTGAGGACTCCAAATATATTATCCAAGTGTACTTTATACTTGAATTTGTATGGACTATATTAAATGCTCTATTTTACATGGTTTTTGGTGTTTTGAGAAATGAAGAACTTGAAAACTATTGGAAGAGTTAAAATAATATGTATTTAATATATTAAAACCAAAAAATATGCAAAATATATCTTAGAAGTGATCAAATAAACTCCATTCTTCAAGGTAGTCTCAAACAGGCCTAAAATGAGACTAGGTTTCAAGGCCATTTCATGGTTATCACACTTTCACAGGTTATCAAGGCCTAAAATTTGAAATTAATGTTGGTAATAGGATAGGTAAAGTGAATCACATTATTTTGGGTGGTTTCACATGTTTGTGAGATCTCTAAAGTATAATAATAAGCTTTTAGGCAAGGAGGCCTAATTAAGGCCTAATTGAGGAGAGAGAAAGGTAGAAAAAGGCACTTCTAGAGTTTGGACCTAAAACTTGACATGGAGTTATAAATACATATTGTGTCCTAAAATATTCCATAATTTTTTTAGTACCATATGTACACTATCCTACATAATTAGATTTACATGTTTTTAGGGCTATAAGGAAAATAGGCCTAATGAGAGCTTGAGGACAAAAATGGAGTTTTGGGAGTTATTAAAGGAACAAAAATGGATTAATTTAGGTTTTATAAGGTATTTTAATTCCTTTCATGTATTTATAGTTCATTTGAGATTATGAATTCAAATTTTGAGCCACTTGAACAAATCTAGGCATGGGAAATGAAGAGTTTCATGATACCTAGGCATGAGAATGATGAGTACCACTAAAATGTCAGATCATAGGAATTTATAAGTGTAGGTAAGGTGTCAAATGAGGAGGTATGAATTTATTCATGTATAATTGATGATTAATAATCCCATTTGTCACTCTTTTTATGCAAGGAAGGGTAGTTTTAAAGAAGATGATCAAGGTGTCAAGCTGAATTTTGACTCCTACATTACTTGGAGGACTAAGCATCTTCAAAGGAGAGACACATGGATTTGAAAGTATATTTATATTGTTCATAACTCCTTGTTTATAAATATCACATATACACTTATAAATATCCTTGTCCTATGCCCCTCTCTCTCTCTCTTCTCAATTATTTATATAAGTAGCCAATTTTGGCCTTGTAATATATCCACATCTAGTATGGTGAAGTCCTGCTAGTTTGAGTAGTAATTTTTACTTTGAATAAAATATTTCAAGTTGGTTTTAAGTTCCCAAATTAATTTTCAAGTGTTTTATTTATTTCATGGTTGAATGGAAAGTGATAGTTTTCTCTCCTTGTGTTCATCTCACTCTCTCTTGCTTTGTGTAAGTAATATGCCTTCTAGTAGGTCACATAAAGTGTAGTTAGTTGTTTTGTGTGTATTTAAGTGTAAGGAAGAGTACTAGTTTCTATATTAAGACCTTATATTCATCTACCTTGATAAATACATGGCATCTTACCTTTATGTTGAAACACTTTTGTTAGAAGAACCTTAGGTGTTGAGATCAGTTTTGTAAATTACCCTTTCATAGTGCAAGCTCAGGTAGTATTGTGGACTTAATCTTGGTGTATCACCTATATTAGGCTAGGTTTAATATCCTTTTATCAATTTTTTTTCAAATCAAGTAGATTAGTGTTTAATTTTAGGTGTGGTGCAAGGAGATAATCCTTCAATCTAGAGACTTATCTCTCCCATAGTTACCCACAACTTGAGAGATATTTCTATGTTAAATAAAATTTAAGGAGGCTAGAGTAGATCTCCTTATGGTGAAAATTTGATTGATAACACTAAAAATTTACACTTTCTCTCTTATGTAGGTGATTTTGGGTGGACCATGAGTAATATAAAATTCTATACAAGATGAACTTGTGACATTGTTTATTTGAGACTCAACTAATTGTGGCTATTATAGGTTACTCTCAAAGTTTTAATAAATAATATTTGATATCAAAAATCCCCATCTATGGCTTTGATTGATATGTACTATGATATTCACATAATTACAACCTTCCAATAAAAATGTCTCATACCTCTATGTAGCATGACAGTCATACCTTTAATTGACATAATATCACAAGTGTCATTGTCCATAGGCTTGGTTTTGTACTATAAATTGCATTACCATTTAACATGAATTATTATTTCATTTCTAATTGCATACCAAAAATTATGGTTTAGGTGTGTTTTAGTTTAAAGTCCTGAGCGTTAGGTTATAATTTTCACAATGATGTTCTCTTAGACCCCATTATAAATGATGACATGTAGAGGCTGATAATTCACCCAAAAATTAGTGTGAAAAAGACACTTCCATTCCTTATAGGTGCTTATGTATGTGGTTTCAGCACTTAGACAAGCATCATATGAATCAATATCATCCATTTACATAGGACCTGATGTAGACTGCATAACTAAAGATTATGTTTTGTGACATTTAGAATCATCATATGATATTTTAAAATGTTTATGACACCATTTGTCATGTTGGTTCCTCCTACCTTTGTCAGGTGTAGAAGATTTTAAAATATTTTAGTGTTGTGTGGCCTTCTTAATTTTATCCCTTACATAATATGTTTCAATTATGTGATATAGGGTTATATCGTGTATTGTGAAAAAGATGGATATTGTGCATGACATTTGATGAATAGGAAAAAAATTCTTCATCTTTACCTTAGCTTTGAACTTGGTGGCATTGTGGCATGATTTATCTAGTGTGTTAGAAGTCAATAAATCCATATTTACATTAATATAAGGTGAGATCCCAGTTATGAAATTTAACACCTTATGTTACTCTATCATTTCTTTGTGAATACATGTAATGTAGTTCATGGACATTAGTATAGTCTTAAATTAACCACTCCTTAAATTTTTGTATATATGATAACTTGATGTATTCATTATCATTATGATCAATAGGGTAATGCTTATCCTTCAAGGCATCTAAAAATTAATTCCAAGTCTCAATAGGATCATATTATTTATCACATTGTATTTTGAAGGTTTCCCTCTAGTGGGACACTAAAATAGACATATTCAACACTATGAAGGTGATATTATCCATGTGAGTTAAATGAGTGATTGATAAGTATGACTCAAGTTTTTCAATATAACTATAAATTATTGTGGTATTTATTTTACCTTAAAACACTAGAATGCAAAAATTGACTTACATAGAATAAGGAGTGGTTTGTGGCCCAATATGCATCATTATTTCATGGAAATGATCAAAGAGTTTGTTATTTTTTTCCTCAAGGGCATATAGAAAGATATTATGGGTGTTTTGGAATGCCTCATGTGATATTTGGGTGTCAAACCATGTTTATTTTTATATGATGTTATTTTCACTATTTTGAAACATAAACAACTATAAGTCCTCCATTATCACATTTCTCTTGTGTGTTATAAGCATATGGGATATATTTATCTGATATCAATGATTTTCACCACAAGTACCAAGATGTTAGTGTGGTAGTCAATATTTAACTTGGTAGTGAGTTTCATATTATAAAATTCATAGAGGGAAACTAAATAATAATAAAACAATGAAACATTCAAGTGTGGAATTTTTTTAAAGAATATTACAACATCTATTAAATGAAAAAAATAGGGAAAGTACAAATCTATACAATATAAAATAAGGTTGGGAATATGTGTTCTTGTTATTAGAAGGGAAACACTTCCTTTTTTATTTACCTTATAATATAACATGATTTATTTATGTGTGTGATATGCTAGCCACTCATAGCATGCTAACAATCTCTTATTTACTTTTATGATCTACCTTGTCTCTGATCTCTTATGGGTCATAAGATTACAATATATGCATCATTAATATGAGGTGGTTATGATAGATTATATTTATAAAAGAGACATTAGTTCATATTTTGGATAAGTGATGGTTGGTCTTATCATAGGTATGTTAGTTGAACTTATTTCTATATTATATTATTGACAGGGCCTCTAACATGGCACATACCTAGAGAGTTCCACTTGGCATGTCTCATGGTAATACGAAGCTAACATACTGATACTAAGAATGAATTTTAATATGTAGTGAAAGGGACCTATGTGATATTATTCATGCAACTATGGAAATACATAAAGGTATTGTGAATCTTGCACAAGTGATGTATGATGCTACAAGGTAGCATGCACAATATGTAGTTAAGGGAAAATTGTATGACATAGGATGGTTACATGGTATGGTACAAGGTGATATGCCAATATATGGAGGTAATATAAGAATTTGGTAATTTTATAATATTAGAGAATTCAAATTCCTCATGAGGAGTGTGTTTCAATGAATTTCTTGCTTATGTTTTGAAAAGATAAAAGAAGAAACTAACTATGGGTATGGTTGAAAAACCTATTTGATTATGCATGCATGAATCAAAATATTGTGGATAAATCCTAATTGGCTTGGGAGGATGACCTATAGATAATAAATAACTAAAGCAAATTTATTTATTAGATATATAGTTGAGTGGATTTCCTAGCGATAGCTAGATCCTAGAAGAAAGGGATTCCTTAGGGGATGTCAATCCACATGTTTTCAATAATTAAGTTTATAAAGCAAAAAAGAGGGTACTTGCATCAATATGCTTGCTAGAGGAATATACTAGAGATGATTAAAATAGAAATAAGATAATTAATACTAGTGCTAAATAATTGGGGTATGCTTCAAAAAATTAGAAAGGGTTTTGTGAATAGGCAAGAATATAGAAAATCAGGTTTGGTTAGGGGTAGGTAGGTGAAAAAAACTTGTTGGTTTTTACTACCATAATGACCATCGACGGTTGGGTTGACCATCAGTGGTTAAGGTGACCATCAATGTTCAAGCTAACCATCAATGGTTAGATAGACGATCAACAGTTGAGATAACTATCGATGGTTACTGTGTATAGATTTGGGTTGGTAAAAGGGTTGATTAATAGGATTAAAAAGTGAGATTTTTGGAGTTGGGTTATTTTTGGGCTAAATACAAAAACAAATAAACTAATTAAATGTTGGAAATCACATACTTATCTTATAAAAGGTAGATTGGATGGATGCTTGAGGTGGTTGACTCATGGGTAGAGTCTAGTATAATTTTGATAGAGTAACAGTACTTAGCACTTTGGTAGAGTAACGGTGGTAAGTTATCTCTCTAACATAGTAGCTGGTTCATTAGATTGTTGATGATGATTGACTTGTAAGACAAAAATAACTCTAGATGCACAAGCTCTTGATAATAATGGTATATTGTAGATTGTAGATCCCTTTTAACCGCTTATTCCTCTCTTCTTATAGGCAAGGAAGGAGAGATACAATAATATGTGAACTAGACTTCCTAATTTTAACTCACTCATGCAATGGAATACATGTGGATTAAGAGAAGTTATTTTTAGAAAAGCAAGGTGGGTGAGTTTGCATGTTGATGGTTGAAGAGGTACACCCTGACTATTGATAGTCAAGGTGACTATCGATGATCAACTTGATTGTCGATGGTCAAAGGTGAAGGGTTAAAAATAGATGAAAGCTAGGGTTAAGATAGTTTAGTAAAACTAACTATGGATAAGCTTAGTTAGGGGTTAAAGGGTTGGATTGGTCCTAAGAGGGTCCTAAGGTGGTTTATGGGTATTATGACATTTGAAATCATGGTGTGTATTTTTGGTGTCTATATTTTTCCCATTTTTTATGTGACTTGAATTAAATAACTATAAAACAAAAATTGATGATGGTCAAAGGTCTAGTTACCCTGAGTATGGGAGGAGGTGTTCCCCCTCAAACTAGGAGATGATGACGTATAGCATAATCAAGTGTAGGTTTGACAAGGTGGGTGAAGGTGATGATGAAAGTGGATGCCATGAAGGTAGATGATAGGTTTGGCACTAAAGCACGAATAGGTGCATAAAGTATGATAAAAAGGTATGATAGCTAAGATCATGTAGTGACTAAGGTTTCTATGGTTGATAACAATAAATGTTAGTGCTAAAAAGATAAGTGACCAGTGTAGTGTGTGACTACATTTCAGGTGTGGTAGTTGGGTACACCTATTAGTCTCCTAGACAAGGTCAATGTTTCCATAAGTATCTAAGGCAGGAAGTGCTCTTATGGAAAACACAAATAGGTCAAGTATCATGGGTATCCAAATTAGGAAGTGCTCCTTAAAATATATAAAAATGTTAGGTAAGCATGAGGTGGTGCAAGTTAAAAAATGGTCAATATGGCAATGTTGTCACTATAATCAAAAGACCATGAAAATAGTGTCATAAAATGAATGTTAGTTGGGATGAAATAGACCAATGATGAGGTATGATATTTGGTGGGAGAAGGTTAATCTCCATAAGTGGGTTTAGGTTTATGGTAGAAGGATATCTCCAAAAATTTGGCACTTAGGTTTGGGTACCCAAAAAATTTAAAATGTGGGTTTCCTGACCATCAATGGTCAAGGGTCCCAAGATCAACCATTGATGATCACCCTAACCATTAATGGTTAGGGGAAAACCCTAAAAGGCCAAAACATAAAAAGTGAAAATGAAAAGTCATTTTCACTCTTTCTATTTAACTTCTATGTTTTTCATGCTCTAGTGAGTTAGAATTTTGTGAGTGATAGTATTGACGAAGGTGGATTAAGTATTTTACTAAGTTGGTGATTTTTGATTGGTTAGAGGCATGTGCTGAGGTGAAATACTAGGACTGATGATGTGGGGTGGATGAGGATGTGGATGAGCAACAAGATTCAGGCTCTGACCTCGATAGAGGTTGAATAATGAGGTAGGTGATGTGTTAAATTGATAGAGTAGTTGATTTGGTTACTTTATTAGTTAAATTTGGGTAGTTTGTGGTTATTAGGGTTTTGGGGGGTTGACCTAGAGTTAGGTTTTGCTTGTGATAAAAATTAATTGATGAAATTTGAAATTAAGAGGGAATTGAGGTTAGGTGTAGGATATAGGATAGACATAAGTAGTTTAGGTGTTAAATTTGTGTTGTTCTAGTAGCTTTTTGGTAGGGTAGGGTTAGGTATTTTACCACTAGTGGTCACACATAGTCACTATCCATGGTTCTACCTAACCATCGATGGTTAGTCTTGATTGTCAATGGTTAGTCTTGACCATCAATAGTTAGTCTTGACTTTTGATGGTTGACTACTGAAGCAAAATGGTTTCTTTACCATCAGTGGTCATAAAAACCATCATCAGTTAAAAGAATGGCCAAGTGGTTTATAAATAATAAAGGAAAAGGGGTGTTTTAAAATTTTTAAAGGATGATGGATATAGGGTAGGTGTCAAGTAGAAATGGTTTGTTAAAAAGGTTTAGGTTTTTGTTGGAAAATAGAGTTAGGTAGTGGATTGATAGGTCAAGGTAGGTGTTAAAATGTTCATAAAGGTCACTTTTAAGTGTGAAAGGTAATGTTATAGAGGTAATTATTGGGGATTAGTATTGGAATAGGTTGATTTAGGTTGGTTTAGGTTGACAAAAGGGGTTGATTTGGAAATGAGTAATGGCAATGGAAAATTAAGTGTGTGTGCTAACTTTAATTTTTACAGGCATGAGATCATATTTATATGAGGGATTGGGTCCATAAGATCTTTGCAGAGATCCATAGAGGGGTGATCAAGTATGATTAGACACACATAAGAGAGGTCAACCTTAGATCTATGAGACACTATCAGTGCTTGCCATGAGATACGATGATGATTATGGCCCTCATTATGAGATGAGATCCAGCCATGAATACCTTCCTCTTGCCAACAAGAGTGATGACCATCCTATTAGAGGATGTCCATAGGATTACATAGCTACCCATTCAGAGGGAACTGATATATCACATTGAGATCGAAGAGAGGGATGAGCAAATAGAGCTATTGTATGGTGAGGATCGGGCCCTTACTAGGTGACATGCTAATAGTTTTAGTTATGAGCCATTATACTAGAGGTATTTATATGAGAGGCATTTGATGACCATGATGATGATGGTAGTTTCCTATTTTGCATTATCAAATTTGAGCAGTGGGTAGTTTCCTTATTTTTTATTGGGTGTGGTAGTGGAGATGTTATTTGGTAGGACAATGTTTGGGTGGGCACCACTTTTGCTAGTTTAGATCTATAGGGAACTATGGGGATTTTGAGCTAATAGGTGATATGGGATCAACATGGGTTTTATGCTCCACTATTGGGAATATGAGCACATCAAGGTTATGAGACTATTAGGGTTACCATGAGAGCACTACACCTAGATGGGTTTTAGAGTGGTTTTCATGAAATAAAGGGGAGACTACATACTAATATGAGATAGAGGAGGTGCAAGATATATTGACCAATTTAGGGATGCATTATATGGCTTGGTTTAGGGAAGATGTTAAGTTTTTACTTCTTGAGCCACATCTAAAAGAGGTGGTCCTAGATCATGAGGAGATACCTATTAGAGTAGGGGTTGAGGATGTCAATTTTGTTATTGGTTATGCAGCATACTACCAAGAAATTTATGCAAGAGTTTATTTCGGGTGGGATGATGGTGGATGATAGGATATGGATGTGGATCCAACTGGTGGGGTCCAAATCTACAAGTAAAAGGAAGTGGCCCTAATGGTCAAGCAAGGGAAGCACCGGCTACCACACAGGCATATATTTTAGGGTTATTAGGATAGGTGGCCACATTATAGGGCTAGATTGTAATACTATAAGGTCAGGTTGCCACCATGACAAGTGAGAGAGATCAAGCTAAGACCTCTCTAGAGTTGGTGACCTAGGAAAGGGATACCTTGAGATAGAGGGATAGAGAATCAGTAGAATCAGTAGGATGGCCACTAGGTACTATCTTTATGGCATGGTACTTGGCCATAGTCAAGGTTTTAAGGTACTACAAGGATATTATTCTAACATAGTGTCATAATCAGCCTCGATGGGATGAGTATAGCGCTAGATTAGTAGGTGGAGTAGTTATGGAGACTTTAGGTTAGTGGGCCACCTTAGTAGGGGGATATATATGCATCCCAAGAGGAGAGGAAACAAATGGTAGTGGTAGTGTAGGTGGAGCCAATATTAGTGATTCCCTAAGGGCATGATGTGATATGTTATGATATATAGATACTGATGTACATGATTTTGATATTAGCTTGCATGTCGATGTAGCGAGATGTACATGTATTAAGAGAGAGAATATACATTATCACATGCATTATTTATTTAGATGGCATGATGTATATTTGAATTATGAGCTATATGTGTGTGTGTGTGTGTGTGTGTGTGATCTTTATTTATTTCTCATGTTCATGGTGTATGATTTGCACTTGGTGTTTATTGTTTATGATGTTATGTTTACATTTCTTATACTATGGTTATGTAGACACTGATATATACTTAGCTAGGCATTATGTGGTTTTGATGTATGGTTATGTTTCCTGGTTGCTTATGATATACTAATGTTTAATGAATATATGCTTCATTAGTTATACATAGACATGTGGTGGAAAATGGTTAATTATTTTAATTACTTATGGATGTGATTATCATGCTTGGTATGGTTATGGTTATACTTGTTAATGTTTATGATAAAACACATGAGGTGGTTTAATTAACAACACTAGATGTGATAATAAAGATCATAATCAAGAAACAAATATTGTAATGAAAAAATCAACTAGTCATCATAAGATAAGAAGAGAGTATGATGTTTCTTCATTGACAAGGACTAAAATAGAACCAAATTTAGATTGGCTAAATGAACATAAGCCCTTCAAATGCTTTGCATTAGTGTTTTTTAGTTGGTTAAAAGGTGTCTTGACCACATAATGTTAAATAAGTTTAAAATCTATTGCTTATAGGGGAAATGGGTGAAAATGGAACCTTCTTGTGAGACTAGCATTCCTCTTCTATAGGTGTCCAAAGATTTAATTTAAACAAGCCTATGCCATGTAAACTGTAGACTGATTAATGTGGGAAGTCTACTTATGAAATACGATTGTGGCTTCCACTTTATTATGTTGTTTGAGAGACAATTATGACTATCAAGATTATTTTGATTTTATTTTTATTGTGATAATGGGTCATTTGATTTATTTATATATATATATATATATATATATATATATGGGAAGTTGATCGATGTGAGAAACTTCTAAAAAATTGTTATGATTTTGACAAATGCTTATTCAGCCATCCTTGAAAAGAGTGATCTAAGTTTATATTCTTTGCTTAATTCTTTTTTGATCTCTATCCTTCAAGGGATCAGTCTAATTTATATTTGGTAATTTCAAAGAAATTTTCATTAGTTATCCTTCAAGGGAGCAGTCTGTGAATACTAGGAATGATCCATGATTGTTATTGGTAGGGATGGTTTAATTTGATTGCTTTGAACTTTATTGACATAGACTTGCTTAGGTAGATTTAGTGGTTCATAATTTTGAAGGTAAAACTAAAATCATAATAAGGTTAATTAGGTGTAAAAGAGGTTTAGGTGAAAATGATCATGGGGATCCATCCAGAAAAGGGGTAGAAAGTACAATAAGAACCATTCCATGGGTAGATCCATGATACCCATTATTTAAGATTAGGATATGACTATGATGGATAATCACATGATTCATCTTTAATTAGCTTCCCCTAAAATAGGGAGATAGAATGTGGGTGGATAGCAAGGGATGAGTTTAAGTTAGACAAAAGGTGGACTTGATCTTTCTTAACAAAAGAATGAATGTAGATGTAAATCATTGAGAGGCTCAGGCTCTGGGTTTCTTTTGAGAGAAGACAACTAGTAAGCTCCTAATCCATATTTTTGGGTTATGATATAGGGTTCAAGCTAATTGAAAGCAAACTTTCCCCTCTTGCTTTTTTACTTATTAGTGACATGTTGGTTTTCCATTAGGATGAGGTCTATGATATTGAATTCTTGCACTTTAAGGTGTTTGTTATAAGCATGTTTGATTTTCTCTAGATAGATATGAAAATGGATGAGGGTTACTAAATGATGCTCATCAATTATCTCAAAGTAAGCTAAATGGTGCTGATGATAATTTCTCTTAGAAACAAGATCTTGTAAAGATATGTGAAGAGAGGTGATTTGGACTTTAAGAGGAAATATGGCCTCCACTCCAAACACAAGGGAGAAAGGGGTCACACTTGTAGGGGTTATAATGCTAATATGATATGCTCATAAGGAAAAGGAGATGTGTAAATGCCAATCCTGACTAGATTCATTAACCATTTTAGTTAGCATATTATTAAGAGTTTTGTTAGAGAATTATACTTATATATTAGCTTGAGGGTGATAGGGTGAGGAGAAACTTAACTTAATTTTGAATGCATCACATAGACCCTGGACTTGCTTATTTTTAAAGGATTTACTATTGTTGGTGATAATCTTATGAGGAACATCGAAGCAGTAGATGATATGATGGTTGATAAAGTCAATGATCTTTTCCACTTTGGTTGAGACTAGGGGAATAGCCTCTACCCATTTGGTAAAGTATTCAATTGTGGTGATGATGGAATGATGTCACATCAATGAATAGGGATTAATTTCACCAATGAGGTCCAGACCTCATTATGAAAAGGGATTTAAATCGATAGAAACATGAAGGTTGTGGTTAGGTGTGATGTAAATTAGCATGTTGTTGATACTTGACACACTTTTTAATGTAATCAAAATAATCTTAGTTAAGGGTAGGCCAATAATAGATAAGAAAAAGGATGCACTTAGCTATAGTGAGGACACTAAAATGTCCTCCACATATATCATCATGCATTTACTTGATAGCATGAGAGGCTTCATGGCTACACATGTAACAAAAGAGGAGCCAATCAAAGTTATGATTATATATAATAACTCAGAGTATGGTATAATGTGAGGTAGTCTAAGTAAATTCTCTTTGAGTATTCTTAGAGAAGCAAAAAAAACTACTCCAAGGTTAATATATTTAAAGGTTTACTAATACCAAAGGTCAAGTTGGGTCTCCTCCACATTGAAAATGGTGGGAGAATCTAGTTTGACATAGGAAGGTTGGGTAAGTCTATGGATAATGATAGATAACTTAGAATTTGAGGGTGAAAATGGGATTTGAAAGGCGAGGGAACCAAGGTGTTGACAAACTTATTGGTAGATCATGGGGTTGACTAGATGTTATAATGTTTAAATGATGCTATGAGTTCATCAACTAGTTGCTTGTACTATTGTAAAACATCATTCTTAAACTGGTAAGAGCCATTGATTTGATTGACCACAATTTTAGAGTCACCAAATATATTGATTGTTTTGACTCCCAAGGCTAAGGTGGCTTGAAGACCTATCACTAGGGCTTTGTACTCAACCATATTATTGGTACATTCAAAATCAAGCTTGAAGGACAAAATGATAGGTTCAATATCAAAGGGGATAAGGATAGTACCATCTCCCCCACCATGTTGACATTTTGATGTGTCAAATAACATGGTAACTTGATAGGTGAAATCTACTTGAGAGAGAGTCACAATGGACTCATCGAGAAACTAAAGAGGAGGAGGTTGGTTATTTACTAAAGATGCCTCAACCAATTGGTCAGCAATTACTTAACCCTTAATAGATGTTTTTTGAAGGAACTCAAGATCAAACCTTATTAAAATCATGACCCACTTAGTTTTACACTAGTTTTTGTATGGCTTAGAGTGCATGTACTTGAGTGGTTAGTGTTGGTTATAACATAGGTTTTGTGGTTAAGAAGGTAGTGGCAAAGTTTGGTGGCCATAAAGATTAAAGCTAAGTAAATAATCATGGTATGGGAATAATGAGTCTCATATTATACAAGCATGTGGCTAATATAGTAGATGGCTTTCTCTTTACGGTATTCATCTTGGTGAGCTATCATTGCCCCTAAGGAATGGTTGATGGTAGAGATATAAAGGTAAAAGGGTTGGTCATCTTTGGGAGGGGTAAGGATAGGTTGTGATAAAAGGTATTATTTTAGTGAGTCAAAATCATTTTGATAATCGCTACTCCACTTGAAAAAGACATCCTTCTTTAGAAGGTGGTGGAAAGGTTGGCATTAGTCTAAAAGCTAGTAGATAAAGTGATGAATAGATTAAAGCTTCCCCTGCAAACTATAGAGTTATTTGAGGTTGACTAGAGGAAGCATGTTTAAGATTGATTTGATTTTGGTTGGATTGACTTTGATTCCATGAAGGGAGATAATAAAACCAAGAATCTTTCCTTATAAGACCCCAAAAATGCAACATGATAATGGATAAGCCACTCAAAGATGATCTGGAGAATGGCTAAATGGTCCTTTCAAAGTTTAGATTTTCCAAGAAGGTCATCCACATAGTCCTCTATAATATTATGGATAAGATCATGGAAAATGTAGGTCATGACATATTGGTAGGTTGTACCAATGTTATTTAGTCCCAAAGGCATGAATCTATAGAAAAAGCTTCCCCAAGGGTTGGTAAAGGTGGTTTTATGTTGATCTTCAAGAGCAATTAAGATTTGATTGTAACCCAAGAATCTATCCATAAGAGATAACATCTCATGGCCAGTTGTAAGATCAACAAGCTATTCAATGTTTAGAAGAGGAAAGTCATCTAAGGGGAAAGTGAGGTTTAGGTCATGAAAGTCCACATAAATGTATAGTCTCCCTATGGCTTTAGTGATAGGTACAACATTCAAGACCCATTAGGAGTAGTCAGTGGGTTGAATAAAGTTGATATATAGAAGATGTTAAAGCTCTTCTTTGATGAGAAAGGATATATGGGGATGCATGCATCAAATATTTTACTTAATAGGCTTGGCATCACGATGGGTGATTATTTTATGGGAGAAAATGGCAGAGCCAATTCCAATCATATCACTATAAGACCAAGCAAAAGCTATGCTATGGTCTTAGAGGAAAGAGTGGAAGTCATGAAGTTATTTGGTATTTAGTGATTGGCCAAGTTTGATAATGTATGGATGATCTAGAGTGCCCAAGTTGGTATATGTGGTGGATTCATTAAACATGGTTGATGTCTCAAGAGGAAGGGATTTGTGGATTGAAGAATTTGGGGAACTAAGGTATGTGAGGATAAAATCATCATCTTGACACTGGATAGTGTTAATGGTAGGAGAGTCCTATCCTATCATCTTAGGATAGATCAAAGGGATGGATATGATCACCCCTCATAATAAGTTAGGCTTCTTAGGTTGATCATGTTGATGAAATTTTTTTTGGTGAGATGATGTCATCATCCTCACATGCAAGTGGAGGAGAGGTTAGTGAGGAAGGGGTATCTTCTTCAATAATGGTGGTGGTAGGTGGTTTGGGTTGCTTCTTGTTGGGTAGGGTGAAACCAATTCCATGATCCTGATGAGGTTTCTAGGTCTCAATGGAGACCAAATAATGTGGGTTGTTGTCATACTACCCAAGACTAAATCCATTCCAAGCACATAGATGGAGTTATGGCTTAATAAAGCTCAGTTTATCTAGGAAAGATAAACTAGTGGTAAATGGCCTAGGGAAGAGAGTGGTGGTATAAGTACCAAGGGGTTTGTCAAATACCCTATAGATAAAATGGGTTTGATGGTGGGGAGGTCCAAAGGGAATTATATTTCTAAAATTGGGGTCATATCCTAACTAGTTGGTGAGGTGTCTATACTTGTGAGGAGTAGGGAAAGTATCAAGGCATAAAAGGTGATACTCTCCCATCAAAAGGTAATGGAACATAGATTTCAAAGGGTCCATGATGGGGATCTAATCAAAGGGGATGGATGAGCTAGTCGATGCCTCATTGGTAGAAGGGGAAATGATGTCCACTTTGGTGGTTGAAGGTTGGGTTTTAGCCATTAAGGATGTGCTAGATGGAGATATGAGGACATCGTTGGGGTGGTAGGTCATGTTGCATGTCAAGAAAGGACTTAGGTCAACTTGGATGGTGATGACTTGACTTTCATGCTCAAACTTAATGCAATGATATAGGGTAGAGGGAATGCAACCCATAAAATAGATCCAGGGTCATCCCAATAAAACATTGTATTGGAATTCACCTTCTACTACATAGAAAATTTTACGGAGCATGTGAGGTCCTACACAGATATGAATGATAACCATTCCTAGGGTGGTGTTCATGGTGTCATTAAAGGAATGGAGGATGGTTGAGTTTTTATACATGACATTATTTAGAAGGTAGTGTTGGTTATAGGCATGGGAAGAGATAATGTTAATGTTAGCTCCCCCATCAATCATGACCCATTTAATGCAAATCAGTTGATGTAGGTAGCAATAAAGAGAGGGGGATTTGGGTCCTTAGGATGGATGGAAGGTATTTTAAAATCCTTGAAGGTAGTAATATTAAAAATTTAAAGGTCACCAATAAAGGCTACTAGAGGTTAGGGGTCTTTGGAATAGACTTCAACATATTGTAAAGCCTCTATTAGTGCTTGGTGGTGATGGGGTGAGGTAGAGATCAACTCATACAAGCTCATCTTTACTGGGGTCTAGTGAAGTTGCTTGAGGATAACTCTCCTAATGGATTCTAAGGGGTTAGATTGGGAGGTACCTAAAATGACTACCTTAGGTTTGGTTGAAGATAAAGAGGGATGGGTTTAATAGTGTTTGGAGGTTGAAGATGGATACATCCATGGAATGGACACCTTAGGTTTACCCTTATCCTTTTTATATGATCGAGTGACCATGTTGATAATATGGATAGGAGGAGAGGTTGAGGTATTAGATTGGGTAGATTCTTATTCAATCAGAGGTAAAAGTGGAGGATTAGGTAAGAGTTGGGCAGGTATGGTTTTTGGTTAGTTTGGTATAGGGCCCTTAGGAGGTTCATCTGTTAATATATCATCCTCATCATAAAACTCATGGATGATGGTTTGGATAGATTTGCATTTCTCTATATCATGGCCTGGTGTCATATGATAATCACACACTTGGTGGTTATTATACCAAATGGGTTTTGAAGCTAGGGGGACAAAGGGCTTGATGGATGGTAAGGCTAAACAAAAAATTTATAATAACCTACATAAAATGGTTGAATAGGATTTAGCTAAATGTGGTAAGGGTTTAGTGATCTTGGCTTTGGTTTTTGAGGTAGAAGGTTGTCTAGAAGCAAGTTTAGTGATAGGTGTCTTAGGTAAGGTGGTACTCTTGGTTGATGGCTTTGGTTTAGATAAAGAGGTCGATGAGCTAGAGGTGGAGTATCAAAAAGTAGGTAGCTTGGGTACTATTGGTGAGGTGAAGAGAGGTGCGTTAAAAAGTAATTGTGAAGGTGTAAGTAAAAGAGGTGGTGGAATTTTGGTAGAAATAATGGGATTCATACTTAAGGTATAGGGATGAGGTCCCAAAATGGAGGACAAGGTTGAGGGAGGCAAAATTTAGAACTTTGGGCCTCTAAGTAGTTTGACCTCTTTGGTTGTTTTGTTTTGGTTCTTGGTCCTTGGTCACTAATTTGGTGAGGCAAGATCCACCTTCAAAGATGGGTGGCTAAGACTCTATTTGGGGAAGGTACCAAGGTTCTTGGTTGGTTTGGATGGTTTGGTTTAAGAACTTTATTTGATCACTCAAGTTTTAGGTACTTTAGATGGATTAAGAATTGTTGGGTTGATAGGAGTTGTTAATGGTCTAGTTGATAAGGTAGTCTAAATAGTGGAACTGGTGGGTTAGTTTTTTAAAGGTATGGTTGAAGGTCATTATTTGGTAATATAAGGCATCCCTAATTACTTATAGAAGGTGGCTTGAGTCATGTCAGGGTTGGAGATAAATTCCAATTTTTGCACTAATTTAGAGAATGGTTTGTAGGCTAGTTTTATTCCCTAGATAGTAGACCTGGAAGATAATCCCATACATTGATACATAGAGAGGGTAACCTAATCCTCTTCATCAATAAAAGGATATGAATCTTGGATGGGTGAATCCTCTATGGGAGGATTAGAAATGAGTATTTCCTCTTTGAGAATGATTTCCATGGGAGGGGTAAGTTGCTTGGTTGTTGACAGGGAAGGTAAGATGGGTGTTTGGTCTGGTATGTCAATTGAAGAAGAGGTGGATGGCTCCAATAATTTGATAAGTGGAGGAGGAAAAAGGGGTGTTTCCTTAGTTTGGGTTTCTAAAAGAGGAGAAGGTAACTCTACTACTTCAATAAGTAGAGAGGGTGAGGGATAAATAGGTTGGTCAACAAGTTCTTTAGCAATGAGTGTATCAAGAACCATGTTAACATCATGAGAACACTCAACCCTATTAATTTCATTTTTATCAGATGGATGGTTAGGAAAAGTTTTCCTAAATATGTCAAGGGCTTAGTTTGGTGGTGTATTAGGGTTGTTCAATGTGAGATCCCCCTTGTCAATGAGAGATTGGACTATACTCTTAAAGGTGTTACACCTACTAATATCATGCCCTATCGCTCAGTGGAAGGCATATAGATCATTCTCATTTTACCAACTAGGTACAGGATGAGAAGAGTCAAATTTATAGGGTGGTTTTATAGGAGGAAGTTGAAAGATATTAGATTTCAATAACTTCTCCAAGATTGAAGCATAAGATTCTCCAAGCAGAGTGAATTGCTTTTGGTTACTATGGTTTTGGTTATTCATGTTTTGATTTAAGGAACTAGAGGAATTTGGTTAATTAACTGATGGTGGAGGAGAGTCTTTAAGGAAAACTACATTCACAATTCCCTTGTCTATAGTATTGTTATTGGGATGGTTGTTTGGTTTGGTAGAAGAAGCCTCATTGGTTTTATAGGTTGAATTCTTGTTTTTGAGATTTAGCTTACCCTCATCAATGGCTTAGTTCTCTAACTGATGTGCCATGATAAAGGATTCATCAAAGGTTTGAAATATTTTGACATGTAGTGTAGAGGAGATATGCTTGGCACATGCCAAAGCAAAGAATTTTATGTGTTCAGGTTGAGGCAAGGAAAAGAAAAGTTGGTTAATTAGGCTCCTCCAATGAGCTAAAAAATTGGCAATGGATTCATCCTCAAACTATCAGATGAGTAAAGGTTGATGATAGAGACTTTCTTAGAGATATTGATCAAGAAATGATCCAAGAAGTTTTGAGCTAGTTAGGTGAAGGAGAAAAAAGAGTGTTTGGGTATGACACTATACCAATCCAATGTCAGATCAGCTAGAGACATGGAGAAGAAGGGAATCATCATAGGTGATGAGATAAAAATCATGCCTAAATTCCCTAAGGTGTTATTAGGGATCCTCTTTACTTTGAAATTTATAAAACTTTGGAAGTTACCATTAGGGTGAATATGGCCTAATAGGTACAGATGGATGGATGGGCTCATTATAGATTTGGTCATATGACAAGATTTTGTGAGCACCCAAAATAAATGACTCTAAGTTGGTCATCTTGTCCATAATCATCTTCATTATGTCTACCTAGGTTTGTGCACCTAAAGGGTTATAAGATCTATACTACTATGATTGTTGGGAGACATACTAATAGTAGATAGAAGGTTAGGAGGCTACCACACATTGGTATGTGGATGCCAATGGTTGGGTGTAAGATACATAAGGGTAGGTAGAGGTAGGTGGTTGGGTAGTGGGTAGGGGTACATGACCTTGTAGATTAGGGATGTAGACAAAGTTTAGTGTAAGATGTAATTCTTGCGTAGGAGTGGTAGTTGGGTTGGTGACTGATGGAAGGGTGGCAACCCTTGTACCAATCAATGGTAATGTAGAGGGTATGTACACCATAAGGCTTTGAAGTAAGGTAGCGGTCGATGGATTGGGGGTAGTTCAAGGAAGGTTGGTAATGTTAGAGGTGGGCACTCCTAATATGGAGGGGTAGTTGGTAGGAGTGGAAGGTATAAGGGTAGTATTAGTTTGGGTTGGTTGGTTTTCCATGGTAGTTTTTAAGGGGTTGTTGGTTGATGAGGAAGCTTGGGTAGTCAAAAACTGGGTAGTAACCATGGTAGTATAGGTGCTCCCCATGAGGTGGAGAGGCATACCATAAGGTAGATATATTGGTGGGGCCTAACCTAAGATATTATAAGACATGGTGGTAAGATAATGTTACAAGGCTACAGGATTATAATCTAGGAAAGTAAAAAATTCTACATATCCTTTAGGAACTTCTTAAGGGAAAGTGGGGCTTCTTAATGGGTGAGAAGAGTATGTTAGTTTAGAGGTATATTCCATAGATGAAGAGGTGGAAGAGTTAAGTTTTCTTGGTGAGGGGTTTTTCTTTGTAAGGTCTCTTTGTTGTTGGCGAGTGAGAACCATATGAGATAGGGGAGATAAAAATCATAAATAGCCTCACTACTTAAACAAAGTGAAGACAAGAAATGATGAAAGAAATAAAATAACACTCTAAAAGAGATGTTAATCCTTATATTTTTAATTAATCTTGATTTTATCTTATGCCTTAAAGAAGTTGTATGACTAAAGTTGTCTTATAGAATGGGTACTAAAAAGGAAGTCTATGGTTGGTTTCAGGTTATATTTAGGTGCTAAAAAAGAATTTGTATTGAAATTAATATGTGGCTTGGTATTTGGGCCTACCCCCTCACTTCACACACCATAATGATAAATTTCTCAAGCGTTTAGCCAAAATATATTGATATCCAAAGTTTATACTCAACCAGAGAGCTGAATTGGTTCTTTCCTTGGTAATGACCTCCAAGTGGGATTATCAATAAAAGGTAATGTTAACATTAGGTGATGAAATCCTATTTTATCCTTGTCTCAAGTTTATTCTATGTTTAATTATTAAAAGTGGTTTGGTTGAGTGTGTACAACAAAGAGTGAAGCTATGATAGATTACTTTAATTTTAAGTTAAGCTATGTGAACTAAAATTCAAGAACTTGATGTATGCAATTAAATTTAAGACCAAAAGAAACTTTTGAATTCATTAATTAGCATGGAATAGAGAAAAAATGTAATCAAACAAGAATACAAGGACACAAGGGTACCACTAAGCATCCCAAAATGTTTTAATGAATTTCTTGCTTATGTTTTGAAAAGAGAAAAGTAGAAACAAACTATAGGTATGGTTGAAAAACCTATTTGATTATGAATGAATGAATCAAAACATTATTGAGAACTCCTCTTTGGCTTGGGAGGATGACCTATAGATAAGAAAACACTAAATAAATTTTTTTTGTTAGATAGATAGTTGAGTGGATTACCTAGCAATAGCTAGATCCTAAAAGTAAGGGCTTCCTTAAGAGCTATCAATCCACATGTTTTCAATAATTAATTTTATAAAATAAAAGAGGGTACTTGTATTGATAATCAAAAAGGGTACTAAAATTGATTACAATAAGCTAATTAGTACTAGTGATAAATGGTTGGGGAATGCTTTATAAAATTAGAAAGGGGTTTTTGAATAGGTATGAACATAGAAAATTAGGTTTGGTTGGGTGTAGGTAGGTGAAAACAACTTGCTAGTTTTTACTATCATAGTTACCATTGGTGATTGGGCTAACCATTGGTGGTTAAAGTGACCATCGGTAGTCAAGCTGACCATAAATGGTTGATATACCATTGGTGGTTGAGACAATCATTGATGGTTATGATGTATATATCTAGGTTGGTAAAAGGGCTAATTAACAAGATCAAAAAGTGAGATTCTAGGAGTTGGGTTATTGTTGGGTTGAATACAGAAAGAAAATAATGTAATTGAATGCTATAAATCAAATACTTATCTTTAAAAAGGTGGATTTTATGGTTTCTTGATTTAGTTGACTCATAGGTGGAGTCTATCATGATTATAGTATAGTAATAGTACTTATCACTTTAGTGGAGCAGTGGTAGCAAGTTAGCTCTCTGATGTAGTAGCTAGTTTGCTAGATTTTTGATGATGATTGACCTACAAGGCAAAAAGAACTCTAGATGAAAAATATCTTGATAAAAATAGTAAATTAAAGATCGTATATCCCTTTTCACCTCTTTTTCTTCTCTTCTTATAGGCAAGGAAGGAGAGTTACCATAAGATGTGAACTAGACTTCATAATTTTAAATCGCTTATGCAATGGTTCACACATGGGAGTTTTCATGTTTGTGGTTGAAGAGGTGCACCCTGATTTTTGGTGGTCAAGGTGACCATTGGTGATCAACCTGACCATCGACGATCGAGGGTGAAGGGTAAAAAATAGGTGAAAGTTAGGGTTAAGCCATTTTAGTCAAACTGACTATAGGTAGCCTTGGCTAGGGGTCAAAGGGTTGGATTGGTCCTAAGAGGGTCCCAATATAGTTTATGGGTATTATGACATTCATAATCATGGCATGCATATTTTTGGTTTCTACAAAGTGTTTAAAAATGTGTGGAAAGCTACACACAAATCAATCATGGTATGTCAACCTGCCACCTACACGAGATTATAATAATTAATTTCATAATTTTATTTGGAAACCATGTATTAAGAATTTTTTTATATATATGTTCCAAAATATCTATAAATTCATGTTTAGTGTGTTAATTTTCCTTTCAAAACACCTAATATTTTATTTTCTTTTGAAAACATTGGTACATATTTTAAACCAAGGGTACAACAAGAAGTAATGTTTTGGAGTTTAATATTAATGACTTGATCTATGTTTTGGTAGTTAGATAAAATCACTGCATTAATACAAATATTTTATGAAGTGATACAAGTGAGTACTTGAGTGGGTTCCAATGGAAAGAAAAAGAAAATATGATGATATAATTTTCCAAAGAGTTCAATAGTGAGGTTATTTACTGATAGAATTATCTGGGCATTACTTATGTTGTAAGTGATAAGAAGTTGTATTAAATAAAAAATTTATTGTAGAGATAGAGTTTTATTATGATTTTTTTTATTGTGAATGATTAAAAAATATTATAAGTTATAGCTCTTACAGAGTGATATATTGCTGAGAACTTCTTGCTTGATGAAACAAATGAAGTTGTCAGTAAATATGCTACATGATTATATTAAAATTTGCATCAAATGATATTTAAATAATTAGAATATATATAAATGTGTGAAAATAATTTAAACAATTGAAATATATAAGTTGTAAAAGGCATATTTAGAATAATAAATTACTAGATCATAGTCTAGGAAGTTGTACATGCACCTAATATTAAATAATTGGTGCATTAGTAAATTAAGGGAAATTATAAGTGGTTGTATAAATTTAATATTTTAATCCACCATAATGTGTTAGGTGTGATTTACTATGGTTTATGAAGCCTATCTATGTAACCTTCATATTTGATCAATGTTAATGAGTAAATTACATGTTTTATTGTGGTATCAAATCATGAGATCCAAATTGACTTAAAAAATTCAAAGGAAGAGGAATTTTTCAAGTGAGAAATAAAAAGAGGTGAAGCCTCATGGCACCCTCATTCTCCATTATTTATTGTAATAATTATTTTATGATGGAAAAATATTAAAATAAGAGAGAAAAAAGAAGATCATGTGTACTCTCAATCTCATGATCTTTTCTTTCTCTATTGAGATTAAATTTATTCTTGTATACGTCCAATTCCTATCACTATTATGATGTAATTGTCAATCTAAATGATATAATGCAATAATGCACATCTGGACCAAAATAAATAAAACACTCTAAATCATTTGAACTTATCTTATACATATGCCAATTTGTGCTAATGTATCCCTGAATGGGAAAATGAATTTTATGTGATTATTATCTCTTCTTAAATCATTTTGATCCAAATTGAAACCATGTAAAATGATGTCTTATACAATTAAATGATTTTAATTTGGTAGCAAACATCATGTGCAAGTGTTATTTTGCATCCATAATGCCCTAATTGAAGTATTATCTTGTACATAACAAACACCTTCTTCTAATTATACTCTAGTCAAATTATGATTCAGTAAAATGATATTTATGACCAGGTTGATTAAGTGTGAAATAGATTTCCAAAGAACTATAGAAAGTTCAACAAATCCACTTAAGTAAATTAAATCAAATCAAGAGCTTAAGGAAAAATTCCATAAATGTTGTTAAATATCTAATTACTATAAACTCATTATTTAATTTTGCATCATCTCATGACATCAACAATGGGGTGGAATCTATAATCCATTAATGGGATAAATATCAGAACTAAACCCTTCCATACTTCATTAATGCCCCATTCTTTCAAATATTAATGACATTATTTATTACTTATTTATCCAATATTGAATCAGTTTATCACCACACATATTGATCTAGAGATGGATGGTCATGGCTGATCCTAAACATTTTTAGAAAGCTATAAATAAGAAGGCCAAGACCACTATTTTTAAGCTTCGGTTATACAAACTTACTATGCAGAAATTGGTATAGACAAGCTTCACTTATTCACACTAATTAATAAATCTTTGGAAACTAAACAATTGGTATACTAGGATATGATAGAGGTGCATTCTACACCTCATTAATATAGACATGGAGCACTAAATATAGTTAAAAACAAACTTATAGATCACTCTTGGAGGAGGCTAACTACTTGGAAGGTTTGATTATAGTCCTTTCTAAATTAACTCTATAAATTAATTAGCAATGCTCCTTAAGGGAATAGGCTTGATAAGTTAGGTCTTTATGCTTATTTTATAGATTTATTGATCAACACATGATCTAACCTTATCTTTTAATCCTATTATACAATTATCTATTAATTATATTGGTCATATAATAGGCCATCCATCTCTCTACATGAATGGAAGTTTTAAGTTTAAGTTTTGCTTGATCTACATTATTCTGTAAGGTTCTATCTCTATAATATTGCAAAAATGTATTAATCATAAAATCATGACTATCTTAAAAAAGGTTCTTCTCCTCACCTAGGGTCTAATTCAGATAGTTCTTTCATGGTTGGAAAGAGAACTTCAAGAGATTTATGAAAAGTGGTCACAATAATGATTTGTATTACTATCAAGGGAGATATCATGATTTAAATTTGACCCTAATAACCTATTTTTTTGATATTTTTAATGTGGAAAATATGAAAAAAAAATAAAAAATCAAATATTTTATTCTAGGTAAGAAAATAATTTTGAATACAATATTATAATGGGTATTTTATTTCTTCTTAAACAAAATTTTAATTTTTTACATATTGTAATTTTTCTCAAATTGAAAGCATTGCATATTTCCATTTTCTAATAAAAAAATACATTGGAAAAATATAAAAACTCAAAACAAGGTTCACAATGTTCGGTATCAATGGTGCATCTAGTTCACATTTATGGGTCATGTTGTTGCACTTGAACTATTACATCCATAGCCTAATATAACTATAAAAAAACATTTGTGGCATCATCCCTATAAACTTTTAGGAAGAAATAAGGAAAATAATTTCATTAAACCTTCCATCCATTACCCATTCACCATGATTATTAGGCATAAATATTGACGTTTGGAATATATCAGCATATAGGGAATTTATGCCAATGTACAATGATTTACACTAAGAAGGTGTCATTGATCAAATGAATCCTTTTCATTTATTATCTTTGTAACATGTAGCACTCTACTCTCACATATGCTAATGTCTATTTCAAGTACTGACATGTATATAAAAAGGATGAGCTTATTGTACTACCAACCTATATATAGGAAGGTAATGTGTATCAAGAGGTTTAGTATACCAAACTGATGATATATAGAATAAATAACCTATTTAGAGTGATAAGGAAGCAATACATATCCTTTTATCAGATTGTTCATAATTATTATATTTGGATCAAGATGTTTTTTACCAAACACTTAGCTTCTTATAGTTAACAACTATGTAGCATATAATACTAATGTATAAAAACATATATACTTTAAATATGTGACTAGTTTTTGATGCCTCATTAACCTAAAATACAACTAACACTGATTAGCAATGAAAATTTGACAAATCCAACTAGAAGTCAAGGTTTATAATCATGTTCAAAGTCTTGGGTGAGGTAGAACCTCATATCTGAAATGCCACTATATAAAATGATGATTGGAACAAGCTCAAGACTATTTATGAGGCAAAAAATCAAAATTAGATTTTACATTTGTAAATCCAATTACATTGTCTCAAATTAAAACCTAAAGAAAAATTGGAAGCTTTCCTATGTAGATTTGAAACTTTGTGGGCCTCACTCCATGCATTGGTAAAAATGGTGACATATGACTCTTTGTCACCCATTATCCTAAGAGTGATAACCACCACATAAATTTTTTTTGTGACCACATTGAATGCCATGAGATAGGAATTATCAATTAAAGAGTTGGAAAAAATGTTAAAATAATAAGAAGCCATGTAAACATTATAGGAATAATATGAATAACACACACTTTCATCACATCATAAGGGTAAGAATCCCATGAAAGGTTCAAAATAGTGCCCTAAGTAGAATAATCAACACACAAAAAAAGGCAAAAAACCTTATTCCTATAAAAAAAAATTAGATTTATGGAAAAATAGGACATGATTTGGAACATTTATACTAAAATGCATTCACACAAGGATAATTTAATTATAATTCCACTTCACATAATTAAACAAAAGTAGAGAATATAAAATAACCATCAAAACACAATGGAAATAGAAACCTTTAAAATCATAGCAACATGGAAATGTTGTAATAGAAAATGATTCTTTAGATGAGGATCATGTATTTTCCACACATATACATGAGGATAAAACTTCATGAATTCAATATGGTATGTGCATTATGTCACTATAAGGCACATGACCAGTAAGAAGGAATGGTTCTCCTTTTTGAACCAAATAGTGCCATGGGCCAATGTCTCTATTGAGGATGATACATCCTATGTTGTTAAATGTCAAGGTGATATTTATTTATAGTTTGGAAAGAAACATTTCAAAATCCAAGACATTTTGTATGTCATATAACTAAGTAAAAACTATTATCTATCAACCAAATACTAGATCAAAACCTCAAAGTTGAGTTTAATCATGAAGGTGGTCAGAATTTTTGCCTAATAAAAAATAATTATAGAGTCTCCATAGTAGTTGTGAGATATTTAAATATTGGAAAATTATTTCATATTGATGATGTTAACAACAACCACTAGACACTTATATAAAAGGACATAGACACAAAAATACATGACATAAAATATATGGACAATTGAGTTATGGATATCTATGTGTATTGAGTAGACACAACATGGTCATAGGCCTTCCCTTACTCAAGCAATATTTTTATATTTTTTCCATTTTCATCATTATGAAATAACAAAGATCTGCATTTGGTAAAATTGATTATCAAGATACTTTTCCATTAGATTTAGTGCAAACTAATTTGTGTATAGACATGACTCCTAGCCACAAAAGATACAAGTAATTTTAGATATTTGTTGATGATTAATCATGAAATATGCAGGTAAAACTTTTGAATACTAAAAATTAGGCCTTCCCAGTATTCAAAGAATTAAAGGCCATTATGAAAAATGAAATTGGTCAAAAAATTAAGTTCCTCTACTTAAATTATGGGGGAATACAATAATACAAAGTTTTAAATATATCTCAAAGTTAATGGAATATATCATCAATTGACTTATCCATATATACCCAAAAAAAATGGGGTTACAAAATGATGTAATCATGTAATTATAGATATGTTCACCTCATGGTTGAGGATGCACAATTGTCTTGTTCATTTTGGGTAGGAGCATGTCACCCAATGATCCACCTACTAAACAAGTCACCCACCAAAGCTCTTGATGGGATCATAACACATGAAGATTATACTATGAACAAACCAAAAAAAAAATATCATACATCCATGTACCAAATAATATAAGATATAAATTGGATAAGAAAACCAAGGAATGCATTTTTTTGGGATAAAGTAAAGATTATAAGGCATATAGACTCCCTAACATAAAAACTAAGAAGGTGCTCATCAAAAGGGATGTTGTGTAGGATGATAAGAGTGAAAATATTCCACCTTCCACATAGGCATATGATACAAGCATTATACATATATATTTTTTAGATGGTGATAGTTGTAGTGACATTGGTGATGGTTAACCAAGACCTCCAATAGCACCATCCACTATTCAATGTATGCCCAAGTGGTATACTAGTAAAATAAAATATATTAAATTAGATGGAGTCCCTGGCACATCTTCCTATATATCTTCATTCATGATATCAAGTTTTACATACATATAATTAATGTTCCATCCAAAATATGCAACCATGTAAAATATCATTTTGATTGTTTTAATCTTGGTTGTGGGAGTAAAAACATCCTCATAGTCAACACCTTATTTTTGAGAATATCCCTTTTATAAAATTCTCTCCTTACACTTATCTATATTTCCATTTGCCTTATACTTTTCCATAAATATCCATTTAAATCCAATGGTCTTATTCCTTGGTGGAAGATCAACAAGATGCCAAGTGTTATTCTTCATCAATGAATAATATTCTACATCCATGGAATATTTCCAAGGTCATAATTGTTGGGATTATCTTATTATAGAGGGATCAAATATTTCCAAAACTATGTTCATAAGGGCCATTTTTACCTCTTTGTGAGTCATGTTATGAGTCCTTGGTATTTAACTAGAAGCATACATGACCAAACTATAAGGTTATTTTAAATAGGGTCATGAACAAAAAATATGCAAACTTATCAAGTCATTGTATGGTCTAAAACAAGCTCCTAGAGTCCAGTACATAAATATATGAGCATCTTGTAATACATGTATTTTAAAGCATTGCATATGATCTCAATCTCTAACTAAAAAGGAAAGAGGGAAGATTGTTATAATCATTATTTATGTTGAATATATAGTCATCAATAGTAATTCAGTGAAGAATATCAATGCTAAAAATAATGATCTCAAGAAATAATTTGTCATGCCATATCTCAAGATACCAACACTATTATCTTGGATTGGAAGTTTGGTAAAAATGTCACAATATCTTTGTATCACACATAAAATATACCATAATATTTCTATAGAAATTTTAGATGATGGATTGTAAATGAATGGCCATACCTATGGATAAAAGACTTCAAATATTTTGTATAGAACCATCACCATAGATAAATTCCAATATCTATATAAATTTGTTTAGGAGTCTCATTTATCTCACCTACACTAGGCCAAACATCAACTATGTTGTTATCTATATGTCACACTTCATGTAGGAACACAAAGTAAACCACTAGAAATCAACTAAGTGGATATTGAGATATATTTTGAGAAAAATAGAATATGGTCTTGTATAAAAGAATAATGATTAATTATTCCTGACAAGATAATCAGATGTAAATCATGAAGTTTCTATTGATGACATAAAATCCACTTATAGATTTGTATTCCTTTTGGGATCTGGTCCAATCTCATGGGGAGAAAGAATGAAAATTATGTTTCACATTATTTCATGGAATCAAAATATCATTTTCTATCAGTAAATATCTATGAATTAATATGAATTTATCATATTCTTTCAGGATTGGGAGTACCACAAGATCAATTTATAGTTATATATTATGAAAAACAAGGTATTTTAAATTTTTTTCATAACCCAATGTTTCATGAGAGAATGAAGCATATTGAAGTTAATATGAATTACATATGTGAACATGTTCAATATCACCACATAATGCTCTAATATTACCCCACTCAAAATTATTGTGCAGGTGTCTTCATAAAGTCACTTTCATGTGGCAAGTTTTAGGTATTCAAAAATGATCTCTCTTATACGCTTAATATTATGATCCATTAGGGGGGAATGTTAGAATAATAACTTATTATCTCAAATTATAGGAAGTTATGAATGTACCCAATATTAAATAATTAGTGTATTATTAAATAAGGGTAGTTTTAGGTTGTTGTAAACTTTTAATTAAATTTTATTCACCATAATGTATTAGGCAAGATGGAATATGGATCATGAATAATATATATGTAACCTTCATGTTTGATCAATTTTAATGAGTATATTTCATCTTCTGTGTTTTTTTCTCATGATCTGGTTATCCTAATTTGCATTTTTAAATCTTTATGTCACTTCAAAACTTATTTTATCTTTAGGCTAGTGAGGAAGGTACATGTTTTGATTTTGTTGGAACCTATAGGTGTGAGGAGGTTGTTTCTTGGTGATTCATTAATTTTTATTTGTGTCTCATGATATTTTATGATATGATTTCCCATAATGCCATATTTTTAAATATTACCTTATTCTTTTCAAGTTTTTAGTGTATTATGAGTTGTATTCCTAAGTTCTACATTAAAAACAATCATATTTTTTATGGGATTAATTATGGAGATGGTGATGATATAATAAATATAGACCATATATATACTGGGAGTAAAAATTAAATAGTTGTGAATAGAGAACAAGTTGGATCTAAAATGGTATACTTGATTAATAAATTAATCGTTATATTTGGGGCATATTTTATGCTTATCATGATGGAACAATACACAATGTTAAATTTTGACTCTATCACCCAATAACATAACCATTTAAACTTAATATTATAAATTATTAGAGTTACAAGCAATCCTCCCCACAAAGTTTCCACTTATTTCCCTTCACCCAAGACTTATGTTAGGATTAAAATAATTTAAATGTGTTGATTTATTTGTAGAGGAGATGATTAAAACGTGTGTCAAATAATAATAGTTTTTGGATTTTGGGCCCATAGTTAAAATAGTGGGAGAACACACTCATTTCATTAAGCCCACATTTAGATTAGGAGAGCCACAAATTTTACAAAATCAATCTTTAATTGATTTTTTTTTAAATGTTATTACAAGTTATTGGATGTATTTATTTGGTTGTAAACACCATTTTGAACCTCAATTTTAGATACAAAACATAACCAAATAAAGGATAAGTTTGAAAAAGTGAGTGTGAGACACATTTATTCATGTTAGGAAATCTTGTAAAGTCTTGGAATGGATGATGTGCATGATAATGACAAACACAAAATATGATGTGTGATAAATAGTTTAGAGAAAACATAGTCTTAAAGACACCATATTAGGCTAGAAAGAAACATAAAAAGGATCATAATAATCACAAATCCAAAAGGTGGAAAGAACTAAGGAGATGATTATGTGGGTGGGCCATGATCAATCCTAGATAGAAGCATGTTATTGGAATATGCATAAATAATTAGTGAGCTGAATATGTGAAATTTGAGTTAGCCCTAACTATTAGGGATAAAGAAGGTTTGGGAACCAATAAATAGAACCATTGAGCTCTAACTTGAGACATATTGTGAAGGCACATGTTTTTTAACTTAAAGGAAAAGGATGAATAAGCATAGGGTTTGCATGTGTGTGTGTGTGTGTAGATACACACACACACACACACACACACACACACACACACACACACACACACACACACACACACACACACACACACACACACACACACACACACACACACACACACACACACACACACACACATGTGTGTGTGTGTGTGTGTGTGTGTGTGTGTGTGTGTGTGTGTGTGTGTGTGTATGTGTGTGTGTGTGTGTGTGTGTATATATGTGTGTGTGTGTGTGTGTGTGTGTGTGTGTGTGTGTGTGTGTGTGTGTGTGTGTGTGTATGTGTGTGTGTGTGTGTGTGTGTGTGTGTGTGTGTGTGTGTGTGTGTGTGTGTGTGTGTGTGTGTGTGTGTGTGTGTGTGTGTGTGTGTGTGTGTGTGTGTGTGTATACAGCCTAGGAAAGTATTTGTAGTCATTGTATAATATTGAGAAACCAATAAATAGAACCATTGAGATCTCGCTTGAGACATATTGTGAAGGCACATGTTTTTTAACTTAAAGGCAAAGGATGACTAAGCATAGGGTTTGCACGCGCACACACACGCACACACACACACACACACACACACACACACACACACACACACACACACACACACACACACACACACACACACACACACACACACACACATACATATATACATATACATATACATACATACATATATATACATACACATACATATATATATATACATATGTACATATATATATGTATATATATATGTATATATATATATATATATATATACATATATATATACATACATATACATATATATATAAATATACATATATATACACATACATACATATACATATATATATGTATATATATATATATATATATATATATATATATATATATATATATATATGTATATGTATACACACACACACACACACACACACACACAGATATATATATATGTATGTATGTATTCAGCCTAGGAAAGTATTTGTGGTCATTGTATAATATTTGTATCTCAATTGTATAATATAATTATTTTAATGGAGATTAAATAATTTTATGTAAATTATATATGAATACTTTATGGTTAATGAAAATGGAATGTTAGTTGAAGTTATTTTGTTGTTTACTTTCCTTAAGTGTTTACAATGGTTTGAATGAGTCTTTATTTGTAATTTTTGTGATCTTCATATTTATCTATATACTAATGGTGTTTTTAGTGTTCCCTTAATACACCTTGGTTGAGTGCTTAGGTATCTCATCTTAAGTGATATTTTGATGTTAAAATTTTGAGTATCCTTATATTTATTGTGCATGATATAACCTATGCAAGGGTAGGATAAATCAATAAAAAATAATATAATTTTGGTTATATTTCGAGTAACATATTTATAGAGAATGTGGAGATTGAGAGAGTATAAGTGGAGAGTTTATGTTGGAGAATTTTTTTTTATTAAAATGCTATCCATGGTTGGTTAAGCATTACATTATATAAGGGACATGCATGGATAAAATGAATGGAAGATTTACTTATCATGATAAAATGGTAGGATATATGAATCTATGGAAATGGAAAATATATTAAAAATTATGGACCTTGTGGGGAAGGGAAAACTAAGGTGTTTGAGTGTCACGAGTAGTGATAAAAAATTAGGACATATGACTAGTTGATGAGGAGAAAATAATCGATCTAATGAGAAAAAATGGTATGTAATAGATAACCCTAGGTGGAGATTCAACTCATGATGATGTGAATCAAAAAATAATTGGAGGTTGATATAAAAGTTTGGGAGATATCGATTCTAGGTTTTTCTATTATTGATCCCCATGTGCATCATGTTTATTTATAAAATGGTTTATTTTAAGATAACATAATTTTGGTGAGCTAAGTGAGGGAAATTGTGGTGTGTTGAAGGATAATTATTATACACATTAAGATTATAATAATGAGCATACTAATAGGAGTGGCTAAAATGCTAGATTTGTTGGTTGGTATTCTACCCTATTTTGATAAAACACTAATTAAATTAATAAGTGTATTATATGATTATATATATTTAAAACTATAAATATTAGAATGTGAAATATGCATAATAATTAACTATTATGATTTTTATAAATCATTAAATATGAAAATTTCTATTTTTTGGAAAACACAAAGAAGTTATACTTAGCTTATACAATGTTACATGTTGATTATTTTGACTCTTTGAATGTGAAAATTAGAGGGAAAAGATGAGTGAGTAGGTTAGTATCTAAATCAAGAATAAATAGAAAAACATGGATAGGTTCATCATAAGTGGACATTGGCATAGTACACTCCAATCTATTTATTGTAGACTCATCCCACCTAACTATGATAAATTGTTGATAGGAAAATATAGAGGAAGTAGGAATCTATAAATGATAAATCACATGTAGAAGTAAACAATGTCTTTGGATAAGAGAAAAATAGACAAACAATATAGTGTGCCCAAGTCTAATGACCATGAAATTTTCTAGTTTGAATATGCATCTAAAATAATCATTTCACCTAATGTGGTTGTATATGATAAATATGAGATATCACACTTAGGGTTTGGTTTCACATAAGTTTTAGTGTGTCTTCTCTTGTCTTCAAAACCCTTAGTGCACCTTGATAGTTGTAAAACCTATAATAAATAGAGGGGACTATAATGGGTTGAGATAACTTCAATCACCTCCTTTATTATTTATTGGTTCTTACGTATCTAATACTCTAATAAGTGAAATCAAGGCAACATAGTTATCCTACCTAGAGTGAATGTCTCATTGTGATCCTTTTAGTATATATATGCAGTTAAAATATGGATTTGCTATTTGACAATGATAACTCTTTAATTTATTTATAGGGATATTGACTTGTATTATGATGTTTCCTTATGAATAATGTATAAGTTGGGAAGAATAGGGTATATTTCCTCAATGTACATAAGTATGTATACTTGTACTAAGTGGATAGCGAGTGGGGTGTAATGATTGACTCTAGACATATATTTATAGGTGAATATTTTGTAAATTTCATTTATATGACCTTATGAAATGTGTGGGAATAACCAAAAGATTAATTTAAAATTTTTAAATTAGCTATTATTTTGCACGAGATGTAGTCAATCTAAGTGGACAGGGGTGAAGTGTACCACTATGCGCTTAGAGTAATCTTATTTATGAAGATCAAATAAAAATATCCTTTGGAGGGAATAGTTTGAAGGCTATTTTATATAGCTTGATAATTTAACATTGATATTTTTATGTTTTATTAATAAAAACAAAGGTTTGATACAACACATAGATAAATGGATTAGAATAATGGTGATTAAGAATCAAATAATTGGGTGCAAGTTATGTGGTTGGGAATATATCAAGAATTAACAATTCCAAATATCCATGACCAAATTTATGTGTTTACATCCCCCCCCACTTTATTTTAGTAATAAAATTTCTATATTAAATGAAAAATAATTTAAATTGAGTGTGAACAATAAACTATGTATTTGAGATGATACTTCAATTATGAAAGGCACTTAAATTTAGAAAACCATGCAAGAACTCACAAAGTTGTCATTTTTTCATTTTAATTTTGAAAAGATATTATATTTTAAAAATTGAAAAGAGATTAAGGGAGTAACACATATATTTATAAGATAAACCATGTAACATTGTAACCTATAATTGATAATGGAAAACCATGCCCATTTACTAAAACATTTGTAAAATTTGAGCTAGTGGAGATTTGAGATTGATAAAGCCCAAATTTTGAATGAATAATCAAGATATTGAGTTGGAAATATGAAATATTAAAAATATAATTAAAATTTAATATTAATCAATGTAATAACCCCAAAAATATTGAACCATGATAGGTTCTCTAGAAGTGATGCTAAGGCCATTTAGTGTCACTATACTCAAACATAAATTACTCACATAATTTTGAATCACACTATTGTAGATAGATATAGATTCTAATTTTTAATTATCAAAAGGGAATGAATAATATTCATGCCCCCATCATGACCAATTTTCTCATGTAATTTTATTTGAAATAAATGTTTTGCCTTTGAACTTGCATATTTTTCTCTTTTGAATTGTAATCACCTAAAACTGGTATTTGGATGCTAAGAGTGTTTCTTGATATAGCCTATTATTATCTTATCCTTATACCTATCCTATATCCTTTACCACACTTTTTATTGATTGTGTAGACCACAAACATCTTTTTTTAACCAAACATAGTCCTAGGATAGCCTTCCTAGATCTTAACCTAGTGTACATAAAAGTATGCCAACTAGACACTAGCACCACATTAAGGACACTAAAGCCATATGGCGCTAGTGTACCCAAATTTGTGATAGTTTTCCTTGACCTAATTCTAAAAAATTAATACATTTTCAAATGTGTTCCCCTCCTAAGGTCTACCTAAGTACATTTTATCATCCACACAAGCTACAAATCTCTATAAATACAAGACTATTTGACCTCTATTCACTAGATGGAAAATAGATGCAAAAGCCTATTCAAATAATAAGAAAGTTGAGTAAAATTAAGGTATTTGATCGCTATTATACCCTACTTCTACATACTACTATTTACAACTTCCCTAAGCATAGATTTCAAATATTTCAAATCTCAAGCACACTTAAGGCATTCAAGACCACTCTCATTCTAGCATTTACTTGTACATGCACCAAGCACTAGGTGGGAGAACTACATCAAGCTTGATCCATCTTCACAGTATTGGTATGTAGGAAGTGGGGTATTGAGGATGTCTAACCTATCCTACTAATGAACATATTTTTTAGCTCATGCCATACTTGTAAGGAGGATTAGTGTTTGCACACTAAATCAAGTTTTCCAAGCACAATATAGAGTTCCAGATTTCAAGATCATAGGAATAAGACCTAGAAACATAGGCACAAGTGCTCTAGAAAATAGGAATAAAAATTCAAATAGGACACTAGCACCATTTTGAGGACACTATAACAGTATGGCAACACTATCCAAGTTGGGTGCTACTATCTAGTGAGACCTAGGGACCCCGTTGATGACACTCAGACTTGTCTAAAACTTAGATATTCTATGACATTCAATTTTTAGATAAGTCTCTATTTATGCATAATTATTAATATTTTATAAATTTAAAAAGAATCCAAACTCCATAAAAAATTAGTGGTTAATTATTGCATATTATTAACTAATTTAGACATCTCAACCCTTTAATCTAACATAGGATTTACATAGGTAAAACCCTAAAAGGATAAATAATTTGTTGAACCTGACGTACTTCTAATATTATTTCAAACCCTAGTTTTCCTTAATCCAAATTTTTATGTAATAAATTAGGGCTACATACCTCTAATTATTTGATTTTTTGGATAACCTAGATAATTAAACCAATTTCACATTAGGGTTTCACTTATTTAAATATAATTTAAATTTTTTCAAATAAACCCTAGATTCAAACAACCTTAACCCTAGACAAACTTAGGGTTTGTATCATTTTTCTATGTATACATTAATTTTAGATCCATATATATTCTAATTTATATTTCATATATTCATGATCATAATAATAGAAAAAATTGATCACTTTTTATTACAAAGTTTAATACTTTCATTTGCATGTTATTTCCCTTTAATTCAGATTGAACTCAAAAAAGACAAACACATGTATAGATGATTTTTTATATCAATTTAAATATATGTCATATCTCCTAGCATGTTATCTTTCTCCTATGTGAAATTTCATTATCAATCAAACCCATACACACATATAGGATTTAGCACATAAGCTAACAACTATGTTACAGGTTTCAATTTCATATCTTATGCATAAGAAATAATCTCCTTCTCCTCCTCATGGGTGATAGCTACTTTAAATCTAACTAGATCCATGATATCATTCCTCCATGAGATGAATCAATTTATACCAATGTCATTATTCCCCATACTCAGCCTATTCACACCTCTTCCTTACAGAGTGTGTGCTTACATGTTAAATTAGAAACAACAAGGGTTTGCACTTATGAGACTCTATGTGATCAAATTTTTAGTATAATCAAGATAATTACAAGTTTACAAAATAATAATCAAATATTACATGACAAGATTACAATATTGAAAAATCAATTTAAGGACAAAGGCCTCTAGGGCACAATAGTGTAAATCATGTATATGTATCTTCACCTAGTCAATTTATGGCAAACAATGTTACATATCCAAATCATAAATCACAATAAAGTAAATCTATAAATAGTGATTCAAAAATCATTAAAAGGTCAAATAAGAGCTCCAATGAGATACTAAGGGACATGATTAAAGTTAAGAGTATCAACCTACCTCCTCTACACCCAATGAGAAGATCCAGATATTTTTATTCATATCATAGAATACTTGGGCACCACATAAACTCATGTTTAGAATTAAAAAGGAAAATACAACAGATAATGAATATAAATGACTCACATATTGGCACATCATTGACACAACATACAATGACACATCTATAAATTCAAAAAGGGTCAAACTCAAAAACAATACAAAAATGGTTAACAAAGCATAACTCAAAACAAAAAAAGGTTTAAAAAACACAATCAAATCAATAAATAGTACAACAAGCATAGATAAATCAAGTAAATTTACCTCTCCAAAATGAGGATTAACATTCAATAAGGTATAATTTTGGTCAAAAATATCAACAACAGTTTTATTATCATGGTCAAGGTTTGGGCAAGTAGGCCCAAGTCATCACTTCTCCTATTCTAGTAGTTGATAATATTGATTAACAAGGTTTGGGATTTATTGAACATCCTAAGGCACATCAATCACAAATATAATTTATCAAGGCCAAACATATAAATACATAATACATGTTATAGAAAGATCAAGATCTTAAGTTGCAAATTCAAAATCATGATACACAAACAAGCATTCTAAAAATAGATTTTCTAGCAAAAGATCCTCCATAATAGCGTATGTCTACAGTAAACATAGTTTCAAAGGGAAAAATCATAATCAATATGCCAAAGCATAATTTAGAAAGGTCATCTCAAAAATATGTAATGATTCGCTCTAACACACTAGGTTATTATGATTTTGATGATGAATAATACTCAGATTCCTAATACAACATAACATTCACACTACATGAGAGAATAACATTCCTATTTTCAACACAGGTCATAGTGATAGTTAGTCTCCCATGAGACTTATTGGTTAGTATGGTTATTGTTGATTATTTTGACCACAAGTCAAAATAGGTCAACCCCATATAGTCCAAAACTTGATATAGGGGTCTATTATAATGTTATAGGTTGTGTCATGATATTATTTTATGTCATTTAATATTTTATTAGCTTTGTCATAGTCCAATTTAGTCCTTGTGTCATTTTATGTCACTTAAGGGTCATTTTAGAGTTAATAATGGAGGTGGTATGGTTTTATAAGGTGTAAAAGTTTTCTAAAACTCATTTTAATGTCCAATTTATCAGACCCTATTAGTCCTTATCAGTACTAGCTAAAAAACTTGCAGGTGTTAAGTGAAATCAAGAAAATAGTTGAAAGAAAGGTAGCTTCAAAAGTTATACATCATATGGGGGGTATGGAACATTTTTTAACCTCATTAAATGACCCTTCATCTTCCTTGACTCAATTTACATGATTTATCTACTTTGGAAGTACAAAAAATGGACCAAAACCATTACTCTTCTCCATCATTCCAATAGGCATACAGAATAGGTCAATAGGTCTCCTAATAGTATGACCAATAAGAGAGGTTACAAGTCAAATTATATTTGTGGTAGATATTAAACTTTTTATACTTCATTTTAATGGAAATATTTGGAATAATGGTTGCCTATCATTTATATACCATTCTTGGGAAGTTGATTGTCTCATTTTGCTTACTAATCCCCATACCCTATAAGTTTTGCTTCTATTTGAGCTATTCCATAAAAATAAATTGATGAATTTTCTTTTAAATTATTTTTACTTACTTCTCTTGTGTTCTACATCTTTTTTTTCATGTTTGAAGGTGACTTGCTAAACTAAATATATCAGGTTATAGGTTAAGATCTCCATTGCTAATTACAGTCATGTTTCACCAAGTGTAAAGGTCTTTGTTTATATAACTATTTTTAGATGAGGGTGTTATATTATGTTTCATGTTTTAAATTTATTTTTTATCCATTATCCTTCCAATCTTAGTCTCACAAGCTATCATCATGAATGTTGCAGTCAAGAAGGTGATGCACAATCATCTTTTTGCTTACATTCACCTATAGTCATAGTATATGAAGCTCTAAGAATGGTATTAAAGAGTCCAAGAGGTGTTGAACATATTATTAAAACTTTATAAATAAAACCAAAATCTTAAGTGATGTATGTAACTATGATAACAAGTTTAACTCCTTACACTCATTGATGTGTACCTACAGGTTCATGTAAGAGAATATCATGTTAAAATAGGGTATGTGACTTGATTTAATTCCTTAAATATTTTAAATATCAATTGGAATATTTATAGGAGGTTATAATTTTTTGGAAGAACCATATACCATGCATATTCCATATTCTACCCTCATTGCTTTGTCTCTTATTGTGTGTGAATCTACAGGCTTACACAGAGACCTGAAGGTAGTCATGAAGAAGTACAAGAATGTTGGAAACATTAATAGGAGTTTGAGGAGTTTATATGTGTCATGAGAATAATTTTTGAAAATTTTAAATAGTATGTAGACTTGAGTAGTTATGTCCACATGTAGAAATGAGTTTTAGGGATCCTTTTCCTTAAAACTCTAAAACAAATCCCTGGTCACTTTTAATGTTGCCATATGATGAGCTAATGGGAAACATATATGAGTTTGAACGATTTTATCTTTTATCCCACATATAGGGAAGACACCTTTCAAAATAATATGGATTTTGGACAAACAAGTTTTATGTTATAAGGATTCACATTCATGCTTTCTTACACTATAGAAAGTTAGTGTTTTCTAAAGGACCTTAAACTTCCAAGTGAATTTATTGTCCAAAGAAGCATGGAGGAGAATAAATCCATGTCAAGTAACCCTATATAAATGAGAAGGGAAGTAAAAATATAAATAACATCAAGGAGGGTGATATTTCATGGTCTTGATCCATACAACCATCTACAAGTGTGCCTTAACCTCAAGAAGTCCATCTACAATCTGACTGTAGGTATTTACAGGCCTATGATGGAGACTTAGAAAAGAAAAAATAGACACATATAAGTTATAAATTTATTTTAAAACCTAAAAATTATCCAATAATGTGTAACACAAATTTCAAAACCTACATATACACCTATAGGATCCAGTTTTTCTCTAAAATAGTCAGTTATAGTCGACTGTAGCATAACAATGCTCTAGGTATGACTACCTTGATGATTAGCTTAGCATGGATATGGTGTTAAGAGAAATAAATTAATATATATGGTTTTAATTAATTAAATAATATGGTTAATCAATACCAAAAGGACTAAATTTTCACTATCCACCTATAGGTATATTATTCTCTTGAGCCAACAACACAATCATATAACCTACAGTCTAGACCTGTCAAAGCAAAGGGTATGCAATGAAGGGTTTGGTAAAGTTGTAAGTGTTGATATGAATTAGAGAAAATTTTAAATTATTTTATACATCTCAATATAATCTTATAATATATAAATAGAGCAAGGAAAGGTTCCACATGAAACTTATAGTCGTACTCATCAACCCTGCACGGTCAGTGAACATCCCAAAAATCTACCTTGAGGGTTTTATAGATTTATATGGGAAAATAATGTGATTAAAACCTATAATTTGGTATATAAATTCCCTATTACTTTATCAATCCTATCATATGCTTGTTTTTCCTAAAAAAATAGGGGAAGTTCCCTTCATTTTGTCTCAGATAGAGGGCACTCCCAAAGAACTAAACCCTATAGACTTATCATGCACATGGTAAGAATATGAGTTAAGAGATAAGATAACTCTACATAAAGTTTTATGAGGTTTATTTCAATATTAAAAATCATGAATAACATCCCAAAAGTGCTTGGATTCCAACCTGATATCTTAAACATACATAGGTGCAGTTAGACCCACTAGGCCTTGACTAGGTATAAATCCCAAAAGGATTTATACTTCCACTTATATGAATTTATGAGAATTTAAAATAATTTTAACACATTTATATGGAGATATAAGGTGGGAAAAAAATTTGGTTTTCAAGGGAGGCGACAAAGGAGTCATTTATTAACTTAAGAACATAGTAGGGTATGTAGAATGAAGAGAGAAGCTCAAGCAAGACAAGTTTAGAAGATCATATGTGTATGGACACATGTCATGGGATATTGAGGAGTTTTTAAATGTTTATGAGGGTCATAAATAAGGTTATAGTGTCATTTCTTAGGAGATAGAACATCAGGATTATATGAACAATCCTGAGATAAAACATCTCAAAATCCTCCAAAACCCTAGTTAATGACCCAATGGAGAAGAAGTTGATATGATTAATCCAAGTGGGATAGTTTGAGCATGAAAGTGAATTGGACTTGTACAATACTCCATATGTCTCTTTCCCATTAAGTTGGCTCTTACCCTACTTGTATGGACATGGTGTAGAACTACTTTTATTGATAGTTTTTGGTGTTTTATAGGTAAAAAAGGGTTTCAAAAGATGAAAATAATTTTTGGAGAGATATTGTAACCTATCCTAACTCCTAATATCAATTTATTTCTTCAATGTAGATCACAACTATCTATGTAAGTACCTTCATCTTAGCCAGTCCAAACTGGCATAGTGATCACCAAGTGAGAAGATGAAAACTCTAATTAGATCTAATGGAATGAGGGATCTTAACAAGTGTAATACACTCCCATGTATATATTATATTGTAAAATTTAAGACCATCTTGGTTCCAAGTGTGAAGGGTGAGTTAAACAAGGGTGATTGTGATGGCAGGTAGTGAGAACACTTGGCTAGAAGAATATTGATGATTAGGGACACATCAAATGCATGTTGGAGCATGTTTATAACCCCTCCCTCATATTTAAATGATCTCATTTTTCCCTATCCTAATTTTAATCACTCAAATAAGGCCAAATGATGAAGGCAATTTTCAAGGAGCAAGTTGAAGATTCCTACACCATATTTTAATATGAGGGACATTTGTCTAAGCAAACCTTGCATGGTATATTCCATATTCATTTATCCTATAGATTTAAACCCTCTCAGCTTGACACATTTTCTAATGACTCTCTCCCCTCTCACATTATATAATTACTATCCATTTTGGCTCTTGTAGGCTAATTATACACCATGTGTGGTGAATCCCTCTATCCTTACTTTCTCTCAATCCTTTCGTGCTTGATGCAAGTTGTTCCACTCTATCATGTTATATGGAGTGTTGTTAAGTGTATGGGTCTATTTTCAAGTGTGTTGTAGAAAATGGTGCACAAATTTGTCTTAGTTGGTTCTTGGTTTATTACAACCAAGTGCAAACATGGGATATTCCCTTTGTGCTCAAAATTTTACACTCAGATACACTAGCATCAATTCATATAAGGTACATGCCTTATACACTCACCCAAAACACATATAAGAAGAAATTGAGGCCTATTTTGGGCTAGTTGTGCCATGGCACAAGACAATAGTTATGGAACTAGGGTATTTCAAAGAAATCTTTAGGTAGATTCATAAGCACAAGCCCTTATTAATTTAAGCCTAGAATGATATCAGTGCTTGAAGGGTCAAGGGGATACTTTCAATTTACGTGATCATATTTAGCTCATACTTTATCAAGGTTAGGAACACTTAGTGTAGAATATTTACACTTAGTCTTTTTCCACAAGTTATGGATGACATCATCATTTATTATAGGGACTCTATTAATGACACAAACTATAAGCTCATAAATAAAATTCTTAACATAATTGTATTGAAATTACAACCTTAAAACCATTGTTAATTTAAATAGTGATACCAAAGATGTATAAACCAGAAACATTGTATAAGTGTAAAAACCTTCATCATTCATTAAATTTAAAATAGAGTATATAGTTCATGTTATGTAAAATAGAGTATCCTTGCTCATGCTACTTATTGACATAGAGGCTCACAAGAGAGCTTGGGTGCTTACAAATGGAGCCTTAATGGAAACAATTATACACATGGCATTCATACAAATAAAATTTAATCCATTGGAGATTCACTACACCATTTTTTGTCTCCTACATCACTGGTTTGAGCTCTTATTATACCTCATTAAAAGAGATCTATTAGGTTATAATGCACATGTCTAGTGCCAAACTAGAGCCTTGGTGATGATTTATGATATTTTGATCACCTTGTGAACTTTTCACTATAGTCACCATATATCACCCAACCCGGAAGATGCCCTAAAGATCTAGGAACTAGATAACCACTTACCAGTTGGCACAAGGTATGCACTAAAACCTCTAGTTGGTGATAAAATGCCAAAAAATCATCATTACATAGAATATTGCCTTGTGCCTATGTGGACATAATGTTGGCATGAATAATTAAATACCAAAATAAGGGGCCCAACACTACCCCACACAAAATTTATAGTCCATCCTTGAACTATGATATTAAGGTCCTTGGAGAGCAGAATTTGGGCATGCTCTCCTTAAGATAAATGTTGAATTATTAAAATACCTTTATGGTGAGATTGATTTTTTTAGCATCCCCATCTATTTAAGTGGAGGAAATACTAAGCAAAAACATTTTGATCTTTTCTAGCTCCTTCCAAGAGGCCTCTACATTTAAATTTGCCTTAGTCACACTCCCATCTAGGATTACTCCTTACTCACATGCCTTAGTTTGTAGAGCACATAAGAGTGATTCCAAGTTTTGATGTTTCTCCTTAATATAGATTATTAGATCATTGACATTCCCCATGATTTATGATTGCTATGACCTCTTTGTTGAGTATATCTATGCCATCAGCTTCTCCTTCTCCTCCTTTGCTTGCTTGAGGCACACATCTATGACTGATGCTTGGTTAGATAATCTCAAAAATATGGCATCATATGCATCTATACCCTCTTATAACTTCACAAATATGTCTTATAACTATTTAAGCTTACCATCAAGCTCTTTATTTAACATGGCACAAGGATCTTTTTTTTCTTGTACTGGCTCAAGTTTTAACCTCAGGAGTATCTACTCCACTAGCACATAGATTTTATCAACCTCAAAGAGGTTTGAAGTATCGATGTTGACTAGAATAGATGGTTTAGCCATCTCTATGTGATCAAAAAATTACTAAAACTTGAACTTAATAGCTTACACTTCCTCTTGGGCTTCTTTATAGAGTTGCTTTTATTTTATTGCCCTATCATCATTGATTATATTATGGCATGTAACCTCAGTGACCATCCTAATTAGCATATTCATGGATAATATTGGGTTCATGGAATGAGGGTTCATAAGGAGGGATTCCTACCCCTCCTCAAAATATTATAGGCTTGAATTATTTACTATAGGCACCTTCAAGTTATTTTCATTCATATAGTGATCAAACGCAAATTCAAGTTGTTTGTGTGTCCTAGTTGTGGAGGCTTGGGGGGCATGGTGTCAAACATGTAAAGGTCTTCCTCCTCCCATCATTTTTATGCCTTATCCCTTATTCTCATATCTATTTCATCCTTATTTAAGATGGTTATATCCATTTATTCTTCCTCCTCTTCACTGGTACCACCAATTTCTTCGGTGTTATCCTCATAGGACTCACTTGTTTGTTCCTTAAGGGTTTCTTCTTTGAATGTTTCCCCTTCATCCACTTCTTATTCCTAAAGATTCTAAATTTTCACCTCCAAGTTAATTTCATTGGTTCCAACATCACCTTTTTATTTTTGGGGTTCATCATTAGTCTCTATTTGTTATTTTAAGGTGCCAATATCACCTTATTTTTCTTTAGGCACCCTTTCACTACTCAGGCATGCCTCTTGTGTAGATTTTTTTTCCTTCTTGGTATGGGCACTGGGAAATTTCTTGGTTACTTCAATGGTTGGTCCCATACTTGTGAGAACCTTATTCATGTTTCTATCAACCTTGGCCTCTACTTTTTCCTTGGCTAGTCTACACTTTTATTCAAGTGTCAGTGCTTTCTTGATGTCTTCCTCACTCAAGACCATTTTATTTCACACCTTTCTATTTTATTCTTATGTTTATGGAGGAGGTGTGGAGGTTTATTCATTGGATGAGGATATTTTTTACTTCTCTGCTTCTTCAAGCATAGAATTTATGTCACTTTGGAGGGCCTCCTAAACATCCTCAGTGTTTGGCTCATCTTCTTCTTCAATCTACATGATGTAGGTCCTTGATTTTTATTCCTTAGTCTCTCCCTCCATCCTAAGCATGAGGGTCTCTTCTTTCTCCATTTTTTGATAGATTTATAGTTTATAATGCAATAGGTCCCTTAGACTTCTTCTTCTTATGCTTTTTACTAGATGAAGCACTCTCTAACATGAAGGTTACTCACTTTTTGGGAGCTAGAGGTGTAGTTTGTTCTCCATAGGCAATATTCAACTTGATGTGATCTATGATCTCATCTAGTTTATGTTCTCACTTCTTCTATGGGGTTTTATCTTATGTCTTTAGCATTATCTTCCCTTCATCATTGATTAGGAGGGGTAATCATAATATTTTTTAGGATCAGTGCCCTTCTTATGTGGCTACATCTTGTAATAAAGGTTAAAGATGCATCTAGTTATTATCTCCCTCTAGAGGGGATGGATATTTGTTTTATTAGAGTCATCTTCCTCATCCTTAGTGGCATTTTCTCTAGGGCACACATATTAGCACCTCAACCTTCTCCTATCTTGATACATAGTATTCATCAAAATCTCTAGTTTTTGTGCATTAGGAATCCTCCTTAGCACCATCATGAAATATTTAGTGGAAAATGCATAAGGTAGCTTAAGCCATCTGAATAGGTTCTCATCTATGAGTATCAGGTGCACTACATAGAAATGATACATTACATAAAATTTCATCATTCTTACCATATGGTGGAGGAGCTCCTAAGGGATGTGTCATTCAATCCCAAAGGCCTCGATATACTAGTCATACCACCCTTATCTTATATTTTTGTGAAAAGATGAGTGGGAAGATGAATTATTGATACTTCATCATAGGGTAGTCATTTTAGGGTGGGAACACCCAAGGTTTTTTATCATCTCCATCAGCTACACCAATCTCCTCCATCAATATCAATATCAAAAATTATCCCAACCTCAAGGGTATCATGTGCTTTGTGTAACTCTAGTATGTTATTCATAATCTCCTTAGCAATGAATTGGGATATGTTAAAATTCAATCCTTGTGCCATGTGGTGGGAAATGCACAAGTATGTTTTGATAATGTAAGATCATTACCCACTACGGTATAGTTTGGAACTAACCAAGAACATCATGGCCCTCATGTTGGGGTCCTATATGTCCTTGATAGAGAATGCAAACCCTACCTTATAGTAGCCTAGGAGATTTGTGACCCTCTCAACCTATACTTTATCTTCCATCATCTGGAAGATGTCTACCATTATACCTAAGAGTCTCATGGTCTTGATGATGATGCATATTGAGATCCTCACTCACCTCCATACAAAATAAAATTGGTCACCATAGATGTGTGAGAGGAGGAATTACACCAATTGCTCTAGTTTTCCAAAACTTAGCAACTCATACAATTGGGTTCAATCAGTGGTCACCAATTTATCTCAAATGGAGATGTTAAAGAGTGTAGTTCTCACCTTCATCTTATTTTTTGTGTCAACCATCTAGTCTTATTTGAGTTCCTACATGTTGTTAGGCATTTTATTATTGTACTCCTTCAATCTACACGTATGTGCAAAAGATACCCACTTCTCCCCCATTATGACCTTGATGGGGAATTACATCTCTCTATAATTAATATTTACACTTGATTCAGGGTCTATCACCATGATGCTAATACCTTATACCATCCACACCTCTTTCTTTACAATAATTGCTTCTTTCATCATCTACAACTTCTTAGCATCCTTTTGCACTTGTGGTGAACTTGTACTTAATCTTTTCTTTACCATTCTAAATTAGATGTTTTTAAAGCATAGTTGTTTGATATTTTAAAATCCCTTTATCTTTCTTAGCACTTATTCATAATCATGGGATTTATGACTATCTTTAGCTCTCAATTTTCATGCATCATTAATGGCAGTGTCAGCATCTTATATATTTTTTACTACTTTGTTCTCTCTTAATTTATCTTCACTCATCTCCTTTCCAATTCAAAGTAAAACTCAATTCTATTAAATTTTAACCATTATAACTTTGGGGTCTGTGGATGCTTTGGTTTTCACTGCGGTAGCATTTTCTAGTTTTTGGGTGGCTTTGACTCTAGTTTGTCTCTCTATGTCTAGTTCAATTCTCTCACGTTTTATAACTTGTCAAAGTTTGTTATTCACCTTATTTTTAGATACCTCATTAATGTCTAGTGATTAATATCATGGAAAAACATGGTTTTCTTGAAATCTAGTAAACCCACAAAATCCATCAAAATCTACCTCCACATTCTCATTTATTATGGATCTTGGTGCTTCTACCATCACAACATTAAATTTTTCAAATAGTTTATTTAGTGAAGTGACAGGTGATTTAAATGGTCATTTCCACCAACCATTGGGTGGGTTTTAGCTATCTCAATGATATTTATCTTGCACTTTGTTCACCTACATGTGACCTTCACCTTTTTTATGGTAACTTGGGTGTAGCGCTTCACATGCACATGATTCAGCCTCCTCAATTCCATTTCCTCTTAGTTTTATTCTTCTTTTTAAGGATAGCTCTCTTCTTGGTAAATTTCTCTATGATTCCATGTCTCTTGATTTGGCCTTCCCTAACATATACAAATCTTTGTGTTGGTACTCCCATGCTTCATTCTCTCTTAATTTCTTACGCATTACAATCTTGTGCACTTCTCTTTATTGACTTGTGCTCACATATTTTTGTATTTAGAAAACCTCACATGCCCAAAAACTTAGGTGCTTAGCCTAGGAATTTTAAAGAGCATTCATTCTCAACTCACTTAGTTGGATTTATGTGTGTAAGTCCTAGAAGATTTCTCTTATAAGCCTTAAAGTGCCACACTTATTCACTCAACACAAACAAAATAATCATAAGGAAAGATCTAGCTTGCACCAAATTTTATTTTGGTCAAAATAAGGCAACTGACTTGTGATCAGTCAATGTCTAAAGGTGAAAGTGTAATACTATTAACTATAGGGCTTCAATATGTTGTCATGTAAATGACTAGGGATCATTTCACCTATCAACATGCATAACTTGTATGCACCAGTCTCCAATATGTTGTGGTTGATATAATTTCCGATCCACCTAATCTACAACTTGTTTGGGTGCTTGAGGTACTTTGAGTCATATAGTAAGACTAATGCACCTTCAGTATGAACCTTGTGCATTATATGCTTATCATACCCTTCTAGCATACATTTTCTATTTGTTGGCTCTATCTTGCTCAAGCATGTGTCTCATCTAAGCTCTCCAACTTTTCCAGTTGTGTGTTCAAAGACTCTTGTTCATCTAAATGAATAATACACAATGAAAAATAAGGGCACTAAAAATTCCATAAATAAAATAGCCTTTGCACCAAAAACTAGTTAAAATGGTGTAATCTTATTCAGGTACTTGTACATAGTGAAATAGGCCCATAATACTACTAACACATGATCATCCCAGTCTTTGTGACCAATGTTACATATCTTTGTGAGGCATGTTCTTAATATCTTATTTCATTATTAAGAAATTCCATTTTCTTGGGGATGATAAGGTGTTTTCTTATGGTGTGCCGCTATGTATTTAATTAACAGGATTTGAATAGTTTTAGTGATGAAGTGCACACCATGGTCACTAGTTAAGCTAAGTGGGGATCCATAGTGACTAATTATATTTTCCTAAATAAACCTTTCTATAGTGGTGGCTATGTAATCTTTTTTTGATGCTACCTTGGCCCAATTGGTGAAGTAATTTATGGTCACTAGAATTTATCATGTGCTTATGCATCTCATAGTGGGAGTAATAGGCCTAAAAAAGTTAATGGCCCATTTTTCAAATGGTTCCTAATAAAGGATGTGGATGTGAGGCATATCATCTTGGTGGTTTGGTTTTCCCATGCACTAGTAAATGTCACATATTTTGGCATAATATTTTACATCTTGGAATAGGGTGGGCCAACACAAGCCTAATTTCAGTACCCTATGCACCATAACATCTCTAACACAATGGCCTCTAGTAGTCCCCTTATGTGCCTTTTGTAATAATGAGTCCCATTCATGATCTAGGACACATCAGTGTAGTACCTCATCTTAGCTCATTTTATACAATTCCCCACCAATGAGTTGAAAAGGTGTGTCACAAATTGTGAGTTACTTATTCTCCTTAGTCATCATAGTCTAGGGCACAACTCTAGATGTCAAAAATATGATGATCTCTACCAAGTCTTTAGGGATTCCCTGGAACCTATAAATCTACACATCAGGAATATCATCTTTAATAAGTATTGTCATGTTACCAAAGTTGATGTATGATGAATGGTTTAGGCTTGAGTTTTATTTTATAGGCTTTACTACAATAGAGAACTAAAACTCATGAAATGAAACAATCCATCGATAAATGCACCTATGTAGAATGAGATTGTTCACTAGGAATTTAAGCACCTCATAATCAGTGAAAAAGATGAAGGGGTTGATAATAAATACTACCAAAATGTTTATAGGGCATAGACCATGGTAAGCACCTCATGCTCAGTTATGGTATAGTTCTTCTCTACCTTAGGTTTTTGCTTGCAAATTAAATGGGATGATCCATTTTTTCTTTTCTTGGTTACGCTAAAATAACACCAATCACAATACTAGATACATCGATATGGACATGGAATAGAGTGGTCTAGTTAGTAAATTAGAATATCAGTGTGCTTTCTAGTTTGAACTTTAGGGTCTCAAATGCATCTTCTTATGTTGTGCCCCAATATAATGGGCCATCTTTTTGCAAGAGCTATTCTAGAAATACTACAATCTTGGCATAGTTTCTTATGAACTTCTTATAGTACCTATAATGTACAAGAAAGGTGCAAACATATTTTTGAAATGATGGGGTCTAGAGCTAAAGGATGATTACAATCTTTTTTAGATCAATGAGTAGACCATCTTTGCAAATGATGAGTGTAAGAAAAGTGCCAAATGGTATTGTGAAAACACACTTCTTGAGGTTAAAATATATTTACAACCACCTACACCTTTTAAACATTAGATTCAATTTGCCATAGTGATCCTTCACTAATCCATACATAATCCAATCATCTAAGTATATTTTGAGGAATTTATGAATCAAGTCCTTAAAAGTAGTGATGACCACTCAAGAGAATATGGATGGTGCATTCTTCAATCTAAACGAAATCATGTTGTATGTGAAATAACCCCATTCTATTTCAAATGTAGTTTTGGGCTTGTCCTCCTCCTTGATATGAACTTGATGGTATCTTGAGAACCCATTCGTAAAAGTGCATATCTTACAACCTATGATGCCATCCAATACTTCATTAAAGAATGAAGTTGGAAATGGGTTAATTAGTAGGTAGCATTCAAAAATTTATAGTCAACATAAATATAGATGTACCCATACTTATTGATGTTAATGACCATGGGGCTAACCTATTTATATTCTTGAATAAGTTAAATGATACATGTGGCTAGCATGCCATCAATCTCTATTTTGACCTTAGCATGAAGCTTTGGGTTTAGCCTATAAGGTTTCTTCTTGACAAGTTTTGCATCATTGAATAGTTTGATGCTTATCTTCCTAAGGGATGGATGTGTGCCTTTTATGTCTCTATAGTTCTAAGGGAACAAGTCTTAGAATTCTTTCAGGAGGTCCATAATACATGCTAACTCCATATCAGACCAATAGGCACACAGAGTAATAATTTTTGGTTCCCCTTATAAATTTATATCTACTTTGGTAGTTTTTAGTGCATGTGATAGGGTTAATTCTTCTCCTGATGTGAATCCTTAACTTGCCTTTTGCCCTTAATTATTTCTATTTGAATATGGGTAGGGTCTTCTTCTTTTATGGTGTTATCCTTAATTTGGCACACTAACTTCCTTTTGCCTATCAAATTCATCCATTTTCACACCTTTTATGTTTCATCTTAATCACTAGAGTCACTATTAAAGGTTTACTCTTCAAAGAAAGTTAGGAGCACCAACCCCTTTCACCGAACATGTATTTTAGGTTCTCCTCAAATATTTTAATGTCCTTAAACATTGACCTTCGAACTAACTATAGTGGCTCAATCAATTCAAGGTTTTATGAAGAAAAGGAGAAGGTGTGAACAAACTACTCCTTAAAAGAATCCCAATTAGTTATCTCATAGCACATCTCATTGATAATGTACCATGCCCACACCCATGTCTTCAAGGTCCTATAGAATACATGCACCCATATATTTCTTGGGGAATTCTCACCATAGATAGTCTATGTTTCTTCATAATGTCATACATGTATTATAGGGTTAGAGACTCCAACATAGGCTAAGATTTATAGGTCCTCATTACTCTTTCTAAATCTAGTAAAAATGGTTACCTTAACATCTTGCCAAGTTAGTAAGTTGGGCCTTTGTGCTACCCACCAATGAGTGGTAGTGTTCTTTAATGTATACACTAGTGTGCCCATTATATCCACCTATTCTGGGATGTATGATTTAAGGTCATGGACATAGTATTCCATGGGATTACTCCATTCATATCTCAAGATCACTGCAAGTTTGCCTTTACTAAGTAAAAAAGTCTCTTTCCCTTCTTCTTTGTGCTAGGGACATACCTTTTAGAAGCATGATCAATATGAACCCAGTCTATCTTTATTGGTTTTATTGCCTTTACATACATCAAGTGGAACCTTTGACTAGTTGCATATGCTTCCTCGACCCATCGATCATAAGAAATATTTGTGGTGTCTAAGATTGATTACCCATCTTCCCAAAACATCACACCTTGATCACTGGGGTCTAACATCTTAGCACCTTACACCATGATGTTATATATGTGGTTAATCTCATATTCAAGGTCTACACTCTTGATATAGGGGGTCCTTGGTCCCTTGAGAGGGCATAATAACCTCTCCTTTCCATTATCAAATGTCATGTAATGCCTCTTGAAGTACATATTTTCATTATTTGCATATAAACATGGCCTTCCTATAAGTGTTGGATAGTTGTCCTATTCTGCTAACTTAATCACTTTGAAGTTAGTGTGGAATTCAGTGCCCATGATATCTATAATTGTGCTCTTCATAATTCTAATCAGATACACTGGGGTCTTATTGGCCATGAAAATTACATGAGTGGAAGGCCTCAAAGTTGACATACCCATTTTCTCCCAAGCATTCTTGGTCAAGATGTTGACCTCAGCTCATGTGTCTACAAGGACCTCACAGATATACCATCCATAAATAGTGAAATTCATGAAGAGTTCTTGGTCATACTCTACATTCCATGTATGCCAAAATCTCATACCCTTTCCATGTATAGTATAATGAGTTCAACTAGATTTTACCTCACATGCTCTGAGATAAATTATTTAATAGGGATAGCATTCCCTCTATTTGTAGGAGGCATAAAATCTCTATTAATTCTTGTATCTTAACTTCCTCACTATCTTACTTATTTTGAGAGGCATCAGCTTGCACATTTAGATCTTATGCTAATTGGAGCTCCCCTTGTAGGTCTTGGATTACACTCATGGAATACTATAATACATATTTTTCACACATTGGGTCTAGGTAAGGTGTAGCTTTGGTTTCAAGCCATGTTATACACTAAGTACGACCCTTATCCCCATATTTGAAGCATAACTTAAGTATTAGTGCAACTAGTGGCTAATTGGTAAATCTATTATGAGTAGTTACCTACACCTTGATTATCTCTATATAGGTTGGTTTTACCTTAGGGGTCTATTTTCCATTTTTGGCTTGCACCTAATCATTCATACACTAGTCTTAACTTGAATCAAATTTTTGTATAGGTCATGGCATTCCTCAACCTTATGAAACCCTCGATAATACCCACATATGGGATGTGTAGGTAAATCATACTAATAATGTTCTATGGAGCCATAATTATAACATGAACATAGTGGGAACCTTCTACCATCACATCCTCCACCTCACCCTCCAGCACCTCATTGCATCCTAAATCTTGTGTTCTATTGGCCATAGCCTTCATTTATTTATTTAGCTTATCTTTTGACTACTATAGTGGCTTATTATGTTCCTCTTTCCATGTTTTTGTACATCTCATCAATAACCTAATAATTAGTTATGGTATAGGTATAGGCATCACACAACCAATAATAGATGGTTGTGTTGACCTAGCTAGAATGTTATAACAATGGGTAGCTATGAACATCATATGCCTCTTAACAGACTTCACTACTTAGGATCAAGGTACACACATTATTTTATGGGTAGTTATTCCTATTATGTCCTTCCACTTCACAATTAGTACACCATAATCCACTTAGAGCATATTATGATGGGATAGCAGTAAGATTTTGGAGTTGGGAGGCCATGCATGCAATTTGTGATTTTATAAATGGGTTGACCCAATATCAATGCTTTTGAATACCTTAGATATAAGCATAGCTTCAAGAACTTCTCAAGGGTATATAAAAGTCTTCATGGAAAGTGCTCTTTGGAATAACATGAGAAACCCTCAAATGAACCATTGTGCATGCTAGAAAGGGTGAATATCATATGGGAACTTTGATAAGAGAGTTTTAAACCTTGTACCATATATTTTCACACTTTTTGAGAGTCCTTGGGTAATCTCTTTAAGCATGGTGATGCTCTACTATTCAAACTCTAGAATGTTAAATTCCTTAAGGAATGCCTCCTTTTAGGTATCATAATCAATCATATCCCAGTTAGGATAATTTTTTTGTACCAAGAATGAGTGTGATCTAGTAAATTGGTTATGAACTCGGTCACCTTGCACTATGATTGGGTTATGACCCTTATGTCCCACTATAGTTAACACTTCAGGACATGATCCATGGCATTTTCCATGTCATGATACTCTATCAAGTACATGGATATTTCATAATATATTTGTTATAGGGTGATATCTAGGATCTAAGGTACTTATCCCATAGAATCTATCTTGGTGTCAGTCTTCCAACACCTCTATCCATTGGGTTAGGCACTGGTCTTGTCATTACTATTGGTACATTTGATGTCGATGGCAGTGTACTACTTACTTATGGCATTGAAATACTTCCTGTAAGATTTTACCCACTTTCAATTTGTAATATTGACTAAAATAATATACTTACACTCAAGTTCTATTGTGGTGAGCTAGCACCCAATGATCTAGAACTAGTCTTGCTCACATCCTTGCATGTAATAATTTATTCAATCATAAAATTACACTCCAAGTTTGTAAAACATCTAAGATCTATGTCAATAATAGGGTCAATTATCAATTATGTACTTTCTTCAAGTGGGGGATCTATCATGTGAACATGCATCTTAATTTCAAAGGGGGTAGGCACATCATATGTATATTCAATCACCAAATATTTTAAGAACTCAGTGAATTCTACACCTATCAAGTGTTGAGCTTGATCCATCATTTCATTGTATCTCTCATCCTCATGTTGTTATATTTCAAGAGATACTTCCCCATGTCATTCTCACTCACTATGGGTTCTCTCGACACTTATAGGTTCCATATCTTCTATTAGTCTATACCATATCTTATTATAGGTCTATCTCCTAAGCTCTTGGGTGTCAATCTGCTCATCCCCTTTGTTTATGCCTCACCTACACATTCTCATTTCCCCTTTTGTGTTATCATACATGAAAATAATTTAGCCTTTCATCCCCAAAGTTTTAAAACCATAATCCACCATTAGGTATTTTATATCTACACTAAATTCCTTCAAAATGTGCCTCTAGGGTCACATAAAAACTAGTACTTTGCTTCTTTAGGGAATGAGTACGTTGAGACTGTGAACTCAAGTATTTAGTTATTTAGTGATTCTTGCCACCATTTATCTACTATTATAGTCCAAGTGGAATATGAGGTCTGAAGCCTCTCTAGGCACTCCTTCATCCATTCATAGTTTTTTACATAGCTCCTTCTTTTATGGGGTGAATATCCAACCAACCATCAATACACATGCTCAGGTAGCTCACAAAAAAAGACCTCATATAGAGCATCATATAGGTTATTTTAAACCCACTTTTTTAGCTTTTATCCCTTTTAGGTTAAATGTTTAAATTCAAATTTATCTTTTACCTATTGCAAAAAATGCTTTATGTTTTTTAGGGAGAGTTGTTACATCATTATACTACACCAATATAATAACAAAATTCAATATGATCCTAACAATAAAACTAAAATGTTGTAGAAAAGGGTGCACAAAGTTGTCTTAGTCAGTTCTTGGATTATTAAAACCATGTGAAAACATGGGATATTCTTGTTACACTCAAAATTTTACACTTGGTAACATTGACATCAATTCACATAAGGCACAGGCCTTATACACTCACCTAAAGCATAGCTGAGAAGGAATCGGGGCCTGCATTGGACTAGTTTTGCCATGGTGCAAGATATTAATTATGGGACTTGGTTATTTTAAAGAAATATTTAGGTATATTTATAGTTACAAGCCTTTATCAAGCTAATTCTAGCATCATTTTAATATATGAAGGGTTAATGGGGCTACTTTCAGTTTAAGTTCTCATATTAGGCTCATGCTTTAGCAAGGGTAGGAACACTAGGCATAGACTCTCTACACTTAGTATTTTTTTACAAGTTATGGTTGACACCGTCATTTATTATAGGGACTCCATTAATGATGAAAAATATAATCTCATTAACAACATTCTTAACTTAACTATATTTAAATTACAAATTAAAACCATTGTGTATTCAAATAGTGATACTAAAGATGCATAAACTAGAAAATTTGTATAAGTGAAGCAACCTTCATCATTCATTAAATTCAAAATAGAGTATATAGTTCATGGTATGTAAAATAGAGTATTCATAGCTCATGATACTTATCGACCTAGAGGCTCATAGGTGAGCTTGGGTTCTAAAAAATGGAGCCTTAATAGCATCCATGATACCCCTAAGTCTAATGGCTACTTGTGGCATTCATACAAAGCAAATTCAATCTACCAAAACTTCACTACACCATTTTTTCATGTCCTAATTCACTGGTTTGATATCTTTTTATAGCTCTCTAGAAGAGCTCTACCAGGGTGGAATGTACACATCGAGTGCCAAAGTTGGAGCTTTGGTGATCATTTTTCCAGCTCCATCACCTTGTAAACTCTACACTACATTCACCACATATCTCCCAACATGGAGGATGCCTTGAAGATCTAGGAACTAGTTAACCATCTACCATTTGGTGTAAGGTATGCATTAAAACCTCCAGCTGGTGCTAAAATGATAAAAAATCATCATTATGTAGAATGATTGCCTCATGATGATGTAGACATTGTGTTGGTGTGAATCCTTGCATACTAAAATAAGGGGCCCAATAAAGTGTATAAATAACCTTAGTGTTTGCAACTGATCTTTGGTTCATTCCACCTTGGATAGTCCTCAAGCATATCACTTCCACATTAAAATACTAATTTTAGAGCATTCTAGGACTTTAAAGCTAGTGTTGTAGGTATTTTTTCTTAGTGAAATAAGTATGATCATCTTGTGTAAATCCTTATGGTTTATCACCCCCTTAGATTAGTTTCATTTCATGCATATGTCGATCCCTTTTACCATAAACAAATAATTAATGTAGGTGATAAGGAATTCAAGGTAAATTCAAGGATCTAGCCCTTAAACCTATAGGTCTACTTCTATTATAGGTAAACCCACATACCTATAATTATTCCCATGTTGCCCAAATCTAGAGGAGGATTGAACAAACTCCTCTAGGGTACAAGATTTGGTGACAATAGTTTCTATCCTTGTACATACTTATTTCTCTCTCACTCCTTATACATATTTTATTTTCATTTGCTTGTACATAGCTTATATTTAGAAAACAAAAAAATAATATAACATGTTAAAATCAAAAAAAAAATCAAATATTACTCAAAAAACAAAAATTTACAAATTGTATGCATTGTTATGTTTACATTTATACTACTTCCTAGTTATTACATATGTTAGTTATCTTAGTATAGTCAATTTTTTCATACTTATATGCTTCACTTATTCTTTTTAAGTGCTTGCATATTACATACAAGACTCTAATCCTCTACACTAATCTAGACTTTTTATCATCTACCCACTGGGGCATATACACAAGTCCAAGTTTATTCATTTGATACATACACCCACTCAAGGCATCTCCTACATAGTTACTACTAGGTTCTATCCTTACATTTTATACATTATAGTTTACACACTATTATATCTTTATATTGATCAATACTACTCATTTCTCAGACTTTTTATGGACTATCACTAGCTAGACTCAGTGTATGTACATCTTAGCATTTACACATATTTATACTACATAGTTATACATAATTTCATTTCTAGTTTTCCTACATTAAACTTGATTGTGTTTCCTATGCTTCTTCCATATTTGAAGGCATTTAAATATTCCATTGCTCTTTAGATCTATGCCACTTCTATATTTTTATGCCTTGGACATGTGCCCATTTCCCTTGTGTTTTATTTCCCGATTGTATATGTAGACATTTGAACATGTCCTTCTATGTGTTTCTAAGCCAAATTTCTTATTGCTTATGTATGTGGACATTTGAACATGTCCTTGTATGTATTTATTTTTAGATATAGTGACATGTGCCCATGTCCCTTATATTATGGCCCCTTGGCTAAATTTATGTGCCTCATGTGTTTTATGTATGTTTCCTTGTATCCATCTTCACCATGACACTTGTCTTTACTTGTGACACACACCATTTTTTGATGCCATGAGGGACTTCATGTATCTACCCTTCCTATTTGGGTGTTGTGATGGAAATAATAACCCATCCCCCTAAGTAGACACCCATATTTACTGATATATAATGATTACATATATCTTGATACCCTTGTGCAATGCTAGATTATAACATACATCTTATATTACCTACTTATGCTCAGATTATTTTAAATTCTGATGTTATGTTTACATATTATATTGGAATATCACATAGTTATCATATATATGTTCCATATAACACATTTTAGAGAGCTACTTATTTTGAGGATAGTTCTTACATAGGCTCCATAATTACCCTTAAAAGAGGGGAAATTTAGAGGGGGTTGTCATAGAAATTAGGGTCCTAATTTTCTGTTCACATATTATTTCCAACACATAGGCTCAATTTTAAAAATTAGATATAGGTCAAACACAAAAAATATAAACTCAAAAAGTAGTTTAATCACCTATATTTTAGACCATATAGGCATTAGCACCTAGATTGAGACACTAACACCATAGGGAACTACTATCCACTACATAGCACTAATGTCTAGTAGCTCCAGCTTTAAGATAGTCCAAATTAGTCAAACTAGTACATGAGGTACATTACATATTTACATATATATAGTCATAGGTTTGACAATTATGTTCTAATTTTGCTTAGATACACTTATTTTAGCTCAGATTTATACCTGTTACTCAGATTAGGGGTATCATGCATGACATGATCACTCCCACATTCAATTTAGATATATATATTTAGTTATTACATACTTAGTTCATGATCAGTATACTCATATATCATATTGGGGGCATGTATATGACACATATTTTTCATATACTTAGTTACATATAGGTTGATCAAATGGAATTACAAATTCCATGTCATTATCTATGCTATATACACTTGTTATCTTATTACAAGTTGTCACCAGTTTCATTCCGTACTCAATCTATAGTGGTTGGCATTCTTGAGTGGCCTAAATATGCTTAATGTACCTAAATGGCCATGGAACCAACATACATAGTTATATATACCCATTTAGATACTTTCATCACTTTGCATAGTATAGTTTCATATGCATGTACTTCACATGGGTGGGTAATGATGGATTCATGGCCTAATTGAGTTCTCGAGCCACCCACATGAGAGGGGTAAACACATTTACAATCTTATCCAAGATATTCATATATCATGATCCATTTATTAGGTGTGGGTAATGATGGATTCAAAAATATATTAAGTTCTTGAGCCACCCATATGAGGATTGATCAATATATTATCTTAGTCCAAGATATTCAATGATTTGATCACTATATACACTTATACACATAGCTTGTCACCATGTTCATGCATTGGTTCATGTACCCAACAAGGTATCATTACTTTGGATCATGTTTAACATATGTAGACCCAAATTTAAATACTCAAACTTAGTTACATGGGCTTCACTTCCTAGGTAAGTCTAGCTACACTTCTTTTTCCTTTATACTAGTCATTTTGCTTGATTGAATATCTAGTATAAAAAGGGGAAAATGTAATTGTTAGTAACCCAAGTTTCACTCTATTGAAGTAGATTGCTCAGACATCCTTCAAATATAGACTAACATTAGATTGGTATATAGGATTTGGGATACTTGTACTTAGACCAAGCCTCTAGATTATGAGGTTAAATCCTCTCTAAAAACCATCACGTCCTCTCTTTGCTACATACTTTCTTGAATAGACTTCCATGAGGGTAAGGCCTTGGGATTTTGAGGAGGGAGTGATAGGGAATAAATGATTTCTTGCTTGATTTCCACATCAACATGTTGTCTTTTACTTGACTACTCTACTCTTTCCATTGACTTCTACATTTGTTTTCAAGTCATAAACTTGGGTTTAGGGAATTTTTATTTTATACTTGTTCTAGCCATGGGTATGAATGGGGTAACATGTTGATAGTGTGTTACTTTTCTAGCTGTTATTGATTGTAGTGGATGTTTATTTGAAAGCTCAATTTGTTTAGCAGGGTGAGCCTCAAAGTCTAAAACCATCTCATTGGAGATATCCCCATGTTGATAAGAAGATGAAGGCCCTTGTATGATCTAATGTGAAACATATGATTCATCCTCTTCAAAACACACATCTATCACCTTTCGATGTTTATCTTGGATAGACTTCTAAGTAAGAAAAGTTGGCAAGGTTTGATAGGAATTTTGAAGGCCTAGATACATGTTTATTTGAAATTCTTTAAGGGGAAAAGTTAGCTTAATGGGGGTCTGATGTGAAATGAATGAAGGAATCTATTGTTGGTTATGGTGAATGTGGCATCTCTCATGGAAAACCAACTTCTCTTCAATGCTTTCAATTAGACCACCTATGTTAAGCATATCACCATTAAATTTTGAATGGCCTTGTCTTATGAAATATGCACACTCTTCCTTAGCTTGTTTCAATGAAGCTCTCATGCTTTCAATCTCATGTTGAGGGATCTCCTATCCATATCTCTTTTGTGTGTCAATTATCACCATATGTTTTTGATAGATAAATAAGGTCTATTTAGAGATTGATATGGATTGTATTAAAAATTGGTTGAGTTGATCAGGAATGTAATGATATTTCCATGACTAATTAGGTTGATAATAAGGTTTCCAAGGAAATGAATGAGGTTGAGAAGGATCATAGGTTTGATAATATTTCTCATATTGTTGATCAAGGTGAATATAGGGTTGATATGGGTTGTAATGAGATGGATAGGGATAATATTGGAATTGGGATAGATCATAGTGATATTGATAAGGTAGTGAAGGATAGAAATCCACTCTATATATAGTCATAGCTTACTATAAGACACATGAAACTAATTAAATTTATGAATAAGAGCTGCCCTTCACCTTAGAGATGATGACCATATAAGTACTTGAAACTATTTGTGAAGATAAGATACTACAAATAATTAATCCAATGGTTAAACTTATGTCCTACCAAGTGCTATAACTAATAGAAACCCAAGTTGTACCCTACTAAAGTAGATTGTTTATATCTCCTTCAAACTTAGACTAACATTGAATTAGTCTATAGGTTATGGGATACCTATAACTTAGACCAAACCTCCATATTATGAGGCTAGATCCTATGATATATAACTTCTCTGTTGTTTACTAAAACCTACTTTGATTTAAGGGTGAAATGAGTTAGAAAGATAACTGAAAGGGAAAACATATACTAGTGATGGTGATGCACCTAATGTAATCATTCATCAACTCAATTTTAGCTCCAACTAACACTAATAAGCAATTTAAATCATTGAATCTTATAACTCCAAGGGACTCCTATGTAAAATTGTTTCACATAAAGGTTTCATCAAGTGATCAAAGCATTAGGGAAATGCTAGAAGACCTGATTTAAGGAACTAACCAGTCAATATCTTCACTCTAAGCTTAGTCAATCAACATTAAACACTATATATGACCTACATAATATGATATACTAATAACAAAGTGATATTAGGACCTACCAATGGAGGTAACACTATCACATCTACAAATAAAACTAATATAAACACACTAAACCTATATAAATAAATATATAAATAGTCATTTTATACACTTAAGAGATTACAAAGCTCAATCCTGGTAGAGTTTCATCATGCCCAAGAGAGGGATCCTTTAACAAGGCATAAAAGCTTGAATATATAGAATATGAGGAGAGAAAAATCCAAGAGAATGTTGTAGAGGAGAGATTAAAGATTCATTTATGACCATCAACTCTAGTAATGGTTCAATTATCACTCATTATAAATAGTCCTCTAATAATCTATCCATGCTTAATGGTGTTTCATGATCTTTGCATGAGTTGTTTGGTGTTGAAAATGAGGTGGTGGCTATAGTTTACTTGTTCAAAACTCTTATTAAAGAATGATATTCCATTATTTATCAAATAACTCCTTTTAAAATAAGATCATGTTAAGTGAATGAACCTTCCTCTATTAAGGCCATGAAATGCCTAGTAGCCTAATTACTTGCATTTGATGTCTATAAAATCCTACATGAAACTTAAGAAACCTATGGAAGAGTGATTTTTAGGATATAATAAACATCCTATATCATAACATAGGTTTCTTTGAGCTAGAAACACTTGAAACTTTACTAAACTAGGTAATTAGGTCACCTTGTCCTTCACTCTTGTAGACTAGTTGATTTAGAGAGAGTAACAAATACATTTATAGGCATTTTTTTAGCATATTATTGCTTTAAAAGGTAAAAAAAAGTGCCAAAATTAATTCTCTAATGATTGGAATCATCTTAAAATACCTTGTACCTCTATTTCTACACTTTTTCCTCTAAAACCATTATTTTTTGATATGTCCATATAGTTCCATACAACATGGTACAATTTCCAGGACCCCATCTAATTTTAATTCATGTTTCAAGAGTTTATAGGATGATTCATGGGTGTTTGGATGCAAGAAACTTCACTTTTCTCAAAACTAGTCTGTAGGAGGGTTTAGGGAGGGGTTTGAAGGTCCACCTTCTTAACGATGGTTCATAAAGTAATTAAATCCAAACCATAAATTATTTAAATTTATATTTATTCTAATACCCATTTTAATTTCCTAATAATCTTAGGTTCCCATTCAAAAGGTGTGCAAAGATATGTATATAGGGAAGTTTACTTGTAGGGTTATGGGTGCAATATGAACCTGTTTCTAGTCTAAGCAATGGTTCTTAAACCTTATATACTCAAAAAAACTCAATCCTTCATGGATTCAAATTTAATTTGGGTCTAACTCCTTCTAAAATCATTTGTTCTAATTCCTCATGTGGTGAAAGATATTAGCATTAAAATAGGCAGTTTTAGATGAGTGTTTGACTCTGTAGTTCAAATATGTATTTAAGACTATAAATGGAAGTTATTTGTTTATATATCATTTAAATAACCTTTATAATACATTTACCATCCCCTTAAACCTTATCATGATGTCATCTTTTCTTGATATGGTCTGCAAGTGTCTGCATGGTGGTGTGAGCCTTCTAGGCTTCAAGACTTGCTTTAGGCCTAAAAGGCCTACTACTAAGTTTTGATTTTCAAATAAACTATAGGTGATATGAGGGGTTAAAAATAATCATATAATATTATTTCAATTTTTTTATATCCCCTTTATAGCTATTTATAACTACTCAAACCTCAACCTTACTCCATCCTCATAGAACTCCATATAGGGTTATACTGCCAAGAATACTAAGTCTCAATGTTTGGGCTAGTGTAGGGTCTAAATCATCTCTTATTTCATTTTAATAATATTTTTATGGAATTATAACTCCATATACTCTTACCTAAAATATTCTTCAATGCCTACTACCTACATACTCTTATCTCCCTGGCCTAGGTTTCTTGACAGTCCAACATAAAAAGCCCTTAATGACTAAGTTTTGGTTTTCCTACTTAACCTAATTTTTATTATTAATTATATAACCTTAATATACCTTTAAAAATATCTAAATATTATATGATACTTCAAATAAACCTTAAAATAAGCAAAAGTTTAAGAATATACACATAGGTCTATTTTGGATCTTTCTCCCTTAGCTAGCCCTCAAGGGAATTTTAACTTGAAAACCTGAGTGTGATCAATATAAAAACATTTATAAAGACTATAATTACCTAATTATACCTTAAAATCACTTACATGGAGTTAAAACCCCCTGTCTGATGCATTATACCTCCAAATAGTCTTCTTAGTTCCATTGTTGATTGTCAACAGATAAGCATAGGACTATGATAAAATAGTGGATGATTACACTACTAATTTGACCCTAAAATTACCATGGATAGTTAAAACCACTCATTACCATCACTTCTACCAATTTTCATATCTATATCATGTCTATAGAGGCCTTAAAACTTATTTCTCTTAAAACTAGCTAGTGGCTTGCCTATGTTTTCAATAGGTCTGTGACTGTGTTTACTTCCTTTCATCTTGTCACTATGTTTGAGAATTTCAAAAATTATCTTGAGATATTATAGTGACCTTATTTTATTAGTATTTATCATTCATTATTCAAACTTAGTCTTATGTACCCTTTCAAACACCATTTTTCTTCATATTTCAGCCTTAAATTACCAATTTAGGGGAAGATAATGAAAAATACGAGTCAAGAGGAAGATTAGAAAAAGTAAAAATCATTTTTACATAAAAATAGGAGCATAAGTGGGAAATATTGAGAGCCAAAACTATGCTTTATATTTGAAAATGAGATATTTCCAAGGCATGAAACATTCAACTTAAGTTAATGACATAAATATGAAGGTGATTGAATCTTTTAATGATTGGTTTAGTGGACCTTTGACTAAAAATTTATCATTTAATGACCCAAAACCTCTATTTTTAAGAAATATTCAAAGTTGTACAAGGATAATTATCAATAATCACCATGAAGAATACCTTATAGCCTTCTTAAAAGGTTAGAATGAGGCTTCTATATGTCTTCAACACACCTTCTAAGCTTAAAATCCATTTCATACTTGAATATACCAAATAAAATGATATTTATTTATTAGCTACCACCTTCAACCATCTCCATCAAGGCACTTTAGATCACATGATCACTTGAATTCTTTGTTAAAGACATCATAAGATACTCAAATAATTTGATGATACTTGACACCAATTGATATGAAAATGAGAGATACTCCCTTTATTTAACAATTAATAGACATTATGGTGGTTAATGAAAATTTTTCAATTATATGGGTTGGCATTTGACCTTGACAAGACAAATTTCCAACATATTTTACAACCTAAGTTACATCCTGCAAAAGTAAATTGCTCAAAGTAATCACCTAAAAGTGGTATTTGGATGCTAAGAGTATTTCTTGAGATAACATACTCCTATATTATCCCTAAACCTATTTTATATCCTTTACCACACTTTTATAACCATTAATTAGAACACAAACATCTTCTATCATCCCAAACACAATCTCAAGATAGAATTGCTAGATCCCAACCTAGTGTGCCTAGTAGTGTTCCAATTAGACACTAGTTCCATATTAAGGACACTAAAGCCACATGGCATTAATGTCCCTAACTTGGTGCTAGTGTCCTTTTATCTAACTCTCTTGAATAGATACATTTTAAAATGTGTGCCCCTCTTAAGGTTGACCTAAGTACATTTTATCATCCACACAAGCTATAAATATTTGACCTCTATTCACTAGATGAAAAATAGATGCAAATGCATATCTAAATAAGAAACAAGTTGATAAAAACTAAGGTATTTCATCCCTATTCTATCCTACATCTACATACTACCAGCTAAAGCTACCTTAAGACCAAATTTCAAATATTTTAAAGTTAAAGCACACTCAATACATTCAAGACCACTCTCATTCTAGCATTCACTTGCACTTGCACTAAGCACTAGGTGATAGAACTACATTAGGCTTGATCCCTCCTTGAAGTATTAGTATATAGGAAACTCTCTTCACAACATGGTATTGAGGATGTATAGCCTATCCTCCTAAAAAACACACATTTTCAGCTCATGCCATACTTGTAAGGAGGATTGGGTTTACACACTAAATCATCTTTTTCAAACACAATATAGAGTTTGAAATTTTGTGTGTGCAGGAACATGACCTAAAAACATAGGTATAAGTGCTCCTAGAAAATAGGAATAGTCTTGTGAAGAGGACACTAGTTCCATTTTGAAGACACTATAGTAGTATGGTGTTACTATCTAGGTGGGGAGTTATTGTCTAATGATTAATCAGACCTAGGGACCCTATTGATGACACTTAGACTTGTTTAAATCTTCCACAATATTCACTTTCTAGATAAGTCTCTATCTATGCATATTTATTACTATTTTTAGAAATTCAAAAAGTATCCAAAATCCATAAAAAAAATAGTGGTTAATTATTGCATATTATTTAATCGATTTAGACATCTCAACCATTTAATCTAACTTAGGATTTACATAGGTAAAACCCTAAAAGGATAAATCATGAACTTTAAAACTTTTAAATTTTCATGTTTTGAACTTTAAAACTTTGAAATAATTTCAACATTAATCAATATCATGCCCTCTATAAATATGTGTCAATGATATATAATTGTATGTTTCTATGTGCTCAATTGTGAATGTATTTAAAACCTACAACTTTGTTTTGTAACTCTTTTATACATGCCCATGCATATGCATTCAAATATTAAAATTTTGTACTTTGAGTATTTGAAAAGTTAGTGCATATGCATGTCATATGCTCCACAATCTATACTTATGTGTTAATATTTTTAATGTGCTTAGTTTATAAATCACTTTGAATCTTTGTAACCCTATATTATAATTATAAATCTAATTTTTCATTAGGTTGAATATTTAAAATCATGTATGTTGTATTTTTACAACCTATAATCTATACCAAATCTATTCATGGAGGTTTGGATTTCTATGATAAGCCCATTTTGATGCCCCATTTTGATATGAGGGATGTAGCCTAAAATTCACTCATCTCAAAATAAGAGAACTATATCATGATAAATATATGATCATAGAGAATTATGTCATCATGTTGGAGAATATGTCATCATAGAATTACAATTGTCAATGAAACATGTATGTAGCTTATTTAATTTGGGGGAAAAAGTACCATGCATAGATATATGTAACATTAAATTATATTTGAGGTAGAATATGCCCTATAATTATATGATGAATATCATGGCACCACTAATAAATATCAACAAGCACAATACACAATAATGTTACACAATGTTTTATGATAATGCCAAGGGAAAAATACAAGGGAAATGCTCAAATTTTGTATAAGAAAAAATTACACATGTATAATTCCAAGGTCCAAAATTAATGGACATGTTCAAATGTGACACATACCAACTAATTATCTCACATATATGCCCATAAAAATTGCATACAAGGGCCAAGGACCACACACACTAAGAAATCAATGTTATGCCTATAATGCAAGAAAATAAACATCAAATGAGTATAGAATAAGTAAAAACTAGTTTATTTGATCTACATGTATCAATGTCATATTTTTAGTATAATATCATATCTAGGTATCATAATGTAAAAACATGAGTAATTTATCACTAAACTTGTAAGAATAAATCTCAACATTGAATTTGAGGTCATCTATGGATAAAATTTGTGATAGTATAACTTGTAAAAAAAATATGCCTCCAACATAGGCATTACAACTAGGTAGAAGGTAAGTCCAACATATAAGAGTGAATCTGTGATGTATGTCCTTCATCATACTCAAATACCTCATGAAATACATGTGTATATAAAACAATTTGATATTTACTAACATGTATGATAAATAACATGTGAATAAGTAAACAAGAATTTTTTTGTCATGCTTAAGTCTTGTAATTTTATTTTTTGAACATATTAATATTTTTGTATTTTTTTAATATATGAATTTTTTATATTTTTTTATATATTTGGAAGGGAAATGAGCATGTGATCCCATAAATGGGAGGATCATAATGTATGTTTGAATCAAAGAATTGAAGCTTGATTTCCCATGGATGAGGAATGATAAATGTAGATGTATCTAAATCTAAGAAAGAATCAAGTGATATATTATAGCTATTTTGATCACTACTTATAAAATATATTTACATATTTGCAACTATAAAGGTCACATGACTTGGTGAATTTTGATGTATAACTACCTTTTTTCTATAGAACATGCTAAATTATATTAGGAGTTTCCTTAAGATTCATGGTTGAGTATTTAGATTTTTGTGAACCTTGATTAACTCTTTGAGATGAAGATTTTTATTTAAGAAGGTATACCTTTTCTCCTTGCATTGGTTATATAGAAATATTTTATAGTGCCATAATTTAAAATGTATTATGTGTTAGAGTGGGTGCATTGATTATCTTTGGACCACATTTTGGAGTAAGTTCCTTTATTGCCTTTTTATGGTACTCTTGAATAGGCTCCATAACCAACTATGGTGGTTATGGTGTAAGAGGATGAGTTACCACTATTTTTATAGGGTACTCATATATTTTTACTAGTTTATTACAATGTATGTACTTGAGGCATTTATACACTATTGATGGAACTACTCTAATATTTTGTATCCATGGGCATCATAATAACATGTTGAAGTCACTTATGCTTGGTAAGAATAGAAATGGAGTTTATATTATTTCTAATCCCACTTGAAGGGGTAATACTATATGTCCCAAAGTATCCTATGTATGCCCATAAAATACCTTAACTAATTTTGATGTAGCTTGGAGATCTTACTCTGTGTATTACAAACTGTAAACTAGTGTCATTGTACATGCATTTTCACTTGATCTATTATCAATCACAACACTATGAATAAGTTTATTGTTTATGTATGATCTAATAAATAGTGCATGCTTGTGTGAATCCTCATCAATAATTTCACTATCATAAATGTGATTATTATAATTTGTGTTAATGTACCTATAAATATTCTAATGATTCCATCTATTGGATGCCCATATGAATTATGAGGAGGATTCACATTATACACATGATGTACTTTTGGATTATCTATTGTTTCTAGTGTACCATGATTTGGAAAAGGATTTTTGAAAAATTTTAGCTTTGCATTAACATTTTGTTATGGTCTAACTTCCTCTATGCATGTGTTTACCACAATAGTATTATCATCAAGACATATTTAATTTTATGGCTTAACATGTAAATTTCTTTTTTAATAATGTCCAATGAATCTATTCTAATCAAAATATGCATTAATTTCAAATCCCTTAGGTTGAGGCTTGGTAAAAAAAATATCAAATGGAGGAGGTAGAGAGATGATATTTTAATCAATAAGATTTTTTAATAAGATATGAGGAGGTTTTGGTATCCTTTTAAATTACCTCCTAGGTGGAGATATCAATTGAAGCTTGTTTGTTGGTTATGTTATTTATTTAAATGTGACTTTGGATTCAATCTTGATTTTGTAATTTTTCTTTCTTTAGAACTTGACATTTGATGTAGATGGAATAATTGGTGCATATTTTATATTTTCAATGCTATAAACTTTACTTCCATTTATTTGACTATATGGCATAACTCATTGAAAGATTTGAATTTGTCAACATTATTGATTCTTGGAGTGGTACCAATAATATTTGACTAAATATATATTGTAATTCATTATCTACCATATATTTTTTCAAATTTTCAATCATAATCTTGTACTGAATAACATATTCACTAATAAGTTCATTTGACCTGTGCTTGAGATTAGTAATTTGTGCATAAGATAACTTTTCACAAAATCTGATTGAGAAATGTGCTAAAAATGATCTACCTATGGGTTGAATTTTTTAACTGATTGAAGTGGGAGATCATATAACCATCAAAGTGCATAGTCTTTTAGACTTCTTGGAAAGAGCTTGGTAAGTAGTTTATCATTTTAGGTGTGGACCAAACATGTTGTATGTAAGGAATAAAGATGTTATTTTATATCACCTTTACCCTCATAAATTAGTAGTTTGGGTGCTAAAAAATCCATATGTAGTGTGTAAGAGGTTATATTAGGTGCCAAAGGATTATGAAATAGAGTATGTGAATCCATTGAGTTAGTATATTTAGAAACACCTTTTTCTAATTGTAATGTTTTAGAATGTAAAGCTACAATTTTTTTCTAAAGAGAAAATACATTAGGAAAAGTTGGAATTGGACCTTGTGTGATGATCATAGGAGGATTATATAATGCTTTTGTATAGATAAAAATATTTATCTACTATAAACTAAGTGATGACCCCACACCCAAGGATGTTGGCACATATGTAATAACTATAGGGGTTGATATAGGAATGATAGTAATAGTAGTGAATAGAAAATTTAAAATGGAAGGGTTAACCACTATGAAAGGTATCTCTTGAGATGAATCAAGTTATGCTTGATATCGGGGTGGATGCCATAATCTATGGATCAAGTAGATGCATATATTAAATGAAATCACAAGTTAAACAAGTGCACAACATAGATACAAGTTAAATTAAATAAAAAACATGACAATAATATAAAACATATTTAGATAAAATATCCAAAACTATATTATAAAATATCACAAATGAGATATGTACATATAGGGGATTACATGTGTAACTCTTCCCTAAAAATATCTATGAAAAGTGGTCAAAGAGATAAGAATATAAGAGTAAATTGCATACCTATAATAGTCAATAGAGGGATTTAATTACTATTCATCATGGCAAACTCTAACTCCAAGTACACCTAAGCAAGATTATCCATGAAAGTAAGAAAAATTCAAGTGAGGGTAAAATATTATAATATTTAAATATGGTAAAATAATAAACCCCTACTCTAACACCCCCCATAAGCATAGCTTAGGTGGGTAAAATAAATGGGTCCCAAAGAGAAGGCTTGATAAGGTACCCATGTAAAAATATATCTATCATAAAATAGATAAAGGGAGAAAACCCATAGGAAAAACTTCCCCCAAAAAGAGAGACATAAATAAGAGGCTAGAAGTCCCTATAAAATATGATGTTGCAGTATTCCAAACCTCAATAAGAGACCACAAGTGAAGATAATTTGTCTTTATATAAGGTTTGGTGAAAATGTCTATTATCTACTATATCATCTATAAATATCTTAGAATAATTATTTTACCATGATTGAGCTCTTGGATGAAGTACATGTGAATATCTGTATGTTTGATCTGCAAATATTGGATTGAATTCTTGTAAATCTAAATAGTACTTTGGTTGTATTAGATGACTTCAGGTCAACTAGACTAGATACCAAATTCTATTAGGATCCCCTAAAGATAAATAAATTAGTGGAAACATTGACAATTATTATAAATTCTACCTCAATATAAGATAAAGTAAAAGTATTATGCTTCTTGCTTGACCAACTAATCAAATTTGAACCAATGGATAAACTATAACCTAAAGTGAACTTATGATTTTGAATATCGCTAGCCCAGTCTAAGTTAGTGTAATAAATCAATTTGATGTCAATTTTATCTCTATAATTAATCCTAAATATACGTGTGCCATAAATATAGATAAATATCCTCTTAACTAATTTATACTACATATCATGGGGTTCTTGCATGAATCTAAATACTAGGCCCACTATATATGATATGTATGACCTACTACATGTCAAGTGATAAGGTTGCCAAAAAGTTATAAATACAAGCTAGTGTAAACTAAAGGTGGAGTAAAGTCTACCTCAAGCTTGAATCTAGATAGAAATGGAGTTAGAGTTGGCTTACACTCAACCATCTAAAACCAAGTAAGTAAATCAAGACCATACTTAGGCTATATAAGAGTGATTCTTGAGTTAGATTGATAAATATGAATCCCATGGAAGTAATATAATAATCCCAAGTATGTCATGGTAAATATGTCCTAAAGAGCCTCTTTCACCACTATAATGGATGAGGAAGGGCTCCCAATGTTCAAAATATCATCAACATGTAGAAACATAATCAAAAGTGAATCATCCTACCACAAGAGATAGAGGTTTAGATATGAATGGCATCGAGTTAACACTACATAAATAAGGAAAGAATACATCTTGGAATACCAATCTTGAGGGGTCTATTTGATGCCATGGATGGATTTATAAAGTATGCATATTAAGGAATAATCATTAACAAATTCCAAAGGCTAATCCATGTAAATATCCTCCTCAAGATAACTTTGAAGGAAGGCACTCTTCACATTCATATAATGAACATCACAATGATTAACTATGTAAATAGTTACATTTAAGTCTAAAAACATTCATTTTGGTGACTGGTGAAAATATTTAGTGTAGTCAATTCTAGGTACCTGTAAGAAACCTTTTACGACCAACTACACCTTAAAATTATCAATAGACCCATCTGCTACATACTTAGTTTGATATATTCATTTGCATCAAACCATTTTTATTCCCTTATGAATAAGTGTCAAATCCCAAGTATGATTCTTGATAGAGGCAAAAAAATCATGTGGACCACTCTAAAACTCTTAACATGTTTGCTTGTCTTCTGAAGGATCCCTAACCCTTGTGACTACACTCTATAGTATTTTCCTAACTGAAAGAGGACCAAAAGTGGATGAGTTAGGTAGAGAAACATCATCCTCTAAAGTAATGCCAGATGTTGATGGAGATGAGTCCCCATCACTAATCTCATTATCATAATTATAAGAAGTGTCCTCAACCTTTAGAATGTGCTCAAGTTAATATGAATCATTTGAATTGAATCCAAGTGAGTCTAATTAAGTAGAATAAGTGTCAAATGTTGGGTATGTGGGACTCTCTTGAAATTGAACACTTCTCTTGATGAACAACTCATGTGTGATTAGAAGAAGAAGTTGGTACCCCTTGACACCATCTAGATAACCTAAAAATATGTAAGACTTACTCTGAGGTTCCATAACCTTGTATTTCTTCTTAGGTATATGTGCCATAAATGGATATTTGAAGACTCTAAAATGCTCAACTATGGGTTTCCTACTATACTAATATTTAAAGGTAGTTATTCCTTCTAAATATTTATGGGGAACCCTATTCTGAATGTATATTTGTTTTTATTTCTTCAACCTATACTATGGTGAAATTGACTTAGAGTGAATCATATAGTTTGCCTCTCTTTCAAGGACCTATTATTATGTTTTACAACTCCATTTTGTTGAGGACTATATGGAACCATACATTGAAAATCAATCCCCTCTACTATATAACTGATCAAATATGGTATTGACATACTCACCCTTATTATCAATTTTAATAACCTTTATGCATTTCTCATATTATTTCTCTTCAATAACTTTTAAGTCTAAAAACTTGTCAAAAAATTTAGATTTATGCCTAAGGTAGTAGACCCATGTGTACCTTTAGAAATCATTAATAAAGGTGAGAACATACTTAGCCCTTGTGAAAGATAGGCTGGGAAAATGCCCAAATACATCATTGTGTACTAAATCTAATACCTATAAAGCCATCTAAGCTTTACCTTTTTCAAATTTCTCTTTGATAAGCTTAGAGGGCTTTACATTTGAGATGTCATTTTTGTTGATTTTTTTTATGTAGTGGTAGTTGAGGTGGCCAAACAAATCATGCCATAATTTGTAAACTCCATCTAAATGAGTCAATAATGCTAATAGAGAACAATCAATTACAAAATGTGAGAAAGTATATAACCTAACCTAGTGATTTACCCTTCCCGCTGCTACTACAAAATCATTATGCAACTCTTAAATGATAACTAAATCTAATAAAAAACTCCACCCTCGTGCCCTTACTGATATGAGTGATTTGCTACACTGATAATATATTAGTTGAAAGAGATGGAACACTTAGAGATTATTGAATATTCTTCATTCCATTTCAATAGACCCTCTTCCTAAAGCTAATACAAAAGTGTCATTACCCAAGGTGATTGAAGATATTATACAAGGCTTTAATGAATAAAAATTAGCTTGTAAAAAACCTGTGTGGTGGGAAACACATGAGTTAATAACCCATGAAAATGTTGGAGCTAAAACTGATATAATATCCTTACCCTTTTCTTTATCATTTCCTTTGTATTTTTCCTTAGAATAATCTTAAGTTCATGAATTGTACTTGATATACCCATGAACACCTATGTTGTTATTTTCTAAAATATGAGTCAGGTGGTCAATTTGTTTCCTCATGCACTTGTGTTCATCATGACCATTTTTCTTACAATAGGCACACTTAACCTTCTCTTTATTAGGTTTGTCATTGAAAGAAGAGGTTTTAGTGGTTGTTTTATCATAGGTTTGTTATTTCTTATTATCTTGATCCTTCTTATTCTACTACTCTTTATTTGAATCCTTTTATTTCTCATTCCCAAAAATTAGGGCTTGAGGTTTTTAGGACTTCAATGTGCCCATTAGTATTAACTTGTATTGATCCTGATTCAATTTGGCAACAAAAGAATCTAAAAATGGCATTTTCCATATAGTTCTTAGAACACTTTTAATGGCATGACAAGTAGAGACAAAGATTGAGTAATCAGGACCTAGCATAGAGAGTATATAGAGAATAAGTTGGTCATATTTCTTATTTATTCTACATTCTTTCAACTAAAATCTCAAAGACTTGAACTTGGTGAATAAATCCTAAAGGGTGTCAAAGTTTCTAGGACTTAGGTTGATCATTTCATTTTCTAGTTCATGACCTCTCATCACATCTTGCTTCTTAAATATCTTTTCCAAAATGGTACACACTTCATTGGGTGTTTTGGCATGTTCTATATGAAATAAAAGATTAGGAGACATAGAAAGACACAACAACCCATATGTTTCATCACTACTATTGTACCGCTTAACTTTTTCTACATATGCAGTTGGTTTAGTTTCTAACCCCATTGTGATGTCACGTAAACCATTGCTCCTTAGAATAATTTAAATTTTGATTTTCCATTCATGATATTTAAATATCATCAGAGGATTAATTGAACTTGTATCCATTATGTATAAATGAAGTTTGTAGGGGTTTGTAGTTGTAATTATTATTTTTGTAGAAAAAAGAAGTGAAAATAGAATGAAAGATTGATGCAAAAAAAGTACATGCCCAAAAATATAAGTGGTGATTCCCCCTAATATTTCAAAAATAATGTAACCTCAAAAAAATGTTAGGCATAATAGATAATACATCTTGAGCAATTAGTGAAAGTGTCAAAATAGCACTTGATTTTCAAGGCAAATGAGGATGTCATTCTTAGTTGATATTGCATCCAAAAAAGAGTACACAAAGTGGGAAAGAAAGAGGAAAAAAATGATAATTTTGAATGCAAAGGAATTGGACCTTACCCTATGGTAGTCATCAAGTGAAATTAAGAAGATTTTTTACAAAATAATATTCTCTCATTTTTAATGACCCACAATATATTGTTTATATATATATATATATATATATATATATATATATATATATATATATATATATATAAATTCAAAAAAACACTTCGTCTGAAATACTTCTCAAGTCACTATACCTACCACTTCATAATAAAAGGCTTAGAATAAAATGTCAATATTAATGTTATATTTATAATATATTGTAACTTAATATTTATAATATCCTAATATAGTTTTAAAAACTTAAAAAACCTACCCTTTTTAAATAATTAAAAGCACATATATGTGAAATACCATGATTTTTTAAAAAATAACCTTGACCACTATAAAAAAGGCAAAACCATAAGTGGTTTTGAGAAACCATGAATTGTAAATGAGGAAGTTATAAGAAAGAGAAAAATGTGTACTAGAATGGTGATGATGGGAATGGTGAGATGTTAAAATAGGGTGAAGAGATAGATATTAGATACGTAATCTAGATCCTTGGAACATAGAGGTGGTATGGGCATAAACCAAAGTGGTATTAATACCACTACTTAAAAATAGTAGGCCATACATGGAAGGGAATGACTCTTCCTCTCTTATGAACCATTTTTGGGATGTAATAAAGGAAATTTTTGGAAGGTGAAGGCCTTGACAGGGTCATGAAAGACTATGTAGGCCATGTGAAGCTTAGAACACCATTAATGGAGGTTTGAGGTGGATTACAAGAAATCACTGATAAAAAGTGTTCTTGAACAAAGTTCATCAACCGTTGCAGTGTCTATGGCAGCCAATGGAGAGGATAAAATTTTAGGTGAATAATAGTTAGATATAATGAAGCCCAAACCATCATGGAAATAACTAGGATGTGAGAGACACAAAACCTGCAAGTTCCTCAACACAACACTCTCCTTATTTACACAAAACATATGTTAAAAAAAGGAAATAACAATGAATAAAAATGGACATTAATATACCATAATGGTGCTCTAATACCATATTACAGTTAATGTTAGGATCTTTTGATCAAATGAATTCACATATTCAAAGAAGCACAAGTCAAGAAAGTGCAAAACATAGTTACAAGTTGAATGAAATAAAAAACATGAGAATAATATACAATATATTTAGAGAAAATATCCAACACTCCATTAGCAAAGATAAAAAATGAGATATGTACATATATGAGAGTGCATATGTAACTCCTCCCTTAAAATCTCCATAAAAAGTGGCTAAAGAGATAAGAATATAACAATAAGTCCCATACCTAGAATATCCAGTCAAGGGAGTTACTTCATATTCATACAATCAAACTATAACTCCAAGTACACTTAAGAAAGATTATCCATGAAAGTAGGTAAACTCCAAGTGAAGGAAGAAATCCCATAATAAATAAATATAATAAAATAATAAACCCCTACTTTAACACTTGACATACACTCTTAGATTCTAGGAGTAATTTGTCAACTTTATCCATTTTTTGGCAGTATTGTCGAAGTTCTTGCCTAAAATTAGATAATTTTTTGACTTAGGATCAGTTGTAATGGAGATTAGAGGATTATATTGATTATAATTTTTATCACTAAAATCATCTTCAATGTGCATATAACTATCAAGGTTTACATCAACATAATTATCATCAATATCTATATCTTCCATTGGAGAAGAGACTAGAGGAATTTTAGTATGATCCATAAAAAAATTTTGTAATCTATCACGATGACTTTAAGTATTTAATAAGTATTAATCTTCTTGGGTGACATGCAAAATTAAAAATAAAAAGGAAAATGGGTGAAACTAGACAAAGGCATGTTTTCTTTGTAGGCTTTAAGATAAACTAATCCTAGTCTTAAATAGTGAATATGTCCATGAAGGCACTAACTATGAAGGATTCAACCATTCCCATACCCACACTATCTCATCTCATGGGGTACATTGAGAGTAACTTCTTAGGGTTAACCAATTACTAGTGCACTATAATAAAAAATAACCAAAGGATTCGTATGGTTAAAAAATAAAACCCTAAGAATTTTTTAATATGTTGTGAGGTAGGTAAAAATTAAAATACTTATATAATGTTGTATAATAGATTGAATATTTTGTCACACCCCAATGTTGGTAAAATTTACATCCATATTTCCTATAATGATAACTCCTATGAATTTTAAAAATTTGGAACTTAGTTTCTAGGTAAACAAAGCAGAGTGAAAATGAAATAAAAAATAAATGGCTCAAAAACAAAGGTTCAAGTTCCCAATATGTTTTACCCTATTTTTGATAAAACAGTAGTTGAATTAATAATTGTATTATATGATTATACAAGTGTAAAAATTTGAATATAATAATGCTAAAAATTTAAAATAATTAGCTATTTTTATTTTGACAAATCACTAAAAATGAAGAATTTCTATTTTTGGAAAACATAAGAAGAGATATACTTAGCTTGCACAATGATCCAAACTAACTATTCTAATTATTTGATTGTGAAAATCAAAGGAAGATATGACTAAATGGTATAAATATCATAATTAGGAATATAAATAGAATCTATATACATCTAATATAAGTGGATGGCATCAAACACTCTAGTTTGTTAATCACAGACTCATCCCAGTTGTCTATAACAAAATGTTGATAGGAAAAGATAGAAGAGGTAGGAATCTGGAAATACAATATTAGAGGTGTAATTATAATATGTATTTGGACAAGAGTAAAATAGACATACAATAAGGTAATACACCTGAATCCATTGATTGTAGACTTGTTTGAACTTATTTTGCATATAAACTAATTGATACACCAATTACACTTGTAGATGATGAGAAATTTGAAATATTGCATTTAGAGTTTGGTCACACATAAATCATTGTGATTATTATGTTGTATTTAAAACCCTTAGGGAAATTTGATAAATTGAAAACCTACAAGAAAAATAAGAGAGTGTAATGGGCTAAGGTGACCTCAATCACCCCTTGATGATTGACCACTACCGATGTATTCAATACTCTAAGAATGGAAATAAAGCCTAATAGTTATCACACCTAGAGTGAATTTGAAATTTTGCTCTTCTAACTATGTGTATCTATCTAAAATACTGATTTTATATTTTAAAATGATAAATATTGACTTGTATTAGAGGGATCGTGACTTGGTTTATGGATGCTCATTATGAATAATGAAAATTTTGGGTAGAATAGGGCATATTTGAACAATGTAAAGAAGTACATATACTTCTACCAAGTGAAGAGAAAGTGGGGTGTAATGAATGAATCTTGAAATATATTAATAAGATAATATTTTGTAAATTTACTTTAATCAACCTTACAAAACATGTAGGAAAATCCAAAATATTGATTTAAATTTTGGAAACTAGTCATTATTTGGGTGAGACACGGATGACCCAAGTGGATAGAGGAACAATGCATTGTTGTCTGCTTAGATCATAATTGTTGAGAAAGATCAGATACAAATTTAATTTTTATGGAATAATATAAATATTATATCAAACAAGTTGAGCATTTAAGATTGAGATCTATGTGTATTAGTAACCAAAAATAGGTTGAGCCCGCATATAGAAAAATTACCTAGAGGAATGGTGAATAAGAATCATGTAATTGGGTGAAATTCATATGGTTAGTAATATATCATGAATTATAATTGAAAAGTATCTATGACCAAATTTATTTTATTATAATTGGTGGAATTTTTGTATATGAAACACAACAATTTACGTGGAAAGGATTATATGAAAAATAACTACTATTAGTGGAAGTATTACTATGGGGAGTGGTGTGTAGGCAAAAAAATATACATAATAGATAAAAATATACTTGAGATGTTTATTAAGTATTAGATAATCATGGGACTTAGGCTTTTAATTATCACATACACAAATGTGAAATCACTTAACATGCAAAGAGAATGGATGCAATAGAGAGATAATTGAGCTAGTTTTCCACAATACTAATGGATCATGTACATGTGTGGTACATGAAGTTTGACCCAGATAAAAATTTAGTATATTTAAACCAGATCAAGATAGAATTATTTATTGAGTTTCACATTCTTGATTTCAATAAATAAAAAATTTTGATTTGAAGGATATTTATTAATATGCTACTAAGAGTGTGGACATATATATGCATGTTTTAAGAAAATTTTAAAAGCTATCTTGTGATATTTATAAACTAAAACATGCACAATGGCTTATGGGAGTAACTTTTACAACATTCTAGAGATAATTTTCCATGTATTATTTTGTGAATGCATGAGAAGAATTAGATGGCATGCCTCATATGGGGTTGTGAGTAACTATGATACTAGAGCGAGTCCTTTATTGGAGAATAAAATATCCATTATGGATACATAGATCCAAAAGTTCATTGTCAAAATTTCACATGAGTCACATAATGGGATATGGTGCATAGACTGAAATACTAAGAGCCATAAAAATAATATTTTCATTCGAAATAAATTGAAAGTTATAAGTGTATATTTTTGTAGTTATCTAAAATTTCATTTGAATGCAATGTGTGTCACTTAAAACCATCTTATCCTTATCTTATCCCTATACCTATATTAGGGCCTCTTTTGATCCTTTTCTAACTTATGTGTACATTTAACCCTTGACTAGATATAACAAAATCCATATTAGTCCATCTCATAGGCACCTAGGACCCTTTTTCACTTGTTATAGCCACTTGGAAAATAGTGTGTCCCTTGAGTCTATAGCACACTGCACTATTGGAAAAGGGGAAATGTTATTGACCCTCAACCTTCTTTACCCTTAACAAATATATTTCTACATCTCAAAGCATTTTAGGGTTGGCCTAGACTCATTTCATGTCTTGACAAGTATTATAACACTATATAAATACCACTCTCATTCATCTATCCCCTAGATGGAAAATAGATATAACTCTCATGAACAAACTTAGAAATAGTTGTGCAAATCAAAGTCATTGACCCCTATTCTATGCTATTTTTACATACACCCATCTATAGTAGCCCATAACTCAGATTACCTAGGTTTCCAATCTCAATACACATTCAAAGAATCTAAACTAGCATTCATACTAATATTCACTTGCAATAGCACTTAAATTGGGAGAACTAATAAGGATTCATCCCCTTTTGAGGTATTGGTATGTAGGAAATTATTAGCACATGGGTTGTTGAGGTCACATCCATCCTACCCTACTAACACCACTCTACTTATACTTGTATTTTTCAAAAAACCTAACAAGCATAGAGGCATAGGGTTTCACATTAAAATCAGTCAAAATAAGGAATAGAAATCAATTTAGGACTCGATCACATAGACATAAGCTTCTCAAAATAAGGCTAACATCCTCCTATAAACTCACTATTTCATCTTATCAAGGTCACTAGTGTGGTACAGGAGGACACTAGCATGGTAAACTATTGTCAAAGGGACTGCACTACTATATGAAGGAGACTCTGACACCTATTTCCTATTAATGACAACCTACAATTTTATTTCATTAGTTTATATCCTACTCTTGTATGTCTCGGTCATTTTTCCATCTAAGTATATCCTTTGTAATTCATTTCTATTTATAGACTAAGCAAACAGATCAATTATTCTAAAAATTAGTGGTTGTTGATATTTCTATATTTATTCCCTAATTTATATACTCAACTCTTTATATCCTTATGGTTTTACATTCTATAATTCCTTAAATAGTTAAATCATTTGGTGAACCTAAATTAATTTGAATAGCTCCCTAACCCTCGTCTATCTTTTAGGGTTTATATTTATAGCCTTATAAAAACCTAATACTCAGATTTTAGATCCTATATTTTCTTATTTTTATATGTTTAATCATGATAATAATGATAGATGATTTTTATTACTTTCTTATGCAAAGTTTCATAATCTCTTTGGCATGTTATTTTTCTATGTGTAATTCCATTGAGTTGCATATTGTTACATACATAGAAAATATAATACATAAGATAAAAAAACATAAGACCTAAAATTAACAAATATCCTTTACATGAATTTTTCTCTTTGGTTCACTTTGATTCCTTACCTACCACTACTAGACATAAGAGAACACTAGTGGTTTCAATTATCCCTCCTACTTCCCAATCCTACCCATATAGCTACTATCCTACTCCTACTACCAACTTTACATTCATAGTAGACCCTATGGTCCATGTTATGATGTCCATAAGGGGTCTTAAAGAATGGCATATTAGTAAAACCCATGGCTATATCTTTATCAATAAAATTAGTGTCCCTAAAGCCACAATTTCCATTTTGGAGCTTTTGAAACATTCCAACACATACAAAGATGTCTTATATGTAACACTCATTGACACCAGGGTACCAAGCACAACAGAGCCATATTAAGTTGTTTTTATAATCAATATTATGAAATGGACTAAAGAGCATATTTCCTTTGAAAAAGGAGATCTTACACATAAACACATCATAGATCATCATCTACCTCTTTACATCCAATTAAGAATTAATAATGTGGGTGTTAAATGAGTGTTAGTTGATAATGGATCAGGGTTAAATACTTCTAATATCTATTTTATCTAACTTATTAATATATATTTTAAGGATTTGGATCATTTTGATATGAACATCTTAGTATTTGATAATATTCCATGTAAAGTTTTGGGTTAGATAACACTAAATCTTACATTGGGACCTAGAACACTACCTACAACATGTCCAACTATGCCCAATAATATTAATTACCATATCTTGCTTGGGAGACCTTAGATTTTTTATATATACATAGTCCCCTCAAATTTACATGCATGTTTAAAATTCACGTACAAATTATATGTATACATGCCCTATGGATCAAGAACCATTCAAATATTTTTAGAATACAAAGCCTATACATAACTATATTCCTCACATGGATTTTGCTATAACACCTATACAATCTACCATTCAAAGCTCACATATGACTCCCACTAACAAATTGGGTGTACATGATAAATTTACTTTTCTATTTTCAATAAAATAATTCAAATAAATGGGCTACACAAGATAAGGCCTAGGAAAACATGAACAAGAAATTCTTAATACTATTACATCATTTAATAAAATAGGCAAGTAGGGACCTAGATATAAGGATAACACATTTAATGCTAAGTATTCTCACCATGATTATTAGCATGTAGTGTTTTTCCACCTATTTCAAGACAAACAATATAATAAATCATAACTCTACACTCTCCATTATGTGCCCTGATCGTATTGATGATACCATTTCCCTAGATCTACCCACTTTTTATGAATTCACCAATGATGAAGCTCTTTTATTATTATTGGGGGAATATGAGGATCTCCCTTCCTTTTATCATAAAAATAGGTTTCCTCATTCCATAAATTCCTAAACATACTTCGGTGAGAGTTCTGACATTCTAGACAATATCCCAACTGTTGGCCCAGATATTAGTAGATAATAAAAATAAATCATATTGTGAATATATATTTCCACACAAAATATAATAATGTATTCATTTGAGATGTTTTTACAAATAACATGAAAAACTTTATAGGTTTTTCACAGGAAGTTGGTTACAAAACCAACCAATGGGTGAAACCAACCCACATAAACAAAATGTAAAAATAAAATAATTAATAAATTAGATCATAAACCTAATAAAATTCCCCCTTAATCCAAAGGGTATTGAAAATATTTAGAGCAATGAATCTAAATTAATTCTATTGTAACTATAACTAGTGCACTATACCTCCTAGTACTGATCAAAATAAAAGTCATTCCATACAAAAGATCACCCTTTGAGTTGTGGCATAAAAGGTTGATGAACACAATCAATGATTTCTCATCCCCTATGATCATTGTACCATACTATAGTATAACCCAATCAAAACCTATCTAACTACATCAACCCACATAAGGTCCTACATAAGAACCCATCCAAGTGACAAATATGTACTCTATATGGCACATCTCCCTGATGTCCAACAAATGCTAATAACTTTTTCTCAACATTGAATGTGTTAGCAACACCTATCAAATTATACTATCACTAATGATTGATTAAAGGCCAACCAATGCCTAAATCTTCTCCCATTATCAGATGAGAGGTGAGAAGTTGTGCATCAAGAGAAACAAAAACAACTAACTTTTTCTGCTCTATGTCATGAATATCAAATATAGAAAGCCAAAAATGAAACTAAAAGCAAAAACACAAACCAAAATTTTCCATTCAAGAATTGAACCCATACTCTAAGTGAATAGCTAACTAAAGAAGGTAATTATCCTCCATCCTCCAATAGATCCTCAAACCTCTAGTTATGACTTAAATGGTGTCAATCAAAAGGATCCTAAGACTTATGGTGGATGGTATTATATGTTAGGTTTTGGAGCTAAAAGCTTCACTGATGTAAAAGATGGAGGAGGTTGCTGAGTTATAGAGAAACGGATGTCGATAGCACAACCGATGTCTGTCATCTTCAGTGTTCATGGTAACTGACGTCGTTTATGGGTCAACTGACATTGGTCAAACAGGCACCGACGTCGGCAGCCTATGTGTGCATGCATTTGCATGCACTTCCAGAATTAGTCTTATTTTAGACAGACAATTTGTTTGCATGTAAAAGACTAATTTTAGTCTTGAGTCTACATTTCTAATTATTGTAATTAGAAGTCTAATTATTATTTGCATGAGATCTATATAATAGACTCATGGGGCCGTATTGTAATCAAGGACAAGGAAGAGATCCTTCCAATTGTAAGATCTAGGTTTGCAAGTGTGCAAGACCAGGTTGATCTGCAGGTTGTGCAAGATCAGGGGAGATCTACATGGTAAGTAAGATCATTTGATTTATAGGTTGTTGCAAGATCAAGGGAGATCTACTTGGAGTACTTTGAGTACTTGTGTACTGGTAGTATTGTTACTGACTGGTGGAGGGTACAACTTTGTGTTTGAGTTGTGTTTGTAATTGGTTGTTAGAGAAATAACTCTTGAGGGAGAATTATTGGTACACCCAAGAGGTGTGGGAAGAGTGTGATCTCTTCATTGTATTTCCTTTTGGAATGAGTTGAATACAATTATGTATTGTCTCTCAAATTCTATGTTGTATCTAATTTCTAGTTACTTGTTACTTCTAATTAAATTTTGTGTTTAGTTGCTTATACAAGGTAATCAATTGTGCTCCTAATCCTGACAAAGTGGTATCAGAGTGAGGTTGCAGGTTCACAGAGCCTGGTTTAGAGTAGGTTAGTGTTTGATTACAGGTCACTCTCAGGGGTTTTTGATTGAGTGGGAGTAAAGTAATGGCAGAAGAAAGTAAGCTAAGAATGGAGAAGTTTAACGGCAAGAATTATCAATTATGGAGGATACAAATAGAAGATTATCTATATCAGAAAGATATGTACTTACCATTGGGTGGGGTTGCAAGTAAGACCACAGATATGAAAGATGAAGAATGGAAGGTTCTTGATCAGAAGGCTTCAAGATCTATAAGGTTGAGCCTGGCATCATCTGTGATTTCCAACTTATCACAGGTTAAGACAATGGTAGAGTTAATGGAATCTTTGGTAAATTTATATGAAAAACCCTCAGCTTCAAATAAGGTATTTCTTATGAAGCAATTATTTAATTTTCAAATGTTGGAAGGTGGATTGGTACATATTCATCTTAGTGATTTCCATGGATTGGTAAATTAGTTAGTTTCACTCAATATAGCTTTTGATGATGAAATTAAGGCTTTCTTAATCTTATGCTCATTACCTGAAAGTTGGGATAGTTTGGTAATGGCAGTTAGTAATACTATGTCTGCTTCAAATATCTTAAAAGTTGATGATGTTGTTAGTGTAATCTTGAATGAAGAAATTCGTAGGAAAAGCACAAGTGAATCATTAGGGAATTTTTTAAGTGTTAAAAGCAGGGGAAGGCAAAGAGAGAAGATCAAGCAAGGGAAATCAAGGTCAAAGATAGGTAGGAGATCCAGATCCAAGTATGGTAGTAAAATCTATTGGAATTGTGGGAAGAAAGGGCATGTAAAGAAAGATTGTTGATTGGTAGAAGATCAACATGAAGAAAATGAAGAAGTAGATGTTGCAGGTATTGTTACACAAGATGCTCTTATATGTTCCTTGGATAAAGTGGAATCTTGGGTTTTAGATTTTGGTGCCTCTTTCCATGCAACCCCAAATAGAGAATTTTTCCATGATTATGTCCAGAGAGACTTTAGAGAGATTTATTTAGGGGATGGTAAGCCTTGTCAAATGGTTGGCAAAGGGAAAGTGCAGCTAAAATTGCAAATGGGCAACACATGGGTGTTGAAGGAGGTCATGCATGTCCCAGTCCTGAAGCAGAACTTAATTTCTGTAGGAAAGTTGGGTGATGAGGGGTGCACAGTAACTCTCAAAATGGATTCTTGGAAAGTTTCCAAGGGTGCACTTATTTTAGCAAGAGGTAAGAAAGTAGGTACTCTTTATCTATCTACTTGTATTACTGATTCTCCTTCTTGTTTATCTACTTCAGATGTAGATGCAAAGATGTGGCTCCGTAGGCTTGGTCACATGAATAAGAAGGGGATGCATGTTCTTGAGTCAAAGGGTAAGAGTTCAGATCTGAAAAGCATAGATCAAGATTTCTGTAAGCAATAGAAGAAAGTGAGGTTTCTTGAAACACATGCTACAAGAAAGGATCAGGTTTATGGCATAAAAAGGAAATCTAATGTTTTTGACAAGAACAGGAAAGCCTTGGTTTTCAAGGAGAAGATGACAGATAGAGATCAGCTCAAGGGGCTAAATAATTTTGAGCAGGGCAGTTTGGACAAGGTTATGATTCAAAGTAAGCTCGCGGGTAAAAAGTCATCACTCACAGGAAAACACAGTTACCGAAATCAGTCAGGTGGAACTGAAGTTGATCAGGCAGGTATTAATGTCAGTCATGTGCAGACCAAAGCTGGTGGTGTCAAGCAGGTGGAGATCAACATCAATTAGGGAACCAATGTCAGCAACCAGGTGGACACTAATGTCAATCAGGGAATTAGCGTCGGTGATCAGGTGGGATCAACATCGATCGGGTGCAGACTAGGGTCGACCAAAAAATGGATTTTGGGCAGATATTAAGCTATCAAGGAGTCTCAAATTCCCATGAGGATTGAAAGGGTAAGTAAGCTTCAAATTCATTATTCTCCTTCTTTACACTACTTGTTGCTCACTGATGGTCAAGAACCAGGAAGTTTTAAAGAAGCAGAGCAGGTAGAATCTAGGAAACAGTGGGAGCATGGCATGAATGAGGAAGTTGATTCCATGGATGAGAACCAAATGGGAGATTTGGTAGAGTTTCCAGCCAGAGAGAAAGCACTAAAAGATGAATAGATTCCTAGGTTAAAGAAGAGAGAGAATGGACACGTGAGACAGAAGGCTAGGTCATATGGTCTTGAGCAAGTTGTAGGACAATGGAGGTTTGACAGGTGTATGATAAAGCATGGCTTTAGTCAATGTTAATGTAACCATTATGTTTCCTTTACCAAGTTGTATAATGTTAGCTACATTATCTTGTTATTGTATGTAGTGTGTATGCTTGTTGCAGGGTCACACATGCAAGGAGTTGCTGAGCTAAAGGTAAAGTTAGTTCAGAGGTATGTCATGAAGAATTTGGGAGCAGCAAAATTCTTTGGCATGAGTATTCCTAGAGATAGGGAAGATCATAGGTTGATGTTGTCTTAGGATGATTGTGTGAATAAGGTAGTGGCGAGGTTTAATATGCAAGATGCAGAACTGGTTAGCACACCTATGGATGGACAATTCACAAAACAGTGTCCCAATTCACATGATGAGGTTAAGTACATGTGTACTAGACTTGATATTTCCCAAGTAGTGGGTGTTGTCCGTGAGTTCGGGGCCAATTCAAGAAAGAAGCACTGGAAAGCAATTCAATGGATTCTTAGGTATTTGAGATGGACCAATAGCAGGTTAACATGCAATGCAGGGTCAAGGACTTCTCTACATGGGTATGTAGATTCGGATATGGCAAGGGACTTGGATGACAGGCGTAACACCATAGGATGTGTGGTGGTTGGTCTTCAAGATTGAACTTGAAGAGGGATACAAGCCAGGAAACAAAAGTAGATGGTGTATAGGTACAGGTATAGATGTAGCTATTTATCTCTAAGTGGGAGATTGTTAGGTTATGGAGCTAAAAGCTTCACTGATGCAAACATGGAGGAGGTTGCTGAGTTATAGATAAACTGACATTGATAGCACAACTGATGTCGGTCATCTTTAGTGTTCACAGTAACTGACGTCAGTTATGGGTCAGCCGACATCAGTCAAATAGGCACCGATGTTAGTAGCCTGTGTGTGCATGCGTTTGCATGCACTTTTAGAACTGGTCTTATTTTAGATGGACAATTTGTTTACATGTAAAAGACTAATTTTAGTATTGAGTCTGCATTTCTAATTATTATAATTATAAGTCTAATAATTTTTGCATGGGATCTATATAATAAACTCATGGGGCCGTATTGTAATCAAGGACAAGGAAGAGATCCTTCCAATTGTAAGATCTAGGTTTGTAGGTGTGCAAGACCAAGTTGATCTATAGGTTGTGCAAAATCAAGGGAGATCTACATGGTAAGTAAGATCATTTTATTTTCAGGTTGTTTCAAGATCAAGGGAGATCTACTTAGATTACTTTGAGTACTTGTGTACTGGCAGTATTGTTACTAACTGGTGGAGGGTACAACTCTGTGTTTGAGTTGTGGTTGTAATTGGTTGTGAGAGAAAGAACTCTTGAGGGAGAATTACTGGTACACCCAAGAGGTGTGGGAAGAGTGTGATCTCTTCATTATATTTCCTTCTGGAATGAGTTGAATACAATTGTGTATTGTCTCTCAAATTTTGTGTTGTTTTTGATTTCTAGTTACTTGTTACTTCTAGTTAAATTCCATGTTTAGTTGCTTATACAAGGTAATCAATTATGCTCCTAATCCTGATAAAGTGGTATCAAAGAGAGGTTGTAGGTTCATAGAGCCTGGTTTGGAGCAGGTTAGTGTTTGATTACAGGTCACTCTCAAGGGTTTTTGATTGAGTGGGAGTAAAGCAATGGCAGAAGAAAGTAAGCTAAGAATGGAGAAGTTTAATGGCAAGAATTATCAATTATGGAGGATGCAGATAGAAGATTAGTTGTATCAAAAAGATATGTACTTACCATTGGGTGGGGTTGCAAGTAAGCCCACGGATATGAAAGATGAAGAATGGAAGGTTCTTGATCGAAAGGCTCTGGGATCTATAAGGTTGAGCCTAGCATCTTCTGTGATTTTCAACTTATCACAGGCTAAGACAACGGTAGAGTTAATGGAATCTTTGGTAAATTTATATGAAAAACCCTCAGCTTCGAATAAGGTATTTCTTATGAAGCAATTATTTAATTTGCAAATGTTGGAAGGTGGATCAGTACATAGTCATCTTAGTGATTTCCATGGATTAGTAAATTAGTTAGTTTCAGTCAATATAACTTTTGATGATGAAATTAAGGCTCTCTTAATCTTACGCTCATTACCTAAAAGTTGGGATAGTTTGGTAATGGCAGTTAGCAATACTATGTCTGCTTCAAATATCTTAAAAGTTGATGATGTTGTTAGTGTAATCTTGAATGAATAAATTCACAAGAAAAGCACAAGTGAATCATCAGGGAATGCTTTAAGTGTTGAAAGTAGGGGAAGGCAAAGAGAGAAGATCAAGCAAGGGAAATCAAGGTCAAAGATAGGCAGGAGATCTAGATCTAGGTATGGCAGTAAAATCTACTAGAATTGTTGAAAGAAAGGGCATGTAAAGAAAGATATTTGATTGGTAGAAGATCAACATGAAGGAAATGAAGAAGGAGATGTTACAGGTATTGTTGCACAAGATGCTCTTGTATGTTCCTTAGATAAAGTGGAATCTTGGGTTTTAGATTTTGGTGCCTCTTTCCATGCAACCCCAAATAGAGAATTTTTCCATGATTATGTCCAGGGAGACTTTGGAGAGATTTATTTAGGGGATGGTAAGCCTTGTTAAATGGTTGGCAAAGGGAAAGTGTATCTAAAATTACAGATGGGCAACATATGGGTATTGAAAGAGGTCATGCATGTCCCAGTCCTAAAGTGGAACTTGATTTCTATAGGAAAGTTGGGTGATGATGGATGCACAGTAACTCTCACAATGGATTCTTGGAAATTTTCCAAGGGTGCACTTGTTTTAGCAAGAGGTAAGAAAGTAGGTACTCTTTATCTATCTATTTGTATTACTAATTCTCCTTCTAGTTTATCTACTTCAGATGTAGATGCAAAGATGTAGCTCCATAGGCTTGGTCACATGAATAAAAAGGGGATGCATGTTCTTGAGTCAAAGGGTAAGAGTTCAGATCTAAAAAGCATAGATTGAGATTTCTGTAAGCAATAGAAAAATGTGAGGTTTCTTGAAACACATGCTACAAGAAAGGATCGGGTTTATGGCATAAAGAGGAAATCTAATGTGTTTGACAAGAACAAGAAAGCCTTGGTTTTTAAGGAGAAGATGACAGATAGAGATCAGCTCAAGGGGCTAAATAATTCTGAGTAGGGTAGTTTGGACAAGGTTATGATTCAAAGTAAGCTTGCAGGTAAAAATTCATCACTCACAGGAAAACACAGTTACCGACATCGATCAGGTGGAACTAACGTCAATCAGGTAGGTACCGATGTCGGTCATGCGCAGACCAGAGTCAATGGTGTTAGGAAGGTGGAGACTGATGTTGGTCAGGGAACCGATGTCGGCAACCAGGTGGACACTGTCATCAGTTAGGAAACTAGCATCATTGATCAGGTGGGATTGACATCGGTTGGGTGCAGACCAGGGTTGACCAAAAAATGGATTTTGGGTAGACAGTAAGCTGTCAAGGAGTCTCAAATGCCCATGAGGAGGATTGAAAGGTTAAGTAAGCCTCAAATTCATTATTTTCCTTCTTTACACTACTTGTTGCTCACTGATGGTCAAGAACCAAGAAGTTTTAAAGAAGCAGAGTAGGTAGAATCCAGGAAACAATGGGAGCATGGCATGAATGAAGAAGTTTATTCCTTGGATGAGAACCAAATAAGAGATTTGGTAGATTTTCCAATTAGAGAGAAAGCACTAAAAGATGAATGGATTCCTAGGTTAAAGAAGAGAGAGAATAGACACGTGAGATAGAAGGCTAGGTCATATGGTCTTGAGCAAGCTGCAGGATAATGGAGGTTTGATAGGTGTATGACAAAGCATGGCTTTAGTCAATGTCAATGTAACCATTGTGTTTCATTTACTAGGTTGGATAATATTAGCTACATTATCTTGTTACTGTATGTAGTGTGTATGCTTGTTGTAGGGTCACACATGCAGGGAGTTGTTGAGTTAAAGGTAAAGTTAGTTCAGAGGTATGTCATGAAGAATTTGAGAGCAAAAAAATTCTTTGGCATGAGTATTCCTAGAGACAGGGAAGATCACAGGTTGATGTTGTCTTAGGATGATTGTGTGAATAAGGTAGTGGCGAGGTTCAATATGCAGGATGCAGAACCAGTTAGCCACCTATGGATGGACAATTCACAGAACAGTGTCCCAATTCACATGATGAGGTTAAGTACATGTGTACTAGACCTAATATTACCCAAGTAGTGGGTGTTGTCAATGAGTTCATGGCCAATTTAGGAAAGAAGCACTGGAAAGTAGTTTCATGGATTCTCAGGTATCTAAGAGGGACTAGCAGCAGGTTAACATGTTATGTAGGGTTAAGGACTTCTCTACATGGGTATGTAGATTTGGATATGGTAGGGGACTTGGATGATAGGCATAGAACCACAAGATGTGTGGTGGTTGGTCTTTAAGATTGAACTTGAAGAGGGATACAAGCTAGGAAACAAAATTAGATGGTGTACAGGTACAGGTACAAATGCAGCTATTTATCTCTAAGTGGGAGATTGTTAGGTTGTGGAGCTAAAAGCTTCATTGATGCAAACATGGAGGAGGTTGTTGAGTTACAAAGAAACCAATGTTGGTAGTGCAACTGACGTTGGTCATCTTCAGTGTTCACAGTAACTGGTGTCGGTTATGGGTCGGCTGACATCGATCAGACAGGCACCGACGTCGGTAGCCTGTGTGTGCATGCATTTGCATGTGCTTCTAAAATTGGTCTTATTTTAGATAGATAGTTTGTTTGCATGTAAAATACTAATTTTAGTCTTGAGTTTGTGTTTTTAATTATTGTAATTAGAATTCTAATTATTGTTTGCATGGGATCTATATAATAGACTCATGGGGTTGTATTATAATCAAGGACAAGGAAGAGGTCCTTCCAATTGTAAGATCTAGGTTTGCAGGTGTGCAAGACCAGGTTGATCTACAATTTGTGCAAGATCAGGGGAGATCTACTTGGTAAGTAAGATCATTTGATTTTTAGGTTGTTGTAAGATCAAGGGAGATCTACTTGGAGTACATTGAGTACTTGTGTAATGGCAGTTTGTTACTGACTGGTGGAGGGTACAACTCTGTGTTTGAGTTGTGGTTGTAATTGGTTGTGAGAGAAAGAAATCTTGAGGGAGAATTACTGGTACACCCAAGAGGTGTGGGAAGAGTGTGATCTCTTCATTGTATTTCCTTTTGGAATGAGTTTAATACAATTGTGTATTGTCTCTCAAATTCTGTGTTGTTTCTGATTTCTAGTTACTTGTTACTTCTGGTTAAATTTCGTGTTTAGTTGCTTATACAAGGTAATCAATTGTGCTCCTAATCCTGAAATTATCTCTGAGATAACAAGTATGAAGTGATATTATGATAATTTTCATTTTGAAGGTGTCAAATTTGATCAAAAATGCACCTTTATACATCAATCTCATTATATTGGTTGAAATAATCATATAATGACACTTTAATTTATAAAATTGAATATTATGTTGTGTTTGGAACATTTAAAAACCTATGAAAGGCTTGGTTACATGAACACTTTTATAAAAAATGATGATTGATCAAAATTTATCTCAAAAAAGTCACCAATACACCCTTATATCGTTGATTTGACCCAATGAATAATTAGAAGGTATTTGAACCTTGGACCTATCCAACTTACAAGGAACTAATAAAATTAATTTAACCAACTTGTCCTTCAACAAAGTTGAATATAAAATGGTAAGATATTACTTATGTTCTGGGTTTTTTAGAAGAGAAAATTAAAATATTACTTTTACCATGATATTTCATAAGTATTTTTACTTGAGATTTTGTGGAGGGACCCATGGAATGAAAAATCAATGGAAAGCTTCTCATAATTTTTTTTTCAATTCCACATCCAACCTTGCATAAACATACTAGTTTGGATTTTGGGAAACCCTAACCATCTTTTAAATTTCAAGAGAGCTTAAAAATAGAAAATTTATGTGTGTAACGTGATTTTTTAATGCCTAGATCTATATATTGTGAGAAAGTTATCCAAAAACCTAAATATATATATATTATGAGTCTTGATCTATGTATCAACAAACATCCACATCAACAATAATCAAGAGTAACTAGGGCTCGAATTACATCTTATCCACTACGCAAGTTTTAAACTAGAAAATCACATCGATATGTAGTAAATTGACAACCTTCCTTCCAATCCATGTATTGATGCGACGGTTATGTCCAAATTTGATGAGACTTCAATTTCCATAGGGATCTCTAGAAATTAGTGAATTTCTCAAGCAAAAAAGGATTCCATACATGTTTTAGCAAAAAATGTACTAAAAACACAGTACAAATACTTTGAACATCATGTAGTGTATGTAGATCAAAAAAATAAATTTATCAATGATGTATTCTTCTTTAGAGAGAATCTATCAAAAACAAAGAGTAGTGTGTATAAAAAAAGATCAAATTTGAAGTGCTTCCTTCAAGCACAAAACCATATCCAACTATCATCGTATGCCTAGGACACATAAGCAGCACACAATAAAATTATTTTCATTTTTTGTACTTTTGACTTTGCTTCTTTCTTTGACAACACTTTTTAATCATATTCCCTAGTTCAATCCTCCTCTCAGGCACTGTAGACCTTTAAGAGAGTCATGGATCCTCCAAAAACATGGCTCTGATACCACTATTTCCCTAGATATTAGTAGATAACAAGAATAAATAACGTTGTGAATACATATTTCCACATAAATATAATAATGTATTCATTCAAGATGTTTTTATAAAGAACATGAAAATCTTTATAAGATTTTCATGGGAAGTTGGTTACAAAACCAACCAATAGGTGAAACCAACCCACATAAACAAAATTTAAAAATAAACTAATTAATAAATTGGATCTTAAACCCAACACCAACTGACATAAATGGCACACTACCTACAACACCTTACATTATTGATCTATCTACATTACTTAACAAAGAAACTATTAAATTTAATTATGAAACAGACACTAATCCTTGCATAATATAATTCACTACCACCCTATGTAAATAAGAGGATGTAAATGTTTGATATATTTCAAATGACTTCCTTAAAACCTTTGTTTGGTCCTATTCAGATATGCTTGTCATTGGTCCTTCAATTTCAGTACATAAGATTACACTCTATCTAGATGAAAATCTAGTTAAATAAAAGATTTAAAAAAATCATCCTAAAGTGGCTTTGTTAGTCAAAGATGAAATCCAACATCTCCTTAATGCAATATTCATTTGACCAATTATTCACTCTAAATAGATAGCCAACATTGTACCCATTGTTAAGCCTAATGGACAAATTCAATGTTGCTCTAACTCTAGAGATTTAAATAAAGCATGTCCTAAGGATTACTTTCCGCTACCTAACATCAATATGATACTAGAATTCATAGTAGGATATGAGATACTATCTTTCATGGATGGTTTCATTGGTTATAATCAAATCAAGATAGTTATAGAGGATTAATAAAAAACTTCTTTTAACACACCATGGGGCACATTTTACTTTATATTCATGCCTTTTGGATTAAAGAATGTTGGAACAACATACCAATAAACTATGACCCAAATTTTCATGATCTAATTCATAGAACAATTGAAGAATATTTTGATGAATTATTATCTAAATCAGAAGAGTGACAACATCATGTAGTTGATTTAAGATATATTTTTGAAAGTTTGAGACAATACAATATATGACTCAATCCCCAAAAATGCATATTTGGTGTCACATCTGGTAAATTATTAGGCTTCATAATATCCCAATTAAGTATTGAGGTAGATATAAATAAATTCAAATTTATAATGGATATGTCTCCTCTTACAAACTTAAAGCAAATTCAATCTTTATAGGGAAAAATATAGGCCATACGTCACTTTGTGGCACAACTAGTAGATAGGACTTAGTCATTCACAAGATTACTCAAAAAAGATACCAAATGTGAATAGGATATTTCATTTCAAGAAAACATTCATGAAATCAAATAATACTTGTTGAATCTACCTATCTTGATACCACCAATACCTAATAGGCCACTTCTCCTTTACATTTCTACCACCAATCATGCACTTGGTATAATCTTGGCAAAACATGATGACCAACATAAAAAGTGAGTTATTTACTACATTAGTTACACACGTGTTGATTATGAATGAAATTATCCCATAATGGGAAAACTTTGTTTATCACTCATATTTTCTACACAAAACTCCAGCACTATATGATCAATAATGAAACATAATTTATTACAAAAGCATATCCTTTGAAATGGCTTGTGTCCAAACTGCACCTCTCCATCCATTTATCCAAATGGTTAATTCTACTCACAAATTTCAATCTAAAAATCATGTTCCAAAAATCAATAAAGGTCCAAATAATTTTAGACCAATTTGCAGTATCACCACTATAAGATACCAATCCTATCAATGATAAATTTCAAGATGATTTCATAGCTTACAACATCACTTCTAACACATGAATAATGTTTTTTGATGATTCTAGATGTGCATCAGGTGATAGATCTATATTTATCTTTATCACTCCACTAGGGTAAATAGTTCCACTTGCATATCAATTAATTTTCTCATGCACAAATAATATCCTAGAATATGAGGCAATTATCCTTGGCCTCTATGCAGCTCAAGCTCTCTAAGTAAAATCTATTAAGGTCTATGAGGATTCACAATTGGTTGTTAATGAATTCATATATGTCTACCAAACCAAAAAAGAATGCTTAATTCCATACAATAATATGGTTTAATGTCTACATGCTCAAATCAAATACTTATTTATTAAAAATATTCCTTGACAAATAAATTACCACATCGATGTGATGGAAAGTAAAACATTATTGATCTTGATTGACATCAATGATAAACAAGTGATCTTCACTATTAAATGATTATAGTCACCATCAATATCCCATGTAAATATCATATCTCTATTAGGTTTAGCTACCACATAAAGTACAACAACATCAGAATGGTTTTTTTATATTTATAATTTTTGAACAAATATATCATGATAGACACTTTCACCAAGAATAATAAGAATAAATTATAGATAAATGCCCTCTATTATGTCAACATCAATGGAGACTTATTTAAACAATATTTTGATGGACACTTACTTTAATGTTTGACATCTGATCAAACTAAGTTGGCCATCATCCAAGTACATGACAATGAATGTGGTGGCCATTTTAGTAAGAAATCAATGTCACACAAACTAATTTGACAAGGATATTATTGGCCCACCATAGAACCAGAATGTCAAGAATATGTTAAACTATGTGAAAAATGGTAATGACATAGCAACATACATCATGTTCCTTCAAAATAATTATAACCTATTAACTCACCACAGTCATTCATGCTATGGGGCTTTGATTTAATTGGTAAAATCATCCCAAAACTAGTAAGAGGATACAAATTTATCATTATAGATACATAATACTTTACCAAGTGGGTGTAAGCCATCACATTACAATCCATAAAAGGATAATATTTATGTCACTTTCTCATGAAAAACATCATTTCCCATTTTGGCCTAACAATGACCATCATTACAAATAATAGAATCTAATTTAAGAACTAAACATTGAAGAAATTTTGTGCTAAATATAAGATCTGATACACATTCTCTAATCCATACTACTCATAGGGTAATGGTCAATTATAAGATATAAAAAAGATAATTAATAGTGTCCTGAGTAAAATAGTTACTATATTTGGTGATGACTGGCATAATCAACTCATCTATGCAGTATGGAATTACCGCACTAGTATTGACACACTAACATGAGCTACTCCTTATTCACTAGTTTATGGAATTGAAGCAGTTATTCCTTTGGAATTATAAATACCATCTCTATGAGGATGTCTCAAGGGGATTATCACAAAAGACCAATATAGAGTAAAATGCCTTCATGATTCAGAAAATTTGGATCACACATGCATCCAAGCGACAAAGCACCTCAAAGCATACCAAAAATGAATCCAATAGGCATACAATATCCATGTTCATAACAAAGAATTTGAAGTCAATTATCTCATTCTAAAAGATAGCCTTAAAATGTCAATTCCAAAGAAGAGACAAAAAGAAAGTTCAAACCAAATTGACTTGGCCTATACTTAATTTTAGAATAGTGTATCCCCAAGGTATACCATCTTGATTCACTCGATGGTAAGGTAGTGAATAATATAATGAACATCATGTATCTACATAGATTCTTTATCTAAATAACTCACAATTCACTTGTACATAGTTTCTCTTATCTTGCTCCTTGTATATAGTTTTATTTTCATGTTGATTTTACATAGCTTATACTCAAAAAATACAAAAATAATATAACATATTCAAAAATACAAAAAAAATTAAATATTACTCATGAAATACAATTTTTATACTATATATGTCCATATTTACATTCCTTTTATTTTCCAGATACTACATATGTTATAAATGTTAGTATAGTTGGTTTTCTCATTCATACATGCTTCACTTTTTAATTTTGAGTGTTTGAAAATTACTACAATACTTAGGTCCTCCACAAAGATCTATATTTTCTACTATCTACCCATTAGGGCCACACACATATACATAAACTCAACATTGACATATCAACCCCATTGGGGGAATCATATGCATAACTTCTAATTTTCCAAATCCTATCTTTCTATACTCCACATCACATATTTAGAATTGATTATATATTGATATTGATCATTATATACTACACAAATTTTTTATTGAATACACTATTAGAGACTTATCTTATATACATATTTTCTAGTTATAGATTTGTGTCACATGTTATGCATTCTTTCATTTTTAGATTTACTAGTTTATATTTGATTGTATCTATTTGATTCTACATTTATTCAAGGGAATTTTAATATGCCATTGGTCTATGGATCTAAGACAATTATTTTCATTGTATGTATTATTTGTACATGTTCCCATGTCCTTGTATGTGATTCTTGATTGTGTATATGTACACTTAAACATGTCCTTTTATGTAGATCTAAGCTAACCTTGCTTGTTCTTTACATATGTGGACATTTGAACATGTGCTTATATGTATTATCTTTCTCAGACTTAGTGACATGTGCCTATGTCCCTTATATCATGGCCCCTTGTCTTAATTTATGTGATTCATGTATGCATCATGGCCATGACACTTGTCTCTTGTTTGTTATAATCACATCCATTTTAAGATGCCATGAGGGACCTCATGCATCTCCCTTCCTCCCTAGATAACTTGATGGACATCATGCCCTATCCCCTAGGTAGTTTACTCATATTATATCCATATTTGTTTTTTATATACATGTTTACATTATTATATCTATCTTAACAACCTTGTGAATGATAGATCTAACATCCATCATACATTACCAACTTATTCTCAGACTATTTTACATCTTGATGTCATGTATTCATATTTTATTGGTTTATCATGTAGATATCATATGTTTTTAGTCTACCACACATGATGCATAGTTTTTTATTGAGGATAATTATTTTAGAATTTCAACAACTCCCCTCAAAAGAGGGGGAATTCATATGGGTTTGTCATAGAGATCAGGCCATCCTAGTGCACTCAAAACATAGTTTTCAGCATGCAAATAGATTAAAGAGCTTATATTTAGGAAAATATAGAGAAACATAGTCACATATAGATTAGTATTAATTTCCCTTAGAAATAAAACATTTGGTCTATAGTATACTATAATGGTATATATTTTAGTGTGATATTATAAAAGGGTAACATGCTATTATCAAGTAGCCTCAAACACAAAAAAAATCTAGAATTACCAAAAAGATATAGTAATTATAGTTTAGATTTGCATAGTCTCAATCATATATTATCAGACATGTTTAATTTATACTCAATTTTTACACATATTTCATAGGTTTTAATCAAATTGTAGGTATCATGCATGGCATGATCACTCCCATTTTAGTTTAAATTATGAACAGACACATATTACTATGACTCAATCCAAAATCTGTATACACAGATATTAGAGTTGGGGGCATGTACATGGCACATTGTTCCCATATGTTTAGTTTTAAATATTAATCTTAGATGGAATGACAACTCCATATCATTCTCCACATTATATACTCTAGATACCATATGCACCAGTTTTATACCAAGTTTAAATCAAATTGATACCTCATTCTATATGTAGTGATTGACATTCTTGAGTGACCTAGAGCCATTTTTACATTTTTGAGTTTCCATATGGTCTAGATCCATCTTACATAGTTACAGTTACATCACATAGTTTCATCTTCATATGCATATACTACACATAGGTAGGTAATGATGGAGTCATATCCTAATTAATTTATTGAGCCACATACATGAGAGGGTTAGAAGACTCATCGGTCTAATCTAAGTTATTCATAGGTTATGATCAATTGGGTAGGGGTGGGAAATGATGGAGTCAAGGATATATTTAGTTCTCAAGACACTTGTACATGTGGATTTGGCAAGCCTTCAACCTAGTCTAATTTATTCACTATTTGATTACCAACTACACACATAGAATGTCACCAAGTTTTAGTATTGGTTTATGTACCTAGTGAGGTGTATTTTTTCCTTTACTATCTCTATCTCATCTCTTTACTTAGTTTTTTATTTGATTTTGATGTTTTTTAAGTAAATACTAATTCATATATGTTTCATTTATAGGATATACAATAGAGCACATCTTACAGATCAGATCCACAATCGCATGCATCACCTCTTAGGTAAGTCTAGTTATGTCTATATTTCCTTTATCTTAGTCATTTCACTTTGTTGAATTTATATAATAAATATTAGGGGGAAAATTTATTCATCTAAATTTTCATTTTAAATCAATGAGTATCACTTGAGACCACCCTATCCTTAGCTTAGCCCTAGACATATCTTAGGTCCTCTTTTGATCCTTTTCTAGCTTATGTGTGCACTCATCCCTTGACCAAGCATACCAAAACCCACATTAGGTCATATCCTAGGAACCTATGACCATTTTTCACCCATTTCAACCATTTAGACAATAGAACAACCCTTGGGTCTATAATGCATTATGTTATTGGAAAAGGGGAAGTGCTATTAACCCTTAGCCTTATTTACCCTTAAAATTTTCATTTATTCTTCCCAAAGCATTATAGGGTCATCCTAGACTCTTGTTTTGTCTCAACAAGCACCAAAACATATATAAATACCACTCTCATTCATTTAACCCCTAGATGGAAAATAGATGCAACTCTCATGAACAATCTTAGAAACATTTGTGTAAATCTAGGTCATTGATCCCTATTCTACCCAGCTTCTACATACACCCATCTACACCAACCCAAATTTTAGTTTACTCAAGTTTACAATATTAATACACACTCAAAGCATCTAATTTGACATTCATACTAGCATTCACTTGCATTTTCACAAACACTTATATTGGGAAAACTACATTAGGCTTGATCCCCGTTCAAGGTATTGGTATATAGGTAACACTCAATACATGGGGTGTTGAGGTCATGTCCATCCTACCCTACTAAAACCACTCTACTTATACTTGTATTATTTAAAAAACCTAACAAGCATGGAATCTTAGAGTTTCACATTGAAATCAATCAAAATAGGGAATAAACATTGATTCAAGACTCGATCACACAAACACAAGCTTCTTAGAACAAGGTGAGCATCCTCATAGAAATTCATTATTTCATCTAATCAAAGTCATTATCATGGTATGGGAGAACACTATCACAATGCATTATTAGTATAAGAATCATGCTACTATGTAAAGGAGACTCTAACACCTATTTCCTATTGATGACACCCAATACTATTCTTGTACCAATTTTTAGCCTACCACTTGTCCATCTTAGTTTTTTTTCTAGCTAGGTATATTTTTTGTAATTCATTGTTATTTATAGGCTAAGAAAATAAATCAATTATTATACAAATCAATGGCGATTGATATTTCTATATTTATTCCCTAATTTATATACTCAACTTTTTATATACTTAGGGTTTTACAATCTAGAATTCCCAAAATAGTTAAATCAATTTTCAAGTGTGCTAAGAGGGGCACAAAATGAGGAATTATTCAATGTTATAAAGATATAGGAAGTTCAAAGTGATGGTGTAAAATATCAGACACATACTTATTACACAATATATTTTAGGTTATTGATGAGATTAATGTTGCATTGAAATAATATTTGACTAAATGTAGCCAAATAATTCCATGTAGAATCAACAATATCAATAGATAATGGGTGATGGTGGAAGGAATTTTGGAAGGAAAGGTGGAAAAAGATGAGGAAACAGGTTCCAAGGTACTTATTTCAAGTGTGATGTGATAGATCAGTAACAAAGGGAAAGTCTAAAGTTCCCCACTTGTCCTCATTGTAACCAAGGGAATAAGATGGAATAGTTCCTAGTGTAGATACTAAAATTTTCTCATGAATACTTAATAATGTCATATTCTGACCATATTTACCTTAATTAAATTGAGCACTTAAATTGGTTATATATCTCCACCTCACTCTATATAAAGTATTTATATAGACCCATCCATTTTAAATTATTGTTTTACACCTATATAAATACTCTTAATCACTAAACAAATATTTAATCATCTATACAAACATTTAAATTTATTAAGATCATATGTTACCCTTCTAGGTTAAAATCAACCCACATGTGCTAGGATTGACAATCAATTTTTACCTTATGGGTTTATCCTTCCCTTTACCCCAATAATGACTATTTTTAAAAGTTAAACTCTCTTATAGGCTAGTCTATATTTTTAGGATAGGTAGTGTGAGGTTTCACCCTTTTGGATTGATATAAAATCATATCTAAGCCACCAATTTTATAGTACTTGGAAATTTCATTATTTAGGCACACTTACACTATTGCACACTGAGAATAGTTTCCTTATGATTTAAAAATTGGATTATATTAACTTGAAGAAACCTTTAGCCAAGTTATAATATTATCATATCTGAGTAAACAAAATTAGTATTAAGTATTAAATACATCTCTAAATGTATACACATAGAAAATGAACACTATTACACCAAACATTCTAGGTTGGAGAAATACATGGGATTGATTCCATATTTAGATTACTATGGATACATAGGTAGCATTTAATCATCATAGCGGTGATTGGGGTCAAATCAACCCATTAAACTCCCACATTTCATTTTGAAATTTTTTAGTTACCATAAGCCCTAGTGGGGTTTCAACCTTGAAGATGTCATTTCTAGGTCATTCTTGCATAGCCAAAGGTGAAATTTATATATATAATCATATTGTAAGTAGGCATAGATGATTATGCCATCATATTATTATTTTTACACCAGGTTAAGACTGATCCATAAAGGATAGTAATGGTATCCTATCCTAACTACTTCTAGTTGATTATAACCCATAATAGTGACAACTACCCACTTTAGATTCACATGCATAATTAATTTGAGTTGGTCATCTCCAATTATTTTTTAGTCACACATAGTTAACCTAGAAGTATAAATTAGTTGAGTCTTAATTTTTTATTTTCATATTTAACTTCTTTAATTCATTCATGTATTGTCCATTTAAATATTTTAATTTTAATATACTAGTTATAAGTTATTTATAACATTTTATACCCTTATATTCATTTTGTCTTAACTAGAGTTAATATACCAATTAATTCCAAATTATCATACAATATATTGGCTCACCCATAAATTGTATTTGAGGACTACTTAATTTTTTTATCTTAATGTTTGAAAAAAATATTTAATGTCTAACACTAAATTAATTTTATTTTGACCTTGGATCTAATATCTGACACTAAAATAAATTTATTTTGACCTTGGATTCAATATTTGACATCAAAAGCACTTTATTTTGGCCTTAGATTTGATATCTAACACTGAAAGCACTTTATTTTGGCCTTGGATTTCATTGGAATTTATTAATCTCCATACACATAAATTTTCATTTTGTATAGAACTTAAATTTTAGCTTTCTATTGCTTACTTCTCAAATTGTAAAGAATATAAGGCTATAAAGGATATCCAAACTATTTTTTTTTAATTTAAATGTTATTGGTTATCATTACATGTTGTATTCACCTAATAATGAATATCATTATTAATCATAAAATAAAATAAATCTAATATATTAAGGATCAAAAACTAATGAAAAAACTCAATCTTTTAATTTCTTGTTATGATGTGCATAGTAAATGTATGGTTTTCATAACACAAAGGGGATACATAGTTCTTTATATTACACCAAGCCCTCATAAGACCCATCTAACAACTATAAATACAACCAAATGGTATGATATTATTTATAAACTAAAACATACCCATGCTAATATTTATTTATTTGAATTACTCCAAGTAATGTTTATCTATAAAGATATCATATAGGTGGCATTAAAAGACACCATGGTACCAAGTGATGTGGAACCTATATATATATATATTATATTTTTAATACATTACAATATATTTAATAAAGTATCTCATTTGATAAATAATATTTACCTCCTAAGCATATAATAGACTAACATTTTCCATTATACATTCAAGTATGAAATCACAATAAGGTGGTCAAATAAGTATTGGTTGATAATAGATCATGATTAAATATTTTCAATATACATTTTCTCAACTTATTGCATATAGAATCTAATTATCTCATTCATTCTAATATTAATATTTAAGGATTTGATAATGTCCCAAGAAAAGTATTAGGAAAAATTACATTGCTTATCATAGTGGGCCCTAAAATAATAGACATAATTTACCAAATCATGCCCAATGATATTAATTACAACATACTATTGGGAGACCATGGATTCCATAAATGTAATCAACACCATATACTCTTCATTATTTTTTAAAACTCATTTACCAAGGATACATTTATTCATGCCCATTGGACAAACAACCATTTAAATATTGTGTAATGATGTAACCCAAGGATCACTACATTCCTCATTTAATTACATGCACATCAATTGAAACTAATTGGACCACCAATTTTATATTTTGATCTAAAATAATCATAAAAAAAATATACTCAATATGGTTTTGGACTAAAATATTTATAAAAATTAGGGTATACATCACAAATATTGGGATCACATACACAAAGCTTTATTAACCCCATTCAAGTAGTTCAACCAAAGGGATAATAAGGACTTGGTTATTCTAAGGAATTAGACAAATCAAATAAAAAATAGTCCACACCACTCATTATCTATATACATTTCCTCAAATCACATCCTAAGGTAGTATACAAGGATCATAATATATCTACATTATAGTTGGTATACTCAAAAATGATAGACAATACAAATTTTCTAAAGATTTTGGCATTGGATGAATTCTCTAATAATTAATATCTCATATAATATTTAGGTGTATATGAGGATTTCCCTCTTATACTTGAAGAATATATTTCATCATAATACTAATTCTAAACATATTTTGGAGAGATGATATACATATCCAACCAAATGGTCTAGAAAAAACAAAGATCCACATCCAATACTATTATAAACCATGTTACAAAAGATACATATCTCATAAAAGTTTTAAAATATTATCTATAATTATTTATTTAGGCTTATTTAGATATTTTAGGCATATATTTTACAGTAGCGATGCATAATATATATTCAAATGCACAACATATTAAACAAAAAAATAAAAAGATGCATCCTATAGTTTCATTGTTAGTTAAGAAATAAATTGAAAGGATACTATATGAAATATTTATTTGACCTATTTACTATCATAAATTTGTATCCAATATAGTTCCTATTTCCAAATCCAATGGATAAATTTGATGTTGTATAAATTATTGATATTTAAATAAAACTTGTTCAAAAGATGACTTTCCTTTACCAATTATTGACAATATTTTGTATTATACAAATGGATATGATATAATTTGTGGATGGATTTTATGGATATAATAAATTTAAAATTAACCTTGAATATTAATAAAAACTTCATTTATTACACTCTGGTGGAAATTTTACTATGCGTGCATGCCTTCTGGATTAAATAATGTTGGAGCTACTTATGAAGGTGATATGACACACATTTTCCATGATTACATAAATAATATAGTGGAATACTATGTGGAATATTTATTTTTTATATAAATAATGATAAAATCATGACATAACTTTATGACAAAATTTTAAGAGCATACATAAATACAATGTATGCTTAAATATAAATAAAAGTGTCTTTGGTGTTACTTATGGGAAGTTATTATGATACATTATATATCATTGAGGTATTAAAGTTTATTTAAAAAAATTTAATTCCATTTTAAATATTCTTCCACCAAAAAGGTTAAATTGATTACAATCTTTACAAGGAAAAAATTAGGAAAACAGAAATTTTTGTGGATCAACTTGCTGAAAAAACACAACCTTTTACACAATTATTAAAAAATGATACAAAATTTGAATGAGATAACAAATTCCAAATTTTTTTTGATGTTATAAAATAATATTTAATTCAACCACCCATTCTCATGCCACATATTCCCTAAAATCAATTATTATTATACATCTCTACTATAAATCATGCCTTAGGGTATTAATGAGAATGTTATTGATTTTGTAATTAAATGTAAAATTATTCTTAGGAAAATGTCTAACCAAATTCTTGATAGTGAGTTACAAAGTATTTTTTATAAAAAAAAATCTTCAACCTCTCAATTAAAAAGTCATGTTTAACATGTATCGGTATTTGGATGATCTTTTACATATGGTTTAAAACTAAGAGATCAAGATTTTATAGGTCATATTGCTTAAATATGGGTCCAATTCTCTACATTTACCAACTCCAAATATCAATTAAATCAACACTCAAAGCTAAGGATCATGAAAATCATATTTAAACCAAAAATATAGTAAGTATGATATCTCAACCACTTGATGGGCTTGTCCTTCCTTCTAGAATACTTAGATAGTTTACAAAGTTTTTCAAGCCTCCTCAACAAATGTTTAAATGGTTGATTTAATCAAACAAGATATATTTGCCTCCATAATGTGATTTGGATACATCTCAACCTTTACTTTAGATATATTATCTGAATGCATATTATGAGTACCATATAAATTTAGGACATACTACCAATAGGTGTATTATCTTGAAACAAAATATACAAGATCTAATTGATAACAAAATTATTCAATATGAAGGATAAGATTCTACATTAAATGATTCTTTTACCCAATATTTTCATGAAACTTTACATTTTGTGACATCGCCTGCAATTACACTCTCATGGGTAATTATAGGTGATTTAATGATAGAGACAATATTTTTTTTAAGAATAGGACATCAACACCATAGCCCAATAGAAAAGGCTTGGTTCATTTAATGTTTCACTTGTTGGATGTGAAGAGTTCAAGGTGAAGGAAGATGCATCAAATATTGCATAATCCTTAGAGTTTATAAATGGTAAGCCATTTAGTGGTTTTCAGAGAAACATTGTGGATGGATATGCATTTGAGCATAATATTTTGGTCAGACCTATTTCTAAAGTTTTGAGTCATAAATTTGGGGTTGTTGAGTATATCTCAAAAATTTATCTTTTGGAAGAATCAAGTGAGCATTTTGATTGCAACATAAGGCATGAAAAAAAATTAGATTCATTGTTTCCTATTATGTTATTATAATATTATTTTCATCATGGAAAGCATGATAAAAATGGAGATAAATTTAAGGATACAACTTGTAGTATAGGATATGAAGATTATTATTACATATGAGATCCATGTGATCTTTCGAGGGTCAAAGAGGATAATAGGTTTGATATCATTATTGATTTCTTCATATTTTACATTTGGATAGAAAATAGAGAAATCATATATGGTATGGTGTGTATTCTTAAAAAGTTTTGAAGGGTCATTGCTTTAAATTCATAGACCACTCCTTAGAACCAAGTCCCAAACTTAAAGTTAAGGCTATATATGATAGTATAAATGGATAATCATAATAAGATGTTTGATGATAGATAAAGCTACATATAATTTTCACACCCTTTGATGTAAAAATTATTATTTAAAAATGATTATATAATAAAAAATCACAAGTGCCTCTTGCACATGGAATGGACCTCATATGAGATAAATCACACAAGTTAGAAAATAAGGTTTACAATGAGCATGTTATCAATCCTTGGAACCAATATTATTATATGTGAATTCAAGATATGAAGGTTGGATGATAGGAATAAAATAATATTGAATTTGGACATTGGGTCAAGAGATTATGATGAATTTACAAATGCAATAATTGGAATAAAATTCAAATTGTTGATGAGCTCATAAATGATTTAAGGCAAAGTTATTCACAATTGTGCTTCAATTCCATACTTGAATAGTTGTTAAAATATTGATCCAGATTTCAATTATGAAAAAGGTATATAAGAAAGGTTATTAAAATTATTAAAAGAGTCTTTCTTTCTCAAACTTAAAATGCCTTACCTCAGAAAGTTCCTCAATAGGTTCCATAGGAATCAAGGAAGAAGTAAAAGTTTCCTAAGTCTTTTGTTAGTTGGAATCTGACACCCTTAAAACATAGGGGTCAAATTCTCAAAACACTACAAGTAGAGGGATAATAATTTGACACCCTTTTATGTAGAGTGGTTGTAATATGACACCCCTATATGTAGAGGGGTTTAAATCTAACACCTTAATAAGTAAAAAATGTCTAAACAAGGCCCAAGATCCCTCAGGCCATAACTTTAGCATTCAACATACATTTTGGCTCTCATTCAAAGAGTTGTAAATGTAATTTGATGAATAAAATTTCACCTTAAGGACACATGGTGAAAAAATTCATTTTGTACTTCTAAAATCAAGGGTGAAAATCACAACTATTCAAGCAATGAAAATTTCCAGTTGTGTCCAAGCAGGGTAAAAGTTCCCTTTGTCCATTACTTTTGAATCCAAACTCCATTTTATATCTAGTTCAATGCATTAGAAATATAATTTGATGAATAAAATATTAATTTAATGACCTATGGTGTATAAAATTCATATAAAATCAAAGGGGATAATCACAATTGCATAAATAGGGAAAAGTTTGTATTTTTCAAATTTTCAATGTTTGCATCCATTTTTACTAGTAAACATGGCAAATACTAACACCTATACAAGTAGACAAGGGTGGAATATAACACCTATGATTTTAGATAGGAGAATATGACACCTCTACTTGTAGATAGGGCATAATCTGACACCTCTACTTGTAAATAGGGCAAATTCTGCCACCCCTACTTGTAGACAAGGCAAAATCTACCACCCCTACAAGTAGAAATTGTAAAAATAAGGTCCAATCTCCCTCAAGCCATAAATTTTTAATCCAAAATCTAATTTGTCTCTCATTATATGTATTAGAAAGATAATTTTATGAAGAGCATTTTCCATAAAGTATCAATAGTGCAAAAATTTCATCTTGAACTTCTAAAATCAAGGAAAGTATTATAGTTATAGAAGTAGAGTGAAATTCCTTAAAAGTGAAAAATAAAGGTCCAAATCATCCTTGATGAATAATAAGAAAAAGAAGAATAAAAATATATCTTATTCATATTTTAGATAATTCACAATTTTAAAAAATTTATTCATTCTCACAATCCAAAATTGTGCATGTTTGTAATATCACATTTTCACATTTTTATGTCATGTAAATTTGCTAAGTCCCTTTTGCATGTGTCAAATTGTGCAAAACTATCAAGTCACTTTTGCAAGTCATGAAATTTTTTTCAATGAACTTTTACAAGTTTCAATTCATATAAAAACACCAATGCACTTTTTTAAATTTTGTGAATTTTTCATTACACTTTGCAAGTTGTGAAAATTGTTTAATGCATTTTTACAAATTTTAAGTTGTGTGTTTTTACCAATGTGATTTTATAAGCTCCTATAAATGTAAAAAAGGTGGTTACACAACATAACCACCCATTGTAACATATAAATAGGAGTTTTGGGATTATTTTTGAGGTTATCTTCAGTTGGTCTTAGATTGTATTTTTGTCGGTTAGCTTTTAAAACATTATAAAGACTTTTGAAAAGATGAAAGGAAGGAGTCTCTATGTACAACCGCATGAAGGATCAATACATAAATAATTTATAGGACTTTATGATATGAATATTTTTTTGAGAATAATATGCATGAGTATATCAATCCATTTTGATTCTTATTCTTTCATTTTATTAAAATGTTATTGTTAGATAGTTAATGAATGTGAAATTTTTAGTGTATAAAGTTCTAGTAAATCTACATTAGGAATTATTATCATTGTGAATCCTTGGTAGGAATAAAAAAATAACTTGTCTATTTTTATTGAGAAATATGAGGTTTTTGCATATCTTTCTTTGTAATGATATATAATCTCCTTGGTGCATGTGTCTTGTTCTTATGTGCCAAATATGTCTTTCTCATCCCATTCCTATGATAAAGGTTTCTTGTATTACATTCTCAAATCTTAGATTATTCTTGTAAGCTTCCATGATTATCTACTTATAATTATCTTTATTCATCTTCTTTGAAGTTATTGTAGCTAATTTATATGTTTATCTATATAATCATCCCATTCTCCCTTCCTTTTTTTCCTTTCATTTCCATCATTCCCTTCATTTCCCTTTCTATCACCTTTTTGTACTTTGGTTAAAAGTACAAAACCACTATCAAAAATAGTTTTTATGTAAATAGCTATGAATAGCTCTTTCCTTACTTTCCTTTTTTGGTTTTCGATAAAGGTAGTTATGTCTGCTAATAGAAGAGGTAATTTGTTCCCACATATTTAAGTGATGAATGGACTTTATCCCAACACTATTTATTGAAATTCCATATTTATCCCCTTGACAAAAAATTTAGCCAATAGTTTTTGGTGACTCTATTTGGGATCAAGGTGCTTTATGCACATAATTTTTAGATATTTCAATGAACCTCACCTGGAATGGAGGTTGGTGAATCCATTGAGATGAAGTACTTAATACATTCATATTTTATATTGAAGAAATGGAATTGGTTCACTCCAACCCCAATGTTACCCATGTCCCATGGGGAAAACATTTTAGACCATTGGATTTAGCCTAGTATAATGAGTTACCATCAAGCTCAAGAAAGAGATTTCAAAAAAATTATGTGAAAATGGTCAATATGTAGATAGTCATATCTTGTCTTTCATAATGTCTTGAATCCTTTTGAGAGTTATGCATGAATATGTTATAAGAATTTTTGTTGAAACTTTCATTTGATCTATTGTTGAGTGGTTTTGGCACCTAGAAGATGGATGCATTATGAATTGGGACTCCTTGAAGAACAAGTTCCTTAATAGATATAAACCAATTGTGGATGTATATGCATTGATATTGAATTTCCTCCAAATTTAAAAATAATAAGATGAGAATATGAAAGAGTTTGTAGCACACTAAAAAAAATTGTTGAGACCAATTCCTCAGGTGGATCAACCAAGTCCTAACTATCAAATTTGTGTCTTCATTGGTTTTCTACAGTGATAGATAAAATTCAACTTGATGAGAAATAAGGTAAATGACTTGGAAGTTACACAACAAGAAGATATCTAAATTGAATATGACATGATTGTGTCTAGAGCATTGAAGAAATAAGTTTCAAAATGTGTTACAATTACCATAAGTGATGATAAAGTGGTGGATGATAATATATTTGAGGGTTATCAACATTAAAAAAAAGAGATTATGAAGGCAAATTCCTAATCAAACATGTCAAAACTCTAATAAAAAAAGATAAGGTGATTCCTATCACATATTATCATTTCAACTTCACAATTATGGAATAAGGTGAATAATTAGAATAATTAATGATTGATCAGAGAATAAATGAAGAATTTAGCTTTCCCCTAGTGAACAAGGGAAATATTTACCTATTTTACAAGATTGATCAAACCTCATAGTCTTAGGATAAAATGGGTTATCTAAATAAAAACTAATTAAACCATAAATAGAGAAAATCAATAATATAGAATGTGATTTTCTAATTTATGAAAGTGAGATAACACGGAACAATTTTTTGTAAAGAAGAAGATTTATCTTATATAAAAATGAAAGATTCATTACTCAAAAGTGAATATTCTCTTAGAAATTCATTTTCATGTCCCATGTTAGAAGAGTTATCTAAAGGATTTGAATCCAAACTAGTCAAGCCTGTACATGATGAAAATCATAACCATGCCAAGGATGAAATCAAATAAAATATGAAAGTATAATAAAATTAATGGTGCCCAATATTCATTTCACGTGAAATCAAATCTGTTAAGTCAAAAGAAATTAATGAATATGATGGTGATGAATTCATTTCTATAGTATATAATAATGTGGTAAATAATATATACACTTAATTATTTCAAAATCATATACCTATTGATATTTTAGCTAAGAAAGAAACATACAACACACTTCTCTCTGATTCAAATCTTATATGTGGCATAAATGCATCTAAATCCATTCAAGAAGATATTTAAAATATTTAGTAATGCTCAACAATAATCATAAAATATTTTAAAGTTCACTATGATTCCATTCCAAAATATAAATACACAATTGATTTGTCTATTCATGATTATTTAAGTATGCACAATGATTGTAAGTTCATTCTCTTCCCACCTGCTTACTCATTATCAGTGAATGTGTTCAGACCTATTTATTTAAATATATTATTTTGAAATGGTAGGTACCTCTCTCTTATAGTTAATGGTTCTTTATAGTCTTTTTATTTTTATTTGTTCCATATAAGTAGTTCTTCTTTACTTATTTTATCCTTTTTCCTTTTCTTTCTATTTTGGTGTGCATGTATTAGTTTTAAATGAATGTAACAAACTGTCTGTTGTTCATCTCCATGCTTTGGTTAATTTGCCTACACATTATTGTAGCTATCTTCCCTAACTTGAAATTATTTATAGACAATCACATTATTTTTGAAGATGACAAATTATCCTTTACTTTAGAGTGGATGAAGAGATCACAATTTCAGGGGTTATATAATTATTTCTTGATGGCTTAGTTTTTACATTCGTATTTATTTGAATACCTACATGGCTTAGTTTTTTCAATTCTAGAGTGAAAATTTTATTTAGATTTTAGGATGACATGTAGAATATATCCTTAAAGCATTTAAACTAATTATATCTCCAATTTAGACATTCGATGGTGTATTTAGAAGATAGAATTTGTAGTTATAAGAATGGTGATATGAATGTTTTTCATCAAGTGATAAAACAGATAGATTTTTCATGGATTTCTTCAAGTGAACATGTGATAAACATGCAAATTTTTCAAGAGAAAGAGATCTGGCCTGATAACATGTGTTAATTTATCATACTATTGAGAGTGGTGAATTGGATGTTAATTGGTTAGATTGGAAAATGTAAAGTATTTTAAACAAGTGAACTAACCTAATAGCACATGGTTATTTATTATATGATTGAGATAGGTGAATTGGTTGTCAGTTGGTGGAATCAAGTCATGTAAAGGTGAGATACACAAAACTTTTTATGAATTTGTGGTAATAAGGCACTAGTCATTTGTTATTCTATATCTCTCCTACATTCCCTTGGGAAATGTAGTCCCATTATTTGAGTCAGTTGTTGTCATGAAATTTTACATTTCATGACAATACCCCTAATTATACTCTCATGGGAAATTAGAGGTGTTTTAATGATAGTGATGATATTTTTTGTACAATGGGACATTGAATCAATATCCCAATGGACAAGGCTTGGTTCATTTAATATTTTACTTGTTGGATGTGAAGAGTTCAAGGTAATTGAAAATGCATCAAATCTTGCACTATCATTCGAGCTTCTAAATGGTGATAAATTTAGTGTTTTTTAGAGTAACATTTTAGATGGATATGTATTTGAGGATAATATTTTGGTTACCCTTAATTCAAGAGTTTTGAGTCATAATGTTGGGGGTGTTGAATATATCTCAACAATGTCTCTTTTGACAAAACAAGGTGAGCATTTTGATTGCAATGTAAGTTATGAATATTTTTTATTTTTTATTTCATATTATGTCATTATAATAATATTTTCATCATGTAAATCATGATAAAAACAAATATAGATTCAAGGATATAACTTTTAGTATAGGGCATGAATATTATTCTTCCATGCAAGATCTAGGTGATTTTTTTAGGTTCAAAGAGGATAGAATCTTTCATATCACTATTGAGTTTTTCATATTTTGTATTGGATATAAAATAAGTTCATGAGGAATAATTTAGGGTATTTTTTTCATTATAACAAAGTTGTGAAGGGTTGTTACTTACAATTCATAAACCACTCCTTGTAACTAAGTCCCACACTTGAATACAAGGTTATAGATGATAGTCTAACTAGATAGTCATAATAAAATGATTGATGATAGATAAAGATACATAAAAAAATTTCACCCTTGGATATATAAATAATAATTCATTAAGGATGATATAATTGACAAAGCATAAGTTCCTCCTACACATGGAAAGTACCTCATATCAAATAAATCACACAAGGTAGAAAATAAGGTTCCTACTATTATTTATGAAATAAATATATGAAGGTTGTTTGATAGGACTATAATAATCTTGTATTTGGATATTAGGTCAAAATATTGTGATGAAGTTGTAAATGCAATCATTGGAAGAAAATTCAAAGTACTGAAGGTATCACAAATGATTCAAGGTAATGTTTTTCATAATTGCGATTCAATTCTAGACTTAAATATTTTCTTAAATATTTATCTAGTTTTAAGGTGTATAAAAAAGGGTAGTGTAAAGGTGAACATAGTATTCCTTATTCAAACAAGAAATGCCTTACCTCAAAAAGTTCTTCAACAGGTTATACAAGAATCAAGGAAGAAGAAAAAGTTTCTTATGTCTTTTTTTGGTCAAAATATGACACCCCTATAAGAATATAGGTCATATTATAACACCCCTACAATAAGAGGGGTCAAATTTTGAGACCCCTACAAGCAGAAAATATCTAAACTCGGTCCAATCTCCCTCAAGCCATAAATTTTGCATCTAAACTCCATTTTTAATCTCATTAAATGATTTGGAAAGATAATTTGATAAAGAAAATTTTACCTTAAGGATACATGGAGAAAAAAATTCACATAAAACTTTTAAAATCAAGGGGGAAAATCATAGTTGTTCAAGTCACGCAAAATTCTAGATGTGTCCAAGTAGGGTCCAAGTTCCCTTTGTCCATCACTTTGGCATATGAACTCCATTTTGGATCTTATTCAATGATTTGGAAAGATAATTTGATGAATAAAATATTAATTTAAATACTCATGGTGTGTAAACTTCATATTAGACTCATAAAATCAAAGGGGATAATCACAGTTGTAGAAATAAGGTGAAGTTTGCAGTTTTCAAGTTTTTAGTGTTTACATCCATATTTACTAGTAGATAGGGTGGATATTAACACCTATATAAATATATAGGGTATAATTAAACACTTATACTTATAGATAGGGTAGAATCTAACACCTTTGCTTATAGACAAGGTAGAACCTAACACCATTACTTGTAAACAAGGTGGAATTTGTCACCCCTGCAAGTAGAAAATGTCAAAATAAAGTCCAATCTCCCTCAAGCCATAACTTTCACATTTGAAATCATATTTATCTCTCATTCAATGTATTATAAAGATAATTTGATGAAATTTTTTCCTCAAATATAAATGGTGAAAAATTTTAATTTTGAACTTTTAAAATCAAGGAAAGTATCATAGTTGCAGAAGTAGAGTGAAGTTCCCTGAGAAGTGTAAAACAAAGGTCTAGATCATCCTCAATGAATAATAAGAATAATAATAAATCTCCATAATATTTTAGATAATTTACACTTGTAATTTTTTTATTAATTCTTACAATCTAAAATGGTACATGTTTGTATAGCATATTTGCAAATTTATATGTCGTGCAAATTTTCTAAGTCCCTTTTGCAAGTGTTCAATTTTGAAAAACTATCAAGTCACTTTTTCAAGTCATGAAAATTTTTAAACACAATTTTTAATGTTTCAAGTCATGTAAAATTACCAACACACTTTTGTAAATTGTGAAAATTACATAACATGTTTTTTAAAATTTTAAGATGTGCATTTTTACTAACAACCTTTTACAAGCTCATAATAATGTTAAAAAGGTCATTACACAATATGAATATCAATTATAACTTATAAATAAGAGTTTGGGGCTCATTTATGAGGTTATATTTAGTTGGACTTGGATTGAATTTTTTTGGGTTGGTTTCTAAAATAATAGAAGAAATTTTGGCAAGATGGAAGGAAGGAGTATGTATGTACAAGCCCATGAAGGATTAATACATAAATAATTTAGGGACTTTGTGCCATGAATACTTTTGGTGAATGATGTGCATGATTATGTAAATCTATTTTTATTCTTTTTATTTCATTTGAATAAAATTTTATTGTTAGATAGTCAACAAATGTGTAATTTTTAGTGTAGAAAGTTCTGTTGAATCTTCATTAGAAATTCTTACCATTGTGAAGTCTTGGTCGGATTAAAAATAGAATTTATGTCTATTTTAAATGGGAAATACAAGGTTAGTGTATATATTTATTTCTAATTTTATTAAATATCCTTGGTATATGTATAATATTCTTATGTCTATAATAGGTCCTTCCCATCCCATTTCTATGATAAAGATTTCATGTATTACAATCTCAAATCTTGGGTTATTCTAGTGAGTCTCTATGTTTATCTACCTAGAATAATCCTTCTTATTCTTTGGGGTTATTATATTAGCTTTATATGTTTATCCAATTAGAATCATCACATTATCCCTTCCTCTTTTTCCTTGCATTCCCTTCATTTCCCTTTCTATCACCTTTCCATGCTTTTAGTTAAAAGTATGAAACCCTTGTAGAAAATAATTTTACTATAAATAGTTATGAATAGATCTTTTCCTACTTTCTCTATTTTATTTTAAATAAAGATAAGTTTATTTGTTAATAGGAGAGTGGAATTATCCCCACACTATTGAATGATGAATGGAATTTGTCCCAACACTATTGATTGAAATTCCACATGTGTCCTCTGACAAAAATTTTAGCCAACACCCAACTAAAAAACAATAGAAAATCTTCAAAAATATACTTCCAAATCATGATACTCAAAATCAAGACAATTTTCATATGATTAAAAATCAACCAACATGTCTCAATGTTCATATCATAGATATCATTATAGGCATGGTTACAAGTTTATGACAACAAGTTTATTTCTATGACCATAAGATTCTTATGGATAATTATAGCAATGGTTCATTTTTAATACATTATTTTATTGACTTACATCTTAAGATTACACATGGAATTATGGTAAACATTGGATCAATTAAAAACTTGTGTAAAATTTAATTCTTTACTATTAAATACTACACTTAACAAGACTTCCTTCATTTAACCATGGTTGTTACAAGTTTTGATAGTCTTTCAAAGACAGCTCTTAGGGGTATCACATTATCTCTTAGTATAGGTCCTAAGAGACTTTTAGTATGGTTTTTATGTATTTTTTAATAATAGAACATATAATTTATTACTTCAACAAACATGGCTAAATTAAATGAGAGACATCACATCCACATTAAACCAATCTCTTAAGTTCATGCACAATAAAAAAAAGTCTTTACTATTTGTAGCATATATTATGAGATACCTATAAAACATTGACAAAAATATGAGATAATACCCAAAGGATTATTAAAAAACAAATTATATAACCACGTGTGACTTGTTTTAGAGTTATACCTATATTATTATTATAATATCACATCCATATTAGACCAATCTCTTAAGTTCATGCACGATCAAAAAAAAGTCTTTACTATTTGTAGCATATATTATGAGATACCTATAAAATTTTGAAAACAATATGAGATAATACCTAAAGGATTCCTAAAAAACAAATTATAAAACCACATGTCACTTATTTTAGAGTTATACCTATTATGTTTATGTTTATATTATTATCACATCTACAATTTTAGTTCCTAGAGTTACAATCCCTATAACTACAACTTTTATGATAAAAACTCCTATAGTTATAAAACCTAAATTTACAATACCTACTCATCCATGTCATAATATTATATTACCACATCTTTCATATGTTCATATTAAATAACCTAAAACTAAAACAAGTATAAAATAAAAATTTTAAACTAATATGCATGATTATTTTCAAGAGGCTAAGGCAAGTCCTATAGCTCATCAAGAATATGACTCTCTCATTAACGATGAATCACATTTCCATAAAACTTGTGATAATATTTTAGATACTTCTATTGGTATTTATAAATCTCCATGTTCATGGACTTCTCTTTGTGGATGTTTATAGATGATTATTGGTTAGCCTTGTTAGCCTATCTCATGTGCTTTGATGATTAAGCTACATTACATATCTAATTTTTATACCTTTTTATATTTTTTGTTCCTTCATATAGAGTTTTTTTTCACTTTTGGGATACTTTATTCTTATTCCTTATGCCCCTTGGCTTCTTATATATTTATTCCATTCATCTATAAAATCATAAAATGCAAATATATCTTTTTTATGGATAAATATCATGCTTATCTACCTATGAAATAGGTTTACATATACGTGTTACACACGTAATTCTCATATATTATTTGAGTGAGTGAGGTGTATGCTATACATGTTACATATACCTAGATTTAAATATGCTTTATGGATTCATTATGCTCACACCTAGGGGAATCTTTGTCCATTGAAATATATTTCATAGATTGTACTTAAAATATAGTTTACATTTATCATAAATCACTAATTACATTTAATATTAATAACTTTATCCACTTATATATATATATATATATATATATATATATATATATATATATATTGTTACATGGATACATTTCATGATATCTTTTAGGCCCTATGATTACTTGATTTATTAAATAAGCATGTTTTTAATTATGTGCACTTGTTCATGTTTATTTTTTATGTTTATCCAATATTATCTGTAGAGAAGCCTCTAGTTTCCATTTCATTTCATTAATTTATTTTGGGTTACCTTTGTTAATTTATGTTTACATATATTATGTGTGGTTACATGATTATGTCAGATTACATTGCCTACACTATGCTTGGTTCCATAATCCATATCATGCACATTAATACTTATGGTATATTATACTTATTTCCTACATTGCATGGTCTATACCATACATCTATTTTTACATACTAATACTATTGTTTTTGTGTTTCATTTTTATATATCTAGCCTATAAGAACATTTCTACATCAAGGCATGTTTTTTTACCTATCCTATCTAGTTTACAATCTCTAATTTTCCATTGTGAGAATCATACACACATATAACTCATGAGCTTCATTTATTACACACACACACACACACACACACACACACACACACACACACACACACACACACACACACACACACACACACACACACACACACACACACACACACACTCACTCCCCAACTTGGATAAGATATGGTGATAAAGGTTCCAAATATAGTGACTACCATGTTACTATGCGTATGGAACACATAATATGTCTTGATATAAACAATGTAAGATTAAGAGACATATGGGTGAATCATGACCCAATGTAAATATATAGAGGCTAAGGTATTGATATGTATGGGCATGATGTAACTAATACACACACACACACACACACACACACACACACACACACACACACACACACACACACACACACACACACACACACACACACACACACACACACACACACACACACACACACACACACACACACACACACACACACACGCGCGCGCGCGCGTCATGTGTGTGTGTGTGTGTGTGTGTGTGTGTGTGTGTGTGTGTGTGTGTGTGTGTGTGTGTGTGTGTGTGTGTGTGTGTGTGTGTGTGTGTGTGTGTGTGTGTGTGTGTGTGTGTGTGTGTGTGTGTGTGTGTATTAGTTACATCATGCCCATACATATCAATACCTTAGCCTCTATATATTTACATTGGGTCATGATTCACCCATATGTCTCTTGATCTTACATTGTTTATATCAAGACATATTATGTGTTCCATACGCATAGTAACATGGTAGTCACTATATTTGGAACCTTTATCACCATATCTTATCCAAGTTGGGGAATATATTTTTTCCATTGTTCATATCACTTTTCCCTCATTTCTATTATTTCACCCTTGTGTGGGTTAAAGGTTCCTGTACCACCCTCACATGGGTTATATATTATTATTGAGCCTTACATGATGATATATTTATATATTTGCATAAATGTGTTATAAATGTACTTTCATTGATTATATCAATTATGATTACTTTTGAATGTTATACATGGTCAATATAATCATTTTATTTGAGATGATTAATTTTTAGGACCATCATGTTTACATGTGCTATGATGACCTAAAACTATCCTCTTTGTTTCAATAGACTAGGACTCAAATAAGGTCAGATGAATGGGTAAGGACCTTTAATATTTGTATAAATAGTATAAGGTAATATACACTCAAATTTTAAGAGGAAAGGGTTCTAAATCCTAAGCCCATGACATGGGGTATAACTCTCACTATCATTAATGATGATAAAGTGAGTGTAAAAATAATTGTAAAGATGCAAGTAAAATTAAATGATGGGTAAGTGGTTATAAAAAAGGTTAGGTGAAATGCAAAAAAAAATTGGGGTTTATTCAACCTAAGGTGATAAATTTAATCTTTAATAAACCATATATATGTATATAGGTATATATATATATTCCTTTATCTAATTTGTATATCAGACATTGTTTAGTTTATTAATTTGTGGATGTAAATAATTATCTTGGGGTGGACCCATCAACACTTCAATCTCCTCCTTTGTATTTAGTGGGCCTTTTCAAGATATGTTGTACATTGAAGACCTCAAATGGTAATATGAATACCTTATCCTTATTTAGGAACTCCAAATAACTCTCTTATTGAACTTCAATGACACCAAAATAAAATAATTCCAAGATAAGGCTATAAACCCTATAAATCTCCCAAATACTATTTAGGGGTTTAAATGAGAGTGTAGGCAAAGTGTATTAATGTGATATATATTTTAAAAATGAAATATTACCCCTAGATATATGGATCTAATAATAAAAACTAACCTTGAACTATAAATCAATGGTATCATCCATGTTAATATAGTTGGAATATCATGACTAACACAATACAATATCATCCAAGTTGACACAATATAAATGATAGAAGATAGACTCATAACCATATTAGGTTGGATGATATAAAAAAATGAAAGAAAAAATATGAAACAAATTATATTGACTAGTTAATATAATAAGATATAGGGAAGCTATCAAATTTGGATGGAAATTATATAATGAAGTAAGATGGATAGAGACTCAAAGAAAGCAAATATCTCTCAAAAAGTACTATGAGCCAATTCCACTTTATTCTCAATGAACCATTTAAGGCATGCATTTAGAGAGATTTATACACTACCAAACCCCTAAAAGATAAAGTGTCAGTAAAGTGATAAAAGTGAAAAATGTTAGGTATATACATATACCCCACCTAAAGCTCATCACATGTCACAATAGTATTACATGGAATGGTGATTTGGGATTAAAAAAATAACAACATAAAAGAGCATAACTAAAAATAAATTTTGAAAAAACTACAAGTAAATGAATAATTGAAAGTAAAATCTACATACCTTAACTTACCTTTCTTCTAAATAACTCTATACAAATACCATAGTCTTGATCATGGAGGGTGTAGTACTTATGTTTGAGAAACCCTAAGGAATCAAGGCTAAAAATAGATAAAATTAATGTGTGCTTATGTATAATGGTCAATAAATGGATATGAAATGTAAAAATATTGAAAATGATTGGAACACTTATAAAAATGGTAAGCTAAGATCAATAAGACTAGGTTAGAATCAAAATGTCTGAGGAAGTAGATAAAAATAAAATAAATTTGGCAGGCCAAAATGCCAAGGCTAATTATCACTAAAAAACCTAAAAATATATCTAAATAAAAATAAGTAATATTCTAGATCAAACAAAGCATATAAATAACTATATTATTATAAAAACACCAAAATAAGATAAGTAATAAACCAAACTCAAATAGAGATGTGAAAAAAGTAGAAACAAGCTCGAATGGCCCATAAAAAGGTGAAACATAAAAGTAAGAAAGGGAGAATTGGGACCAAATATCCCATAAAAAGTGAATAAAAACTCAAGGTCCCAAACATAACTAAGATAAATCCTAAAGAGATAAGGCATTGACTAAGAGAGCATCTAACAATAATTCAAAGATGGAGCTTCTATTTTAAATATGAAAAATCTAAAATGGTCACAATGCTACCATGTCTAAAAAATATGTATAATAGGGAATAAATAAGTTTGGGGAGATTTAAAAACAAACATTACTATCAATGGGAAATATAGCGAGGAAAAAATGACATCACCAAGGTGAAAACATGGTATTTACCAGAAATAAGACACTATAATCATGTTGGCAAGACTAAGATTTTTCAATACAAATGGCTATAGATAACCCTACCTAGGAAACATAAGCTTTGGATAATTATTTAAGTATATATATCATCCCAGGAAGGATAACACATAATAAAAATAAAATTATCACACCTACCCACAACATTTTCCCCACTCCTTAGGATCTCTTAAAGAGTCATTGGTCTACTATGAATATTGAGTACTTGTTTGAGAAAGTAAGTGTTATGAGAATGTAAGATATAGATAAGTAATGATATAATGATACTTCCTACCCTAGTATAATACCCTACCACACCCTAATGTACATAGAATATATCATGAGGCCAATTGTGGAGTTTGACCTTTGAATAGAATAGGAGATAAGCCAAAAATTCATGTCTTTTGGTGTGATCTAAATTTTAAGATATTATTTGTATTTTAATATTATTTTTATTATATTTATTTTAAAACTTTTAGCTATTTATATTTCCCTCCTCCATATGTAATTGTAAGAATAAATGATGCTTGTTAAAGATGACTATCACTATAGAGCTTACACCTACCCACTAGAGGAGATAACCTAAAGACCATGGTGCCTAAAGTCACCTAGAATCTCACCTTAAAAAGAGTTCAATCTTAAAATCAAACTTAGTGAGCCAAAAAGGAAATGAAAATTTGAGAATCATGAAAATGAACATAGAATGATTGTGTTACCTCAATTGTTAAAAAAATTTAAATGGAGATGGTACAATGCTAGGTAGGTATGAAGCATCATTCTAAGAGAATGTAAATGTGTATGAGGATATGTAGATAGACTAATCTATTTTTACCCCAAGAGACTATGACTAAATCTAAATGGAAAAAAATACTACTCTCAACCATTACCTTATCTTTCTAAGAAAACCCCTAGTTAAGGTTTGGAACACAATCTAAGTAACAAAATGATGGGTGTTTTTTAGGAGGTTTGGCTAATTCCTCAGGTCTTTCCATGCAAATCATAAACTAAAAATATAAGAGGTGTAAGTAAGATAAAACTATGAAACATAATAATGATAAATCTATGAAGCATATAAAATATTAAAAATAACCAAAGGGTGTATATAATGATTAAATAAACTATATAATAGAAAAGGAAACAATGGTTGATGAAATAAATTTAATGAATATAGAAATAAATATAAAGAGGATTGGAGTTTTTGAGGAGGGCCTATTTGATTTCCCCAAGGTATTAAAATGCAACTCATTAACTGAATAACCAAGAGGTGTAAAAATATTAAAGACCTAGTGACTAAGTATAGGTACTAGGGATAATGTGAAAAAAACTTGGAGGTGTGTAGATAGAGAAAGGCTAAGCTACAATTCAAAAGATTCAATGTAGAAACTACAATAAATCTTAGCTCAAAATAATATAAACTAACTATAATCATGAAAATAATATGTACATGAAATACATGGTGGTAATGTCACTAGAGATGGCATACAATCCTATAGTGGGTCTAGCCTAAAAATGAATAAGAGGAATCATCTCAAAAGAGAGGGAAGAAAAAATATACCAAAGAATCACAAGGAAATTAAGACTAAATAAAATATAATATAAAATTTCAAAAACAAATCCAAAGATTCTACCTAAGATCCACAAGATAAACTAAGGCCTACTATAAAATGATTATAAACCTAAAGGTGTTGCCAAAGATTCACATGGAAAACTAAGGATAATTTAAAAGTGATATATATGCTAAAATGAACTAGAAGGTGTTACTTAAGATACACAAGGTAAACTAAGATTGACATAAAAGTGATATAAAACCTTAAGGTGTTACCTAATATCTACAGGGGTAACTAAGGCTAACTTAAAAGTGATATAACTATTGAATATAAACTTGAATGTGCTACCTAAGTTCCACAATAGAAACTAAGGTTGAATGTAAGATACCAAAAAACAAAAAATGAATAAATTGTTTAATAAAAATGATTCTAAGTAAAATAAAATTTATTAAATAAAATAAACATGAGAAAAATGACAAGTGATATCTACATCAATGATTAATATCAAAGGAAAGCATGTGAAAAACATATTTACCTTGGAAGGTTTATTTAAGCTAAAATTGTTTACTTGTAAGATTTGAAAGGTTCTTAATTTCTACCTCATGTTAAGGATGAGAGATCAATAACCCAAGAGAATATGGAAATAATATTCTTCCATGAATTGAATTTATAAATTCCCATCTTTTTATCCATAAAATAACATTTAGGTACTTGGAAAGTATTTGAGTAAATGTCAAAAATTAAACGTTTACTTAGTGAGTCTTTATTATAAGTTATGAAATGAGAGCATGGGAAATGGTTAGCAATACTATGTAAGTGACCCAAGAGACCTAAAAATTCAATTATTTTTCTAATTGGATCCTTTCGAATTAATTTTTTGACTATATTGAAACCTTTTGAATCATTAAATATACCAATTTTTAAAAAATAAAGAAGGGGAAAAAACCATAAAAGATTCACCTTTTTTCTTCTCATTAGGTAATGAATGAATAGTCCCCTTATTAAGGGAATTTTATCATTGGTAAGGATGGAAATCATTTTTCATAAGGGTAAGGATGGGAATCACAATATGCCATAAAGGTTGAAATAATAAAAAAGTGGGTAGTGAAAGGTGCATCAATATTTATAGTAAGAAATGATGAGCATTGTAAGATGACCCAACATGTCAACCTTAAGATCAAAAATCTTAATAATGATGTCAAATTATATGTAAATTTATGTTATAACAGGGAATATGGTATCTAGGGAAATGTCAAGATCTTTGGGAAGTGATATAAAATAATAATGTATAGTATCAGTTAGGTCAATATAGTCTAGAATAAAAATAATAAAATAAATTGTATCAATTAGGTCAATATAGTCTGGTGTACTAGGAATTAAATGAATTGGTTTCACACATTTAAAATCATGGCTAATGTAATTGGATGAAACATAAAGAACTATATTAGTACATGTGTCATGGCCAATGTAGTAGGATAAAATATAAATAACTATATCGACATATTCTATGTCATGGTTGGTGTAATTTACAAAAATAAAAAGAATTGCATCAATACACTCTATGTCATGAATGGTGCAGTTGGATAAAATAAGATGAATTATTCAACATATTTTGGGTCATGATCTATGAAGTTTACTAAAATAGGAAGATATCTATCAAGAAATTATAGGTAATGGTCAATGAAGTTGGATAAAATAAGAATAAATTATTGTCACATTCAAGGTCATTGGTGATGTAATTGATTAAAATAAGAAAAAATGTATTAACACATTTTGTGACATGACCAATATAGTTGGTTGAAGGCAGTTACAATTGAATGGTATCATATTGGGTAATAAACATGGAGATAAGTGATTTCAATAATTATTTGGGTATGTTGGAATAGTTTTAATATGAAATTAAGTTGGTGGGATATATTTGAATATTCATATAAGCTCAAGAATTATAATAATCTATAATACATTTCTTAAATAATAAATGAATAGATCTTTAAAAAATAACATTGAAGTATAAGTAAATGAATGCTCAAATGGTAAAATAATACCTCAAAGTAATCCAAACCATGAAAAAATGAGACATAACCTTGGACAAACTTAATAGTGTGTGTCTAGTGTCACTAAACCTCAAGAGATGAGAAATAAGTGTGTGTTAAGTGTTGTAGGAGTTATACATGATATGGAACTCTAATATTCCCTTCAAAATGAAAAAAAAGGTGTGAAACCTCACATATTCCATTACATATACATTAAAAAATCCTATAAGATTAAATATACACACAATTGATAAATTTAGTGATGAGACCATAAAATGACTCATTATATTAGCATATGACACCATTTCTTCTTGCATCAATTATGTTCTAAAAGTGGACTTATATGTAGTTTTAAGAACTTATGCTTACTTTAGAATGAAATATAGGATATATATCTAATTTATTATTTATATGTCATTATGATTTACATTGTTGTTATTTTATAACAAATTATTGAAGAAAATATGTAAAATGTTGTACATGTAGGCTAAAATGAGTCATTAATTAAGATATCAAAGTTTGAAGTTCTCACATAAAAAATAAATAGCGTTCTTCATGTAGCTATAAATATCTTTAGTAGCTTTATAATCTCAATAAATAATCTACATGTTACTTCATTTACTTTTGATAAGGATGTATTATTTATATAAGATCATATAAAGCTTACAAATACCTTTGTATCAACTAAAAATTGGTTTTGTGTTTTTGTATTGATTTGTTTAATGTTTTGGTTATGATGGTGTAAGGACATAATTTAAAAGTTATATAAAATAACAACAATCATCAAGAATATATATAAACAAAAATTTAATTGAATATTTATATTCCTCTCAAAAAATGAATTCCTCTCAAAAAAATAGACAAATTCAAAAAAATAATCATCTTGATCCAAGTTCATATGTAAAATTTATGATTATTTTAATTATCTCTGTATATACACAATATAATATTTATAGTCCATCAGTCTAGATCCAAAGTCCATCAAGCTCACTCTAGATTTGATCGGTCTAGCTCTACAATTCACTGGTATGGCTCTAAAGTTGTATAGACTAGTTTAAGAGCTTCACAAAGGATATTTTTGAGACTATGCATCATTGAAAAAATCATGTAAATCTCTTTGAATAATAATGGGAGAATTTTTTCTCATGATTTACACACGGGTTGATATTGGTAAATTTATCTCACAAAAAGAATTTTATGAAAATAATCAACTTTCTAGTTGATTTAAGTGTTGTAGAGGAATTGGAACATTCACTTCCTAATTTCTCATAATTTTATCATTTATTAAAATGTTTAAAAAAAATAAAAATAAAAAGAAAAAAGAAAAAAAATCAACAATAAAAACCTTCAAGTTTTGTTGACAGTCATGGTTAGAAAATCATATTGTTGGTTGGTCATGTATTGTTTAAAAGAGATTTGATCATAAAACCATTAAATAGATGATCAAGGGTACAAAAAGAAAAAAAATAGAGAAAAGTTGAAAACCAAGAAATGGTTATTTTTCCTAATCAATAATAAAGTTGTACCTAATTTACTTTACCTTTTTTATCTCTTTTAACATCAAAGAACTTTGGCCACATCAAAATGAAGGAAACAAATGATAACTAAGAGTATGAATAAAGTATTTATTCTATTATTTTATCTTTAAATATAGTTATAAGATTTTTAATTACAAATAGGTCCACTTGTATAACTTTTTGAGGAAGAAATTTTAAAATTAAAAAGAGGAAAAAATTAAAATAAAATAAAATTATAAATATCTCCATGCATAAGGACATGCTTAAGTGTAAGTGTGGGAGAAAAGGAAAGAGTTTAAAATCAGTAAATGGTGAATCTTCTCAAATAAAAATATTTTTGATTTCAAAATAATATTTTCAACCACTTATTAAATGAATTACTTTATAATAATGTTCTTTGAGACATTTCAATTCATTTATATGGTTTTGAAACAAGAAATGGGATGAATTAATTAATTTCTTGAAAAATGAGATCCAATCTTCTCAACAAAAAATTATATTTCAGTAAAGCAAAAATTCATGATCACAAAACATACAAATAATAGATTAAAATAATGTATAAATCTCCACTACTTCAAATACCATCATAGTCTATCACAATAGAAGAAACTTACGAATATTTTGAAAGATGAAAAATGTTTATTTTGGATAAAATAAGTAGACAGATTTCTACCATGAACATGGTTGTAATAAATGATTGAGAATGTTAAATTTACAGGGAGAATAGTATCATGCATGATTTTAATTATGAAATAATTATGAGATAATAAAATATCTTATTATATTAGCATATATCACCATTTTCTCTTGCATCATTTCTATTATAAGAGTATACTTAGATGTAGTTTTAAAAACTTATGCTTACTTTGGAATGAAATATAGGATATATATCAAGTTTATTCTTTAGATGTCATTGGAATATACATTGTTGTTATTTTATAACAAACTATTGGAGAAAAGATATCAAATTTTATACATGTAGGTTGAAATGAGTCATCAATGAAGATATTAAATTTGAAGTTCTCAAATACAAAATCAAGAATAATCTTTATGCAGCTCTAAAAATATTAAATAGTTACATATTCTCATATAAATCATCTATAGGTTTCTTAAGTTGTTTTTTATATGTATGTAATATTTATGTAAGATATATAAGGCATATAAACACCTTTGTATCAACCAAAAATAGGTCTTGTGTTTTTGTGTTGATTTATTTGATGTTTTAGTTATGAAAGTGTAAGGATATAATAGAAAGATTCTATAAAACAACAAAAATAGTAATCAATAATATCTATAAACCTAAATATAATTAGAGATTTAGATTCTTATCAAAAAATAGATAAGTTTTAAAAAATAATCATTTTTATTTGAATCTATATGTAAAAGTTATGAGTATTTCATTTGGATTTGTACATGCGTATTCCAAGCTTCAGAGTCCATCATTTTAGCTCTAGAATCCATCACACTAGCTCCAAAATCTATCAGTTTGGCTCTAGAGTTCACCAATCTAGCTCTAGAGTTGCATAGACCAGTTTATGAGCTTGACAAAGGATATTTTTAAGCCTATTCATAATTTAACAAATCATGCAAAAAAATTTGAATAATAACCCATAGAATGTCCCACTCAATAAAGGATCATTTACTTCTAGAAGGCACTCTCCACTTTTGGTTCTTGAAAATCTCACTCTTTTTTATATCACATTTCCAGTAGGGAATCCATTTCTTAGAGATTTAATTTGGTCTTCAATATCTTTGCCTAATTAATTATTTATTTCTTTTTTGGTAACTATCGATCTATCAAAAATATCAAGAGAATCCTTATTTTTGAAAGAACTTTGACTTCCTCAGTCGACCATTTTCAAAAAGAAAGACACATTGGGCTCTGATTAGTTCGGATCTCAATGAACTTTATCAAACAATTATCCATATAAATAATATTGAGAGATTTTTTTTTCATTATTTACACATGGAATAATTTTGGTGAGGTTAGCTCACAAAAAGAAGTTTATGAAAACAATCAACTTTCTAGTTGATTTGAGTGTTGTAGAGAAATTGAAACATCCATTTCCTAATTTCTCATCATATTATTATTTCCTTAAATGTTAAGAAAAGTATAAAAATAAAAAAGAAAAATAATCAATAATAAAAAAATTAAGGTATTGTTAACAGTCATGGTTAGAAAATCAGCTTGTTGGTTGGCCATGTATTGTATAAAAGTATCTTGATCAAAAAACCAACAAATAGTTGATCAAGGATGAGAGAGAGGGAGAGAAGTTGAAAAATAGTAAATAGTTGCTTTTCCAATTCAACAATAAAATTGTACATGAATCACTTTACCTTTATTATTTCAACATTAAAAAACTTTGGCTATATCAACATGAAGTAAATGATAACTAGGAGTATGACTAAGGTATTTATTCTATTAATTTATTTTTAAATATAGTTATAATTTTTTTAAATTAAAAATAGGTTCATTTTTAGAATTTTTTGAGAAGAGAATTGTAAAATAAAAAATATAAAAAAATAACAAAAAGAAAATAAAAATAAAAAACTCTCCATGCATGAAGATATAGATAAGAAAAGAGTTAAAAACTAGTAAATACCTCTTCTAAAATAAATGCATTGCTGATTTTAAAATATTATTTTCAATCAATATTTTGATGAAGGTAGCATCCCCCCTAAGGTGTATAGTATCTTCCATGTGGAAGGTACATATTCAACTTAAAATTATTATCTCCTTGCACGTGTAACCCCTCAACTCGATGGATCTAATCATGATCCTATAGATTCACATTCATTTCAAAGTAAGGGGATGAAATTATGTTTATGTTTTTTTGGTAGGTGTTCCCTCTCATTCAATCCTTATCTATTTAGATTACGTCTAGAACTCTCAGCTCACTCTCTCTATCCTTTCATGTACAACAACCATGGATAGTGATAGAAACCATTTAGATCCAACTTCTTGTAAAGAGGTTCAAGAATAGAAGAAGGTCTAAAAAATAATAATAAGGGGGGCTTGCAGAGTTTATGGAGTGCATTAATAAGCACAATGCCATGCTAGTACAAGATTTTTTTGCTCATAGATAAAAAGGAAAGTCACCATGTGGGGCATCTCAATAAATGTCTCAGAGGAGTTTATTGGTGATGCCATGGGTATGTCATGTGCTAAAACTAAAGAATTTAAAGACTAGTCTAAGAAATAAGAATCCATATAGCATTTTTGAACCAATGACTTCTTACAATCTGATAAGAAGGGTTTTCTTCATGTCTACCTATTACAATATTGGCCTAATGTCTACCCTTGATTTTCTCCCACCATTTCCTACTGCTTAATCATTTCATTGGTTTTAAAATTAGTCTCCCTTATTTCCTTCTCAAGTCTTTATAAATCACTATCCTACTCCATCAAGTTAATGACACTAACCTCATCCTCCATTAAGGTCTTATCCTTCTGCTTGTAAAACATGGGCAGACCCTTTTAGGTTAGAAGGTTATCCTAGGAGGATCATCTTCTAGGGAGGACTTTTCAAAGGACTGCCCAGATGAGGATCCTATAGAGGGATCCCACACACCTCCTAAATGCTCTCCCCAAAATAACTTATCCAAATCCCCACCTAACAACCTTTTGCTTAAGTTGTTATTCATCCCTAAGCCCAAAACCATCAAAATTGGGTCTCCCACCACCTCAGAATAGAAGGGTAAGGCCATTTTAATAGATAAATTTGAGGAAAAAAATGATAGAAAATTTCAATTCAAAGGTTCAGTAGGCAAGATTTGGCTTGTCAAAGCTAATATAGGACTGGAAGGAGCTTCATTGAGTGGTAGAGTCCATTATTCAAAATTTTGTGCATTCTACCTAATCCCCACCCCAATCCCATATGATAAAATCCCCCAAGGTTTTGAAATCCCTCCTAGGTTCCCGTAGCGCCCCCCCCCCGAAACCAAACCCTTTTACAGGTGAAAGGCAAGAAGTGGCCTAGGATGATATTCCTTGAGGAACCTATTGAAGGCCCCCCAGAATTACACCCAAGACAAGGTATCAAAATACAAATCAAGAATTATAGTAAAGGATAGTTCTACAATTGATGACACCCAAGAGAGTCTCTCCACATAAATCTAGTTAATTTTATGTTTCTAGTTTTTTTTGCTCTAGTTTCTAGTACTTGTTTTTGCTCATTCGGTCGTGAAGGGCTTATTTAAACTTTTGTATTTCACTCTCGTGGTTCTAGGTCCCTATAAAACTTGATTTTACCCTATCAAATAAAAAAAATGCATTAATTTAAAATAATGTTTATTGAGATATTTTAATTTGTCTAATATGGTTTTGAAATTAAAAAAGAAATGAATTGGTGAATTCCTTAAAAAATGAGAGAAAATATTCCCAACAAAATATATATATCAATAAAATAAAAATTCATGATAAAAAAACTTTCAAATAATTGATCAAAATAATGTACAAATATCCACTACTCTAAATACTATCATAGGCAAGGATAATAGAAGAAGTGTAATAACCCCATTAGGTTTTATTAGAATAAGGTATTTTTTATTTTTAAAAACATTTACACTAATTCAATTTATAGAATTCCATCACATTGAAAACATACATAGTGATCTTTAACTAAATACATTAGTTTAAGCTAACCAATAGTAAGGTCAAGATCTAATCTATTTAGCTAATGATCATAAGATCAAGTATAATGTTGAATATAGAAATGAATGTTACATTTATTTCATAAAAGTATATTTACAAATTCTGTCATAGCTAATATAATGTTATAGCCAATTATTGTAAAGGCACATATAATAAAATAATATAGTTTTAGTATAATACAAGGCTTAATAATTATTTACAATGATATAATTCTCTACAAAGCATGAGTCTCATCAAACTCAAATCATACAAAATTAATCATGAGTAAAGTCATTAGAGAAGTACTAATGAGGGGATGGAGAGCATCATCTGAGTGCTTTTATACACCAACCATGGACCATCGATCTCCTACATAATCTCCCAACAAGGAAATTAACCTCCCTTCATAGATGGGTAGATAATGATAATGTAGAAATCAAGAGTGACAACTAGAACATGTTATTATAAGATAACTATTGTATGTAGTATATCATGAAGAAACATGTTCTAACATTATATCATACCAAACATGTAAACTAAATAAAATGATAATATTTAACCATAAACACTACTTTATCCAAAGTTTTCTTATAGTTATTTGATCTCGAGGATCAATCAATTTCATACACACTAATCAATCAGATTACACCTTATCTATGTATTAGTGACACTAATTAAGTAGAGTCTATCTCATTTACTTATTTAGGGCTATTAATACCAGATTGGCTCATATATTTAAAAAATTAAAACCAATAGATTTTAGAATAAGTATATCTCTAATAGTAGCTATAATATGTGTTAATACAAGAAAGTCTCATTTACATGCATTTAATCCATCAAATGTAGCATTAAGTTTCCTAACATATAATTTATTTATAGCATAATAAAATCAAATATATAACAGATTTTAAACAATCATTCTCTTTAGGTAAACTAAACATCATAACAATCAAACTATTCATGTAAGATTATATATCTAGACATTAGGTTACCAAAATATATTTGTGTCCATCTCTTTACTTAATGTTATTCATCCATATAACATTATTTACCATCTTATTACTTTATTTCCATATGCCAAAAGTACATCAATAAGTTATATGAATACTAACAAACATTAATATAGTTTGTATTTAATCTCAAATACTTGCATAATTATATAAGTTCCCTAAATTCCATCATTTTCACATCTAAGATTGGTTTATTAATTCAATTAACCAATGCACCCATACATCTTTTTTATATCATGTAAAATTATTAATCATTGATTGATATATATATATATATATATATATATATATGGTACACTTGATTCAAATTTGAATTCTAACATCAAATCATAAGTATCACTCAACCATATCACTAAGTTTAATTATTTCATAATATCAACCAAGATTAAACTCTAGTTATATAGTTGTGATTAAATTCTAACCAAATTATAATCTAAACTAAATACCTCATATAGCACATGACCATTAATATACCCAATCACACACACACACACACACACACACACACACACACACACACACACACACACACACACACACACACACACACACACACACACACACACACACACACACACACACACACATCAATGGATATAAACATTTTTACTTCTACAAGTTGTAAGACGTTATTTCAAGTTTACTTTAATACAAAAGTAAACACATACTTCAGATTTACACAATGGTATTTATACTGTAGGTTTCATTCATTTTCTCATTCACACCAAAATGAAAAATCCCATATAAAACTAAAATTATTTGCACATTCAACTAATAATCACCATATCATATTCTTATAGGATTCAAATACAATATGAATTCAATCTTAAAAAAGAAAATAGGTTATTCACCAAATAAATTTTCATTATGATTCAATCACATTATAAAAAATTTATATATGTAATTAAACTAATCGTACACCTGTTATAGTGTTTGTGTGTGTGTGTGTGTGTCATGGAAAATTCATCCATGTTCTATAATGAACATGTATATATCTATGCATATTTATACTATAGAATTTGCTTAATAAAAACTTCATATAAACTTAATCAAATGAAATAAAATAGTCCTATTATATTCTTCCCAAAATAGAAATATTCTAACAAAAGTGACATCTATGAAAATATTTATTCATAGCTAGGTTTTAAAATTTCTTATTCCTTTATAACTCTCATTTTAGATAAATCCCATACATAGCCATGTCCTTGTTTTGGGTTTGAATAAGCTTATCCCAATTTAAAATAAGCTAGTTTATTTTATATTAAATAAAATGTTTCAATATTTATATTTAATCAACTAAGTGTAACCCAAAACATGTATAGATATAAACGTAGCTAACATTTCAACCTACCATAAAATTTGCCTAAGGTTTCATATACAAAGTTTTTAACCTCTAAGTTTAATTTATAAAATTTTACATAGCTCAAATAATTTTTATCATATTCATTTAACTCTTATAAAATAGACAAAATTTTTACATTATAACTCCATAATATATATATGCAAAGAACTCATAATATGGTTTTGGCAATGAAGCCATTTTGACTAGGGTTTACAGAGTTGTATATTTGACTTTATGAATGGTTGAGCCATCCCTAATTCTAAATATATAACCATAGTTTTTATAATAATTAAAAACAAAACTCTATTCTATTAAAAATGTTCCAGGTTCATCAATTTAATTCATACTATACAATTATGAATTCATTCAACAGACCAACCTAGTAAAGAAGTCACAGACTTGTCAAATTTGAAATGCCCTCTTCAAATCTTGTTCAAACCCTTCACCTTTCTCCTCCTTTGGCATGTGTGTCTATCATGTGTTTTCCTATAATATTTTCCTTTCCATTATATATGCTTGCATGTTATTTCCATGCTAACAAACCTCCCACTATCTCTATCGAAAATACCTATTCTCCTAATGAGCTCAGTGAAGAAGTGTTTACATGAAAAATAAATGTAATATACTAGTTAAGACTAAAATTTTTACCATGCATAATAAAAATGAAGTTTTTTTTTGCATAATGGTACACATATCCCAAGTCAATGCCTATCAAAAACCTAATTCACAAACCTTCTAATTAATAATAGTCCTTTTATGCATCATGCATATTAACATTGACTTCATAATAACATTAGAACATTATAATTCTAAATAAAAATATTGAATTAGCATAAATTTAATTTAAATATTAAGAGTTTACTAAACATTTTGATCATGCCTAATAACATTATCATGAGCTCAAAAAAAATTGGATCAAGGAAATTTGTGCAGGTTCAAATGCTTAGGTTTTGATGGATCACACAATAGTAGGAGATGGTGAGGGGGATCTAGATGGGTCAGAGGTGAAGCTTTTAAATCAATTTAAATATATGTGTTCTCCTCCTACACCCTTGGTGAATCAATTTATTTCTCCTTTTGGTAATATTGGTCATGTTCAGTTGTTTATTAATGGTTCCCAAGTGGGAAATAATATTGAATCTTCTCCTTTATCTAATCATTTGGTGAGTCCCATTAAAATGTCCTAGGTTGAAAATCTTAAAGGTAAGGTGGTAAAATACAAGGAGGTTTTTTCAGGTATAGAGTTTCCAATTTCAAAAGCTTTAAGAGGTTTTCATATTGTCATGCTAGATACTTTGAAAAACAAGGCTTCTTATGGTGGAAGTCATGTATAGTGTGTAATTTTTTTGGATTTCATCCTAATATTGAGTGATTCAAACCCTAATCAATAATTCATTAGAAGCTTAGAGGATCTCTATATATTTTTTCTCTTAGCAATGACTTTTTCCTTATTAAATGTACTAATGATGAAGATAGTGCACAGATCTTGGTAGGGGGCCTTGGTTTATGGGTAGATTTGAGTTGTTTTTAAAGAAATAAAAAGCAAGATTTGATTCTAACCAATAAGATAAACATAAAATTCATATTTTTGTGAGGCTTCCTGGTCTTCCTCTTGAATATTGGGATGAATTTTTTTTTTTGTATTATGAATACTTTTGAAAATCTTATTGCCTTTGATTCTAAAACTAAATTAAGAACCCATATGGTGCATGCCCATTTTTGTGTAAAAGAAAGAATGGTTCAGGAATTACCTACTTCATTTATTTTAAATTCCTCAAATGGAGAGAGAATTCAAAAAATTAAATATAAATTTTCTTTACTCAAATGTTAGGGTTGCAGTAAGCTAGGTCATATGACTAGAAATTTCACTTCCTTTTTAAAAAAGGGTAATGCCTATGTTTTTAAAAAGGGTCAAAATGATTGGATGTGAAAAACTAATGTTATTTCAAATGATATTTTAGGAAATCATACTCCTCACTCTTTGACCCCATTTTTAATAAAAGAAAGCATTCCAAATTCTATGTCCTTTCAGGATGCTTCTACTTTAGATACAGTACAAGTTTTAGTAGGAAAAGTTACAAGTGATACACTTAGTTATTCAAAGAAAAATAAAGTTCTACAAGTATTTTTTGAAGATGTGGTTTAGGGAAAGGAACCATCTTCTATTTCAAGAAAATGTCCAAATCAGAGACAAGGTATTGACAATGTCTTGTACAAAGCTATTACAGAGTTTTAAAATACTACAAATATTTCTTTTCAATTTGCTTCTCCTATGATTAATAACCTCTTCCAATGTTTGGAAAATATGGAGGAAGGTGAAGTTGAAGATTTTTCCCTCACAAATGTTTATTCAATAAATAAGTCCCTTTCTGACCTTGTTTAGAATAATTTGGGTTTGAATAAGGATGAAATAGATAAAAAGGAGTTTTATAATAGAATATCTTTAACATGAACTTCTCCTAGATTTAAATTGAATTATACTAGAGAGGAGAAGGATACTCTTTCAGATGGATCTAAGAAGTAGGTAGACATAGTTCACATAATAAAAAAAGAAGATATTCTTCAGTTGAAACAAGAAAAAAGAAAAACTAAGAATGAGATATAGCCAATGGTTATCAAACTACTATTAATCTCAAACTAAGTAGAGAATCTGTTAGGCAGTGATATAAATAGGATCAATGAAAGTTATATCCTAGAATATTAGGGGTCTAAATCATTCTAGAAAACATGTAATATTTAAAGATATAAAGAAGGTAAATATACTAATTATTCTTGTTATTTAGGAAATAAAAATGGCTAGTAATGTTTAATAAAAAATAAAAAATAATATTTGAAAATAAGCTATATTGCCTAGTGTAGGATTAGCGGGTGTTTTAGGAGGTATTGTTATTTTCTATGATGATAAAAGAGTTAAAGGTGAATTACTAGTTCAAAATAGAAACCATCTAGCAGTTTTATTCACTAACCTTTTGCAAGATTTATCCTAGATTCTTTCAAATATATATTCCCCTAATGCATTTATGGGTAGAATAATATTATGGTTAGAATTTAGGTCTTTTAGAAATACTTGTAAATAGTTTTAATGGATGCTAGTTGGGGATTTCGATAACCCAATTTGTGTTAGGGGAAAAAAGAGTCCAATATCTATCTAAGAGTATGGAGGAATTTCCTGAGTTCATTATTTGAATGGAATATTTGATATTGAACTAAGAGGTTATCTAACAAAAGAATAGGTGACAATATTATTCAGACAAGATTAGATAGGGTTCTAATTTCCCTTATTGGTTCAATATTCAATATTTTTGTTTATCTTATCTACCAAGGATTGGATCTGATTGTAATCCTTTGGTGGTTAATATTCTTTCCAAGTTCAAAACTCAAAATTATCATTTTATATTTGAACATAAGTGTTTCACTCACCTAAAACTACCAGCAAAAATATCATAATGGTGGAATGTGCAAGTTTTAGGTATAGCTATGTTTAAATTTTCTCATAAATTAAAAAATATCAAAAGGAAAATTTGGGTTTAGAATTAAGAGATTTGTGGTATTATATTCAAACAAAAATAAATTATTAAATTTTAGATAAATTCTCTTGAGGATTGTATTATTTCAAAAGGTCTTAGTGAACAACTTCTTTGGCAGGAACAAAAACTAGAATCAGATTATCATTTCATTCTAAATCAAGAGGAAATTTTCTTTAGACAATAATCAAGGGCTACTTGGTTACATGAGGGAGATCAAAAACCAATTTTTTTTCATTTTAATACTCTAAAAAATATAATTCATAATATAATTAATAATATTTTTATTGGGGATAGATCTCTTCATTCAGATCTGGTTGTAATTAAAGAGAAAGCAGTATGTTTCTTCAAAGATTAGTTTGCTTCTAACTCAAAGCTAGATAAAGATTTGACTCCTAATTTTATTAAATTTGCTCTAACTCTTATTTTTGATATATATAATGTCAATTTATTGAGATATGTAATAAAATAAGAAATAGAGGAAACTATATTTTCAATGAATAGTGACAAAGTGTTGGGTCTAGATGGGTTTTTAATGGCTTTCTATCAACAATATTAGGTTATTATTAAGAAGGATTTATGGGTTGTAGTTGATTTTTTTCCTCTAGAAAACTTATCAAAAAACTAAATAATACTTTTATTTCTCTTATTCCCAAGAAAATAAGAGCATCTCATTTCAAGGATTTTACGTCAATTAGCATGTGCAACTCTGTATACAAAATTTTTACTAAAATTTTGGCTTTGAGGATTAAACTATTTTTAAATAAAATTATTTCTTCCAATCAAAGTGGATATGTTTTAGGAATACAAATTTAAAATGGAATAATTATTGTTCATGAAATATTACATTCCATGGTAGATAGTTAAAAATTTGGGATGGTGTTCAAGATTGATATGGCCAAAGCATATGATAGAGTGGACTAGAGTTTCTTAGATTTAGTTCTAAAGAAATTTGGATTCCAAAAACATATCAGAAGGTTAATATATAGTTGTATTTCAATGACAATGTGTTACATTATAATTAATGGTTTCCTAGTAGGTTTTTTTGGAAGTGAAAGAGGAATTAGATAAGGTGATCCATTATCTCCTTTCTTATTCATTATTATGGCATATTTTTTAATTAAAAATCTATTGAATGCAATTGAATAGGGTAGTTTGAAGGGTTTTAAACCTACCTCAAGGTCTCTTCCTTCTATTCACCAATAATTTATTGATGACATGATTATTTTGGCTCAGGCTTCAGTAAGGGAGGCTACAAAAATTAACATAATTTTGGATAGTTATGCAATTGTTTCAACATAATTGATTAATTATTCTAAAATTGATTTATTCTTTATCAATACATTGGCCCTTCATCAAAGAAAGATTGCACATATTCTGAATTATCATATCAAGGAACTTCCTTCTATTTATTTAGGCATACCACTTTTTAAGGGAAATATGAAAAATAATTTTTGGTATCCACTAATAGAAAGGTTTCAAAGGAATCTTTTGGGTTGGAAGGGGACTTTTATTTCTTAGACAGGTAATTTTTACTCATAAAAAGTGTCTTTCAAAGCCTCCCTGTTTATATTATGTTCTTATTTAAAATGTCGAAGGGGATATAGTTAAAAATAGACAAAATTCAAAAAATATTTATTTAGATGGATGTGGAAGACATTCACAAGTTTCCTTTGGTGGCTTGAGATAAAATTTTCATTCTAAAATCTTATGGAGGATTGGGTATTAGACAACTATCCTCTATGAACAAGTCCTTAGTTTCTAAGCTTTTTTGGAAATTTACCAAAGAACCCTCTCCTTGGGCAAGTATTTTCTATGCCAAATATCTAGGTAATAATTCTCCATTAACCTTCCTTTATAACCTTTGCTTATCAAAGTTTTTGCTATGTGGAATTTCTTTTCCAAAAATAGGGATACTTTGATCAGAGGTTGTAAGTGGAAGCTTGGTACTAATCAGAGAATTAGATTTTGGAAGGATCCTTAGATTCTAAACCATTATACTAAATCTATTATTCCTTGGTATCAAATTTCCCTTACAATATCTTTTGTATTCATGGAAATGGTGGTTGAATCTATACATGAATTCAATGGAAAAAAAAGTGGAAACATTTAACCCTTGATAATGTAGATGATGTTACAGTAATTATTATTTTAGACCTTAATTTCATTTTTTAGGGTAATTATATTAAAAATCTATAGAGGGAGGATGACTTAATTTGGAGTGATTAATCTAATGGAATATATCAAGTTAATTCTAGATATATGAAGATTGAAAATCTTATAGATAGGAGAAATCCTTTGGGAAAGATTTGGAATAAAAATTTAATTCCAAAAATTAATATCTTATGTTGGTTGATTGTCCAAAATAAAATTCTTGCATTAGATAATTTAATTAAAATAGGTTTTCATGTGGTTAATACATGTGTTCTATGTGATAATGATTTGGAATCTATTAATCACATCTTCATTGACTTCATGTTTACTTTCCATGTTTGAGGTTCATTACTTCAAATATTTAAATTTTTATGGGTGTATCCTTCAACTCTAATGGAGGCTTGGCAAGCTTGGTTTTGTCCATTTATTAACCAATAGCTTAAGGAGCTTTTGAATTTGTCTTTTCCTCATGTGATATGGGTAATTTAGAAGGAAAGAAACAACATGATCTTCAAGAACAAGCATTGATCATTTTTTTAGAGTCTCTAACAAAATATTTTTCCTTTTATATGAAAATTTCAAGAATATAAGGTGGGAAAAAATATATTCTTTTTTTCCATTTGAGAAAATCATAACTAAAGATTGGAATCTTAAAATTGACAATATTCCTCTAGTGGATCCCAAGATAGCTTTGAGGAAATAATTAATATGGATGGATCCTTAACTAAAATGGGTACAACTTAATTTTGATTGATCCTCTAAACAAAATACAAGACTTTTAGGAGGTGGAGGTGTCATTCATGACCATCATGGGGAGTTCATTTTGGCTTATGAAAGAAGCATGGGTTTCCAAACAAATCATTTATTTGAATCTATATCAGCCTTATGGGGTATGCAAGTGGTTTTTAAGTTGGGGTGTAATTTCTTGTTTTTTGAGGGAGATTCTCTCAATATAATTAATTACCTCAATAAAAATACTGTGGTTGCATGGTCTATCTCTCATATTATAGATGAAATTCTTTATATAAGTAGAGGGTTTAAAAAATTCATTTTATAGCATATCTATAGGGAGGGTAATATACTTTCAAAAAAAAATTCTAATAGAGGGGTTGATTCAAGGGAATTCAAAGTAAGTATTGAAAATGATATTTAGCCCATCTACATAAATGATATTATCATGAAGGAAAAACAATAAATTATGTAGGGGTCACTTTTTACTTAAGAAAAGACATGTTAGAATATGTATTTGTGTTTGTGTTTTAATAATGCTTAGTAATTATGATTGTGATGATCATTACCTCCAATAGGATTTTATTGATAATCATTACACCAATCCCTGTGATTATGTAAAAGATATTGTTAAGGGTGTTTGCATTGAGTTTTAATATTATCCCATTAAAGGATTTTGGAAAGGTAGTTTAAAATTTTTCAACAATGGGGGGAGATTTAAATTGCATTGAGCCTATTAATGCAAATTCCATAAAAAAAATCTAGAGGTGTGGAACATTTAGCATACATGGGGATTACTAGTTTCATGGATTGAATATGCGGGTATGATTTGTATCTTTCTACATAGTTTGTAGAAAGTCGGGTAGATATTGTAGTTAATATCATGAATATATATGTGAAAATCATAGAGGAATTGATCTCTAGGGTTACAAGTCTCCATATAGAATAAAATAAGTATATCAAGTTAACCATAGGTTAAGAGTAGGAAAAGGAAAAATTCCTAGTTGGAGATGAAAAGTTGAATGCATTTCAGGGTGGATTCAAGAGAGAATATTTTATAGCCCCATATGATGATGTTTCAAAATACATAATCAAGTATGTGACATTAGATGGTAGATATAAGGTTATGCATTATTTTCATTTCCCTTTTCTCAATTACATGCATCATAAGATTCATGTATCCCATTTTATATATTGCATTCTCTAGAGCATTATATAAAGGAAGTGAAAATGGGTAAAAAATATAAGTTATTACACCATGATGTTATCTTCCTAATATATAATTTTTTCATGTGAAAATTCCATCTCCATAGTCATCGATTGTTAGAAGGAAAACTGCCAATGTCAATGTCTCTGTATTTTTTCCTCCAAAAAGAGTGATAAGGAGTAGTGATAAAACAAAACCAAATAAGCATGATGGAAATGAAATGGATGAAAATAGGAAAGAGGAAGATCTCATTGATCATACACCATAGATTTCAAATGTTATGATTGAGATTGAAGAGATAGATAATAATGTTGGCATCAAGTAGGATATTCATTCTAAGGTGGAGCAGGTTGTAAAATAGGACATTCAACCAAACAATCACATTGTTGATAATAGGAAAATAATGTTTTATAATGGTAGTAAAGAGAATATTAATATTACTAATAATAGAGAAGGCATGAAGTATACTATTAATAAAGAAAATAATTAACAAGTATAGGGTAAAATAGGGGATCCTCATCAACAGGCTCAGGTGTATTTTGATTCAGATTTTTTTAAAGACATTACTAAAAACTAGGATAAATATGAGAGTTTATAGGATGATTTTAATCCTCACAAGGAATTATTACACTTGTTCATCAAGGACCACTCAAGATTGAAATAAGAGGTTAACAATTTCGATAAAAATATGGTTTGTATTGTTCCTAGGAGAAGGAAATTGAAATGGCATCCTATGTTGAGATTTTGTTTGATAGAGTTAATAGGTTGGATATTGAGAATAGGAAATTAAATAAATTTGAATATTTTAGTTAATTTTATTAAAGTGATGGTGTATAATGCCATGTAAATTATGGATGGTTTATCAAGTTTCTTCAATAATACTAATACAAGTGTCAATGATCCTACTCCCAAGAAGAGGCTTAAATGTGACAGTTCTACATCTAAAAATGAAGGATTGGTAAGTGGGATAGAGATAAATTTTCAAATTATGATAAATTAATGGACATCAGGTTATGACAAATGGAAGAAAAATCATTGATCTCTTGATATTTTGTAATATAAGTTGTGAATCAATTGTTTATGTGTTGTTTTTATGTTGTATGTGTCTAGTGAAATTAAATGTTCTTAATTTGTTTGTGGATATTTTGTTCTATGCAATTATCCACTATGGTGGTATCTTGTATGGATAGAGTCCCTCATAAAAAACTCACTTTTACCTTTAATAAAAATATTAATGACACTTTACTAACTGATATACTAACAATAAACTAACATAAAACAATTAAGTTCACTTTTTTTATATAGTAATACATTCATAAATAAGACACTTTCATTTCCAAAAATATTCTCATACATCCCAAAGATAGAAACAAGGCATACCAAAGACATTTATGGATTCCAAGTACATGTTATGACAACATCATCACATGATATAAACTAAGTAAGACAACATAAATATTTCAATATTATAATTATAAACATGTAACTAGATTAAAATGTAACAATAATGTTAATAATTGAAATCATATTAGATTTTATTTAAATCAATAATGAATATAAACACATATTATACTATTTATGGTGTGTGTAGGGTTCTTAGTTTTCATTCTATCATCCCCCAATACATCCATCTACTCCACCCTCTTTAATGATGTTTTCCCTTCATCAATTTTTGAGAGATGGAATCTATATTGAATTCATCTCAAAACAACAAGGTATTTATCTTGAATTAGAATAAAATCCATAATATACTACTGTAATAAATGAAATAAACATGATCATCATGTACATAACATAAAAGTATAGCTAACTCAACAAGTTAATGACCATGGAAATAAGTTACTATAATTATCCATACATGAGTATATAAAATATAGCTTTAAAAAATAGTAATTAACCAAAAAATAACCATAAAATCCACTAATCAATAGGTTATTAAGTCTAGAGAGGAATCGAGATGTAACAAGAAGCCTACAAATATTTTAAAAGATGAGAAAATGTTTGTTTTGGATAAAATAAGTGGACTAATTTTATATCATAAATATGATTGCAATAAATGATTGAGAAAAATAAATCTATAGGAAAAATATTATCATTAATGAGTACATGCATGATTTTTTGAAAGAATGATGAGACCATAAAATGACTCATTATATCAGCATATGACACCATTTTCTCTTGCATCAATTATGTTCTAACATTGAACTTAGATGTAGTTTTAAAAACATGTGCTTACTTTAGAATGAAATATAAAATATTTATCTAATTTATTATTTAGATTTCATTATAATAAATATTTTTGGTATTTTCTAACAAACTATTGGAGAAAATATGTCAAATGTTGTACATGCAGGCTAAAATAAGTCATAAATTAAGATATAAAAATTTGAATTTCTCAAATACAAAATCAAAACCAATCTTCATGTAGTTCTAGAGATATTCAGTAGTTTTGAGTCTCGTATAAATCATCTACAAGTTTCTTTAATTACTTTTGATATGAATATACTATTTATGTAATATCATATAAAGCATACAAACACCTTTGTATCAACAAAAAATAGGTCTTGTATTTTTGTACTGATATGTTTGATGTTTGGTTATAAAGGTGTAATGACATAATTAAAAGGTTCTATAAAATATAAGAAACAATCATCAAGAATATATCTAAATTTAATTTTAATTGTATATTTGGATTCCTCTCAAAAAAAAAATCAAAAAAAGAATCATCTTGATCTAAGTTTGTATGCAAAATTTATGAGTGTTTCAATTGGATTTGTACATTCATAGTCCAAGATCTGAAGTCTATCAATATGGCTCTATAGTCAATCAGATTGGCTTCAGAGTCCATCAGTCTAGCTCTAAATTTCACCATTCTAGATCTAGAGTTGCATAGACTTGTTTAAGAGTTCGATAAGGGTTATTTTTAAGTATATGTATCATTGAAAAAATCATATAAATATTTTTAAAAAATAATGGGAGTTTTTTTCTCATGCTTTACACATGGGCTGATTTTGGTAAATTTAACTCAAAAAATAATTTTATGAAAATAATCAACTTTCTAGTTGATTTGAATGTTGTAGAGGAATTGAAACATCCATTTCCTAATTTATCATCATGTTATCCTTTCTTGAAATGTTAAAAAAAGAAAAAATAAAAATAAATAAACAATGAAAAACCCTCAGACATTGATAGTCATGTACTATATAAAAGATCCTTGATCAGAAAAGTAGTAAAAATTTTATTAATGAAAAAAAATATAAAAAGAAGGAAAAATTGAAAACTAACAAATAGTTTCTTTTTCCAATCAATAATAAAGTTTTACCTAATTCACTTTACCTTTCTAGTCTCTTTCAAGGTCAAATAATTTTGACCACATTAATATGGAGGAAGCAAATGGAAATTAGGAGTATGACTAAGGTATTTATTATGTTATTTTATTTATAAATATAGTTATAATTTTTTAATTAAAAATAGGTCCAATTACAAAAAAAATTGATAAAATATTTTATAAATAAAAGAAAAAGAAAAATCTCTCTATACATGAGGACATGCATAAGTATAAATATGGAAGAGAAGAGAAGGAAAGAGATAAAAACTAGTGAATAACAGCTTTTCTTAAATGAATACATTGTTGATTTTAAAATACTCTTTTCAATTACTTAATAAATGTATTAATTTAAAAGAAGGTTTATTGAGATATTTTATTTTATCTTATATGATTTTGAAACAAGAGAAGAGATGAATTAATGAATTCCTTGAAAAATGGGAGCAAATCATTTCAATAGAAAATATCTTTCAATAAAGTAAAAAGTTATGATCACAAAACATATAAAGAATGGATCAAAAGAATGTACAAATATCCACTATTCCAAATACCATCATAGGTTAACACAATAGAAAAATATTATGAATATTTTGAAAGATGAAAAAATATTTCTTTTGGATAAAACAAGTGGATTAATTTCTACCAAGAATATGGCTGCAATAAATGATTGAGAAAATTAAATCTATTGGGAAAATAGTAACATGAATGAGGAAATGCATGAGTTTAGCCGTGGGATAATGATGAGATCATAAAATGCCTCATTATATCAACATATAACACTATTTTCTCTTGCATCAATTATATTCTAAAATTAGACTTAGATGTAGTTTTAAGAACTTATCTTACTTTAAAATGAAATATAGGTTATATATATCTAATTTATTCTTTAGATGCCATTGTAATATACATTTTTATTATTTTATAACAAATTTTTGGAGAAAAATGTCAAATATTCAAGTTTAAATAAGTCATCAATGAAGATAACAAAGTTTAAAGTTCTCAAATATAAAATCAAGAACAATATTCATATAGTTCTCGAGATCTTTAGTAGCTTTGAAGTCTTATATAAATCATCTAAAAGTTTATTCAGTTATTTTTCATATAGGTGTACTATTTATGAAAGATAATATAATATATACAAAAACCTTTGTATTAACCAAAAAAATGTCTTGTATTTTTTTGTTTATTTATTTGATGTTTTGGTTATGAAGGTGTAAGAACATAATTGATAGGTTATATAAAACAACAAATATAATCGCCAAGAATATATCTAAACTTGAATATAATTACATATTTGGATTCCTCTAAAAATATATATAAATTAAAAAAATGAATCAACTTTATCTGAGTTTATATATAAAAGTTATGAGCATTTCAATTGGATCTGTACATGCATAGTCTAAACTCTAAAATTCATCAGCAAAGCTCTAGAGTTGCACAAAATTGGACAAATTTGAGGCTTGGTAGGATAAAGGAGGCATAAAAAAATATTTTATAACATGTTTTACATATTTTATATAGATAGAATATCATAAATAGAAACTTATAAAAATAGACATCAACACTACAAATATTTACAATTATGGAAACATGCAAGCAAAGAGCTTCAAAGGTGATTGCTACCTATTTTTAGATATTTAATTATAGTATTTATAAAAAATAGGTATTCATAAAGAAGGTGGGATATTTTTAATATTTTAGATACTATAAATATCTCAAGCATTAAAGTTGTTAGAAGAAAATCAAATTTGTTATATTATTATCTTGGACTAAAAATTAGCTTCAAAATTAATTTGTTAGTTTGTTATAAAAATTAGTTATAAACTGATTTATTAGGTTGTTAGGATTAGAAAATTAGTTTCAAACTAATTTTTTAGTTTTCTATTCCCAAATAATAAGTTGTTGAAAAATTTATATTATAAATACAACCTTCTCATCCATTGTGAGAATTAGATAGAGTTAGCAAAAATTTAGTAGTTAGATGGAGTTAACATAGAGTTAAAGGAGTTAGTATGAAGTTAGAAAGGAGTCATTTTCAAATTTTAATCATTTATATAATTAATTCAGATTTAATTACATGAAGTTTATAAAAATGTAAGTATTGATCTAATCATATTCTAAATGCGAGCAAGGGCCCATTCAACCTAGAAAGAAATATGATTTATGTATACACAATATTTGTAACTTTTATCAAATACTGATGCTTGACATCTTACAGAAACCTATTACAACTCAATCTCTCTAAGTACATGCCTTAAGGGGTGCACCAGGAAAGGGGTGGGTAGACCTTTGGTGCTTTGTATGATTGTTATCCCTTATTTCCATATTATTTCCAATCCATTCATCTCCTAAAACCTTTCCCTAAGCTATTTCTCCTCCCTTGCACATTCATATAGTCTTTTCCTCTTTCTATCCTTATTCTCCTTGCTTGGTACCATTTTGACCTATTCAAAAAACTAGTTTGACTTGGTTAACCTAGTGTAGTTTAAGGTCACTTTAGCTCTTTAGGTTTTTTACCCTTCTGGTTGACCTAGCACAAACTTTAGGCATTAGCCTAAAAACATGTTAGGTCGATCAGGTCAACATAGTATAGCTAACATGTTCAAATAATTTTTGGGTTAGATACTCCTATATATACAAGGTCATTTCATTCATTTTTATAATAGGTAATAAAAAGTTATTATTCACTCATGTTTCTTCACAATCTACTCTTCCACCATTCTACTTGAGGAGTCTTAGCTTAGTTTATTATTTTGGAGAATATAGCCTTATGGATAGGTCTTGGATGCTTTGGCCTAAAAAAGTGATCCTTATGAACCATAGAAACTTCTTATAAATCCCCATTGGCCAAGGGAGATATTGAATCGTGATGGGTTCATATTCAGGTAAGTATATTCTAACTTTGTTTTCCTCTCTTTTAGTAGATAGAAGTAACATAAGTGTTGGCTTGAATAATATTCATATTCATATTCTATGTATTAAGGTGTTACTCATACTTAATTTATTTGAATTTCCCTATACATATTTGATTTTTTTGCATTTAACCCTCACATTGTGCCACAAGCTTTGGTGCATACTAGATTAGTTTACTTTTCTTAATATTAGAATACTTTACTCTCTCATTTATTAGCATAAATGAAATATCAAATCGTATGAATCTTTTAGGGTTTTTGTATGATTTTGTTTGATTTTAGGCTTTGTAACCCTTCCTAGCATGATATGTTGTGACAAGTGATACAAGTGATCCCCTAATCAGGCCTAACAAATCCCCATATTGGTCATGTTCTCATTTAACAAGTGTATACTCAATCAAAAGTGTAGGTGTGCTCTATCTTATCTGATCTAGGATTAATTCAAGTAAATCATGCAATTCTAATTACATACATTTTAGTGAACCTAATGTGAATCCTATCCCACCACTGGTTGGATTATCTTCATGTTTCTATTTTTATCTCTTTTCTTATCAATATTAATAGGATTTATTTCACTCATTTCATTATTTTTATCATCATTTTTATCACTTATTTCTTCCCTATTTTCATTCTCTACATCATCATTAATCCAATGCATTTTACGGTTTTCAAAACAAATGATTAGAATAAAAGATATAGGCAAAACAAGGAATATATCTACTATACTAAGTCATCCTAGTTGACCTAGTGATTTTTTGGGTCTCTATGCATTGTACTGGGTCAACTTGGTCAACCCTATACTATCTATAGGCCTTGTCTTTTGTGCTAGGTCAACTAGGTTGACCCTATACTATTTTCTACCTTCTTTGCTTTCTAATTTAGCTTTTTTCCTTCCTTGTATGTGTGATTTAATTATTTGTCTATCTGACTTAGTTCTTTATATATATCTATTATTATTTTTACTTATCATTCTTTTCATTTTACCCTCAAGCATCATATCCCCCATTAAAAACTTATTGGATATCCTAAATCCATTTAGACACTCTATGGGGTTCTCTTTTCTTCTTATGCTTTCTTATTTTTTCTTTCTCTTTTATGATGCCCATCCACACATTACTCTAGCCTTTTGGGCATCTTGTGATGACCACCCATATATCATTTTTAACTTTGGGGCATCTTTTAATACCCATCCCTACATACATTTACCCTTTAGGGCATCTTGTGATGCCCACACTTATTCTCCCTTACATGCTACCAAACTAATTCAACTCCAAGAAACCTTCTGAGACACATAGGCTTGTCTCTCTCTCATGTTCATCACTAATATAACCATTAATGTAGGATACATTTTATTATTATCCTATTATATATCTATATCTATCTAACTATCTTTCTAGGTTACTTAAGCATGGATATCTCCCTTTGCAGTAGTTCCCTCTTATTCACAAACCTTTACTCCTCCCTTTTGGTTTCTTAATATGCCATAGTCTTCATTAGCTTATTTTTCATTTTCATTTTGTTTACCAATTTTTATTTGGTTCCCCTTAGGATTTTATTTTTTGAATTACTTCATAATATCATGGATAGGACCCAACATCCCTCATAAAACCACCATCTTTTACTTATTTTCCTTCTCTTTTTATTGTTTGCCAATGTTATTTTAGCATCCTTTGGGTTTTTATTTTATGATGTACTTTAAAAGTTCCCTCACTTTGTTTTTCTCTTGCTCATTATCACCCTTGTGGGTCTCTCTTTTATGATTTTCTTTGTAAGACCACGCATAGGACCTGGCATCCCTCACAAAACCACCATCTTTTACTTATTTTCCTTCTCTTTTTGTTGCTTTCCAATGCTATTTTGGCATGCTTTAGGTTTTTATCTTATGATGTGATTTAAAGGTTCCCTCACTTTACCTTTCTCTTACTTATTATCACCCTCATGTATCTCTCTTTTATGAGTTGCTTTTTAATACTGTGGATAGGATCAACCCTCATAAAATTACCATTCTTTGTATGTTCTTGATCCTTGTTCTTAAAATTTAGCTTTTATTTATTTTTCTAGATGTAATTTACAAATAATCTATGTTATCATGTTTTTCATTCACTTCCCTCTCTCTTATGATAAGGAATCACACCTTTGATATCATTGTATCCCTCTTTTTTCTTTTTTGTCACATTTTTTTCAATTTAAAGCAATTCAAATTGTTCCATATGTCATTCCTCTTGATTTCCCCTTTTTTTCATCTCCACATTGGATAAAATAAGGTAAAAGTCAAGATAACACTTTTATTTCACCTAGATTTATGAGACTCTTAGACCCCATACTCTTTTATGTTCTTTTTATTAGCAACCTTGTCCCAAGTTTTGAAATGAAAATCATCTTTATCTCCCATGTTTGTTTTTCCAAATCCTTGTGGAGGAGGAATAATAAAAATCCATAAAAAGAAAGTTAAAATCCAAAACATTTGAAACAAAAGGCAATAATATATAAAAGGCAACATACAAATATAAAAATTCAATATCATACCAAAAGATGTGATTATAAGCACATTTCCTATCTCCAATCGAAGCTTAAACTCTATAGTCAATTTCACATAGAGCCAAAGCCCTTTAGGGTGTGGTAGGATAGTATATTGGAATAGATAAATTCAAAAAAAAAATATGGTGCTATCTACTTTCTCATGCGAGTACCCAATCTTCATAGTAGATCAATGGCTCTATAAGGGATCCTAAAGAATAGGCAACACATCATGGGGAGGTAGGTCCATTTTAATTTTCATGCATATAGCCTTCATGGGATGATCTATATACTCCATTTTTTGAATTAAGACTTATGTAGCTAAGAGAAGTTGCTTAGAGTCCCTATGGTCGATAGTCCTCTTGTTTTAACAAATCAAATTTGAGTGTCTTGACTTCGATACAAATTTATCTGTACCTTGGTTTTTCCTTCATTCTCTCCTCCACCCACTTCATTTTCCCCCCTTGATAGACAAATTTTGATTCTAAATATGTTTTCCTTCTTCTTAAAATTCCTTCTTCATTTCTTAAAAACATGTTAGTACTACTTTGTTTCACTTTTATCTATCTTTAGATGCAAAACAACATGTTTGAGTAAAATTGGATCATATTTTTGACTTCATTTTAAATTTAATAAACTTACTTTCATTTTACCACTTATCATGATTTTGTTGTCCTATTGTTATGGACACTGAGTTCGTACCCTTTTTCCATTATTGAGTGAGATGTGGATTGTTATTGCTCACTCATCAATGTTGTTTTCCCTTTTATGCATTCCTTTTATTCTTTTTTGAATGAGATGTGGATTTTTGCTTCTCATTCATCAATGTTGTTTTACCATTTTTTTTCTTTTTACCATTGATTTTTCTTTCTTATCATTTCTTTTTTTAAACATGTATCCTTGGTTTAAATTAGTGAGTTTTCTTTTCTTGCTTGAGATTTACTTGTTTGAGTTTTTTGGTCTTTAGTAGCCTTGGATTTTTTGTTACCCAATTTACTCTTATTTGACTTGGTAATTTGGTCTAACATAGCACCTGTCACCTAGCTTGCCAAATTTCCAAGTGCGTCCCATCCTTAGAGCACTAGTTATATTAGCTTTTCTTGCATTTGTTTGTTTTTGTTCTTTAGTTTTGTATTCTTGGGTTTTTCAAAAGCAATCTCTATGCCCTACACAATCAAAATAAAAAACATAGTTGACAACCATCCCATGATAATAGGTAAATCAAGGTATGCATCAATTTTACTTTTTAATTATTTAATTTTTAGTTAGTTTCCCTTTTAGTCATTTTACTTTCAGGTATTTTATGGTTTTTTTTTAAATACTAAAATTTTTGTAGCATTGTGTGTGTCCTTATGTTCTTTCTCAAATAACCATCCCCTATTACACCTTAATGACACGTGATGAGATTCGAGTGGGGTATATGTATACATAATATTTTTAACTTTTATCAAATATTGATACTTTACATCTTGTAAGAACCCATCATGATTTAATCTATCTGAGTGTATGCCTTAAGGGGTGCATCGAGAAAAGGGTGGGTAGACCTTTGGTACTTTATAAGATTATTGTCCCTTATTTCCATATTATTTTTAATCTATTAATCTCCTAAAACCTTTCCCTAAGCTATTTCTCCTCCCTTGCACATTCCTCTAGTCTTCTCCTCTTTTTATCTTTCTTTTCCTTGCTTAGTACCCTTTTGACCTGTTCAAAAAACAAGGTCAACCTCAATGACCTAGTGTAGTTTAGGGTCATTTTATCTCTTTAAGTTTGTTAGCCTTTTGGTTGACCTAGCACATACTCTAGAGATTATCTTGAAAATGTGATAGGTCGATCAGGTTGACCTAGCATAGCCAACATGTTTAAATGATTTTTGGGTTAGATACTCCTATATATACAAGGTCATTTTAAACATTATTAGAATAAGTAATAAAGAGTTATTATTTTCTTGTGTTTCTTCATAATCTACTCTTCCACCATTCTAATTGAGGAGTCTTAGCTTAGGTTTCTTATTTTAGAGAATCTAGTCTTGTGGATAGGTCTTGGATGCTTTGGCCTTATAAAGTGATCCTTACAAACCACAACAACCTCTTATGAATCCCCATTAGCCAAGGGAAATATTAAATTATGATGGGTTCACATTTAGGTAAGTATATTCTAACTTTGCTCTCTTCTCTTTTAGTAGATAGAAGCAACATAAGTGTTGGCTCAAATAATATTATATGTATTAGGGTGTTACTCATACTTACTTTATTTAAAGTTACCTATACATATTTGATTGCTTGGCATCTAACCCTCACATTGTGCCACAAGATTTGGTGCACACTAGATAAGTTTACTTTTCTTGTTATTAGAATATTTTACTATATTATTTTATTAGCATAAGTGAAATATCAAATAATAAGACTCTTTTAGGGTTGTTATGTGATTGTGTTAGATTGTAGGCTCTGAAACCCTTTCTATCATGATATGTTGTGATAAGTGATGCAAGTGATCCCCTAATCAGGTATAGTAGATCCCCATATTTTTCATGATCCCACTTAATAAGTGTATACCCAATTGAAAGTGTAGGCGTGTTCTATCTTATGCAATCCAAGATTAATTTAGGTACATCATGCAATTTTGATTGCATACAATTTATGTATTGGTATTTATATGTTTATTATTGTATGTTTTAAATTTTGACATTTATTATCATATAAAAAATAGTGTGATATATGTTTCACCTATAATATTGTGTTTTTATATGTGTTTTCAATAAGATTATTTTCAGCCATTTGAATTTCAAACATTTTTCTTTCACAACAATTTCTATTTCAGAAACTTAGATTAAAAGTGTATTTTTTTTGTAATTTACATTTCTATAAATATATTAAATGTGTTTTTATTTCAATGCAATTTAAATTACATCAAGTGTGTTTCCTTATTAATTATTTCAATTTAGTATGTGTATTTTATTTTATAAACAATAGATCAAATTTTTAATTCAATTAATTAGATTATATATTTAGGATTAAATGATCCACAACCCATGCCCAAAGAGAAAATTCTTAGTTATTATCTTTAAAACCTTACTATAGATTGCCATTAAACATCAACCTTGGTTTGATATGACATCAACTAAACTTATTTGATTAAATTAAGTTATTGATGACACCCTATCACTGTGGTTAATAAAATGAACACAAGTAAATATTATTTTCCAACACTCCCCATTAATTTTTATTGTTGAGTTACAAAAGAGGATAAAACCTTACACAGAAAATGGGGGTGACATTATATAATACTCCCATGTGATGATAAAATAACATAATATTACAAACTCTAGCCTTGAATGTACTCTATAATTATTATTATTTTTTAAAAAGCTTTGTTGTGATATCTTATTCAACATGTTCTGATTTCATCAAAATCCCTTTGCTAATCTTGTCAAAATCCATAACAAGTTGTCCATTGTAGTTGAGATCATTTTATCAACTCTCAAACATGCATTACAAATTAGATTTTTATTCACCAATAGGATTGAAAATTTTAAGGTTAAATCAATAATATCTCAATAATCCTTTTCAAAAAATAATTAAATCTTTTTTGGAACAAATACCAACAAAATAATAGATGAAAAAAAGTATTCACTATAACCTGAAAAAACACAAACACTTACACTAGTCTTCAAGTTAAGTGAACATAACAAAAATATATAATAAAAAATGATCTACATACATTTAATATAATAAAATTATATCTAATAAATAAATAAAATATAAAAAAAACTTCCATAATAATAGGCATAAAGTGTTGATTTTATTTTGGATAGTGTATAGTCAAAAGAAGATTTTCAAAATAAGAGAAACTATATGCAAATCCTACATTAAAAAATTTAAGAATCACACTGGTGTGGGTTAAAGGTAATAAAATATTATGAAAAAAAATGATTATTCTCTAACTCCAAAAAAGGGCATTTTTTATTGATAAATTACAAATAAAAGTAAACACAAAAATAAGAAAAATATGAATTTTTAATCATGACACCTCAACTCTAATACCATGAAAGAATAAATAGAAGATATTTGTGAAATTACATTGAATCATAAGTAAATGAATTAAAAATAGGTAATATAATATTTCAAATTAAGTCAAACCATGAAAATACGAGACACAAAATGTTAAGTGGAGAAACTGAATCAATAAAAAAAAAATCATGTGCATTAATAATGAAGACCTACAAACAATATTATCTAGATTACAATCTTCATGAAGAGAATATATTAAATAAGAGAATATAAAATAATAATTATATTTAATTATTCCAAGTAATGTGAGAATAAGATGTAAAAAGAAGAGGAGATATCTCTTTAAATAGAGTGAGGAAGCCACAAGGAGTTACAAAGAATCTACATCATAACCTTAGCCAACCTTCTTATTGTGTGTTTAGTTTCACTAAGTCCTATGAGGTGATGGATAAGTATGTGTCAAGTGTTGTAGAATTTAAATATGACATGAAAATTTATGATTCCTTAAACTAGAGATAAAAGAGGTGTGACACCTCACATATTCCTTTAATATATGAATTTAAAATTATATGTGAATAAACCTACACACACTTAAATAAACATAGGATAATAAAATAAACCTAAATAAATATTAACCTCTAACATTCCACCTTAAGATTTATTTTTGGGCTATAAAACAAGAGAAAACCTTAAAAAAATAATGGAGGTGGCATTACATAATACTCCCCCTTAATATCAACTTTCTTCAAGATGAATAGTACAATATTACAATGATTTTGTCAATAATATTACAAAGTTGAAGGTGAAATCATCAAAAATTTCTAAAAAATTATTTTTATAAAATAACATGAATTCTCTTTGAAATAAATACCAACAAAATAAGAGATGACAAAAAATGATTCATTATAACCTACAAAACATAAAAACTTGCACCATTTCTTAGGTTAAGTAAACATAGTTAAAAATATTTCATAATATATGATCTACATATATTTAATGCAATATAATTTAATTTAATAGATACATAAGGATCAAAATATAACTTTCATAATAGAATACATAAAGTGTTAATTCCATTTTGATTAGTGTATGGTCAAAAGAAGATTGTCAAAAGAAAAAAAAACTATATGCAAATACTACATTCAAAATATGTTAGAATGACACCATTATAGATCAAAGTTAATAAAATATTATTCAAAATGTGTTAGTTTTTATCTCTAAAAATGTAATTTTTACTTAATAAATTACAAAAAAAGTAAACACAAAATTAAATAAAATGCAAAGTTCTAATCCCAACATCTTCATTTTAAAACCATGAAAGAATAAATAATTTTTTTTTAAAAATAACATTGAGGAATAAGTAAATTAATGCATAAAATGTAATATAATACCTCAAAATAATCTAAAATATAAAAATGTGAGATAAATTTCTAAATGGGGAATCTGAATCAATGGAAGAAAACCTCACATGCATTTAGAATGAAGACTTACAAATAATATTTATCAGATTACAATATTTATGAAGAGAATAGAAAAAATAATATAATATAAAATAATAATGACTTTAAATTTTTATAAATTGAGAATAATATATATATATATATATATATATATATATATATATATATATATATATATATATAAAATAGAGAAGATAGGTCTTTAAATAGAGTGAAGAAACCAAAAGGAGTTACACATAAAATATATTATAACCTTCATAGTGTGTGTCTATTGTCACCAAGCCCCATGAGGGGGAAGTGCATATCAAGTGTTATGGGAGTTAAATATGAAATGAAACTCTAAGATTCCATTTAAAGAGGATAAAATGGGCATGAAACCTCACATATTCCCTTAATATATGAATTAAAAAATCAGATGGGAATAAACATATACACACCTAAATAAAATTATGATAATAAAGCATAGTTAAATAAAGAGTAATCTTTAACACTCCCCTTTAAGCTTTATTTTAATGTTATAAAAGAGGTGAAAATCTTAAACAAATAAGGATGTGACATGACATAATACTTCTCCTTAATAACAACTTCATTCAAGAGGAATAATACAATATTATAATGATTTCACCAAGAATATAAAAAATTTGAAGATGAAATAATTGACAATATCTCAAGAATCCTTTTTAAAAAATAAGGCCAAACCTTTTTTGAATAAATATCAATAAAAAGGGTGATGAAAAAAATTATACACTTTAAATTGTAAAATTAAAAAAATTACACCAATCTTCATGTTAAGTAAACATAGAAAAAAAGATGCCATAAAGTATAATCTACATACATTTAATGCAATTTAAAAATATATAATAGAGATATAAGGAGAAAAATACAACTTCCATAACAAAATATATAAAATACTAATTCTATTTTGATTAATGCATAGTCAAAAGAATATTGTCAAAAGAAAATAAACTATATGCAAATCCTATTTTAAAAATATTTAAGAATCACACCACTACGGGTTGAAGATAAAAAAATTTAAATAAAAAATTCATTAACTCCAAAAAATGTATTTTTCTTCAAAAACTTATAAAAAAATTAATCACGAAATCAAGGAAAATACAAAGTTTTAATCCTGACATCTTCACTTTAATATCATGAAAGAATAAATGACAAGATATTTGTAGACTAATGTTGAAGCATAAGTAAATGAATGAAAAAATTTAAGATAATACCTCAAATTAATCCAAACCATGAAAATTCAAGACTTAAATTTTTAAGTGAGGAAATTTAATCAATGAAATAAAATCTAGGTCCATTAAAAATAAAGTATTACAAACAATATTATCTATATTATAATATTCATGAAGAGAACATAATAAATAAGATAATATAAAACAAGAATGAATTTCAAGTTTTTCAATTAACTTGAGAATAATATCTATAATTAAGAGGATATAAATATTTAAATAGAGTGAAAAAGCTAAAAGGAGTTACAAATAATATGTATCATAACCTTTGCCAACTTTCTTACTATGTGTCTAGTGTCACTAAACCCCATTAGGTGAGCGGAAAGTGTGTTCTAAATTTTTTATGAGTCACATTTGACATATAACTCTAAGTTTCCTTTAAAAATGGATAAAATAGGTATGACATATCACTATTCCACTCAAATATGAATTAAAAAATCATATGAGAATAAACCTACACACGTGCAAATAAATTTAGTATAATAGAACGAATCAAAATAAATATTATTCTCCAAAACTCCCCCTTAAGATTCATTTTTGAGTTAAAAATGAGGATTAAACCTTATTTAAATGAGGGAGGTCACATTACATAATACTCTCCCTTGATGATAACTTCTTTTGATAAGAATGATACAATATTACAATGTTTTTTTCAAGAATATTACAAAGTTAAAGGTGAAATCATAGACAATCTCTCAAGGATCCTCATCATAAAATATGGTCAAGCTTTATTGGATAAAAGACCAGCGAAATAAGAGATGACAAAAAACTATCCATTGTAACTTGCCAAACATAAAATTTTACACTGATATTCAAATTAAGCAAACATAAATAAAAGGATGTTATAAAATGTGATCTACATACATTTAATTCAATACAAATATATCTAACAAAGACATAATGAGTAAAATAAAACTTCCATAATAAATATATAAAGTGCTGATTTCATTTTGAATAATTCACAGTCAAAATAAAAAATTCAAAAAAAAAAAAAGAAACTGTGTAAATCTTACCTTCAAAATATTTAAGAATCACACCACTATGAATTCAAGATAATAAAATATGATGCAAAAATTATTTTTCATTAGCTCCAGAAAAAAAATTATTTGAAACTTGCCAAAAAATGAAGCATAAAGATAAGAAAAACATAAAGTTTTATTTACGATGACTTTACTCTGATACCATGAAATTATAAATGACAAGATATTAAAAAAATAATATTGAAACATAAGTAAATAAATATATAAAAGGTAAAATAATAACTCAAAGTAATTCAAAACATGAAAATGTGAGACATAAATTGTTAAGTGAGGAAACTAAATCAATTAAATAAAAACCTATGTGTATTAAAATGAAGGCTTACAAATAATATTCAAGTGTTACAAGTTGAGAATATAATAAATAAAAAAATATAAAATAAGAATGACCTTCAAGTGTTACAAGTTGAGAATAATATTTAGAAAGGAGAAGACATATCTCTTAAAATAGAGTGAATAATACAAAAGGAGTTACAAATAAACTCCATCATAACCTTATCCAACCTTCTTAGAGTGTGTTTAGTGTCATTAAGCCCCATGAAGTTAGGGGGAGTATGTACCAAGTGTTATAGGAGTTTTATATGACATGAAACTTGAAGATTCCTTTCAAAAGGAATAAAAGAGGTGTGACACATCACATATTCCCTTAATATATAAATTAAAAAATCATATAATAATAAACCTACACACATATAAATAAACTTAGGATAATAAAATGAACACTAATAAATATTAATATCTAACTATTTTTTGGTAGGTATTTGAATTAGGTGTTCTTCATAAGCTAATGAGTTGACAAATTTTTTTGAATGTGAGTTGAGGTTTGATGACTCATACTTATAATTCCTTACAATGTTATGGTAGAGGGTGGGTATAGATCAATGAAACCATGATAATAATTAATTTATTTGTATTAGGGATTGTTAAATATGAGAAAATCATAGGAGGGAGTTTTGTCCATGTAGTAATAATCATCAATGGGAATATCTGTAATCATGTTAGGGTCTTCACATCCATAAAAATCATCATCATGGATGGAAAAATAATGGTATTTATTTTAAACCATGTGAGAAGTGGTGAAGGTGTGATTATTAAAATTATTATAGGATCATCATAAATAGGAGGAATATATTTATAATATTTAGTTCCACTATAAGTGTCATCATTAGGATCTTCACCTAAGTAATAAGGATCGTTAGGGTCATTGGGCTAATATTAATAGAAATAATATGATAAATGAAAAAATAATCATTAGTATCATAAGTATAATCAATGTGTATATATGTTATGATGTTAGGGTCTTGACCTCCATTAGAGTCATCATCATAGATAGGAAAATTATGGTATTGGTTTTTGGCCAAGTGAGAAGTGGTGAAGGGGTGATCATTAGAATTTTCATAGATATTATCACAAATAGGATGACTATATTATAATATTTTGTCCCACTATAGGTTTAATCATTAGGATATTCACCCTAGTAATAAAGATCAGCATAAGTGATAAGATCATCATTTATAGGATCTTTGGTCATAGTAAATGGAGTAGAATAATTACACCATGAAGAGTTACCTTCAATGATGGTTATAAAAGGTATAAAGGAGTGACCCATGTGAAGTTGAAATGAGTTGAGACTCACTAGAAAAATCATAAGGGGAGTCATCATGATGAAAACTAAAAATCAAAAATGGAAAAAAATTGATCAAAAGAGATAGGCAATATTAGGTTGGTTAATATTGTTTATCACCAAGTCTAAAAAATAGATTCTATCAAGTTGGTCAATAGAATTGTAAATAAAATTTATAAATAATGAATATATCTAGTTGGCCAATATGGTTTGGTAAAAAGGTATTACAACTAGCAATTTAAGGAAATGATTATATTTGGTTAATCAATGTAGTAGGAATTAATAAATTTAGATTGATATGGTTAATATAGTATGGTCACAATACAAACTATAATGATTTGGTTCATAAATTTGTAAGAAAATTCAAAAATGTATTTGGCTAGCTGATATAGTTAGAAATAAACTTGTAACTGTATCATGTTATCCAATGTAGATGGTAAAAGGCATAGAATGATATAAGGCTAGCTGATATAGTCAGATTAAATATGATATGTTACCAAATAGTAAAAAATGAGAAAAATAGGAAGGTATAACTAAGTTGTGTGTGTTTTATTTTTAGGCTATCAAATATACTGATCTTGGGTGTAAATAGTGAACAAAGCCCTATTTTGCATAGTTTTTATCTTCGACAATGATGACTATGAAACCATGACTTATATGTTTTGATTATTTAATTATGTTGTTATGTCACATCCAAATGATATGTTCAAGGATTTATGAAGTATTTTCATGTGTTGAGAACTATGAGAATGACCTATTATCAATCATGTTTTGGTTGCTTACTTATAAAATAATAATGCTTACATTTATTTATATAAATGTTTAATTATGAAACTTGGTTGTGTTTATAATATATATTGACTTAAATCATGTTGAATCATTGCTTATAATCTTATAAAATGGATACTACTTATGTATTTAATTATATTAAATTATCTAAATGTATGTTGATGTTTCATGAATGATTGGTTATGATTAATTGATTGAAATTGCCTTGTTTGATTAAATTATATAGCTTTGGCTCTTAGGTTAGAGGAATTTGATGTGTGCATCAAGTGTGTAGGAAAAGGAAGAGGTAAAATGAAGTAAAGAGACTACACCAAGCATGGTTATATCACTAATTAATTTTAAACCTTATTAAAACCCATACTAAAAATTTGGCTACCTAGCCTAACACCTAGAAGATGTAGCATTTGATTAGGTGGTTAGTATTTAAGCCTGATTGGTGTAACTTGTTGTTACTTGAAATAAAGATCTTGTAGCTAACATATAGAATGTCTAGTGGCCAATTAGAAGATATTAATTTGATTGACTTAATACTAGGATCAAGTGGCAAAAGAGATAAGGGAGTGTGGGAAGAAACCACATGAGCATGAAAATTTTCCATGCACCTTAATAGAACATGGGAAATAATGTCCCTTAATGAGTCATGGGTTGGCAAGTGGCTAATGCTTGGTTGATTCTAAAATGACTATATGTAGGAGTTGAACTTCATTAGTTTGGAACTTTTTTTGAAAACTTAAAGGAATTTTTCCAATTTGAAAGAAAGATAGACTTAGCATAAGGATAAGTAGAAGATAGGAACAATTGGTTAAGAGAGTTGAGTCCATGTGGATAAAGCATAGTGCCCAAGCAATCTAAAGGTCGATAGGTGGGCATCATAATAATTTATGTATTCTAATATTCATTTGGAATGTAATTATTATATTCTTTACTTATTCTTATTAATTTTATGGGAATAATACCACTTGGTCTATTCTTCCTATTTTATTGTTTTCTCATGGTTGAGCATTAGGTACCATGTAGTGTTTGCCCATTTGAGGACATTAAAAAGATTTTTCCTCCTTAGTTGAGTGAAATAATTTTTGCTTTATTGTGTGAATATATTTATGCTATTGTGACACTAAATGATGGTGGTATATGAGCAACATCTTCATGTTGGTAGTGTATCATAGTCCTCCTATGATGGGCATAATGGAAGGTTGTTTGATCCTCCCATGAATGGCCTGACAATAATGTGTCAAAGTCCTCATGTGTGTAGGCATGGTGTAAGAATGTTTGACCCTTACTTGGATGTCCTAGTGGAATCAATTGAATTCCTCCTATGTAGGGAATGATGGTAGTTTATTCAACTCTCACATGACCATTGGCAAGAATCAATAGAGTGAAACATCATCTTGTTACTCCAATATTTCAATAGACCTTGTTATGTTATGAAATCTTGCTTGATAGTTTTATATTTTTGAATATTTTTCTTCACTTGAATGTTCATTGAATACTTGTTTATTTTGTATTTGAGACTAGAAGTATATTTGGGTAAGAGTTGAGAGTAGGACTATATGTGTTACATGGTTATTCCATGATGTTAAGATACCCTTGCCTATATATCCACCCTTGACTTTACCAAGTGATATAAACATGCTTAGAGTTGGAAGTCTTGATATTTGAAGTGTTTAGAGCATTAAATTGATAATGACAAAAGTTTGGGTGGTGATCCTTCCTTATAATGGCCAATAGATGCTAAGAAGTGGACATGAAACACTATCAAAGACTGCTTGGTTTTTTAATAATTAATTAGACATAAAGATGTGTCTCTTATGATAAAAGATGAATGAATCTGATGTAGTACTAATGATATAACAACAAATCTGCTTGTAATATTTTTGTTAAAAATATATTTTGGATGGTACTCCCACTATGGATTAAAATATGTATTTTATATTATTGAAATCTTAGTATTAAATTGAGAGGTTAATATTATGAATGCTTGATTTTTAAGATCTTGGAAAGATTCATGTATGTATCAAATCTTTAGCCTTGAGGTACTTTAAAATGAATAAATAGATTGATTTCCTTTTTTATATCTTGTCATAGGTGACTAATCTATTAATTTTCATATAGTTATGTTTATTTGAATCAGAAGGGTTAGTAGAATTTAACTTATCTAGAAATAAGTGAAACTTAGATAAATAGCTATGAAATTGTTATTGGGAATAAAAATTCAGCTTGTTGAAAAGAATTAAACACTAGTAATTTATTTTATAATTATACCAATAATGAATAAATACTTATGTATCTTTATGTCTAAATTTTTTAGAAAAAGAATCATATTTGGTTATGACCATTTTTATTCAAACCCTTGGGAAGGAGTCATTTTGTAAAGGAAGGATCCATTTTACTTTATGGATTTACTAATAAATGACTGCGAATTGTTTGATTAAATTTTTGCTATGAAAAATCTTTATATTCTATATAGGTCTCTCCTTTAAATCTATATGGTTTAATGATTGAATGAAGATTGTGATAGGATGAGTAGAATGCATCTGTTGAACTAGGGGTTGTTATTGGAATACCAATATAAATAGTTTTTATTCTTTTTAAGTTGATTTATTAGATGGATGTCTTATGAAATAATCTCATAGGCTTTCACAATTGAGTTACTACCTATTTTATGCCTTCCTAACAACTAGATCATTTAACTAAACTAAAGAAGTTTTATTAAGCTAAAAATCTTTGGCATGGTTTTAACAAGTCATTCCTTTAGAGATGTTGGCTTGAGCAAACTCACCTTGCATTCATTTGATGAATATACTAAACCAATGAGTTTATTGGTGTAGAATCATATTCTTCACTTCAAGTAGACTTTTGATTCTTTTTAGACTTAGCAGTAGTAACATAGGCATGTATATTTTACCTTGTTATGTTTCTAGTTTTAGATTCATCTCTATGTTTTTCTCTAAATTGTATCTTCATTTATTTCTAATATTTTGGTGAATTTTTTACTTAATTATATCCTTTTTGACTAATTTGATGTCTTGACTTAGCGGCTTTATCTTTGAGTTTTTTTTAGATTTTGCTTTAGAAAAAAATTGTGATTTTTCAAAGTTAGTTGAATGATGCCATATGGAATCATCTTGACACCGTGAAGGATTAGCCAAATGTCAAAGTCTTTAATACCCTAAAGTTATACAAAACTAACAATTAATAGCCTTTGGGAGCATAGCAGCTTGGAGGGACTAATACATTGAGGTTAATACCCCAATGCCTCTGCATTCTACATATTTGAGTAAGTCAATGTTTTAAAGGATTATGACTTTGAGTTCAGGGCCCTTTGCTTTTTTTTTCCCTTAGTCTATTTTTAAAACTTTGGTGAGTGGTTTGGAGGAATCACATGTCTCCATCCTAATAACATAGGATTGATAACAACATGGTTTGATGTAGGTTAGTGCTAGGTTATCAAACAAGTGGGATGTTACCATGTAGAATCATCCCAACAACCTATAAAGCTAGATAAGACAATGTAAAGTACAAATCCTCTAGGTTAGTGGGAGAGTAAGATGCTGCCACATGGCATCATTTTAGCAAGTCATGAACTTGGAGAGGAGCGTGTAAAGTGCAAAGCCTCTAGTTGATCAAGTGAATAAGATGTTGCCACATAGCATCATCTTAGTAACCCACAAACCTAAAGATGATTGCATAGGGTACTTGAAATGCCTAGAGCACAAAAGGTTTACCCAATAGGGGATAATACCCTAATAACCCTCATGGTTCTAATGATGTATGGAAATGTCAAGTGGTAGTGCCTGATGTACCAAAAGTTTAGGCTTGAGTAGACCTAAGGTAGCCACATGGAATCTACCAACTTAAGAAACTACCAAGTAATAATTTGACATCCATATTCATGTCAATAATGGATCCCCTTTTTGGTGAAATATCATGAAAGAATCCTAAATATTAGACAAATGAATCAAGTTTGTTGGCATCCAAATTATTGGCTTACATTTGTTAAAGTATCATGGTAGTAGTAGTTTTATTTTACATGATTGATAGGATATCATTATATATCCATTATTTTATTTGTTCTATTTAGTTTTATGTTATGTCATGCCTATATTTTAGGGAAAAAATGGGCATGACATTTTGGTATCAGATCCTTGGTTATAACATCAAGAGGTCTAGGTAATTTTAATTATTTTTGGATTTATAGTTGCCACATGATTTATGATGATCTTCCTATTGGCATATATAATGAGAGGATGATGTTGATCACACCATGGTGAAAAACCCCTTAGCAAGCATGATCAACTCATTTAGTCAATATTGAATGAAATAGGACCAAAACTCCTCTTATCCATGAAATATATGTGAGATGTCTTGTAAAAGAGATTATATGTGGTTTAGCATGAAGTAGAAAGGCACTCTATATGACATTTTTATGATGATGAAGAATCAATTGAGAGAGAGAGAGAGAGTGAGTGAGGTCTAGGAGTCCTCCCACCACCATTATGATGGTGATAGAGGTTATCATCATCATGGTGAGTGGTGAGAGAGATAAGAATTATATCATCCTCCTAGGCCTATGCCTAGAGACCTAGTTAAGGATTGTATAAGGTTACATCCTCCTAATTTTGATGGGACTTAGAAAGGACTTATAGTAGAATCTTGGTTGGTAAGCATGAGAGGATTTTTTAATTTATATGATTGTGACTCCAATGGGAAGGCCCATTTGGGCACCCATCTTATTAGAGATACAACCAAGATGTGGTGGGAAGGTGAGGAGTCTAAACTCCACTTGACACTAGCATTCCTCACTTGGGAATTGTTTGAAGAAAATTTTAGAGCATGTTACCTATCCCTAAGATAAGTTTAAAATAAGGTAAATAAATTTCATGACCTTTTCTAGGGAAGTGGCATTGTGGCACAATATGAGTGTCAATTCTTGAACTTGATCAGATATGTGTAGGGTTATATAGATGATGTAATCCAAGTGAATAGGTTCATTAGAGGCTTAAATTTGGAGCTGATTGGTGTAGTGCACATTTCATCTCTTACAAACTTATTAGTAGTAGTTGAAAAATCCTATTTAGTTGAGGAGTATCTTATAAATACTCAAGATTCATGAGATAAATTTTGTGATAAATTACAATTTCAACATGACTCAAGGTCACAACATGCATATCCTTCACCTAGGGGAAGTTGGAGAGCAATGCAATCCAACTCTAAACCCAAGAAATAGCAGTAAGAGAGTAACCATTATAACCATAGTCATAATGATAACTAGTTTAAGAATGACCACTAGAGATGAAGTGAGGTTGAGCCTCAAAATCATCAACATACCAAGATTATATAGACCCAACAACCAAAATAGGTGAGACCTTTAGGGTCAACAACATCCTTGGAACTAAGACTAGATGGATCCCTTTTTGGGTGATACCAGTGAAAGGGTATGTGCTTTACTTATGGATCACCTAATTAGTATGCACATGAATTTCCTTTAGAACCATCAATTGCCAATAGGTAAAAGGCTCCAATATCATAGTAGATGGTGAGAAATGTGGGATGAGGTCATATAATTTAAGTAGTAGTGGATTACCACCAAGATAAGCATCAGGTAATGGTTATTAAGACCATATATTGAGACCAACAAGACTATGACTTTGGATCCTATCAAGATTTTAGCATGCAAAATGATGGCACTTTGAGGTAGAAACCTAGATCAGGGTAAGGTCCAATGGGACAAATTTTATGAATCAATAGAAACTTAAGAATATGTTGCACCTTTCAGGGTTCAATATCTTCACCTCTTTCAGTGACTTCTGGGAAAAAGTCTACATAAGGGGAGGGGATATAAGGCCCCATTTTACATAGTTTTTATCTTTAACAAACATGTATATGAAACCATGACTTATATGTTTTGATTATTGAATTATGTTGTTAAGTGACATCTAGCTAAGATGTGAAAGGATTTATGAAGGCTTTTCATATGTTGGAAACCATGAGAAAGACCTATTGTTAATCATGTTTTGGTTTCTTAATTATGAGATAATGCTATTTACATTTCTTCATTTAAATGTTTAATTATGAAACTTGGTTGTGTTTATAAGATATATTGACTTAAAACATGTTGAATCATTGCTTTTAAGCTTATTAAATGGCAACTACTTATGTATTGAATCATATGAAACTATCTACATGTATGTTGATATTCTATGAATGATTGGTTGTGATTAATTTATTGAAATTTCATTGTTTGATTAAATTAATTATCTTTGACTATTGGGTTAGAGGAATTTGATGTGTGTATTGAATGTGTAGGAATAGGAAGAGGGCCAATAAAGGAAATAAACTACACTAAGCATGTTTATATCACTAATAAGTTTTAAACCTTATTTAAACCCATGCTAATTATTTAGTTGTCTAGCCTTCCACCTAGTAGACATAGCATTTGATTAGGTAGCCAACCTTTAACCCTGGTTAGTGGAACTTGATATCACCAAACCTAAGATATTGAAGCTAACATCTATAATGTCTAAGTATTCAATTCAAAGATCTTCCTTTTATTGCCTTAATACTAGGATCAAGTTATAATAGAGATAAGGAAGTATGGGAAGTAATAACAAGAGCATACAAAATCTCCATATGCCTTAATAGAACATGATGAATAATGTCCCTTAATGAGGCATGGGTTAGAAAGTGGCTAGTGGTTGGCTGATTCTAAAATTGACTATGTGTAGGAGTTGAAATTCCTTAGTTGGGTACTTTTTTATCAAATGAGAAGGTTTTTTTGCCTATTTTAAAGAAATATAGACTTAGCATAAGGAGAAGTATAAAATTAGAATAGTTGATTAGGAGAGCCAAGTCTAGACTAATGGAACATAGTGCCTAGCCAATCTTAAGTTCCATAGGTGGGCATCCTAATAATTTATGTATTCTATTATTTTTTGACAATGAAATGATGATATTATTTTCTTGTCTTCTTATTTTCAAGATAAAAATACCAATTGGTCTACTCTACTGATTTTATTATTTACCCATGGTTGAGCATTGGCCACCATGTAGTGTTTACATGTTTGAGTTCCTTGGAGAGATTTTTCCTCAGTTGAATGAAATGATTTCTACTTTATTATGTGAACATATTGATGTTTTTGTGACACTAAGTGATGGTGTCCCATGAGCAACATCTTCATGTTAGTAGTGTATCAAATTTCTCTTATGATGGGCATAGTGGAAGGTTGTTTGATTCTTTCTTATTTCCTAAGAACAACATGTCAAAGTCCTATGTTGGTCATAGTGAAAGGTTTTTTGATCCTCCCATGAATTTCTTAATAGTAAACTGTTAAAGACTTCCTATGTTGGGCATGGTATAAGGTTGCTTGACCCTTACTTTGACATCATAGTGGTATCAGTTGTAGTCCTCTTATGTTGGTCATGGTGGTAGGTTTCTCAAATATCTCATGACCATTGGTAGGAAGAAATAGAGTGAACAGCATCTTGTTACTCTAATATTTTGATAGGACTTATTATGTTTTGAAATCTTTCCTATTAGTTTTATATTTTTGAATGTTTTACTTCACTTGAATGATCATTTGAATTCTTTTTTTTTTTTGTATTTGAGACTAGAAGTCTCTTTGGGTAAGAAATAATAATATGATTATAGGTGTTGCATGTTCATTCCCTTGTGTTAAGGTACCCTTACCTATATATCCACCCTTACCTTTACCAAGTGATATACACATGCTCAAATCTAGGATTCTTGAGCTCAGGGGTGTCTAGATCAATGGCTTGATGATGATAAAAGGTTGGGAAGTAAACCTTCCTTATAATAGCCAAAAAATGCTCAAGAATGGACATCGAATGTCATTAAAGACTGCTTGGTTATTTTATACTTGATCAAATAGAAATATTTATATATCACTTATGATAAAATATGAATGAATATAATGTAGTACTAATGTTATAGTAGACAACTTTCTTGTAATATTCCTATTAAAAATAGAGTTTGGATAGTACTATTATCAATCAAGCTCACACCCTTGTGAAGGTAGTTTCAAGCCTTCACAGTCTGCTGAAACATGGAAGTAATCATAGGCTATGGGTAACCTAATCAGTGGATTGAATCTCTAGATTGTAAGGGCTAGCTCCCTTTGGTGTATCAATTAGGATCTATACTCTATGCTATAAACTACCAAGGAAAAGGGAAAAAAGAAACTTCAAGGGAAATCCTACCTAATGATGGTGATACACCTAAATTTTGATTGATCCACTCAATTTAAGCTTCTAAAAACATTGATCAGATAACAAACAAACTAAATTTTTAACCCCATTTACCCCTACGCATTAGTATTTCATGAAATTGTTCTATCTTGTGATCAAATCTTGAGGAAAATGATGGAATAGACCTGATTCAAGGAACTAAACAACCACTTATATCCACTATAACTTCAACCAAAAGATATTAAACATAGAACATAACCTACATAATCTGATCAGCTAGTAACTAGGTAAGAATTAGGACTTGATAAGGAAGAAAATTATATCACATATGCAAATCCCTAACATAAATACATTATAACAGCACCTTGGAGTCTAAACATTATCCTTTTATTAATCTAAAAAGGTTACACAACACAAATTTTTGGCAAAATATGGTCTTATCAAAAAGAGGATACAATTTAAGGCTAAAAAGACAACTTATATAGAAAAAGATACAACAGCTAAGAGATTGGTGCTGAAAATAGAATAAGAGGTCAACTCAGTCCAACTTGTGTTATTTCATCCTTAAAATAAAATCTATTTTTATCTTATGTTTTACATGAAATCTCTTTAGCATTGAAAATGGATGGTTGGCCCAAACTTGCATCAAAAATCTCAACATGCATGATGTTATGCCAATCTCCAATTATAGAACTCCTCTTGAGTTACTGGAATGTTTAAAAGCTTTCTTTTACATGAAATTAGTGCTAAAATTTAATTTAGAACTCTACTTGAACTTTTAGAACATTGAAAGCCTTCAATGAGATAAACAAGGGTACATGCATGAAATTCCATGTTGGTGTAGAAGGGATGAGGTGGACTTAAGTTTGATCAGTCAAACTATTGCATGGAAAGCCATGCCACAATCTTCAAAGAAATATTCCTATTGATTAATCTTGAAGCTGAGTTGGATCGTTGAATGCATGAGATGACTAGGAGATAATCTTTTTTTCAACAACCAGTCAATTGAAGCTTTGACCAATCAACTATAAATAGCCTTTACTTGCATGGATGATGAGAGGTGCATTCAAATTGAACTCCTTGTTAGCTCTCTACCTTTCATTCTTAGCTCTTCATATTTTGCATGTATTCCTTTATGGAATTTGTTTGTGTCTTTTCCATAGACTTTTCTTCAATATGTATTTATCTCAGGCTTATTCCTTCCTACTCATTTCCTTTAGACTTATTTCCTTTGATATTAGGCAACAGTTCTTGAGACTATTTGAAATGGAACTTTCCTTCAGATTTCATCTATGGATTATTTTTTTTAGCATTTTCCTTTAGACAATTCTCTTGGACAAAAAGTCTAAAGGAATTCTTATCCTTCAGGATTTTTGTCAAGCAACTTCTTTCATAAACTTCCTTCAGACAAAAAGTCCAAAGGAATTCATTCCTTTCAGCTTGCCTTTTTCCATAAGGCACATACCTTTTGGCATTATTGAAAGTGACCCTTTGAGTTATTTGAACATGCCCTATCATCTTGTTTATTTCCTTTAGAAAATTTCTAAAGGAATTATTCCTATCTTTGGCCTTAGAAAATTACCCTTCGAGCTTTTATAAAATGTCCCTTGGATTTTCTATAAATTCCTTTTCCAAAGGGCTAATAACCCTTCAAATTTTTTGTTTTTAACTTTCTCTAAGGGCAGATACCCTTCAATAATTTTGTAATTGATCCTTTTCCAAAGGGATTCTACCCTTCAAAAAAAATTGAATGGTCTTTTCCAAAGGTAAAGTAACCCTTCAAAAAAATTGTAAATGTCCCTTTCTCACCAATAATTTTTTAGAATCCCTTTTTTTCCTTTAGACTTTTTTATCAAAATTTATATAATGTATAATTCCTTCAGACAAAAATTCCAAAGGAAATTGCCCTTCAGAAGCCTTGAAACTATCCTTTGGCATTTTTGTTCTCGGACAAATTATCCACTACCTTTTCCTTTGTAAACTTCCTTTAGAAAAAAAGTTTGAAGGAATTATTTCCTATGAAAATTTCCCTTCGAGCTTTCTAAAACTATCCTTTGGATTTTATCCAAGTGACCCTTTAGCTTTTCATTTTGTTCATTTCCTTTAGACAAATTATTCAAAGGAATTATTTCAGGCTTCCTTTCGAAATTACCCTTCAATATTTTTGATAACTTTCTCAAAAGGAAAGGAACCCCTCAGCATTTTGAAATAGACCTTTATATTTTTGAATAACCCTTCGAGACTTTGTGAAATTGTCCACTTGCTTTGTTCATTTCCTTTGGACAAAAAGTCTGAAGAAATTCTTTCTTCTAGGGTTTCTTGATAATGACTTTCCTAAAGGGAAAGTTCCTATTGGATTTTTGGAATTGATCCCTTAGGAAAATTTAAAGGTCCTTTGGAATTCTTGAAGTGAACTTTCTAGAAGGGAAAGTGACCCATTGGGTTTTTTTGTAATGGACTATTCCTTTAGATGAAATGTCTAAAGGAATTCTTAGAAGTGAACTTTCTTTCAGCTTTTCTGTTAAGTACCTTTTCTCCTTATAAAGAACCTTCCCAAAGGGAACATACCCTTCATAAGAAATGAAATAAACCCTTTGAAATTGTGTAAAAGTCCTTTAAAAAATAAAAATAACCCTATAGAGATGCAAAAATAACCCTTCAAAATAGTTTTCTCAGAAAATGCTTCAAACAAAAAGTCTGAAAGAATTCAATAAAGGACAAAACCTAAAATAATTCCTTCTGAAATAAATAAGTGTTGTTCTTTTGCCATGGGCTCTTTGTGGAAAAATTATACCAAACAAAAACTTGAATTCCAACACTTGGCCCTAAGGTTAAATATGTATACACATTGGCCTCTTTTGAACCTATCCCTGTAATTACTTTGAATACCTCAAAAACCTACTTGGATTCCTCCACTGTAATGACATAAAAATATTTGAATGATAAGGGTAGAAATTTGACCTATCAACAAGTATTCCCACTATAGATTAAAATATCTATTTTATATTATTGAAACATCAGTAGCCTTGATGCACTTTCAATGAATAAACATATTGATTTCCTTGATTATATCTTATCATGATTGACTGATTTGTTAATTTTTAAGCATTTATGTTTATTCAAATGAGAAGGGTTGGTGAAATTAAAATTATCTAAAAATAAGTGGAACTTGGATAAATATCTATGAGATTGTTATTTTGAATAAAAATTAAACTTGTTGAAAAGAATTAAATGCTAGTGCTTTCTAGTATAATTGTGCCAATAATGAATACAGACTTATGTTGTCTTTGTGTCAAACCTTTGTATAAAAGGAGTCATAACTGGTTATGACCATTTTTATTCATACCCTTGGGAAGGATTCATTTTGTAAATGAAATCTCCTTTTTGATTTATGTATTTACTAATAAATGACTATGAGTTATTTGATTAGAGCTTTATTGAGAATAAACTTTATATTTTGTGTAGCTTTCTCCTTTAAATTTGTATAGTTTAATGATTGAATCAAGATTGTGTTAGGATGAGTAAAACACATATGTTGAACTATGGGTTATTATTGGAATAACAATATAAATATCTTTTTGAGCCTTTGATGTTGTTGTGGATCAGATGGATGTCTTGTGATAGAATCCCCTAGGATTTTATAGTTGATTTGTTATCTACTTTATGCCTTCCCAATAACAAGTTCATTTAATTAAACTGAAGAAGTTTTATTAATCTAATATCTTTGGCATGGTTTTAGTGAACTATTCCTTTAGATAGGTTATCTTAAACAAACTTGCCTTATGTTCATCTGATAAATCGACTAGACCAATGAGTTTATTGGTTTAGAATCATGTTCTTCACTTGAAGCAAAATTTTGATTCTTTCTAGACTTAATAGCAATAACGTAGGTATGTATATTTTACTTTTTTGTGTTTCTAGTTTTAGATTCATCTCTATGTTTTTTTTTGGATCGTACCTTAGCTAATTTCTAAGCTCTTGGTTTTTTTTACCTTATTCATTTCCTTCTTGACTAATTTGATGTCTTGCCTTGGTGGCTTTAGTTTTGAGTTTATTTCATATTTTGTCTTATCCAAATTTAAATCTTTTTAAAATGTGGTTTGATGATGCCATGTGGCATTATTTTGATATCCCAAAGGATTAACGAGATGGAAAATCCTATAATGCCCTAGAGTTAGCGTTTGAGATCATGGAAGCTTAGAGTGACTAAGTCATTAGGGTTAATACCCTAATACCTCCACATTTTACATATTAAAGTAGGTCAATATTATGAAGCATTATGACTTTTATTTTGGGGCCATCTACTTTATTTTTTCCTTAGTATATTTTTTTGACTTTGATGAGTGGTTCAGAGGAATTCATGTGTCTCCATCCCACTAACTTTGGAGTGATAACATCATGATTTGATATATCTTCAATGTTGGGCTAGTGAGTAATTGGTATTATGCCACATGTAATCATCTTGATAACCTTTAAACCTAGATAGTACCATGTAAAGTGTGAATGCTCCAGGATAGTACATGAGTGAGATGTTACCATGCAGCATCATCTTGACAACATATAAACCTAGGGAGGACCGTGTAAAGTGTAAAGCCTTTGAGTAAGCATGCAAGTGGGATGTTTCTATGTGGCATCATCCTAGTAACCCAAAAACCCATAGATAACCACACAAGGTATTTTGAAGGCCCAGAGCATAGAAGGATTAGCTAATGGGGGCTAATATCCTGACAACCCCCATAGTTTTGATGACACAAGGAACTACCAAGTGTTAGTGCCTAATGTATTAGAAGATTAGGCTTGATTAAACCTAAGGTATACATTTAGAATTTGATACTTATGAATTTTTTAAGTAGTAAGTTGACATCCATCATCATGTCATTGACACAGCCCCTGTTTAGCACAAGCTCATGAAGGAATCCTGAGTGTTGGCCAAATGAATCAGGACTATGGGATTTCAAATTATTAGCTTGTGTTTATTAAAGACTCATGGTAGTGGTAGTTTTATTTTATGTGATTGACTATATATTGGTATCTATCCATGATCATGGGTGTTTTGTTTAGTTTGTTGTTGGTTTTATGTTGTGTTGTGCCCATTTTTTGGGAGAAAATAAAATGGGCATGAAATGTGTAATTTATAGGCTCTCAGATATATTGATCTTAGGTGTAAGTAATGACCAAAGACAAAAGGTAACTAGCTATGGAGGATTCCACTATCTCATATCCATAATATCTCATCTTTGAGGTACATTGAGAGTTATTTCCCAAGGCTAATTGCTTACCTATTCACTAAAAAATCAAATAAATAAAAGACTTCTTATTGGATAAAAAATATATACATTTTTGATATATATTGAGGTGCATGGAAGCTAAATTATATATATAATGTTATATAATGTCTTAAGTATTTGGGAAATTCCACTCATAGCATGGCTTAAGTAAAATTGATGATCATTTTTCCCATAATGATAGCTCCTATGAGTCTTATAATTATCAGAAGACAATCTTATGAACACAAAATCAAAAATAGCAATAAATATGATTCATATTAAAAATAAAATATACAAAATTAAATGAAATAAATACTCATAATAATATTAGGATGGATGATACAGTCAAAAATAAATACTGATAAAATTAAACTAAATTAGGTTGACTAATTTAATTGGTAGAAAACATTAATAAAAATAGAGCTATATTGGGTTATCTGATGCAATTATTAGGAGACACATAACTATATTGGGATAGCCAATGTAGTTGGGATAGACTATTTATTATATCACATTGAATAATATAGTTTCAGACAAATATGGAACTATATTGTCTAACCAATATAGTTTTTAAAACTAAGAAAATGGTATCAGGCTAGTCGATATAATCAAATTAAAATATATGATAGTTTTGACTATGTCAAAAGTAAAAACATGAATTTTAGTCAACCAAAAGTAAGATAAAATTCATATTGAGTTCACTATAATGATTGCACAAGTTAGGATAACCAACAACAATCTTATTTATCTCAATAGACTAGGACTTGCATAAGGTCAATCAATAAAGCATTTGTAGAATATTTGTAAACCTATAAGAGGGTAATATACACTCAAATTTCAAGAGGAAAGGGTTCTAAATCCTAATCCTATGACATGGGGTATATCTTTCACTACAGATCAATGATGATTAATTGAGTGTAACAATGATTGTAAAAATGCAAATAAAAGTAATTGATGGTTAAGAGGTAAAAATAATGTAAATGATAGATAAGTGGTTGCAAATAATGTAAGGTTCAATGGTAAACCTAATGGGGGTCTATGTAACCTAAGATAACAAATGAAAATCTTGAAAACCCCTATATCTACATTAGTTTATTCAATATAATAAAGATCATAAGTAAGTATACACACATACATACACAAAATAATACACCAAACAATGTCTAATCTACTAATTAAATAAAATAAAAGGTTTAGGGGTAGAAATAATTATCTTGGGTGGACCCATATATGCTTCAATCTCACCTTTTGGCTCAAATGGGCCTTTGTAAGAGATGTTATAGGTTAAATACCTTAAATGGTAATATGAATACCTAGATATCCTTAGTTAGGAACTCTAAATACCTATTATAGTGAGCTTTAATGATACCAAAAGACAAGACCTCTAAGATAAGGTTTTAAATCCTATAACTCTCCAAAATATTACTTAGGGGTTAAAATTTGAGAATACATAGAGTGTATGAATGTAATGTATATTTTATGAATGAAATATGACTCCATATATATGGATCCAATACCCACAACTAACCCCAAATTTTAACTTCATCGTGTCATATATGTTGATACAGTTGGAAGATGTTGGTTGACATAGTATGATATCAACCAAGAAGATATAATTCAGACTCAAAACTATATTCAGATGCATGATATAGTGCATAGAAGGTAAACATAAAAAATAAACTATATCAACCTAGCTAATACATTAAGATATAGAGAAGTTATAAAATTTGGACATAAATTAGATAGAGAGGTAAGATAGATAGAGACTTAGATGAGGTTGGATTTATAGTAGTGATGGTGTGATATAATAGTATGCAAACATCTCTTGTAAGTTACCATGATTCAATCCCATCCCATTCCTGGTGCACCTTTTATAACATTCACTTAGGGAGATTGATGCACTAACAAGCCCCTATAAGATAAAACATCAATAAAGTGATAAAAGTGAAAAATATTAGGTGTAACACACCCCTCATCTTAAAAGTGTGGCATCTATGTAAGTTTTATATACAAATATACTAATTGCATATTTCAAATATTTTTATCCATCATGAAGTGAGATTAGATACATCCCCACACCATGTAATAAGACCAACTACGTTCATGCAATTAATCAATGAGACTAGATATTTTATTTTATTTTCTAATAAATGGAATTTTTCTTGCCCCAATGTATTGAGACTAGTAATTTTGTCTACTTCTCTAACAAAATAGTAGAGTGCAACCCTAATCACCTATGTTTTAGCTATCAATTTCAACACCAATGTTCTAAGAGTGATAAGATGTTTCACATACCACCATATATATTCATTACTATGCTCATTTTTCAATTTATACTTCATTTTATTAAATTCACACCAATTTATCAAGACATTGATCTACTTGTTGGCATTCTTATTTTATTGCAAGCACACCCTATATAGAAAAATTCAAATCATTAATGAGACAAACCATAATATAGAGACTTCATCCTGTTATCCCTATCATTAAAACTTAGGTATGCACTTAATTTTATATTTTAATATTATATGTATATATGAATTCATGCCCATACATCAAAGTGTGACATTATGTATAAACATTTTATGCTATAACACCCATTTTCATTATGTATTTGTCACATTTTATCACACTTGGCCTATTTATTTATATTAATCTTTTTTTAGACAATATCTATCTGCTTTGGACCCTCCATATCTTTGCATCATCCATATTTACTCATAAACACTTTATATATCTTATTTTCTTTAATTAGGATCTATCCAATCATTCTATGGATAACTTGATCTTTGTTTTGAGCCTTTTATGAGATTTGCCCTATTTTTGAGTCCTAAGATTTGGGTTATATACCTTTTTATCATTACTATAGGATAATTCCTCATGCCTTGATTTTTATTTCTCATTACTTTTCATGGTTTGCATGTGTGTGAATTTTTCATTGTGAATCCTATATATACAATTGTATCATAAACTATTTCTTATATATTCATATCATTAATATCTCTTACAAGATAAGTATATCACACACACTAATTAATTATTATCAATAGGTGTGCACATTTTTCAAATGTATGAACATGTTGATCATTTTTAACCTCATCTATCATGTGCCATCACACTTATACCAAAATAAGGTCATAACAAAAAATATAATTACATTTAATTATATATGGAAAGGAGGTGAATTCATTTCTCTTGTTAGATTAGGAACACTAATGAAAAATATAATTATATTTATCCCTACTTATGAGAATATGGGATATTTATTTTCAACACTCATGGGTGCATGAGCCATTAACCTTGCACATATTCTCTATTCCTACAACATTATGACAAATTAGGGATAAGTCAAGGAAGAGTATATTCAAAGGACAATGGATAATTCAATAAAGCAATATATATTTTAGGTCATCTATCTATACCAAATAATATTTATAATTCATAGATCCAAATGTGATAAATTTATATAATCATAATAGAGAGCTACATTTTCCAAGAAATAACCACATACAATTGTATGATTTTAGTCAGCCATATTCATGGGTCCCATAATTTTGGTTATCTTCTATATTGTAATAAATTTATAGTGTTTCATTATGATAAATATCATAATCCTATTTTGAGTTCCATAAGTTAAATATATAACTCATATGTGCCCATTTTGTGTTACTTATTTATCTCTTTCCCTTTCATTGTCATTATCATTTTTTTCCATAGTTTGATTATAATTTTAGTTTCTATTTCATCAAATTATATGTTAATATTACAATAGTTTATGGTATTATCTTATATTCCCATGTGTGCACATTATTTATACGACCCCATAGTGTTATTTAACCTTTATGTCACTATTTATTAAGACATCTACCCTTTCCCACTATTTATGTAGTTCCTAAGTTTGAATTTTCCCATGGTAAGGGCGATCATTCTCATCATATCAAGGATTTCATGTTCACATCTTGGATTTACATAAAATGATAAATTATTTACTAATATATTTCATATTAATCCTTAATGACTATGTCAATAAAAAAATTATGCCCTACCATTAGGATCTAAATGTTATTTTAATTCTTTGGTCAATATTTCCCAGCTCAATTTTCAATCAAACATTAGCCAAAAGGCCATATTATCCTACCTATCTCAACTTAAACAAAGACATAGTGAGAATGTTAATATGTGATTAAATTTTAAATAATTATTATGAAGATAAGACACCAATTATGTAACATGTAATTATAAAACATATTCTTTAAATTTTTACTTCAACCCATTAAAGACAATGATTTTAAATTCATACCATTCTTTTGATGAATGTTTTCATGCAGTTGGGAACTATGAGATCAAGCTTATAGAGACCAAAATGATAAAAATGGATTACTACCCCTAACTTTATTGGAACTAAATTTTAACATAAATCAAAATTCAAATCTAGGGATATTCATTCTACTATTCAACTTGAAAATGAGTCGCAGAATGTATTAATACTATAACTCAACACCCATAGGATTATTTTTCACAACTAGAGAAAATATAATTTACATCATGTTGATGTGGGATTTATGAAAACCAAGGAATATTATTTATCTTATAAATTTTTATGGTTTATGAATAAATATTCACTCCAAGTCATGATTTATGGGGTATTGGGTTTTATAAACAACCTAGTGATGAAATAGTAGTGATCAGAGTAGTTGTTTAAATCTAATGGTTCAGATATGATGTGAGTTTAGCATAATTCAAATATATGGATAGATTGTGAATTTAACCTAAATTTTTTAGGATAAAATAAAACCTAAAAATAAATAAAAGGATAGGACATAAAATAAGTCTTTGTGAATCAGTCAAAGATGAGACATTTCTAGACTGGGTCTTGAATTATGGGTTGGACAAGTAGTTGAAGAACTAATGCTTGATTAAAGTTACTACTAGTACATATATAATCAAACATATTTAAGATTCTAATGAAAATATAATATAGTGAATCTTATTGCACATAATCAAAGGTGGTTGTGTTTGTGAGATTATAGTTGCACATTTATGAAGGGAGATTATGATTATTACACATAAACCACTCAATTTATCTACTACCCAATATGAATAATTTTATCAAATAACACTTATACATAAACATAATAATAAAATAATATAATTATGTAATTTATTTAAATACTCACAAACTTGGAGAAGAACAAGATTTGAACATCAAGATAAGTTACGGAATAATCTTTAGAATTTATTTTATATGTTAACATTCAAAATTATCCTCCCTTTATAATTAGGAAGATACAAGTATGTATAATCTTTGGGAGGGATTATCTCATCCTCCAAGAAAATTCTAAAATTAAAATTTCTAATTTTAAGACTCGTTCATAGTATGCATGTACATGATACAAAATAAAACAATTGGCAAAAACTTCATAGTTATAATATAAATATATACATGCCCAAAATAAAACAAATATATAAGTATCCATAACAATAGAATACATGAAAATATGTAAATTCATATTTAAATAAGGTACCAATTGGGCACCACCCAAAGAAGAAGGAGATTATTAACTTGACATGGTAACTGAAGTTGATAGAGGTACTGTAGGTGAAGATCTAGTTATTTTTCTGATGAAACACCAATAAACTGAGGAATAAATATTATATGATGAAACAACTTTTGAGTTAAAAAAATTAATGTAGATGTTGGTTGAGTAGTAGGTACTATTCTAGTAGCATTATTAGTGGCCTTCAGATTTTGAATAATGCATAGAGAACCTTAAAATATTTATGTTTAATATCAAAATTGAGAATTAAAGGTTTGAATATTTTACCAACTTCACTCATCAACCTTTGATGCTTAGTTTTGTAGGCTTTGAATCCTACCTTGAGTGCCTTTACTTTGGTGACTTTATCCTTTACAAATTGATAAGCTACATATTCTATCCACTAGTCTTGTATACAGTGCCTTCTACCTCCATTTTAAAATTATCGATAGTTTTTTTAATGAGTGTGTCAAAATTGGGCTTATTTATCAATTTACCCATAGAGGTTATCATACATATAACCCTCATATCTTTTAAAATTTCAATGGCCTCCTTTTCTTATCCTTCTAGTTGGGTTATCAAAACTTTAATCTGAGTTTGCCACTTGAAAATACCATCTCTCTTTGGAATTACATAGTTTAAGGCCCATCTACCTCCTATGTAGTCATTAAATTCAAATGGCTATATGTATTGTCTATCACATATTGAACCTATAATTTGAGTCTTTTCTCAAGTTATTTTAACTATTTTTATAGTTTTATTATTCTTCCCCATTTAAGTTGTGACTTGCCCCTAGAAGTACCGATTATATTGAAGATGTCATACATCCTAGTGTCTATGCTTTGTGCATTATCCACAATCTCCTTGGGAACTTGAATGATCTATTCATGTAGTAGTCTTTGTTTAGCCTACTCTTGACTTATATACATTTCCTTAATTTCCTCCCCTATTATTTCTAAAAAAGCAAAGTATTTTGTATAATCTGTGGGGTCATTCAGGATTTTGTTTTGTTTCTTATCTAGGGGGAATATATTTTCCCTTTGATCCAATTTTACTTCCTCCCCTATGCTACTATCCACTTCCTTCCTCTTCCACACTCTTTGAATTATACCACTCTTTTTGTCAAAGTAGGTACTTATTATAGGTAATTTGGTGAGGACCAAGCCCATCTTTTTCTTAATCCTTTCTTGTGACTCTTTAACCCAAGTAGGCATAATGAGCTCTCCTTGTTATTCGAATTGAGTGGTTTTTGGCGCAATGAAATGTGGTATATAACCTAGTGGGATCATAGAAGCACTTATTTGGATGGGGATTTGGGGAAGTGGAGGAGTGACCCTACTCCATTCTAAATAAATCTTTTAGGGTATAGTCTCTACTACGTATCTAATTTGCCCCAAATTTCTCATGATAATCATTATGGAGGATTCAATTGAAGTTGACTATAATATGGATAAATATAACTAGGTGGATGGCCTTAATGGATCTTTGGGATTAAAGATAGATATTGTGACCAAATATTCAAAACAGGCCTTATTCTTTTAGTCTTGGAGATTATCCATTATTTAGGAAATGGCCAAATTAATAAAAGAATATAAATAATTAGAGAATTGACCTAAAGAATCAAAAACATGTTGATCAATCTATTTAATGTGAGCATGAGGTACAATGACTGAGTTTATTTACAATACCTTTGTAAGGACTCAAATAGAGAGATAAATGTAATATTTGGGATAGTGGATGGTAAATTAACCATTTGAAGTATTTAATAGTAATATAAGAAGAGAGGGATGGCATTGCCTTATTTAAAACCTACCTTTCCTTTTTAGTGAGAATATGTGTACTTAATCTAGAAGCTAATGTATATATTAGAGAATATGATATTTAAGTAGTGACTTCAGGGAAGAAACTTGAAGTTGAGGCTATAAATTCTTTAGTGAGGCCCAAAGTAAGGACTTCTTGTAATGTGGACTATGCATCTACCTCTAATGTTTGGTCTCTAATATTTTTTCCTTTTTCCATTCCTTCATCTTCACCCAATATTTCTATGTCTACAAATTATTCTTCATCTATTGTCTCATAGAAATTTGTTTCCTCTTTAGTTCCCCATATTTTATCTTCTTTTTCACTTTCCAACACCTAGAAAACCTCCATTTCTTGTGTTCTTCTTTCAGGTCTCTCCTTTCTCTCCTCTAATTTCTCATGTAGAAGACCTCATTTTTTAAGTGGTCATTTGATAGTTTTTTCTTCTAGTGGAACATTTGGAGGTGAAACTAGAGGAGTGTTGGGATTCCTCTTATAGGTGAACATGGGTGGATTTTAAGTCATAGGGACTTGAATTGAAGTGGATGGAGTGGGGGATGAAAGAATTCAGTAGTGGAGGGTGTAAGTGTAGCAAAAATGGTAGGAGAAATAGGGAATGTCAATATTAAATTATATAAATCATAGGTAGAGAAGATGGAGGTGTTCAAATTGAAACTATGGAAGGTATTGATGTAAGAGAGCCTTGTATAAATGTATGGAAACTTACTTAATGAGATATATATAATAGGGTAAATGGTACCAATTAAAATGTTGTGACTTGTTGACTTATAGGAGATTAATCTCTTGTTATTATCATAGGATACTACAATATTATTATCATTAAGGTGTTGGTAGTACCTTTGAGACATTATTTCTTATCTATAGATATATCTCTCCATAATGGGTATTATCCACTAACAATATAGATTCTATTTGTTATGAGGAGGGTGGTTAATCATACTCAGGTGATAACTAAACATGTGTCCAAGGCCACTAATGGAGTTCAACCTTATTTACTTGTTCCACTATGTTATTTTCCTAATCCCTTATGATGGAATAATCATATTGAATGGCTTGGGCTGTCATCTTATTCAAATCATGCCCTTACTCTTTAGTGATAATATATGTACTTGAGATCTTAGTTGATGTATATATTAGAGTAAGTTATATTGAATAAGTAGCTTCAGTCGAGAGACTTAAATTTGAGGCTACAGATGCTTGAGTGAGGCATAGAGTAGTGACTTATTGCAATGTGGACTATGCATCCACCTATATGTTTGGTCTCCAAGATTTTTTCCTTGTTCTATTACTTCTTATTCACCCAATATTTTTATGTCTACATATTCCTCTTCATTTAATATCTCCAAGAAATATTTTTCCTTTTCAGACTCTATGTATGTTCTAGATACTCACTCCTCTTTAGTTCCCCATATTTTGTCATCATCTTCACTATCCAACACCTTGAAAACCTCCACTTCTTTTATTACTCTAATAGGTCCCTCCTTTCTCTCCTCTAATTTCTCATGTGTAAGGCCTCCTTTGGTAAGAGGTCATTCAATAGGTCTTTATTCCAATGGTACATTTAGAGGTGAAACTAGAGAATTTTTGGTCTTCCTCTTATAGGTGACCATGGATTACTTGGTATTCATAGGGACTTTACCTAAAGCAGATGGAGTGGGGGATAAAATGAATTCAATAGTGGAGGGTGGAAGTGTAGTAGAAATGGTAGGAGAATAGGGGATGCATGTATTAGAATTATAGAAAGCACATGTGGAGAAGATGGAGGTGTTAAAAATGAGACTATGAAAGGTATTAATCTAAGAGAGCCTTCTAGAAACATGAGGATACTTACTTATTAAAATATACTCAATGGAGGTAATGGTGCTAAAAAATGTTTCTACGTGTTAACTTACAAGATATGAAGCCCTTGTTGCTTCCATATGAGACTTAATTATTGTTATAAATTGAGGATCTAGTAGTCCTCTTAATTAGAGATCTACCTCTCCCTAAGGGTTAATTTCCCCTAATAATATAGCTTCTATTTGTTGTGGGGAGGATGTTTAATAGTGTTTAAGTGATAATTGAGCATGTGGTTGAGGCCACTAATGGCTTGTAGCTTTATTTAATTGCTCCACTATTTTATTCACTTTTTCCCTTATTTTGTAATAATCATATTAAATCCCCTAGGCTACCACCATAGGCATTTTATGTTGAATCATCCACCTATAGATCTCAGAATCATATACAACATTCATGAAAATGGACCATGTTCATAGATCTTGTGTCCATATAGAATATGGAATCCCTTCCTAGTAAGGTCACTAAGGTACTACCTCACTCTACCTTTGGGATCCCAATCTCTATATTATGCTTAGGTTATCACATAGTGAGTTTTAGTCCTTTAAACTAAGTTAAGGTGCCTCCTTAGTGTGTATCCAATCTAGATGATGATCAAAGGAACCATATAACATAATATCCTTGATGTCTAGCAGTTATATCCTCATCCACACTATTGTAAATTTTAAAGGCTATCCCCTACTCTAAAAATTTATCAGGAACAAAATTAGGGAGATATAATTTTGTTCCTTATATCTTGATTATAGTACAATCAAGATAAATCCAATAGTATCCCATTTTTCAATAGTTTTCTTTATGTTATCTAAAATCTGGTGCATGGAGTGCCCATAAATAACTTGGTATACCATTGGGTATACCCTCTTATATAATTATTTTAATTTCTCTCATTAACCTATAAACATGTAGTAAAGAGAGGTCATCACAGACCCTATTTTTCACATACTATATGTATTATTCCTAGGGTTTCCCATATCTTATATGCATTATCCTCATGATGGCATCCATTACATATAAAATCATGTAAAAATTTCCATCTAGTGGCCTTTCATCAAATTTGAGCATTTGTGACTTGATTTTGAAATTAATGACCTCTCCAAGTGCCATGACCTTATCATAAGTTAGAATTATATCCAACAAGGGCACCCATTCTTCATGTACATAGGTGATAATGGTAAACATGTATAATTTTTTAGCAAGGCCATAGCCATCCTAATTCCTAACCTAAATTTTGTTATAAGCATTGAATAAACAATGTTTTAAATGTTTCATTTATCTCCCTCACCCAACCACTACTTAATCTTGCCCTTAGTTGTGATATGGTTTATCTAAGCATTGGATGTGACCTAGTTGTAAGTCATTTCAGGCATTAGGAGGAATATATATTTCTCAAAATCATCCACATAAATGTAGGTGACTACATTATTTAAAAGTATTAGGTGTAAAAAGTCTTTATTAATAACACCATTAAAAAATAAATCACAAAGTAGGTCAATACATGGCATTACCTCTGATTTCACATCTATGTATCTCATCCACGTATCTCTTTTTATCATCATTTATGTAGTCTTGGACTAAATATATATTGATGCTTTAAATCTCATCTTAGAGAACTAGGTAGTGGGGAAATGGTAATACCCCCTATCAAAAACCATGTCAAGATACTTAGTTACTCATGCAATTGAATATTAGGAAGGGAGATGGATAGATTATTTAGATGAAGAAGCCATTATTGTGTCACAAAATTTATAGCAAGATTTTAACTAAATAGTGTTGGGTGAATATTTTTTTGTCAACTAACTGAAGTAAAAATGGGTATATCAACCATAGTATAATGAGATAAATCTCTCCTCTCATCAAGGGGAGGCTCCCTATAAACTATAATATACTACTATAAACTAAAAATAGACTCAAGAGTGAGATCATACCATTCATCTCTCTTTTTTTAGAGATGATGTTCATAAGGCAAAGGAAAATTCTTGTGTAATAACTAAAATCAATCCTCTTCTTTCAGAAATGATGTTCAATAAATAGTAGGAAAAGTTCTTGGGTAGTAACTGGATCCACAAGAAACCCATGAAAGCACAAAGTCTTTCATTGCTTCTCTTGCTGATTTAGGACTAATAAAATTTTAGAATGAAGTGGAGCTCAAAGTCTCTACCAAAAACCACAATAGAGTATAAGATCATAAAGGATAAAAGTAGTAAAAATCCTTTCTAATACCCTTTTCACCAAAACACAAGAAACACAAACTAAAGGTAATTATAGCAGCACAAAGTCTTCATAATTAACTTCAAAAAATCTTCCCGATAATTTTCACACACTCTACTTATTTAATCAAATAGATGAGATATTATTAGGAAAAATGACATAAGAACAATTCCCTGAATAACACAAGTCATTCCAATACAAAGTTTGAAATGTAACCCACTTTCTCATTCATTCAAGAAAATATGATTTACAATCTGAGCTCAAAGTCTCAAAAGGCATCTCAATTTTGGCAAATTTTTTGCTTCTTATCACCAAAAGATATATTTACAATAGAGGCTCTCTTTATTTATATATAGAGAAGCCTTGAAGATTTAGGAAATACTTAAATATTTTGACCTAGTCAAAGATAGAAGTCTTTATTGACTTTGGACTTTCCATATTTTTACATGTAATTACACATGACAAAAGTACATGTGTAATGTCCAAACCAGTTACAAAAGTGCATTTGAAAAAAAGGAAATTAAATAAACAAAAATTTGATTCAATTTGTAGCTCCATCTTTCTTTATATGAGCATCGTACATGGTGATAGCTTCTTGTATCCTGATACTTTTTGGAGTAACAGTATTCTTAAAAATCATGTTTGCCCTAACTATGGCATCTTTCACTGATGTGATTAATTTTCCATGACTAGTTAACCTAGTTTTTAGATTATCTAGAGTTAACTGATTATCCAGTATATTATCCATGGAGGCCACCGAGAATGGTTTATCTTCAAATTCCTTTCAGAACATACCTTTGAATTCCTAAACCATTTCTTATATTGAAAGGAATTGGTTGTCTTGTGATGTAAGTTTTCAAGGCAACTCCTTTAACTTGTGTAACAAACTGATGTCGCTTTATTCACTAAGGTTTTTTAATGATTTAAGGTCACTAATCAACTCCTTAAGCACCTGACTCCTATATATCAATGCTTCTTTTGTCTTAGTATAAGAGTCTCTATTAGCAATGACACCAATTGATACTAGGGTGCTTATTTTCAACTTCTTCATATCCACCCACTTATTAAGATACTTTTTTATGCTTTTAATATCTTGAGAAATGATATTGATAAGGTCATATAATTTTGCTCTCACTTTCTTGATCTTACCCATTTTCTAAGATAACTCTATGAGTAAGGAAATACCTTGTGTATGCATCTTGTCTAAGTACTCTTCAAGTACTTTTCCCTTGAGATAAGTCTTTTTTTCTTTTTGAATCACGGGGTCATCGATGGAGATAGCCTCTAGAGTTACTATTTCTGGAGTGAAAGTTATTCTCCTTATTACCACAGTCAGTTATTCCACCATTGCTTTATAATGGTCCTTCATCTCTCTTTCTCTATCAAACTTTTGAACCAAGATGTCCATAGATGACTGCATATCACACTTAGCACTTTCATGAGTTATTTTTCGTAACTCAATTCAAGAGATAGAGTAATCATTTACATCAAAATTATTAAGAGTTACATTTTTTGGAGGTTTTTCTATTTCTAAAAATTTGTGCCCTTTATCCTCAATCATCTTTGAAAGAATTTTTGGCTTTTTGGGAGTCTTGACTTTGGCTGACACCATTTTAGTGAAATCAAAGTCATCTGGGGAGATGGCCTATTTTTTCCTTTTGGATGTATAAGTCAACAACCAAGGTGGGAGGGTAGAAGTACTTACTTTAGTACCAATCTTTGTAGTTGGTGTTACTAGAGTTGCACCTATACTGGTGGTGGAAACAATGGGTAGAGTATCAGTTAAAACTACACATGTTTTTGAATGATCGAAGGTAGAACTGTCTCTGATATCAAAAGATGGAGATGACAAACTATGGATTGACCTTGAGGAATGAAGAACATCTCTAAAATCACCTTGATGGTCATCAAAAATAATTTTGGAAGGAGAGACATCTCCAGATGAGGGAATACTAATTGGAGAAATAGGTGGAGTTACAACAGGTGAGTTAGACGAGGAAGAAGAAATTCTCGTGTCTGGCTATACACTTGCTTGTGGAGATAGAGTTTCTTTTTTTGGTTGATCTGTGGGCCTATCATTAGTCTCCATTTTCTCCACTGTTGGTTCTCCATCACTTTGTTTTTCAACCTCCATGTCTATTGTTCCTGGTTCCTTTTCTACAAATTGTGACTTCTTTGTCACGAAGATGATCCTGGGCTTATGTGGCCTATCAAAAGTAGGGACATCACTTTTATTCCTCATCCTATTTTTTACCATTCTCCATGTTTCTTCTTGAAATTCAACTTTTGATCCTATGATGAAATCTTTTAAGGTGATTCCCTTATTTTCTAACCAATCATTAGTGTTTGCCAATATTGGTTTAAACCTTTTCCTCAAAGAAGTGAACTCCTTCTGAGACCATTAGATTGGGGGAAGGGGTATTAGCGATCTATTCAACATGGCATCTCTTATTGATCAAATCCCCATCATCCACTAGATTTTTAGAGATATCAGTGAGTCCTAGATATTCTATCTGTTCAAAATAGAATCTACTATAGTCCATTTTTTTATGTCTTTTGTAGTCCTCAAATCAACCCAAACATCTTCGATCATAGGCTCATGAAACTGGGTCTTCCTTCCAATTATATCTTTTACACCTTTGTAGTCAAAGTTTGGCCTCCTTTTGAAATGCTTCATGGTTACGAGTTGCATTTTAGTCTCCATAACTCTAGCTTTTCTAGTGATCAATACTAAGAACTTGTTAATTTCAATTGGGAACCTGAAGCTGGGTTTCTTGAGTTCCATCTACTTATTATGTATGATGATTATTTGCCTACACAATTCTATCAAGACCAATTTGTTTGAGGGGAATCTTGGGAGCATATAAGGATAACCTTGGAAAAATCCAACCCACAGATAAGAAAAAGAATGGAACTGTAAGAACATACACCTAAAGTTATTCACAACTGTCTAGGCTTCATCTAATACTCTTTTTTGTTCTAATTGGGGATCAAAGAGACACAAAAATACTACAAAGAAAGCATCATTTACCCTTTTAAAATGATGTATGAAACCCTTCAATGTCAGCTGAGGGTAATTGTACCGAGGTTACTCTCCTATCTCCTTTTGATGTTAAACCTGGGAAGGTTCTCATTGACACCGTAATATACACCAAGTATAACATCATGTAGAATTTGGAGGTAATGGATACTTTCATCAATTGCTCATGTAGATCATTGTTGATTTCTTCTCCCAAAAAAATAACTTGTTTGCCTTGGAGAATTATCTTAATAAAGGGGTACATCCACTCATGAAATAGTGAGGAAGAAGGTAAACCTCTGACCCTGCTGAGAAGGGTGATCAGGTCATCGATTTCTTCTATGAAATCACTCCTTGGAAAGTTTTGTGGACATCTTGACAAGTTCACCCTTGGAGTCATGAGCCATCTATTATTGATTACTTTCTTCACTCTTTCAGGATATTTGTCATATTCCCTTTGTGCTTCAAAAAAAATCAAGTTTTAATATTTTAGTAGTGGGAGGGCACATAAACACCTTATCAATGAATTCAAAGTCTAGTTTGATCACCACATTACCACCAATGTCTAACATAGCTCTAGTATCCTTATTATAGAACTGAGTGCACTGGATAATGATCTCAATGTTGTGAGTGGCTACAGGGAAAGAGGATACCAAATGAATATTGTTCTCAATTATCTTCTTCATTTCATGGTTAGGATTGCTTGATTTGGTTCTTTCCATGAACTCAGCCATATCTACGTGACCAATCTTTGTATCCCTAATATCATCGACATTAGAAGTAACTGAGGTGATTGGAAAAACACCTTGATACTTATACTTCATCATCTTCAAAATTTTTGGAGAAACCTCAGTCATCTAGAAGGGCTTTTGTCAAATGGATGTTGATGAAGAAGGATCCTTGAGAGAAACTGTAACAAGAATCATGATCATGCAATCAGGAGAAAAATGGGCAATCTAGGAAAACTGCATGTTGGTGACCATGACCATAAGAATATGCTTGAAAGGGCTAAGGTGTGAGTAGGCCAAAAATTCAAAAAAAAGTGGGCTTGGAAAAATAAAAGTTTGAAATTTCCCAGAGTTAAGAAAATTTGAGGAAATGCATGTATGGGCGGCAAAAATAGCTACCCTTGCATGTGAGGAAAAATCTTTGTGCATAGGAAGCAATTTTTACTGCCCCTGCTTTGCATGTGAGGAAAAGTCTTTGTGCATAGGTGGAAATTTTTACCACCATTCCGTGTCATCATCATGCAGGGGTGGTAAAAATTATCACCTATGCACATAGGGGAAATTTGTGTAAGGGTAGTGAAAATCACCGCCCTTGCATGAATGTAAAGGATTTGTAATAGTGGCAATTATTTTTGCCCTTACAAGGGTCTATTCAGTTTCACGTAGTGGTGGCAAAAATCTATGCCATTACACCAGTCAATAGATTTTTGGATTTTTAGGTCTTTTGGGTTTTCAAGGGGGAGAGAGAGGAGAGAAATAAAAATAAAACCTAAACAAGAAAAAGAGAGAAACCTAACATGAAGGAAAGAAAAAAATAAAAAACAAAGCAAAAACCTAGAAACAAAAGAGAAGAATGCAAAATCCTACCTGGCAAATCAAAATCTCATGCTTGAAGCTGGAAAAATCATGATCCTACTCATTAACATGGTCAACTAGATGCGAGGAGGAGTAGACAAGATGGAATGATCAAATGAGGTGAAAATGGCATAAAAAGGGTGAAAATCGATGCCAACCACTTGGTGTGCATGGTCATAAATGCCACGTGTGAAAAATGAGATGTGCAGGGGTGGAAAAAATTATTACCTCTACACAAAAGGTAGAGGAAAGATGCAAGAGTGGAAAAAATCACCGCTCTTGCATGGAAACATGTAAGGGTAGTGAAAATTTCTTCCATTACATCTAAGCCTCAATAAAATGCAAGGGCAGTAAAAAATTCCACTCTTGCATGTTAACAAAAAAACAACATATAAGGGCGGCATTTTTTGCCACTCTTGCATGTTTCCATTAAACACTAACTACTAAAAATTTCATCAAAAACTTGACGTTCTAATTGCATCAAGACCATGATGAATTTCACATTTCTTGAGAAGTCATAATGAGGGAAAGTCATGAGCTTTTCAAGGAGTTAGTTGACTATGCTTGAGATCAAGAGAAGCTTGTCTCAAATGATGAACTTAGATTGAAATAGACAAGTTTCGTAGGGGTTGTTCCAAAAATGAGCATAGCTGATTTTGGGAACAATTAGATCCTATTAGGGAACTTCCATCGATCAAACCTTAAAATGATCGATGAGAGTAGAAAATAGTCTCTAAGTGCCTTCATCCATGCCATTGGGGCACGGGGTCAAGCTGAGAAATAAAAAGACACAAAAAACCAAACAAAAATAAATAACATAAGACTATACAAATGTACAAATGAACTCATCTAATACTTCAAGGATTGAAGTATTTCAGATGTTACCCATTGTGAGGTAGTGAGAATGGTGTTCCATCTAGATATCTTAGCAAGAAGCTATTTTCACCATATACTTGATGAATGGTAAATGGACCTCTCCACAAAGAATCAAATTTGTTGTGCATTCCTTTCAGTTCTCTCTTCTTGTCCCATAATAAGACTTGATCTCTAATTTGAAAATCATGAATCTTTGCTCTTTTGTCAAAGAGTTTCTTTACCTAATTTTTATGTGCAGTAATTTGTTCCACTACCGTGGTTTATTGCTCATCCAGTTTGGTTAGGCACATGATCCTTTTGTCAATAGAATTTTCAAAAGTTTGATCTTCAATTGCCTTTGCCAACTTTAGTGCTGATAGTTCCAGGGTGATTGGTATCTCTACATTCAAACCATATAAAATTTGAAATGGTGACATACCTATTGCCCTCTTGGGTGTAATCTTGTCTGCCCATAAAGCATCGAACAATGCTTTATGCCAAGTTCTCTAATTATTATCTACTATTTTTTGGATAATGGTAACTAGATTTTTGTTGCTTGATTCTACTTGACCATTTCTTTGTGGATAATAGTCAGACGAGTGGGAAAGAATAATCTTGTAATAGTAGCAAAACTCAATAACCTCATGAGAAGAGAAATAAGCAACATTATCTATTACAATCTTAGCTGGGATCCCAAATCAGGAGATGATATTTTCTTTAAGGAAATTGCATACCACTTCTGAAGTAGTATGCTTAGTTGGAATGGCTTCCACCCATTTGGTAAAAAGTCTATCACGATAAGAACATAGTCATGTCCAGCACTTGAAGATGGGTTCATGGCACTAATGAAGTCAATACCCCATTATTGAAATGGTTCTTCAATTACTACTGGTTTGAGAGGTAATGCAACCAATTTAGGTTTCCTAATGAACAGTTGAAATAATTCACACCTACGTACCCAAGTGTACGTTTCTTGAAATAGTGTAAGCCAATAGTATCTAGCTCGTAGAATCTTATGAGCCATCACTGGTGTAGAAAAATTTCCTCCACAAGCCAAATTATGGAAGGACTCTAATAATTTACTTTGTTTCACCTTATCGATGCAATGAAGAAACACCCTATCAAGGCTTCTTTTGTATAAACCATTGTCCCATAAGACATAGTTAGCATCCTTTAATTTAACATTCCATTTTTCTTTATAGGATATATGGGTGGAACACTCACCATAGGTAATAAAATGAGTGATTTTGGAATACCACTCATCAGTAGTGGTGACAAAGAAAACTATAGGCACATCTTCAACCTCAATTCCTTCATGTCCTATTTCCTTTGGTATGTTATTAGTAATCAGTTGGTAGAGACCTTTTCCTTGCATGAGCTTGGAAGGTTTGATATCAAAATCAAACTCCTAAATATTATCAATCTAATTGCCCCTTTTAGTGTCAAACTCTTGTTGAGTTAGAATGGACTTCACTGTTGTATCAGGCACCAAAACAATAGTATATGAATTCAGGATATAAAATTTGAAATGCTTTACTGCCTTGACCATGGCATAAACATGCTTCTCCATGTTTGAATATTTAAATTCATGAGCTTTAAGAGGATATCTCATAAATGATATAGGATATTACACACCTTCTTTGTTTTTTTAGACTAAAATCGCTAAAAGTGTATGTTCAGAAGCATAGTTGTATACTACTAAGTCTTTGGTATAATCCAAGCAAACCAGGATTGCAGTATGGGTGATCACTTTCTTGATATCTTCAAATGCTAACTTGCCTTCTACAGTCCAATGGAAAGTGGTTTTACCCTTCATCATGTTGACAATGTGGTGAGTCTTCTCTACGAATTCTGGAATGAATCTCCATAGAAAATTCACCTTTCCAAAGAAAGAATGAACTACAATCTTACTAGCAGGAAGAGTAAGATTTTGGATAAATTTGACTCTTTTTGAATCAATTTTTATGCCTTCTCAAGATACAGTGTGACTGATAATTTTACCTTTTGTAATCCCAAAAATTGACTTCTTGGGATTAAGAGAAATACCATTTTGCCGATAGCATTCCAACACTTGTTGTAAATGATGCACATGATCAGGATGATATTTAGAAAAAATAGTCAAGTCATCAAGATATATTATGATAAACTTTCCTATTATGTCTTTGAAGGCAAGATCTATTGCTCTCTAGAAGGTGGTGTCAGCATTGATTAGACCAAAAGGCATTTGTTGATATGTAAAAGTGCCTCACGGTGTAGTGAAAGTGGTTTTATGTTGGTCTGCTTCATTGACTTCCACTTGATTGTACCCAAAAAAACCATCTAACATTGATAACATTTCTAAACTGGTCACTATTTGAAACACTTGATCCATGATGGGTAAGGGATAGTTATCTTTTAAAGAATATTGATTTAAGTTTCTAAAATCAACACAGATATGAATTTTTTCATTCTTTTTTCTCACCGAGACTATGTTAGCAATCCATGTGGAATGGTAAATTGGGAAAATAATTCTTGCATTCAACATTTTTTGGGTCTCAGAAAGGATAGTACCTAATATTTTGGGGTTGTATTTCCTTTGCTTCTGCTTGTGCGGCAATGACCCAACTTTAAGAGGAATTTCATGCTAAATTTCTTCAAGGCCAAGGGACTTCAGATCATCATAAGAATATGCCAAAACATCAATCTAATGGTGAAGAAGAGTAACGAATTTGAGCTTTTCATTAGAAGTGCAACAATTCCCAATGTTGACCATTTTGGGATTGTCTATTGTACTCAAATTAACTTGATCAAATTCTTTGGAGGAACTTGAATCCATTTATTACTGCTTAACATACCTATCATTATTATCAAATAACTTTTCAAGAGAAACCAAAACTTTTGGAATTTTATTCCCTTTGAGTTGAAGAAACTCTTCACCAACTTTTGAATTTATTTTAGGAACTAATTCTCATGGTGGAGATTCACTACTTTTAAAATAAAGCTCCTCAAAGTTATCCATCTTTTCTAGAAAAGCAATGATTTGATTTTCATCGTTAAACACCTACCAATGATTGGCATTATCAGGTACACTTGGTCAAAAGACCAACTCAACAGTGTACTTGTCCTCTTTGAAATCCTTATGGAGAACCATGAGGGTTGTAAAGACTACCAATGAATCTGCACGATCATTAAATTCTCTCAGCACAGTAGAAATATTGACAACATCCAAACTTTCAATATAATCCCATACTAGATTGTGATAATGTTGCAATCTTTCATTTTGGTTTGGTACAGGTTCCTTACCTAACAAACCATCAGTTCAGCATCTCCCCAAGCATGAAGAATCTTAATACCTTTAGCATGAGCAGCTTTCAATCCAGGCAAAAAAGATTCATACTCGGCGGTGTTGGTATTGCTGAACTATAACTTATATGAATAAGGAAAATTTTCTCCTTGAGGGGATATCAAGACAATTCTAGCTCCAGAACCGATAGAAGAGCAACTGCCATCAAATTGTAAAATCTAGACATCATTAGAGTTTGATCTTTTCAAAGATTTCTCTTCATTACTAAGGGAATATCCTTTGTTATCTTAACTTTTCTCTAACAATTCTTTTGATTTTATATTTGAATTGTCTAAATTTTCACTTAAATAACTTTCATCTGATGAGATAAAAATATCTTCAGTGGTCAAAAAATAGCTACCCATTCCTGATGATTTAAATAAAATTTGAGCTTTGGGGTCTAATGTTTGGGCGACAATATATTTTGACTCTTTCTTAGGAAGTAATTTTTTCATGATGCCTTTAATAGGTATCCTTGCTTCAAATAGATCCATATTCAACTCTTCACCTACATCCTTACAAAAAAATTGTTTGAGCAGGATACCATAGGAATCTGGAACATCAGCCACCAAGACTGTCATTTTGATCCTTTTATCTAAAAAAGCCATGAATGCAAATTAGGAATCTTTAATTTGGCCTAGGAGTGGTACTTGTTTGATCTCCATGTAAAATCATCTATCAAAAGTCTTGGTTAAGGTAAGACCAAGAATCTGCTACCTTGGTGGGCATAACATTGTCAAAGGCTCCAAAGTCTATTATACAGTTGCTCAATTTATGACCATTTATTAGAAGGGAAACATAGAAAGGTTCTATTTTCCCATGGGCAACAGGAGGAGTAGCGACAAGATTATTCTAAGTGGATTTGTTCTTTGAGGAATCAAGAGTCATCTTTGGAAAATCTTATTTTGTAGGGATGGTTTTGTTTTCTATGTATTCAGCCAACCTATCAAACTACTCAGGATTGGCTCACAAGTACTCAACTTCAGTCATTTGAATCTTGGTCTTTCTAGCATGATCAATTATATCAAATAATTGGAATGAACTAGAAATAGAGGAAAGAAGTACATCATCCTGATCTTTATTAGGTGTGGCACTGGTCTGAGGAATAGAATCAGAAGATACAGGATGGTTTGAGGTACTTACTTTCTTATTGGTCACCGGATCCTTTGATTGGAAAGGCAATGAAGTCCCCAATTTAGAAATTGAGACTATTGGATGAGGTTCTTCTCCCACCTTTCCTTTATCATCTTGTTGAGTCAACTAATTTTGGGACCTAGTAAAGATAGCATATGATCCATCAAATACTTCTCCTTTTTTCTTAGCTTCATCTTGGTATTGCAAAAAACTGATATTAGAGTTGCCAGATAATTCTTCTTCTCCTTTTATAAAGAGATTAACATCATCCTCTTGGTCCAACTCAAGTTGGAAAGAGAGATCATGTTCAGTTTCATGATAATTGACTGTTGAGTTGATAGGAGTTGCTTTGATGGCAAGCTTCCCCTATGTGGAAGGAAGATGGTTGGATTGTCCTTGATTTTTATCACCACTACCTTGATATTAATGATTGGGAAATGTCCTTCTTGGTATCTCTTGATAAGGGGGAGTAGACATACCTTGCAACATTTACCTTTTTAGGGCTAGTAGTTCATTTATCAAATTTTACACCATAGGATTTTTGGTGCTCGTGGAAGAACTTTCAGTAGATGAGGAAATTTTATTTTTATTAGAATCTTTTTTATCTTACCTGCTAGGATAAGATCATCTTCAACCTCGGTAGCCAAATTTTGGGATACAGAAAGATTATAGGACTAGCCCACCTCAATAAAAAACTTACTTTAGGAAGTTGAGAGTTGATGAAAAAGCACTTAAGATTATTCGGTGTTAGCTAAGCGATTGTAGGAATTCTATTCCTCAGCTTATTGAATTTAGCAATGAAGTCTCTTATAGGCTCATGGGGTTCCTTCTTCATTTACGTAAGCTAAGCTAACAAGGCATGTGCATCTTCAGCGGGTTTGAACCTAGCCTCAAACTTGGCTTTGAGAGTGTTTCAGTCAGTTATAGTTTGAGCCTGAAGGTGATAAAACCAATCTATGGTAGTGCCTTGCAAAGTTTCTACAAACATTCTCACTACTATATCTTCATATTGCATGCCTATCACACCACATGCTATGTAGAAAGCAATAATATGCTCATCAAGATGGACTTTCCCATTACCATAAAATTTGGGGAAATTCTTTCTTGAATTATGAAGTAGTTCATGTAAAGGTATGGCTAGATTGAGAGGACCAAAAGAGTTGCCCCTAGGACCTTGAGTTTCCATGATATGATGATTAAAGGGAGGGATAACAAATCTTGGTGGGGTAAGTATAGATAAAACTCTACTAGCACTAAGAGTAAAAGCTTCATCTGGTATTGGAGACCTGACATTGGTAGGAGGAAAACTCTTGGTACACTAGAGGGGAGATGGTAGAGGAGAAATCTCAAAATTATTTCATCATACCAACTCAAATATGGGATCAATAATACCTTGATCTCTTTGGATTTGCGTGTACGATGGATCTGCCAGAGTGAAAAATAAAAAAGGACTAGAAATGCTTCAATTTGAAGCTTGAGGCTTCAAAGTGTTCATTCATGTCCCCAGTGGAGTCGCCAAAAGCTGTTGGGTGAATATTTTGTCATCAACTAACTAAAGGAAAAATAGGTATATCAACCACAGTATAATGAGATAAATCTCTCCTCTCAGCTCTCCTCTCAGCAAGGGGAGGCTCCCTATAAACTATAATATACTACTATAAACTAAAAATAAACTCAGGGGTGAGATCATACCATTCATCTCTTTTTTTCAGAGATGATGTTCACAAGGCAAAAGAAAATTCTTGTGTAATAACTGAAATCAATCCTCTTCTTTCATAAATGATGTTCAATAAATAGTAGGAAAACTTCCTGGATAGTAACTAGATTCACAAAAAACCCATGAAAGCACAAAGTCTTTCGTTACTTCTCTTGTTGATTTAGGACTAATAAAACTATAGAATGAAGTGGAGCTCAAAGTCTCCACTGAAAACCATAATAGAGTATAAGATCACAAAAATATAAAAGTATTACAAAGCCTTTCTAATACCCTTTTCACCAAAACACAAGAAACACAAACTAAAGGTAATTCTAGCAGCACAAAATCTTCATAATTAACTTCAGAACATCTTCCTAATAATTTTCACACACTTTGCATATTTAATCAAATAGATGAGATATTATTAGGAAAAATGACATAAGAACAATTCCCTAAATAACAAAAGTCATTCTAATGCAAATTTTGAAATGTAAACTGCTTTCTCATTCATTCAAGAAAATACGATTTACAATCTGAGTTCAAAGTCTCAAAAGGCATCTCAATTTTGGCAAAGTTTTTGCTTCTTATCACCAAAAGATATATTTATAAAAGAGGCTCTCTTTATTTATATATAGAGAAGCCTTGAAGATTTAGGAAAGACTTAAATATTTTGACCTAGTCAAAGATAGAAGTCTTTATTGACTTTGGACTTTCCATATTTTTAAATGTAATTACACATGACAAAAGTACATGTGCAAATGTCCAAAGCGGTTACAAAAGTGCATGTGAAAAAAAGGAAATTAAATCAATGGAAAATTGATTCAAATTATAGCTCCATCTTTCTTTATATAATATTATTACATGGTGATAGCTTCTTATATCCTGATACTATCTGGAGTAACAGTATTCTTGAAAATCATCTTCACCCTGACTATGGAATCTTTCACTATTGTGACCAATTTTGCATGACTAGTTAACCTAGTTTTTAGATTATCCAAAGTTAACTAATTATCCACTATATTATCCATAGAGGCCACCGAGAATGGTTTATCTTCATATTCCTTTCAGAACATACCTTTGAATTTTTGAACCATTTCTTCTGCTAAAAGGAATTGGTTGTCTTGCGATGTAAGTTTGCAAGGTAGCTCCTCAAACTTGTGTAACAAACTAACATCACTTTGTTCATTGAGGTCTTTTGATGATTTGAGGTCACTGATCAATTCCTTAATCACCTGACTCCTATATATCAATGCTTCTTTTATCTCAATATAAGAGTCTCTATCAGTAATGACACCAATTGATACTAGGGTGCTTATTTTCAACTTCTTTTTATCCACCAACTTATCAAGATACTTTTTTATGCTTTCAATATCTTGAGAAATGATATTGATAAGGTCATCTAATTCTGATCTCACTTTCTTCATCTTACCTATTTTATTAAACAACTATGTGAGCAAGGAAATTCCTTGTGTATGCATCTTGTCCAAGTACTATTCAATTACTTTTCCCTTGAGATAAGTCTTTTCTTCTTTCTGAGTCACAGGGTTATCAACAGAGATAGCCTCTAGAGTTACTATTTTTGGAGTGAAAGTTATTCTACTTATTACTGTGGTCAGTTGTTCCACCATTGCTTTAAAATGGTCCTTCATCTCTCTTTCTATGTCAAACTTCTAAACCAAGATGTCCATAGCTGACTGCATATCACTCTTAGCACTTTCATGAGTTATTTTCCCTAACTCAATTTGAGAGATAGAGTACTCATTTACATCAAAATTATCAAGAGTTGCATCTTATGGAGGTTTTGCTATTTCTATAAATTTGTGCCCTTTCTCCTCAATCATCTTTGAAAGAATTTTTGGCTTTTTAGGAGTCTTGACTTTGGCTGACACCATTTTAGTGAAATCAAAGTCATATGGGGAGATGGCCTATTTTTTCCTTTTGGACGTATAAGTCGACAACCAAGGTGGGAGGGCAAAAGTACTTACATTAGTATCAATCTCTATAGTTGGCATTACTAGAGTTTCACCTGCACTGGTGGTGGAAATAATGGGTGGAGTATCAATTAAAACTACACCTATTGCTAAATGATCAAAGGTAGAACTATCTCTGATATCAAAAGATGAAGATGACAAACTGGGGATTGACCCTAAGGAATGAAGAACATCTCCAGAAGTACCTTGAGGGTCATCAAAAATAATTTTTGAAGGAGAGGTAGCTCCAGATGAGGGAATACTAATTGGAAAAATAGGTGGAGTTACAACAGGTGAGTTAGGCAGGGAAGAAGAAATTCATGCGTCTGGTTGTACACCTACTTATGGAGATAGAGTTTCCTTTTCTGGTTGATCTATGGACCTATCATTAATCTCCATTTTCTCCACTATTGGTTCTTTGGCACTTTGTTTTTTAACCTCCATGCTTGTTGTTCTTGGTTCCTTTTCTACAACTTGTGACTTATTTGTCATGAAGATGATCCTGGGCTTATGTGGCCTATCAAAAGCAAGGACATCACTTTTATTCTTTATCTTATTTTCTACCCTTCTCATTGTTTCTTCTTGAAATTCAGCTTCTGATCATGTGATGAACTCTTTTAAGGTGATTCCCTTATTTGCTAACCAATCATTAGTGTTTGCCAATATTGGTTCAAACTTTTCCTCAAAGAAGTCAACTCCTTTTGAGACCATTGGATTGGGGGAAGAGGGGTATTATTGATCTATTCAACATGGTATCTATTTTTGATCAAATCCCCATCATCCAATAGATTTTTAGGGATATCAATGAGTCCCAGATATTCTATCTATTCAAGAGACAATCTACTATAGTCCATTTTTTTGATGTCTTCTGCAGTCCTCAAATCAACCCAAACATCTTCAATCATAGGCTCATGAAATTGGGTCTTCCTTCTGATTATATTATTTACACCTCTATGGTCAAAGTTTGGTCTCATTTTGAAATGCTTCATGGTTATGAGTTGCATTTCAATCTCTATAACTCTAGCTTTTCCAGTGGTCAATACTAAAAACCTACCAATTTCAATTGAGAACCTGAAGCTAGGTTTCTTGAGTTCCATCTACTTATTGTGTATGATGATTATTTTCCTACATAGTTCTATCAAGACTAATTTATCTGAGGGGAATCTTGGAACATATAAGGATGACCATGGAAAAATCCAACCCACAGATAAGAAAAAGAATGGAACTATAAGAACATACACCTGAATTCACTCACAACTATCGAGGCTTTGTCTGATACTCTTTTCTATTCTAATTGGGGATCAAAGAGACACAAAAATATTGTGAAGAAAGCATCATTTACCCTTCTAAAATGATGGATAGAACCCTTTAATGTCAACTAAGGGTAATATTGATATACCGAGGTTACTCTTCCGTCCTTCTAATGTTAAACCTGGGAAGGTTCTCATTGATTCCATAATATACACCAAAGATAATGTCATGTAGAATTTGGATGTAGTGAATACTTTCATCAATTGCTCATGTAGAGCATTGATGATTTATTGTCCTTAGAAAATAACTTGTTTACCTTGGAGAATTATCTTAATAAAGGGGTACATCCACTCATGAAATAGTGAGGAAAAAGGTAAACCTCTTACCCTGCTAAGAAGGGTGATCAGGTCACTAACTTCTATGAAATCACTCCTTGAAAAATTTCATGGCCATCTTGACAAGTTTTCCCTTGGAGCCTTGAGCCATCTATTATTGATTACTTTCTTTGCTCTTTCGATATATTTATCATATTCTCTTTGTGCTTCAACAAAATCAAGTTTTAATACTTCAATAGTGGGAGGGCACATGAACACCTTGTTGATGAATTCAGAGTCCAGTCTGATTACCACATTACCACCAATGTCTAACACAGCTCTAGTATCCTTATTTTAGAACTGAGCACAATAGAGAATAAACTCAGTGTTATGAGTAGCTATAGGGAATGAAGAGACCAGATGAATATTGCTCTCAATTATCTTCTTCATTTCATGGCTGGGATTGCTTGAGTTGGTTATTTCCATGAACTCAGCCATATCTATGTGACCAATCTCTATATCCCTAATGTCATCGACATTAAAATTAATTGAGGTGATTGGAAAAACACCTTGATACTTGTACTTTATCATCTTTAACTTTTTTAGAGAAACCTCAGTCATCTAGAAGGGCTTTCATCAAATGGATGTTGATGAAGAAGGATCCTTGAGAGAAACTGCAATAAGAATCATGATCATGCAATTAGGGGAAAAATGGGCAATCTGGAAAAATTACATGTTGGTGACCATGACCATAAGAATGTGCTTGAAAGGGCTAAGGCATGAGTAGGCTGGAAAGTCAAAGGGAAGTGGGCTTGAAAAAACAAAAGTTTTAAATTTCCCAAAGTTAAGAAAATCTGAGGTAATGCATGCATGGGTAGGGTAGAAAAAATTGTCGCCCTTGCATGTGAGGAAAAGTCTTTGTGCATAGGCAGTAATTTTTTCTGCCTTTACATGTGATCATCGTGCAGGGGTGGCAAAAATTGTTGCCTATGCACATAGGGGAAATTTGTGTAAGGGTAGAAAAAATTTCCACCCTTGAACGAATGTAAAGGATTTGTAATGGTGGCAATTTTTGTTGCCCTTACACGGGTCCGTTCGGTTTCATGTAGTGGCAGCAAAAATTGACGCCATTACACCAATCAATGGATTTTTAGATTTTTAGGTATTTTAGGTTTTCAAGGGGGAGATGGAGGAGAGAGAAATAAAAATAAAACCTAAACAAGAAAAAGAGAGAAACCTAACATGAAGGAAAGAGAAAAATAAAAAACAAAGCAAAAACTTGGAAATAAAATAGAAGAACGTAAAACCCTATCTGGTAAATTGAAATCTCATGCTTGAAGCTAGAAAAATCAGGATCTTACTCATTAGCATGGTCAACCAAATGCAAGGAGGAGTAGACAAGATGGAAAGATCAAATGAGGTGAAAATGGCATAAAAAGGGCAAAAATTGATGCCAACCACTCGACACGCATGGCCATAAATACAGTGCATGAAAATTGAGATGTGCAGGGGTGGAAAAAAAATTTGCATCTACATGAAAGGTGGAGGAAAGATGCAAGAGTGGAAAAAAATTTTGATCTTACATGGAAACATGTAAGGGTGGCAAAAATTGCCACCATTACATCTAAGCCTCAACAAAATGCAATTGTGGCAAAAAATGCTGCTCTTGCATGTTAACGAAAAAACATGTAAGGGCAGCATTTTTTGCCACTCTTACATGTTTTTGTAAAACACTAACTCCTAAAAATTTCATCAAAAACTTGACATTATGATTACATCAAGACTGCGATGAATTTCACATTTCTTGAGAAGTCGTAACGAGGCAAAGTCGTGAGCTTTTCAAGGAGTTAGTTGACTATGCTTGAGATCAAGAGAAGCTTGTCTCGAACGATGAACTTAGAGTGGAACAGACAAGTTTCATAGGGTTTGTTCCAAAAATAGAATAGCTGATTTTGAGAACAACAAATAGATTTACAAATTCTTTAGGAAAACTAGTGCTCTTGAAGGCTTGATAACTTGAATTCATAGTTAGCAGTTCATTGGTTAATAGCAAAGTGATTTAATGTTCTCAAGATTATGTATACATTTATTAAAGCTTGATAATTGAATTCCCAATTAATATGAAGTTGATACATCAATTTCTTTTAATTTTATTTCCTATTTTAATTTAAAATTGACAAGTCAACTTTGGGAGGTGTATTTTTTGTTGTGTGCCATCTTTTTGTTAATTCTAAGTGCTTAGTCAAAACTTTACGATAAGTATCCATTTCTCATTTCTTCATATTTTATCCTAGATTAGACCCTCACATAGGTATCTACTTAATAAAAAATTTAATACCTATTAAAATCTTGGGGATTCGAGGTTCTTTCTAATCCAAAATATGTACTTATAAAAAGGCTCTATGTATATGGGATGGTACCATGTGGAAAAAACTCAGGGTTATAGAGATCTAAGGATTATGAGATTGTAAATTTGAATGATAAGATACAAGTTCTAAGGTCATGACACATGGAAAACTCTTAATATCTTAGATCTTTGGAACCTTTTGATCCATACTTTATCTTGGCAGGCTCTAAGATTTTGATATTAATCCACATGGGTAGATCTTGGTGCCTTAGAGACTCTAAAATTTTGCTTTTAGTACCTTTCTCTACTAAATTTTGGGCTTCTAAGAGGATGACATGTGAACATCTTGGGGTATTAAAAAAATAAATTTTTGACCATGTTTTTTTACTGGAAAGTCTTGGGTTAACAAGATTCTACCATGTGGATGGTTCAAGTTAATCTAAATATTTAGAACCTTTTAGTTATGTAATTTGTCTATCAGACCTTCAAACTTCACAATATGACACATGGATCGATATCATTAATCTAGGGAGAACCAAACTTTTTAATGTATCTACAATTGATTTGATCTAGGTGACTGGGATTCTACCACTTTGAACAATCTAGAGAACTCAGGAGTTTTGAACATAATCAACATATTGTGATCCTTCAGAACATGGGTCAATGATATTATTCCACTTGGAATGATCTTTGAAGTCTAGAAACCCTTTTGAAATTTATTGTGTATTTTCTTCTTGTTGACTCTAAGTGATGGAGATGTCACCACATAGAGGAATATTAGGGTTCTCAGAAACTCAAGGACTTAGAACTTTTCATGAAGACTAGTTGTGTCCAAGGTTTACAAGATTTTAACATTGAACATCTCTCGCTAACCTAGATACTTAGAAATTTTAGGTAGAATGTCAAGTGTATCAAATGAATGAGATAATTCCATGTGGAATGATCTTGTTAATATGGATGCTCAGGAGGACTCAGAACTTTTATTGTAGTTATGGTCAGTTATGGGTGAATGAGATGTCAACACTTGTAATCTATGGAATATGATGGAGATATAGAATTATGGGAACTCATTGCACATCAAATTCTTAAACAAGATACATATTTTCATTAGTCCTATTAGTTTCTTAAATCAAAACATGATATTTAATACACATTTGATCAACAAAGAAAAGAATCAAATGTGAAATAATTCAAGAGTAGTACCTAAACTTTGATTTTCTCCTTTTTAGAATAGTTGTAATAAAATTAGACTATAAACAATCCTTATGATTGTATACATTTGATTAATATTAGAGTTTCTAAGGTTGATATAGAACATGAATATAGATGTCGTAACAATAATGGGTCCCTATTTGAATTTTTTAAAATGGGGTGTGTTGGGGTATAACAAATTGTCACTTAGTGGGGAAATATTCTATAAAATTTGAGAACCCATAATCTTAGTTAATGCATCATATAAAAAATTCAATCCCTACAAGAAAAGAATAAATGAACTGGTCCACTAAAAATGAATCATCCTTCCTCATGCAAATATTAACCATTTTCATTCCTAGGATATGTGTGCATTTTCAAGGTATTTTTTTTACCTCTTATTATGAGAGTTTTGATAGAAACATGGACATACACCATAGGTTTCAATTTTATTTCAAAAAGGGAAGCCTAGGCATTGCTCTACTCCTATCTAGGTCTTTATATCCTTGATATAGATACCTTTGATTCCACTCTAAACCTTGATCTATTGCCATCCAAGTATCCATAACCCTGGTAGAGGTTACGTGAATGAACCTTCCTCCATAATTATTTTTGAATAACACATATGTAATAAGGGTTGGGAATCACCATTAGTTGCGTGTATGTATAATAAAACTTAATTTTTATCAGCATATCCATACTAGTGTGCATTTATTTAAATGTTTATTATATATCATCCAAGTTTTAGTATGTAATAGTGTAGTTTATCTTTGGAAATGAAAGTTATTTCTAAAATTTGTATGAGCATATCAAAGTAAATTTCAAAGATCCAGTGAACCTATTGAATCTTGAAAAATTTTAATTAAGTCATAACAAATACCTCAATACTAGAGCCTCAAGTACTACCCCAAAAAATCTTGGTAAGTGTCAATTATGTTTCCTTATATGTCATCCCCTTGATTTTATTATGTCTTTCATAATTCTAGTATAATAGGTTGATTGGATTATTCTATAATTTTAAGAAAACTAACCTAGAAAGCAACAACACTAACTATTAAAAACTAATGCAAAAAATTGGAATATACTCTAGAAAGTAGGAAACCTAATATACTCATATTGATCCATGCATCCTCATAATCATTCAAAGGATTCTCTAGTTAGAGAAACCGTGAAATAATGCTTTAAAAATTATCCATTGACTATAAAGGCAAGTTCATTACCTCGGATTCCTTCAAACTAGATACATTATTACCTAGGATTTTAGATATTTGATACGTACCAATCCATAAAGGAGTGAACTTATCATGATGGAATTTATTCTCATGTTCCTCATCCCATAAAATCACTAGTTCTAAAATCTTGAAGGCCTTGATTTTATATCTTTTATAAAATAAACTTTTGATAATGTCTTGGTGTTTATTGTAGCTATGTAGTTATTTAGTTCATCTATCTTCCATTTGCATTATGTCAAGTATTATGGATTAGATTCTTTCATCTCCTCCCATGTACTCTTACATAAATTGATATGTTGGTAACTTGAGAGTGACATGTAGGAGTGGTTGTTGTCCATACACTAGTCAAAAAGTTGAAGCCTTAAGGGCTTGCTTGTGTCTTGTTTTTTCTACCCATAATGCATACTTTAGTAATAAATGTCATTCTCTTGATTTATCTTGTGTTGAATTCTTGATGGAATCCATTTGATTCTTGTTAGTAGAATCAACTAATCAATTCCCTTAGGTATAATAATTTTATGAAAACTTAATGGTAATCTACTTTTTGTAGGCCCATTTAGTGAATTATGTAGATTGAAAAGTTATACCATTGTCATAGACCAATGAGATGGGAGTGAAAAACCTAGTCAGTATGTTTTTTTCTAAAAATTTAATCACATATTTGGCTCTATAATTATTTATGGCCACAACTTATATCCATCTAATATAATAATTAGTGGTTCTTAGGAAAAATTTATGCCCTATTGAGGAATTTAGGTTAATTACTCCAACAAAGTCAAGAGCCCATTGAGCAAAAAGGCACCCCTCAATGAATAGCTTTAAAGGCATGGTAGAATTCAATTCTATTTTTATAAATACTTGGCATTCATGACACATCATGACATGGTTATAGGTATATTTGAAAATTGTAGGCTAGTAATATCTCATCCTCAAGATTTTATGAGTTATGGCATTGCTTAATGGATGTCCATTTCCTACTCTTTGATGTAATTTATTTAGGATGTTTGTAGCTTCCTCTCTTGAAACACACCTTAAATAGATTCCTTCATAATTATTCCAATATAAGACTCCCTTTTTATCATATAATGGGTTGATTTGAGCTTAAGGGCTCATTTTTATTCTTTATTCAAATCAAGAGAACATGTACCCATGAGTAAGTAGTAGATAATGTGGGTATACCATTCATCACTAGCCATTTGAGTTTGATTGGTATATTCAATGTAAATGCATGGATAAATTTCAATCCTGATGTAAATGAAACCTGATACCATGTTTTTGGGTTTTATTTCAAGATCAAACTCCTATATTTTTTCCATTCATTTTCCTCTTTTTCACCCAATTCATTATGGCTGAGTGTGAGCTTGACAACTAGGTCTAGGAAAATGGCACATGTCTTGTTTTTGATAATATAATTCTTAAACTTATTTTAAAAATTGATCATTACATATATTTTTTTATCTATCATTCATTACTTTAATTTTACATCTTTCAGATTAGTAATCATAAAGAAAATTAAATGTTCATTATCATATAACTTTTATATGAGTATTGTTGCTATAATATATTCTGAAGAAAATGAATAAAGGAATAAATCCCTAGTGAAGTATAATATGATCAAGATTAGAGCTTGAGCAATGTTATTTTTTATATCCTAAAAATCTTTATTGGATTCAATTATTCATTTTATTTTAGTGTCATATTTCAACTTGGCATTAATGGCTTAACAATATTTGTAAATCTAGAAATAAATTTCCTTAAAAAAATTATCTTAGTAAATAAATACTTCAATTCTTTCTTATTTTTAGGAGGTTTTATCTTGGAATGGATTGGATTCATTCTAGGTTAATGGAAATCCCATATTTATTAATGACATGGCCTAATATATTTCTTTCAGTAACTCTAAATATGTTCTTCTTTAGATTGATGTATATTCCATATCTCCTACACGTGTCGAATACCTTTTGTAGATGATTTGCATGATCAGCTCTATTATTTGAAAAAATTGTTAGGTCATCCATGTAGATGATTATCCACTTTCCAAAAATTCCTTGAAAGGCAAATTCCATAGCTTATGGAAGGTTTATCTTACATTTATTATGCCAAAATGCATTCTTTTATATGCAAAAATCCCCCACTTAGTGGTGAAGGTTATCTTCAATCTATCTTCTGATTATACTAGTATTTTATTATGGCCTAACAATCTATCTAGAAAGGACATCACCTTACACCCACTAACTATTTCTATCACCTCACCCAAAGAAAGCAAAGGATAGTTATCCTTTTTTGATGTTCAGTTCAGATTTATGAAGTCAACACATAGCCTAATTTCCCCATTATTATTCTTGATGGGCACTAAGTTGGCCACCTAGGTATAATGCCTAATTGGAAAGATGATCGTAGTGTCCAATAGATTTTGTACCTTTGTCTAAATAAGGGGATCTAAAATTGGATTTACTAGCATTTATTTCTCCCTAAAAGGATTATGTTTTGGCTTCAATGGGATAGTGATGGTGATGACCCTAGGATCAAAGAACTTGAGATCTTCATATGTCCAAGAAATCACATATTTGCATTCTATCAATAGACCATTTAACTTTAGTTTCTCACTTTCAATGCAACTCAAGCCAATGTTTACATACTAGGGTTGTTGATAATTTTCGAAATTCTCTTTATTAAAATCATATTGAGTTATTTTAGGTTATTTTTAGTTTTAATCTTATGGATCCATGTCAAAATCTCACTCTAGGGATACCATCCCCATAGGAATGTGTTTCTCTTTCAGTTATAGGATTTCATCTTCTCTTAAATCCTTTATATTCATGGGTTCAACACCATTTGATCTATTATCTAGGATTCAAAGGCTCCAAAACTATTCATAAATTGTATGATCTATTGATCATCATAAAATACCTAAAAGTTCTCCACATTGTCTAGGATAGAGGGGCAAGGAACTAGTTCCATAGATGATTTCTACATATTGGATTCTTGAAGTGGTGTCAAGTTGGTAGCTAAAGATACTAGTGAATTTTCCATCTAGTTTTCTTCCCTTGGGATGGATTTGATGTTGAATGCTTCAAAGGATTCAATCAAATCCCATGCTCAATTTTTTTACTTCTTCAAGTTAGCAATTTTTCATTTATATTTCTTTCTGATGTTGTTATTGGTTAACAACCAAATCTGAATCATTGAATATCAAGAACTACTTAACATTATTTTTTCAATGTGAACTATACAATGATGATTATAGATTCATACTCAACTCAAATATTAGTGTAAATAAATTGTAATATGTATGCCATTAGATATTTCTTCTCCTCTTATTTGATCAATTTTAGAGTAACACCTAAACCTTGTTTAAATCTAGCTCTCTCAAAATGGAGAGTCCATAACTAGGAAGTACCTTCAAATTATTATTCATGAGGTTCTTGATTTATAGTGAGAGTAAATACACCTACATGTGAGACTAAAAACTCAACCTTCTTATTCTTGTCATTATACTTTATGATTAGGTAATTTATCTTTGGTTCTCAATCTACATGAATCTAATTGGCTACCCCTTTCCAAGGTAGCCACATATGTGAGAAGTTTTTTTCCAAGTATCCATTCAGTTATTTTAACTAATCATGACTTAATAACAATCCATAGGCTTTAAGAATGTCCATAACCAAAATGTCTATGTACTATTGCAAACATGGCTCGAAGGCAAGTTGTATGTGCATGTTTATTATCTCTCCAATGCATGGCATAGAGGATTTATCCATTTGTAGGACCATTCATTTAGATTTATCTGGGATCAAATCTAGTTTCTTGCATATAGTTTTTGCCATCAAATTGGTCAAGGCACCTGAGTCAACTAGAAAATTATGAATATTATTTTCAAACATTATAATTGTTAACAAAAAATCTAGTACCTAAGGCTTTTCATTATAGATGGCCATGTTTTCATGTGTAGATTTTGATTTGTCAATAGATGATCTTCCAGTCAAGGCTTTGATCAATAATTTTCTTTGTTTGGTGATCTAAGCTAGCTCATGAAGATTTATATTTACCTTGAAGTTATTCATATCTTAAACAATATTGTACCCTCCTTTTATCTTTGGTTCTATAATTTGAAACTAATAATTCCCTCTTAAATTGAGTAGGTTATGGTTTGCCTTAGGATCTAGAAGTATAATGGCATTGTTGTTAGGAGGCAATAAAGTGGTAGTAGGTTGATTATTCCTTACATTGTAATTATTCCTATAAAACTACTATAAAGCATGGATCTTGTAAGTATTATCTTTAGGTTCATTTTCATCTTCCACTAATAATGGAAATTCAAGTCTCAAATACTATTTCTATGCTGGGAGGACCTGGAGTAGTAGAAAAAAAGGCTCTAACTGATTTTCAAAGCTTTCTTATATGTCCATTTCTTTTTGAAATATCTCAAAGGTGGTGTAGAACTATATGTAGCCTATCTCACCATGTTATGTTGTATTTTGGACTTGGAATCAATTATTAAGTGTTTCTTATAAGATGTTTATTTAAGGCATCTTGTTAAGTGGTTGTTGTTCTATGTTATCTATTGAAATGTTTTTTGTATCTTTGATGTGTAAAATTATGATTGGTATTCTACCCCATGGTATTTCCCATCCAATTTTTCATGATTAATAACTCATTGTTCAGCTTCTATACCATTCACTAGATGGCATCCAACTCTAATTTTGTATAATTATAATGAATACCTTGTGTAGTAGTAGTATTGACTAGTATCAAAGATTGATTCTAGTTTTGGTGGTTAGATGTAGATACAAGATTGTTCAAGAAGTTAAGATGTTGGTTAGGTGGATCATTGGATAAAGGAAATTAGGTGTACACTTAGTTTTGATTTTCATCCACAACATTTTCATTAGAATTTGGAATTGGGTTAAGGCATGGGAAATTATGATGAATATTAAGTGAAGCTAAGGCTTGTGACTAAGGATTCAACTGCCTGTAAATTTTAATAGCCTCAATATAATCTAGGGTTAGTGTAACTATATTAGGCACTTTATGGAGAAAAACATCTATCATGGAATCCAAAGCATTTTCATACATTTCAATGGTTAATGCTTCATTAGGTTTATAAGTGGCATTAACTCAGATATTCACTTTTTGGAATATCACATTAAAATCTCTTATTAGATAATTGGGTTCTATACTGATGCTTGAAAAGTGTTGATATACCATAATTTGGCTAGTGACATGTCCAAATTATGCCAAAAAAGTATGTTAACACCGATTCTAAGATGTAATCATTTTTTTAGGATGTTAAGGAACTAGTCATAAGTAATATCTTGCAAGGTAAAAGGGAAGAATATGCATGCCACATATTTTTGGGTTATATTTAGTATCCTCAAATCATTCTTGAAAGAATTTATGTTTTCTTTGGTAGTCCTAACTCTTGAGGGAGAAAAAGAAGATACTTTTTAAGGTTTATAGGTAAATCCTCTACATCCCCAAGAAAAATAATGGTAGAGACAACCAACCAAGTTAGGGCCATCATATGTGGAGGAAGATGATATATTTTATTTTGGAAATAGGATTGGATTCAAGGTCCTCTTAAAACACCTTTGTCTAACCTAACTTTCCTATGGATTTTTCAGAGGTGGGAATAGTAATTCAGTATCTAAGGTAGATCTTATTATCCTTTTGGGTATATCCAATGCAACTCAAGTGATATTCCCAAAGAAAAAAAGGTTATAGGTTCAAGGCCCTTATTTTTGCAATAGATAAATTATTATTGATCTATGTTTTATACACACTAGGTAACCTTATAAGGTAGCCTCTAAATTTTTAGGATCGGTGAATAAATATTCACTCTAAGGCATGAGTTATAGGGTATTGGGTTTATAAATAACCTGATGGTGGAATAGAAGTGAACAGAGCAATTGTTTACCTCAGATGGTTCAAATATGACATGAGTTTATACCTACTTAGGATGGATGAATGGATTGATGATAAATCTAACCTAAAGTAGGCATGATCAAATAAAACCCAAAAAGAAAGAAAAAGGTAGGATAAAAAATAAGGCTTTTTGAATCAATTAAAGATGAAACTTTATAGACCAAATATTGAATTAGGGGTTGGAAAATTAGTCAAAGAACTAATTCTTTCTATATGTTATTATTAGTATATAAATAATCAAATATAATTAATATTCCAAGGAAACTAGAATATAGTGAATCTTAATACACATAATCAAAGGTTAATACATTTGTGAAATTGCAATTATACATCTACAAAGGTAGATTATGATTATTACACATAAAGTATTAAAATTAAATAATGCATAATATGAATAATTGTATCAAATAATACTTATATAGAACTTTAAGACTAAAATACCATAATGATGGAACTTCTTTAAAGACTCATAGACTTAGATAAGAACAAGATTTGCACATCAAGATAAATTGCAAAACAATCCTTAGAATTTATTATTTATCTTAATATCCATAACTCTACTCTAGTTATAATTAGTAAGATACAAGTATATATAATATTTGGGATGGGTTTCTTCATCCTCCAATAAAAATTATAAAATTACAATTTCTAATCTTAGGACTCATGCAAGGTATGCATGTACATGATACAAAATAAAATAACTAGCTAAAATTTCATGGTTACAATATAAATATATACATGCCCAAAATAGAATGAAGATATGAGTATTTTTAACAATAGAATACATGAAAATATATATGCCTATATTTAACTATGATGTCAACTAGGTACTACCCAAAGAAGGATTCTATGAACTTAAGGTGGAAACTAAAGTTGATGGAGGTATTGTAGAAAAAGAGATAGTTGTTGTTACTGATGAAACACCTGTAGACTAAGGAGGAGTAGGAATTGTATGATGAAATAACCTTTGAGGCTAAAATATTAATTTATATGTTGCATGAGTAGTAGACACTATCCTAAAAACATCTCAACAACATTCAAATTTAAAAATAGTGCATAGGTAGACTCAAATTATTTATTTATAATATCAAAATTGAGCATAGAATGAATATTTTACCAACTTCACTCATCAACCTTTGATGTTTAGTTTCATAGGATTTGAATCCCACCCTGAGTGCCTTTACTTTGGTCACTTTGTCCTTTAAAAAATTTATAAGCTACATAATCTCTTCTCTAGTCTTGTCTACACTGTACCTCCACTTTGAAATTATAGGTAGCTACTTTAATAAGTGTGTCAAAATTGGGATTTTTATCAATTTGCCCATAGAGGTTATCATGTTTGTGACCATCATATCTTTCAAATTTTTAGTGTCCTCCTTTTTTTGGCATATTAGTTAGGTTATCAAAACTTTCATCTGAGTGTGCCACTTGAAACCACCATATCTCTTCAAAATTATATATTTTAAGGCCCAAGCTACCTCTAATGTAGTCATTAAATTAAAATGGCTATATAAATTATTTCTCATGCATTAAAACAAGAAGTTGAGTATTTTATCAATTTATTTTAAATAGCTCCAAAATTTTATTATTCTTCCCCATTCCAGTTGTGACTTTCCCCTAGAAGTCATGATTGTATTAAAAATTGTATACAACCTTGTAGCTACACTTTATAAATTATCCATAATCTTCCTAAAATTTTGATTGATCTATTGTGGCAATAGTATTTATTTATCCTACTCTTGAATTTTGTACATTTATTTAATTTCCTCCCTTTTGTGTATATAAAAGCATAAAAGTCCTTTATATACTTCATGGGGTCATTATGGATTTTTATTTTATTTCTTAATTAGGGGGATATATTTTCCCTTTCATCCAATTTACTTCCTCCCCTATGATTTTATCCACTCCCTTCCTCTTCCTCACTCTTTGAATTATACCACTCTTCTTTTCAAAATGAGTACTTATTACATGCAATTTAGAGAGGACCAATCCCATCCTATTATTATTCCTTTCTTATGACTCCTTAACCTAGGTAGGCACAATGAGCTCTCCTTGTTCTTCTATCTGAATAGTTTCTCGGGTAATGGAATTTGGTATAAAACATTATGGGAGTATGAAAGTACTTATTTGGATGGGGATTTGGGGAAGTGGAGGAATGACCCTGATCCATTCTAAAAAATCCTCTAGGGTGTAGTCTTTACTACATATCTGGTTTGCCCTAAAGTTTTCATGATAGTCATTATGGAGGATTTAGTTGGATTTGGTTGGGATATGGATAAATCTAACTAAGTGGATGGCCTTGGTGGAGATCAGGGATTGAAGATAGATATTGTGACCAAATATTAAAAATGGGCCTTCTTTTGGTCCTAAGGATTTTCATTATTGAGGTAGTGGTTGTATAAATAAAATAATATAAAGAATCAGAGACTGGACCTAAAGAATTAGAAATTTGTTACTCAGTATGTTAATGTGAAAATGAGGATAAAAACTATGTTTATTTAAAATACCTCTATAAGGACTCAAAATGGAGAGAGATATGCAATAGTTGGGCTAGTGGATGGTAAATTAACCATTTGAGAATATTTAATAGTAATAAAAGAAGAGAGAGATGACACTACCTTAATAAAATCCTACCTTCCCTCTTTAGCGAGAATCTATGTACTTGAGTTGGATGCTAATGTATCTATTAGAGTAGTTGATATTAAAACAATAGATTCTAGGGAAAGACTTAAATTTGAGGCCACAAATGCTTGAGTGAGGCCCAACGTAGGGAATTCTTAAAATGTGGACTATCAATATACCTCTATTGTCTTGTCTTGAAGCTTTATTTCTTATTCTATTACTTCATATTCACCCAATATTTTTATGTCTATAGATTCCTCTTCATCTATTATCTCAAAGAAATTTGTTTCCTTTTCAAACTCTATGTTTGTTCTATAAACCCACTCCTTTTCAGTTCCCCATCTTCTATTTTCTTCATCACTTCCAATACCTAGACAACTTTCAATTATTTTGTTCTTCTTTTAGGTATTTCCTTTCTCTTCTATGATTTTTCATTTATAAGACCTCATTTGGTAAGTGGACATTCTATAGGTATTTACTCTAGTGGCATATTTGGAGTTGAAACTAGATGAGTCATGGGATTCCTCCTATAGGTGACCATAAATGGTTGATAGTCATAGGGACTTGCCCTAAAGTGGATGGAGTGGGGGATGAAAGCACTTTAGTAGTGGAAGGTATAATTTCATTATAAATGGTATGAGAAACATGGGATTTAGGTATTGAAATTGTAAAAATCATATGTGCAAAAGATAGAAGTGTTTAAATTAAAAATATGGAAGTTATTGATGCAAGTAAGCCTTGTAAAATGTAAGAAAACTTACCTACTAAACTATAGTCAATGGGGTTTATGGTTCACAAAAAATGCCACTACTTTTTGACTTAAATCTTTGGTAATCCTTATATGATCTTATTTCTTAGTTGGATATCCAGCTCTCCATGAGAGGCACTTTCTCCTAGAAATCTAGCTTCTATTTATTATGGTGAAGATGGTTGATCATGCTTAGGTAATAACTGAGTATGTGGCCAAGGATATTGATATATTGCAACCTTATTTGATTTTTCCATTATTTTATTCACATGTTCGATTATGATAGAATAATCATATTGAATCCCCTAGGTTACCACCATTGGTATTTTATGCTTAGTCATCAGCCTATAAACCTCATAATCATCTACAACATTCATGAAAAAGGGATCATGCTTATAGCTCTTGTGGTCTTATGGAATATGGAATCTCTTCCTCATTAGGTCACTAAAGTACTGCCTCACTCTACCTTTGGGATCCCAATATATATACTATGCCTAGCTTAGCCCATAGTGGGTTTTGGTCCTCCCAATTGAGCTGAGATTCCTCATTAGTGTGTATTGCATCTGGCCAATGCTTAGAGTAACCTCATAATAATATCCTTGATGTTTGATATGTATATCCTCATCCACACTATTATAAATTTGAAAGGCTATCTCTTGCTCTACAACTTTATCAAGAACAAAATGAGGGAGATTCAAAGAGGCATACCTACTTCCTTTTTATCCTAATTAAGTATAATAAAGATAAATCTAGTATTCTCCTATCTTCAAAATAATTTTCCTTATGTTCTATAAATATTAAGGTATGGAGTGCCCATAACTTGATTTCTCTCTTGAACTTATAAACATGTAGTAGAGAGAAGTCATCATAGACCATAGTGTTCACTTACTCTATAGATGGTTCCTAGAGTTGCCTATATATTATATACATTATTCCCATGATGGTATACATTACATACGACATCATGTAATAATTTCCATCTAGTGGCCTTTCATAAAACTTTAGCATTTGTGCCTTGAGTTTGACATTTATGACCTTTTTAAGTGTCATGACCTTATCAGAAGTTAGAAATATATCTAAAAGGGAACCCATTCTTCATGTATGTAGGTGATACTATAAAATCCATACAACCTATTCATCAAGGCTATATCTATCTTAATGCCTGGCCTAAATTTTGTTATAGATATTAAATAAATAACACCTCGAATGTTCAATTTCTATCCCTTAGCCAGCCACTTCTTAAGCTTTCCCTTGACTATGTTATGGTCTAGCCATGCATTGGTTATGACCCAGTTATAATTAATTTTAGACATTGGTAGGTATGTATATTTATCAAAAACATCCCCAAAAATATATGTGACTGTATTCCTTTGAAGTCTAAGGTGTAAATAGTCTCCAATAATAGTTCTGTTTAAAAACAAATCATGAGGTAGGTCAATATAAGGCATTACCTCTAATTTCATTGCTATATTATGGAAGCCCATGTATTTTATTGGTGATAAATCATATATGTATATATTTCTAACATCATCAATCTAATTCTAGAATGAATATATATTGATGCTTTCAATCTTGTCCCAAAGAGCTGAGTAGTGGGGAATGAAATACATGTTGTCAAAAACTATGTTGAGATACTCAGTTGCTCCTATGATAAAATATTGAGAAGGTAAATATCTATATTATTTATATGAAGAATCCATTATTTTGTTTCTTAATTAATATCAATATTTTAATATAATAGATTTTAGAATTATTTAGCATGAAAACTATGGATCTTGAAAGCTTAATAGCTTTAATTCATATTTATAAACTCATTGATTAATAAAAAAATGATTTGATGTTCTTAAGATTATGTATATATTGCTTAAATATTGAGACTTGGATGCCAAATTCATATTAATTTAATTTATTAATTGATTTTAATTTTGTTTCCCATTTCAGTTTGAAATTGATAAGTTAACTTTGGTAGGTGTCTTTTCTTTCATGTGGTAGCTTTACATTAATTATGAGTACTTAGTCATCACTTCATGACATATGTAATTTCCCATTTATTTAGATTTTAGCTTTGATGTAAACGCTCTCATAGGTATCTAGGATATTCCCCTCTAAGATTATGACACCTTCCATGATCTCATTTACTCAGAGAGCTCAATTTTATAATTATCCTTTATAACTCTACAAGTTATGACTTAACAAAATTATGCCACCTTTTGCGATCTTAAGAACTCAAGGTTATTTAAAATCCAAACTATGTACTCTTTTAGAAACAATATATATACATGGGATGGTGTGACATGTAAAAATACCAAGGTTCTAGAGTTATGAGTTTTATCACCTTGTACTCTTAAATGATAAGCTAAGGGTTCTGAGATCACAACACATGGATGGATCTCAAGAAATTATATACTTGTAACATTTTGAGCTATGATTTGTCTTGATAGGCTTTAATTTTTTGAGATTACACCATGTGGGTAGCTCTTAGTGCCTTGAATACTTGATTAAAAAAATTGGTACCTTCCTTTGAAAAGTTTTAGGCTTTTAAGAGGATAAGTGGATGACTTGGGGAATCTAGAGAAAACTAAGTTTTGACCATATGCTTTTGACTAAAAATTCCAAAGTTAATGATATTATACCACATGGATGGTTCACATTAATCCATAGACTTAGAACTTTTGGTAGTGTAATTTATCTATCAAGGCTTTAACTTCCATGATGTCGATGCGTGAGCAGATCTCAAGAATATAAGGAGAACCAAATTTTTTAATGTATCTACAATTGATTTGATTTAGGTGAATGGGACTTCCACTTGTCATAATCTATATAACTCAATATTTTTTAACATAATCAACATGCCATGATCCTTTAGAACATGGTTCAGCGAAACTATACCACTTGGCATGGTATCAGAAGTTTAAAAACCCTTTTGAAATTTATGATGTATTTTCTTCCCATGGACTTTGAGGGAAAAATATGTCACCAAGTGGATCAATGTTGGGGTTTAAATAAACTTAGTGACTTGTAAATTTTCATGAAGTCTAGCTACATCTCGAGTTTATGATATTTTGACATGTGGATGGCTCTTATTGACCTGGATCCGTACAAATTTTAGACAAGAAACATTGAATGTCAAAAATGAAAAAGATAATTCCATGTGGAATTATCTCATGAATCTATATGATAATGAGTACTCAAAACTTTTATTATAACTGAGATCAATGGGATGTCAACACTTATCACAATTTAGGGAATCTGATGGAGATATGGAATTTTAAGAACTTATTACACATCAAAGATTAAAAAAGCTACATATTTTAATTATTCTTATTAGTTTATTAAATCAAAACATGATATTTAATACATATTTCATTATCAAATAAAACAATCAAAGGTGATAAATAATTTAAGAGTGGTGCACAAAATTTGATTTTCTTATTTGTAAAATAGTTGTAATAAAATTAGACTATGAAAATAACCTTAGGTTTTTATACGTTTGATTAAAATTAAAGTTCCTAAGGTTTATATAGACCATGAATATATATGTATTAAAAATAATGGGTCCCTATTTGAATTTTTGAGAATGGGGTGTGTTAGGTCACAACACATAGTTAGGTGTGACTCCTCAAGTTATGCATAAATTATTTCTTGAATGTAATTTAATATATTTACCTCTGTAATGAGATTTTGATCTACCTTGACCATAGCCTAAGAGTTATGACACCATTTTATATTATGACTATCATAGATATTTTGGTGATACAATAAACATATATTTTTATTTGAGATATAATATTTAATACTTGATTGATAAAAACCACATAGAAATGTAAGGTCACAACATAAATTTAAATGTATTTGTTTCACAACTAATTTATAATTTTATAATATTTACCAATCCTATTCTGAATCATGATACTTAAAATAAAAACCAAGATGATGCTTATAATATAGTTAAAAAATAACCTCCACTAGTTTCTAATGCTCACATTCTTGATGGGTTCATAGGTGTGGTCAGTGACTCATGAAAAAAAATCCTTTGAATACATTTTATGACCAAAAAATTAAAATATATGATTTTAACAACAAACCAATTCATATATGGCTTTCATCTATACACATTTGAGCTCAACTAAATCCATTAGGTTGATAATGGTTCAGTTATAAAAATGTGCACAGTGAAACTTATTACCAATCAAGGATACACATAAAGGGATTTATATGGTACTACCAATTTCATTAAATGATATAATGGTATTACTCAAATTCTACTTGGGGATGCTACCTATCACCATGGGTCATGAGACTATTGTAGTATAGTTTATTTTATTTGTTTTACAATAGAGAGTACACGTGTTGAAAACACTACTTTAACTACGATAATACTAGGCACTAGTAAAATCTAAATAAATAAATAAAAAATATAGTAAATGAGATCTACCTAGTGAAAAATGGAGTGAATGAAAGTACCTCAAATGAAAAATAGATAAAGATAAATGTGTAAGAAGATGAGGGTGCACAAGAATTTAAAACACTATACCAATAATGTATAAATAATACTCAAGGAAAATATGACCTAAATTTATTTAAAAATAGTATATAATATTTTCTTGGGGAAAACATGTGGGGATCAATAAATGAAAATACATGGAGTAGTCGATAATTGAAAGAGAGAAATATATATGCACACCAAAATTAAGACTTACCTCAATTTTTATAGAGATAGGTGATGTTGGAAAATAAATATTAGAATAATGCAAAATAACATCCATAAAATAAACAATGATTTAAAATAGACTAGAATTGTATGACCTGATAGAGGTAGTGATCAGAATCATACAACTCGATAGTGGAAACCCTCCCAAATAATAGTTGACTTGTTTCAAAGATAAATATGTAGATTATTTTGGTTTGAAAATTCCTACACATATGATTACACACATGGCATAGTCTTCATTTGACTCAATTCAACACAAAAAATACATAAAACATTGGTTTTTGGGTTAAGGGAACTATCTCAATTAGTCCCCATGTTTCCCTTTTCAATAAGTGTATAATTTAGAACTCAACATTCATAATGATAATAATCAAGTTGTGTGTATGTCTAGTTCCCACCCTTATCCCTATCAGATAAAATCTATAAAATATAACTAACCTTAAATTATGTAAATAACCTAATTTTAATACAAGTATATAATAATCCTTCAACAAATAAAAAGTAGAATAAGAACATATTAGAATAAATTGATCTTCTATTCATTCAACTAGAAAAAAAATGTTATATAGATATATTTATATCTCAAAATAATTCATAAAAAGTAGGATCTTAGCATTGTAAATCCTCACAAATCAATTTAAAAAACAACCTAAACTATGTGAGTTGTATTATATAACAACCTCACATGACAAATATGATGAATTAACTATAATATTTTATTCTAACATACCCCCATAATTTAGCATGGTCTCAAGTGAATATGTTAAAGATTATTTGAATGCCTCTAATTTTTCCCATGCAAGTGACTTGGTGCATACATCTGCATGTTTTTACTCTCTATGGAAAAAGGAGCATGACATATTTGCATCCAAATGAAATATACCAAGAAACCACTTGAGAAGTTGTAGATGTTGGATTATTAACCTATTTATACACTTATGGAGATAAGTCTTTAGTTCTATAGTGAATATACATCACCATAAGTAAATACAACTCTCTACTTGCATTTTATTGGGAGTTTAATTCAATTTACATACATTAGGATAAACATCAGCTATGTTTTCAACTATCTCTCATGGTTCATGTAGAATTTGAAGATGTCTCATTGGATTGATCTTGGCCTGGAATCAAAATTTTCCTCTTAATCAATGTCATCCTTCTGAGAACACCCTTTTTTATGATTCAAACCTTATACTCTACTAAATTTTAAATCATTAAAACCATCATACAATTTGATGCAAGCATAAGAGATGGGTCCACTTAAAAAATATCTTTATATCTATGATGCATGGTTAAAACACTCACACATGGACATACTTGAGCACATAACTAAAATTGAACTCATACACACATATTCATTAATTTAAAATTAAAAAAATTACAAACGAATGATGCACACTTACTCACACTCTCACACATGCCTATACAGGCTTATTAAAATAAAGGCATGAAGAATAACTTGCATACATATTCTTTCATGGACTGGTTCACTTTCATCTCCCTCTATTCTTCCTTTGAAATCTGCACTTTCTAACTTGGAACTCTTTTTGAGTGATGTACCTCATTCCTTTACCCAATTCTAAATACTTCCTAACATTTCTTTGTCTTCTCCCATGTCTCTTCACCTTTCTTATCTGCTTAGAAACACTCTAAATCAATCCATTCATCTTTTTGGGCAATTCCTTTTATTTTAACTTCATTTAGGATAGAACTGCTTTTATTTACAGCCCAAAACTACTGCTAGTTAAAAAATTTCCACTAAATGAACTACCACTGATCATTATGAAACTATTACCATATGTAGACTATTAGTTTCATCATTAAGGAAAACTACCAATTTCTAGAGGCCATAACTTGAGCATACATAATCTTTTTTAGATTCTATATTTTTTGAAATTGCACTAATATTCGAATAGAATCAAAATATTCAATAATATTTGAGTTTAGGGAAGATATTAATGCACTAAAATACTTTTTCCACAACCTATTTGTTTTATCCCTTTAATGCATGTAGTGACATCCCAAATTATATTGATGGTTGAGATATTCAACCAACTTGATTGGAACCACATAGCTATCTAAAAATAATCCTTCTTTGATGTGCTTGATTATACTAAAGTTTAGGAGTGTTGATATTCCCTTGGTTCATCTTCATCATGCCAAGAATCATAATGGCCATGATGTTTCCTTCCAAAAAAAAGTTCTTTAGTAGATTTTCTTCTTTTTTCTCCATTTCTATCTCATACATGCCAATTTCAAACCTATTCTCTTCTCATTTATTCTCTTTCTCTCACTCTTTATGGTATTTGATGATCCACCATACTCTCTCTCCTTTATGTGCTTAGACCCACCATCATATATCCTCCTTTTTCAAAGGTTTAACCAATATTCATTCAACTCACTTGAGGGATAAAACCCACTCTCATCCATACACCACCACCAATATGCTCCATCATGCATCTCATCTCACATGTGGGATCAAACCCACCATATAAAAACCACCTCCTCTTAAATCCCACTTTGATTCATTCACACCTTGTTTAACCAACTATTGGATCACTCACAACATCACATACCACTGTTTGAAGCTACTCACTCATGGATACAATCTTATCTCTCTTTCTCAATCTCAACCCAATTGAATCAATATATAGTAGGGAATCCAAATGATATTTCATAACATATACAATCACCTCAAGTATATTTTTTACCTTCACATCCTTCATTATCTACATTGTTATATTAATAAATTTCTCCATCTTAATTATAACATATGTTTCTTCTTCACAAGGTAGGGATGTCACACACATCAGTAACTCCTTTGACTTGATGAGCTCAAGAGATGCACTCTTTGTATGTAATCAAAATTATTCAATTCTATAACTTATCCTAATTAATATTCAAGATTAGAGAAGTTAATCAACTAACAAGTACACTTGGGAATATGTTTAAATTTGGGTCATGACCAATAATGGATCCACTAAACCTACACTAAGAGATCTCTTATCACATTATGGCAAAGGAGAGGTTTTCAAGGCCTCTAGGCAAATTCCATCTTGTGATAACCCTATCTAGGTATCTTTGATTGCAAATGATTTTAAGCAAGATAATCTAATAAACGAAAATGTAAACTAATCTAGTAAATGTATATGCAAGCTAATATAGTGCTCACCAAATCTTGTGGCACAAATAGGTAAGTTAACAAACATGAAAAGACAAATTTATCTATAACATAGAGAATATCTAATTAAAGAGAGATAAAAATCAATATATATTAACTTTACAATATCTAATTACAAAAATATGAAAGGATTATGAATATACTTACCTTTGTTCAAGTGAACTCGTCATTCCTCAATCTCTCCCTTGGCCAACGGTGCTTTGTAAGAGGTTGTTGTGGGATTGTAAGGATCACAAGGATAAATCAGCTCTAGGCTAAAAGACCTCTCCTATTCATCCAAGACTTATACAATACAAGTACTACTCCTTCAAGGGAAAAAACCTAAGCAATTAAACCTTAAATTTATTATATAATTATATTTTCAAGTAGTAATGATGTACAATTGATTAATCTTATACTATAAATGAAATGAAAGGGGGTATATATATCCAAAAATTGACCCTAAACCCTCCCAAAAATAAATTTGATGGAGTTGGCCTGGTCAACCTCATTAGTCAGGAAATATATTTATTAGGTCTTAAACTATGTTGAATTGGGCCAACCTAGTTTAGTAACATGCGATAAATCCCAAAATTGGGTTGACCTAGTTGACCTAGTAGGATACATGGTAAAAAGGGGTTTTTAACTTAGTTAGGGGTTATTTTGGGTGGTGAATTTCTTAGGGAAGTGTATAAGTGGGATTTAAAATCCTAGGGAAATATAAAGGAGTAGCTTGTATTGGTTTTAAGTGGTGGTATATGGGCAAACAACCCTAAAAAGCACCAAAGGTCTGCTAACCCCTTTCCCAATACACCCTTTAAAGTGTGCACTCAAAGATATTGAGATTCAATGGGATCCTAAAAGAGAGACAACATCAATAATTGAAAAAAATATTATGTGTATACATATTCCCCACTTTAATCTCATCACATGTCATGTAATTATATCATGGGATGGTGCTTCAGGAAAAGAACATGATAACCCACAATGTTGAGCTAGTAAAAATGACAATAAGAAACATGAAAGTAATTGAAATGAAACTATTGAAAAATACATACCTTTACTTACCTTGATGTTTGTGGAAGAGAAATCATGTGAGTGAAGTTTAGAGGCATCCAATGTAAGGGACATTAGGTAGACCTAAAAAATAAAAATAAAATTGAAATTTTTGCAAAAATATGTGTTATATATAGAAAAGTTTTCTACAATGTCAATATTTCATAATATCTTTTAGTTTGGAAAAAGAGCAAGTGGAAACATAGATATGATTAAAAATAATAATTTGTCTAAAAATAATTGATAGTTAAATAATTTAAAAATTCAAATATAAATAAGATTTTAAACTATTCATTTATATTTTTTTTATTCTGAGAAAATGGAGCTCTAAGAGACCTAGAAGAGTGGATAGAGAAATTATGCATTGGATATGACATGTGCGAGATAGGAGATGCATAATAGTAGTAAATAATTCAACTCAAGTAAGTAATTCATTAATGTTTCGATTTATACAAGCTTTTACTAAAAATTTAATTAATTTGTCAAATTATATGGTGGGGCAAATCCACATATTGAATTATCCCCAAGAATTTTTAGAGTAGGGTAGACGATAAGATGGTCAATGGGTAGGTCTCAAAATTAGTCATAAATGCCTAAGGTATTAATTATAAATATGCAAAAAGTCATCATTTTTTTTAACAGAGTCAGCCAGGATACTTCAATTAAAAATTGGAAGGAGAAAGAGGGTAGATGATTTCATAGCATGTGGTCAATCTAATATAAAACTGAGTGGTTGATTACATGTAGGAAGACCAATCTAGTTGGTAAAGTTCAAGTGGTTGACTATGTATATATTCACTAATATAATAGTGTATGAAACTGGCTAACATAGTTTTAAATAATTGCTAACTTTGTATGAAGTGGCTGACATAGTATACTAACATGGCCAACTGTATGGCATATTCAGAGAGACAAGCCTTAGCATGATGGTTGAATGACTCTAAGAGATATTTTTAAGGTTTGTGGGTGTGACTATTTTATGTGTATATATCTACCATTCTAGATATATTAAAGATAGTGATAGTCTTTATGATATTTTGTGTGCTTTGTCACAATTTGACTAGGAAGGTACCATTATATGTAGTTACCTTATGTCTATCTATTTTGGAGTAGGGTACCTTTAATGACCTAGGGTATATGATTTAGGTATAATTAGTCTATTAAATGTATGGAATTTTATCCCATGGATAAAATATTATGGTCCCTATTATTTTATTATGTAGTTGGATTTATGATAGATTTTTCAAGTATCAAACAATTGGATTACCCCATGTTATGGATGATAGCATCCCTCAAGTTATTTTATAGTGACAAGACCATGTTATACATGTTGTACCACATACTTTGGCCTTATGGATGATTACCCATGGTGACATTATATGGAAACCTTATATGGATATTTTTGGTAGTTGGATGACTTGGCCTATGGTTACTCTTGGGTTGAATCATGCTCATATTATCAGTCATTATACTTGTTGGGTAGAACCATAGCCTATTACTTATTTACCTAGATAGTTTGGGGAACTACATCCTATAACTCCTATAGTTGTGCCTAATTATTTGGCATGTCATGTGAGAGATTAAAGTGGTATTGGAGGCTTGGTAGTACTTTTGGATATACTTATGATTTTCCCATGATGTTTGAGGCCTTGGATAGGTCAGAGATGACAATTGAGAGTAGTTAGAGATTTTATTGAGGAGGTGGTAGCTATAGATGTAGATATGGTAGCATTTGATTTTGAGGATGTAGTTATGGATATTCTTGAGTAGAAATAGTTTTAAAATTAACACTATAGGCATGATGGTATTAGATACATTGATGAGTGGTGATGGGTATATATGAGGAGGTAGCTGAGCATGGAAATCCCATGGCCCAAGCAACACATAGTTGGATGATAGAGTATTAGATTTAGAGTGGTCCACATAGTGATCATATTATTACTCTTAGTTTTGTATCACCTTATAGACATGCCCCTATGGAGGTACTTAGAGGTCATTCAAATGGAGAGATCATTGTGGGAAATACTATTGTTGGTAAGTGTTATTATTTTAAGTTATAATATAGATGACTAGATATAGTTATATATATTTAGTTAGTTAGTTAGTCAGATATTTGGATATTTCATATATATGTGATATCTAATGTACATATGGTTTTTTTTAGATACTATATAAGATATTTTTAGGTCAAGTGTTATAGTACAAGTTACCAATCATGATATTTTAGATAGAGTGCTAGCACAACATGATACAACCATGATGGTTGATCTTGTTATACCATCTACTCTAAAGTATGGTAGTTGGTTTAGATTAGTTGGTGAGGTAGCATGTGAGATATAAACATGAGTAAATGCCACACAACTACCTCTTGGAGTAGGATATGGAGAGATATGAGCATAAAATATAGTGGTTAAATAGAGAGATGATCACATGGATATAAAAAAGTAGCTAGCACACGTATATGCCTAGGTGGATAATTTATAAGGAAAAATTTATGATCTTAAATCCCATACAAATTCATTACATTGGACTATTAAAATGGGATAATCACAAGCATCTATGTGTAGCATGGCTCATCCACTAGATAGACATGATGGAACATAGCCCTAGAGGTGTTTTTAACATTATTGTATTTTGTATCATGTATTATATCAAACATTTTATCTATGGATATATATGTTTCAAAATCTATTGTTTTATGTTAATCATAGATGTGTATGGATTTATATTTTATTTTTAACACGTGTTTTAGTTTTTGTTATATGCTATGAGATAATATGTGATAGGTTTTGTATTCTTTTTTAGTTATTTGTGAATAAAATGCATGGTTAAAAAGAATAAGAGTATATGGATAAAAGAGTAATAAAATGTAGTACACACTAAATTATGATGGGAAATGTGTAAGATAAAAAATAGAGGAAATACTTTGTAAAATACACTTAAATCAATTATTTGTAAAAATTGTATTACAAATGTAATTGGTATAAAACACATTAAGTCAAGTTGAGGAATGTGTAATGTTTAAGTGATTGAAAATAATAAAGATCATAAATCATCCTAAATCAAGATGGGAAATATGTATAATTTAAAACATACTTAATAACATATTTAAAAAAAGTATGAAACACAAAAATAAATTGAAGAACTTAAAACATACTAAATCAAGATGGGAAGTATGCAAGATGAAAATAAATCAAAATTTAAGACACGCTAAATCAAATATTTAAATGTGTAACACAAAATAGTAATATAAGTAAGATATAAATATAAAGAGTGATATTTATTATGGTGATTAGTCATAGTTTGTTAGGGATATTTTATGAGGAAAGCCTAGTCCTATCCCTGGTCTTACACTGTAACTCACAAGGAGAACACCGATGAGGTGAATGATAATATTGAAATAGTTGTATGAAAAGTTTGTGAGGAAGGCATGGTCCTATCCAAGGTCTTATATTACAACTCACAAAATTAAACAATGAGGTAAGTGATAAAATTTGGAAGTGTTTGTGAGGAAGGCATGGCCCTATCCAAGGTCTTACATTTCAACTCACAAAAAGAAACCCTATGGGTATGATTAGTTAATAGAACATATTCATCAAGGGGCAATAGTTGGATTGTTATAATGAAGTAGGGATTGTAAAAATCATGACATAGGTTTTTTTTTTAAAACCTTATTAATCATGAGGCATATTAGATAAATAGGGCTACACTAAGATTCTAGTGGATGTCAAATGTAGAAAGTATTTATTCACAAATAAACACAAAATTTTATGATAAAATAAGTGTATTACTAGGATCAGATCATGAAGGTTAATTATACAATAAAATAAAATGGACCTACCTTCCCACATCATATTCCATGTTCCTCAAGACCCATTATAGAGTTGTTAGTCTATTGTGAAAATTTGATACTTGCGTGAGAAAGTAGGTAACATTGTATATAATTTGAAATCTCTTGTTCCAATCTATTGCCTATCACACCCCAATGGACCTTGGATATATTTTGATGCCAACTTTCGATTTTGAATCACAATTAGAAATATGAGATTTTATTATATAGGAATCACATATTTTAATGTGATTTTGACTTTTCAATGTTCATTTTTGCCTTTTGATCATTGCCTTTTATTTCAATGATTTGAATTTTAGCTTTTGATGGATTTTTTATTCCTCCTCCATACAGATTTATAATAATCAATCATGAGTGATAAAAGTGGCAAACACAAATGAGATTTAGGCTTTGGTTATAGGAGAAAAAATACCTACAGATATTGACAAGTATTACTAAACAATTAGGTTTACTTAAAATCCAGCATGTGATCTCAAGTCTTCACCTTATGTTTTCATAGTATGAAAAAGGGAATAGCAAGGAATAAATGGAGATAAAAATAGATCTACGTATGTAGTGATACAATGATAAACATGTTGGTTAATTCATCATATGGTGAAGATAGGATAACTAAAGGATGTGGGTTTTATGAACCAAATCACATTAATAACTATCTTGTTTTTTTAATTCAAAATAAACATAAATACAAGTAAGCATAATTTAAATAAAAATTAAACCATGTAAAAGGACATATAATCCATTATATTAATGCATGATATATTCATTTTAAATTAAAAGATGTGAATAAGAAAGGAAAATAACCCATGAGACATAATAAATAAGCAAAATACCCATATATACTCATAAATCAAATCTAAATCATATAATAATGTGATAAAACACCATGATGTGGTCATAAATACTGATAAATCTCTCCACAAATGTCATGTATAATATATGACACATCTTTATGTAATTATATTCTAATATTAATTAGAGTCTCATAAATATTCATAGAAATTTTTGAAAAGACTTCTTACCATATCATCTCTATAGAGAATGTAGGTATGCTAGAATCAATATGATTCTCCTGAGGTATCTCTTATGTAGGTTACTTAATTCAAGGAATAGGTGTCAAAATGATAATGGTATCCATATAACTATTTAAAGGTATAGGATACAAAGGAGGAGGAGTATTCTTTCACTAGTGACCTGTAACATGAAGTTGAGCTAGTGTAGGTGTAGGTCATGTTAAATTTTAAAAATACTACTAAAGCACTCAAAGTCTATCAGTATGGTGTGTAGTGTATTTATTTAAAATATAATAAGCCTCCCCATATTGAGGGATATGCTCTATAAGTACCTTAGAAGATGGTACAATCTTATCTCTGGTCTTTACTATAAGTGGATGAAGTATATCAATGTATTGCTTGAGCTAGTGGTAATGAGTAGAAAAATGGTTACGTGTACCATGTTAGTAACAACTACATCTAGTATAAAATGTTGAAGGTTAGATATTTGTGTTGGTATAATAATATGTATGTAACTAATGGTGTACACTACAATATTTGGCCCAATGACTAATAACTCTATGGATCTCATAATAAGTCTCATCTACCTATCATGTTGGTAAAGGGTCAATCTTAGGTAGGGGTAGTATGTCATCACCAATAGGATAACTCAAAATAATATCAATAGTATTTTGAAATACATGAATGACTAAACTTAAAATGGATCAAATTAGTGTAGTTAACATCTCTGAAGGAAGTAATCTAGAAGAATCATGGAATCTATAAAATTGACAAGGTCTCATCATGGCATAGTCTATGAGCATACTCTAAATAGGTTCAATGATGATTAAATTTGTAGTGTGTGTGTGTGTGTGCACTATCCTCGAATTATGAACATCATATAAAGAACTAATATTAGTTACTATAGTCATATAAGTAACTACATGAATATAACTAAGAGAATGTTATAAAGAAGAATGATATCTAAGTATCTTTGCATCTTTAGCTTGAACAAAGATAACTAAAAATGGATCATCAAAAGATTACCCATAATCATAATCAAGGTTAAAAAGGTCAATAGTACATACATCAATGATTTTATCAATAAAGGAATCATGGTGAATGGAATTCTTATTTTTTTCTAAGGTGGCATAATTTCATCACATGGTTATTGATAATATTGAGATCATAAAGAAGGAGGTAATTAAATGATTATTATAGGAGGTAGATAAAAAGTTTTTTATTTTTAGACTTATCTCATCTGGTTCATCATCATTTGAATCTAAAAGCTTAGGTGTTATGTTTCCTATTAATTTGGGATGACCATTATAACCTATAGTAGAGTTGATGGGTAATTAAAATATTTTGATTTGATAAATGGGATGCTAGGTAAGGGTTCAAGGGTAAGTATTTTAAAAACACTTATTTATTGGAATTGTTCAAAATTTCAAGGGTTTGTATTTCCTTGAATCTTGTATATATCACTATTATAGGGAAATTTAACACATTGGCATACTAACGAGGCAATTACTCTCATGCAATGTGTCCAACATCAATTGAGTAAGATATTATAAGAGAGTGAAAAGTTAAATATAATGACTTTCACACCTACTATGACTGGGGGAACCATGATAGGAATCCAAACACAACCTAATGGAGGAATTTGTCTTTGATCATATCCTTGACATGTACTTTACATGGATTAAAATTTTCATTCAAAATATCCAGGTGTTTTAATGAAATCAAGGGAAGCAACATAAGTGCATGATATTTAATCAATTAAAGCATGTTCAAATTGGATATATCCTATTTATAAACTAATAAATAATGGTGGATCATTCACACAAATTAATATCTCATTGGGAATCATGAAAGAGATACAAAATTTGAGTGAAAGAGAAGTGTCCATTGTTTCATCAACATGGATAGACATTTTTTCACACTACTAGAGGATGTTATCTTCATATCTTAATAAAGTAGCTTCTTTCCCCATGGGTGGAGGTTAAGGGATGTTAATTTAAAATAATAATTAGATTAATCTATTTCAATTTTGAGGATAACTTCTCATGATTTATAAGAAAGGAATCTAAGATGGGAGATGTGATAGTTCTATTATGGGATCCCATTCATCATAACCCATTAGAGCATTATTGGATAGAGGTTCATAATGTTATAATAAATATTTTAAAGGTGGGTTAGAATTAAATTTAAATTTATGTTTATAATTTATATTTATTTTAGGTTTAGTTAAGATAGGTTGATTATTTGTAGGCACTTGTGCTATCTTAGGCGATGTGGTTGAATCTTTGGTAATTTCTTGTGGTTGAGTATAAGAAATATTAATTGATTTTTGTGAAGTGTCCACTTGAGGTGTCTTAGTTATATGGGGAGTAGCGATTATATCAATGATATGATAAGTATTTTTATTTTTTATTTTTTTTTGTTACTTGCATTTTTTTTTTGTTCCACATGCCCCAATTATGTGAAATGAGATGGGTAAGAGTCTTGAACAATGTATAATTTTGGAAATTTGTTATAGTTAGAGGTTGTATAGTGATAAATATAATAGTCTCATGTTATTAATTTTAATAAAATTATCATTATTGATGTTATAATTTATGGTATTTTAAACATTATTGGTAGTAGGAGGTTGATTGGAGCTATCTTGATGGTTAGGAAGAAGATCCTTGTAAATAGAAAAATGAGAATTGGATTGATTTAAATATTCATTCTTGGTTTTAGTTTCATGATCCTTAGCTTCTATCTCATAATCTTGTTGTCATTTATGTATAATTAATTCATGATCAAATTTCGGTCCAAGGAGATAATCCTAAACAAAGTTTCATAATTGGTGGCACATTTCATGAGAATGGCCCTAACTAGAATGAAGCCAATAAATTTTTTGAGGATCATACCAATATTTAATAAGGTATGTAAGGTCAAGATCTTGTGGGAAAGGTCACAAAAGACACTTTTGAATTTATACTAAGAAGGAGGTTTGTATAAACTGATGGTATTTCCTTGAGAAAATGTGGAACGAGGATGAGAATAATTATTTGGTATTGGGGGATTATGCTCCATGGTGTTGTTTGGATAAATGGCTTGGATGGTGTGTATGGAATCATAAGTATCTATAACACCATCATTTTTTGCATGTCTATTCTTATATTTTATAAGCAATCAAGTTCCTTTAGAAGGGTGTGAATGTCAAAATTGGCATATAAAGAAATATTGACGTTTAGTGTGATTGAGGTCCTCTTCCAAGGATTTTGGGTAAGGGTTCTATTGATTGGCTAGGATCTAGCACAATTTTACGTCATCAAAAGCGTAAAATTGCACTAGATCCTAGCCAATCAACAGGCTCTAACCTGGTATTATAGTTTAGGATGAAGATCACTAGTGAATAAGTGGAATAGAATTTCATTTGACATATTATGCTTGGATTTTTTAGACAATGATTTCTATCATTTAATGAATACTTATGTTGTTTCAAATTCTAATTGTTTATAGTTTACAAAGTGGGCTAGGTTATTTTTTAGAAGGTCACTAGTTTAGAATTATTGGACTAAAGCATTGACTAGATCTTCCAAACTAGTGATAGAATGAGTTTTAATTTATTTATACCAATATAAAGCATCACCTGAAAAGGTTTCAGCTAAGAGCTTTGTGGAATCAAGGTATTAATTTAAACCCAATATTTGTATATATTTTTTAAGGTTTTCAAATTCAAAGCTAGATCCATAGATCCATTATAATTAATATTAGGAAATATTCTTCCTATGTTAATGTTTTTTAATTTAAGGAACAATTGGTTAATTTTTTAAATGTTTAATATTTTTGTTAATAAGTGGGGATTATGTTATAATATTACCATGTGCATCTCTAAGGGTAGGGGGGAGCATTAGGATTTTGCGTTCTCTATTGAGTAGGTTGAGGTTGGTTTTGGATATGCAATAATTGGTTTTACATTTGCATTATTTGATTTACATTATTAGTTTGAAAATTATCCATTTGGTTAAGAGTTTGTAATACTAAATGATTACTTTGAATACTATTTTGAGTAGTAGAAGTAGCATTGGATGCATTAGTATCATGTGAAGTATGAATATTTTTAAATGTACTAGGAGCATGAGATGCACTAGTAGCATATGGAGTAGTAATAATATGAGAGGCACTAATAGCATGAGAATCACTAGTATGGAATTGGATATTAGTGTGGGTATTTTGAGGAGACCCACTAAAGGTCACACCTACCATGGTTGTAAAAATACTTGGCATGGAAGTGAAGGAAGACATGGAGGATGATGTCATAGTGTTAGAAAGAGACATTATAAAAGGTAAAGTTGTGAAATAAATCATAAATGACTTACCCAAAATATTGTGGAAAAACAAGGTGAAGGTGAATGGGGTTATCCAATATGAGGTCCCATCAGGAGGTTATAAATGACTATATGATCCTTACCTCGATGTTGAGTATTTTTGTTAATGAAGAGAATAATTTAAACTATGTATTCAAGATCACTTTCATATTCTACCATTTTCATGAATAAGATCTTAAGTATCATGAAATAGGGAGGAGCCCCATAGTTAGTAGTTTGAGTGGTAACATGGATATTACTTTGATTTGGGTTACCTTAAAATGTATTTTAAAAATTTATTAAGATTAGTGAAACTGATCTTATTAGTTTGATTTTTCTTTATAACATCATCAAACATATGTTTCATGATGAAGGTATTGAATTAACATTTTTTGATAATCTAGATAATCTATATTATACTAGGTCAACCAAATTGACTTATTTTTATGGCAAGATAAATAGGATAACCTTTAAAATATTAGGTTGAGTTGGTTGATGGAGTACTATGGTAGGATAAATATAACCTATAAAATACTAGATTGAGTTGGTAAAAGTAGTTTTATGGTAAGATAAATATAATAGCTTATAAAATATTAGGTTGAGCTGGTCGACATAGTTTTGTGGTAAGATAAATAGAATAGCCTATAAAATATTGGGTCAAGTTGGTCAACCTAGTTTTGTAAGAAGATAAACAAAACCTATAAAAGTTTGGGTCGATATGGTCAATTGGTTATGTAGGTAGAAAAAGGGAAAATGTTTTGAATCTGAATGATTTAGTATTTAGTTGTATAAAATATAACTAAACACATAGACAACTAGGTTGATCTGGTTGATCTAGTTGTAGAACACAACATAAATTTTGTATTAACACTAGCTAATATAATTTTTCAATACAACATAGAATTTGAAAATAATAAGAAAAAATAGTTATTTTTAGATGTTAATTAACTAATTTCTCAAAAAGAAGATCAAGAAGTTGTACTAAATATTTTGATTGAAAGTGTAGGCTCCCAAAGATACTTGATTGTTTATTAGATAGTGTTGGCTCAACATTTTAGATCACTAAATATCGAGGAAATATCATTCCCATAGCCCACTAAATATAGTTTCAAGGGTAAAATAAAGTAACTTATCAGTGTTAACTACTAATCGATACACCACATAAATAAATAGATGGCTAGATTCTTAAGGTTCAATAAAGAAGGAAGTCCTAAGAATTTCTAAAATACCATGAGGTAGGGGAAATTAAAAACCATTTTTATCTTTGTATTATGGATATAATTATTGGAGTAAGCCCCTCATGCCATGATATCTATAAATAATAGATAAGGATTGTAAATAGAGTATCGAGTATTCCTTCATGATAATAACTAAGTAGTTTGAAAACTATCAATACATAGTTTTAAAGAAAAACCAAACAAAGTGAAAAATAAAGGTGAAAATCAAAGTTTTGAAAGTTATTTGCTACTTTTTATAATTTAAATAAATAGGCATCCAACTAAAAAGTAAAGTGATGTTAATTACTATCCATGCAGTTCAATTCCCATTTCTTGAATTAAGAGAAAAATAAATAGAATGAAGTCAAGATAGTCAACTTAGTTATGAAAATAAAACAAAACAAAGTAGAGCTAGTCAACTCAATCTATTGAAATATAATCTAAAAGGAATGCAATATAGTCAACTAAATTTTTTGGATAAAAATAGATACAAAACTAATTCAAGCCAATCAACTTAGTTGATTGTAAAGCTACAATTTTATAGAACTAAAAAATTGGGGGGAAAATAATACTAAAATTTAAATTTTGAAAAAGAGAGATAAATGAAATTAATTTAAATTTTGATAGAGAGTAATTACTAAGATTTTTAAAATGAACCTGACACTATAACTGAGTTGACCAAATTGATCTAATAATTTTTCAAAAGTTGTTGAGTTATTGTTTTAAGATGTGTTATCCAAATAGATTTTTAAACTTGTAGAGTGAAATATAGAATATTAGAATAGAGTTGAGTCAGTCAACTAAGTATAAATAAAACTACGAAATGATAAAACTGAATGAAACTATGTCAAATGAATTAACCTAGTAAACTGAATAAAAATGCAAACAAATAAAGGAATATAGTTGGTCAATTCAATTAGATGAATAAAAATAGGAAAATAAACTACATTGATAGGGTTGATCTAGTTTTTATGAATCTATAAATTTATGTGCCGAGAGCCAATGAAATCAACATGGTTACCTTAATTGGAAAATATATAAAAATGTGCCATAACTAGGTCAATTAAGTTGATGAAGTTGTATAAATCTACACATAGAGCCAAACAAAGTTGACAGGGTCAACTAAGTATAAAAACCTACACATAGAGTATTAAACTAGGTTGACATGGTCAACAAAGTATGAAAACATGTGCACAAAATATTAAACTGGGTCAATAGGGTCAATCAAGTTATCTGTAAAGATAAATTAAAATATACAAAGGTTGCTCTCATCCCACATATAGAAAAGGGTAAGTTTCCAAGGCCTCCAGGCAAATGCCAACTTTTGATAACCCTAGCTAGGTCTCTATGATTATAAATAGCTTTAAGAAAGTTAATCTACTAAACAACTATGCAAGGTAATCTAGTAAATGCATATGCAAGATAATCTAGTGCTCACCAAAGCTTATAGAATAAATGGGGAAGATAATAAACATTCAAAGACAAATCTATCTATAACATAGATAATATCTAAGTAAGGAGATATATATATATATATATATATATATATATATATATATATATATATTAAATTTGTAATATCTACTTACTAAATATTAAGGGCTTAAGAATATACTTACCTTTGTTGAAGTGAACACATCATGCATTAAATTCTACCTTAGACAATGGTGCTTTGCAAGAGATTGTGGTCTTGTAAGCATCACAAGGATAAATCATCTCTAGGCTAAAATAACTCTCTTATACACCCAATACTTCCAAAAGATAAGTGTTATTCCTTTAAGGGTAAAAAAATAAGCAATAAAACCTCATATTGATTGTATAAGCATATTTACAAGTAGTAATGATCTAAAATTAATTGATACTCTATTATAAATTAAATGAAATGGGGTATATATAGCCACAAATTGACCCTAATCCCTCCTATAAATTAAGTCGATAGATTTGGCCTGGTCAACCTCATTAGGAAGGAAATAGAGCCATTAAATCTCAAATTATTTCAACTTAGGCTGACCTAGTTTTGTAACATGTGGTGAATCCCAAAATGGGGTCGACCCAATTGACCTAATAGGATTCATGGTAAAAATGGGGTTTTAATTAGTTAGGGTCTATTTTGGGTGGTGAGATTCTTAGGGAAGTGTATAATCAGGGTTTTAAAGCCTATAGAAATAGATAAGAGTAGCTTGTATTGGTTTTAAATTATGGTATAGGGGCCAATAATCCTACAAAGTACCAAAGGTTTTCCAACCCCTTTCCTAGTGCACCCTTTAAGGTGTGCACTTAGAGAGATTAAAATTTGATGGGTTATTGCAAGAGAGATAGCATCAGTAATTGATAAAGTTTTAAAATATTATGTGTATACACTCTCCATACCTATCACATCACATATTTGATCTGATATTAAACTCATCTAATCCAATTCATCCATCTCCATGATATAAGCTTGTTCCATGTCAAGCTTCGAATTTTCAAATCCTTCTCCATCATTGATTTATTCTAGGGACAAATATTATTCCACAAAATACTATAAATGAAAATTCACCAGCACATATCATTGATAACCAACTTGTTCCCATATTATGTCACCCTCTCTTTTCTCTACATATACTTGAAGATACTCAGCCAAGGTTGAAATAACATCATGAAATAGTTCTCTAATCATTGATACCATATAAATCTCTTGGTCATCTTCTTCACTGTACTTCTCATATCAATGAACATGTTGGAATGCACCACACTTAGTCCTTTTCTTAGCTACTATATCCATAGATATACCTACACATTTCACAAACACATTAGAGGAAACAAAATCACCCTCAAACAAATCATCCACTGCTCTATCATGCCCCATGGACATGTTATCTAACTCCTCTTCAATACTTACATGCTTCTCATAAATTTCACTCTCACAATGGACTGCCAATGGCCCACTCTCAAAAACTCTCATCGTTGTTTTTTAATCCTTATCATATCTATTTTTATCTCTTTCATTGGTTAATCTTTTTTTTAAATCTCCTTATGTGAACGAACTTGCACAACATCCACATCCAATGCTTCCACCATGGAAACTTGCAGCTATTCTTGGATGTATTCTTCACTCACCTATAACTCTACATAGCTAAAATATTAACTTAACTCCATTATTTCAATCAAAAAAACATGTATCATTCCTTGATTATCTTCAACCCTACTACCATCTAAAATAAAGTTGACAATCTCATTTCCATCATGAACCAAGGAAAATCATATTTTTTCCACTCATGAGAATTTGTAGTATCTTTCCATAATCACACAATGGTTCTCCATATTTTGGTAAATAATATATCACCTATCCATCATCCTTCACAAGGATTTATTTACCTATGGGATGCTCACAAATCTCATACACACTATTTTTATAAAAATAAAAATTAGGCTCTACATATACAAGCCTCACCTTCGTGTTCTCTTTCAATATAATCTCCTCTTCGATACACATATGCACCTCCATGCTACTTCTAAAAGTAGTATTTGGCTACTCACATGGTATCTTACCATGCTTATTTCTTCTCTTGTAAATATTATTAAAATTCTATTCTCTCTCATGCCCTAAGACATGAAGCTTATTCATCCACTCCATTTGCCTTCTTAGGTGCACAACATGACCCATCAACTTGGAAACTATATGTTCCCAACTCCTCAACTTATTCTCTTTTTCTTGTCTCCTCTCTTATATAACTCTCCAACACTTAGCTATAACTCCACATATTCTCTTACTTGCAACCTTTACCACATGGGGTATTCAATATTCTCTTATTCAAATAATATCTCTAACTCCACTATCTAATTAATGAGCTCATTTGGGCTCTCTCTACCACAAAACAAAATAATATTTGTAGTGGGCTTACCTCTTTCCTTCATCTTGACCTCAACTGGTATAGTTTCTCTTCTGGTTGGTACTCTCTCCAAGGCATCCAACTCTTATTTTAGGGATAATAACATCTCTATCACTTGTTCTTATTCACTATATCTATAACATATTCACTTTATGCATCCTACATCATCTCCAATCTTGCTTGGACTCCCTTCAACATCTCAACCAAGTATTCTACCTCTAATGCTCTTCTTCCTTTATGTAATATATCCTCCTCAAAAATTAGGATTTTCTTTCACAACTTGTAATATACTCAAACAAGATCCTCTCACACTTCCTCTCAACTTTTAGGACTTCTCTCACACTTACAACAAACTCATCCACTCACCTATTCAAGTTTATTTTTCATAAATTGTAATAAACTCAAGTAGACTTCTCTTACACAACCTAAAATTAACTCATACAATAGCCTTAAAAACTTAACCCAATAAGTAAAGACCTTGTTTTGATACCAAATTATGCAAGCACAAGAGAGGGGATCCACTTAAGGAATGCCTTTATCTCTATGATGCATTTTTATAATACTCGCCCATGGACACACTTGAGCACACAACTAGACTTGAACTCATACACACACATTCATTGATTTCAAATTCCAAACATTATAAAAAAATGATTCACACTCTATCATATTCTCACACATTCCTATATAGGCTTATTAAAACAAACATGTGAAGAATAACTCACATCCATAGTCTCTCATAGAATCGTTCACCTTCAACTCCATCTCTTATTCTTTGGATTTCCCCCTTTCTAACTTGGAATTATCTTTGAGTGATGTAACTCACTTCTCTACCCAATTATTAATATTTTTTTAAATTTCTCTACCTTATCCTATGTCTCTTTACCTTCCTTAGCCCCTTATAAATGCTCTAAATCTATCTATTCATCTTTCTAAGTCATTAATATTGTTTAAAATTCATTCAAGATAGAATCATCCCTATTTTTAAGTCAAAATTACCACTGGTTGAAAATTTTATAATGATGTTTTCATAAATACCACTAACAATTTTGAAATTACCACCATATGTAGATCATTAGTTTCATCATTGAGAAAAATTACCATCTTATAGAGCCATAACTTGAGCATATAGACTTAGATTGAGATGACTTTTTCTATAAATTTCACTCTTCTTCAAGAGGAATCTAAATGAGCAATCATCTTTAGTTCTAGGGAATATATTAATTCACTAAAAGTATTTTTTCTACAACCTATCTATTTTATCCCTTCAAGACATGTAGTGACATCCCAAATTTTATAGATCATTGAGAGACTCAACCAACTTGCTTGGAACCACATAGCTATCTGAAACTAATCATTTTTTGATGTGATTGATGCTAATAGATGTAGGAGTATTACTATTCTTTTGGATCATCTTCATCATGCTAAGAATGATAAGTACACAAACTAGACTACATGAGCATATGCCACTCTATTTTTGGTTGATGCAATATTGCACAAACCCTTAGATTCTCCTACATCATAACTCAAAAAAACCACCATCCAAATTAGAAAATCAAAAATCCAAAGCGTTAGAATACCCTACCTTCCACATGCTCACTTGATTAAAAATTCATACTTTTAGATGATAACAACATTGATGGTGATAATGATGATGGGGATAATGGTGATGATCAATCTAATATTATAATTACACACCCAAAATAATAGTTGAACATGTGTGTAAATGGTATATGAGTACAACATGAGATGCTAAACTAGATGAAATTCTAAATGCATCCACCACTAGACCAAGGACTCATAATATGACTTGAGAAGAGGTCAATTTATCCCTAATGAGCATTGATTTTGAATAGATTTATTCCTCTATAGTTCACTACGCCCTAGATTTAAAACCTTGGAAGGATGCCATGAATACATAATATCAATCATCAATGAAACATAACACATGAAAAAATTTAGATATTCCACTAGGGAAGAAGATAATTAGTTGTAAATGGGTTTTCAAAACAAAATATAAATAATATATAAGTATTGACAAGAACAAGGCATGAATCATATCAAAAGGGTATCATAAAAAGGAAGGTTTTGATTATGAGGATACTTTTTCTCCCACCTCCAAGATCAAGACTTGGGCCCCAATTTTAGATAATTATTTTTTGAGAATAACCAACATGGAGAAGCATGATGTATAATATCATGGAGCAGAATTCCATGGTGCATAAGGACCAAGACTCATGGAATAAATGTGCATGTTAAATGGAGAACCTAAGAAAGAATAACTCAAAACTTAGCAGAAGCTTTAGGGAATACACAAAGCATAAAATAGTTATGGAATGATTTGTAGGGACATATGAGAATGAGTCAAACATGAATCCATCACTGGCCTATGGGAAGATAGGTGATCGATGATGAGGATTGAGAATTGAGAGATAATATAAGGGGAAAAGGCTTGGGTCCTTAGGAACTTAGTGTAAATGAATACCACAACTCAATTATATTGATGATTGTTGGTGAGTCACCTTGAGTGTGATTACTTTCGTAAATGATTAATCATGGAAAACTAAATAAAAATACCCCTATGATTTACTTTGTAATATTATTGTTCAATTGGATGTTATAGATAGAGGTTATATGAGTTAATTACATTATAACTCTAGAACTATGAATTCTTTAGAGATCACATATGGATATGATGAATGAAGTTTGTGTTGACTTAATACTATTTTTTAAATAACTATGGAGTTAATGATGTTAGTTATCATTTATATCATTGTTTAGCTAACTTAGTTAAGGTTGATGGTTATTGTTTATGCCATCTTTTTATTTTTTATCATTGAGCAATGAACATGTGCTAAGTTATATATGGATTATAGAATGAGTTTAGTATTGTGTATGTGTTTGAGAGCCCCTATCTAAGTAGTTATACAAACACATCCTTACATAACAAAACCAATGGGAACCAATCCCTTTCTACATGATTTGGGTGAATGCATGAAAACTTCTTTTGTGTGAAATGTTAGTGCACTAAAACATTAGAATATTATCACTTAGGCGTGTGCCAAGGGAAAGTTATGCCCATGTAAAATAAAAGAATTCAAACATTTTGGTTATATTATCAAGACCCATAACACTTGATTTCATGATGGTGGAAGATTCTTGATTGACTGTCTCTTGACAATATTGAATGATGGATTACTATCATTGAGGATAAATTTGTAGTACTATTTATTAAACCAAGGATATACACATGTACATGGGTAGAATAGAATATATGCAACTCACTATATGAGACATTCTTTGTATAAGTGTTTGTTCACTTTTATTCTTGGATTGTGGGATATACATAAGATCAATTGAGGAACTATGGATGTAAGATAGATTAGACACTAGAGTGTCAATTAGCTTTAACATGGTTGGGAGTGCCTTGGATGTGTGTTATTGATGTTTGGTGGTGTGGAACTTTGAATAGTTATGTCTTGAAATACATAGTCTCAACATATTCTTATCTAAAAGGAGCCTAATTTCACTTCCTTTGAGAACTACATGGTAGATATCTCAAACACTTTCTATTCAAGGTTAAGATGATTTTATTAGATTCTAAACTTGAAAGTTTCTCCATATATGTCTAAATTTCTCTCACATGAATAATGTAGTTGGTGGGGAAATGGAGGAGCACTTTTGAAGTAAAATTATTGGTTTAACATGGTATCTAGTAAGTAGGAATTGTATAATAAAAAATATGATGAAGCTCAATGAAGGGTTATGAGTGGAAGTGATCCAAGGAAGGGATGAGAGGACTCAATAAGTGCTTAAAGGGTCCCTAGGGAAGCAGAAGATCATAGCAAGGACTCTCTAACCATAGGACCATACTTGACACCAATATTAGTATGTGCATGAGAAATAAGTTAGGTAGTGGTGACTAAAGAAACCAATTTGGATAGGCCTAGTTCCCTACTCATAATGCATGTTCATGCTCTTGAATTAGATGACATCTTTGTATGCAACTAGGATACAGATAGTGTAGAATAAAAAATTGAACCTATGCAAGGTCTACAAATTTTTTATATATTATTTTATTGGGCATTTATTTTCCTTTGCAAGATAATTATATGTCCTAATTTAGAATTCATAGTGTATCAAGCATAACTAATGGGAAAAGTACCATCTTAACTATAGTTAATCAACCTACCTCAGCACCCCATGTATAGGGTGATTCATGGTGGTTTGCTTAGAGGAACTAGAAGAGGTGAAAGAGGTAGTGGTAGACCTCCCCCACAATGTCTAGAAGGGATAAGAAATGAGTATCATCATACCCCATTATAATATCCTCAACTACCCACTATATACTATATGATGACACTCCACTTGCCAGAATATTAAGGTGTGGAGAATATTATAAAACATGTTTACAAGTGTGAACTTATTTGGTGAGTGTGTGGCATCACATCTTCTAAATTTAATTCAACCAATTTTTCCACCACTCTTCTGAACTGCACACATAAGTGGTATCAAAATTTTGATCTACAATAGGATGTGGTGAATTATGACCAATTGAAGGTAACATTCCTCCAATAATTTGATATCCTAGAGTTTAAATAGTAGAGCCTAACTAACCTAAAGGATATCAAGTAATAACTCACTGAGAGAATGCATGAGTATGATACACATTTCAAGACACGTCTCTCTAAGATCTATTTTGAGATAAATTCCACTCAACACATTTAATGTTTTATAGGAAGTTTATTACTCTGCTTCAAATGTACCTTATCATAGAAAAATTTCACTAACTACATGAGGCCTTGGAAGCTACCCTTCACATCAAAGCTATTAAAATAATTAACATATGGATTAGTCCCTTCACAGAGGCTTAGATCATTGATATGTCATCTCAGTTGGAAAATCTCACTACACATAATGCTCATGACACTCATAGTGGATTGTGGTGTGTAGACTATGAATCTAAAGGCCACAATTAGAATAACTTCCCTTGCAATAGTATTCAACTTGTGTTGAAGCAATCCTATGAGATATACTAAAAATAAAATGACATAAAGTATTTCCCTTTGTTAAAACATGCCACTTAATCAAATGTATCTACCTATTGTAATATACATGATGTATACACTTAGGATACCAATTATTGTCTTCTCATTAATAAAATTCATGAGGAATCCACATGTGGTATACATCAGGAATATATTAATAATAACCAAGATAATGGAGGCTATCATGGTCATGGTCAAGGTCAAGGATGTAGAGGTGGATGTTTTCCACCAAGAACCTATTATAAGTGTGGTTCCTTAGATCACTACTAGTGTGATTGCCTAATGTATCCTTCATGTGCCTTTTTTTAAAATGAACACCATTTGAAGGAGTGCCCTAACCTATATACTACCATTATAAAATAAATAAATGAAAAGGGTATTATCATGATACATATTAAAAATCCATAGTGGATAGCATGCCCTACTACTCTGACTGGTCTTAGAGTCAATATTATAACACTAAATAGTGTTAAATCCTAGTCTATGTCCAACCCACACATTGAAAAGGTTCAACAAGAGGAGCCTCACACTACTCATTATTTAGATGCTCATTAGTAGAAAGAGGTGTTTTATGACACCATGAATCTAGTGAGGGAATTGTAAGGAGAGATTTAGTTCCTCAAGGATCAAGATGTTGCTACACATCCTAACATGCATAAAGCTACAAACCTTCATGGTATGGAACTTGATTAATTTCATGAGTTTTACAAGTGAATATTATATGAATATATTGTACCTCTATTATGGAATTGGCTAAGGCATCATATGTCTAGCATTACCAAGGATAGCTAGTTAAACCATGCATAGTGGTAAGAGACTCATATATAACCTAACTTAGATGGGGATAAATATATATTGGTTAATGTTTCTATATATGGATGGGTTAACCAAGATATCTTAGTTGATATTGAAGCTGAATTAAATGTCCTTACCAAGGATGCATGAAGGAAGATGGATAGCTTGACTTTACATCCTTCATACCATGTGTTATTTATGGCCAATAAGACTCATACTTGTCTCATTGGATTAATTAAATATTCCACTATGTATATCCTTGGTGTCACTTTCAAAGCCAACCTTGAAGTCAAAGAGTTGGTCAAAGCTGATAACTTCCTAACTCTATTGGGTCACCTATGGTGTTACATGAATAATGTTGACTTGAGATTTAAGAACAACTACATTAACTTTGAGAATGATGAGAAAAACATTGGCATCCCTTTATACCATGTTTAAGTACCTCCATATGTTGAGCTATTCAATACTGATGAGGACATCTACAATGTCATAGCTCAGGGTACTGAAGGCCTGGATCCCACTTTAGATGACATATTGTATTAGGTATATGTGTAATCTATATTTGACACCACCAATAATTTCTATGACTATTGGTCCCATGGTGAATATGAACTTACTGGAAGGATCTTTGACATTATAGGTATTCAAGATGATACTCTACATAAGTACCATAATTGCCATAAATTTATTCATCTCCTTCATGGGCAAATTATGGCTATGCCACTAGTAAGGTTAGATGAAGCTCTAATATTCCATGGTTAGATGGAATTCTATGAATTTTTGAAGTATTTTAAATCCTTATTTGACTTAGATGTTGATTGGGTATGATCAATTATTCATATCTTTGATGGCACAATTTATCGGTGGTGGAGAACTCACCATTTAAAATTACTTGGGATTGAGTTCATTATGTTGTAGACCATCACTTTCACCATGATAACCACATTCATAACACCATAATTTATAATGGAATAAAAGATCCTAAACCTCATCTTAAATCCTACAAGACTATGTGGAAGGTAGATGAAACATTTTTTATTGAGTACCTTTAGGTTCATGCATTTTGTGGCACTCTACGCACTTAGGCTAGAGTGTGGAATGTCTATCAAGAGCATCATTTGGAAATGAATTATTAGAATTTTTTAAGAGTAACATTACTATGATGCTATCTTATTCATATCCAAAAATGTATTTATGCCTCACATTACAATCCATGTGTCAAGCTATATTAGGTGACCTAGCCCCAGTTCAAGATTAGATCAGATGAATACATGGTGCATGGGAGGAGATCTTGACTATTTTCTAGGAAACTAATGAGGAGACATCATCTCCACCACCTAAACCTACACTAGACCATTCACTAAGATAACAAACCCAAAAAGGTAAGCATAAAGTCATGTACCAATTTGATGAAGGTGTTGATTATGATCCACATAACCCATCTACTGATCATTTAGATTTACACATACAGTATGGTACATGTAATGTCTGTGACACCATCTAGGATGAAAAAAACCCATACATAGAGCCACTCTAGACTATTCAACATAATATTAACATAAAGGAAGCACCCAATATGGCTATTTTTGGAAACTACTAGTCTGATATAGAGATCTCTAAGGTGTTTGAACTGCTAAAAGATTATCAATATATCTTCCCATGGAACTATACTGAAATTAAACTAGTGCATTATTCCTTAGGCAAGATGCACACAATGTTAGTATAGGGTGATTAACATATCAAAAATAGGCCCTATTGGAGGAATCCTAAATTACATGCTCAAGTCAAGAAATAAATTGATAACATGCTACGTGCAAGAGTCATTACTCATATAGATGAGTCTGAGTGGGTGAGTCCCATGGTCATTAATATCAATAAGGATGGATGTATTTGGGTATTTATGGATTATTGGGCATTCAATATTGATTATGTAACTAATCCCTTTTTGATACCATTAACTAAATAGACACTCAAGGGCATTGTTGGTTGTGAAATCTATACATTTATTGATGGATTTTCTAGATTTCATCAAGTCTAGATTATGGAAAAGGATAAGTTAAAGATCACATTTATAACTTATTAGGGATCATTTGATTATAATGTCATACCATTTTGGTTGAAAAAATCTCTATTGTCCTTGCCTTTAATGACTTTACCTTTAAGGAATTTATTCATAAGTTCCTTCAAGTCTACCTTGATGATCCAAAAATCAGATTTACCCCCTTAGATAAATCAAATAGTTTCTATGAAATTGGATATTGAAAATCTCAATTCCTTAAATGAAATAGAATTGGATGTGAAATTCTCAATTTCTTGATTAAATAAAATAGTAAATGGATTAAATATTCAAGAATCAAACCTGAGTTTATAATAACTCCAAAAATATGATTTTGTATTCAACTCCCTATTTTCAAACTGCTCTATGAATAGTAATTAGCCTCATACTAAAAATTATTATTTATTTAAAATAGATTTTAAAAAATAAGTCATTTTACAATTTTAATTAATTAAAAAGAAATTAGATTTTTATGGGAATGTAAATTGTCTGCAACAATTATGATTATGAATATTTTGTAAACTCATATAAATCTATTAATCAATTAAAAACATTCCATATAAATTTTATCTCTGTAAATAATCTCTTAATTAATTTCCCATAATTATTTTCCAAAATATCAATGATTAATTTTAAACTGACATAATGGAAAAACTAAAATAAAATAGAGATCAGATATTTTTTATGGGGTTCACCAATTGTCTACATCCCTAAGATTGTTAAATAACAATATAATCCATTAAAAATCAATTTGTAAGTAATAATACAACTCATAATAGTGATAAATGAACCATGTCACCTGTAATAGAAATAAAAAGTAGATATTGAAGACTCTAAACCTGATCAGCAAATGTCTCCTATTCATCTAAAGCTCTGCAAGTGTTTTTTTCTCTATAATGGGAAAATAACTCTCTCTGTAATTTTTGAAGGCTTACAAGACTCTATAATAGGCAAAAATGGCCTCAATCGGGTTATTAAAAAATTATGCCTTTGCATCAAAAAATATACATCTTCTATAATATTATTTACACGTTATTTCTTGTTCTCCATCTTTGAATAATAAAAAACCATCTGCAATATAAAATAAAATAAAGCTGTTAATAGCCAATGTTAGCTAACAACCTCCATTCTACCTCAAAGTGCTTAAACCCCTGTAATAGGCTACATGCAAATTACATGAAATAAAATCTCATATTTTATGGGTGCTTAAATTTCATGCTTAATTTATCAAAACACTTTCTCATAAATAATATACTCCATGCTTTATTTGATAATCCCACCAAAAACCATCAACCAAGCAAAACTGTCGACTAATCTAAATGCAAGTGGGTAATCCACGTTAGTAAAATGTGGGTGCATGTTTAATAAGGAGCTTAGCAGTGAAATAAAGGCATTAAGTAAATAAACCATTACCCACTTAATTTCCACCATCTAAATTAAAAATGTTGACCACTTTTTTAGTGGATCCACGTGGGAGGGGAATAAAACATGTGTGAGAAAAAGAGTTTAGCACCAACCAAAAACATGAGGATAATTAAAGCATTTCCCATGTAAATCTTTTATTACCAAATTTGCCCCTCATGCAAAGTGAAAAGGTGTTGCACGTGGGGAACGGATAAGGCATGTTTGGTATAAAGTTTAATAAAATGGGGAAAAGGCATTTCTTTTAAAAATAATATCCTAGGGTTTTAATAAATAAAATATTTAATCAATTAAACATATCCCATGGTAAAATTAAAAAAAACCATTAAATAGGATATTTAATTAATTAAACATATCTTATGGTAAAATAAATAAAAAACCATTAAAGAGGACATTTAATTAATATTTTAAAAATGGGAAAATGGAATAATTATGATGGGAAAATAATTAGATTATGTGGAATAAATAAATTGATGGCATTAGGGAATTATATGGCTGGAAAATTTGATAATGGGGTAGTGGGTAAAGGTGGATTTAGTCCCACATCTGCAACATAACACCCATTAGTAATAAAATAATTCCAATAAAAAATTAATTGTATAAACTATTTATATTTTTACCATGTGTTGGCTTTCCCATTATGACACTTGTCTTTTCCACATATTTCTAAATCATATGAAAATCCTCCAAATCACTTGATGACTATATTTTTTATGATTTAGTGTAGGACCACTATTCAAATATCTTACTAATGCTTGAGCACTACCAAAACCTTCATATTTCCCTAAATATGAATAAATGTGTGTTTACTACTCCCTTTGGCATTTTACTTGGTCATGTCATATGCCATGATGGACTCTTGGTGGGTCTAACCAAGATTGGTTTTATACTTTTCCTTCTAATGTCAACCACCCAATGAGAGGCACATGCCTTCCTAAGACACACTAGGTATTATAAAAAGTTCATTCATGAGTATGCTAAGATTGTTACACCACTAGAGGAATTACTAAAATAATATGGTTAGTTTTTCTAGACCAATGCTCATCATTAAGCATGTGTATCACTCAAGGATAAGATTATTACTACCCCTATTCTCTAGTTTCTAGACTAGACAAAGCCTTTTCACATCCATGTCAATGCTTATGACACGGCAGTAGGTGTTATCCTTTCTCAACCTAATAAGGGAAACCTTGACCACCCTATCTATTTAATAAGAAGAAAGCTTACTCTAGTTTAATGAAACTACATGACTATAGAGTGTGAAACATTATCTATGGTTTACACCCTCCAAAATTCCTATCAGTACTTGTTGGCCACTCCATTTATCTTCTTCATGGACCATGAGGCACTAAAGTACCTAGTAAATAGTTTGGTATTTCATGAGTACATTTATTGGTGGATTGTGTTATTCTAGGAGTTATAATTTTCAATGATGATGAAACCCAATAAGGCCAACTATGACCCTGGTCATCTATCCTAAATTGAATCTAGTGAACCAATGCACACCATTGAAGATGATTTACTTGACATGCATCTTTTCCAAGTAATGTGCATAGTCAAGGAGTTTGAATATATCACCACCTTTCTAAATATAGTTTCAACACCAAATCACCTCAACACTCAAGAAAAGTAGTTAGTTATTCATGCTACTCCATTCTAGCTTATAGGGGTGACCTTTATAGGCTTAGGTGGGATGAAGTGTTATGCCACTACATCATGCAACATGAGTGTGGTGAGTTTATATGGGAAGTTCATAAGGGTGTTGCCATAGGACACTATGTTGGTGAAGCTACAGTGTGAAAGGTATTTTTGGATAGCTTATGGTGGCCTGCCTTATTTAAAGATGTTAAAACCTATGCATGCTAGTGTGACATTTACCAGCACATGGGGAAGTCAAACAAAAGGGATGTTATGCCCCTTCATCCTATATTATCATAAGAACCCTTTAAAAATTGGGATATTAACTTTTTTGGCCCCATCAACCCATCAAAGAGGTATACCAACATGCACTATGATATCACTGCTACTAATTATCTTACTTGTTGGGCTAAAGCTATTCCATGTAGGGATTATACCACTACTTCTATTTTAAGTTTCATGTGGGAGAATATAATTACATGGTTTAGATATCTATTAATTCTAACTAGTGACTGAGGATCCCATTTCCTTAATGAAACCATTTGTATCCTCTTGGTTGAATTGATGATCATGTACCATAAAAATACACCTTATCATCCTCAGGCCAATGGTACATTTAAGGTGTTCATTAAGATATCAAGTAATATATTAACTAAGATATGTAATTTTAGATGCACTAATTGGGATGATCATGTGTTTGTGGTGTCATGGGTATATCAGACTACTTAAAATGGTTAAATAAGAGCACACCATTCAATCTTGTATTTGGCACCGAAGAAGTTATTCTAGTTGAATTTTGTGTCCCATATCTTTGCATTATATATGATTGTTGATTGGATGATGAAGAGTACTTGAAAGTGCACCTAGATACTTTATTGTAGTTGGATGAAACCCAATTTATCACAAATTAGAGTCAAGGGGTGGAGAATCATAAATAAAAGGCCTAGCACGATCACTATTTTAAGAATAAAACTTTTGCTCTAGGCATATAGGTTTTAGTATATGAATCCAAGTTTGTGAACCATTTAGGAAAGCTTTGTGTACACTAAAATGGCCCCTTCATTGTTCATAGTATTTATCTCACCAATATGTACTGATTGAAGTAACTAGATGGCCAATTCCTTCTTGGCTATTTTAATGGTAGCTGATTGAGACCCTATTATTCTAAATAGTATTTCCTCTTTGTAGTAATAAAGTGTATGCTAGTAGGTTAGTATATGATTTTGATTATTTTCAATAAAGTGTGGCACTTATTACATGACCTTGAGTATTTTTAAGGTCAACACTTTTTACTTGGTTCTTGTATTTATTTTTAATATCATGGAGGACCACAAATAAAATTTAGTGTGGGGTAAGGCTAGAAGAAGTAAAATATATGGAGATCCAAGGATATGTTAAATCAGAATGCATGTAGGAGAAAGGGTGCATAATTAGAAGTATAGAGTCACAAGGGTACGTGGGATGTGGTGCATAACCACTAAGCCAAGTCACGGTAAATAAGTGATATTCCCACCTTTCAAATAGAAATTTTTGAAATTATTTACAACTATCATGTACTTTAAGAAAAGCATGGGACAGGACATGTATTTAATATAAGGAAATTATTAGTAATGGTAAGCGTGCCAAGTATGAATCATGGCAATACCATTACTATCATTTATTGCATGAAGTGATAGAAGATGTAGTGGTGTAGTAAATTCAAGTTACCCCCTCACTTCTAAAAAAGTTTAAACACGTCATTTCACTTTTTATTATTATCACATTTGTAAAATTATAGAGCCAAAGAAGCATAGTTAAACTTCTAAAAGAGTGATTTTAAAGCTTCTAGATGAGTGAAAATTAACTATTTAAGGTTACTTTTAATAATTATAGAGTGAATTAATTATGATAAATAGGTAGAGTGTTGGGAGGTGTGTAAGGACACATAGGCTTAAAGATTTGTAGGTTATAAAGGTTGAAACCCATAATTAAAGGGCATTAAAGTAAGAGATATGAATGGGATAACAAAGCAACCATGTATTCTTTTGGGATAATTGGACGACCATGCCTCAACCTTCAAGCTTATTGAAGGGTGATGCGGTTAAAAAAAAAGGCCCAACATAATGATTATTTACCTACAATACTAGAGGAAGAATAATTAGAAAGTGTGGGTGGTCAGCATGTGTTGATTAGAGAGGAGGTACCTAAAGATATTAGTGTGTGTGTGAAATAATTTTCATATCAAAATAAAAAAACATAGAGTCAAGAATGGTGTGCCAAGTGAATAAGAAGGATGATATACCCCCTTCACCCCCATTATTGTTTGAAGAAATGCAGTACCTAGAGGTAGTGCTTCACACAAATAATTAAGTATTGAATGTGCCCACTTGTAATATTTTTTATTATATCCATCACTAGCCTAGAAATTAAGTATAACTACAGTGTAACTATCAGGTAGAGCACCAAAACATAAGGAATGAGATAGTATATGACTTGAGTATTTTCAATGTTCTTAATGATACAAGACTCTTCTAGTTATTTAATTTTTCATATTTTTAGAATCCAATTGAAGCAATGACATTTTTTATTTTATGAGTACATGAAGACTATTTATTCTTTATTGGGTGCTAGATACAAATTACACTAAAATAGATAAGCAAAGTCACAAGGTTGTAGTGCTCAAGTAAGGACCTTATTTATGACTTGAAAGACCAAGATGAGATCAAAAAACTAAAATAGCACTTGAATATCAAAATCTAGGCCATGTTATGCATATCATAAATCTCCAAGATCCTACCCTTAGAGTGGCCATGCACATCATCATGACCAAGGTTAGAGGTGCTGATAGGTGGAAAGAGGTGGATATGGCCCATCTCTTTATGTCACTCAACAAGTTATCATGGGAGTAAAGTATAATTGGGTGTAGTACTTCACTGATAATACTATCAAAGATGTAATGAAATCCCATCTCTTACCTAACCAAAAGTTTTCATGGAGCACATTCCTTTTTTACTAGTGTTATATGAGATTGGTGTACTTGAATAAACCATTGGAGAATTTAAATGGGTGTATCTTCTCAAGAACAAGTCCCCCGTAGAGCATTTTAAAGCATTTACTTGCCCTAGTTCAATAATTCCATCCCACGAGATCAAAATGAAGGGATTGTATGATGAAATGAAGGAATCCTTTTGGAATGAGTAACACATTCTAAAAGACTTACCTAGACAAGTTGGATACTAAGCAAAGTTTGCAATCAAGCAATACTTTTCCTTAGTATGTATCCAAATGCCTCCCTCTGAAGAGTTGTATGGATGACTAAAGTTACCATATGTTTTCATTACTTGATACTTAATGAACACTATTAACAAATTTATGGATTACAATCGGTGAACATTGTTATTGATAATATTAATGTAGAGTCTCACACCCTCTACCACTTATACATATAACCTAGGAAGATGGCATATAGAGAAAGGATAAAATCAGATAAAATTGACATCAAAGTCTAATATATTTTGGTAAGTAAGAAGAAGCAAAAATTTCAAGGGCATGATGCTAGTGGTAGTTCCTAAATAGAGCATACAAAGTGACAAAGGACTAGCCTAGTACCACCTAAGTAGACTCCCCTAGTAGTTTAACCCTAAGGCCTAGATCCATCAACACAAACTATTCCTTTGGAACATAAACATTGAAGAGAAGATAAATATCCTAGAGGAGACACCAAAAAATGTTGTTGTAGAAGAAGAATAATAGGTTACCCCAACCTATAAGAAGACACTCTCACTAGTGTGACATGAAAAAACCACCCTTAAGGAGGAAAAATTGGAAATTGAAGATATCATTGGTAAAGAGAGGGATGGTTATGACATAATCTTGGGAATGACTGAGTTTAACATCAGAACCAACTAGCAGAGTGAAGACACAGACATCAAAATACTCAAGCGAGATCCCTCTAAGGGGAAAGATTCAATTGATGACTCCATCTAGAGGTTATAGAAAATTTATGTAACCATGACCCTAAATGCCCAATATCAGATGGAAGTGCCAAAGAATCTCTTGTACATGTTTTCACATTTTTCACCATAAGATGCATCTGAGTAGACTCGGTGGGAGTTATCTTTATCCCATTATGTTTATAACAAAGAATGTATTTTGAAATGCCTTTAGATTTCTTGGTATTAGATCCATAATTGGAAGCACTTACAAATACCCTTTGGGTGGACCCCTAATAGTTTAGCATGGTACAAGCTAGCATGACACTTCTAAATTTGGCACATGAGGTCATAAGTTAGAATGCCTTATCTGATTCTGATGCTCAATGAACCCAAAAGAAACATCCAAAAATGGTTGTTTTATATCAAAACAAGTTCACCATAAGAATGAATCTTGAATAATAATGGGTTGAGGTCTAGTGCCAATTGGAAATTGAAACAGTGACCAAGGTTAAAACATTGAAAATCTATACAATAATTTTGAGACAAGAACTAACACTTGTAGATGGGTTTCTCCTTTCTAGTGAGGTAGTGGATGAACTAGAGACACTAGTAAAAATTATTCTAAAATTATGCAAAGACTAGCCCAGCCCCCATAATGAATAGACTTGGGCAACAAAGTAGTTCATGGAAGCAGTAGAGGTATGAAAAAGTTTCTTGCATAGAGTTGGAGTTAACATTCCCATTTTGGATGGAGTTTTTGAAAATTTGGTGTAGCCCAACAATATTTTAGAAGTTAGGATCCAAGTGAAATAACTTCAATGACAATAGTTGGCAGATAACACCTTATTAATAAAAGACTGTACAAAGCATGCCAAATCATTTGAGGAAATGGAGGCTATAGAGAATATAATAAGCACTCACCACTAGGAAATAAATACAAACTTTATGGCACACTGATGATAGGTTGTCACCAAGGTCACTCAGCTTAAAAGCATTCATAAGGATGCTTCCAAATCCCTAAATAATTTGGTTAATAAAGTAGGAAAATGTCTCTAATAGTTCGAGGAGACCAATAATTTCAAAGTGGTGATTAAATAAATAATGTCCAAGTTGTAAAATGCCTTGAATCATTGGGAAGGTGTCAAAAGGCAAATTAAGTAGACAAGACTTGAGCTTATGGTGGAGCCTAAGAATAATGCTTCGTATAAGATGGACTAATGGTTGAGTGTGGGGTGATGTTAGGCCCCAATTTTGGCTTAGTATTTTTTTGGAATAACCGACACGAAGAGGCATATAGTAAAATATTATGGCATGGAATACCATGGTGTGGGAGTTGATGGCCAAGTCTCATGGAATAAATGTACATGTTAAATAGAGAACCTGAGAATAAAGGACTCAAAACTTATCAAAAGACTTGGGGAGTGCATGAAAATTAGACAAAGGTTATGGATAAATTCATAGGGATGGAAGAGAATAAGTCAAACATGAATCCAACACCAACCTATAGGAAGATAAGTGCATGATGAGGATCCAACATCAAGAGAGAATATAGGGTCAAAAAGTCTTAGGTCCTTGGGAACTTAATGTAAATGGTTGACATGACTCAATTATATTGATGATTATTGGTGAGTCACCTTGAGTGTAATTACTTTTTCAACTATTTGGTTATGTAAAAACCAAGTATAAATACCCCTATGATGTACTTTGTAATTTTATTATTCAATTGGATTTTATTGATAGAGTTTATACGAGTTTGTTACATTGTAACTCTGAAACTATGAATTCTTTATATATCACTAATGAATATGATGAATGAATCTTATGTTTACTTAATATTATTGTTTAGCTAATTATGGAGTTATTGTTGTTATTTATCATTTATGTTGTTGTTCAGCTAATTGATTTAAGGTTGATAGTTATCATTTATGACATTTTTTTCTTTTTTATCATTGAGTAATGAGCATGTGCTAAGTTAGATATGGACTTTAAAATGAGTTTATTATTATGTATGTGTTCAAGCACCCTGATCTAACGAGTTATATAAACACACCCTCATATGAAAAAACTAATGGGAACTGGTCCCTTGTTGTGTGCTTTAGGTGAGCTCATGAGAACTTATTCTTACATGAAATACCAATGCACTAGCATGTTGGACTCTTATCACTTAGGTGCACACCTAGGTAAAATTATGTTTGTGTAAAGGAAAATAATCCTAATAAGACTATTAGAATGATATTTTCTCTGATACAAATATTATAATAAATTTATCTTATATTAATTCAATTATAAACAAAGGTTACATAGTTATATTTATAGCTCAAACAAATTCCTAATAAGTATGATCTTAGCATCATACATTCCCAAATATCAATTAAAAAAATAAAAAAACACACATGAAAAATAGCCTATGATTAATTAACTATAATATTTCATTTTTATAGAACAAAGTATATGTGATCTATGTGAAATCTTTGTGACAAGACTTATGTATAATTTTGACATAAATCAATTAGGTTACATGTGTATATATATGAATTTAAAATAATATTTGTGCACACCGACCATGGAAAAGTTTGAAATCCAAAAATCAAGCCACATGAAAACACGAAAAGATAACAAAAAGGACCCACATTGACATGACCAAAATCATATGACACAATAATGGTCATGACCAATTTCACATTGTTCAAAAATGTTAAAGGTGAACAAAACTCAAGAAATAAATATTAGTGAGTTTTAGGAGTGTGTTTTAGTATTTCAAGGGGAAAAAATGTCAGATCTAAAGATGTTCATGAGAAAATGATGACAATACAAATTATAAAGGGTCCAATGTGAAGGGAAATGCACAAGTAAGAGTATAATATATTCCAAAGATTCAAATATTTGAAAGCATGATAAAATCACTACAAGTACATGACTTGTACAAAAATTAGGTATATGTATAATGCCCCAATTTAATGTGTATATGTATTCATGTATAATAAATTAAATAAAAAAAAGTGGATGCTATTTTTTTACAATTACCTTGTTATATGTAAGTTATACTCAAAATTAGTTCCTAATATGAAAGTGATCTAAAATTAAAAATGAAGAAACAGATTACATTTTATGAAAGTGATCTAAAATTTAAAGCAAAGAAATATATAACCTTATATCAGAATCCACTTCAACTATCTTAAAATATAAAAAACTTATCATCTCTCTATTTTCATGAATGTCTCAAGTACCATTGAGGCTTTGTGAATACTCCAATTTCAACACGTTTAATGTACCTATAAGAAAATTTCAATGCATATAAGTATATCAATATCTTGATAAACTAATTTTAACCAAATAAAAAAAATGAACATTAAAAATGAGAAAATGAACACACACAATTAGTGGTATGCAAACCATGTTTATATCTCTAAAAATAACTAAAATTTTCATTGGCCTAATTTCCCCAGCCATGTGGTGAAAACTTTGAAAACTATATCCTATTAACCCATTCCATGTGGTAAAATGTACTTCCCAACTAAAGAATAAAACATCTTAAACCTTTATAACTACTTTATATATGTAACTAAATGTTAAAAAAACAATTATATGCCCTTCTTTTAGGGTGAAGGCTATTTATACATATCACTCATCTCAAAATAAAATGATTAAACACACCATGTTTAACACATACAAATATAAATTTGTAATAATAGTAAAAGCATATTTTTAAACCATAAATATCTCAACATCAAATATTTTTGATAACCCAATACTAATATGCCAAATATGAAGCAATATAAGTGAGGGTAAAATGTTGTATCCCATGTAACCATGAAAATAGGGACAAGTGATATGTCCAACTATAAAAAGTAAGGAGGTATAAATTATATGCCATAATTTAGCCATAAGATATAATAATGAAGCACACAATAATAATATGCCCTAATAGATGCATGGTAGAAACCATCAAAATATAGGTACCAAGTATAATATATTTTAAAATAATATCATGCAAGATAGATATCATTGATCAAAACATATAACATCACATAATATATTCTACCAATGTAAACACACATAATTATGTAACAACATATATTTAAAATCGATCAACAAGAAATAAATAAATTAATCATACATAAATAACATATATTTGAAACCAGATAATCCGTGATAGAAAAAATAAAATAAGAACATAAAATAACATGAAAAAGTGCACACAAGTACACGCATGCACATGAAAGATATCTAAGAAATAATGAGTAAAAATATAAAACTCAATGTAATAAACATGTAAATCAATAATAAGTAACCATGCAACTAAGCACATAGAGAATAATCTAGAAAAAGATATGTATAGTCCAATATAAATATCAATATAATAATGGAAAATAGGAAAGACAAAACTTGAAGCACATTAAAAATTATTTTAGTTTATGCATTCCCCCAATGTAAGAATTCCCTTAGTGTAGGTACTATGAATATGAAAACCAACTAAAAATACATGATCATTTGTATCACGTGTATTCTAGATCTAACTCAAAAGATACCATCAGTAGCATGTGTGTAAAAATATTATATGTAAATATATATCCAAAATGTAGATAAACATGATATGTGTCAATATAACCATGTAACCAACAAAGATAAAGGATTTTTTTAATTATTTGTATAAGAAATGGACTAAACAAGAGACAATGCAAGAGGGAAAAAATCAGTTGAATAAATAAATGAGCTAAAATGAAAAATAAAGAGGAAGAAAAAATATAAATATTAATACAACAAGAAATAATCCAAAGTAAAAAATAAAGAAGAATCAAGAAGAGGAAAATCCCTATTAAGCTAAAACTTCCCTTAGAATTCACTACACATTGAGGCATAATGCATTGATGTGTGGGTAGGGAGCAGGGGGTGAATGGAGGAGGGGGAGGGGTTTGTAGTCATTAGGAAATATTTGCATATTTTGGATTGGGAAACAATAATAAAATGGCAAGGGCTAAATAAACATAAACCAATGGGTTAGAGGAATGACAAAAGAAACCAAAACAAAAAAAGAGGGTAACTTTGAATTTCAAACAAGATAGAATAATTTAGAAGGAAAAAAAATTGAAATGAAAACAATAATGTAAATTTGGAAGTAACATGATGAATTTGAATTCCATACATAGCAATAGAGAAAAATTAGGTATTGGGGACAACCAAGAAATAGAAAAAAGGGGGGAAAGAAGCTTTGTATAGTAGATTTTTTTGTTGAAGTTATTGACCCTTTATTTTGGTCAAGTTTTGAAGAAAGAAAGAAAATCAAATCAAGCTAAGTATGGAATAATTTAATTAAGACACATTTAGACATATAAAGTTATCTTGTAAAGGATAACCAAGCATGGTGTGTAGTAAATGGCCATGGAAAATGTAAAAAAGCATAATATGCACAATGATGGGAATCCAACAAAGAAAATGGGGACATTTGTCATGCATCCAAGATGGTGGAATAAATGAATATGATATAGGATATAAAATGAATAATCTAGGAACACAAAGGAAATACTCCTCTATGTGGATAGGTGGATAAGATCTAGGAAGGTATATTCCTAGATGCACAACTAGTTATCATGATAGTTGGTAGAAACCATGAGTTGGAAACAACTAGCAGGGGTCTAGAGAATTATATAAATAGGTAACTTGGCCTTTTAGTTGAGTAGTTAAAATAATCATATATTTTTAGGTTACACTTTTTGGATAGGTGAAGAGAATCAAATATATAGGGTTTTAAGAGTTGTATAGCTATGAGGGAAAATGTAATATAAATTTAATATTTTTAGTGTTTGAGTACATTTGAGTAAGATTTTAATGGTTATTATATAGATATGAGATGTACATTGCATGTAAATATTATGAATTAAATGTAATTAATATTATTTTAAATGTATATATCTAATGTAAATGTTTAGTTCTAGGGTATGTATGTTTATTTTCACACTCTTTTTGTCTTTTTAAATATATATATATATATATATATATATATATATATATATATATATATATATTAATGAGTTATCAATGATCTGTTATTATGCCTCAGGTGACTACTTAAGTCCTTGAGCTCAATTTATAGGATGGTGTGGAAATATTTGATTTTATTATTTATTGCATCACACCTAACGTATTTAGGGTCAAGCAATGGTTTCTAAAGAAAGAATAACATTTTAGTTCAATTGTCAAGACCCTAGTTTTAGAGAGTGTAGATATCAAGAAAGCATCTTTATATAACTATAATTGGATTTTTTTGAAATCCTAACGATGACTAGCTAAGGCTAACAACACATAAGGCGCAAGCATGGGAGAATTATAGGAGAGACAAAACTAACACAAAGGAAATGGAATATGTAATAAATTATATAAATGGAGGAGAAAATGTGAATTATGGACCCCATAAGGAGGGTATCTAAGTCATTTGTATTTCAAGAAGACTTGAAAAATATAAGGGGGACATATGATTAGTCTGTGAGGAGAATAAATTCACTCCATTATGAAAGTTTTGGTGCATAGTATGGGATCATTATTTGGAGAGTCATGTTTTGGTGAAATGTTTTAATCCGTAAGGAAGTGGATGTGGATGCCTAACTTAAGAGTATATCTATGAGACCCATATTTCCATAGTGCTTACTTTAGACATGTTGTGTTGAGCACATGTCTTATGGACATGTTCCTTTTGTGTTGTTGAGACATGAGATGTTAGTGATTCTTTGAGACTAAGGTAGATATTCTATATGTTGTGATATGTTATGAATTGATTATGCAATAACAATTTATTCTTATATTATATGATTTTTTTATGCATTCATATCAATCTTCCTATGTTAATTGTTTTTTAATTATGATATGTATTAATTTTGTATCATTATAGCTATTATTCTTAATCATGTATTTTAATTATACGTATTGGTATGAGTTATTAATATTTATATTTGATATTATATTTTAATTATATGTATGTTTATATGTTTATATGATTGGTATGAGATCACTTATATTTTTTATGTTCTATAGTTTTAGCTATCTAAGTTAGGGAATTTAATGTGTGCAATGTTGTGCAGGTGACAAGAGAGGTTGACAAGTGAACTAGGATATTTTGGGCATGAGTACATCATGGGTAGAGTGGTGACATATCTAATTTACCTTACCCTGATCCAAACCACTCCTTGTATCATTTTTGTACCTAATTGTAAGTGTAGATGTCCTAAACCGATTTAGCCCTATGTCACCCCTTGGATACTATTCAAAATTTTCACTCTTAACCTTAGTAGTTCTTATTAAATTTCATCTAATTTTTAATGTATATTTTAAGCCACTTAAGTGGCCCTCTTTGACTCAAAACTCGTATGGGTTGGAAAAGCCACCTTTGTAGAGTGTCATAAAGTAGGTTTTAGATATTTTGTGTTGATATTTATGTCCTTGGTCCAATATGAAGGTTGGAGATCCTTTCTAGGATCCTTAGAGGAATTTGTAGGCAACCCATGTGCCATTTATTTCATGGAATAATGGCTTAATTTATGATGTATGGACTTGATTTCTTACCCACATGGGTTTGTAACTAGAGTTATGGAGATGGAAGACCATTTTTACCATGATCCAAGGGATAGGAAGGAGCACATGTCATATTCCCATTGGTTTTTAGATAAGGGAGTTCATCCTATATAAGGAATGAAATACTTCCTAAGGGGTATTTTTCTCATTTAGATAAATTGGAGTGGAGAAGAGAAGGAGAAAGAGGAGAAGGAGCTTAGAGGAAAATATTAGATAAGGAGGAAAACAACCATTATCAAATCTTGTAAGAGGTGTTATTTCATGATTCAAGAAGGAAATAAATTTGGATTACATGCCCCATTTGTTTTAATTTTATTTAAATTAAACCTATTTTTGTCTTTTCCTTTGTTTAAAAATCTTCAAGAGAAGTAAGGCCATTTGGCTTACCCTATTTCTTTATTTGTATTCTATGGTTGTGCCAATTTCCACCATATGGTTTATATGCCCATTTGGGCTCAAATATTTAATATTCCTCCTAACTCTTGGTTTTTTTTTATGCCATTTTATTTTCTTAAAATGGAAAATTTATGTTTTAAATTTATGTGTGCATTTACATGTTTGTTTTGCACTCTCACATATTGGTAATGGAAAGTTGACCAAATTACTAAAGCCCTATACATATTTTGATTATTTTTATAGTAAGTGGAAATTAGACCTCCTAATACCCTCTTAATTTTTATTTTTATGGTGGAAACATAGTTCCTAAGGATGTATTATTTTGTTTGTTATTAACTCTCACATATTGGTAATGGCAAGTGGACCAAATTCTTAAAGCCCTCTATGTAGTTCAACTATCCATATAAGAATAAAAAATTGGAACTCTTGATTCCCTCTTAATTGTTATTTGGAATGGTTTGAGGTGGATTTACCCTCCCATGATCAAGATATGGTATAAAAAATGTGATTTATCCCCACATTCTTATTCTCATTTAGCAGGCCTGATTTTGTTGGAAATGTATATTGTTTCATTGTGATATTTTATCATTTTAAATGATTTTCTTATTTGTTTGTATGCATGTTTTAGGGAAAGTAAATCTCTTTATGTAGTTGAATTTATAACCTCCTAAATGTATTTACTAGTGAGTGTTCCTTAGCTAGTCTTGTTATAGCCTAAACCTTTTTTTATCAACTTGTCTACCGTGAACCATGATGTGAATATTCCTATAGTTGGGAGTCTTAGGCATGGGGATGCCTATGGTATCCATTTGATTATGTAAAAAGGATGAGAGATGATCCCTCCTTCGGTTGGCCTTGAGGTTGTGTGTGGAGTCCATGTGAAGGCTATCTTATTCAAACACTTTGTATATACTTGTAAATAAATTATATTATCCATTTTAGATCCATGATTATTTTATTTATTTCAATGGAAAACATGTATATATTGGAATAAAATGTGCAATAAGTCATTAGAAATAGTGTGTTCTTTCTTGTCACTTATATACTTTTCCTAGTGAGTGTATCCAATTGTAAAATTAATAAAATGATTATTTATGTTCAAATTTAAATGGTATATTCTATATTGGACAAGTATTCCTATATAATTTTACATTTGGATGAAAATAAGTGTTCTCTCTTTCCCAAAAATTTTAAATTCATTAATTAGGGTAATGCCAAGACTAGATGCATTCATATAATTTTCATGCATTTAAAAGCATTCTAATTTATTCAAATCTTTGTTGTACTATAAATTAGGGGTAATCTAGGAATTTATGCAATTTACAATGTAATGTTTTGGGTTATGAGTAAATTTATATAATTTTTTAAAGTTTCTAATCTAAATCTCCTCATAACCCCTTTGTAAATTAATCCAACTTCATGAAATTTTTAAGCACATGAAATAAGGAATTCAGGTGGTTGAAACAATTTTATAATAATATTTGGAAAAAATTTAGACCCAATGCTATTAGTTTTGTAATTTTTTGATATATGGTTCTCTAGTTATGAAAAACTATCTATAGGGTAGTTTTTGTTTAATGCAAGCCCTTTGGAAGGGAATTGCACCATTTTGTATGGTAGGTTTCTAGTTAAATGGATGGTCTCTCATATGACCTTGTGATATTCTATGGAGGCTCCAAAGGGCTAAGCATTTAAGCTCAGGTGACTAAGTTGTAGTTTGTGTTTTGGTGGTTTATATTTATCCATGTGGCTTTGTATCCAAATAAATAACCTAGTTGTTAAACTTAAACTTGATCCACGATGGTTAATATAACTAACTTCCAGGTTACCAATTATTAAACATGTCAAATTTTAATATTATTAAATTTAAAACTTTAGATTTATAAAGTTTTAACTTGTAACATACCTTTTTTTAAACCAAAACTATTTTTAACAAATACACCCATTTTTACTCTTTTGATTGTGATGATCTAGTAGCCTAGAAGTAGGATGACCCAAACCCCATCCATTTTTCATGATCTTATGTATAGTACAATATTTGAGACCTGTAACTACATATTTTTCCATTTTGATTGCCTTTTCTTTAGGGATGTCTTAGACCTCTATTGACACCTTGTGACATGTTTTGAAACTATGTTTGTGTAACCCCAGTGGCTTAGAGGTAGGAAAACCCAAAAGGGACCCACCTTGATTTCTTGTCCATTTCTACTTGGATGTTATTTTGGTACTTAAAACTTAATTATTTTCACTTTATTATTTTTTGGTCCTAGGGAGGCCTATTTGGGCCTTATTAGCTATCACAGGCTCTTGGGAGCCTCAAAATGGGTTGACCCAAAAGGGGACCAATGTCATTTTTGTGTCCCTTTTAGTTTGAGAAAAAAATTAAAAACTAAAAGTTTTTTTGAAATTTTACATTTAACCTTGGTAGTAAAAATTAATGGTTGTCTAGGAACTTAAAGCTCCCAATACCATTTTGGAAACTGAAGGAGACTGAGACCTCTTAGAACCATTCTGGAAAGATGGGTACCTATAAAACCAAGCCATGTATACATGTATCAAAATAAATTTGAAAATTAAATAATTGGAAAAAGGATCAAAAGCTTGAAGTCTCCATTAATGGTAGTCATCTAAGGCTAAGGAAAAAGAGGGGGGATGATTATGGATAAGTCAACCTCCAATACCTCCTCCCTCCATTCCAAAATATGAATTTATGAATTAATGTCTAATTTGAAGAATTTATTGACTTCCAAAATGATTTATATAGATTCCTCACCTTTAACTAGTTTTGAAGGTTGAGGTTGAATCAATCTAATGGTTGAGATGGAGTGTTCCATCCTAAAGGGGATTATTTAGGATATTTTAGACCCTTTTGAGGTCATATGGGGACTATAAAATATTTATTTGAGCCCTTTAATTTACTTTGATTTAAGTTAAAAACTAATTTTTGACTACAACATAAATGCAAATGGATCCCTATGATTGGCTAGATTCACTCAAAAATGCTTTTGAGAACTATAAATAGTTAGATAGTGTATCTTGAGCCAAGGGTTTCTCAAACCCACCTCGCATTAATTGAATGTTATTTTTGGGCCTTAGTTATATTGGGCCACTAGGTCATCTTAGAGATTTTTAGGCTTTTTGATAGCCTATAGGCCAATTAGAGTAAGTGGGGATAACACGGTTACATAGTGATCATGCAACCACTTACGCATTATGATCCATGCCATTTAGGCATAAAAGTTTTTTTACATGCATTATGAATATTTTGCCACGTTTTTATCTAGTTAATGGGCAATTTATCTATGTAGAATGTGCATTATACATTCTCAAAAAAATGGCCTATTTTGTTGTGTGTTTCTATTGTGTTAGTTTTTAGGCATGAAATTTTAGTATCAGAGAATGGTTTCTACATTAGGAGATATGGGGATAATTATTAAATATATATTCTTCCATAGTGAAATAATGTGTGTATGTGGTGGGTATTATGCCTCGTTAAGGAGGTAATAATAATACAAGTGAAGAGTTACTTGGTATTTAGGTATTTTCCTAGTGTTGTGTTGATAAATTGATGTTTTGATTGATGTCAAAGGTAATTAAGTGTCATTGATGTCCTAGAGGTTCTCTTGTGAATAATCATGGTCTAGTAGGTCCTTGAGGTATGTATAACATCTTGACATAGTGTTATGATATGACAAGCTTATGATCAGTGCTATTTTGTATTGCTATGAGATATCATTAGAAAGAGAGTATTGATTTTGTTGAAGTGTTTATTTTGATAAGGTCATTTTTGAATAAGTTCATAAGAATCAAGTCTTTGTAGACAAATTATATTATGAATCCCAATCTTATCTAGGTAAAGGCATGGATAGTTCAGTCTTAGAAATAGACCTATATATTTTGATAAGTATTGGTCAAAGGATAATGATGGGATATTTTGTGGAGTATATATAGGATGTTTAGAAATGAGTTATGAGCTACAAAAGGTGTCTTGAAGATATCAAAGTGGTATGGTGCCTAGTAGGTATGTTTGATGGACTAGTTTCTAAGCATGGATATGCCTTTTAGAGGCATGATGGTGGTTTTATGGATGTGTTTAGTTTTAAGTTATGAAATTTAGTGTTATATAATGTGATAAATGTGTTGATTCAGTCACATGACTCTCAAAGTGATCTCAATGGGTAATTTCTTCTTTAGTGGTCTTTTCATGGACCTAAACTAAAGACCCTAAGTGGTAGATTGAGGTATCATGATTATGTTTGGAAGATTTTGAGCTCATGTGAGAATGGATTGAGATTTTACATGTTTTTTCAATTATTTTGGTGAAATTTTAGGTCTTGAGTTAAAGGAGAAAATATGAAAATGAGTTTGAAGGTCTCTTATGTGTACAGAATGAAGAAATGAAGACCCGATAAGGATTTTATCGTGCTTTTTTACATGTGTGACTATTGAATTGGAAGATAATTTATTAGGGAGATATGTAAAATGGTCCTATAAATTATTTACAAGAATTATGAGTTGATTTTAGGGGTAGATTTTTATGAACAAACATTAAGAATGAGAACTGGTTTAAAACCCTCATAATGACCCGATATGGAAGACCTTGATAGAAATGGATCATAATGAATTGGATGACCTATTTTGATTATTTTATAATGTATATGACTCTCCTAGGTACCTCTAAGTGGATTTGGTCTAATAGAAGAGTGAGTGAAAGCTATAGGAAAACCCTTATTTTTCAAATTTTTGATATATAGGCAGGTTTGATTAGGTCAAAGCATGAAAGTGGATGGAGGTTTAATCTTGAAACATATATATTATGGCCATGGTTTTTTAAAATTATGTTACATACCTAAAATATGCTAAACTAGTCATGAAATTTGACTTATCACTAAAAAGGCCTAATGAGGAAGAAAGTGAAAAAAATAGGCAAAAGTGGGAATGACATTAGGGATGTGTTTCCATGGATTAGGAATGAATAAAATTGAATGGAGTTATTTTTAAATGACTTTAAAACATGTCCATATTTTTTATATTTTTTTAATATATTTAAAATGTTATTAACAAGATAACCTATCTAGTGAAGGTGAGATAGTGAAAATGTAAAGTTAAGAGATTGGTTTGTAAGACCAATATTATCACTAGACCATTATATCCTTATTTTTTAAGTTTCATAATTATATAATATTATAATTCACATATATTATGATACCATATAAGTATCCACATAGGTACTTAAATTCATAATCATCATGACTAGTCTTCAAGATAAATTAACAATTTTTGAGTAAGCTAGTGGGAGTGATGAGTTGGAGGTTCCTTGACCTTAGATAAAACATATAATGCATATTTTTTTGTTGTTTAAGATATTATTTTAATATTAATTATTTATTAAATATTGAAAAATATTATAATAGGATTGGAGCATTGTTACCAAAATGACCTATCTGAGTGAGTTAAGACTGTGTGTAATAAGGCTTTATAATGCGTCTATGAGTTGAATTATTGAAAGAAGACCATGATTTTTTTGTATCTAATATTAATATATATCTTTCATATTTTAATATTAATATATTTTTCATCATGAAAAATCCATTTTTAAATGTGTAAATTCAAAAGGCATGTTGATTGGTTTTTGAGGTTTTTGACACTTCTAAGTAGTCTTCTAACAAAGATGAGTTTGAGGTGATTTGCTCAAAGTTATATATTATAATTCACATGAAGATTTTTTAAGGGTGTATAAGGTTATTATTATTTAATTTATAGTCATTAAATATTCCTTTATAGATGTTGATGGTTAAATGATCATGATTGGGTTTTAAAGCTAGTTGGCAGTTCTGAGTGGTCATGTTGCAAGAATGAGTTAGAGGCTTTAAGATATGTGTTTGATTGACTTAATAAAAAATTTATTACCCTAATGTCATGTATTTTCTATCCATATTATTTATTTTTATGATTATGTGATAAAATTGGTTGTATGCTTCAGTTGTTTAAGATAGACTTTTTGGGTGTGTGAAGAACTAGTTGTGAGTAATTCAAATGATGAGGTTCAAGTGGTGAATTAGACTAATATGTGTTATGTAACTAAATGTATATTAATAAGGGTATTTTTATGTGTGTATTATTTTTTTCATACATGTGTGGATGCTCAAAAAAAATTAAGAATACTAGGTGAAATGTGTGTTTTAAGAAGGCCTAATTGCATTAGGTCTCCTTTAGGCCTAATAGTGGTTTTGGTCCTTATGAGTGGTGACCTACCTATGTAGTGTATTTTTCATGTATTAAACATGTTATCTAACCATTTTAATGGTAATAAAAGTGTGTAGAGTTTTTTGGCTGATCAAGGTGTATGAGATCAAAAGACTAGTATAAGAACAAGGCATAATTATGTTTGAAGTGGAGAAGAGACTATGAGAGAATACAAGGGTAGATTGTGAAGGATTAGGAGGTATTGAAGACCATAAAAATATGGGAGAGATTATATTATGAATATATAATTGATTTTTTTTATTTATATGACAAGGTTAGTTTACCTAATAATCTTAGTAAGAGGCAAGTTAAGTGAATAGGCCTAATAGGTTTTTTGAGAGAGATAAAAGAGTGTGAAGAGAAAAATAAGGTGATCATCATTATTTGAGTTATAAAAAGGTGTCCAAAGGTTATCAAAGGTTCCATGTGGCTTATTTTTTGTTGAGTCACCTAGGCGGTTGGTGTTTCCTTGCATGTTGGTCATTGCTAAAGGCTTAGTTGAGTTGGTGCTTGACTAATAAGGGGTTGGTACTCCTTATGGAGTTGGTGTCTCACTAAATCTTGATTCATTTCTTATATTAATGTATTCCAAGTTATGTTTTAGTATGTTTTATCCCCCATGAGGGTTTCCCACATATCTCTCATGTTCATGTGTTGATATCTTGCTTCATGTTTATGTGACTGCTTCTCTATGAATTGCTTGATCATTATATTGGTTTGAAAGGTTAAATGGAAAGAAAATATTGTTTTAAGACACTAATTCACCCCCTCCCCCTCTCATTTTTAGTTCTTCCAAAAAAATTTATCATAGCATGGTCATTTAGATTAATACTAATAGCTAAAAGTTGATCTTATAAGCACAAGATGGCTAAGCAACTAAGGAAAGAGACTCAAGAGCTAAAATCTATGGTCAAGGCTCTTGAGGAGAAAATATGTACCTTGAATAATGACATGACCAAAGAGGTAAAATAATATTATAATTCCATCAAATATCTCAAGGATCAATTAGAGGTTGTCAATGTAAGACTAAGGTCAAAATAAGTTGAGTGTGATAAGTTGAATACTAAGTTTGGCTCCTTGAAGGTTGAGCATGAGTAGCTCATGGACAAGATGAGAAAGGCTGAGAAAGATCAAGAGAAGTTAGCTCAAGACAAGAATAATGCATATCATACAATTAAAAATAAGAAGGTCAACGTGAAATAAAATCAAAAAATATCAACTCTAAATAGGTATCCCAATGTAACAAGGTATTCTAATTCATTTCATGGTTATTACTTCACTTGTTATCAGTTTGGGCATAGAACAAAAGCTTTTAGGAGGAGAATCAATAAGTTAAAAAATAATTACAATCCACATCAATAAAAAGGTGTGAGTAAGGTTTTTTGCTTTAATTGTCAACATGTTGGTCACATTGCAAATTTTTGTAAGATCAGATTGGATAAACACTCTAGTCATATCAAGATGACTAATACCCCTAAAAAGGTGTGGAGATAAAAGGTAGTTAGTTTTTATCACATTGAGCCTATCAATAAAAATGATTTATTTGAAATAAAATAGGGATAAGATGTGAAGAAGGTATAAAATAATGTATTATCAACATATAATGATGGTGTATTGGAATAAAAAATGGCAATCAAAGATAAAAAGGATGACGTAGACATCAAGTCTGTGGTACCAATCAAGACCAAGAGAATCCTAAAGAAATAATATTAGCCTCATGATTTCAAGATGATTGAGAGAAGTGGATTGGAGAACTTGGGATCTCATAATTTCATGTTGATCTAGAGCCTTATGAAGTGTGGTATCTCTATCTAGGCTTCAAGGAGACACTCTTCAGCCAATAAGAAGCATGTGAAGGCATCTATCTTGAGGTGGTTGTTGAAAGAAAGGTATGGATGATCAGTTCAAAGATATCTCATGTATATATATCATCAAAAAAGTACCATGCTCCATGAATTAGAGTGGAATTAGGTATTTACATTAGTCTCTATACAAAAAGAGAAAATTTGAAAACAACTAAGAAGTATAGTTGTTTACATGATCTAGGTCATGGTTGAGGTTTACATAGAGGACTACATGATGAACTAATGGGAAGATAGGTTGAAGGATTTAATATGTTTGAATTTATTCCTAATGTCATTAGAGGCATTCCAAGGTGGTCTACATGATTAGCTAGTATTGTAAATGGAAGGTGTTGTTTGGTTTAGGTTTTCACCTAGACCTAGTCCTAGACCTTGCTAGGTCTATTGAAGCATGATGAGTAGCTATGTAATCATAATTCTATTGAGGATTAGAGAAAATATTTTTTTTGGATATATAAATTTAGAAAAGGCAGAGTGTTTCTCATATGGATTTATTATGTTCATCATAAAGGCATATAGTAGAGGTAAAGCATGGAGTTAGGGGGAGCATGTGTCTAAGATGCTTCTTAGTTTCCTTGTTCTTATGTGTTGAGTTTTTGGTTGTTGAAAATGGTTGAAATTATTAAAAATATTCTTTTTAAAAGGGGTATTTTCTTATTCATTTGTTTCCATATATCAAATAAGGAGATTGATGGTCATGTGTCTGAAGAATGCATAAGCTTAAGGGAAGCATGGTTGAGTACTTCACTAAGTTAAGCTCCTTTTTGGTTGATCAGAGGAAGATTGATCTTGTTTTGGGAGAAAATCATGTTTCAAATCCAAAAATTAAATGGTATTATTTTCAAATATGACCCTTTTTAATAAATTACAAAGGGGGAGAAAGACCAAATTAGGAGAAAGATCAACTTTGGGAGATGAGAATGATCTGCTTTGTTAGAGTGTTTGCCATCAATGACAAAAGGGGGAGATTATTGAGGTATGTTCTTGATATTGTGTTGACACATTTATGTTTTCATTTATGTCAAAGTTAATTAAGTTTCACTGATGTCCCATAGGTACTCTTGTGAATAATCATGGTCTAGTAGGTCCTTGAGATCTATATAAGGTCTTGGCACAGCATTATGATATGACAAGATTATGAGTAGTGTTACTTTGTATTTATATGATGGATAATAAAAAATAGAGTGTTTATTTTTTTTTAGTGATTTTTTTGATAAGGTCATTGTTTACAAAGTTTATAAGAAGCAAGTGTTTGTGGACAAAGTGTATTATGAAGCCCAGTGTTGTCTTGGTGAAGGCATGGTGAGTTCAGTCTTATCAAAAGAACTATATGATTTGAGAAGTATTAGTCAAATGAGAATGATGGGATATGTTGTGTATTATGTCTAAAATGTTTTGAAATGAGTTATGAGCTACATAAAATGTCTTAAAGATCTCAAAGTGGTATGGTGCCTGGTAGGTCTGTTTGATGGACTAGTTCTTAAGCATGGATATGGATTATAGAGGCATGATGGTGGTGTTATGGATGTGTATGATCTTTATTTTATGAAATTAAGTGTTAGATAATGTGAGAAAGGTGTTGAGTCAGTCACCTAACTCTTAGAGTGAGCCAAAGGGGTAAGTTCTTCTTTAGTGGTAATCTCATGGACCTAGTCTTAAGACCCTAGGTGGCATATTGAGGTATCATGATAAAGTTTGGAAGGTTGTGAGATCATGTGAGCATGTATTGAGGTTTTAAATTTTATTTTAATTGTTTTGGTGCAGTTTGAGGTCCTGATTTGAAGGATACAGCATGAAAATGAGTTTGAAGGTCTCTTATGTGTACAGAATGAAGAAATAAAGAACTAAGAAGCATTTTATCATGCTTGTTGGCACGTGTGATTGTTTCATGGGAATATGAGATATTAGATAGAGATTTCAAATGGTCCTATAAATTATTTCCAAGCATTAATATTTGGTTTTAGGGGTAGATTTTTATAAACAAACATTAAGAATGGAAATTGGTCTAAAATCCTCATAATGACCCGATATGGAAGATATTGATAGAAATGGATCATAATGAATTGGATGACCTAGTGTGATGATTGGATCATGTATAGTACTCTCCTACCTTTAGGTGGTATTGGTCTATCATAAGAGTGAGTGGAAGTTACAAGAAAACCCTTGTTTCTCATATTTTTGATATAGTAGGCAGGGTTGACCAGGTCAAAGCATGAAAGTGGATCAAAATTTAATAATTATACCTATATATATTATGAAAATTGTGTTTTATTATCATTTTATATATCTCAAATATGGTAAAATAATCAAGAAATTTGACATATCACTAAAAAGGCCTAGTGAGGAAGACAGTGAGAAAAAATAAGTAGAAGTAGGAATGAGATAAGGGATGTGTTTCCATAGATTAGGAATGAATCCAATTACATGGGGTTTTTTTTAAATACCTATAACATATGTACATATTATTTATATGTTTTTTAAGACATTAAAAATGTTGAAAATGTTGTTCACAAGATTACCTGTTGAATGAAGGTGAGACAGTGAAGATGTAAAGTTGAAAGATTGGTCTATAAGACCAATATTATAACTAAAAAATGATATAATTATATATAAAAGTTACCTAATTATATAATATGATAACTCACATTCATAAATAGTCCATAAAATTATCCACATGGGTACCAAAAGCCATAATCATCACGATTGGTCTTCAAGACAGATTGACAAGTCTGAGTAAGTTAGTGGGAGTGATGAGTTGGAGGTTCCTTAACCTTAGATTAAGTATCCAATGAATATATTATTATTTTTTAAGACATTATTTTCATATTAATTATTTATAAAGGATTTAAATTTAGTATAATAGTATTATAACATTGTTACCAAAATGACATGTCTAATTGAGTTAAGACTATGTGTAGTAAGGCTTTGTAATGTGTCTGCAAGTTAAATTATTGAAATAATAACATGATGTTTTTATATATGAGAGTAATATATATGTATCATAGGTTAATATTAACATATTTTTCATCATTAAAAATCCCTTTGTTGATGTGGAAATACAAAAGGCATGTTGACTAGTTTTTGAGGTTTATGGCAGTTATAAGTAGTCTTCAAGCAAAGATGAGTTTGAGGTGATTTTATCAAATTTTAAGAGTATAATACACATTAATATTTTATAATGGTATTTTATTTTATTATTAGTTAATCTATATTCATTCAATGATATTTTATATATGTTGATGGTCAAATGATTATGACAGGGTTCTGAAGCTAGTTGGCAATTTTAAGTGGTCATGTTGCAAGAATGAGTTAGAAGTTTTAAGTTATGTTTTACAGTGTCTCAATAAAAAATTTATGACCATAAGGTCATTTATGTTATATCCATGAGATTTATTTTTATTATATTTTGAAAAAATTGGTTGTATGCTTCAGTTATTTAAGATAGACTTTCTAGGTTGTGAAGACCTAATTATGAGTAATTCTAATGATGAGGTTTACGTGGTGAATTGGATTAATAGGTGGTATGGACCTAAATGGATATTAATATGGGTATATTTTATGTGTGTATTAAGTGTTTCATATATTTTTGGATACTCAAAAAAATTTAAGAGGACTAGGTGAAACGTGTGCTTTGAGAAGGCATAATTGCATTAGGTCTCCTTTGGGCCTAATAGTGGTTTTGGACCTTATGAGTGGTGACTAACCTATGTAGTGGATTTTTCATGTAATAAAAATTTTATAGAACCCATTTTAATTTTATCCAAGTGTGGATAGTTTTTTGTCTAAACAAGGTGTATGAGATCAAAAGACTAGTATAAGAATAAGGCCTAATAGACCTAATTATGTGTGAAGTAGAGAAGAGATTATGAGTGAATAAAAGCACAGATTTTAAAGGAGTAAGAGGTCTTTAAGACAATAAAAATATAGGAGAGATACTATTATGAATATATAATATATTTTTTACATGTAGATGGCAAGGTCAATTGACTTAATAAGCCTAGTAAGAGGCAAGTTAAGCAAAGATGCCTAATAGGATATTTGAGAGAGATATAAGAGTGTGTAGAGGAAAAGAAGCTGATAATATTCATTTGAGTGAGAAATATGTGTCCAAATGTGATCATAGGATCTATGTGGCTGATTTGGTTTTGATTCACCTAGGGGGGTGGTGTTTCCTTACAAGTTGGTACTTGTTAAAGGCTTAGTTGAGTTGGTACTTGACTAGTGAGGGGTTTGTGCTCCTTATGGGGTTGGTACCTCACTAAATCTAGATTAATTACTTATAGGATTGTAGTCTAAGATGTGTTTCAGTGGATTTTATCCTTAATTATGGTTTCCCATATATCTCTTATGTTTATGTGTTGATATCTTGATGCATGTTTGTGTGATTGTTTCTCTATGCATTGTTTGATCATTATATTGGTTTGAAAGGTTAAATAGAAAGAAAATATTGTTTTAAGACACTAATTCACCCCCCCCCCTTCTCAATGGTAGTGATTTCAACACTTGTACTATGGAGTTTTTGACCAAGTAATATATGCTTGGCTTTTTGTTTTGTCCCTATACTTGAGAGACCCATGATATGGTTTTTATAAATCCACCCATATAGTTGAACATATGAGGTTTGATGAAATTTTGAAACAATGTCCTAACCAAGTGTTAAGAAGTTAGATGGTCATGAGGGCCAAGTGGATATTAGCTCATGAGTGAGCTCTTATGTATTAGGTTGATGGGAATTTCCCATGTCATTTTTCATGTGCATCTTACCTTGGAGGAAATTTCAGATTATTTATTTAATATATTGATCTAGATTATTAAGATCGTGTAGATTTATCTTAGCTAAACAATAGAATGTTTTATACATTTAGGGTCTAGCTGGTCTTTTCTAGGTCTAGTGACCCCATTTAAATCAAACATTTCCTTTCCACTCAAGTAGAATGTGTTATAGGTTTATTTATGTCTCTCACCCTAATTAATGACAATATAATGGCTCAATATGCTTTATTGAATACATACCCTTTTCCTAGTTTCCAACTATTACCTTATGAGTAGTTCTAGGAAGAGTTTGGGAATAGTTCATCAGACTAAAATCCTTGTCTTTTAGAACCTTAGAGGGTTATAAAGACTTAGGGACATACTTATTCCATGAGAGGGATTGAGAGACTCATAGTTTTTCACATGGGTTTCCACTTGAAAACTATACACATACATGCAAATGTTGTGAGTGTTGGTCCTCACCTTGTGTGATGGACTAGTGATACCACATGGATGGCCTTGATAGGGATCCTCTTGTGGTCACTTTATTTTTACCTATCCTTGTGTAAAATGGCCTTTATATTTTTTTGGTAGTAAGTTATACAATATTTTAACCACACATTGGAGAGAATATCCATTAGAGTTGGATGTTAGTGTTGGTTGGAGAGAAACATGCAGGCGCTTGAGTAATATTGGCACCAAGTAGGTGTGATCATCAACTTAGTTAGAATTTTTGATGTGTTTGAATTGTATTTTAATCTCTTGTGCATGTTTATTCTATACTTAAGGTTTAAAAATCTAGTTTGGATTTTGATAACCAAACTTTGTTGTCAATAGCTACTTTGAGATTATGACCTCATTCCTTGGAGTATCTAATTAGAGATCACCCTTGTGATGAATCAAAGCTAGTTTGGAGGTGACCTTATTGATAAGGACCTCAAGAATAATTTCATTTGGTTTACCCCATTAATAATAATGATATCTATTCCTCTTTTATAAGTTTTTATTCTATGGTAGTGGGACCCATTTGGGTGGGTTTCCTATGAGTGATGAGATTATACCTTTAATTTGATAGTTTATATGTTATTTTCATATAGCATATTTTTTAGCATTGATTATGATATCTGAACCTTTGTGGGTGTCAACCATTTGAGGTGACCCTTCTCTTTTGTGCGAGCCACTACATCTTTTTTATAAGATGTACTTTGAAAACTTAGAAGATCTAGTGACATGTAATACCATATTGGATGCTTGTGTTAGGGCTTTTAGTGCCTCATTTTCTTAACCACACCTCACCCTTATTTGGATTGTGAAGTTTGGCCATACTTGAGTATGACTTGTGGAGTAGTTTAGGTATTGCACATCATTGGTTCTTGGAAATTTGTTAGCCTAAGAGGATGCATGTTTAGTGGTCTCATTTTCTTAATCACATAGGATTTATAGTTACACTGACTCCTTAAGTGATTTTTTCTCCCCCTCTTTACAAGGTTGTCTTCAATTTTTGTATGAGTTGCCTATAATGTCTTGAGCACATGATTTTAGATTAGATATAGAGGGATTGAGTTATAGGTATTGTAATGGATATGGCACATGAGTCTTGTAATTTGGGATGTTTTTTAATGACCCTTTTTGAGTTAGGTATTTTTGGTCTAAGGATTGGGTATCCTTAGGATCACATATACCTTTTATAGTTATGTATTTTTTGACCAAGCATCTTGAGAGTGATTTTTGTTTATCATGTTGGGTAGGTGATGACCTAGCCTAGTTCATGAGTTCATGAATAATAGGTTCCTAGAAAAAAAATTATCACCTTATATAGAGAACTTTATTTATGCTTATACCTTTTTCTCTTTGTAAACAGAGTCAATAGAGGCCACTGGTGCCTTGTGTAGTGGGTGTTATGAAATCATGTGATGTTTCTCACCTAAGAAAGTGTGCTCTTATAGTTGGATTTTGTGCCTTTTTATGTAAATTTTAGATGAGGGGATATTAAAATACCCCTCAATTATTGGCACCATACTTGAGTGGTGGGCATCCTCCTCATAGTATAGGAGTGTAATATGTTTTCTTAGTGACTTCTTATGTGTTATGATTATGTTCTTTCATTGGTATTCAATATGTTACCCTAGTTTAGGAAGATTTGATGTTTATAACTTCATTAGTATTGAGATGAGTTAACACTCTCTCACTTTATAGTAGCATCATTATCTATCCATGAAGTGTATTCATTTTTTTATGATGTTAAGTAGATATTCCTTTGATTGGAGAGTTATTTCTTTAGTATTGTTTCAATTACATTCATTTATATTCATAGAATGGTGTCTTCTATTTCGTGTTGTATAGAAAATTTGTATAGATAGAGTGGATTGATGCTTTCATTTGGTTTAATAGTATCTTCATGTTTGGGGAAATGTGTTATGATATTTATCACTTATAGATTGGTAAGTGGGTGGTGGTTTTGGAAACTTAGTGTTGTGATTTTTTCTTCATGTTGTGCAATGGTATTGAAGAGATGTGTTTTTATTTTTTGATATAGGTCCCTAATCCCCATGTGTGGCCTTACAAATCCACACTTTTCACTATTATCGTATCTAAACCTATAAACTTTTACCACATGATGTGAAAAACCTTGAATTTATTTTAGTTATTGTTTTAGATTTATAAGTTGATTTGAATCATATTTTTACGGATTTCTTTTCTATGAATTTTGAGGTTGTTTAGCCATTTATTATTTCAAAACTTAATTGACTATTGGATCTCCTTATTTTATTTCTTATATTCAATTTTAGATTGAATTGGAATGTTTATCCATTTTTCACCTTTATTAATATTTAGATTATATTGGGTTGATTAACCTTGCTTTTAATTCTCGTTTCTAGATTGAGTTGGGTTACTTAGATGATTTGATTTTTTTACTTTAAAGGATTTTTAAATTTTAACTTATATATGTGTGTGTGTGTGTGTGTGTGTGTGTGTGTGTGTGTGTGTGTGTGTGTGTGTGTGTGTGTGTGTGTGTGTGTGTGTGTGTGTGTGTGTGTGTGTGTGTGTGTGTGTGTGTTTTAATGATCCCTTTGTGTACCTTTCACCTCAAGTGAGTATGGGAGTATTAGGTGAGGAGTATCTTGTTAATTCTTAACATTTGTGATAAATTTATGACTTGTCACATAACTTATTGAGCAAGTGTGGAGACATCATATCACTTTTTCCTTTCTTAGAGGTTGTAAGGATGGTGTGATCCTTAGCCTTGGTTGTTATATTAGAAATTAGCATTATTTTCCTACTAATTTTGAGATCGATGGATATGGGTTATGTTGTAATATTGGATACTTTAGTGTATCACATTGTACTCTATGATTTGTTAGTATAGATCTGTTATCATTAACTTATAAATACCATTGAAAAAAATTAACAAGATTATTAATGATTATTATAACATCCTTTAAACTATAATTTTGACCCTTAAAGACTTCTAGAAGGAATTTTTCATAATGAGAGGGGTTGTGAGACCCCTATTTCCATAGTGCTTACTTTAGACATGTTGTGTTGAACACACATCCTATGGAGACATGTCTTATGTTTTGTTGAGACATGAGATGTTAGTGAGTCCTTGAGATAGAGGTAGAGATTATATATGTTATGAAATTTTATGTGTTTCTTACGCAATAATATTTTATGCTTAGATTGGATCATTATTATATGCATTGATATCATTTTACTTACTTTATTTAATTTTTCATTATGATGTGTATTAAATTTATATCACTAGAGATATTTTTCTTAAGTGTGTATTTGAATTATACATATGTTTAGATTATTGATATGATTTATTACCATTTGTATTTGATTCCTTAAATATGTCATGAGCATGTTATGTGGATTGAGATCATTTATATTAATTATGTTCTATAGCTTCGACTATTTAGGGTATGTAATTTTATTTGTGAAATTTTGTGTAAGTGACATGGGAGGATAAGGAGGGAACTAGGACTATTTTGAACATTAAAACATAATGGGTAGAGTGGTGACATGTCTACTTGACCTTACTTTGATCCAAACCACACCTTGTATCATTTGAGTACCTAGTTAAAAATGTAGATGTCTTTAAAATGTATAGCACTATTTCCCTCCCTTAGATACTATTCACACCTCTCATTCTTAGCCTTATTAGTTATCATTAAGTTTTATTTCATATTAAAAGTATATTCTAAGCCACTTAAGTGTCCCCCTTTGTCTAAAAACTTGGATGGGTTGGAAGAGCCAATTTTTTAGAGTGTCATAAAGTAAGTTTTATATATTTTGTGTTGATATTTATGTTATTGGGACAATATAAAGGTTGGAGAGTTTTTATAGGAGATTTAGATGACTTTTGAGGAAGCCCATGTGTTATTTATGGAATGGGATATTGGATTAATTTATGAGGTATGAACTTGATTTATTTCCCACATGGGCTTGTAAGTGGAGTTATGGAGAGGGAAGACATTTTTTACCATGTGCCAAGGGATAAGAAGCAACACATGTCACCTTCCTTTTTTCTTAAATTGGAAAATTGGAGTGGATAAGAGAAGGAGAAAGAGGATAAGGAGATTAGAAGAAAATCTTAGAGGAGGAGAATAGCCATTACCAAAGATTTTAAGAGGTGTTCTTGAGTGATTAAAGAAGGAACTAAGACAGGATTCCATGAACCATTTGTTTTAATTATATTTAGATTAAACTTTTATTTAGCCTTTATTTATTTTCAAATATTTAATAAGAGTAAGGTCATTTGGCTTACCCTCTTTACTTATTTGTATTCAATGGTTGTGCCAATGGCCACCATGTGGTTTAAATTCCCATTTAGGATTGGAGATGTAATAGCACTACTAAATCTTGGCTATTTTTTATGTCATCTTATTGTCTTAAAATGGAATATTTATGTTGTAAAATTGTATCTGCATTTCCATGTTTATTGTGTACTCTCACATATTGATAATTGCAAGTGGACCAAATTATCAAAGCCCTCTATGTAGTTTTATTCTTTATATAGGAATCATAAATTAGACATCTCAATACCATTTTAATTATTACTTGTCTAGTGGAATTGTAGTTCTTATAGGCCTTCTATTATTATTTTATTTGTTATTGTACTCTCATATATTTGTAATGGCAAGTGGACCAATTTATCAAATCCCTCTATGTAATTTGATTCTTTGTATAATAAGTGGCAAGTGGACCTCCTAATTCCCTCTTACTTGTTATTTGCCATGGTTTGAAGTGTCTTTTCCCTCCCATAACCAAGATACTATATAAAAAGGGTGATTTATCCCCACATTCTTCTTCTCATTTGGCAAGCCTAATTATGTTGTAAATGTGTATGGTTCCTTGTGATATTTTAGCATTTTAAATGGTTTTTTTATTTCCTTTTACGTTTATTTTTATGGAAATGAATCCTATTTATGTAATTGAACTTATATCCTCTTAGATGTATTTCTTAGTGAGCATTCCTTGTCTACTCTTGTTACCACTTAAACCTCATTTCTCAACTTGTCTAACTTAAACCATGATGTGATTGTGCCTAGAGTTAGGAGTCTTGGGCTCGAGGGTGCCTAGGAAAACCACCTGATGATGTAAAAATTATGAGAGGCAATCCCTCCTTTGGTTGTCCTTATTGCATGTGGAATCCATGTGAATACCATCATTTTCAAACACTTTGTATATACTTGTAAATAAATTATATTAGATATTTGAAAGATATTATTATATTTATTTTAGTTGAATATATTTATACATTGGAATTAAATTTTTAAAAATTCATTGAAAGTAGCATGATGTTTCTTAGAACTTGAATAGTCTTCCTATAAAGTGTATCAAATTGTAAATGTAATAAAATAATTATTTATGTTAAAATTTAAATGCTATATTTTGTATAGGACATGTATTCCTCTATATTTTTATTATTGGCTGAAAATAAATGTTTTCCCTTTCCCAAAATTATGAAATTCATTCATTATATTGATTCCAAATAAGGTTAGATGCATTCATGTAATTTTTACACATTTAAAATGATTCCAAATTATCCCAATTTTTCATTTAATGTAAATTACGGGTAGTCTGGGAATTTATGTAGTTTACAGTGTAATTTTTTGGGTTATGGGTGAATTTATATTATTATTATTTTCTAATCTAAATTTCATCACAACCCATTTCTAATTAATCCAACCTCATGTAATTTTTAAGGATGTAAAACAAGGCATTCAAGTAGTAAAAATACTTCTATAATAATCTTAGAAACATTTAGGATCTAATGCCACTATGTTTGTAATTTTTTGTTATATGGTTCTCTAGTTATGAATATTTGAAACTTACATGTCTATAGGGTAGTTTTTGTTTGATACATGCCCTTTGGAATGACACTATGCCCTTTTCATAGGGTAGGATAACATTTAATTTGGTGGTCACACATATAACCACATTACATTTTTTTGTAGGCCCAAAAGGGATAAACATGTAAGCTTAGGTGGATAAGCCACAATTTGTGTTTTCATGGTTTGTATAGTTGTGTGGCTTTGTAGTAAAATGACTACCCTAGAGTCTAACCTTAAACCTAAGTCATATTGATTCGTATATCTAACTGTCGAGATGATAACTATTAAGCATATAAACTTTCAATATTATTAAATTTAAAATTTTATATTTATAAATTTTTAACCTATAATAAACCTTTTTTAAAACCAAAATTATTTTTAACAAATAGACTTGTTTTTATCCTTCAATTTTGATGACCTAGTGGACCATAAGTGGCATGACCCAAAAACACACCCCCATCCATTTTTTATGATCTTCATCATGATATAAGTTTTGAGAATTGAAACTAAATATTTTTCCAATTTTGACCCCTTTTAATTTTGGGATGCCTTAGACCTTTTTTGACACCTAGTGACCTATTTTACAAATATGATTGCTAAGACCCCATGGCTCTTAGTCAGGGAAACCTAAAAGGGACTCCCACCCACCAATTTCTCATCCCCTTCCACTTGGAAGTGGTTTTATGACCCAAAACTTCATTTTTTTTTACAATTCACTTATTTTGTTTTAGGGAGGCCTATTTGGGCCTTATTGGCTATCACATGCTCCTGGGAGACCCAAAATAATACCCCTATTATTTTTCACCCTTTTAGTCTGATAAACAAATATAATTTTGAAAGTAAAATATTTGTAAAATTTTACCTTTAACCTTACTATTAGCCATTAATGGTTGTTGAGGAGCATGAAGCTCCCAAGACCATTTTGGAAATCATAGGAAAGTGAGACCTCCTAGAATCATTATAGAAAGATGGATTCATTTAAAACCAAAACATGTATAGATGTATCAAAATATATTTTAAAATTAAATAATTGAAAAAGGATAAAAAACTTGAAGGCTCCATTAATCGTAATCATCCAAGGTTGAGGAAAGAGAGGAGGAATGACTATGGATAAGTCATCTCCAACATCTCCTCCATTACAAAATATGAATTTTTGAATTAATTTCTACTTTAAATCCTTTATTTACTTTCATAAGTATTTATAGGGCTTCCTCACCTTTGATCAAATCTAATGGCAGAAGTTGAAGCAATCCAATGGTTGAGATGTAGTGTTCCATATTCAAGGGGATTACTTGGAATATTTTAGACCCCTTTTGAGGCCATATGGGGCATATAGAAGATTTAGTTGAGTTATTTACTTTAATTTGGATTAATTCAAAAATTGAGTTTTGATTATGAATTAAGTGTGAATCAAACCCTATAATTGGTTGGATTTGCCCAGAGATGCTTTTAAGCACTGTGAAGAGTTATATAGTGTAGTTCAAGCCAAGGATTTATCGAATCCACCTCACATTAATAAAAAATTATTTTTGAGACATGGGGTTATGGGACCACTAGGCCAATTTATATACTTTTATGCTTATTGATAGCTTATAGGCAAATTAGGGGAAGTGGGGCCAACATGGATGAGTAGAAACCATGTGACCACTTATGCATTATGATCCATGCCATTTAGGCATGCAAGTTTATTTGTACACATTGTGCATTTTGTTACACATTTTTGGCTAGACAATATCAACGCATATGTGTATAATTTTCATTATACATTTTTAAAAATGGCCTTTTTTGTGTGTGTTTCCATTATGTAAGTTTTTTGGTATGATAATATTAATCCTATTTATGCTTTCCCATCACAGATGCATGTCCATGTCCTACTTTTTTTGTAAGTTTTATTTTAATATTTCATGATCATAGATATTTAAGTGAGGATAATAATGGTGGATCATTGGATTCCAATCACTAAAGTGTTGAGTTAAATTGTGAAGACAAGAATGCCAATAAGAGGGGTTGGTGTGTAAGGTATCTTGGATATAGGTAATATTTTTATAAGAAACATAATATATTACATGAAAGTTAGAATAGGATAATTAATTGGTGGAATAGTAATCACTACCAAGTGGAGTGGTATGTAGACACATTAGTCTATAGTATAGCCCACTATATTTAGAAGATGTTGATGAATTTTATAGAGTATCATGAAATAGAGTATTTGGAAGATCATATCCATAATTTTTATTTTTATTATAATTAAAAGAGGGTGACATCTCCAAAGTGAAATTAGATCTAGTATTACACAACACTATTGGGTAGTTTACATACCTAGTGTAGGAATATTTGTTCAACTAAAATTGTGGTGGACATCAAATAACTCAAGACTACATAGTTAAGGGAGTTTCACATCCTTGATTTTGAGCAAAATTATTTTTATTCTTTGAAGGATATTCAAAAAGGTCCAGATAAAAGTATGCATGTGTATGATGTGTGTTTTGAGACACTTTTGTTGAATTTATCCTATGAAATAATTTGCTACAATATGCGTAGTGAAGTTTTGGAGCGTTACTTCCAACAATTAAGAGATAAATTTAAATGAATAATTTCATTGATGTACATGTAGAATTAGATTATGCATTTCACATGTAATTAATAGGAAATTTTGATATTATGGTGAGTCCTTTTTTGGATCTTAAATTACACATATGGTCATGCCAATCTATAAATTATCAGTAATTGGTGCATAAGACACATAGTGAGGAAATTGGTGCACAGACCATGAGATAAAATGCCATACAAATATCTATTTCATGCACAATAAGGTGAAATTTATTTATGTATGTTGTAACATGAGCCAACAGGGGCACAAAATGAGGAATTATGTGCTACTAAAATGCTAGGTAGGTCAAAATAATGTGATGAAAAATTTATGACACACATACTCATGATATGGTTAACTATCATGTCATTGAAAATATTCATAGTGGGTAAAAGAGAAAATTTTGCCAAATTAAATAAATTACATTCATGTAGAATTAAAAAACTCAACAAGGATGAGGTTATGGTGGAATAAATTATGGTAGATGAGTTGGCAGAAGATGTAGAAAAACATTTTAAGGAACTTTTTTCAAGTGAAAAGCATCATATCATTATCAAATGGAATGTCCAAATTTGTCATCATGTCCTCAATGTTATTAAGTACACAAGCAATAGGATTACTCATATATAAAAAAAAAAAATAGAAAAGGACATGGCAAAAAAGGGCAATGGAAAGATCTAAATTTCACAACAAGGTGGAATTTGTATGATGAAAGAGGCCACACATAAGGTATTTGTAGACCGAAAAATGAACATAACCACCAAGGAAGGAGTGGATACTCAAGTGATAATTATTTTGATTCCATAAAAGGAAGTGATACATAATAAATAATTATAATTTATAAAATAATTAAATGCATTAGTTAATAGGAGGGTTTTATATTATGTGAAAAATATTATGCAAAGCATTTAGGAGGATCTACACACAACCAAGGACATCGATGTAAAGATCAAACAGAATCATATGCATGGAAAGAGAAATGAAAAATAAATGGTATAAATCAAGGATATTATACCATGTTAAAGTGACAAGGACTAATGTCATTTTTGAAGGAAATGTTAAAGACTAATATGGGAGATGTGCATGTGTAAGTATATGGAAGAATGAATGAATTCCATGCTAAAAATAATGTGTAGTATGACATGGAATGGAAAATTAATGTGTCATTAAATGACTAGGAGTTAATTAAAAATTTATTGATATTAGCATATAATTCAATATTTGTATTCAAGATGCATGGAATGAAATGGGAATTCTAAGGCTATCTCATTTGACCAATGTGTTATTCATGGCAAACAACTAGATTTTGAGACCATGGGGAGTATTTAAGGATGTTGAACTAATGATAATGTGTGTGTAGTTCAAAAAATAATTTTAGGTTATCCCAATGAAAAAAAGTGGACAAAAAATCCAACTTTATGAGGAAGGTCATGGTGTTATGATAAAAATATCATGATGCGCTTCAAGCATCACTAGATGAGTTTTGAAAATAGAATGGATAGAGTTGTAATTCCATTTGTTTTAAATCATGGAATATCTTATGTGGAAAGGATGATAAGGAAAATATAAACCATATCTAAAATACTAACATGTAGGGGAAGGAATACTTAGACCCAAGGGAAGATGAGGTGTTAACTTTAAAGAGTGTTGCATCACTATTATACATGACTAGCCATGATAGTACAAGGTAGTTGAAATAGGAGTATGACGTGTCTATGAGGACATGCACACAAGTAAATTCAAGATTTTTGAGACCCATGTGGAGTGGGTTTTTAATAATAGGAACTCAAAAATATAAGTTGAGTGTTCATAGGAAGATTACAAATAAGTGGGTTCCCAAGGTCTCTCAAGAACCTAAAAGGGTGTTGATATCGAGAAAGGGGAGATTGAGAAATATACCCCAATATGATATAAACAAATGTGTATATGCATACGCATATTAATTTGAAGCATTTTTACCCAAGGAGTAAAACATGATTGTATTTTTTGTGTATACATTGACCAATACTCCTATAAAATGATGGTCAATGCATCAACCTCATTTACCAACTTAGATATCATGTAAGGAGGATTTATGAATAATATTTAGGTGTAGAAAAGATGATATTTTTATATCAATATTCTCATGAGAGACCAATCTAACCAATCATATTAACTAGTGTGAGAAAGAATGGACTAAATGTGAAATCATCATTCTTATAAGATTGTAAGTACATGCACTATTTTCAATGTTGAATTCATGGGCATGCATGTGGTGCATTGTGAGTGAGTCAAAGAGAGTAAGATGAGATGGGGAAAGGTTAATTAATAATTCAAAGATACCTTTAATTTTTCATCAAATAATGATAAATTAAATGTACCATTAAAGGTAATTTATACAACCATATTATATAAGGATGCACAAATGGATGATAGGTTCAAGATGAAGACTATGGGTGTGTGTGTGTTCCAAATAAGGATAATGTTAAAAAAAAGTTAGAGAAACAAATTTTAGTTAAGGGAAATACTTATAATATTCATGGTGTTGGCATGAAAAAAAATTTGGGGATAAATTATCGCATTCATGTCAATAGTAAGGGGAACAAAGTCCCTCTCCTATTAGAAGGTGGAGCTACCTTTATTAAAAGCTAGAAAACTTACTGAAGAGGAAATATTTACAATCAAAATGGTGTAAATCATAGGGTGTTACCTTTTATAGACATCTAAATTACATTTTGTGTCAAAATGCAAATAAAACCTATTAATAATTTTTCTTAATATAATTCATGACATCTCTCTCCAAATTTAAACAAATGAATAAATTAAATTAATCAATTGTACACACTTTTAAATCTTTTCTTAAATATAAAATCTAAATTTTAAACCTCACCCAACATCTTCCACCTTATTTTCCTTCACATTTTGACTCATCCTAACCAAACCCATAACTTCCTCAACCTCCTTTGAGTCACCCCTTGAGTTATCAAAAAGTTTGACTCATTCCTGATGACATAGTTAACCATTCCCATATTTTTCTCAACCATTTGAAATGGTCATCGTCCAATTAGGTGAGGACTCATTAGCCACCATAAATTATTTTGATCATTTAAAATATCCAAATAATCCTCCACCATTAGATCGTCCTCCAAAAAACTATAAATAAGATTGAAAACTATCATTTTCATCCATCTTGACTTATGATAATGAAGTGTTATTAAATTTACTAGTGAATCCAAGTGAATTAAAGCATCCAAAAACCTATTTTGCACCAAAATGCTACCCATTATCCTTTGCATTAGAAGAATGAGCAACCACATTGTTGAAGAGCAAATCAAGTTTACATCACAATGGAGGAAACTTACATATTTAAGGTATAAATTTGCATTTACTATTTTATTTTTTTGTTGATCTATCTTATATTAAGATTGCATTATTAGTTGATTTCTTCGCATTTCTAGATTTTTTTCATACATTTTGACACACCCAATGGGATTTTTCCCTAGTTTTTTTCATCTTATGTTCATCATAACTTCATTTAGAAAACATTCTTAATTTGGTTTTTGCTATTTTTATTTGCATATGCATTTCAACTTGTCTTTGTGAGTGTTTGTGTATGCTACAAGTCATTATTTGATGTTTTCTGCTCGACTAAGTATGAACACTGTGTAACTATGGATTTGGAAACATTAGTTGAAAAATTATACCCCATAACACTGAAATCATTTTTTGTCTCATTTTTATTCTCTTTTTTCTAAGTTTATTTATATCATTAAATTTTTGTTCACTTTCTACTTATATTTATGTTTTTAATTTTTTCTAACTCTCTATTATAGGAAAACTACAAAATTGGAAAACTTTTTAATGAAATCATTATTTCAAACTACAAATTTGTATTAATTGGTTGTGAAATTATTCTTCTGAGTAGTAAAATTGTCATAAAATCATGAATTTATCCCTCTCTATGTTTTATGTTTTCTATTTTTGAGTTTGTAGGTTTAACAGTGAAATTATTTTACAGCTACAAAATCATCCTTCTAAGTAGCAAAATTGTCATTCTACATAGTGAAATCGCATTTTCTATTAGTGAAATCATTTATGCATGTTGATAATTCATCATGTTAACCATAAAAATCATTTTCATAACTTCAAAATTGTCATATAGGCTAGAAAAAATGTTCTTTAAGCATGAATTTGTTTATTTTGTGTTTTCTGTATTTTGTTTATTTCTTATGTTTAACTTATTACAATTTTTATTTTATGTCTTTCTGTATAACTATAAATTTGTCACAAAGAAGTATTTTTTGTGTTATTTTTGTGGTTTTTCTTTTCTCCGTTGTAGGTTTCCCTATGCCAATCCTAAACAAACATTCTAACCATTTATTTTCAGAATGCTTGTCAAAGATAATCTACAAAAATACTAAACAAAAAAATAATATCCTTGATTTTACTAATGCTTTAAATTTAATTTTTCAAAGTTTTTAGTAATTACATCACATTTCATTTAAAGTTATTTATTTTCCTTTCAACATTATATTTGTAATTATGGAAATTATATATGCTCTTTCTTTGGCATCCATTGGTATCGATACTTAGGAATCAGAATCAATTCCATAATTTTATGTGTTATCCAAGGGGTATTCACATATTCTCTTTCCTTGGCATCACATTGGTGATGGTACTTAAAAATTATAAATGAACACTTCATTTTAATTTCTTTTTTTAAGGGCTCTATTGATTGTGGATTTCACCACCACACAATTATTACCTTAGTGGTTGTGTGTTTTAAGCACATTATGATGTGATGGGATCTCATGTTACAATACCCAGGGTTTCAACAGCTACCTCAAAATATGATATCATCAATTATCAACATACTTAGACCCCTATGACTATGTTGGGCACCTTGGGACAAAACCCACTAGTGTACATTTGCTTTATCTATTTATTCCATAGTTTTTTTCCCTTAGATAATCTTGTTTAACCTTTAAGCCTAGAAAAGATTCTTTTACCATTCAACTTTGGTGTATCAGTTAGTGGTTAGTGCCAATAATTTACCTTATATACGCCCTCAAAATTTCACATTGGTGATGATACTCAAAAATTAAAAATGAACACTTGATTTTAATTTCTTTTTTTAGGGGCTCCATTGATCATGGATTTCACCACCACACAGTTATTACCTAAGTGGTTTTGTGTTTTAAACACATTATGATGTGATGGGATTTCATGTTCTAATACCCAAGGTTTCAATAAATACCTCAAAATATGATATCATCAATTATCAACATGCTTAGACCCCTACGGATGTGTTGGGCACCTTGGGACAAGACCCAATAGTGTACATTTGCTTTATCTATTTATTCCATAGGTTTATTCCCTTAGATAATTGTGTTTAACCTTTAAGCCTAGAAAATCCCCTTTTACCATTCATCTTTGGTGCATCAGTTAGTGGTTAGTGCTGATAATTTACCTTATATACACCCTCAAAATTGGACCTAGTGGGCTATGGGAACAATAAGATATTTAATGGTTAGTGCCTTAAAATATTAGGTTTTAGCTAAGATTACGAATGAGCCAGTGACATCAAAAGTCCCAAAAGTTGTTCAGAACCCTTATCCTAATTTTTTACCTTTTACATGTAATTATTTAACTATTTAGAATATTAAAAAAAAATCCTTGTGTTTACCACATGCTTAAAAATCCTTGTTTGTAAACAAAATATTTTGAGTTCAAACAATATCCTAAAAATTAAGACTTTATCTCAAAAATTTCAAAGCAATTAGTTCAAGAATTCAAATTTTTCAATCACCTTTTAGTTAGTATTGTTATTTTTTTTTAAAACCCCTTTTCTTTAAGTCATTATTTGTCTTTTCATCCTAACCATGTCACCTATTACTAGGCAAATGGCCATGTTAAATAATCCCAATACAAGGGCTGAGCCTTTTGGCAATGATCCCTTTCAATTTCATGATCAAGAGCATCATGTATAAATACATGAGATGACTGAATAAGAAGAAGATGAATGAGGTGCTTACCAAGATTAGGGTATCCCCAAACCTATCCAACCTTCACCCTCCTTTAATGATTATATCATGTCCAATAAGAATGATATATTGCTTCAAGCCTTGTGCTTTGGATCAAAATTCCCATTTGACTTTGATATACATAATTTTCAATATTTAATTTCAAGTAAAGAACCTTCATCCTCCAATCCTAATCAACCTACATTATAAGGTTATTTAGAGGGTAGAAATTCCCTCATCACATCCTCACAACCTCATCCCCAAGTCTTCAGGACAAAGGAAAAATTATTTTATGTGAGGAGTCATCTCAAACAAGCCATGGATTTTCAATGGAAATCCATGCAACTCAAGGAGATCAAGAGATTATAAATTTTCAATCTCATCCATCAATCAATCCCTTTGGTAACCCCAATGTGAATTTGAATACAAATTTACCTTCACAAGTTTATCCAAATAATCTAAGTTTGAATATACCTTTAAACTCACCAATCATTCACCCAACTAATCAAAACTTGAATCTTAATTCAATTTTACCAATCATGCAACAAGTCAACAAAAATTTGAACATGGGTCTCCCATCTAATTCAAGTTTTAAAAATCAACATTTGATTACATATAATTCAATTACACACTCAAATTCACAAAGTTATAGTCAAATTAATTTGATTTTTAATATTCATTAAAACTCATCAATCAACCCAATCAGATCCTCCAAGGCTCACCAATCATTTCTAATCAAAGATTAAATACCGATTCTAGTTTGACCAATCAACCATCTAATCCTAATTTGAGTATTACTTCACGCACACTCAATAATCTAAATCTAAATAGTGGTATACCAAATCAGTTTTCTTCTATTAAAAATCTTTGATTGGTTCCATCAAATCCAAGTTCCAATCCAAGTTTCAATCTCGATTCCAATCCAACTCCAAATTAGTTTAACTCTAACCCAAATCTTTCATTTAAATATACTCCAAACCCTAACACAAGTTTAAACCAAAACTAAACACCACCTAATTTGAACAATTCCAACCTCAATCCTAACTTTAACTTCAACAATCCAAACATAAATCCTAATTTTAACCTTAACCAAGACCAAAACAACCCAAACTAAAATCTCAACCAAGCTAACCCTGTCATAAACCTAGGTTCTAATCCATTTAATTCAAACTTTAACATACTTCTACAATAATCCAATCCAATTTTATTTAATCAAATAAGTTTTGGTTACAACACCCATCCTAATTTCATAAACTTCAACACCAATACACCAAATAATTCAAATTTCAACCCAAACCCAAATCCAACAAACCCAAACATAAACTTTACACATAACCCCAACCTTAGTTTCAACCCAAATTTAAATCAAACAAGCTTTGGTTCCAATCCAAACCTAAGTTAAACAAATTTTTGTTCCAATGCAAATCCAAACCTTTCTTATAAATCAAACTTCAATCCCTTTTCAAACCCTCAAAATCTTAATTTTAACAATCAACCTTTAAACAGTGTTAACGAACACGTTCCACAAAACACAAACCAATGCATGCATCAACCACCTAATCCATTAAGTCAAATTAACCAACTATCCCCATATCTCATACAAGAATTTCAAAACATAAAGGATATATTTCAAGGCTTACAAGATGGTGCTTATTCTCAAGAAAAACAATTCAAGTTTGAGTAAATTTTCCATACCCATATAATTTAAGTAAAACAACAACACCTTTTTTAAAGTACTTTAAACTCTTAAAATTTGACAAGTATAAATGTAAAGGAGATCCCAAATAACATCTAACCATATTATATCATGTATTTGTGGGCATTGCTTATATTAATGAATACATTTTTGTGTTTTTTCCCATGAAGTCTTGGGGGCCAAGCCCTTGAATGGTTTTCATGACTTATGAAAGGATATCATTTCACCTTTGAAGACTTATCTAAAAAATTGGTTTACCACTTCTCTTATAATATCAAAAAAGACTTAACCACCTTAGATTTACACAACACCAAGAAATTGAATGGTGAAACTTTTGCTTCCTTCATCCAAATATGGTGAGCAATGGCAAGTCATTTTACATGGTCACTTCCTAAAATATAGCTTGTAAACATCTTTATGAATAACATAAATTCAAACTTGGGACACCATTTATTAATTCTTTGCCTGAGGTATTTTGATGAAATTATTGAAAAGGGAGTTTAATTAGATATAACATTGATTAAAAAAGGTGTAATCAAAATATTTAAATCAGATAATAATAACTCCTCAAAACTAATAGACAAACCAAAGTTCTTTGTCAAAAACAAAAATCTTTTTGGAGACGGTATAACTGATGTCAAATAAATTCAAAACCCTCAACCTCAAATACAAACTTACAATCAATTATATGACACTTATGAGAATGTTTTCCAAAAATTGGCTCATGTAAACATAATCACATGGCCAAACACTAAACCTTTTGATTAAAATGTTCCCAAACCTAACTAATACAAAGAAGATGAGTATTTTGAATACCATCAAATTAAAGGACATTCAACTAATAGGTGTATGCACCTTAATCACTATGTTTAAGACCTCATTGATAAAGGTGATATAATAATTTAAAACCAACCACCATATAACAATCAAAAATTGTGGATATACCAAGATTCATTCCCCAATCATGAACAAGGAAAGGGAAAACAAAAATAGGAACAACCAAAATCTATTAATGTTAATCAAGCAAGTCATCCATTTGATTCTATCATCAATAGCCTCGATATCATGCAAAATCATGGTAATGTTATTAATTTCCCATCATATAAATTCATCATTACCACAAGTCAAGTAAATCTTACCCTCCCAAGTGCATTGTCCTCTAATGTTAAATTCAAGTACAACATGATTGACCATCTTGAGAAAATGCTAGCAAATATTTCAATTTTAAACCTTATCAAGACATCACTTATATATAAATATATTTTGTATAAAGTTTTGCAAGAATCAAATGTCCCTTAATAAATTAATCCTAAAAATTTCCATGCATTAATAGGTTACTTGGAAATAAATAATCAAGTAATATTTGATCATTCAGATGTCTCTCTTTTAGGATCATACCATAATCTCTCATTGTACATAGAGGTTATTATCTCTATGCATAAATTAAAAAGGGTTTTTATATACAATGGTTCAGCACTCAATATATATACATTAAGGATTATACAACATCTAGGATATCCAATAACAACATTGGAAATAAACATCATTACCATAAACGCATATGATAATAATGAACAATAACCTATCAAAATAATCTATCTTCCTTTGATGATGAGATCTATTATTAAGGAAACTCTTGTTCATGTTATTAATCTTGATCTATCATACAATATCCTTATTAGATGCCCATGGATCCATTCCATGAATGCCATCCCATGTACTCTTCACCAATGTTTTAAATTATCCCATACAATAATTGAAGTTGTTATACAAGATGATCCTCATCCCTTCCAATGTAGCAAGCTATTGGAAGGAAAATATCAAAAATCATAGCAATTTTACTCCCATTGAGTATTATACTTCATTTTAAAATTATGTCTATCTAGAAATATTATTTGAAACACCTCCCCTTAGTGGTTTTATTAATACACCAACTACCTCCATCTCCATTGAAAAGGCTCCAACCAACGAATCATCTAGCCAATCATCTGAGCAAGCTTTAAAAATATTATCTAAGCAATCTTCAAATCAATCATCTATATAATAAGCTTCCAATCACCCTTCTATTGAGAAATATTTCACTCCATTATCTACTACCAGAGCATCCCCTTCCACTTCTTCCCACTTTAAGATCATTGATAGAGGCATGAATGAGTATATAATTTATAATTTTTACATAAGAATAATGCATACTAATCCAAATGACTATGGCAGGCCCTGCCATATAAAGGACAATAGAATGATTTAGAAGCTTATAAAGATAAAATTTATAGAGGGAGGTTTTATTTTAGATGAACATATCAAAGATTCAAATATTTCTTAGATTTATTCTAATGAACTATCTACTTGCTTCTCCAACAACAAATATATTGTTTCCAAATCCATCATGTGAAATATCATGAACTATAAAGGTAAGGATCTTGGCCTCCATGAACAAGGATCCATCGAACCCATAATAATAAAATAAAATGATGCAAAACATGGTATAGGATTTAACCCACTCAACATGCATATTACACTCTCCCAAAGTGACTCTTTCAATGAGTCAAAGGATGATTCTTTAGATAGTGAGATGGGTTCCATAATTAGCCACTTTTAAAACCTTGCCCTTGCCAACCTATTTCATGAAAATATTTTCCTTATACTTGAACTTTCATATCCATCCCTTATACAATGGGACCAACAAGAAACACCTCATCTTTATCATTTTTAGAATGATGAATCTATATCCCATTTATTGAGAACAAGAGATCAAAGTCCAATAGGTGACCACAAAAAAAGATTTCTAATTCAGTTAGAAGATTTAACATAATTTTAGGAACAAAAATTATATCACAATATCATTTTAGCTTCTACATATTAAAAAATAGAGTTTGAAGAAGATTTTTTTCTTCCTACACCACCCCTAAATTATAAATATGAATCAACTCTACTGATTGAATAAACCATTCCTATGAACATTAGCATCGAAGAAGATCCTAAAATTGTTAAATTTGTTATATCACTTACTCAAGAATAAAGGGAGATGTTTACACTTCTGCTTCATGAATTATCTGATGTGTTCACATTTTCTTATGTGGATATGCCAAGATTACATCCAAAATTTGTAATTCATCACCTTATGGTGCATATAGATGAAAAACAAATAAAATATAAAGTCTATAAGATGCATCCTAAGATTGCACTACTAGTTAAAGAAGAACTAAAGAAACATTTGGTGGTTGGTTCCATACATCCTATTGATTATTTAGACTAAATTTCAAATATTATACTAGTATCAAAGAAACTATAAGGGATTAGAGTTTGCATGGATTTCCATGATATCAATAAATCATGCTTGAAAGATGATTTTCCATTGGCCAACATAGACATGATTGTATATTCAACTACTGTTCATGAGATGTTTTCTTTGATGGATGTATTTTTTGGCTATAATAAAATAAAAATTATTTTTTAAGATTAACACAAAACTACATTTATATTCCATGTAGGGCATTCTATTATCAGGTGATGCCTTTTGGTTTGAAAAATGATAGAACTATGCACCAAAAATAAATGACCATTATTTTCCATGACATGATTGATGACATTATGTAAGACTATGTAGATGATATTCTTACTAGATCTAAATCTAGACAAGACCATCCTCAATTAATTCATCATATTTTTAAATGCATGATAGAGTATGACATGAGATTGAATACATAGAAGTGTGTATTTGGCATGACAGTGGTAAAGTTATTGGGGTTCATTATTTCATAATGTGGAATTGAAGTTGATCCCTCTAAATTTTAAGCTATCATATATATGCCTCCACCTAAGAATCTTAAATAGATTAGAAGTCTACAATGGAAAATTCAATCAATCAGAAAATTCATATCTCAACTTGTAGACATTTATCACCCATTCACCTTTTTGCTAAAGAAGGACACTCATTTTAGATGGAATGAGAATTTTGAAAAATCATTTGACAATCTCAAACAATATTTTTTAAACCTACCAGCACTAATTCCACCTATGGCTAATAAACCTTTTTTGTTGTACATTTCACCTACTCAATTTGCACTGAGGGCATTATTAGCATAGCATGATGACAGTGGGAAAGAATGAACAGTGTAGTGCCTAAGTAGAACCTTGATATCATATGATCTCAAATAATCTCACAGAAAAAGCTTATCTAGCAATTGTTTTTGCTTCTCAAAAATTATGGCATTACATGCTCAAAAATCAAACCAAGATTATTACTAAGATCGACCCTCTTAAATATCTTTTATCTAGAATAGATATAATAATAAAGATGGATAAGTAGGTTATTATTCTTAGTGAATTTGACTTAGAGTATGTTAACCAAAAATAAATCAAAGGACAACTTTTAGTATATGTATTGGTAGAAGCACCACTCAACAGCAAAGCACCTATTATTGCAGAATTATTGGATGAAGCAATAATGTCTATAGACAAGCCTCTAATTTGGTAGCTTTTCTTTGATGGTTCCTTTACCAATCATGGATCAAGGATAGGTATCTTATTTATCACACCTAATGGGTATTGCATTCCTAAGGCTTTCTAAATAAAATTCCCTTACATAAATAACATAGTAGAGTATGAAGGTCTCATAGTAGGTCTCAAGATGGAAATCTAATAGGGAATACAACATTTCCTTATTTTTGGAAATTCTAAACTTATCATCAATCAAGTCCTTAATTAATTTCAATATTGTGATGATAATTTGATCCCTTGTAAGCAAATTGTGGATAATTTTAAATTATCATTTGAGTACATCCAATTTGAACAAGTGCTGAGAATCAATAATCAAGCAGTAAATGTTATGGATATTATTGGTTCCATACTAGATTTAAGCATAAAGCATAAAAAATTTCAAGTTGAGTATGCAAGGATACCAACTTATGATACACCTAATTCTAAAATAGTTTGTGAGGTGGTTGGTCATAATTCTCCCTGGTACTCATATATCTATACATACCTTCATAATCATACAATCCCATCTAACTTATCACCTAAACAACGTAAGTCCTTTATTCAACACACATATTACTACACCATCCTTGGAAAAAACATATAACATAGAGGCTATGATATAACCCTTTTGCATTGTTTGAACTCTAAAGAATCTATTTTGGCAATTAGAAAAGTCCATGATGGAGTTTGTGTATCTCATTCAAGTGGTATGGTCCTTACAAAGAAGCCTTTATGAATAGGTTACTATTGGCCTAAAATGGAATCCAATTCATGTACCTATGTTAAGAAATGTATCCCTTATTAGAAACATAGGGATTTTATCCATAGTCCATCACAAGCTTTAAAACCCATCACAACACCTTAGCCATTTTCCACACAGGGGTTAGACCTCATTGAAAAAATAAATCCTAGTTATTTTGATGAGCATAAGCATATTATAATAGCAACAGAGTATTTTACCAAGTGGACCAAGGAAATGCCCTAACCTATATCACTAGAAAGCAAATTTCCAAATTTATCCTCAACCACATTATCTTCCACTTTGGTATTCCTTCAACTCTCATTTTTTACAATGGTAAATATTTAAGAATAGATATTTCAAGACTCTTTGTCAAACCTATCATATTAATCACAAGTGGTTCAATCCTTATTACCCTAAAGATAATGACAAAGTTGAGGCAATTAAAAAAAATATTTTGTGCATCCTTAAGAGGGTTATCTATGAAGTTGGTCATGACTAGCATACTCAGTTATATCCTATCCTTTGGGCATACCGCACTAGTATCCACACACCTATGAGGGTAACACCTTATTCCTTTGTCTATGGTAGTGAGTATATTCCTCCCATAGAGGTCAATATTCCATCTTTATGAATATCTTTACAATAAATCATAGATTAATAATCATATCAAACTTCATACCTAATGAACTTGACCTTTTAGATGAAAAATGACTCAATGCATTAAACCATCTACAAGTTTACCATAATCGCATTCATCATAGCTATAATAAGTATATTAAATCTAAGTAATTTTAAATCAAATATATTATTCTTAAATAGAACCAATAAAACACCAATTTTGAATGAGAGAAGAAGGGAAAATTTGATTCTAATTAGTTTGGCTCATATGTTTGCATTGCTAAGTATGGATCAAGAGTTTATAGATTAGTTATAGAAGATGGAGATGATATTGATGAACCTATAAACATAATGCACCTTAAAATATTTTATTCCTAAATTTTTTTTATATGTTTTTATTAGTATCTTATGTGTTTAAAAATTAAAAAAATAAAAAAAGGTCAAAAAAAACTACATAGATCATCTAAATGTGAAAACTAGTTTACTGGCACTTTGGGAAAGTACCATGGTAAAAACTAAATTTTTGGTTCCATGTGTAAACCATTATCTATATTCACCCTATTTAATTTTTTGCATCATGTTTTATAAATCTATTGTGTATTCCCGCATTTATCATTTGTCACATGTTAGTCATTTATCCTATAGCATGCTAAGTTCAGGGTTGATATTCCTACATGTGAACCTGCATCCTTGCTCATGATAGCAAAAAAATATTTTTTATATTCCTTGTTTTAAAAAATCCCAAAATACAAAAAATTCAAAAACATTACACAAAAAATCCCAAGAATATTATACACACTTATCTTAACACATCTACCATTCTAAACTATTTTCCACATCATTCACTCATTCTTGGGTGGGTCACTTGTGCATCTTTTTCATCTAAAACTTAAACACTTCATCAATATCCCACTTTCTCATCACTTCCTATATTGGGAGAACTATATCTAACCTGATATCCCCACATGGACTTTGTTTAAGGTGGATTATATAGGTAATGTTAGAGACATGGGGTTTCTAAGGTCAGTTCAGCGACTATCTTCCCCATCATCCATTTCCCCAAAAGTGGATTATCTTATCCTTATGCTTCCTCATCGATTATTCAATACTTATCCTATCTCTTGGCTACAATTTTAAAGCTCTTCATTTGAATGTTTAGTCTTTTCTTACATCTTTTTCTACTCAATCATTTGTTTATTTTCATTGTTGTCTTGTTTGTTTTTTATCCTTAGCCATTAAGTTGGTTACATATACATTTTATATCCCTAACCATTAAGTTAGTTATTTATTCATTTTCTATACCTAACCATTAATTTGGTTATTAATCCATTTTATCCCTAACCTTTTAAATGGTTATTTCATTTTTTAGTTACTTTGTCCATTGTGATTATTTTTTAATATGTCAATTGTTTATCTTTAGAATTACTATTTTTTTGTTTGTTTGTGTATCATTTTTTCTTAATATTATTTATACTCAAATCTTAAATGTTATTTTTTTTCTAAAAACATTGTTTTTTGAAATGCATAATATAATGGTTATGGTTTTTCTATATCATGACATACTTTGCTTTTACATAATTTATTTTTTCTTTAGTTCATATGCCTAAAACATCAACATTCATCATGATTATTCAATATCATTGGTGGTAATGTGTTTTATGATATATTAAAAATCAGGTTACTCAAAACTCTGTATTTTTATAAATCCAATGCAAGGAACAAAAAACAAAATTAAATCAACTATGTCACATTCTAATCCATACATAAATCTAGTGATACATCACATAATCCATAATCCATACTCATATGTTGAAAGAATTAAAAACATGCTAGTGTAAATCAAAATGTAGGAAATATAACCAGTGCTCTATATATCCATATGTTCATCAACCATGAATAATTCCATATAAAATCCATAAACAATCCATAATGTCCATCCACATAGTACAAAGTCTCATATATATATATATATATATATATATATATATATATATATATCAGATGTGTCTATACAAAAAGATACATCTCAAAATATATATACAATGATGAACCAATCCATTATCTAAATATTGTGTCATGTCTCATCCTATCCCTCTAAAGGAGTTTCTGGTCTTAGGAATACCCCCTCACATCATGGTGTGCCTCGTGGAGGACCCATCACACATTATACCTACCCCCATCAACTTTATTACTCTATCATCTGTACTAATCTCCCTAATGCAGATCATCTCATAGAGTACTCTCTAAAAGATGTTACCCTCTAAGCAAATGGCATAGCCTCCTTGTATAATCTCTTAGAATATGTGGCTTACTCCATGGCCCTCATCACCCTATCTAATGTCACAATTTATCCCTATCTAGCTAGTAATACCCTAGCCTCTACTAGCTCAATCCCAGCAGTGTGTCTCTCTTATCTGTAGCATTATGTCAATGATGAATAATTTAGAGTCTGAGTCTCCATGTCATGTGTCACAACTATTGTATTCATACCATCTCTATTTATCCCATCAACCATAGACTATAGCCTATCAACCTTGGTATGTAATATTCTAATCTTAGTTGTTTGGTCTCTTCTACTATCTACCACTCCATGTAATTTTGACACCTTCCTATATAACCCATCTATCTCCCTATCCTGAGCTTTGATCTCCTTATAGAGTATATCCAAAAGATCCTTCTCCTCTTGAGATCTCAGAGTGCATGAAGAACCAACAACATCCCCTCTATCTATATGAGTGTCTTGTCATACTCTCATAACTACATCTTCCTCTCTCTATCCCCTTCATTGTCAATAAAAATAAGTGGAGTCTCCTCTCCAACCCTCTGCTTTCTATCCAAATGCATATCTGTGTCCACATCTTGTTCACCCTTACCTCCTATAAAATCTCCACATCCTCCATCTCTATAATCTTAACATCATGTAATTGACTAATATCCACTACATGACATATATCTCATGTTCATGATTGTCCCATGTCTTCTATAATATCCCTCTTAATCTAGGCTCCCAATCTTGTGCCTCATGGTTACCTACTCAAACTAGTATCCAGTCTCTATCTCCATGTCCATGATGGTGCATATGGTATAATCAATCTCAATGGCCACTATCAAGCCCACCAATCTTCATAACCATCCATAACTCCTGCATCAATCACATCTCTCTAGTATTTCTATCTAACTATCTATAATTGTGAATAGCTATGATCAGCTATCACTAGATCAATGGTCATCCCACACTATTCTCTCTCTCACTAATCATGCAAATATGTATGGACTAGCTAGTATATGTTTCCTAACCCCAAACTATCTCATCACCCTATTTGGGTGATATCTCTCTATAATATAGTCATGTATCCCAATAATGTAGCACTGGGTAATCATATAGTCTATGTGTAAATCATCCTATGGTCATTGAAATACAATCTCTTTATAAGCTCTCTAGGTGATCTAGTCATCACACAACTATCTCTCCTGTAAAAATTAGTATCACCTAAATTTGGTTTATGAGTACCAATAATCATATGCCACATGTATGCTAATGTTTTATCCAAAGATCAAGTGCTCATGTGCCCGACTGGCCTCTCTATAGTAATGTGTTCCCAACACCATACTTGTAGTAATGTTGATGGTCTAATCTCATTCTCATCTGTATAAGTTTTATGATCAAATTCCATGTATAAGTATGTTAATACACATAAACCCCATGAAAATCACTCATGAATATCCCTCATATCTCTAATCACATTTGATATCCCAATACCACATAATCTCCTACTTTTGTTAGGTAGCATAATGCCACTAACAACATCTATAAGCATAATAGTCAAAAAATCCATATCTAATTTAGTAAAATAATCCACATCCACTCCACCCCTCACAATAGGAATCCTACCATCACCAAAGATTCTATATAATGTAGTCTCCTATGGACCCTGCCCCAGTATACCTGTCTCCGTCATATCAGAATGTCCAAAATTTGATAAACATCCTCTAAAGTGACTATCATCTCTCTTATCAACAAGTTAAATGTACTAGTCTCACTATGCCATCTCTCAACAAGTGTTATAAACAATACCATGTCTATTTAAATCTCTAACATCTATGCAATATATGATAAACTTGTAGCCTATAGAACTTTGAACTCATACTCTATAAAAATATCCATCCATGTTATTATTATAGGTCTCCATTCTTGTGTTATCAGCACTAATAATACCTCATATAAATCAAACACATTAGCATCTAATTAATTTTACTGAGCATAATATTCAAATTATCCCTATGTTAAAATCATTCAAGAAACAAAAAAACACTATCAAATCAACATTTTCAATCCAAGTATTTATATTTCATTATCATACTAATTGTTTATCTTTTCCTAAAATAGTATTTCCCTCTTTAAAACATGATTTCAATTCTACATTAAGCATTTTTGCTACTAAATTTTTTAATTTCACCTTCAAACCATTCAATTTTGCCTTTACTTATCCTTATTCCACCCTAAAATGAATTTGCAATTCATCCTGATGATTATGTGCACAATTATGATGATTTCACTTCTTTATACTATGATTTTGCAACTACTAAATTGTGAAATTATGATTCCTCACAATTTATACCCCTAACACAATTTCCCTACCTTATTCTATGAATTTGGTTCCAACTTTGATGAATTCATAGTTTCCTCTAATAAATTTGTAACTTTCATTGTCTAATTCATAGATAGCCCATCTATGAATTCATTTCAGTCAACTTCAAGCCCTAATAAATGACATTAAATGTTAAAAAAATTAAATAGAATCCAACTCATTGAATTCCCACTCCTCTCAAGTCTTTGAAATCTTCTCACTCGCTCTGTACGGTGCTCCTAGTGTGAAATGTAAAGCATTTTTCCTCCAAGACCTCAGAGTAAATCTCTCCAATCAAATTCTCTTAGAAAATAGATTTGAAAATCAAATTTGCACAAATTAATTTCTTCACACAATTTATTTTATTTATATTTTTACCCCATTTCAAAAATTAAACCCCCCGTTCATCCATTCTACTCCTTTTTCATCCATTTTGACTTCAAATTTTAGGATACATTAATTTAACCTATTTTGAATTTTTCTCAAAATCTTACAACTAATTTGTGTAAATTTATCATTATAATTTATAACTCAATATTTTTTTCTATTTTTAGTTTATCATAGTTGAGATATATCATTCCCATAATCACTCAATTGATCTGTGTGTCATTAGCAAACCCTAAGTGTGCAGTCTTTGAACTGTATAACATATCATTTTTTTTATCAATACTCTAGTTTTAATTAACTATAAGCAACCACTTTACACAACCTAAATATTATAAGTTTGAAATTGATTCTACAATAAGTTGATTTATTACTCATCCAAATCACTTTATCGATTTCCTCTTTTCATCGATTTTAAGTGTGTGTACATTTTATTGCACAAATATTTGAAGGGGCATCATCATACTCATTTGCATTCATTTGGGTCAACTTTATCCTTCTTAAATCATCAACACTCTACTTCTACTATTCTTTGAAATAGTATTGCTTTGTAACACTATGTCAAAGAGGGGAAAATGTAGACACCTAAATTACATTTAGTGTTGAAATGCACCTAAAACCTATTAATAATTCTTCTTAATATAATTCATAATATCACCCTCCAAATTCAAATAAATTAATAAATAAAATTAATCAATTATGCACACTTTTAAATCCTTATTTAAATATAAAATCTGAATTTTACACCTCACCCAACATCTTCTACCTTATTCTCCCTCACATGTTGACTCATCCCAACCAAACCCAAAATTTCATCAACATCCTTTGAGTCACCCCTTGAGTTATCAAAAATTTTGACTCATTCCTAATAACTCAGTTAGCCATTCACACATTTCTCTCAACCATTTTAAATGGTAATCATCCTCATAGGTGAGGACTCATTAGCCACCATAGATTATTTGGATCATTTAAAATATCCAAATAATCTACCACCATTGGATATTCCTCCAAAAAACTATAAATAAACTTAAAAAATATCATTTTCATCCATCCTAAGTTATGTTAATGAAGTGTTATTCAATTTTCAATCAAATAAAAGCATCCAAAAACCTTTTTTACACCAAAACGATGCACTTTTAACTTTGCATTGGAAGAGTGAGCAACCACATTTTTGAAGAGCAAATCAAGTTTACATCTCAATGGATGAAACTTACATATTTAAGGTATAATTTTGTGTTTATTATTTTCTTTATTTATTGATCTATCTTATGTTAAATTTATCTTAGATTAAGATTACATTATTAATTTATTTCTAAGCATTTCTAGATTTAGTTCATACACTTTTAATCTAAATGTATAGAAAGTAATTTTTAGTAAGGAATGTTTAGAGAGAGAAAGAGAGAGGGAATGTTTTAGATGACAAATTTTTCAAGTTAAATATTGAGTCTTCACAAAGGTATCGGAGGAAAAATTGACATTGAAAGGAGAAATCTCTCTCACTCAATGGGTTGAAAAGACATATTCATATTCTCAAGAATATGAAGCATACACTAGAAAGATACCTAACACTAATAATAGAAATAAGAAACTCTCTATATTTTCTAACAAAAATAATAAAAATATTGCTTTTATTTCAACCAATATTTCACTTATATTCAAAATATCAATTACAATTCTAGATAAACATTTATAACCTAGTTTTTTGGCCTTAATAATTAAAATAATATAGTAATAGAAATTTATAAATGATGATCAAATACATTGAATTAAGCAAATATACATAATTAAAAAGTAATTACTCACACAAATTTTAGAATAACATCTTTGTATTGATATTTATTGAGTAGAAAATCCAATCTCCCTTTACAAAAAAGCTTTTCTCAAATTTTTCACTATTCATAACCCTTATTATGAGGGTTTAGCTTATATTTATGGGCCAAATTAGGTGGTTATGGTTCATAACCATATTTTTTTCCTTTTTGTAGAGTTTTAAAACATCAATAACAAATTACAACTCGAAAGGGTGTAAGAGTGTGTTGATCACTTAACGCTACTTGAAAAAGTGTTTTTTTGTTTTTATATTACTTGCAAAGGTATATAATTAATTTTCACAACTTGAAAAATTAAGTTGGAAAATTTACAAGAGACACAATTTGTAAAACTAACAACACACATTTTCAAAGGGAAATACAATGAGATAATATAAGTTAGTTGTAAAAAATAAGTGTGAAAAGAAAGCTTTGGAATCAAAAGATCATCTAGAATTTGATGAAGTCTCTACTAGTACTTGCTAACACTAAGAATAACCTCAATATTTTTGTTGCAATGTTGATAACTTCTTTTGTTTCAAAAAGTTTTCAAAACTCTAGAGAAATACACTTATCAAATCTTCATCAAGACCATCTATATACCTATATGCAATATATGTCAAGCAATTCAACTCTCTTATTTCCTAAAACTTGTTTTGAAGTTCATTTATAGTCAAGTCAATATTATCTACATTGACTTGATATTTGGCCAATTGATGAAGTATTTCATGATCATATGAATACAAATATTAAATGTGATTTTTAGATTCTTCAACCATGGATTTTACTAAAAAAAGATTCCATTTTGATCTTTCTCATTGATGAAAGGACATTTTAGATTTTTGACTTCAACATCAATTTATATCATTATGTCACTCCTAAGTGACCTTGAACTATTGAACTTTTTGATGCATTTTTGAAGTGATTGGATTCTTAATTTTGTGGCCCAAAAGAACTCAATCTAATAAATAATTATTATTTTTTTATGACTCCTTTGTCAATAAGATCACAAGAAAAAAATTAATCAATCAATTAACTTAGGTATTAACTCTTCTCAATTCTATATTTCCTCTATATACCTACTTTCCTTTGTTTAACTATTCACATTCTAACTAGATTTCAAAAACCATTATCACTATAGAAATAATTTGTTAAAACTCCCTGGTATTAATCTTCTTGATCTAATATTTTAATGCATTACCCATTTGGCCTATTTATTTTACTTTCTCCAATGTTTCAACATGAAGACTTGATGAATTAATTATTAGCTAAATTTGTCTAATCAACCTCTATATTACTAAATTCAATTGCTCCAATTTTTCTTTCAATTCATCTTTCATTGCCTTATCTTTGTCCATTTTCTCAAAAATAGTGCCAATTTTTAGTTGCATATCTTCATTCATCCCTTCTCTGGTAGATTTCCCCAAATGAACTCTTGATACCTAATAATCCTCAAATTTGATCTCTATTTTATCTTTCTCAACTATAGGAATTACCACCTATGCATATTTTTATCTTCTTTCATATGTCACCATACATGAGATGGTTCTTTATTTTCTTGATATTTTTGAAATAAGAATTGGAATTGTTAGAGTACCAAAATCAATCTCCTCATGTTCAACAATTTTTCTTCTTTTCTTTACCAATGTAGAAAACCAATCTAATGTTGTGCTTAAATAAGGAGGTGAGGTAAAAGTTGAGGTTTATGGGGACAACATTTTTAGGATGAAAGAATGTGTTATTTCAACTATGACACCTTAAAAATATGCTTTTCCTTATTTTTGTTTGCTAACTACATCAAATGGAATTCTTGGAGAAGAAATAAAAATCATTTTAGGATTTGAAGGAGAAGAAGAAATAGGAGTGACTTATTATAGTGGGGAAATAGATGATATAGGGAGAAACATGTCATTAAAAGCAAGGAATTGTTAAGTTGTATTTTCTACAAGTTCTTGGGACTGTGAGAAGCTATCAACAAGAATTTATTGGGAAATTAAGAGATTAGGAGAAGAGGAGAGATTTTTACCTAACCTTTTTATCTTGAGATTTAGAACCCTTCATGGTGGAATATCTTTTAGGATAATTTTTGGTTATTTTACTTCCTTTATTACCAAGATTTCTCTAATTCAACATACTTCATTTGCTTTTTTTGTTTCAACATGTTGTTGTTTATATAAAATGCCAAATTCATCTTCCTTAGGAGATGTAGGGAAATCAATATTTCCAACATCAATTCCTTTACTCCTTAGCCACTTAAGAGCCCTTTCAAGCATTGCCTCTATTCTACTTCTGAGGGAATTAGATTCTTTCTTATCCTAGTGAACTATCGGTAGTGGTTTTATTACAATGCCCTCCTTTTCAAAAATGGGATCTAATGTGACTTCATCATCTACCAATTATTTTGGTATTTTTTATGCCAAATTTTACTATTTGTTTCACCTCAAACCATGAATAGTCCTTGATTCTGACCATTTTTCATCATCGTAGTCCATCTATTAATCTTTAAATTATGAGATATGTTAAAATTAAGGTCCAAGAATATGTTAAATTAAATCCCTTATATCAAACACAAACCTATTTTCAAAAAAATTGAGATTACAACAGGACATATAGTGTTCCATTGTTGTAGCTTTCATTAATGATGGACAAGTGTATCTACCAATATAAATTAGAAATTTGACTTCTGCTTTGTGTCTACATGTCAAAAACTTATGTGTTTTAACAAGTTGTCTCACTAGATCCATTAATTCCCACTTATCATTGACATGCCATGGAAGTATGTATGGACTAATTTAACATCCACTGATCTTAAAATAACTAAAAGTTAGCAATCATGTGAACCAAGTTCCCAATTTGATTATTTTTATGGTATCTACCACTGATATCCTTGTGTTGAAAATTTCTTTCTCGAACAATTGAATGACAAAATGAAGGAAACAATCATTTACCCTCCTAAAGTGTTGGGTGCTTTCTTTCAATGCAATTAAGGAATAAAAATCATATACTTTTATTTTTCTAAAGTCACCCACCATATGCAATCCATAAAAATATCTTCGACTAGCACTAATGTATACAAGATAAGAAGTCATAAAATTTTGATGTGACTCTTATTTTCATTAGGCTTTTATGGATTGCATCATTGATTAGTTGTCTCCAATTGAGATATTACATGTTCTTGTGAATGATCCAAATGAACTTGTACATCAATGTCTAAAACTTTTAGTTGTTAGATTCCCCACCATTATATTCAATAGTGTTATTATATTATTTATCTCATTTTTTAAGTTAGATATTGAAATATTTTTTTGGATTCAAGTATAAAAGTGTTTTGGTTTGATCAATCATCCATTGTTGACTTGTTTAGCACACAAGATATTATTATCATCCCAAAAACTTTGAGAGGAATCATAATTTAAATGCATAAAATACTCTCGATCTAGAATATGCAACATACTATCTATGCGATCCAGAGCTAAGCTTGCCACTAATTCACCATGTGAATCTATCACTTCCCTTGTTTGTGAATTATAGTGTTCCACCATGATCGAAACTAATTAAGAGATTGCACTAAAATTGGAAAGGTTTCAACTTGTACCAATCATATATCAAAAATACTTTGACCAAATCTAGTATTAGGTACTACATTCATTCTCTTTCAAAATCCATTTAAGTCAATATGACCTAAATCGGTATTTAAAATTTTCTCCACATTGGATTCCAATGGTGAAAGAGGCATTATTCTCTAAAACTGGTACTTCATACTTGCTTTGTCTTTATTTGGAATTAGCTTTTCTAGAGTAGAGGAGGAATAAATTAATTTTGTATAAAAATTGATAGTTGAGAGGTATTCACATAATGATAGTTTATTTCCAAATTTGACAAAATAAAATAACTTAAAACAAAATAAGTTATTTAATTACACCTAAAATTATACTCACAGCTTCACCCATGAAAATTTGCTTTAGTGCTTCTTTAATCTCCATGTATGAATTTCACCATCATGCTCAATCATCTTTTTTCCACATGACGAGGAAAAATAAGAATTTCAATGAAGCTTTTTGTATCACCTTTGTTTTTTACCATATAGCCATACAGTTTCAACAGGCAAACAAAATAGAATTTAATTATTCTTTTTTCATTTCATTTGTCTTTTTTACCAAATGATATGGTTGTATGGCCTCCTTTACAAATGGAAATTCTATAGATTTATTTTTCAATTTTTTATTTGCACTCCTCTCCTTAGGCATCATACGGTCACTCTTTGGTACGTAAATACAAATTAAATTTGATCAGTTATTTTCTATTCAATTTTTACTTTTATCTTCTCATTTGGGTCATACAGTTATCTCATATAGTCAAAAAGAATTTTTTTTTATCTTATTTTCTTTTTTTAACCTCCATCCTCTTGATTTGCATTGTACGACTTTGTTGTGTAGTCCAAAACAAATTAAAATCTGATCTGGTTTGCTTTTTTTAATTTCTAAACCTCTCCTTGGGCCATACGACCTCTTTTCTACAAGCATAAAACAAATTTTTCTTATTTTTTTATTTTTTACCTTTTACCTTTCAGCTATGGTGTCATCGTATGGCTCATTATGTAGGTAAAAACAAACATAATTTGATTTATTTCCATTTTTTATCTATATGTTTTTCCCAATGCCATATGGTCTTACAGCTGTACATCTCACTTCTACAAGTAAAAATAATTTACATTCATTGATCTGGTCTTACTTTTACCTGCCTCCACTTATTATGGCATCATATGATCTTATATTGGCAGCAAAAAAATAATAATATATACCTTTTTTATGATCTACACTCCTTGATTGTATAGCTTCTCCTTATGAGTAAAAAGAATTAAAAAAGTTAAAACCCTTATTTACTTTTGTGTTATATGGTTCATAATGATACCAAGAACAAATTTTAACCTACTATTTTTATTTTTACTTTCACTTCATACCTTCTTCCAATAGTAATGTACAATTTTGCTCTTGGAAAAAGCACATAAAATACTTTTTGATCTAGTGCTGAGCAAGTATTTGTAAAATCATCTGGAGTTTTTGAATGATTTAATGGTGTGGAATGGATTCAAAATATTTAAAAGAGAATAATTTTTATTTTTGCATTATTTGAGGAAGTGTCAATGGCATTTGTATGGAGTGGGAAGAATAAAAAACAAATTGCATGGCCGAGGGAAAATAAAGCTTGTGTGCACAGTAGTGGAAGGGAAGATTTTAATTGCACAATTTAGGAAAGTGACCAAACTTATTTGCATGAATCGTGGAAGTATCCACTATAACTACATGGCAGCGGGATTTTAAAAAGCAAATTTATATATTTTAATTAAAATAATTAAAAATTATTTTGATTAAATTTATTAATTTTTGATTTCATAATTACACCACATGTAAATGTGAATAAAAATTTCACTACTGTAAAAAGTGTTTGGTCAATTTAGCACAACTTAAGAAAAAATAAAAAGCACTTGCACAAATTAAAATAAGTTAATGAAACTTTTGCACAGTGGCAGGAAAAGTTGAAAGCTTTTTACACAACACATGAAATTTAAAGGTCATTTACACTGTTTGGGGAAATAAATTAATTAAATTAAGGGCATTTACATTATTTTACTCAAAATTTTAATTTTTAATTAAATTAATTAATTAATAAAAATTAATTAATTGATTTCTAATTTTTCAAAATTTGAAAATTGTAGTCCAAAACCAAAAAATTAGCTAAAAATTAATTCAATGTTCACTAATTTTTAAATAGAGAGAAAACATGACAATAACTGGATCTAACTAGAATTTTAAACTACAAGGGATAAAAATAACTATGACTTTAGTTTTATAGGCAAGTATTTTATCCAATGGGCAACAGAGTCTTAAATTTGACTGTAACTTGATCAATTGAGAAGCAACTAATCTTTGATAAAATGATGGATCCTCAAATTATCATAATGTTATCACATGTTAATAGAAAATGTATGTAAAGGCATCAGGTACTCAACCTGATATATGTTATCACATATCCCAAAGGATAGTGAATGTGATGGCATTTTTTGTTATGTGTTTTCATACAAACTAAAATGCAAAGAGAGAAACCTCCCTTAAACTTTCATGATTCACTTTAGATACCAATAATGAATATAAATTATTAAAAACTTGATTGAGGATTAAATTTAGTCATCACTTTTATTTATACAAGATTCACATTATATAATGATTTAACCATAATGAACCATGATTATAAAGGAGAAAATCTCAAAGGTGAACAAGGATTTACCTATACATGTGGTAACAACTTATTGGGATATAGAGTCATTGACTGGATTGAATAGACAAATTGACAGAGACTACATAAGAGAGAGGGACTCATAACAAAACTAACCAACAAAGAGGATAGAAAGGAAAAGGAAGGAATAAACATGACACAAGATTAAAAAAAAATGACCAAAAAGGAAATGTAACCAAAATTGTATTCACATATATAAAAATAGAGGACTACCTGGTTCTCACTATAAATAGTGCTTAAGATATTTCTCACTAAATGGAAATAACATATGAGTTCCATCACAATACACTAGATAAAAAGTCTTATCACTACAAAAGTATCTAATTTTAAGTGGACCCTTCTAGAGTGAATCAAATTTCTTATGACTTATTTTTAGTTCTCTACAACTATCCCAAAGTAGGACTAGGTCCTTTACTTAAAATTAGCTCATCTTCACTTTGTTATCAAATAAAACCTTAACATGGCCTTGATGTTCTATAATTCTATAAATTACCTGTGTCCTTTCTTCTTCTAATTGTCGTAGGTAGAAAATTCTTTTGTCTAATGGCCTTTCAAAATTCAAATTCTCAATAGCTCTAAACAACTATAGGGTAGGTAACTCAAGAGTTATAGGAATTATGACATCTATTTTATATATCAACTAGAATTGGGATATCCCAATATCCTTTTTAGGTGTTAAGAGATATACCCAAAGATAATCATAGATCTTTTTATGATGATTTCTCTGATTTTCATCAATTACTTTACACATGATTATGAACAGATTATTGTTATTTGACTCAACCTAACCATTTCCTTATGGGTGATAGTTTGATGAATGGGAAAATGAAATTCCATACCCATAATATAATGCAATATTTTTTAAATAAAAAAAGCTAGGAGCATTACTTGTGACTATATTTTGTTTAATCCCATATCATTCTAAGATGTTCTCTTTAATGAAATTACATGTGACTTTTGAAGTTGTTTGCTTAAAAGGAATCACTTCCACCTAATTAGTGAAATAATCTATTGTTGTGAGGAATGAGTGTTCCATATGATTTAATGAGGGTTCAATGTCCCAATGAAATCCATTCCCCACTGTTGGAAAGGTTCTTTTACTATCACTAGTTGAATAAAAAGTGTTGCCAATTTAGGTTTGCCTACAAATTTCTGACATGATTCACACTTTCTCACCCATTCATATGAATCTTGAAAATATTTGGCCAATAGTAATGGGATCTAATTATATTATAGGTTGTTACTCTAGCATAAAATTTCCCTCCACAGACTTGATCATGAAAATCTTGTAATAGCTTTTCCTATTGTTCTTTATCAACACACCTTAGAAAGAAACCACTAATGTTTTTCTTAAAAAGAGTGCCATCCCATATGACATATTTATTGGCCTATATCTTTACCATCATACATTTCTTAACATTCAAGTGTGAAGTAAACTACCCATATGTTAGGAAGAAATTAATATGGGAAAACCATTCACTATTAGAATCAATAAACAATACCAAAGGAAATTCATTATTATCTTGATCATCAGAATTTGTTGAAGAATTTGACTAAAGGTTTCCCTTCTCTACCATGATTTGACATAGTCATTTTCCTCCAACTAGCTTTATGGGTTGATATTTATATCATAATCTTTAACCTTAGTTATCTAGTTTCTTCTTTTAAAACCAAGTTATTGTTGATTCAAAATGGATTTGACAATTGTACTAGAAACCATTATTAAAGAGTGTGAATGCAAGATATAATATCTAAATTATTTGATAGCTTTCACTACTACATAGGCATGTTTTTATTCAAGATAATATTTTAACTCATAATATTTTAGATTACAACTCATGAAGTCAATCAGATACTCAATACCTTCTTTATTTTTTTGGATCGATATTGTTGAAAGTATATGATCTGAAGCATAACAATAAATAATGAACTCTTTCTTAAAATAAATACAAACCAATATTATTTCATGAGAAATAGCATCCTTTATTTTTTATAATGCCTCTTTGCCTTCATTATTCCATTTTGAAGAAGATTATCCTTTCATCATATATGTGATATGTCTGGTGAGCTCAACAAAGTCAAGGATGAATCTTCTTAAAAGTTCACTTTCCAAAAGAAAGAATGTAATCCTATTTTACTCATAGGTAGGTAAAGTTTTTGAATTGCCTCAACCCTTTATAGATCAATATATATTCCTTATTTTGAAATAATATGGCCTAGGAGCTTACCTTTAGTCACTCCAAATATGGACTTATTGGGGTTAAGAGAAATTCCATGATATTGGCACTTTTCAAAAACTTTCTCTAAATGTGCATAGTGATCTTCTCTCTTCTTTGAAAATACTATATATTCATCAATATATACCAAAATTATTTTGTTCTTTAATTCCTTGAAAGCTAGATCTATTTCCCTCTAAAAAGTGGTTCCTGCATTGATTAATCCAAATGGCATATGCATGTATGCAAAAGTACCCCAAGGTGTTGTGAAAGCTATTTTATGTTGGTTTCCCCTATTAACCTTGATCTAATTATACCTTGAAAATATGTTGATCATTGAAAGAATTTCATCACTAGTTACTACTTGGAGAACATGATCCATGATTATCAATGGATAGTTATCTTTGAGGGATGTTTGATTAATATTTATAAAGCTAACACAGATTCTAATCTCACCATTCTTATTAATAACTAGTATTATGTTATCTACCCAATTTGAATGGTGGATAGGAAAGATAATGCGAGGATCAAGCATATTTTTCACTTTGATAAGAATTTTTCTTATAATTTTAGGATTGTATTACCTTTGTTTTTATCTGAAAGGCTTTGCATCAAATTTTAGAATAAATGTATGTTGTATTTATCTATGATGAAAATATTTAAGGTGTGTGTATGAATATGTGAGTATTTCAATATAATTGAAAATAAGGATAAAAAAAATTGTTTTCCTTCAGGTGAATAACACTTCCTGATATTGACAAGACTAGGATGTTCCTCAGAGCCAATTTTCACTTTTTTGTAATCAACAGAATTGAGATTCTCTTTTTACATTTTACTCTTAATGAATATATCATATTTTTTTTTTTAAAATTCCAAGGAGACAAAACCTTTCAGGATTGTCTTTCCTTTCAAATTTATAATGCCTTCTTCATCCTATTCATCTATGATTCCTTCTTTTGACTTGTGAGCTAAAGATTCCCTATATGAAGAATCACTATCTTCAAAATACAATTTTTTTTAGATATCTACTTTCTCAAGGAATGAAATAATCTACTGATAATTATTGAAAACTTGCCAATTTTTTACATCATCTAGGACACTTGTCATATATTAATTCAATTGTATATTTATTTTTACTAATATTTGCATGAGGAATCATCAAATAAGATTATACTACCAAATTCATCATCTTTAGAATCATGTTCACAAAGAATTATATTGATAGAAAAAATGTCAAAAACTTATATAGTGTCCTATACTTTATTATTTTAATGTATTATATGATTAGTCTTTACCTGGTATTGACCTTTGACCTATTTTACAGCAAGCTTAACATCACCCAAGACTTTAAAAGTTATGATTCTTATTTGATGCAAAGGGCTCCTACACCTTATCAGTCATGTATAAAAACAAGAAAAAAAACAACTCATTACACTTACCTCCACCACCTTTTTTCTCATTTATTTCTTTGACTTAGCTTGTTTGATTCTTGATCCTTCTTCACATAAGTCTCTTTGATTACACACAGTCTTTGTCTCTATCTTAATTATCTTGCATATACCTTATATCCACTTAGCACCCTATTTATTAAACCTCCTCTCTTACACTTCAATTTGTGCATTCACTAATCTTCCTTTTATGCAGTAACTTCCTCAAATTTTATTCTATAGTTTCCATAGTCTCCTATGCAATAGGTTCTAATGTTTATGAGTATTGTACAGGGCTTAGAGGGCTCCAAGGGTATTTACTTGATCTTTTCTCACACTAGACTCTTCTCACAAATATTTCAACATTATACTTTTTTTTTAAGTAAATTTTCCATAATAAATTGAGTGTGATTTTCATTATACCAATTTACTCACAAAATGTGATTCAATATTTACTTGCATATATATCTAGCATCAACAAACTTTAACATTTTATGCCCATAGCAACTGCTCAGATGGGTATAATGCCTCCATCATGCTTATTTTTAACCTTTTCCATTCATTATACCCATCTCATTTTCATTATATCCTATCTTAAAATCAAAAATAAAACAAAATTCCATACAATTCATTAACCAATGATTCAATCATAGTGTATTTAAATACAGTCTACCCATAGCATAGTTGAGAGACTCCAAATGCATTTAACGACTTCTTGGAATCTTATAAAACTTTCAAAGAGTATATAAACATATGTAATAACCTAATAAATAATTCATAAGATAAAATTATACTCCATAATTTCATTATTTCACATTTCAACAAAATCTTGTATTGGTTATGTCAAAAGTCTAGGACACCTACAATTTGTTTGAACCTGAGGATGAACATTGGTGTTTACTCAAAGTAGTGTGGGTTTCAAGGTTCCTTGATGATCCTTTGGTTTCTATAACAATCCTAAATACTTACTTAAATTATTAAAACTCCTCTATTATTTTCTTTCCATCTCTTACCAATAGACTTTGCAAATGGATAGTGATGAATACTTAAAACAATATAGAGTTTGAACTTCTAACACAAGAATAAATATTCATATGATAAAAAATGAAAAAGATGATTTTCAAATGTCTTAAATAGGGTATATCCATCCATTTTATTTTGGATCAATCTTTTTTAAAAGTCTTTCTCATACATAGAAATGATTTTATCACTCTAAACACAGAATGTATAGAATGTAGGGTCCTTACTAGCCTATAGGGATTTTTCAAATGTTCCATTAATATAATTGAAATATATTAATGAAATTAGTTATCATTCATAATAAAAGTAACCTATCAACACTTATATATTTTATTATTAACTTCATTCATATATAATTCTCCTTTCAACACATGGGCAATTTCTCAATTTGCCAAACAGTTTATAGATACATTGAATTGACAAGTTTGTAACTAGTCTATACAAAGAGATTTGAACTCTATTACCAAAATAATAAAATCACCATAAAAATAATATTTAAAATTAAAAGTTAAACATTCTTCTAATTGATTATTCTATTCACTGATTTACTCTTTCTATGTTACTACATACACAGAGATAACAGTTAATAAAATCTTTTTCAAACAAAGGGACATACATTCAACTTCTTGGGGTTATTTATAATTTATCTTCAAATCCCAACCCCTAAAATTTCTCCACACTTAATGAATAAAAAAACTAACACAACCAATATTAAAAAGAGATTCAAGATCCTTAACTAATTTTTAACTACCCTAACTTCCCTCCAACTTCCTCATGTACGTTGAGAGGGTTCAACCTAATCTTTGACAAACTTATGAAAAGAACTAAGGAGTTAGGTATGTATTAAATCATCCTAAAATCCTTTATAACATATAAATAAACAAAATTACCACTTGACTCTCATTTATACTATACTATAGACTCCTAGAGACCAACATGACTTACAAAAGACTCTAACTATACAATTTGACTTATTTACACATTGTGGTAGTGATGCTCTTGCATCATACTATCGAAGAGCAAAAAAATTTGCCATGAAATTTATAATTTATGTTTCCTTTGAAATAATTTTAAACATCCTTTTCCAAGTGCACATCCACATAGGTCACAAAGCCTATTTGAGATACCTAGGCCTTTATGATGCTTGTTCTTGTTGGCTCCTTTTTGCTTCACTCCTCTCTTGCTTATTCCTTTGAAATATTTTGATTGTGATTTGATCTTCCACCTCATCACTTTAAAATTATTATCACTCTATTACAACCAACCTACACATATAACACACAAATTAATGAAAATATTATGTTTCTTATCCTCTTGGAAATCTCTTGCTTGCTCATGCTTACTTGTTTTCTCCATGCTTGCTTCTTTTGCTTGTGGAAGTAATACTATATATAATTCCTCCTCTTCACTCTTTTTGAACTCCCATATGCAACTATATTCTGATGCAACTTTTTTTCATTCACAACCTTGTCACCATTCAAATCATTTTCCAAATCTTCTATCTCCCTTTTTGACTGCTCAGCACTTTCATATGTAAACTAAAAATCAGGTTTCGCTTTTCCTTCCAAGCCTTCAATGAGGTCCTCAAGTTGGCCTTATTCCTATTTATCATCACATAATTAGATGTAAATTTCATCATGTTCACTTGGATGCTCATTCTACTAAAACTTATGCATCTCTTTCTTAAATTATCTACATATCATCCTCTTCCTTTCTCTCTCTTCTCTCATGGTTTGCATTCTCCTTCTCATCAGTTGTTTTATTGTCCATTTTATTGGCTTCCTCTTCACCACCCATCCAAAGTGTGGGATCTCAATATATTTCAACTAATCTATCATAAGGTTCATTAAGGCTATTTTTTGTTTCATCTCATGCATCTCTCTTTGGAATTCTTCTTGTTGTTGTTTCTTTCTCAAATCTCTTTCCTTTTTCTTTATCAATTGGTCTTTTATGTTAGGTAGATCCCCCAAAATCCTCTTCACCATTTTTATCCTCTCAATCAAGTCTCTTTCACCTTGATCTATTCTTTATCTGAGATATATTCTTGGATCCAATCCTTTGAGCATTCGCATTGTTCTCTTCCATTTTTGAGCTTCTTGAGCCTCTTTTGGGCTTCTCAACCTACCTTGACCAACTTTAAATCACCTTGCAATTATAATTATTAACCTTTAAATCAATATATCATCATACCTTTAATGAACTTTATCAAATATACACAAATGGAAAATCAAAACAATATGTACCTTCACATGAAAACCTTATGTTCTACTACTTTCCAAAGATACTTTCGCTCTAATAACAAAATGATCCAAAGGGATCCTACACCTTATCAGTCATGTATAAAAAAAGAAAAAAAAAACTCATTAAACTTACCTCTACCACCCTTGTTCTCCTTTCTTTCTTTGAATTAGCTTATTCGATTCTTTATCCTTCTTTATATAAGTCTATAAGTCTCTTTGATTACACAGTCTTTGTCTCTATCTTAATTATCCTACATATACCTTATATCCACTTAGCACCCTATTTATTAAACCTCCTCTCTTACACTTTAATCTATGCATTCATTAATCTTCCTTTCATGTAACAACTTCTTCATATCTTATTCTATATTTTCCACAGTCTCCTATGCAATAGGTTCTATTGTTTCTAAGTATTATACAGGCTCGAGAGGGCTCCAAAGGCATTTACTTGATCTTTTCTCACACTAGAATCTTCTCAAGAATCTCAAAAAATTATAATTATTTTTTTAATTAACTTTTCCATAATAACTTGAGTGTGCTTTTCATTGACTAATTTACTCATAAAATGTGTTTCAATGTTTACTTGCATATATATCTAGCGACAACAAACTTTAACAATTTCTACTCATAGAAACTACTCAGTTGGGTATAACACCTATGTCATGCTTATATTTAACCCTTTCCATTAATCTCATTATCATTATTTCATGTCTTCAAATCAAAAACAAAAAAAAAATCCATACAATTCATTATCCAATGATTCAATCACAGTGTATTTAAATATAGTCTACTCGTAACATAGCTAAGAGGATCCAAATGCATTTAATGAATTCATGGACTCTTAAAAAACTTACAAATAGTATATAAACCTCTATAATAACCTAATAAAAAATTTCCAAGAGAAACGTATACTCTATAACGTCTGTAATTTGCATTTCAATAAAAGTTTGTATTGGTTGTGTCAAAAGTCTCGGACACCCATAGTTTGTCTGAACCCAAGGATGAACAGTGGATGTTTACTCAAAGTAGTATGGGTTTAAAGGTTCCTTGATTATCATTTGTTTTATATAAAAATCCAAAATGATTACTTCAAGTATTAAAACTCCATTATTCTTTTTCCATCTCTTACCAATAGACTTTGTAAATGGACAATGATGAATACTCAAAATAATACACAGTTTGAACTTCTATCGCAAGAATAAATATTTATATGATAAAAAATGATCAAGATGATTTAAAAATGTCTTAAGTATGTTATATCCATTTACTATGTTTTGTATCAATCTTCCTTACAACTCTTTCTCATACATAGAAATGCTTTTATCACTCTAAAACATAATGTACAGAATCTAGGGTCCTTACCAGCCTGCATGACTTTTCTAATTGTTTCATGCATATAATTGAAATATATTAATGATATTAGTGATCATTATTGATAAAAATAATCTATCAACACTTATATATTTGGTTATCAACTTCATTCATATAGAATTATCCTTTTAACACATGAGCAATTTCTCAGTCTGCCAAACATAATTTATAGATACATAGAATTGACAAGTCACTAGTCTATACAAAGAGATTTGAACTCCATTACCAAAATAATAAAATCACCATAAAAATAATATTTTAACTTACTATTCAAACATTCTTCTAATCGATTATTCTATTCACTAATTTACTCTTTCTATTGCATATACAGAGATAATGGTTAACATAATCTTTTTCAAATAAAGGGGCATACATACATCTTCTTGGGGTTATTTACAATATTTATTTAAATTTTAACCCCTCCAATTTCTCCACACTAAATGAATAAAAAATTCTACCATTACCATTATTAAAAAGAGATTCAAAATCCATAACTAATTTCTAACTACCCTCCAACTTCCTCATGTGCATTGAGAGGGTTCAACCTAATCTTTGACAAACTTATGAAAAGGAATAACTAAGGAGTTAGGTATGTATTAGATTATCCTAAAATCCTTTCTAACATCTAACTAAATAAAATTACCACTTGACACTATTTTAGACTAAACGATAGACTCATAAATACCAACATGACTTACAAAAGACTCTAACATGACAACTTGACTTATTTACATGGTAGTGATGCTCCTATTGGCCATTTTTTGCCCAAATACTAAATCTCTTGAATTTTTTTGAAGCACACTTCAAAAGGAAAAATGGTTATTTTAAAAGTTGAAAGATATCTTTTCTCAGGGAAAAGAGGACCCTTTTCAACTTTTTTGAAAGGTACTTTTCCTTCATAAAGGGCCAAAACATTTTTTTCGAAAGATCATTTTAACAAAGTTGGAGGGGTATTTTCAAATTTATAAAGGGATATTCTTTCTGAAAGGTCTAAATAGATAAGCTGAAGGGTCCTTTTCAATTCTTTCGAAGGGTACTTTTCAATTATTTTAAAGGGTTTTTTCAAAATTCTAAAGGGTAAAAAAGGGGGTCACTTTCAAGAAAGCTGAAGCATACCTCCCTTTCAAAAAAGGGTATTTTCATAAAGTCTGATGACATGAATTCCTTCAAACAAATTGTATACGAGAAGGGTCTAAGCAAATTTTCTAAAGAAAATAGTGGAAGATCATCAAAAGGAAAAAGAAGTTGTCGTGGTGATTCAAGACAACTCACAGGGAGAGGCACATCTACTTCATAAGAGCTACTCCATGATATGGTACATTTTTTGCTAATAAGATAATGCCCCCAAGGTCTAGACAAGGAAAAAATAAGGTATTTCAGACTTTAGTCCATACCTTGTGCATTAGATAATAGGGTTTTATTTATAAATGACCTCATTGAAGTGATCCTAAGGTGTGTAGATAATGACCAAATAAACAAGCTCTCGGAGCATTTCCATGACGGACCTGCAGGAGGTCATTTTGCACCTAGAACCATAGCAACAAAGATAATGAGGGTTGGTTATTATTGGCCCAGCCTCTGCAAATATTCATATGCATGGGTAAGGGAGTGTTAAAAATGTGCCCTCTTTATGGGTAAGCAAAGATTAGTAGCTTTTCCTCTCAACCCAATTCAAGTAGAGCAACCATTCGTGCAATGGGGTTTGGATTTCATAGGAGTGATTAACCCTCCATCAAGTGTAGGGCATAAGTGGGTGATTACTAAAACTAAATACTTCACCAGATGGGTGGAAGCCATCACATTGAAGGAAGCTAATGAAAGTGTAGTCCTAGACTTCTATGACAGCATTGTAACCAAGTTTGGTGGTTCCATCCACTATCATTTTTGACAATGTATTGGAATTTTTTGGTCTAAAAATAATTGAATGGGCTCTCAAAAGGAGCATCTACCTCATCACCTCTTATAATTATTATCCTCAAGGAAATGGGTTGGTTGATTCCACAAATAAGAATTTTCTAAGAATCATCAGGAGGATTATGGAGGAGAACCAGATAGTGTGGCACACCAAACTAAAGATAGCCTTATGGGCTGACAGGGTGAATCCTAAAGTTGCCATTAGTAATTCTCCATATTTTTTAGTATATGAAAAGTAGGCCAAGTTGCCCATTTATCTTGAGCTACCTACATTAGAAATATCCCATCAGTTGGAACTATTAGAAGATGAGCCCATGAATGTGAGACTGGTTGAACTCATAAAGCTTGAAGAAATGAGAGACCTTGTAATGAATACACTAGATTCACATCAATCTCAAGTTAAGAAAGCTTTTAAAAAGATATCCATAGAAAGAGACTTCAAAAATGGAGATATAGTCCTCAAATGGAATTTAAATAAGGCTAATTCATGCAATGATACCAAGTTTGACAGCTTGTGTAGTGGTTATTATTTGGTCCAAGGATGTAAACAACATAATGTCTTTTAGCTTGCCCAACTGGATGGAGAGGTATTACCCATCCCAAACAATGTGACTCATATAATATCTATTGTATATAATATACTTTTTGTATAGTTTTTCATGTTTTCTCCTAAGTGCCTTGAGCACATCCTTTTCAGTTGTGTGTTTCCCTTCCCTAGGTGCCTTGGGCACTTTGTTTGTTCTGGTTGTCCTTATCACTTCAAGGAAGTTTCTAGATAGGGTTAGCCTTATCAAATAAAGTAGTGACTTTGTGCCTAATAGATTGAATGAATCAAATGAGTTAGGTTCTCAAGCATAGTAGGCATGCTTCCATATAAATCACCAAAAATATTGGCCAATTTTGGCCCATATAGCAAGATGCACCCAAGTGGATCAAGTTTATAATGGATGAGAAAATAAATAGATGTCTCAAATGAAATGAGTGGACTAGAGAGATCTCACAATTATCAGAAAGCTTTTGAAACACTTTAAGACTACTTAAATCATATTTTGTCAAATTCTAAGGGACATGTCTATAGAGCAAATAAAATATTCTTGAGTAGTTTTCATGGTGAAACCAAGAAGTTCAAGAATTTCAAGCATGATTTTAGAATAACTACAGACTCCATCAGAGCTATAGACTCCATCAAAATATCTATGAAATATATTTGATGAGCTATGGACTCCATTAAAATAACTATAAAATTCATCAAAAGAACTACAGACTCTATTAGAAGAACTATAGACTCCACCAGAACTATGAACTCCAATAATAGATCTAATTTACTTAAATTGCCTCATAAGTTGAAAATAGTGGAAAGTCCAAAGAAGGTGAGTGTGAAAAAACCTGATGAAGCAAGAAGAAACATTGCCTTATAATTCTTTCAAGACTCTCAATACTCTCCCTTTCTAAACCAAGTGCTTTCTTTCAGAGTTTTTATTTGGGCTAAGGAAAGTAATTTCTTTAGACATTTTATCTGAAAGAAAAGTTTTGAAGGATAAGTGTTTGTTCAAAATGTCAGAAATTGTTTCAGACATTTTGTCCAAAATAATTTTATGAAGGTAATTTTCATTTTCCCTAAAGGAAATGATCCAGTTTCAAATTTTTCAAAGGGTATATTCCTTTTGAAAGGGTCCATTTTAAAAAAATTTAAGGGCACTTGTAAAGTTTTGAAGGGCACTTACAAATTTTTGAAGGGCACCTAAAGAATTCTGAAGGGCACTTGGAAGGAGTCTGAGGAGATAATTGTCATGGACAAATTATCTAAAGGAAAGTGCCCAAGTTCAAAAAGAAAAGGACCTTTTCAATTTTTTTAAAGGGTATATTCCTTTCAAAAAGGTCTATTGTCAAGAAATCGAAGGGTATTTTCCCTTTAAAAAAGTGCCCTAACTAAAAAACTAAAGGATTTTTCTTTGGGAAAGTGCCCGAATTCAAAAGGCCTTAAGAAGATGTCCAAAAGCAAAGACTTTGAGGGAGTTGAACCAAATAGAAGTTTGAAGGAATTCCTTCAGAAGGATTTCCTTCAAGAGAAAAGTCTAAAATAAAAGGATTCTCAAAATGAGTCTAAAGTGGAAAAATAAAGTAACCTGAATAAATAAGTAGGCAAGTAGTAGGCAGTAAGTAAAATAAAAAATAAAGAGGTGACACTTGTTAGGATCACACAGACCTAGATCAATGGAGAAAAATAAGTCAAATGGTTAAGGGATTCTAGGATTTAGCATGTGGCAAGAAATGGAACATGTTGACAAGTTAGGAGAAATATCTAAGGGCTCGTGATTGATCATGCATTCAGATATAACAAAGAGAATACACAAGTGGGGTTGATGAAACCAAGTAGATCAACCATATAAAGGACCAAATGACTAAGGCACACCCAACAAAAGTAAAGATGACCTAATTTGAACCAAGATGATAACCAAAACTAGACCATATCATTAAATCTCCTAAAAGAAACAAAAGAGTTCTTTTCACCCACTTATACAAAGTAGGTGAGCGAATTGAATGGAGACCTAGATCTATGCTTTTGATCATGCCCTCAATAAGCTGCCACCCAGAATAAGTCTAATCATGATGTTACACAAGCATGGAGTTTTCAAGGGCTTGAAAAAGAAAAGGATTTTTAGTCATTAAGACCCCCCTCTCTATTATTTCAAAAAGGTCCCTCTTCTTTCCTCCCTTTTATGTTATATATACAAGCTTCTGGGCCTAGAAATAGATCCCTTGATTGGTGATAGAGGTACTCTATCAAAATTTCATTATAACACTCTTTTGAATCAATACAAGACAAATTTCTAATTTTTATTGAATTTAAGTGTGCATTATTGAAGCTTAACTTGAAGAATGTATGTTTTTCCTCATCATCTATGATTTCTCTATGCACCTCACTTCAGTTTTCTTAGTTTCTTGTAGGTCATGTGATGTGTTAGCCTTTGGTGCATTTTTGAAGCATTATGAGTCATAGTGTCTCTCCTACTAACCTATTTCTTCCTAACCTTCAAAGTGCATCTTCTCTTTTAACCTCCACACAACTACTCTAATTGCAACTCTGAAATAGGATTAGCTAGACTTGTCTTGTTTAAGTCTAGTAGTAGTCACTAAGGTTCTCAATCTAAATGTAGATCACTCTCTTTTGGTGCATCACCTCCCTTAGCTTAGATTTTATTTTGTATGTTATCCTCCTTTCCCTTTTCCTTAGTCAACAGGAGATTTTAGCATGGGAAAAAAGAGCTAAAGTGAAGCATCTGAGGAATTAGCCTCATTAAAAATCCTAGAGGTTCAACATCATGATAGGATACCCACAGCTTGAGGTTGTCCCAATGCTTTTAGCTAGGAGTGAGAGACCCTGATAAACTCTAACACAAAGGGTGAAATTTTAGCCTACAATAGTTTTTGGCATGCCTAGTGGGACCACTTTCAAGGAAGATTGATTAATTTTGATGCTAATTTGATCAATTTGTGATAGTTATAACTTTCATCTTTTAGTATCTTGAAACTTTGAAGAACACTCAGTAATCTGGTGATAGAATAGTAACTATTCTTCATGTCAAAGGTGACTATGAGATCAACATCTATAGGTAATCCTTTTAAATTTATTAAATTACCCTTAAACTCAATAAGAAGGCTAAGGTTTTCCCATACTCACCATACGTAGGAAACTTTATTCTTAAACAAGTCATAAGGTATACTTATGCAAGAAGGTCTTCATTAGCCCCTCCTGCTACATGATTCCCCAAACAACTTTCATAGGCTTCAATGGCTAATATCCTTTGGATTTGCCACAATATGACCCTATGCCAGTAGTAACCCTCAAAAGCATCCCATATTTCATAGGACACCAATTCGTGACTCCTATTGAACACATCATAGACAGCCAATTTTTTCAATATCCATAATCTCACAGTAGAAAATGTAGCTATCAGACTATTAGCTATATCCTTTAAGGGAAAGCCTTTAGATTAGTATAGAGGTTTAGATCCTAACTCTATTCAATCATGGGATCAATTGGTAACCTCCTTATGTAAGATATTTATAGACAAGAGTGATCATTTGTCACTTGAAAAATAGTTAACCATGATCAAGAGAGCTCCTCATGAAGTTATGCAAGACTTCAACACAAGATTCCAAAAGGCTTGGGATAGAATTATAGCCACTATTAGACCATCCCCTAACTTTGCATTCTTATATTATTTGAAGGATCTAAACAATGATATAGTATTAATGATCCAATCCATGGGAGGGGACATATTGCCAAACACTTATGAGGTGGCTATTAAAGCAAAAAATTGCCTAGTTCAGGCTAGCAAGCTCACTCCTAGACACCCAATGCCCCTTTTCCCTAGGATCATACCACCTCATAAAGTCATTCCACCACTTTATGTTATTCTTACAACTCCAAAAATTGTTGTTATACCTTCACCTAAGAATGAAAAGGCCTCCACTAATAGATCAAGTGATTCCTAAGAGCAAAAAAACTACATAGAGCTTAAAATCATACTCCAATCTTTGACAAATGATGTAGTAAATGTAAAAAGGTCGGATCAATTCATTAAACCTTACCATGATCCATATCAACCTTAGAAGCAATCTTATCAAGGTAATAGACCACCCTTTAAGGGAGACTTCCAAGGTTAAAATAGAGAGCAAGGGAAAAGACAACCTAGCTATAATAAGTAAAACAATTAGAATCCAAATGTTGTAGGATCTTCCAACACCTTGGTTCCTATTAAAAATAATATGGCTCAAGAGGCTGAAGGGACAATGCCTTAGAATCAGTATTTTGGCCAATCCATTGTCCAAACCAATGTTTCTAATCAAGCATTCAACAATCAATGGTAGCGGGCTATTACTTATGGATATAACCAAGCCTTAATGGCTCAAATCATAAAGACTCCCATGATAACAAGGTTAGGATAGTCTCCATAAGACCAAGGATCTGATTAGGTCCCTAACAAACTAGATGCTACAATGGTCATTAGTGAGCAAGAAGAGTATTATACATCTAATCAGTAGGCTAGCTCATGTCCCAGTGTCAACAAATACAAGATTCAAAAGAATGAATATAGGTGACAATAAGGGATCATTCACGAAACCTCCTACCACCACTCCTTCATTGTCCAAGCCTAATGAGCTTGTTGTCACTCCAAATGTCTCGATACCTCCATAAGGCTCACAAATTCAACAAATAGTAGCAATGGCTCCCAAAGCACAAGTAAAAGTTAGCAGTACACTAATAAACATTATTGAACAAATGAACAAATCCAATGTGAGCGTACCAATGTGGGACATGCTTTCCATGCCCGATCAAGTGGATATCCTTCAAGAAGGTTTGTCCAAGATAAGTGTTATAAAAATTGCAAGTAAATAACCAAGAAAAGAAGCTAAGGTCCTTGTTATTGTAGCCAATGGTCCTATGGGATAATTTTCATGTGTTCAAACCTCCTCTTTTATAGATTTCATTCATCATTGGTGACTCCTTGGTGTATAATTTCTTGGTAGATAGTGGAGCTAGCACTTTGGTATTGCCAAAGTCCATAGCTGATCAATTGAACCTCAAATATGAGTTGCATACCAAGGGAGTTTTATATCTTGATTATTCTTTCACAAAGCCATCTAGTATCATCAAGGATTTGAATAATACCCTACATGTTTGTCCTAATGTTTTAGTGGCTCAAGATGTGTTGATCCTTGATGTAACTTCTCACTTTGTATTATGCCTCTATAGAGAATTCACAGCCAAGATTAGGGGTTATCTATAAGTAGATTGGTCCCACATGGCATTCAGAACAAGGTATAGAACTAAGGTGTTAATAAAGGCTGAGTCCATGGCATAATTCCACATTGAGTCTCATCAGCTAGATATCATAAACATTAATTACACAATCCTTAATGAGGATGAATTTACTACTAGTCAAGAGTTAAATACTCATCTTGAGGAGTTTCTAGACTTGTTCTTAGATGAGCTATGGGGGGATAACCAATTTCTCAACCCTTTAGGAGGTGCTGAAGAAAGAGACATGGGTGTCTATTTACTACATGAATAAAATGAGCTCACTCCTTCCCTCATTGGACCTAAAGAAGACCTTAATAGTATGTGGAAGTTGTTTTTTGATGGTTTAAGGAGCGAAAATGGAGTACGTGCAAGAGAAATGTTAGTTTCCCCCTTAGGTAACAAGCATTTATCTTCCTATAGATTCCATTTCAGCTGCTCTTCTAATACAATAGAATATGAAGGCTTGATCCATGGTCTCCAATGGGCCAATAAAAGAGGAATCAAAGTGTTGCAAACATATGGAGATAGTGAGCTTATACTAAACCAAGTTAGAGGCTTGAACATCACAAAGAATCCTTTGATTAGGTCTTAAAAAAATAAAGTGTGGGACCTAATTAAAGATTTTGAAGCCTTCAACATCCAAGCTGTACCAAGGAACCAAAACCATCATGTTAATAGGTTGGAAATTGTGGGAGCCTAGTTTGATATTCCAAGCAAACTATAAGGGGTTGAGGTTCAGCCACATGTCAAGGTGGTGGTGAGGCCACTAGTGCCAGATAATGAAGTCAATTGGCAAGCTTTTGAAAATGATAGATAAATCACTTGTTTCTTACAGTAGGAAGTAGAGTTTTCCTCAATAAACCATGGTAAATTTCAACATCAATATTAGGATCAAATTGTTTAGCTAAAGTCTAACAAGCTTCCTAAAGCACTGGTCACCCATAAGGGTCTTTTCCATGAGGGAGACCATATGAGGAAAGAAAATTTGGTAGTGTCAACCAATGAATAAAACTTTGAGAGAGTCCTCATCTTTAAAGATAAACTCCTCAAGCTTGAGAAGGTAAGCAGCAAGGCTAAGAGGCATGCTTTCATAGCACTCTGCCAAGAATACGTAGACATCTTTTATTGGGAATATAGTGACCTAAAAGGTTTTGATCCAAAGTTAACCCAGCATACTATAGAACTAGAGGCTAATGTTAAGCTTATGAGGCAAAAAAAGGCCTATTAATACCAAAAATTGAAGAGCTAATGAGAAGAGAGCTAACCAAGTTAATTGAATCAAATATCTTCCCCATCAAGCACTCATCATGGGTAGCCAATTTGGTACCTGTAAGGAAAATGAGTGGGGAGATTAGGCTATGTGTTAACTTCAGAGATTTTAACAAAGTATTATTAAAGGATCATTACCCTCTACAATCTATAGAGAAGCTTCTTCAAATAGTTTTAGGTTCAAAACATTTTTCCCTTTTTAATGGATATTCAAGTTACAACAAAGTATTGGTAAAATAAGAAGATCGATACAAGATTTCTTTCACCACCAAATGGGGCATGTACACATACCAAAATATGCCCTTTAGTTTGTTAAATGCTAGGGAAACTTTCCAAATATCCATGGACATGGCTTTCCAAGTATTTTTGAATCAAATGGTGTTGGTTTACTTGGATGACATCATGGTTTTCTCCAAAAATGCTAGTGTACACATGGACCACCTAAAGTTGATCTTTGAAAGATGCAGGGAGTATGGAATCTCATTAAATCCTATGAAGTGTGTGTTTTCCATACATGAAGGTAATATATTGGGACACATCATTTCAAAACAAGGGATATCTATTGATTCTGAAAGGGTAGATGTCATCTTATCACTCTCTCTGTCCCCAAGCATAAGAAAGGAGTTCAGAGCTTCCATGGAAAAATAAACTTTGTAAGAAAGTTCATACCAAGTTTTGCAAGCTTGGTCAAGCCTATTACTATTGTGTTAAAAAAGAGTCAATTTTTTTCTTGGCCAAGAGAATTAAAAGATGCTTTTAAAGCCATCAAACATGCCATTTTCCAAGCACCCTTGCTCATAGATCCTAATTTCTACAAGGGTTTCACGTTATACACCTTTTCCAATGTTGAAAGCTTGTCAGCTACACTGATACAAAAAAATGGTGAAGGAATAGATAAACCAATTGCCTTTTTCAATCAAGGGCTAGAAGGATATGAGGTGAGGTACTTTTTTATAAAGAAGCAAATCCTTGTAGTAGTAAGGAGTCTTAAGAAGTTCAGACCAATGCTCTCCAACAATAAGATTTTTCTCATGGTGCCCCACCTTGGAGTTAGGTATTTCCTCCTTAACAAAGATCTAAATGAGAAAAGAGCTAATTGGATCACCAAAATCATGAAGTCTGATGTGGAAATCAAAGTGACCATGTTGGTCAGAGGTAGAGGTTTGTGTGAGCACATGGTGGAAGATCTTCAAAAGGATAAATAAGTTACCATGGTGATTCAAGACAACTCACAGGGAGAGGCACCTCTACTTCATAAGAGCTGACTCCATGATATGGCACATTTTTTGCTAACAAGAGAATGCCTTAAAGAACTAGACAAGGCAAAAAAAAGGTATTTGAGACTCTAGTCCATACCTTATGCATTGGTTGACAGGGTTTTATTCATAAAGGACCTCAGTGGAGTGTTCCTAAGGAGTATAGATAATGAGAAAATAACCAAGCTCTTGGAGTATTTCCATGATGGACTTGTAAGAGGTCATTTTGCACCTAGAACCATAGTTGTAAAGATAATAAGGGTTGGTTATTATTGGCCCAGCTTGTTCAAAGATGATTATGCATGGGTAAGGAAGTGTCACAAATGTGCCCTCTTTATAGAGCAAATATTAGTAGCTTTTCCTCTCAACCTAATTCAAGTAGAGCAACCATTCATGTAGTGGGGTTTGGATTTTATAGGAGTGATCAACCCTCCATCAAGTGTAGGGCATAAGTGGGTGCTTACTGTAACTGACTACTTCACTAGATGGGTGGAAGCCATTACATTGAAAGAAGCTAATGAAAGTGCAGTCCTAGACTTCTATGACAGCATTGTAACTAGGTTTGGTGTTCTATCCACTAGGAAGCTAATGAAAGTATAGTCTTAGACTTCTATGACAGCATTGTAACCAGGTTTGGTATTCTTTCCACTATCATTTTTGAAAATGTATAGGCATTTCTTGGTCTTAAAAAAGTGAATGGGCTCTCAAAATAGGCATCTATTTCAGCACCTCTTTCAATTATTACCCTCAAGGAAATAGATCGATTAATTCCATAAATAAGAATTTGTTGAGAATCATCAGGAGGTCTATGGGGGAGAACCAGAGAGTGTGACACACCAAACTAAAGATAGCCTTATGGGCTGATAGGGTGACTCCTAAAGATGCCATTAGCAATTCTCTATATGTTTTAGTATATGGAAAGGAGGCCAAGTTGCCCATTTCTCTTAAGCTACCTACATTGGAACTAGCCCATCAGCTAGAACCATTGGAAGATGAGCCCATGAACATGACACTGGTTAAACTCATAGAGCTTGAAAAAATGAGAGACCTTGAAATGAAAACACTTGAGTCACATCAAGCACAAGTTAAGAAAGCTTTTGACAAGAGAGACATAACAAGAGACTTCAAAGAGGGAGATTTAGTCCTCAAATGGGATTCAAATAAGCCCAAGTCAGATAACCATACCAATTTTGATAGCTTGTGGAGTGGCCCTTATTTGATCCATGGATGAAAAAAACATAACACTTTTTAGCTTACCCAACTGGATGGAGAGGTATTACCTATCTTAGTTAATGAGATTCATCTAAATCCTTGCTATTAAAAGTGTTTACAACCATTGTATATATTTTACCTTTTGTATAGTTTTTAATGTTTTCTCCAAAGTGCCTTGAGCACATCCTTTTCAGTTGTGTGTTTCCCTTCCCTAGATGCCTTGGGCACTTTGTTTATTCTGGTTGTCCTTGTCACTTTATGTGAGTTTCCAAATAGGGTCATCCTTGTCAAAGAAAGTAGTGACTCCATGCCCAATGGATTAGATGAATCAAATGAGCTAGGTTCTCAAGCATAGTAGGCATACTTACCTATGAATCACCGAAAATGTTAGCCAATTTTGGCCCATATACCAAGCTGCACCCAAGTGGATCAAGTTTTTAATGGATGATCAAATGAACAGATGTCCTAGATGAAATGAGTGGACTAGAGAGATCTCATAGTTCTCATAAAGCTTTTGAAACACTTTAAGATTGCTTAAAGCGTATTTTGTCAAATTCTAAGGGATAGGTCTATAGAGAAAAGAAAAGATTCTTGAGTAGTTTTCATGGTGAAACCAAGCAGTTTAAGCATGAGTTTAGAATAACTACAAACTCCATCAGAGCTATAGACTCCATCAAAATATCTATGCACTCCATTTGAAGAGCAATGAACTCTGTCAGAAGAACTATAGACTCCATCAAAACTATGAACTCCATTAGTAGAGATGATTTATTTAAATTACCTTATAAGTTAAAAATGGTGGAAATTCCAAAGTAGGCAAGTGTGAAAAAAGTTGATGAAGCAAGAAGAAACATTGCCTTATAATTATTTTGGGACTCTCGAGACTCTCCTTTTCTAAACCAAGTTCTTTCTTTCAGAGTTTTTGTTTGGGCTACGGTAAGGAATTTATTTGGACATTTTATCTGAAAGAAAATTTTTGAAAGACAAGTGCTTATTCAAAATGTTAGGAATTATTTTGGATATTTTATTTGAAATAATTTTTTGAAGGTTACTTTTCATTTTCCCTAAAGGAAATGGCCCAGTTTCAATTTTTTTGAAGGGCATGTTCCTTTCAGATGAGTCCATTTTAAAAAAATTGAAGGGCACTTATAAAGTTTTGAAGGGCACTTACAAAGTTCTGAAGGGCACCTAAAGACTTCTGAAGGGCACTTGGAAGGAGTCCGAGGAGATAATTGTTGTGGACAAATTCTCTAAAGGAAAGTGCCTAAGTTTAAAAAGAAAGGGACCTTTTCAATTTTTTTGAAGGGTATGTTCCTATTGGAAAGGTCCATTATCAAGAAGTTGAAGGGTAATTTCCCTTCAAAAAAGTGCTCCAATTGAAAAATTGAAGGATTTTTCTTCAATAAAGTGCCCAAGTTCACAAGGCTTAAAGAAGATGTCTAAAAGAAAAGACCCCAAGGGAGTTGATCCAAACAAAAGTTTGAAGGAATTCCTTTGGAAGGATTTCCTTCGAGAGAAAAGTATAAAATAAAAGGATCTTCAAAAGGAGTTCAAAGTGGAAAAATAAAGTAACCTGAAGAAATAAGCAGGCAAGTAGTAGGTAGTAAGGAGAACAAAAATAAAGAGGTGACACTTGTTACGATCACATTGACCTAGATCAATGGAGAAAAATAAGTCAAATGGTTAGGGGTTTCTAGGATTTGGCATATGGTAAGAAATAGAATGTGTTGATAAGTCAAGAAAAGGATCTAAGGGCTCACAATTGATCATGCATTTAGATCCAATGGAGTGAATATACAAGTGGGGTTAGTGAAACCAAGCAGATCAATGGCATAAAGGACCAAATGACTAAGGCAAACACAGCAGAAGTAAAGATGACCCAAGTTGAACCAAGATGGAAATAATAAATAGATCCCATCATTAAAGCTCCTAAAGGAAACAAAAGAGTTATTTACACCCACTTGTACAAAGTGGGTGAGCAACTGGAATGGAGATGTATATCCATGCTTCTAGTCATGCCCTCGATAAGCTACCACTCAAAACAAGTCCAATCATGATACATAAGCATGGAGTTTTTTTCCTAGAAAAGAGAACTAATGCAATCAGGGGCTCAAAAAGGAAAAGTATTTTTAGTCTTTAAGACCCCCCCTCTCCATCCTTTCAAAAAGGTCCCTCTTCTTCATCCCTTTTTTGCTATATATACAGGATTTTGGGCTTAGAAATTGATCCCTCGACTGGTGATAGAGGCACTCTATCAAAATTTCCTTGTAACAATTTCTTGAATCAATATAATACAACTTTCTAATTTTTACTAAATTCAAGTGTGCATTATTGAAGTTTAACTTATAAAATGTATGTTTTTCCTCATCATCTGTGATAGCTCTATGCACCTCACTTCAATTCTCTTGATTTGTTATAGGTCATGTGATGTGTTAGCCTTTGGTACCTTTTTGAAGTGTTACGAGTCATAGTGTCTCTCTTATAGACCTATTTCTTCTTGCCCTTCAAAGTGCATCTTCCCCTTTGACCTCCACACAGCTACTTTGCTTGCAACTCTAAAATAGGATCAGCTAGACTTGTCTTATTTAAGTATAGTAGTAGTCACTAAGGTTTCTAGTCTGATTGTGGATCTCTCTCTTTTGGTGCATCACCTCCTTTAGCTTAGATTTTATTTTTAATGTTATCCTCCTATCCCTTTTACTTAGTCAGTAGTAGATTTTATTGTGGGAAATGAGAGCTGAAGTGAAGCATCTAAGGAACTAGACTCATTAAAAATCCTAGAGGTTCAACCTCATGAAAAAATACCCATAGCTTGAGGTTGTCCCAATGCTTGTAGCTAGGAGTGAGAGAGACTAAGAACTCTCCCCAAAAGGGTGTAATTCTAGCCTATAATAGTTTCCTTGGGAAAATAAACTTTGTGAGAAGGTTTATACCTAGTTTTGCAAACTTGGTCAAGCCCATCACTGCTATGTTGAAGAATAACTAAGTGTTCACTTAGTCAAATGAAGGTAAATTAGAATTTTAGGCTATCAATCAAGATATTTCCCAAGATCCCACACTCATTAATCCATATTTCTCAAGGGATTTCATATTGTATGCTTTTGCCAATATTGATAATATATCAACTATATTGATGCAAAAGAATGGTGAAGGACTTGAGTATCCAATAGCATTTTTTAGTCAAGGGCATGAGGGGTATGAGGTGAGGTATAATTTTGTATTAAATCAAGTCCTTATAGTAGTAATAATCTTTAAAAAAATTTAGTTCTCTCTAAAATTAAAATCTATCTTATGGCGTCTCATATTAGAGTGAGAGACTTCCTCCTTAACAAAGACTTGAATGAAAAGAGAGCTAGTTAGATTACCAAGGTCATGGAGTATGATGTGGAGATCAAGGTCACTAAGCTAGTAAGAGGTAAAGGCTTGTTTGAGCATATGGTCAATGACATTTATGAATACAAAGAGGTCATCTTGGTAACACAAGATAACCCACAAATAGATGCACCTCTACCTCACACTAGTTGGCTCCAAGATATGACACATTTCTTGATAATAGGTGAGTGCCCTCAGGGTATGTACAGGGCAAAATAAGGTATTTTATACTTCTATTCATACCTTGTGCATTGGCTTATGGGGTTTTACTATAAAAGGACCTCAATGGAGTGCTCCTAAGGTGCATAGATAATGACCAAGTGACCAAGATTTTGGAGCAATTCCATGATGGACCTGTAGGAGGTCATTTTACACCTAGAATAAAAAATAAAAAAGCTAATGAAGTCTATTTATTACTAGCCCAACCTCTTTAAAGGTGTGTATGCATGGGTAAGAAAGTGTGCTTTCCCAAAGCACAAGCAAAGATTAGTATCCCTTCCTCTCAACTTAATTTAGGTAGAGCAACCCTTCCTACAATGGGTGCTAGATTTCATAGGAATCATCAACCCTCTATTAAGTGCAAGACATAAATGGGTGTTTACTACAACTGACTACTTCATAAGGTGGGTGGAAGTCATTATGTTGAAAGAAACTAATGAAGGTATAGTCTTAGACTTCTATGACAACATTGTGACTAGGTTTGGTATTCTATCTGCTATCATCTCTAATAATGCATTGGCATTCATTGGTCTAAAAATAAGTGAATGGGATCTCAAGATGGGCATATACCTCATTACCTCTTCCAATTATTATCCTCAAGGAAATGGACTGGTTGAGTCCATAAATAAAAATTTGTTGAGAATCATCAGTAGAACTATGGAAGAGAATAGGACGGCATGGCACACCAAACTAAAGATAGCCTTGTGGACTGACAGGGTGACTCCTAAAACTACCATTGGAAATTCTCCATATGTCTTAGTATATGGAAGGGAGGTTAATTTACCTATTTCTCTAGAGCTACCTACATTAGAACTAGTCCATCGGTTGGAATTAATAGAAGATGAGCCCATGAATGTGAGACTGGTAGAACTCATGGAGCTTGAAGAAATGAGAGACCTTATAATGAATTCACTAGAATCACATCAAGCTCAGGTCAAGAAATCCTTTGAAAATATAGCCATAGCAAGGGAGTTCAAGGAAAGGGACTTAGTCCTCAAGTGGGATTCAAATAAGGCCAATCTAGGTAACCATAACAAATTTGATAACTTGTGGAGTGGTCCTTATTTGATCCATAGATACAAATGACATAATGCTTTTTAGCTAGCCTAGCTATATGGAGAGGTACTACCCATCTTAGTCAATTATATTCATCTAAATCCTTGATATTAGAAGAGTTTGTATCCATTATATATATTGTACATTCTGTATAGTTTTTCTTGTTTTCTCCTAAGTGCCTTGTGCACATCTTTTCAATTGTATGTTTCCCTTCCCTAAGTACCTTGGGAATAATGTATATTTTGTTCTTGTTGTCCTTATTGCTTAAAGTGGAAGTTATAGAAAGGGTTAGCCTTGTATCCAGTTTTAAACTAGCTTAGTTGCAGAGGCTAATGACTCTATGCCTAATGGACTAGGTAAGGCAAGTGGTCTAGGTTCTCAAGAATAATCGGCATGTTTTCCTATGAGTCACCATAAATGTTGGCCATTTTTTGCCCACATACTAAAGCTCTTAATTTTTTTTTAAGGGCACTTCCAAAGGGAAAATGGTTCTTTTCAAAGTTCTAAAAGATATCTTTTCTTAGGGAAAAGGGGACCCTTTTCAACTTTTATAAAAGGTACTTTTCCTTCGCAAAGGGCCAAAACATTTTTTTTGAAATATCATTTTCATAAATATGGAGGGGTATTTTCAAATTTATGAAGGGTTTTTCTATTTGAAAGGTCTAAATAGATAAGCTAAAGGGTGCTTTTCAATTCTTCTGAAGGGTGTTTTTCAATTATTTCAAAGGGCTTTTTAAAAAATTTGAAGAATAAAAAAGGGGGTCACTTTCAAGAAAGCTAAAGGGTACCTCCCTTTCAAAAGGGGGAAGTTTCATAAAGTCTGAAGACATGAATTCCTTCAGATAAATTATCTATGAGAAGGGTCTAAGCAAATTGTTTGAGGAAAATTGTTGAAACAAGTTGTTTGAAGGAATTGATGACGATCCCACAAACGTCAAAATATGAACCCCTTTAAGTAGTCATTGGCATTTAAAAATATCAAAAGAAGCTACACAATCTATAGACTTATATAGACATAAATGGCTATAAGAAAACCAATGTCCTTAGATTGGTTTTCTATCTATGGAAAAGATTTGGCCTAGGTTTCAAAGCAGGAGCTAGTGTATATAATTAATGGAGAGGCTCTCATTCTTCGACATGGCAATCATCTTTGACAAACAGCCACTTAATTCAAAGGTAGTGTGACTTGGTCCAGATTCAAAGTTATGGGAATTTTGTCCTTATATGTGTAAGATAAGTGAAGGATGGCGTAGAAGTGAAAGATGAAGATTAGGTTATTAGAAAAGGTAGGTCAAACATTAAAGACATTCTTGTACTTTTCTTTTTTAGTGGATCATGACATCATCATCCTCAACAAGTTCTTATCTTCTAGTGTGTTTCTCAACCAATGAGAGGGCTTGAATACTATTGGAGCTAATGGTGGTTAATTTTTTGAAGGAGGATTAGTTTTAATTAAACCAATTGTGGGTGAGAATTCATGGAGAGTGGTTTGATCTCATTTATTGAATTTTGTTTGCTTGCCTCTTCTCTTTTTTTCTTCATTTTTTTATATCTCTCCATTGGCTCCCCCATAAAACATATATCCTTATTTTACAAGGATAAACCCTATCAAAAATTATAAGAAAGACCTTTTGAAGAAATAAAGATAAATTTTTACCTATCTTTTGCCTAAAAATTGTGTTTAGCAAGTATTGACCATTTAATGAATCCTGCATGCCAAAATGGGCACCCCCCACTTTTTCCCTTGAAACCTTGTTATTCATAACCTTTTGACCTAAAATTAGGTCTTAACCCTTTAAAAATCAAGGAAAAGTTACTTTTGTGTAGGTGCAAGTGTTGTCTCATCAAGCATTGATCTTTTCCAACACTCACAGAGCAAATTAGGTTCTCAGAACATCATTACTTATAAGCTTTACAAGTAATAAGAAGGAGCACTTGACAATCTCGAAAGGGTCTATGGCAAGTTCCAATGCAATTCAAGTTTTGTAAAGTACTTTACTTGCCAAATTTCATGAGTAAAAGTAGTTTAGAAACTTGAAAGGGTTCGGGCAGTGCATTTTAGGGTTATGAGGGGACTTATCTTATGAATTTTATAAGTTAAAGCTGAAGAGAAACTTGATAAGGGTCAGAGCAGTTCAATGTAGGTTTGTGAGATACTTGAATTATGATCTTTCATGAGTTTGAGTCATTCACAAACTCAAAAGGGTAAGGAAGAAGTAATCGGGTTTTGAGACGTCTTTACTTCAAAGCTTTTTTGAGTAAGTCCTTTAAAAGAGCCTGAATTTCTCTTAGACGCTTCTTAATGAAAATTTTTTCTGTGGAGGGTACCTAGGCATTCTATAGGGTCATACGTAATTTTCTCAAAGGGTATGTGCCCTTACGAGAGGCACTTCAAAGATGAAACAGACCCTTATAAAAAATTTGAAGGGTATGTTTGAAGGCAGAATGGACCTTACAGAGGGCTTTTCATTAGTGTGAGGACCAATACAAAATTTTTCAAGGGCAATTTTGGCTCGAAATACCCTTGCAGAGGGTAGCTAGTTGAAGCAAAAAAAGTGACAAGCAGAAGGAATTTTCCTACAGACATTTTGTCTAAAGGAAATCCAAGGAAGGCAAGCCCATCAGAGAATTCCTTTGAACAAAATGTCTGAAGGAATTTCTTTAGACATTTTGTTTGAAGAAATTTAACATTACCAAAAACCCAAAGGCTCAAGAAATAACAAGTGCCCAAGACCCTGAAAGGTTAAAGACAAAAGGTTAAAAGCCAAGGCAAAGGGAAATAACAATGTAAAATAAAACAAGGTGGGTAACCTAGAACATGGCCATGCAACACAATAAATTAAAATCTCAAAATGTTCTAAGTAGCATGACTAGTCAAAAGCATAGACCCAAAGATGAACTAGACCAAGGCAAGTAGCATAGGTGTCATCATCAAGAAGAGTAAATGCACTTAGGTCAAATAGTATCTACCAAAAACCAATAAAAAAATTGGTTTTTGAACTATAAAGGAGAGCAGCCCATGTTTTCACGCTTCACCATTAATACATAGCCAGTTGCACCTAGCACTGAAGAGAGCATGGTCTAGTCAACATAACTTGGGGATGCCTTTTTCAGTTTCTAGAAGGAGTATCCCATGCTTTTGTAGGCCCAGAACAACAAGGGTAATGACTTGGACATTTATAGCATGGGTCTCCCATATGTAATTAAAATAATATGGTAATAGCATGGACTTATGGTCTCTATAGAAGTGTTTAACTCAGCATAGGTTTCCATCCCTTGATTTTTTAGCTATCTATTTCCAATTTCTCTATATATTTATAACTTCTCATGTGAAAAAAGGATCTCTCAACATTGTATGGTGAAGCCTTGAAGGAATTTACCTTAAATTAAATGATTCATTTTTACCTCCATTTGAGCTTGCACTTTTGCATATGTCTATGGTTTTATCTTATGTTAAGTCATTTCCTTTTCATCCTTTCATAAGTTTATGCCAATATATATAGTGTATTGTGAGTTCTTCTCTTGCAGGTCAATAAGAACTGTCTAGCTCAGAGTATAGGTACATGTGAATAGGCAATCCATAGTGTGTCTTAGAACACCTCTAATAGTTCTTCCTCCTTGTATCTTGATAGAATCCCCTATTGAAACACTGATGCAGGAAAGTTTCTCATTTGAATGAAGTGTATGCTTGCTTCTCTCTGGTGTAAAGTGTATGTCAAAGCTGAGTAGACCAACCATTTTGGTGCATCACTACATTAGTTTAGGTTTTGATTTCAATATTTCTCTCCCTTTTCATCCGCCCATTGTTAGTAGTAGGAAATCTAGGGCCTCAAGGTGCATCAAGGGGATTTATCCCCTAATCTAGAGATTCATCCCTCACATTTGAAACCCATAGCAAGAGGGGTGTCTCCATTGTGTTGCATGGAGGAAGAGAGCTAAGCCTCCCTTTAAAGGGTACAATCCACCACATCAATAGTTTTTGGCATGCTTGGTGGGATAAATTTTTGTGTCTTCCAAGTTTTAGGATTGGTATTGGTCTTGATATTAGAAAAAAATCTAAAAGAAGGAGCTATATTCAGCACCTGATGACTCCATTCAAGAACTCAGTCTCTAGTTAATGATCAGCCTAGCATCCCATGCCAAAGGTCACTATGATATCTTTATCTAGGGGTGTCCCTTTTGAATTTGTTGAGTTGACTTTAAACTTAATGAAAAGGCTAAGGTTTTTAAATACCCACTCTTACATAGCAAGCCACTTTCCTAAACTAACCATAAAATATACCTCTCAAGGAGACCCCAGTTGAATCCTTTCATAACCATGGAAGCCCTTAGGGCTTTCCATTTTATGGCCTTTAATGGTTAAAATCTCTTAAACCTTCAATAGTATGACCCAATTCTAGGGACAGCTCTCAAAAGTGTTCCTCCCTTTAGTGGAGAGGTTCCAATCACTAATGTTGAGCATATTAGAAACATAGCCAACCTCTGCAATATCCATAATATCACTGAGAAAAATGTATCCATTAGATTTCTAGCCTTCTCCTTCAAAGAGAAAGTTTTGGACTGGTATGGGACCTTGCCTATGAACTCAGTTGGTTCATGGAATGAGTTAAGGACCCTCCTGACCAATAGGTTTAGAGAAAAAAGTGACCTTGTGTCTCTAACTAAGCAATTAACCACCATGAAGAGAGCCCCACATGAGTTTATTCAAGATTTTAACACTAGGTTCCAAAAGACTTGGGATATAATCCCAATTCTTGTGAGGCTAACACCAAACTATGCTTTCTTTTACTACTTGAAGGCCCTAAATAGTGACATTGTTGTCATGATATAGTCCATGGGTGGGAACACTCTACTCATTGCTTATGAGATAGCCATAACTACTGAAAAATACCTTGTTTAAGCAAGAAAGATAGCTCCTAGACCTCATATGCCACTCTTTCTTGATTTATAGCCCTCAGTCTAGCCTATTGTGCCCACTCTAGCTCCTCTGCCTAATCAAGAGAAGTTGGTTGCTACCCCTATAAATGACATTCATGAAGTTAAGAGCCTACTATATTATGTTACCAATGAGTTAGTTACCCTCAAGAGATAACAAGCTTAGAGTTGTAGGCCAAATCAAGGCTACCAGCAGTTTGGGCAAGCAAATAGGCCTCCTTCTAGAATTATAATCAAAGGCAAGGTCAAATTACACATTTCAAGCCTTATCAAATATATAATCCAAATTTCCCTTCATCCTCCAAGTCTCTTATCCCCACTCAAAATAATTTGGTGCAGGAGCAGCCCAGTTATCCACCCTTAGAGCATGGCCAAGAATAGGTTGTTTATGCCAATGAGATACCAAATCAAAGCATGACTGCATAAGGTGATCGGGTAGCCCAATTCTCAAATTTTGAAATATCAACACAACTTGGGATGGATAGTAGGTAGGATCAATCTTATTCCACTCTTGTGAATCACTTGGAAGGAGAGTTCTACATAGTCAACTATGTGGGAGGCACAAGTAATCAGAATGTTGGTGTTGCAACCAACACTAGGTTTAAAAGAAGAGCCATTGATGAAGCTCAAGCACCTACAGTGTCTCCTTCACCATAAGAAAATCAAAATTTTCCTAATTATAGGCCACCATTTATAGTTTTAGCTCCTTAGGTTGCACCACAGGTTACAAATGTTCCCAAGAAGAACTCTAAAGGGGGAAATCCTTTAATCAATATAGTAGACCAAATGAAGAAGTTGTACATGAACATTTCATTATGGGATTATTTAACACTGTCAAGACAAAGGGATATACTTCAAAAAGAATTGTATGGGCTAGGTGAGCAAGTTATCCCAACAAGAAATGATAATGTGTTGATAGTAAATGGGGATCCTAGGGAGGTCAAGCAAAGAAAGATGAGAAGGTCCCTCCCTTCTATTTATCCATAATTATTGGTGATTTCTTGGTCCATAATTGCGTCATTGATAGTAGAGCAATCACCTCAGTTATGCCCAAATGCATAGCTGATAGGCTAGGCCTCTAGTATGAGAAAATGACCAAAGGAGTTTTATAGTTGGATGGATCACCAACTAAGACCTTGGGAGTGGTAAGAGGCTTGAATTTGACTCTCCATGCCTATCTAACCTTCTCAATTCCCCATGTTGTGGTAGTGGTAGATATTCCTCCTTACTTTTCTCTTTGCTTGTTAAGGGATTTCACATCCAAGATAGGTGGATACTTGGCAGCCAATTGGTCTTACATGGTTTTCAAGACAAAGTATGGAACTAAAGTAAAGATTGAGTTAGAGCCCATCCACAAAGATCACTTGAAGCCATACTCACCTAAAGTGGTAAATGTGAACTACACAATCATTGATGAAGAAGATCTCCAAGTAGACAAATCTCCATCATCTTCCCTTGTAGGAGTTGCTGACCTACTCCTAGATGAATGGGTAAATGACAAATTTGAGCATGATCCTTACAAGTTCATTGAAGAAGCTAGTCTTGGAGTCTACTGCATGCATGATAAAGATGCTTTCATGCCAAAATTGATGAAGATAGATCAAGAGGACTATGGTTTATGGTATCTATTCTTTGATGGATCTAAAAGCAATTTGGGAGCTGGTGGTGGGGCAATATTGGTTTCACCTTCAAAGGATAAATACTTCTCAACTTTCAGGTTTTAGTTATCCTGCACTTGCCACATATTAGAGTATGAGGCCCTTGGTCATGGCCTAGAATGTGAAAGGAAGAGAGGAATCAAATAATTTCAAGTGTTTGGAGACAGTGAGTTGATTGTGAACCAAGTGAGAGGTCAAAGCTTGACCAAGAACTCCTTACTCAAGTCTTACAAGCACATAGTGTGGGACCTTGTAGAGAAATTCACTTATTTCAACTTCACTTCCATTCCAAGAGAGGATAACAAGCATGTGGATAGACTGGCAGCAGTTGGTGCTCAGTTTGATATCTTAAAGGGGGTGAGACAAAGCAAAAAATAACATCATTTAAAGGTGATTATGAGGCCCTCCATACTAGACAATGTCACCAATTGGTAGGTGTTTGAAATTGACTATCAAATACCACTTTTATTATAGGAAGCAGTTGAGTTTGCTTACAAAAATTAGTCCAATTTGTAGTAGCAGTATGATGGGCAGATTTTTCAACTAAAGACCAACAGGCTTCTCAAAGGTTTGGTAACTCTTGAGATCATTTTCAAAGAAGATGACCAACTCAAGAGAGATAAAGCAATCATGTCAACTAAGAAGGAAAATTATGAAAGGGTAGAGATCTACAAGGATAATTTGCTTGTACTTGGGAAGGTGTGTACCAATGAGGAAAATCATGCTTTTATTATGTTATGTCAAGAGTTTGTTAATGTCTTCTCTTGGGAGTATGGTAATTTGAAGGGATTTGATCCAAGCTTGGCCCAACACAACATTGAGCTAGAGGAAGGTGCTAAACCCATCAAGCAAAAGCAAAGGCCAATCAATACAAATATTGAGCCTCTCATGAGGAAGGAAGTCACCAAACTAATCGAGTCCATGATCATCTTCCCTATTAAACACTCTTCTTGGCTGGCCAATTTGGTCCCTGTTAGGAAGAAGAATGGAGAGGTTAGATTGTGTGTGGATTTTAGAGACCTAACTAGAGTATCACTAAGAGATCACTATCCCCTTCCAAGTATAGAGAAAATTCTTCATATGGTGATAGGTAGTGAAATATTCTCTTTCCTATATGGATACTTTGGGTAAAATCAAATCCTAGTATAAGAGTCTGACCAATACAAGATAACCTTCACCACCAAGTGAGGAATATACACCTATAGGAAGATGTCATTTGGATTATCAAATGCTAGAGCTACCTTCCAACATGCTATGGATATGGATTTCTAAGGTTTAATCAATGACATTATGTTGGTTTATCTTGATGATGTGGCAGTCTTCTCTAAAGAGGTAAGTGAACATTTGAAGCACCTAAGGCAAATATTTAAAAGGTGTATATAGTTTGGAATCTCTCTCAACAAAAAGAAATACATGTTTTCCATCCATGAAGGTAAGCTCTTGGGCCATGTCATTTCAAAATAAGGCTTGTCCATTGATTTAGAGAGGGTGTAAACCATCTTAGCATTGTCCTTGCCTAAGCACAAAAAGGGCCTGTAAAGTTTCTTTGGTAAAATAAATTTCATTAGGAGATTCATTCCTAACTTTGTTGAGCTCTTCAAGCCACTAACTTCCATGCTAAGGAGGATGAGATGATCACATAGACAGCAAGAAGAAGAGAAAGCTTCAAAGGCATCAAGCAAGCTATTGCCTAAGATCCTACCTTGGCTAGTCCAAACTTTTCAAAGGGATTCAGTCTATACACCTTTGGGAATGAAGAGGTAATCTCTGTTATGCTCACTCAAGCAAATGGTGAGAATTTAGAATGGCCTCTTGCATTTTCTAGCCAAGGTTTAGAAGGTTATGAGGTTAGATACATGTATGTTGAGAAGCAAGTGCTTGCAATCATACAAAGTCTAAATAAGTTTATACATATGTTATCTAATATCAAATTCACATCATGGTGCCACATTTTAGTGTAAAAGACTTCTTAATGAACCGAGACTTGAATAAGAAAAGGGTAGGTTGGATCCCCAAAGTAATAGAGTATGATGTAGAGATCAAGACCACCAAGCTAGTAAGAGGAAGAGGGCTATGTGAAAACCTCACTATAGACTTGAAAGAGATAAAAATGGACATTTTGGTACTCCACAATGAACCTACAGTAGTTGTACCTATATTCATGAAGAGCTGGTTATAAGACATGGATCATTTCCTTCGAACTAGTGAATGTCCATAAGGTCTTAATACAACCAAGAGGAGGCATTTTAGACTCCAATATCTTCCTTATGTCCTAGTTGATAGAGTGTTGTTCAAGAAAGACTTTTTATGGGTCCTTCTGAGATGCATTGACTTAGACCAAGTTAATAAGGTACTATGTGAGTTCCATGATGGACCAAATGGTGGCCACTTTGCTCCCAAAGCCACAGCTATAAGGATTATGAGGGTTAGTTTCTTTTGGCCTATTTTATTTAAAGACACTAATTCTTGGTTGAGGAAATGTTAAAAATGTGCCTTTTTTGATGGAAATCAATGGTTGGTTGTCATACCTCTTCATCCTATTCAGGTGGAATAGCCATTCATGCAATGAGGGTTGGACTTCATAGGGTTGATTAATCCTCCTTCTAGTGCTAGCCATAAGTGGTTTTTTATTGCCATGAATTATTTCACAAGGTGGGTAGAGGCCATAGCTTTGAAAGAGGCCAATGAAAGTGCAGTCCTAGACTTCTATGAAGGCATAGTGACAAGATTTAGGGTCCCAGCCACAATCATTTTAGATAATGCATTAGATTTCTTTGTAATGAAGACAAGTGAGTGGGAATTAAATTATGACATCTATATCATCACTTCTTCCAACTACTATCCATAAGGGAATGGGTTGGCTAAGTCCACAAATAAGAATTTGATTAGGATCATAAAAAAAACAATGGAGGAAATGCCAAGTTGAAGATAGATATTTAGGTAAATAGGATCACTCCAAAGAGGGTGATCGGGAATTCACCATACACACTTGTGTTTGGGATGGAAGCTATACTTCCTATCTCACTTGAGTTACCAACCTTGGATCTTACCCATCAACTACAATTAGTGGAGACTGATAGCCTGTAAGTCAGGTATTGTGAGCTAATGGAGCTTCAAGAAGTGAGAGACCAAGCCATAAATGACATGACTAGCCACCAACAACAAACAAATAATCATTTTGAAAAAAGTTCTAAGCCAAGGAGCTTCTCAAAAGGTGACATTATCTTGAAGTAGGATGAGGACTAAGCCAAGCCTGAAAGGTACATGAAGTTTGACACTTTATGGAGTGGCCCATATGTCATCACCCAATGCAAGTAACACAATTATTTCCAACTCTCCAAGTTGGATGGTGAATATCTACATATCCCAGTCAATGAGATATATCTTAAGCATTGTTACTAGGTTTCTTTTATCATGTATATAGTTTCCTTATTTTTCCTCATTTTCCTTAAGTGTAGTGTTTTTAGCCTTTGTGTGTGTTTTTTCCTTATTATTGGGGGTAAAAATTTTGTTGTTTATTAGGTCCTTATAAAGTTATTTTTGACTTCTCCAAGATGCATCCTGACTCCATGCCCATTGGACTTTTCAACCGCCAGTCTTCTCAAGCATGGTAGGTATGTTTCCCCTATGAGCTACTAATTTATTGACCATTTTGTGAATCATGCATGCCAAAATGGGCACCCCCCCTCCTTTTTCCCTTGAAACCTTGTTTTTCATGACCTTTTGCCCCAAAACTAGGTCTTAACCCTTTAAAAATCAAGGAAAAGTTGTTTTTATGTAGGTGTAAGTGTTGTCTCATCAAGCATTAGTATTTTCTAGCACTCACAAAACAAATCAGGTTCTCAAAATATCATTACTTATAAGATTTACAAGTAATAATTAGGACCACTTGACAAACCCAAAAGGGTTTATGGCTAGTTCTAGTGCAAGTCAGGTTTTGCAAAGTACTTTACTTGCCAATTTTCATGAGTAAAAGCAGTTCAAAAATCCAAAACTATTAGAGTAGTGCATTTCAAGGTTACAAGGGGACTTATGACTTTTATAAGTTAAAGCTGAAGAGAAACTCAAGAAGGGTTAGAGCAGTTCAATTCAAGTTTGTGGGATTACTTGACTTATGATATTTCATGAGTTGGAGTCATTCACAAACTTGAAAGGGTAAGGAAGAAGCAATCAAGTTTTAAGACATCTTTACTTAAAAGCCTTTTTGAGTAAGTCCTTTGGAAGAGCCTGAATTGGTCTTAGACACTTCTTAAGGCAAGTGTTTTTCCATGGAGGGCACTTGGGCATTCTGTAGGGTCATTCACAATTTCCTCAAAGGGTATGTGCCCTTGTGGGAGGTACTTCAAAGATGATACAGACCTTTACAAAAAAAATTTAAGGGTATGTTTGAAGGTATAATGGACCTTGCAGAAGGCTTTTCATCGGCATGAAGACCAATACAAAAGTTTCTAAGGGCACTTTTGGCTCAAAATTCCCTTGTGCAGGGTAGTCAATTGAAGCAAAGGGACAAAGACAAGAAGCTCGAAGGGAACTTCCCCTTCGGGAAAAGTGACAAGTGGAAGGAGTTTTTCTTTGAACATTTTATCCCAAGGAAGGCAAGCCCAAAATAAAATTCCTTCAGACAAAATGTTCAAAGGAATTCCTTCAGACATTTTATTTGAAGAAATTTGACATTACCAAAATATCGAAGGCCCAAGAAATAACAAGTGCTCAAGAACCCAAACAATTAAAGACAAAGGGAAAAATCCAAGGCAAAGGGAAATAACAAAGTAAAAGAAAACAAGATGGGTAACCCAAAACATGACCACATAGCACAATAAAATAAAAGCTCAAAACATTTCAAGTAATGTGATAAGTCAAAAGCATAGACCCAAGGATGAATGAGACCAAAGCAAGTGGCACAGGTGTCATCAGCAAGAAGAGTAAATACACTTAGGTCAAATAGTCTCTACTAAAAACCAATAAAAGAATTGGTTTTTGAACTATAGAGGAGAGCAGCCCATGTTTTTGTGCTTCACCATTAATGCACAACCAGTTGCACTCAGCATTGAAGAGAGCATGGTCCAGTCAACACAACTTAGGTATGGCTTTGTCAATTCTTAGAAGGAGCATCCCATGATTTTGCAAGCCCAAGATAGCAATAGCAGTGACTTGGACATCTACAACATGGCTCTCCCATACACAATTGGAATAATACATTAGTAATATGGACTTATGGTCTCTACAAAAGTGTTTAACTCAGCATGGGTTTCCATCCCTTAATTTGTCAACTATCTATTTCCAAGTTCTCTATATATTTGTAACTTCTCATTTGAGAAAAGGATATCTCAACATTATATGGTGAAACCCTAAAGGAATTTACCTTAAATCAAAAGAAGCATTTTTACCTCTATTTGAGCTTGCATTTTTGCATACATCTATGGTTTTATCTTATGTTAAGTCATTTCCTTTTCATGCTTTCATAAGTTTATGCCAACATATCTAGTTTATTTTTATTTATTCTATTGCAAGTCAACAAGAAGTGTCCATCTTAGAGTATAGGTGCATGTGAATAGGTTGTCCATAGTGTGTTTTAGAACACCTCTAGTAGTTCTTCCTCCCTGTATCTCCATAGGATCACCTATTGAAACACTAATGCAAGAAAGGTTCTCATTTTAATGAAGTGTATGCTTGCTTCTCTCTAGTGTAAAGTTTATGTCAAAGCTAAGTAGACTAACCATTTTGGTGCATCACCACATTATTTTAGGCTTTAATTTTAGTATTTCTCTCCCTTTTCATCCCCCCTAATTGTTAGCAGTAGGAAATCTAGGGCCTCAAGGTGTATCAATGGGAGCTATCCCCTAATCTAGAGATTCATCCCTCACATTTTTAACCCACAGTAAGAGGGTTGTCTCCATTATGTCACATGGAGGAAGAGAGTTGAGCCTCCCTTCAGAGGGTGTAATCCACCATGTCAATAGCAAGCTTGTGCATGATGGCCTTGTGAAGAAGTGTTCTTCCATGTCCATTATCCTTATTTATTACCTATTTTTAGGTATTTTCAAGTTAGTTGTAGGTATGAACTTAAGCTCTTTCTACCATTAATGGATGCTTGGTGTGGATTTTAAAATTTCTCTTTGCTTCATGTATGGTTTAGTGAGCCTAGTTTATGAAACACTTATGCAAATTAACAAATTGTGAGGTTGTGTGAGCAAAAATTATCTTATGTTGAATTAGTGTTTATTTCATGCTTATGTATATCACTCTCTATTTAGTGCATCACCTCTCTTAGCTTAGATTTCCTTTTTATGTTATTCTCCTATCCCTTTTCCTTAGTAGTATATTTTAGAGTGGAAAATAAGAGATAAAGTGAAGCATCTAAGGAACTATCCTTATTAAAAATCCTAGAGGTTCAACCTCAGTATAAGATACCCACAACCTTGGGTTATCCCAATGCTTGTAGCTGGGAGTGAGAGAGCCTGAGAAACTCTCCCACAAAGGGTGCAATTCTACACTACAATAGCTCCTACATCATCCCAAAATGATGTAAAAGGTTTAACCTAATCTTTGAAAAACTTATGAAAAAGACTAACTAATGAGTTAGGTATGTATTAGATCATCTTAAACTCCTTTATAACATCTAACTAAACAAAATTACCACTTGACACTCTTTTAGACTATACTATAGACTCCTAAAGACCAACATGACTTCAAAACACTTTAACATGATAATTTGACTTATTTACACAATGTGGTAGTGATTATATTGCATCACCATTTCCTCTCTAACCTATAATCCTTGTAAAAGCACTTCATATTTCACTGTGTTATTAGTACATTCAAACTACAACTTGTAATAGAAGGGAAAGATTTCTTTAGATGGAGATATAAGGAGCAAGCATGCACTTGAACCTATTGATGAATAACTACCATCAAATTCCATCGTCTAAATATAATTTGGGTTTGATTGCATGATTTATGTAAATTCCATATCTTTTTCTATTATTAGAATATAATTACCAATTCTAGCATCCTCATATAAAATATTTGCCTTGGGATCATCTACTTTTTACATAGTATATTTTGTTTTCAATTTAGGTTTCAGGCATTATTTGACCCCTTTGACTGGACTTATGGCATATGACAATTCCAATTGGATTTTTCCACATAATTCTTCACAAAAAAATCTACCTAAAAGAATACCATACGTTGTTGGAATGTCTACCACTAAAATATTTATTTTGATCCTTTTCTAAGGAAAGATACTAAAGCCACTTGTGCGTCTTTTATCTTTCCAATGAGCATAACTTGTTTTGCCTCCATATAATAATAGCATCCAAAGGTTTTAGTATAGGTTAAGCCAATAACATGAGCAAACTTTATATACATGACATTACCTGAGGCCCCCATGTTAATGATGTAGTTGTTGACTTTACATCCTTTGATGAGTAAGGAAATATAGAATGGGTCAACTTTCTTAGACTTGGAAGTGGTTGTAGCCATTGATTTGACTTGATTTGAATCAATAGGATGGGTTAGCATTATTTTGGCATTATATTTTATAGCACTAGGATTTTTACCTTTAATGAAATATACTAACCTATCTAACTAATCTAGGTATGCTCTGAGGTATTCAATTTGTGACATTTGGATTTTGGTTTTATTGACATGATCAATTATATAAAAAGAAGGGGTAAATAACCAAAAGGACTTTTAATAGGTTAGGAAACATTAACATTATTGGCATAGGAAGAACTACCTATTTTTGGTTGTTTTCCTTTTGTCTGCACTGACAAAGTAGTTCCTCATGGGAGGATAACTTTTGGAGCTTCTTCATGTGGATCACTAGACTACTTTTTCTTATTTTAGGCCCTAGTAAAAAACGTAAAGGATTGACTTTTCATATCCCTAACATTTTCTTCATAATTATCTTCATCATAATTATATTTTAAATTCGCATTTTTGGAGTCACCATTGGGTTCCTCGACTTCACATTCTTGAAGAACTAGATTTTGTATTTCTATTTCTTCTTCAACTTCTTCACTTTCAAAAATTTATTCTATTTCTAGAATAGCATTAACTGAAAGATTTGCATTAGAATGCAGAGATGTTTTATTTGTGAAATTTTACTAAGGAGCCTATAATTATGGATGATTTCCATGAAAAGGCACAAAATTTCTTCTTGTTATATCTGGATAAGATGAAGTTATAGCCTTTTAAGGAAACTACTTATTTAAAATTGTAATATCATTGTCCATATTTTACAACAACTATTATATGGAAGTCTGAACAATTACCTATGCTTTTCCTTTAGATGGTTCTTTCTTTAATTTACCTACCATAATCAAATCATCTTTGACTTATATATCCAATGTTAGTGTTGAATCAAGGTATACTACCTTATTTCTTCTCAATTGATAACCAACTTTAGGCAATTAAGAATTAATGAAGAAGTATTTTTTATTATTATCTATTGGTATTGCAGATACATGTATCTTATATAATATCTTATTGAATTTATCCACAAAACCCCTCATAGGTTCATAAGCTTCTTTATTTATTTATGTCTAACTATGCTAACAAAGCATGAGCATATTTATCAGGATTGAATCTACCTTTAAATTTTGTTTTCATGGTATTTCAATTATTGATGGATCCTATGGTGAGATGGTAGAACTATTTTGTAATAAAATTTTAAACCATCTCAACAAATAGTCTAACTAACATATCTTTTTATAGATGTAGAAAAAATAGAAAGAATTATGTAAATTATCACTGGAGTACATAAACCCTATTAGAATCAAAGAAATTTTTCTTGGTATTTGACATAATATTGATCTGAGTTGATTGTTTTGAGTTTAGCTCAAATTGGTAGAGTGGTTGTTGAGATGATGGAAGAGTCATATGGAACAAAATAACAATGTGGGTAGCATGAAATTTATAGATGTGTACCTCATGATGGGTGCCAAAAACTATTGGTATGAAAATTTTTCAGGGGATAAAAATTTTCATTTGCATCGATAGTGTGGGGAATGAATTACCTCTTATTAGAAGGTAGATCTACATTTATTGAAAGTCAGAAAAATTTACTAAAAAGGAAATATTTACAAGCAAAAAGGTGTAAATCATAGGGTAATACTTTTAACCTAAAAGTATGAAAAGGAATTTTTAACAAGAAATATTTAGAGAGAGAAAGAGAGAGAGGAAATGTATTAGATGAAAAACTCGTCAAGTTAAACATTGAGACTTTACAAAGGTATCAAAGGAAAAATTGACATCAAAATGGGAAATGTCTCTCATTCCATGAGTTAAAAATACATATTCATATTCTTAAGACTATGAAACATACACCAAAAACATACCTAGAACTGATAATATAAATAAACAACAATCTATAATTTATAACAAAAATAATAAAAATATTACTTCTATTCCCACCAAGATTTCACTTATATTCAAAGTATCAATAACAATTCTATACAAAAATTTGTAACCTAGTTTCTTGGCCTTAACAATTTAAAGATGATAGTTAGGGCAATTTAGAAATGAAGATCAAACACATTAAATGAAGCAGATATACATAATTCAAAAGGAATCACTAACACAAATTTTAGAAGAACCTCTTTGTATTGATCTTCATGGAGTAAAAAATCCAATCTCCCTTTACAAAAAATCTTTACTGAAAGTTTTCACTATTCATAACTCTTATTATGAGGGTTTAGCTTGTCTTTTTAGGCCAAATTAGGTGGTTATGGTTCATAACCACCTTTTTTTTCCATTTTATAAATTTTTAAAAAAATCAACAACAAATTACAGCTTGAAAGGGTGTAAAAGTGTGTTGAGCACTTGACACTACTTGAAAAAGTGTTTTAGTGTTTTTACACTGCTTGCAAAGGTATATCATCAATTTGCACAACTTGAAAATGTAAGTTTTCAAAATTACAATAGACACAATTTGTAAAAGTAATAACATAAATTTGTAAGATGAAATACAATGCAACAATACAAATTAGTTGGAAAAAAAAGTGTGAGAAGAAAGCTTTGGAATCAAAAGATCAGCGAAAATTTGGGCATCTTATGAAAAAGTAGCAGACAAAAATGTAGTCTTAAATAATGTAGCGATAAAAACGTAGTATGACAAAATGTAGTGAGGAAAAAACATAGTGGTATTGGTAATGTCATGAAGATGAAACAACTTTCAACTAAAGGTCCAAACTCACGAAATCACATTTTCCTCTGCTATATTGCTTGTAAATTTGGTGCATTACTTTTCCACCATGAAATGTTAACTACTATCACCAAAATGAACTAGACAACAAATAAACAATGTGATAATCACTAAAATGTCCCAATTATGCTCTTCATGATATTTTTATGACATTATCAATACCTCTACATTTTTCCTTGCTATGTTTTATCCTCACAACATTTTTGTCATACTACATTTTTACCTCTACATTTTGGTCTGCTACGTTATCACATAGAACCAAAATTTGATGAAGTTGATATTGGTACTTGATAACACTAAGAATAACCTCAATCCTTTTGTTGAATTATTGATAACTCCTTTTATTTCAAAAAGTCATCAAATATCTAGATAAATACCCTTATCAAATCTTCGTCAAGACTATACGTATACATGTATGCAATATCCATTGAGCAATTCAACTCTCTTATTTCCTAAAACTTGTTTTGAAGTTAGTTTATATTTAAGTCAAGATTATCTAAATTTACTTGATATTTGGAAAATTGATGAATTATTTCATGATCAAATGAAGATATGGGATTCACAACTTCCTGGATGTGATTTTTGAATTCTTCAACCATGGCTTCTACTGAAACAAGATTTCCATTTTGATATTTGTCATTGATAAAAGGAAATTTCAAATTTTTGACTTCTACATCAATTTATATCATTATGTCACTCCCAAGTTACCTTGCACTATTAAACCTTTTGATGCATTCTTTAAGTGATTAGATTCTAAATTTTATGGCCCAAAGGAACTCAATATGATAAATAACATCTTTTTTTATGACTCCTTTATCAATAAGATCACGAGAAGGAAATTTTGAGAATTTAATAAATTTGGGGATGAACTCTTCCTATTTTTATATTTCCTTTGCATACCTACTTTCCTTCTTTATTACTTATTCACATTTTGACTGGACTTCAAAAACCATTATCGCTACAATGAGAATTTGTGAAACTCCTTGATTAATGATCTTCTTGATCTAATATTTTACTGCATTACTCATTTAGCCTATTTATTTTACTTTCTCCAATGTTTTAGCATGAAGAATTGATGAAACAATTATTGGCTTAACTAGTCTAATCAAACTCTATATTACTAAATTCAACTGCTCCACTTTTTATTTCAATTCATCTTTCATTTCTTTAGTTCATTTTCTCAAAAATAGTGTCAATTACCAACTACATATCTTCCTTCATTCCTTCTTTGGTATTCCCTAAATGAACTCTTGAAACCTAATAGTCCTCAAATTTGATGTCTAATTTATATATTTCAACTATAGGAATTTCCACCTCTAAATATTTTTCTCCTCTCTTATTTGTTACCATATGTGAGATGATTCTTGCTTTTTTTGATTTTTTTGATAAAGGAATTGGAATTTTCAGAGTACCAAAATCAATCTCCTTATGTTCAAAATTTTTTCTTCTTTTCTTTACCACTTTGGACAACCAAACCAACATTGTTGTGCTTAAAGAATGAGGTGAGATAAAATTTGAGGTTTGTGGGGCCAACATTGGTAGGGTGTAAGAAGGTGTAATTTCAATTGTGACACCTTGTAAATATGATTTTCCTTATTTTTGTTTGCTAATTGTATCAATTGGAGTTCTTAGAGAGGAAATAACATGCATTTTAGGATTTGAGGGAGAAGAAGAAATATGATTGATTTCTTGTAGTGGGGAAACATATGATATAGGGAGTAGCATGTCATTAGAAGCAAGGAATTGTTGAATTGTATTTTCTACAAGTTTTTGGAACTGTGGGAAGCTATCAACAAGAAATTCTTGGGAAATTGAGGGATTAGGAGAAGATGAGATATTTTCACCTAACCTTCTTATCTTGATCTTTAGAAACCTTCACAATGGAATTTCCTTTTGGCTAGTTTCTAGTTCTTTTATTTCCTCTATTACCAGGAGTTGTCTACTTGGACCTACTTCATTTGATTTATTTGTTTCAACATTCTTTTATTTATAAAATCTATTAAATTCATCTTCCTTAGGAGGTGTAGGGAAATCAATATTCCCAACAACAATTCCATTACTCCTTAACCACTTGAGAGTCCTTTCAAGCATTGCCCTTATTCTACTTCTGACATAAGTAGATTATTTCTTATCCTAATAAACTATGGGTAGTGGTTTTTTACAATTCCCTCCTTTTCAAAAATGGGATCCAATGTGACTTCATCATCTACTAATTACTTTGGTATTTTTTATACCAAATTTAACTTTTTTTTCATAGTAAACTATGAGTAGTCCATAATTTTGACCATTTTTCATCATCACAGTCCATCCAATAATCTTCAAAGTATGAGACATGTTGAAATGAAGGTTCAAGATTATGTTTATTTAAACCCCTTATATCAAACACAAACCTATTTTCAAAAGTTTTTAGATTACAAAAGGACATATATTACTCTATTATTTTAGCTTTCATTAATGATGGACAAGTGTACCTTCCAATATAAATTTAAATTTGGCCCTTGCTCTATGTTTTCTCATCAAAAAATTATGTGTTTCACCAAGTTGTCTCACTAGCTCCATTAATGCCCAATTATCACTGACATAATGTGGAAGCATGTATGTAACAATTTCAAATCCATTAATCCTCAAATAACTAAAAGTCAAGAATTATAGAAAATAAGTTCCCCATATGCCTATTTTATGGTATCTACCACTGATATCCTTCTGTTGAAAATTTCTTCCTCAAATAACTGAATGATAAAATAAAGGAAATAATAATTCACCCTCCTGAAGTGTCAGGTACTTTATTTCAATGAAATTTGGGGATAAAAATCATATACTTTTTTTTTTTGAAGTCATCCACCATATGCAATACATCAAAATATATTTGACTATCAACAATGTATACAAGATAAAAAGTCATAAAATTTTGATGTGATGCTTACTTACATTAACTATTTATGGATTGCATCACTAATTAATTATTCCCAATTGATATGTTACATGTTCTTGTGAATGATCCAAATCAACCTGTACATCCATGTCTAAAAAATTTTAGCTATTGGATTCCATAATATTTTATGCAATAGTGTTATTATATCATTTATCTCATTCTTAAAGTTAGATCTGACAAGATTCTTTAGGAGTTGTGTAGAAGAGTGACTTAGTTTGATCAACCATCCATTGTTGACTTGTTTAACACATGAGATGTTATTATCATCCCAAAAACTTTGAGAAAAATTAGGAGTTAAATACATAAAAAACTATCAATCTGAAAGATGCAACATACTATCTATGTGATCCAAAGCTAAGCTTGCCACTAATTTACCTTATAGATCTATCACTTCCCTTGTTTTTGAATTATAGTGTTCCACCATTACCAAAAAAAAATTAGGAGATTTCACTAAAATTGGAAAGGTTATAGCTTGTGTCAATCCACTATAAAAAATACTTTGACCAAATTCAGTTTTAGTTACTACATTTATTCTCTTTCAAAATTCATTTGAGTGAATATGACCTAGATCGGTATCTAAAATGTTCTCTACATTGGATTCTAATGGTGAAAGAGGCATTATTCCCTAAAACTAGTACTTCATACTTGATTTGTATTTATTTGTAATTTTATCTTCCAAATTAGAGGAGGAAGACATTATTTTTTCAAGAAATTTGATAGTTGGGAAGTATTCACACAATGACAATTTATTTTCAAATTTAACAAAACAAAATAACTTAAAATAAAATAAGTTATTTAATTGCACCTAAAAATTGTACTCACAACTTTAGTCATGCAAATTTGCTTTAGTGCTCCTTCAATCTCCCCATAGTAATTTCACCACCATGCTCAATCATCTTTATTTCAAATGGCAAGAGGAAAAATAAGAATTTCAATGAAGATTGTTACATCACCTTTGTTTTTTGCCATATAGCTCTATGGTTTCAACAAGCAAACAAAATAGAATTTAGTTGTTCCCTTTTTATTTCATTCATATTTTTAAACTCATGACATGGCCATAAGACCTCATTTGGAAAATGAAAACAAGAAAAGGAAATTCTAGAGATTTATTTTTTAATTTTGTATTTTCACTCCTCTCCTTGGGCACCATATGGCCTCTCTTTGGCAATTGAAAACAAATTAAAATTGATAAGCTATTTTTGTTCATTTTTTAATTCTCTTATCTTCTCATTTGCATCTTACCACTGTATGGTTACCTCCTACAGTAAAAAATAAATTTGCTTTTCTTTTTTTATTTGATTTTTTAACCTCCCTCTTATTGGTTTGTGCCGTACGAATTTATTATGTAGGCAAAAACAAATTAAAATATGATCTAGTTTGCTTTTTTTTTTAATTTTTAAACCTCTTCTTAGGCTTTACAACCTCATTTTTATACAAAAAGAACAAATTTTTATGATATTTTTTTATTTATACCTCTTACCTCTCAACTATGGCATCATCGTATAGCTCATTATGCAAGTAAAAACAAAAATAATTTGATATATTCCACCATTTTATCTACATGCTTCTCCTAGCACCATATGGTTGTACGGCCATACAGCTCACTTCTATAGGTAAAAACAATTTAAATTTTTAGATCTAGTCTCCCTTTTACCTCCTTCCACTTTTTATGGCTCCGTAAAATCTTACATTGGCAATAAAATAAAAATAATAATTTACTATTATTTTTTATTATTTGCACTCCTCTCCTTGACTATACAGTTGTACAACTTCTCCTTATGAGTAAAAAGAATAAAAATAAAATTAAAACCCTTATTTCCTTGTGTGCCATATGGTTCATAATGATAGCAAGAACAAATTTTAACTATATATTTTTCTTTTGCTTTCAATTTGTACCTTCTTTCAATGGCAATGTATGGTTTTGCTCTTGTAAAAAGCATAGAAAATAATCTTTGATTTGGCGTTGAGTAAGTATTTGCAAAATAATCTAGAGATTTTTCATGCTTGAATGGTGTGGAATGGCTTCAAAATATTTTTAAGAGAAGAAGTTTTATTTTTGCATTATTTGAGGAAGCGCCAATAGCATTTGCACATAGTGGGGAGAATAAAAATTAAATTGCATGGCTAGGGGAAAAATAAAGCTTGTGTACACGGCAGTGGAAGGGAAGATTTAAATTACATAATTCAGAGAAGTGCCAAAACTCATTTGCATGACTCGGGGAAGTATCCATGGAAATTTCATGATAGTGGGATTTTAAAAATTAAATTTTCATATTTTAATTAAAATAATTAAAAATTATTTCAATTAAATTTATTAATTTTTTATTTTGCAATTGCAAAGGCTACAAAGGTGGAAATACAAATTACACAACTTGAAAAAGTGTTTGGTCAATTTAGCACAACTTGGAGAAAAATAAAAAACACTTACACAGCTGGAAAAAAGTTAATGAGAAAAGTTAAAATCTAATGATCTAAACTATTTAAAAGTGCTCTTACAAAGGGTTATAAGTCAAAAACAAGGTATGGTCCCTAAAACACAGTCAAAATCACTTAATTAAGGTTTCTAAATCATAGTATTACTTTATATATGTCAAAAATTATATTCAATATTATGACATACCTTGGTTTTAAGTTTCAAATTAAGGGGTCTAAGTTAGATTCCATACTTAAGGTTTATGAATTTGGGCTTGCCCCCTTTTTTATTTATCACATAAATCACTAACATTTGCATACTTTGCCTTTTTGCATGATCCTGATGCTAGCTCAACCTCAATTGACATGTGAAGGCATCTTATGCATTGGTCACTTGGTCAAAGTTTGGGACTTAGTCACATATGATTTAGCCTTCAAGAACATTCATGACCTAGTGACCCAACCAAATCATGGCACTTAGCACTCAATCATAACATTTTGAGTTCAAAGGAAAGTATGAAAGGTTTTTCAACACTGATGATCTGATGAGAGTTTATCATTTGGCACTCAGTCATGGGATTTATAGTTTTGAGAGAGGTCATAAAAAGTCTTATCCCCAACGACTCCATCATAGTGTACCACTTGGCATCTAATCTTAATCTTCTAAGGACCCTACTTCTTTCTCAAGTCTCATGATCAAGTGACTCAATAAGAGCTTACCACTTATCATCTAATGGCTATGTTTTAGCCTATAAAGAAGAAGAACCTAATCAAGACATGCCATGTGGTACTCATTCACATCCTTTTGAGACTTTTATTGCTTTTAAGACCCTATGATAGAGTGATCCAACCACATCATGACACTTGGTACTCAGTCACACCTTTCATGCCTCTGAGGCTAAGATGCAAAGTTTAATTCTAACAACACTACGAGTGCATTATAAGATGACACTTTTTATTTAGTCACATAATATTAGATAGCTAGATGTTATGTGGAATCCAATTGGTAGTAGGAATCAATGGGCTAGAGACATGTGGACCCCTTACCTCATGATAATATCATAATTAAAATAAGTTGTGCAACCTAGTGAAGAGCGATCTAATCAAAGTTTGACACATGATAGAATATCACAAAAAATGGGCCCATCAAGAGTTTCATATAATAAAGTTACATGATAGTGTAAGCTAATGAAAGCTTACCATTTAGAAGCTATAAGGGGTCCCAAGTCCACATTAGCTAAAAGTAGAAGGGGTTGAACCATGCAAACATCAAAAGGAAGCATGAACCAATCAAAAGATTCTACTTGGTATAATATCACATAGACCACTCGACTAGCCTGATATTCAAAATACATGGCTAAAATTCACAAAAAAACACCTAGTGTCAAATGCATGTCAAAGTATGACACCTAAAAATCACATAGTTATCCCCGAAGCAACGGTTGTTGATGCAAATTGAATGCTGATGGACCTCATTTTGATGGTTATAAAGCCAGGTCACCTTAAGGGAAAAGTCAAGCTTATGATGAGAAGGTGCATGAAAGATCCACCCTAGCTTTAAGTCAAAGAAAGTAAAAGATACTTGCCATTTATGACTCGTATCTTGAAATTCAAAATTCTAAAAAAACTAGAGTTTAAATCTTGCAATCTGAAGGCTTTGAATTCACCCTTAATTGATATTTATTAAATAACTCTTAGGTGCTTTGTTTTATTTTCTAAAGACTTTTGTGCATTCATAAAAACATCCAGACAATCCATGAGCTCATCAATCAAAAATCTAGAAGCCATGGCTGAAGTAGGAATGTCTAGAGCTACCAAGAAAGAATAATATGGAATGAACAGAGTCTTTTAGGACACCATTTTTAATTCCATTATGTTAGCCACTAAATAAAAACACTACAATGATTTATTCTACCATGTGGAGAACATTTTAGATCAATAAAGTGATGACGAGGAAGACCCCAGTATTGTAGAGAAAATGTCTGACATCTTGGCCTTCAATTATGTAAGATTGCACAAGCTTGCATCCAACCCAAAGGTACTACCCTATGTGGACTTAGTCCACTAGATATGCATCCAGTCTAAGTGTATATATAATATGATCAAGTCTTTTAATTTGGGAAATAACATTGCTTTCATAGCTAGGTTAGCCTTTAGGATTATTATGATTTTTCTAGGCCTAAAATTGTTTACAACCAAGAAACTATAACCTAATGGCTCAACACACAGAACATCAGAGAAGTCTTTAGAATCTAGATAGAAAGCTAGGGGAATTTTGTCTATAAATCCAAAATCAATCAGATTCCCATCATCTAATTTAGGAAGGGGGTGAGAATGGGGATGGCTATGATGAACAGGTTGCATGGAGCCAAAGACATCAACCATTTAGATGAGAAGTGGCTTCTAATTTTTTCCATGATCATAGATGACTCCACCACTCCTCTTAGACAGATCATTTCTTACAACTTAATTACCCAAATCAGGAAGACCATGGCCAACCAAGGAGATCATTTTTATATGATGTCCTACTTGGTTGATGCCATCTGTGATACTTTGAAATTTCCCTAATTTACCAATTAGGATCCAAAATTGAAATGGATAGTGCCCCATGTCTTCACAAAAGTAAAAATTACAATACAAACAGGAGATGTGAGCCATTGCTAAGCATTTCTACCCAATTATATATAGGGTCATCCATGAGATGATTATGCCTAGGTTGTTTAAAGAGATCAGGGCAACACTCGGTACATTGGGAGCCTACTAGTATTATCCCAACTAGATAGTAATAAGAGTAGTGGGAATTATGATAACCTTATGTAGGTTTCCTACTATAATGCTAGACAAGTTGGCTAAGTAGGAGATTGCCTTCCGGCTACTCACAGAAGTAAATGGACTTGCAAGAATAAGAAAAAGGGACTGCTTTACCCCTAATTAACCAAAACTAGATGATTCAAGATTAAGAATTGGAATTCATTTATGATTTTTGCTAAACAAACATCCACCTTTAGTTTAGATAAGGATACCAATAAGGAATGGGACCCTACACATTTGACGTTTAATCACTATTTCAAACATAGGGTAGGTCTCAGTATTACATACATCATGAACCCAAAGATGGAGACTACTTCTACTTTAATATAGTTAATAACATGGAGGCAAAGTAGAGATTCAAGGCTGTTAATATCCACAAGTGAAAAGAAGGCTAGATGATGTAAAAAAATTCTAGGTTTTTTATGCTAGGATACTCAGGTATAACCACTGGTGTCTCTAATCCATACCAACAGCACTAAAGAGGAAAGGTTGATTGACCCACAACTCCATCATAAGATACTTCAGGGATTATCTACCACTTTATAGAAAGTAAGAGTTGGTATAGAGAAGCAAATTGAGCAAGCTTCTACCTCAAGATCCCCATCTAATAGCTCATCCCAAATGAAAATTGATACCTCAATATAAGTGACACCTTCAGTGAGGGAAATAGTCACTTCTACTCTAACAGTAGCAATTCCAACATCATCACTACCTCTCCTTCCTCCTTCTAGAGAAGGACCAAGTATTATAGGTCAAGAATTCATTTGTTTACCTCCTTCATTCCTCTATAAGTAATCCTTGAACATATTTTTTGAACCCCAACTATGGACCATGTCAACCTCCTATGCTACATTCCTCTCACTAGACCTGTAATTAGGCATGTGATCATGCCATTGCCCACCATCAACCCCTTTATCATATCATCCACCTCTAAGGTCTCATTAATAACCAATTTTCCCACAATCATGCTTGGGCCTATGCCTAGACCTTGTCCACAACTACCTAAAAAGAGGCCCATTATCATCATTCCTTAGGTTCCCCTATTCACAACTAGTTCTTCAACTAGCACTAGTTCTTCTTCATCCCCTAGATCCACATTTGTATTGGTCATGTCCATAGATACTTAATAAATGTCTATTTTCTAAGGACTAACACTAGCTCAGCCATTGCCTCCATTATCAGAGCCTCTAAGTGGTTCTTTGGATAAATCATGGATTAAGTAAATATAATTAGCTATAATGGAGAACTCATATTTGGTCATAATGGGGCCCCCATAGGTCATATTGAATTTTGACAAGGAGGCTAGGGTAATGAAGAGGGTGACCAAGATGAAGGTCACCCACCAAGACCAAATAATCATATACAAGTTAGAAGAAACCATGTTTGAGTTGACTAAGATAAATAAAAATAGGTTTGGCTAACAACAAAAGTATGAGGAAGACCCCCTCTCATTTATTTAAGCAACTATGGATGTGGATGTTGAATAAGTTAAAGGAGCACAATTGAGAATAAATGACTCAAAATAGTAGCATAAGGCCACCCTACTAAATCAAACCATAACAAAATTAGAATGGGTCTTGGGAGAGATGTTTGATATGTTGAATACCTTGGCTCAATACAAGGTAAATAAAGATGAAGTATATAATAAATACCTCAAGGCATAAGTTGCATATGGGGCATATGATAGTAAGTTAATAAACTTGATGAAGTTGATCAGAATGAATAAATTTGAGGACTTGAATCTAATCCCCTTGAAGGACTTGAGCATTTCTTAGTCATATGTGATTGGCATAAGGAAAGCCCTAAACTAATGGACTAAAGAAATGAAGTTCCCAGTCTAGTCTCTCACATAATAAGGTGACAAATTCATCACCTTTCTAAAAGATGCTAAAATTATGCACCTTGCTAACAAGGATGGCTCTATTGTTAACAAGGATGATTTCAAGGCCCAATTGAAGAACTATGGGGTAAACTTCCAAAATCAATCCATGGCTAGAGGAGTGACCTTTAGATAGGATATGGTAAATTTGGTAGCCTCTACCAATTAAAAGATAAATAAGGTTGTGGTAATTAATGAAGTTGTAGGACCTTTCCTAAACAAACATGATGCAATGGCCAGACTTACAATCAAGCTACTAAAATAGCCTATCATCAATCTAAAATTAATCGATAGTAACTACAAGAAATGTTCTAAAGCCTAGAAAGGGAAAATTAAATCCCAAAAATAAAATATCATCATAGGAGCCACTACCTCCTCAGGCCCTCTTGGGATATCTTCTTCCTCGGTTAGCACTAGCACTCCATATTCAGCTACATTTGGTTCATGCCCATCTTCTTCTATAGAAAGAGCTTCATCATCAACTACACTAATGATATCCTAGCCCAGGTCTTCAAGAACTAAGTATCCATCTATTAGGCTCCCTCTAAACAAGAATCATGTCCCAATTCCCTTCAAATTAAATTATAAAATATTCCCTTATTTGAATAGGGATTATTCTCTAGTTTCAGGGCATTAAGGACATTATCTATTGATAGATGTCACCTATCCAATTCTTTTGTAACCATCTAAGGCATTCAATGGCCTATATATAAGGGTTATCCCCCTTTATTGTAATCCAGAGATAGGATTTTTTGAGATTAATGCAAAGAGAGAAAAAATCTATAATTGACTCGTTGTTTTCATTATTTTCATGTGTTCTTGTTTCTCAAGATTTACTAATAATATATGATCTCATCTCTCCAATGGTAAAAATCTAGAAGTAGTGTTTCAAATGAATCTTATTATTTTGTGTTTTTAGCTAATCTGACAAAGTTTATTATTATGTATGATATGTTTTCTTCTTACTCTACTAGTAAATGTGTTTAAAGCAATTTACTATGAGTAACCTTTTAAAGCATGTTATTCAGGTAAATGCATTATATCTACCCTAGAATCCTTGATGCACTTATGATGTTCTAAGTCTAAGCACTAGAATCTCATAGATATTAGTTTATTTACATTATTATTAGAAAGAACCAAAGAAGATTTTTTGGTCTTTGTTATTACAAAGAAAACTTTCTTTTCTACCCTACCATGCTTCCTCTTTTAAATTTATTAACATGAATCACTTTAGATTAGTACTCATTGTAGATGTCCATTTATTTGCTTATAATTTGGGATTATATTATAAAATACAAATCAATTTATATGATAACAACATAAAGAAATTCAGGTAGATTGTGTCACTGCCAAGTTCATGTTGTCCATATAGCAAGGTCTACTTTTAGACTAAAAGGTGGAAACCACATGATCTTATTAGCAAAACTGAGTTAATTCCTAAGGTTTTATAGGACCTATACTACAATTTGAGAAATATTATTCTAATATTTTCATTATATCCTTGACACAGATATACATCAATAGGAGAAGAAAATTTGGTGCTAGAAGGAAGGATGTTTGTTTTAAGTAAATTGTAGTGTATTTCAGTTGAAATATAGCATAATCTCTTTAAATACACAAATATTAGATTAAACACTATGTTTTCTTCTTATTTTATTTAAGATATTTGAAACCCTTGAAGGATCCCTATGAAAAGTGTTTATTCCCAAAGATCCTTTAAATGTTGGCTAAAGTCTGAAGATATTTTAGCATTGCCCCTCCAATCTATTTAAATTTTACCTAAAGGTTAAAGATAAGCATGTCATCAAATTCTTTGAATAGATCAGGGTTTTTTTAGTCCATATTTGCAAATTTCTACATGATTTAAACTAAGGACTTTTATTTTGTGACAAATAAGTGTAAAGATCAGTGTTTAAGTAGATTATTGTGTGAAAGATTATTGGGCCAAGGCTTTAAAGGTCCAGATAGAATATATTCACCTAGTATCAATATGTTCTTTGCAAAAAAATTCTCTAAGGCACTCTTATAAGATTGATACACTAAATCTTGCTTAATATATCTTGTCTAACATTGATATTTGTAGGATTAAACTAAGTTTCTAAAAAATTTGTGTAGGGTCTAAAGTTCTGAAGGACCCAGGTCAGCAAAGGTAAATAAGACCACTTTTCTTAATTGTGGACCTTTTTATAGGGTTCCATTTATGTTAATTTGGTTGATCCTTGCCTAATTTTGTAATATTTGAAGAGCTTTTGTAGTATTGTGAGATTTTGGCATAGGTCCTTTGCTTAGCATCCTAGAGTTACTAAGGATCCAAACCAAATATCATTTTGATACTGGAGTTCCCCTTGGATCTTTAGAAAGCCATCATAAGGCCAAAGATGACAAAGGAAGACATAGGAGATATAAATCCCACCCTACCTCTCTATTAATCTAGCATCCACATCTTTTGGTTTACATCTATCCAGTCATGGCATGGTTAGGAGGATCTTCCATAAATGCACATGATTTTCCCAAGAACCCAAAAAAATACCCTACTACTTTTATGATGAGTATGATCTATTAATAGATGAACCTCCTATGTCACCCATACTAACTTGAACAATAGCCATACCTACCCAATGCTTACCCATTCCTCCACTCTCACCTAAGAATGAAGATGAATCTAACCACTCTACTACCTCACCCTCTACTTCTATCCATACTATCAACGTGGTCACTAGATCATAGAAAAAGGATAAAGGGAAGGCTAAGGTGTCTATTCCTTAGACTTACCCCTCTTCACATTCCCAAGCAAGCCACACCCAATCATCTCCATCTTAAAGAAAAGCCAAGGTGTCTATCTTAGGTTCCCCCCAATCTAAACCTTCACACCCCAACCCATATGTAATATATATCTAGAAAGCTATCCTTAAGTAGGTGTTGATTTCTACTTCTCCCAATCACTACCAGGCAATCATAAAGGCCTTGTAATCCATCGAGGTCCAACCTAATGACCCTCAACCTCTAGCTAAATTTTTTGGTGCCCTCCAAACTTCCAACCTTGTCACCTTTAAGAATTTATAAATACCTTTCATCCACCCTGAAGGCCCAGATCCCCCACTCTTTATTACCGCTTACATTAACCAAACCCATGTCAAAAGGGTGATGATTGATGGGGAGCTAGCATTAATATAATATCCTCCTATGATTATGACCAACTCAACTTACCAGATAATATCATGTTAGAATCCACAGCAGTCCTCTAATCCTTTAATGACACTATGGCCACTACCTTGGGAACCATTGTCCTTCATATCCGTTTAGGACCCCACACACTCCCTAAACTCTTTTATGTGGTGGAATGATAATTCCAATAAAACATCTTATTAGGATGACCTTGGATTCACTCCATGGAATGTGTTCCCTCTAACCTCCATTAATGTATTAAGTTTGAGCATGAGGGTCAGTTCATCAATATCCAAGCAGACCCAAATCCTTTCTCAACATGCAACATGACCTATCACCCTAATGATGTCCTCATACACCAACCTGATGCACCTTTAGTAGTTACACCCCAATCACCAACCATTAATAAAATGTCAACTAGCTCATCCATCTCTTCTTCATAGATCCCCATAGAGGATCCCTTGGGGTCTATGTTCTAATGATTCTCATTATGGGAGTATCACCTTCTAGCATTGGATGTTTTCCCTACTCCTCAAGAATATGGGAACCTCAAACATGACCCTTCTTATGACCCTAACATCAGAACCAACATCCCTTTTATTCCCCCCAACCATCAATGACATCATCTATGGGGGACTTGATCGGCCACCTCTTGCTCCCACCACTACTTCCTCCATATGACCATTCACTTCTGACTTTTCCTACCTTGACAAATCAGCATTTGATAAATTATACATTCATAGGTGTACCTAGAAGGGATTTGGTCTAGGATAATATGAATAAGGACCTCATGAGTTACCTTTGATCAAAACCTAAAAACCTCATGAGTCATTTGGCCTTAGGTTTGTACCACCTAAAGAACCCATCAATTCACCTAAACTTATTGACACCATCAAGGAAGGCATCCCCTCCTCACCAACCCAACCTCTTTTGAAGTCTAGATATTTTGATATCATTCTGCCTAACTATTTTTTATCAACACTATTAGCTTAGGCCCCCTGACCTATCAAAAGGTGGCCAATTTCAAACTCTTCCTCTCGTCTATCCTGAAATGATAGAGAAATATTCTCCTACCATCAATACCATCCAACATCAAGATGATGATTCTATTCTCACCTACCTTGGTGCCTCAAATTATTCAATCCATGAATCCTTTTCTCCTAAATCCTCTTCCATGTTGAATGAATCCACCATAGATATCAACTTGGGCACTACAAATAACCTTGTGTTGTCAAATTAGGCCAATCACTGAATGTTGAAGAACTTCAAGACTTCTCCTCTTCCCTCCAAGACCATAGCATAGCATTATCTTAGTCTTAAAATGATATGCCTGAGATTGACCCCACCATTGCCACCCATAACATAGTCATTGATCATGATGCCAAGCCTATTTAATAGAAACTTTGATGCATGCATCCTTACATAGCCCTTCTCGTCAAAGAAGAGTTTTAGTGTCTCCTATCTATAAACTTCATTCAACCCATTCATACCCCAAATAGGTCTTGAATCTTGTACCTATCACCAAAGCCACTGGGGTCTATGCATTTATATGGACTTTCATGACCTTAACCTAACCTACCCCAAGGATGACTTTCCTCTACCTAGTATTGACTAGTTTGTTGATCTTATAGCTGGCCACGAGATGTTATCTCTCATGGATGGGTTTTTAGGTTACAATAAAATCTTGATTGCTCCTGATGATTAGAATAAAACTGCCTTTACCACCTCTTGGGGAATTTTTTTCTATAGATTCATGCCTTTTGGGTTAAATAAATTGGTACAACTTACCACCAAGCCATGACCTACATCTTCCATGACCTCATCCACACATCATAGAGGACTATGTCAATGATATTTTTGGAAAATATAAATCTTTCCAAGATCATCTAAGATTTATCATCATTATCTTTGAATGCCTAAACCATTTCCATGTCAGACTCAACCCTAAGAAATGTGTTTTGGGGGTCCTTTCAGGAAATCTTCTTGGCTTTATCATATCTCTTCAAGGAATCAAAGTAGATCCTACCAAGGTCAAATTAATCTTGGAGATTCCCCCTCTTACCAACCTTAAGCAACTACATAGCCTATAGGTAAAGCTTCAATCCATTTGCCATTTCATTTCCCAGCTTTTAGATCAGTGTCAACCATTCCATCACCTTCTGAAGAAGGATGTCTCTTTCAAATGGAATAGTGATTACCAAAAAGCCTTTAAATCACTCAAATAATATGTTTTTTCACTACCTATCCTCATCCCTCCTAAATATGACAACCCCTTTCACCTATATATCTCTACCACTGGCCATTCCCTAGGGGCAATGTTGGCTCACCGAGATGAACAACATAGAGAGCAAGCCATATACTACATTAGTCACAGGCTTTTAGAATACAAGACTCGATATACCCATACTGAGAAACTCTATTTGGCCTTGACTTTTGTGGTCACCAAACTCCACCACTACCTTCTTAACCATAAAATCTATGTCATAACCAATACTGACCCACTCAAGTAAATGCATTCCAAGCCATACCAAAACCAGTGTATATCTAAGTGGCTTATGCTCTTAGCAAAATTTGATCTTGAATTCTTTCATAAAAATTCAATTAAAGTTTAAGTCATTTTTGACCAATTGATCGAAGCACCTTTGATAGATCACCAACCACTTCCTCAAGAATTCCTAGATGAATTCATCGTTACTCTTTCCCAAGAGGACATAACCTACCAAATGACTATATTCTTCGATGGTTTGAAGTGCCAACAAGGTGGGGGTGATATATTTATTCTCATTCTTATTGATGGATAACCCCTTCCTGTTTCCTTTAAACTTGACTTTGAATGCACCAATAATATGGTTGAGTGTGAAGCCCTAGTCATAGGTCTCTGAACCACTCTAGCCTTAGGAATTAAGACTATTAATGTATTTGGTGATTCCCAGATTGTGGTCAACCAAGTTAATGTCTCCTATCAATGTAAGAATGATGTCTTACAAAAATACAAACTTTTAGTTGATAAACTCTTAGCATCATTCAAACACTACTTGGTCCAATATGTTCCTTGATTTACTCATAAATTCATAGATACAATAACTTGCCTTACTTCCCAAATACCTTTTCAGCCTTCCAATTCTGAAATCTTTGTCACCATTCATCATTTTACCACACCCTCTTATAACCAATTTGACCCTCCTACCATTTATAATGTGGAGGAATCCCCATCTGACATTTGGTATGACCAAACTTGTAACTACCTCAACTTAGGGATCATTCCTCCCAACCTCTCTAGGAATGCCTAAAGAACTTTTATTAAAAGTACCTCTCATTACACCATACTAGGGGGGATCCTTTATAAATGTGGTTTTGAAAATATCTTTCTTTGTTGCCTACACAGCCATGAAGCTTCCCATGCCATAAGAGAAATGCATGATGGGATTTGTGGGGGACACTTTAGCGGCCTAGTGATCATTAAACGTATCATTCACCTTCTCTACTATTGGCCCACCCTCAACCAAGACTATTTTGATTATGTTAAAAAGTGTGTTAAATGTCAATAACATGTTAATTTACATCATGCACCAACCAATGGCCTCTAACTATATAAATACTTTTGGCCTTTCTCATAATCGGGGCTTAATCTCATTGGGGAAACCAACCCCCATTCTTCATAGTGGTATAGCTCCATCATCATAGCCACCAAATATTTCACCAAGTGGGTGGAAGTTATTCCTCTTATCTCCACCAAAGTAGAGAAGATTGTCGACTTTATCAACCATCATATCATCTATTGCTTTGGTGTTCCTCATAAGATCATCACCGATAATGAAAAATCTTTCAAAACAAGTAAGTCCAAGGTCTATGTGATGCATTTGGCATCAAATTAATCTTTTCTTTGCCTTACCATCCACAATCAAATGGATAGGCAAAATCCTCTAATAAAATCCTTAATAAAATGTTAACCAAAGTTGTCAGTGTTCTAAGTCAAGATTGGCACTTACATAGCCCATTCACTTTATAGGCCTATCAACTAGCATTCGAACCTCTACAAGTGCTATCACTTTCTCTTTAGTCTTTAGAATAGAGGTAGTCTTACCTCTTGAAGTCCAAATTACCTCTCTTTAAATATCTTTGCAAGATCTTATTTATGAGGAAGATTATCATCAACACCATTTAGCTCAGCTTGAGCTACTTGACGAGTGTCATTTATTAGCCCTTACCCACCTGTATATCTATCAAGAATGTATCAATCATGCTTATAACAAGCACCTAAATGTGAAAGACTAAAATATCAGAGACCTTTTCCTCAAGGAAAACCAACATGTGACCAAATGGAGAAAAGTAAACAAGGTAAGTTTGATTTCAATTGGCTTGGACCTTACATCGTAACCCATAAGTATGGATCAAAAGCTTATCGTTTGTCCTCTCTCGATTGTAAACTATAACCTAAGCCTCTTAATGCTTTGCATCTACATTTGTTCTTCTATTAAAGAAGGATCAAGCTCACTTTTTATCTAACTTAAGCTCATCCCTTGATTAATGAGATTTTCACCTTCACCCATCTTCCTCTTCTCCTTCTAAGGATAATTGATTACAACATAGAACCATGTGATTAACCATCATAGTCATAGCCAAATCCTAAATATGGGTACCATGGCTCTACCCATAGCATGGTTCTCATGGATACTTTTTGTCTCTAACAAGATGGAATCCCATGGTCATTATCTCTCAAACCACCTCCTTTCACCCATAATTTAACCCTCTTGTGTTAAAGTTTTTCCCTGATAAAGGTAAACCTCTAAACCTAATTAGACTTGTCCGTGTCTAAAAACATCACATCCAAAAACAATTTGGATAACAAACTATTACTTGGGCCAATATCTTAAGCATTTCAGATTACTCCCTTGAAAGATAGCTACCCAAAAACTAAATAAAAATTACTTGCACTAAAGGTAGATTGTTCTCTCAAAGGATAGCTATCAAAATGCATAAAACAAAAAATCTAAACTTAGACCACTCCCTTGAAGGATGGCTAAGTCAACTTTGTCAAAAATAGAACAATTTATTGAAATTTTCCCACATCAAACAGCTTCCCATATACATCAATAAAGCAAAAGACCCACTATGACAATCAAAGTAAATTCTAAATAATCTTGAAATCTATAATCGACTCTCAAAAACATAATAAGAGGGAATCTACAATCGGCTTTCACATGTAGACTTCCCACATTGATCAATATACTTCTAGCATATGACATGGACTTGTCTATTATCATTCTTAGGTCACCTATAGAAGGGGAAAACTTACCCAAATAAGGTTACCATACATATTACCATGTATCCTTCACACCACCTATTTCCCATCTTCCCTTTATACTATCTATAAATCAAGGTATTTTGAGCTTACTTGGCACACTATGATCAAGAAACTTATTTTACCAACCAAGGCACACTAATGCAAAGTATTCAATAGGCTTATATTCCTTAAGTCAATCCAACTTAGGGTTTTGTTTTACTTTGTCCTTGTCAATAAATAGGCATTACACCTCATTTCTTATTCTCTCCTCATTAAGTCATGTATTTTTCATGTATTTCTAATCTAGTATGGTCATCTAACCTAATTATGTGCCACCATTATCATCCATCCAAACCATAAAAAAAATTATAATAGTATTAGCATCAATCAACCCACCTTCTGGGGATACCTTTCTCCACAACCCTAACTTGCCCTCAATGCACACCCTTTCTTTCCAAACCTTCAACAAAACTAAACCATGTGGTCCATCAAATTGGGGAAACCCATTTGAGCACCATTTTCCAACCCTTGTTGAACTACATTGGCCTGATGTCCATGGACTATGTAGGCATTGCTTGACTTTTAAGGGTAGTTTAGCCACTAATAACTAATTACCCTCGCCTTTTTATTCTCATTAATTTCCATTACTAACAACACCCTCATGCTTAGGGAATCTTATATCATGGAAGCTTTGGAGTTTTCCTAGCATTCTTGTATTTTAACATCATCTAATACTTCTTATTTATTTTTCCCCCCATTACTAGGAGAACTACATTGGCCTAAAGTGTTTTTAGACTATATAGGCAGTACTTAGTTACTGAGGTCAACTCAACCGTATCCTTTACTTTATTTTCCCTCACCTAGTATCTTTTCCTCCACTTCTCTACCTATCTCCTCACCACCTACCTCCCTTCAGCTTGTCAATCTCTTTTAACCACTTTTCTAGCTTGTCAATCTCTTTTAACACAAGGATTGACAACCTTCCTCACTGACCTCTTATCTCCCATAAAGCCACCACCTACTCTACTTCATTGGCCTCCCTGTCACCTTTCCTTATGCATGTTTTGTAACTTGCTCCCCCTCACTTTTCATGTTTTTTGTCCCTCTCTCCACTTATTACCAACCTTTCCCTTTATCCCCTTTGTCTTCTTTCACTATCCTCATCATCTCCCCTTTCCCTTGGTTATTTGTTTTACCCTCTTTATCACTCTCTTTTTCTCACCAATTCCACATCATCCTATTCCCCCACACACCGATTGATACTTTTACCTCTTTCTCTTCTTTGTTGCCTGTTGGGTGAATATTTTGTCACCAGCTAACTGATGGGCAAAATAGGTGTTTCAACCACAGCATAGGGAGATTTATCTACCAAATGTGTAGGTCAACCACATAAAAAGGGGACAAATCTCTCCTCTCACTAAGGGGAGGTTCCCTATAACTATGATATATTAATATACTATATATATAAGCTGAAAATAACACTCATGGTAGGATAACACCATCCATATTTCTTTTTTCAGAGAAGATGTTCACAAATCAAAGGAGAAATCCTGGGTAATTACTGAAGGTACTTCTCTTCTTTCAAAATTAATATTTACTCAATAGCCAGATTCCTTTCTGGTAGTAAAAGTAACCATGAGAAACCCATGAAAGCACAAAGTCTTACGTTGCTTCCCTAACTAAAACAGGGCATAGTAACACAGCAGAATGAAGTGTAGCACAAAGTTTCCACCTCAACTACCAAAGAGTGAAATATATGAAATAAAATGGGGGCATAAATTAATCCCAAGATCCTTTACACAAAAATAGAAAAACAAACACGCTAAAGACAATTGTGGCAGCACAAAGTCTCTCCACAGTCGGCTTCAGGACACCTTCCTAATTACTTCCACTAGTTTTGCTTGTTAAATTAAATAGACAAGAATGCTTCTAGGAATAACACATAAGAACAATTTCCTAAATAACACAAGCTATTCTAGCACAAACTCTTAAAGGTCAGTTGTTTTCTCATTCAAATAAAGAAACATGATTAATAACCTGAGCTCAAAGTCTCAGGAAATGCCTTTCAATTTGGGAAAAGTTTTGCTTCTATAACAAAGAGATGTCTTGTGCATAATATGAGAGATTACAATATATAGCACTCCAATAAAGACTTGGGTGCTTTGTTTCATAGAATGGCCCATGCTACATTCAATGCCTTAAATGCATTTTTAGTTCTGTCAAGGGGCCATGCTAGAACAGGGCATCGGCCTTAACTGTGGCATGTCAATTCATCTCAAATGTCTCCTTTAAAGTATGGGCCACTTGGTCCTCTTCTTGATATTTGCATAGCTGTCCACTTCACCTTTACTTGACCAAGAAAAATAGGCCACGCTATTGAGTGCTCGCGCTCTCTGATGTCCACCTGGTGGACTATTTCACCTACTAGAAATAACTCCTTCACAAATATTTTTGGTCTTTTTGCATCATTCCCTCTTTCCTTGTTTTGTTTTGTCTCTTCCTCATGATCTGAGCTCTTGGGCTATCTTCTCACTTTCTACTAGCTCCTTCGACTTCTTCTTTGGCTGGTCACTGAGTTTGTTCTTCAGGTTCCACACCACATTTGAAAATAAACAGGCATTTTATTACCTTGAATTTGACATCTGTAGGGACGTCACTGGTCACTAGTCGCTTGAACCACATTGAACCTCAAACCTTTGAACCATGAGAATGCATTGGTTCAATGGTTCAATGGTTTGAGTGATCCTATCGGCTCCTTGGTTTAATCAGTTGAACCATCTCTTCGAACTTGTCTCTAAAATCTTATGCTTCCTTCGCTTGAAGCTTCTTTTTGAATTTTTAAATTCCTTGAACCTTTGAACTTGAAACCATTTTGGTTCAAGGTTCAATATTTCATTCTCTTTCTTTGAATATTTTGGTCCTTCAAACTTTCTGGATCCTTTTCTTTTATGTTGAACTCGTTGAACCTTTGAACTTTGAACTCTTTTGGTTCAAGGTTCAATGGTTCAATGTTTCATTCTTTATTCTTTGAATACTTTGTTCTTTTAAATCTCTCAAACTTTATTAAACTCATTGAACCTTTGAACTTTGAATTCTTTTGGTTCAAGGTTCAACAGATCAATGGTTCAATCTTTCTTCTTTGAAGTCTTCTTTCATTTAAGTCTTTTAAAGTCGTTTGAACTTTTCAAACCAGTTGAACTTTGAACTTGCCAAAGTCTTCGAACTCATTGAACTCTTTGAAGCGGTTGAAATTCTTTGAACTCATTGAGTACTTAACTCTTTTTGAACCTATGAACCTTTGAACCCTGCTGAAGCAGGGTTCAATGGTTCATTCCATTTGTTTGAAGCCTACCGATGGACCTTTCGGTTGAACCTCGATGTTGAACCAACCTTGAAATTGCCTAAGTGTTTGGTAGTTGTTCCTTTATGAGAGCCCTCCTATTGAAGTTGTTGAACCCATTGAACCTACGAGTCCCTTGACTGAAAATGCTTGAATAATTGAATAACTTGAGCGCTCAGAACATTTTTTGAGAAGGGAAGAGAGAATTTTGGCCTACAGGACCAAAATAGTTGATATGTTGTCCCCAAAAACCAGTGACAAATTTTGGGAACAACACTACAACCTTCTTATTGCTCTTCCACTGCTTCTAAACCACCTTCATTCCAATTTTTAGTTATTTTTTTCCTCTTTCCCATCTTTTCAATCTGGTATGCTTTCTATTTCTTATATTTTTTCTAGCATTCCATTTTTTTCTTACGTGTGCCACCACTCTCTATCAATTTTCCACTCTTCCCACCTTTTCCATTTTAAATCTGTAACTAGCTTCTAACTAGATCTTTATCCTTCGAGAAGCCTTCCATAATTACCCTTTTCTTCTTGTCAGTTCTATCCTTTTGCACCTTACATTCCCCTTTTCTTCTTTCCATCTTAGTACTCACTTATCTTTTGAATCTATGTGAGTGTCCATGTTTTATATCCCTGCTTCAATTATTCCTTTTCCTTCTTATCATCCCTGATATACATCCCTTATTTTCATCTCATTCCCTTTCATTGTGTTCCCCTAATTCTTCACCACCTCACCACTTTTTGGCTTGTCAATCTCTTCTAATCACCCATTCAGCTTATCAATCTCTTCTAACAAGCTAATTTTAACATACCTTATCTCTTCAGCTTCTTATCCACCAATCTTTTGCTTTCCATCATTTTTATAAACCCCTTTCCCATTTTCCATCCCATTCTCATCTCCAACACTACCCTTTGATTTGCTTCATTGTTACTCTCATTACCTATCATCATCCATGCTTACTTGGTCATGTCTTTGCCTACTTTTTCACTCTCCTATCATCCTTTTTATGTCCTCATTTCACTTCTTTTTCCTTCTATTTCCTTTTCTTTTGTGTATTTCATTATTTCTCATTTTCATCACCAAACTATTTTCTCCTTGGTCTTTTTTAGATTTATTTTCAAACCTTTCATGTCCTCCCATATTTATCATCCTCCCCTTACCCTTCATGATTGTTACATTTCTTTCTCCATCCTTTTCAATTCTTCAATCTATCATTCTTTAGTGCATTCCTCAAAACCCCATCTTTCACCTTTTATTTTTCTTCTCTTTTCTCTATTTCATTTCATTTTTTTCATCTCCCTTGATGGCATTCCTTGTTATTCCTAACCTTCTTTTTTTCTTCCTCCATATCTATGGTTGGATTCTTCCATCCTTATCCACCTTCATCTTTATCTATGACCTCATTATTTTCTTTACCTATCTCTTCATCCATCTCCTGGTCTACCTTCACCTCATCCCTTATTAGATCCCCTTTATTTTCTCCCATTGGCACTCCAACTTCTCACTCATTAGAGTGTGGTCACTAGTCGTATTACTTATACATGTATATACATTTTTGTTTCCTCATATCCTCAACTCTCTTACTTTAATGTATGAAATCTTTCCAGGTTCTGTACTTCAAGGCATCCATTTCTTCCTTCAATATCTCTATCTATTAAGCATCGGTCCTCCTTTTGTACCTCTCTAGCTACTCCCTTTACCCCATCTATCGCCTCTTCCCCTTTAAACCCTCTACACATTTTGAGTACTTGATAGAGTATGATCAACACACCTTTTTTATCCTTCAAAGCATGCTCATACGATACATTCATAGGGATTATGTTCATTCAATTACTCCCACTTTGGGTCTATTTCTCATCCTTGTCCAAGAAGAAACATCATACCCTATTATCCTAATGTTCTTGGTTGATATTTTCATTTTGGCATTTGTCTATTAATTATATTCTTCACTTTACTATTAGTGTTGTTTATTACCTTACCTCACCTGCTTTACCTTAAGCGAGATTAACCATAAAAATCATAACCATAACATTCATAAGTATCCACATAACCTTAAGCATGATAACATTCAAAAAATGACATCTAACACATTTTATCCATATGTACATCACACTATACAATATTTTATTAAAGGGTTTGAGGATTCACACAGTGCATACAAAGTTATCAAACTATCCACACTCACCTAAGGCCCCTACATACATTATTTTTCTACCTAAGCATTAGGCTAATTATCTGATGAATCTAGATTTGTGTTTAGCCATCCTTATACTTGATTACTACCTGAACTAATATCTATAACATTCCTTGTATCAATAACTATTGAAGGGTGTACTCTATTCTCCTCTTCTTCATCTATTGCCATAGGGCGAGAATCACATTCTACTTTGGGTCTTTCACCCTACTCACCCATCACAACCATTACATCCCTCTACTCTAGTTATTCTCCTTGCATAGGTGCCACCTATTGTTGCCTCAGTGTGCATCCCCTTGGATAGTGACGGTTCCTTCCATGGACATGTTGAAGGTCATAATCTTTGGCCTTGCACCTTGCACAATTAAAGCCTCACCTTATTCACTATTGAGGATGTAAGAGTTTAGAATTGATCTTAGGTTGTGGGTGCCTTTCATCTTATTATTGGTTTAGTATCACTCCCATTATCACCATTACATGTTGTAGTATTTGATAGATATACACATTCATTATGTAGATTATTTTAGGTCATGAGGGTTGTTGATTATCTCCTCCATTTCTCCCATTATTCACTATCTTCAACCTATAGTAGTTCTCTACACCCTGAATAAATTGAAAAACCAAATGACTTCACGATAGGTATTCATTCTTACCATGATTCTTTAAATAGGCTACCTAACTATTATCTCTTATCGACATGATTATCCATTCTACCAATGGGTAGGGTCCTATAATGTCATTGATTCCCTTGAATAGTCTTCCCACTTAAAATGGTCATGTCTACTTACCTTTCTATGTGGACACGAATCCCTCAATCTAGCTGGTCATCTTGATACATTCATTATGTGTTATCATGATGTCTTTTTATCGATCATATCATATGATCTGCATCTGATGTCTTTACTTGTTTTGTCATCTTATGGTCCTTATGGGCCTAGTAGTCTTTTACATCATTATCACCTTTAACTAAGTTGACAAAAATTGGATTCTATCCAAGGGCCATTACAATGGTCATTCCTTCAAAACTATTGCTATTACTAGTGATGATAGCTCCCAAATACTTACCACTGTAGAAACTCCCCCATCATATCTAACTATATAACTAATATCCTAGACCACGTAGCTCACTACTAGCAGGGACTCTTCTAAGTAGAACCCAAATTCATTAGTTTTAAGGAACTAGGATAGAGGATGTAGATATGGCCATATTTTGTCTAGCATACCCATGCAACTCTTAGGTTAGGTAACGTCCATCCTCTATCACTCACCATGTTGCCAACTTTCTAACTCATAGAATCTACTTAGCCATCAAAGAAATTCTTTGTAGGTCATCACTTCACTACTACCCTTAAAAATTGAATTGTAGTGATGATGACCTTTCACCAATAAGATTATAGATCTTGATATATTCCCATCTCCTAAAACTTAGCTCATAGCGATAGATGCTAGCACTGTGCTTATACCCTCACATAATTTTAGAAGACATAACCTCCTCACAAAGGTACTTCTTCTTTAGCTTAGCTCCATCATAAGACATTTATGATGCTTAGATTTTTGTTACCCACTTATTTATCCCACCTTACCCATCCGTGTCTTCTCCTCCTAATGCATGTGGGATTATTATGTTGACTATTCACCAATCTACACCACAACACCTCACCGTTACCAAATTATCAACCCACACCTAACCATGTGGTATATCACATTGGGGTAACCCATCTAAACTCCACTATATAACTACATTTAGCCTAAAGTTTTATTCGATATCACATCCACAGAACTATGTAAGAAACGTCCACTTGCCTAGTGCATATGGAGTTAGCTCAGCTACCCCCTTTTTGAACACTTGCCAAACACTCTCTCTGACCAACTGACCATTTATGTCCACCTCAATGTTGGTCATTTAGACCCAAACTACTACATATATATGTAATGACCTTATCTAGGACATTTTGACCATACCCACCAACCCTTCCATGTTGCATTTTTGCATGACCCAACCATTTAGGTTGTTTTGTAAGAATACTTCCTACCTTGAATGCCCACAGCTAATCGTGACCCAATCTAGATCATTTGATAGGCATGACCCAATCAATTATGACTAATGTTATGGACTAATTATACCTGACATATTTCCCTCTAGACCTAAACTTAAATTAACCAACATCAGTAACTTTAGTTCATGTGTGGTCTTGGCTACCACACTTAGTCACATTTTATGCACATGTTTATGTCTTGAATACCCAACTACCTTGTGGTACCACCTAGTGCCTCCCTACCGACCACTTATTAAACTCACACCTAATTTTGTTTTACCTAATCGACTCCTAGTTTAAGGGGGACAACCTCCTCCCATACTCAAGACATCTTAACCTTCGACCAAGTGATCCATTTTTTTTTTTGCAGCTTGTTAATTCAAAGTTGCATAAAAAAAGGGGTAAAATGTATAAACTAAAAAATTGCACACTTGTAGTTTTTTATGATTGAATACCTTGGGACCCCCTAAAACCTTCTTAACCCTTAACTAACCCCTCTTAACCTACCTAAATTATTATTCTCCTATTCACAAACTACTATTTGAAAGTACTATTCACTATCATTATTCACTGTGGGACCCCTTGTCACTATTCATGATGACATGGCATGTGATATGAAAGTGACATGGAAAGTTACATGGAAGGTGATATGGCAAGTGGCATGGCTTAGAAGTGAGGTGGCTTGAAGTGGGACATCATACCCCACCTGGGACCCACCTCCAAGGTACCTAATGATATCATTAAACATTGAAGGGCCCCTCCTTTGAAGTATGGCACATTTTTCCTTATGGGATAATCATTCAACATGTATTTTTGTCCTCATGCATGGAGAATGATGCCAAAATTCATGGGGCACTTAAACAAAAGATGGAAGTGAATGGTGGAAAATATTTTGGACCCATATGAGCCCATATGCATGATTCCCACTCCATTTTGGACTCTTTCGAAAGTTGGGAGATAAACCAACCAAGTGGAAGACCTATTGGATAAGTGGGAATCTCACCCCCTTATCTTTCATGACCTCTCATGCACTCACATGGATAATGGTGCCAAAATTCATGGGGAACTTAGCCAAAAGACAAATTAGCTTGGTGAAAAGTCCTTTGGCCTCATTTGAGCCCATGTGCATGATTCTCACTCCAAATTGGACTCATGTGTAAGGTGGGAGACAAACTAACAAGGTGGGAATCCCACCATCCTTATCCCCTTGTCATTTATGAGCCCACTTGAAAAATGGTGTCATACTTCACTATTCCACTTCTTTGGCATGTTTCTTGACAACAAATTCTATAAATCCCCCCCTCCTCCTTCACCCATGGTCAAGTTGGTTAGTATTTGGTAGAAGAATTTATTTTTTTAGATTAGGAGAAATTTTTAAGGAGATAATCCACATCTTAGAAAAAATAATTCAAAGAAATGACGCTTTGCCAGAATTATTGTAGGATCCCAACATCATCATCAACAACAACATCATCAACATCTTCAACCATGTCAACACCTTCATCAATCACTCAAGATAATATTGTGAATTTGGTATTTCAATTTCTTATTTATTTTAGTTATTTATTCATTCTAATTTCATGCCTTTTTCCTTAACCATTCCTTTGCTTTGCTATCTTTACCCACTTGCCCCCTTTGTCATATTTATCCACTTGACCCTTTTGCCCCTTTGCCATATTTACCAAATTGACCAATTACCCTTTTACCATCTTGACCATTTTGAACATTTCCTTCTATAACATTCTAATATTTCACCAACCTTAGCCAAACCATCTTTCCTTAACCAATTTTCCCCTTGTCAAATTACCAAACCAAAAACCACCATTTTGCCTTAACTAATTTTTAACACTAGTTGATTTATCTTAGTCATCTTCTAAGCAAAGTATTTAACTTTATTATGTTAAATTTAGTTATTTTTAGTCATATTCTTGTATTTAATTTCATTTTGATATTATTTTATGCAAATCCTTTCTTTTTTATTCACAAACTTAAGTGTTTAAAGTAGGTAGATTGACAGCCTCTTAGGAAGCTTTCGCTTCTAGGATCTAGCTCATGCTAGGCAATCCACCCATCTACTTATCTAAAAAACAATTTGTTTTTATTTCTTTATTATCTATAGGTCATCCTACCAATCCAAAGATGATATATCCACAATCACTTGGATTCAACACAGGTACATTATAACAGGTTTTTCTACACACCCTTCTTCACTAGTTTCTTTCTTCACACACTAAGAAAAAGCAAAAAGAAATTAGATAGAAACACACAGGAGGAGGTTATAATAGAAACTACATGTTTCATAAGTACAATATACCTTTAAATAGGTTTGAAAATAATAATAACAATGAGCCCCTAGATAACAAGATGCCTGACATAAATATCTATGAATTGGCCTTGCCTAATTGGTGTAAGGTCTATAACATAGCTCGACATGAAGAATTATAATGCATATAATTTTGAAACACTTTTGATATATTCCAAGGTGAATTATAAATTTATTATGTTATCTTTGACAATTAAGATAATACTAGCAATTCAGGAAACACAAGAGCACCTGATAGTGGTCCAACTCCACCAAGATGGCCCTCATGGTCAAAACTTATGAGTTTCCTGACCAAGAATAAAATGATCCTAAAAGTAACAAAAATTATATTCATGCTTTCCAAAAATACCATAAAATCATTTATTCCTTGATAAAAATAAACCAAAAGGAACTTACAATAACTTCCACATCATCTAACAAAGTTGACACTCCCTAGACCATAAAACCAACAACAATCCTCCTCCTCCAAATGGAAAAGATACTCATCTTATAGTAGAGTTAGCTATAACTAGGTCCAAAGGTAGATAAAACATTGTGTATGATATGAAGAAGATCCAAACCAACATTACTTTTCATGAGCTTACCCAAATCACTGAGCAACATGATCTTCTACTTAGAACATTAACTAAGAATTCAAATAAAGGTAAATCCAAATTTATAAATATGAATGTGGTAATGTATAAAATTAAATTTGAGGTTCCCTTATTCTTGTTATCTATCATAATCTTTGGGGAAATTTTTCATGATTATTTACTTTAATCTAAAGCATCTGCTAACATAATGCCTATAGGTATTTGTGAAAAGTTGGGAATAAACGTGATTGAGTCTAACAGAGTTTTTATTTAGTTGGACAAGTCAAAGGTCAAGGTGGTAGGGTAACTATTGAATGTTCATATACAACTAGCTCATGAACCCTCAATTTATCATTTCATTGACATTCAAGTCGTGGAAATCCTAGAAACATATGGGATGTTATTAAGTAAAGACTAGATAAAATCATTGAATGGATATATGTTCACAGATTGCTCGCATATGTGGTTACCTTGGAGGGGTGTGCCTAATTAGATATGAATCAACTGAGAGCCAAGAATGAAGTTCATGATAATGGAGTACAACACAAAGAATGAGAAGGTGGAATTTCTAATCCATTGACTTGGGTGTATATGCTCTTGATACAATCGGCTCGAATGAAAGTAGTACTATAACCAAGGATTATGGATGATGGACTTCGATGGTGTGAGATCCAAGTAGGGCTCAAGGGTAGGAATCATGTTGATACATCTATTTGGTAAGAAACACTTAACATCTTATAGACATTAATTTACATGCACTAATAATCTTGTATAATATGAAGTCCTCATATTAAGACTTTAATTTACCATCAAAAAAAGGTAAGTAAATTCTTATTATATGGTGATTCAGAGTTAGTCATCAAATAGTTATTTAGTCAATTCTGATGAAAGATTTCTTATTTAAATAAATTTAAATTTAGATCATGGGATCTAATCAAAATATTTAAAGCATTTAACATTGCCTCTATACCTAGGAATCAAAATCAGTTAGTAGATGTGTTGGCTTCAGTAGTGGTAAATCTAGTCCCACTTGAGGCCCTTGAAATGTAAAATTTTAAGGTCAAAATGGTATCTTGCCCTTTTATCCCAGATAACATCAACTACTTCCAATTATTTGATGATGATAAGCAAATCATTAACTTCATTACTAGTTTTGGAGTCTTTAAGTGACATAATTGACAAATGAGATAAAGAGTCTATAAAAAAGGTCAAAACTGGTGACAATGGCATAATCCAACTGAAGAATAATAATATTCCTAAAGGCATGGTGTCTCTAGGGAAGATATTTGATCAAGATAAGACAACGAGTGACATTAAGTTACGTAAACTAAGTGACAAAGATTGCAAGCAAATTAACTTGGGTTCATTGAGCAATCCCCATCTTATTAACATCATGCTTGTTTGTATTAAAGAAGTGGCTGAGGTCACTAAGATATTATTTGGATACAAGGATGTCCTCGTGTGGTCTTACAAAGATATCAAAGTATTGACACTTGGGTTATTACTCATACCATCCCTTTAAAGGAAACATGCAAACCTTTTTGACAAAGGTAAAAACTCATCAACCTAGTGCTAGAACCTCTCATCTATAAGGAAGTAAAGAAGTTATTAGATGTAAGGATAGTTTCCCCAATTAGACACTCTACATGCATAGCTAACTTGGTCCCAATCAAAAATAAATAGTGAAATCAGACTCTGTGTAGACTACCAAAATCTTAATAGATCCTCAGAAAAGGATAATTACCCATTACTCACTTTGGATGAAGTAATTCAAATAGTTAGTGGCTCTCAGATCATGTTTTAATTAGATACATTCTTTGGTTATAACCAAGTATTGATTAATGGAGAAGATAGAATTAAAATTGCCTTCATGACCAAGTGGGGAATGTTCACATACAGAAGGATGCCTTTAAGACTCATCAATATTTGGGCTACCTTTTAGTGTGTCATGGACCATGCATTTAAAGGATTGATAGGTAAGGGCATCATTATTTACATGGATGATTTAACTATTTTTTTCTAAAAATAGGAAAGACCACATGATGCACCTTCAACAAGTTCTAGAGAAATGCAAAACCTTTGGTATCTCTATGAACCTTAAGAAGAGTATCTTTTACATAATCGAAGGTAAACTCTTAGGACACGTAATCACTAAGAATGGTATGGATATTGACCTTAACAGGATTAATGATATTTTTAATATTGATTTCCCCAAAATTAAAAAGGAATTAAAGTCATTCTTTAAAAAAAATTATGTGAATTCATTTCATTTCATCAAAATTGTCAGACCTCTAAATGCCATGTTAAAAAAGGAAGCAAAGATTGATTAGACATCCAAGGCTAAGAAATATTTCTAAGATAGTAAATAATATATATTATAAGTGATCATGTTAATTATCCTTTATTTTGATAAATATTTATACCTTTATTCTTTCGCTTCTGACCACATGATCATTGTTATCTTAATGCAGAAGGTAGATGACAAAGAACATCCAATCGCCTTCATGAGTATTAACTTAAAGAATGCATAATTAAGATACCCACTCTTGTAAAATCAAGTGTATTCCTTGGTAAAGGCCATGAATAATTTTAGACATTATATCCTCTAAAAAAAACTCATGCCATTATACTTGACCCCATCATCAAGCTTATGCTTAACCAGAATGAGTTAGGAGATAGATGAGGAAAATGGATGACTAAGATCTATGAATATGACATAGAGATTAAGTCATCCAAGATGTTACAAGGCTAGGGTTTAATTCAATTAATCACCAAGACTAATCCTAGGATATATATTTTATAGGTAGAAGTAGATAAGGTTTAAAGTGAGGAATGGTATAAGGACATCATCTACTATTTGTTGAATGGCACATGCCCACCAAGATTGAAAAGGGAGAAAATAAGAGCACTCAAGATCAAAATCGCACATTTTATGATCAAAAGAGGAGTGATTCATATAAAAACTATGAAGGCATCTATTTGAGATACATCTCCAAGTGAGAAATTATAGACATAGTGAATAATTTCCATGATAAATTGGGAAGTGGACACCCTTCGAGCAGAACCACTACCCACAAAATACTTAGAGTAGACTATTATTAGCCTAACATATTCAATCATACATATGCTCATGTATAAACATGTCACTAGTGCCAAGTATTCAATAACAGAAAAGTAATACAACCATGTTTTTATAACCAGTGTTTAAAACCAAGCCATTTATATAATGAGGATTAGAATTCATTGGAGTCATCAATCCTAATTTATCGATAGACCATAAATTTATGTTGACAGCCACTAATTATTTCAATAGGTGGACTAAAGTAGTTGCCATTAATAATTGCATGTAAATTGATGTCATCAAGTTCCTATATGAGAACATCACAACTAGATTTGGGACTCTTTTATCTTTGGTGTTTGATAGTGGTCTAGCTTTCTACTCCATAGAATTCATATAATGGGCCTATGAAAATAAGATTGTTGTCAAGTTTTCTTCAGATCATTATCCACAAGGGAATGGTGTTGCAAAGTTGATAAATAAAAACATTATGAATGCAATAAATAAATTAGTAGATAAGAAACTAAGGGAGTGGCAATCATTATTAAAATATGCTCTCTGAGTAGATAGAACTAGATACAAACAAGCCTTGAAGTCATGTTCATTCTTATAAGTATATGGGTAGCAATCAATATTTCCCATTATATTATAGCTGCCTACTTATGAGTTCATGGTCGAATTAATGGATAATGATGAGAGAATCCCATCCATAATATTAAATATCATTCAGATGGAATATGCTAGAGATGAAGCCCTTTAGAACTTTAACAAGCACCAAGACATAATCAAAACATGGTTTGATAAAAGGGCTAAAATAAAAATGTTATAAATATCATACTTGGTCTTACTTTAGGATAAATCCCATGAGAAAAGGCTAGCATGACAAATTCATGCCTCTTCGGATTGGGCCATACCAAATTGCAAAGATATTGGGTGATAATGACTTCAGACTGAAGGACTTGCAAGGAAATGATTTACCTCTGCCAATGAATGGATAGTACTTTAATCACTACTTCTTAACTACCCCTTTCACAGCACTAAAGGATTTTGATTTGGTCTAATGTAGTGATAGGTAAGAGTAGATTAGTTTTCTTTCTGATTTGTTTTCTCTTTATGTGTTTGCTTTTTATCATTTTCTTTCCTTATAATAGTTGTTGTGTTGTAGCCTAGAAATAAGCCCTCTAGGTAGGATCCTAAGTTTCTCTTTCATTTATCTAAAGTTCTAAAATCTAAATATTTAAGGTGCTGAATCGCATTTACATCTCTATATATGGTTGTTTGAAGTAAGAAACCGTGCCATATGTTGATCTAGAAATCTGAAAGAGTTTAATGATAAAATTATCATTCATAGAATAGGTGATTTTACTCTAATTATAATTTGGTGCTAAAAAACATATGTTTGATTGGATGAAAGTCTTAAAATTTAGAATTTTCATACATATTGGCACTTAATTTCACATCATAAGACTGCCTGGGTAGAATTAATTTATTATAAGTGAATGGTACTTGAGTAGAAGTTCTATAATTTATTAAAACTTAGATAACAAACTAGTTTCTAACCTCAAAGGTCTTTCAAAAAAAACATATGTATCAAGTTGAAATAGACTTGACACTATAAGCTACATTCTCTTAGAGGTGATTCGGGTAAACTCCATTGAGGCTATCGATGCCTGGATGGAAGTGGAACAAAACCTAGAGTGGAGATAAACGTATCTATGTTGGGGCTATGGATGTTTATCTGGTAGTGGAGCAATTCCCAATCTATCCCCTTTAAATTTGAGCATAACTATATACATCTAAAAACTCTAACCTAGAACCTAGGTTCAAAGCCATAAAGTTTGAAGCTACTGATTCTGAAACCCAAAGGCATGTTGGTCAATTAATTCAAAGCACTCACATAGTATGAATGATTTTCAAGTTTTTTAGTATCTAATCCTTCAAGTGAAAATTTAATAGTAACAGAGAACCAATTATGATATTTGTTACATTTACCAAGGGGTGATTATTTAATAATTACACTATAAACTAGGATATCTGAATTCTAACATATTATTATGTTTCTCGCATAGATTACTATTTGTTGAGTTCAACATGCCCCATTTTATTAAAAATGGGTACCCCATGAAATTTTGGTTCATTTATCCTATGACATACCTTACCATTTACTCCACATGATATAAAACCCTTTGCATGATTTTAAAACTTTGAAAGTCATGTTGGTCTATGACAAATATTAATGAGTACCTTTTTAAATGTTTTGCTAAATGTTTGAGTTCATTATTTTTCTAATGATATAATTTGTTTAAAAGTGATCATACAAGGGTTTATAAGTTGAAAACCAAGGTATGATACCTAAAACACAATCAAAATCACTTAATTAAGGTTTAGGAATCATAGTATTGCTTTGGCTATATTGAAAATTGTATTCAATACTATGATGTACCTTGGTTTTAAGTTTCAAATTAAGGGGTCCAAGTTAGATTCCATACTTAAGGTTTATATATTTGGGCTTGACCTCTTTTTTTACGTATCATGAAAATCACTAACATTCACATCTTTTTCCTTCATGTAAGATATTGATACTAGCTCAACCTCAATCAACATGTGAACGCATCGCTTGTATTGATCACATGGTCATAAATGTCAATACTTAGTCGCATATGCTTTAGCCTTCAAGAATAGTTGTAACCTCAAAACCTAACCAAAGCATGCCACTTAGCACTAGATCATAACATTTCAAGTTGAAAGGAAAGTATGAAAGGTTTTTTGACCCCAATGATCCAATGGTAGTCTTCCATTTGACACTTAGTTATAGCATTTCCAATTCAAATATAAGTCATAAAAATTTTGCTCCCAGTAAATCCATTACAGTGTTCCACTTATCATATAGTCATGATCTTCTAAGGAACCTACTTATTTATCAATTCTCATGATCAAGATACTGATGGGAATGTACCACTTGTCATCTGATCATTACATTTTATCCTATGAAGAAGAGTAACCTAATTGGGACATGCCATGTGGTACTCAATCACAGCCTTCCAATACCCCAATTACTTTCAAGACCTCATAATAGAGTGATCTAACCACATCATAACACTTATCACTCAATCTCCCCCTTCATTCCCCCAAGTCTAAGATGTAAATTTTAATTCTATCAATGTTGTGAGTGTACGATAAGATGACCCTTATCACTTAGTCACTAAATCTTGGATAGCTAGATGCTATGTGGAAGCCACCTAGTAGTAGATGTATACACATAATATTTTCAAACTTTTATCAATTATTGATGTTTTTAATCTTGTAGGAACCCATTAAATCTTAATCTCTCTAAGTGCATGCCCTAAGAGGTGTACTGAGAAAGGGGTGGATTGACCATTAGTGTTTTGGATGATTGTTGTCCTTTTTGCCACTTACTATCTACACACATGTCTCCTAAAAATCATTCCCCTAAGCTTGGCCTTCTATTTTACACACTCATCTAGCATATTACCACCTTCATTATCCTTTTTCCTAATCTAAAACCTATTTTGATATTTTACATGAGTATGTCGACTATGTTGATCTTGTACACTTATTGACAAAACTTATTTTGGGTCTAGGTCAGCTCTTGGCCGACCTAGTTTGTGGCCTAGTGAGTTTTATCTAATAATGATAATAGGTCAATTGGGTTCACCCTATCAGTTGAAACTTTAATAAGGGTTTAGGGTTAGATCAACCTATATAAACACAATCATTTTGCCATTATTTAAAGAAAAGAAGAAGTAAGATATATTATGCATCTTCTTATCCACCATTCTACTTGAGGAGCAAGCATAGGGTTTCATACTTTATTTGGAGATACAAATCTTGTCTTGTGGATAAGTCTTTTAGATGTATTGGTAGGTTATGTAGCCTAGAGTTGATTTATCCATGTCATCATTACATACCACAATAACTTTTTGTGAAGCACCTTGGCCAAGGGAGAGATTGAGGCTCGATGGGTTCATCTTCAAAGGTAAGTATTCCTAATTTTATTTCTCTTTTGTAAGAGTAGATAGACATGCATTTAAACTTATCTTCCATGCATTAAGATTATATATATATATATATTGATGTGAGTATATGTCTTCTATACATGTTTACTTTTGTTAATCATTACCCCCACTTTGTGCCACAAGATTTGGTGAGCACTAGATTAGATTTTTATTTTATTTGTTATTAGTATAGTGAATATGAAAACATATTAGTTAGTTAAGGTTATTGCATGATTTTTCTTGACTAGAGGCTTTGGAACCCTCCCTAGTGATATTATTTATGATAATAGATCACTTCATTAGGTCTAGTGAATCCATATTGGTCATGTTCTTGATTATATAATGTATCCCCAATCAAAAGTGTAAGTAGGATCTAGCTTCTCCAAGCTAAGATTGATTTATGGATCTAATTAGTTTCTAATTACATATAGTAGGACCCAATGGGATGAAGACACATGTACCCCTTACCTTATGGTAATATCACACTCAAAAAAAACTATATAACCCAAAAAAGAGTAGTCCAATCAAAGGTTAACACATGGTAGAGTGTCGCAACAAATAGGCCCATCAAGAGTTTCATATAAGAAAGTTGCATGATAGTACAAGCCAATGAAATCCTACCATTTAGCAATCTAGAAGGCATCCTAAGACCATGTCAGCTCAAATCAGAAGGGGGTCAAACCATGCAAACATCAAAAGGAGGTATGAGCCAATTAAAAGATGCCACTTAGAAGAATATCACGTAGCCTACTCAAGTAACCTGATATTTCAAATAAAAGGCTAAAATGCATGAAAGAATGCCAAGCATCAAATGTTGTCAAAATATAACACTTAAAAAGCACAAACATATCCTTGAAGCATTGATTATTGGTGTAAATCAAATGTTGATAGAGCTCATTTCAATAGTTATAAATCCAGGTCGCCTCAAGGGAAAAGTCAAGCTTATGATGACAAGTCACATAGATGAACCAAGAGTAGCGATTAGCTAATCTCTAAAAGTGGATTTTTGAAGATGTTAGAACAAAATTGAAGAGACACCCTAGTTTTAAGTCAAACCAATTAAAATATACTTTCCATTTATGACTCATATCTTATAGTTCAAAATTATAAAAAATCTAGAGTTTAAATCTTGTAGTCTCAAGGCTTTGCATTCACCCTCAATTTCTATCTACTAAAGAACTCTCAAGTGCTCTATGTTATTTACTAAAGAGTTATGTGCATCCATCCAACATCAAGACAATTTATGATCTCATCAATTATAAATCCAAAATCCAAGGCCAAAGTAAGAATGTATGGATCTACCAAGAAAAAACAAGTTTTGTTTCTCTATTCATGTGGAATAAACACAATCTTCTAGGACACCAGTTTTAATTCCATTAAGTTAGCCACTGAAGATAAGCACTACAATGATTTATTCTACCATGTGGATAAGAATACAAACTAGGATAGTGATGATGAGGAAGACCCTAGTGTTACAGAGGAAAGATCTAACATCTTAGCACTCAAGTCTGTGGGATTGCACAAGGCTACATCCAACCCACAGTTACTCCCCTGTGTGTACTTAGTCCACCAAATATTCATCTAGTCTAGGTGTATAGATAATATGACTAGGTGTATAGATAATATGATCAAGTCTTTCAATTTCGGTAATGACATTGATTTCATAGTCAAGTTAGCCTTTCAGGATTATTATGGTTACCCAAGCCTAAAATTATTTACAACCAAGAAATTGTACCCTAATGGCTCAAAACAAATAACATCAAAGAAGTATTGAAAATCTAGGTAGAAAACTAGGGGAGGTTCATTTATAAATCCAAAATCAATCAAATCCCAATGACCTAATTCAGGAAGGGGGTTGGAACGGGAATGGCTATGATGAACATGTTGCATGGAGCTGAAGACATCAGCCATGTAAATGAGAAGTGGGTTCTACTTCTATCCATGATCATAAATGACTCCACCACTTCCCCTCTTAGAGAGATCATTTCCTAAAACTTGGATACCCAAATTAAAAATATCATGGCCAACCAAAGAGATCATTTCTATATGATGTCCTACTTGGTTAATGTCATTTGTAGTACTCTAAAATTTACCTAATTTACCAATTAGGATCCAAAATTGAAATGGACTATGCCCCATGTCTTCACAATAGTAAGAATTTACAATTACAAAAAAGATATATAGGCCATTGCCAAGCATTTATACCTAATTATATATAGGGCCATCCATGAAAGGACTATGCCCAGGTTGTTTGAAGAGATCAGGGTGGCACTCAGCACATTAGAAGCTTACTGGTATTATCCAAACTACACAATAATAAGAGTAGTGGGAATTAGGAAAACCCCATTTAGGCTACCTGTTATAGTGATAAAATGGCTAGCTAAGTAGGAGATTGCCTTCTAGCTACTCATAATAGTATATGGACTATGCAAGAACAAGAAAAAAAGACCAATCCACCCCCAATTAACCAACATTGGTTGATTCAAGACTAAGATTTAAAACTTAATTATGGTTGCTACCAAATAAAGTTCCACCTTTATTTTGGAGAAGGATACAAATAGGGAATAAGACCCTACACATTTGACATTCAATAAATGTTTCAATCATAGGGCAGTTCTTAGCATTACATACCATTATCAGCCCAAAGATGGAGACTAGTTCTACCTTAATACAGCTAACAACATAGAGGTGAAGTAAAGACTGAAGGCTATTAATATCCCATAGGTGAAAGGAGGGTTGGATGATGCAGAGTTTTTATAGGTGTTTGAATGTTTGGATACTCAATAATAATCATTAACATTCCCAATCTATGCCACCAACAGTGAGAGGAAAGGTTGACTAACCCACAACTCAGTTGTGGGATACTTCAAGCATTGTCTCCCACTTTGGAGAAAGAAGGAGCTGGTGTAGGGAAACAAATTAAGTAGGCTTCTACCTTATGAGCCCCATCTAGTAGCTCATCCCAAATGAAAAGTAATACCTCAATAAAGGCAGCACCTTAAGTGGGGGTAATAGTCACTTCTACTTTGGTACCAGTAACTTTAGCATCAGTATTTCCTTCCTTTCCTCCTACCAAATAAGGACTAATTATTATAGGTTAGGAACTCATTTTCTTACCTCCTTTATTATATAAGCAACCCTTTAATAAATTTAGTGAGGCCCCAAATGTTGACCATGTTAACCTCCTACCCTAAAGGCCTCTCACCAAACCTATAATTAAGCATGTGACAATGCCATTGCCCACCATCAACCCCTTCATCATATCATCTACCTATAGGGTCTTAGTAATGGCCAATTTTCCCCCATTAATTCCCAAGCCTATGCTTATACCTGGTCCACAACTGCCTAAGAATAAGCCCACTATTGTCATTCCCAGGTTTCCCTGTTCACAACTAGTTCATCAACTAGCACTAGTTCTTGTTCATCCCCTAGCTCTGTATTTATATTATTCACATCCATAGATACCTCCTAGATGTTTGATTTCTATGGATTGACTCTAGTTTATCCATTACCTCCATCATCAGAGCCTTAGAGTGGTTCTTCAGACAAATCATGGATTAAGCAGATGTAATTAGCTATAATGGAGAACCCATATTTGGTCATAATGGACCCCCCATAGGTCATTTTTAAGTTTGACAAGGAGGTTGGGGAAATGAAGAGGGTGATAGGGAGGAAGGTCACCCACCTGGACCAAACAATCATGTATGATTCATAAGAAACCTTGTTTGAGCTGACTAAGATAAAGAAATCTAGGTTGGGATAACAATAATAGTATGAGTAAGACCCCATCTCATCTCTTCAAGCAACTACGGATGTGGTTGTTGAATTGGTCAAAGGAGTGAAATAGAGAAAAACTAACTTGGAACAATAGTACAAGGCCACCCTACTAGAGTAGACCATAAAAAAAGTATAATGGGTCATGGGAAAGATGTTTGATATGTTGAATACATTGGCTTAATACAAGGTAAAGGGAGATGAACTATACAATAAAGTCCCCAAGGTAGAATTTTCATATGGGGCATATGATATTAAGATAATTAGCTTGATGAAGTTGAGCAAAATCAAGAAATATGAGGACATGAATCTGATCCCATTAGAGGATTTGAGCATTGCTTAGTCCTATGTGATTGGTACAAGGTCCTAAACCAGTGGATTATTGAAATGAGGTCCTTGGGCCTATATCTCACACAACAAGGTGATAGATTCATCACCTTGTTGAAGGATGTTCAAATTATGCACCTTGATAATAAGGATGTCCCCACTATTAGCAAGGATGCCTTTAAGGCCCAGTTGTAAAAATTTATGGTAAACTTCTAAAAGTAAGCCATGGCTAAATGAGTGACCTTCAGATAAGAGATGGTATATTTTTCATCCTCTTCTAATCAAAATATGGAGAAGGTTGTGGAAATCAACAAATCTATAAGACCTCTCCTAATCAATCATGATGTAATGGTTGAACTTACTATCAAGTTGCTAAAGGAGCCTGTCATCAATCTAAAATTGATCAAAAGTGACTACATGAAATGCTCTAAGGCTTGGAAAGGGAAAATTGGAGCCCAAAAATAAACTACCACCATAGGATCCATTACCTACTCAAATTCTCTTGGGATATCTTCTTCCTTAGCTAGCATTAGCACTCCTTCTTTGACTACAATTGGTTCACATCCATCTTCTTCTATAGCAAGAGATTCATCATCAACTACACCAGTGGGATCTTAGACCAACTCTTTAGGAATTAAGTAACCATCTATTGGGCTTCCTATAGACAAGAATCATGTCCCAAGTCCCTTTGAATTACATTGTAAAATATTCCTTTATTTGAATAGGGAATTTTCTCTAGTTTTATGACATGAAGGACATCTTTTACTGATATATGTCACCTATCCAGTTCTAATGCAAAGTTATTAGGCCTGTCTACCCTAAGGAAACATAGTACCTTTTAAGAGTATGCAGATGTACACTAAAATTCTTAAACCCTCAAAATATATTTAAATACACTAATACCAAGATTTCCACAAATTTTCATGACTTTTTTATGGCCAGAATTATTTATATTCCCCAAGCCCTAATTTAGGGTTTCACCATACCCTGTCTCAGTTGAGGGTATAAAGAATTCAATTGGGGAAGTTTTCTTCTATTTCAAACACTCCAACTAGGTTATTAAGGTTTTTATAAACCTAAACCACCTTCTTCAATCCTTGAATGTCTCTTCTTGATTGATTGTTCCACTTTTCCTATTTAAAATCTATTTGATTGTGTTATCAAATAACTATCTATAGGCATAGTTATCAGTATAGAAGATTATCACACTTGACAAAGCAACCTAAGTCTCAAAGTAAATTCAAATCCATATAATATACTTACCTTAATTAATTAATATTCTTTAGAATCGATTCAAAATCCATTTATTTACAAGAAACATGCTCACAGTCCAACCTACATTCTTTCTCATAGTGAACAAGCCTTACATTCTTTCTCATAGTGAACAAGGCTTGTTATGAGTCTATATGTGAACAACAGGGTTATCTCCAAATTTCCTTGCAAGTAACCTTTAAAAAAAAAAAAAAAAAAATTGATCAAGGTAAGACAACTCTACAACAACAATTAAATCCATTAATTACTTAGATTACATTCACAAGTAACAATATATTATCACTAAAACAAGGTTTGAAACTGTATTCTGGTTCAGGGTTCCCTTTCCTTCATACCTTGGAATAAAACTACACCATAAACCATCTATTGTTCTCCAAAATACATTGATAACTTCAACCAAATTTGTCTTTAACCAATAAAGACACATATTGTTGCAAACAATAATCCTTTCTAACCCATCAGGGGTCTCAGTGCTTAAATCTGTAAACAAAATTCATTCCCTCCCTTATCTCTTGAGTTATTTTTAAGAATAAACATTATTTAACCTACAATCTTAGTTGGAAATAAATATAATCTCTCACTTTCATTATCAAAACAAGCAACAGTAAAATGACCATAAAATAGGGTTTGATTTCCATTCAAAAATAGCAAAGTTCCTTTACAAAAACATCATCATTTTCTTCATACTATTCTTGTCCATACAATCTCCACTCAACTATTCAAATGAGAATTATGTATAATCAAACATAGTTGACTCCCCTACGAGGCATAACTGAATCTTGATCCTTTTACTACATAGAGGTTGATTACATTGCACATTTTTTTTGCATTTTCTTGTTTTTCATATAATATCACATATCCATATCCATGACATTAGAATTATAATGAATTTAAGAATCTCTTGCAACACCCAAACACTTAGACACACTTGAAACATATTTCCACCTCCATATAATACATCAAAGTCCTTAGAAATGGCTTACAACATTCAAATTTCCACAAAGGCACTTTTGGTGAGAAATACAAGAATTCAAATTTCTTGCACCTTTAGACAACCTATACTTTACCTATGGAACACTTATGACCTCTAACACCTATATGACATCTAATTATACTACTTAATACAAAAATGGATCAAAATTGGGGTCATCATGGGATGCCCCTGCATCATACTACCAAGCTAGAAGAATCTTTGCCATAAGTTTTTGAGTGATCCACTTGGCATATGTTATTATATGAATGATTTGAACCTCCTCATAGAAGTTGTCCACTTCTACTTGCATCTCATAGAGGTGAACATACTCTTGGGCCCCACACTTAGGCCTCTTCTACTTCATCTCCTTAAATAACATACCTACACATGAAACCAACTTGTTAAACAAAACATCTATGTTGCCAACTACTTCTTCTTGCGTTACATATGCATGCCACTCTTCCTCTTCGAACTAATAAACCTTTTCCTTAACTCCATCTTCAATCACTACTACAAGCATGTTATCTTCCTCCTTCACCCATGACTATTTTACTATCCATTCCACTTCATGCACAACTTGTGTTTGTTCTTTACTTAACTCATTCTTATGTGCATTCTTAGATTATTGGATATCAACATCTTTATTGCCCTATTTCTCCTACACATTCAAGGGCTACATGCTTTCTTCAATACTTCATTTTATTTATTTATCACTTCTACATGGTCACCTTGTGCATGGGCATGTTTTATATTTCCCATCTCATCAACATCATCTTCTTGTTCAAGACTCTTTTGCAAACTTTTGTATTCATCTACCACACTTCTTGGACTGCTTGTTCTTTACCTACACTTTCATTGAAAAACAACATATTATAAAAAATATTTGAAGCCTTCATGGCTTCCTTATGGGTTGCCTTCTCACACATTTCAATCTCCAACTTCTTTAGTTCTTTGGTGTTCATCCAAAACCATTGTTCATCCATCTTGGCTGCAATCTCTTCCACTACTCTACTATCCTATTTCACATATGCTTGATTGTCTTGTTTGCTTGGACTATCTTCTCTCTTACGTACTCTCATTGGTGATATGTTTTCTTTATTTTATTAAAAACTATTTGATTCCACTTCATTACCTTGTTAAACTCTTCTCATGTCCATATTTGTAGACTCGTAACTCCTCACATCAACCAACTCAACACAACTCACTTATTCTTCTTTCTTGGGTGCTTTGATCAAACCCAAACTCTCCATAGTTCTACTCCAACATTTCCTTATCAACATCATCATGATTCTCCAATCTTTTATACCTTCTTCACCTTTCAATGGGATAAGCATATATGAATTTCCATCCTACTTAATGGTATATGTGTTGGCTTGGCCATCATGTATGGCATACTTATCAAACTGCCATGGCCTCTCTAGCAAAAAGTGACACATATCTATAGGCAAAATATCACATAACACTTGATCTCTATATTCTCCTATCTTGAAATAAACCCAACTTTGTTCACTTACCAATATATGATGACCTTTCTATACCCATGCAACTCTGTATGGTTATGGATGTGGCATTCTCTTCAACCTCAACTTCTGCACCATCTCCAATGAAACAATATTGTTAATGCTACCACCATCAATTACCAAATTACATATCTTACCATGGGCCTTACATATGCTTAGGAATGGGCTTCTCCTTTGGATTGGTTCCTTGCCTTGATTATGATATAATAAAATCATCCACATGAGTAATGACTCATCCCTTCTTGTCTTCTATCCTCATTCTCCTCTCTCTATTGTTGTATACTTCTATTCACATTCCTTTGACACTTTGCCACCCTGTGTCCTTCTCTATGACAATTTCAACATTGTTCCTTAGATCTATGTCTTGGTCCTTGTCTAATTAGACCTTCATCTCTCCGTAATCTATCATCTACAAATGTTATAACCTACCTTGAATGGTGTTGTCCCATTCCTTCTTCAATTTTTATTGCATGTTTTTGTGGTCTCCCTTAAACCATCTCTCTATTTCTTCTCTTCCATCCTTACTTGTAAAGGTACTACCTAACCTTACTACCTATCTTTTCTTTCTATTTTTGCTCTCTATTCTCTCTCCTTGAGAACATCTTCAATGGCCTACATACTCATCACTAATGGAGCAATCAATTGGGTCATTATTTTGACCAAATCATCTTTATCTATGTTGGCTCTCTTTATGGAGCACTGTACCTAGTTGCCTATCGTACACTTCACTTCAAAACACATTTTATCAAATATTTTCAATAATCAACAAGAATCTTTCCCTTGCTCTAATACCAAAATGATGTAGATCATATACCAAATATTCACTCCCTTTATCAAACTTTCTTACTCTACTTATTTTTGTTACACTTCTTGTCAATAACTCATAAGTTCACTTATCTAAAGGGTTTAATGAATTCATTAACTATTTGAATTCTTCAAATCACCCTAAAATTTTCATCATAATCATCTATAAACCTTTATTCAACCTACACACTTTCTAAACATTAATTCATTTCATTACACAACTTTGCATATAAACCGCACTCTTCTTGGACAATGGTTCAAAGGCTCATTTCCCAAGAGATTCACTTAGTTCCATTTTTACACTCTTTAATGAATTTTTATTACTCATTTGGATATATCATACTCTTTTGAGCATTCATAAACTCACAAACACCTCATAAGTTCTCCATGACAATTCTGCCTTCTCCAATCTCAGTCCTACTAGCCCTATTTTACATCATTTCCCTTATGTACATAATTGTACCTTTTCAAATTTGAAATATAAATATTTATATAGATACCCTTTTCCATTATCTATCTATTCATGTAATTTTTTCTCTTAATTCTTTTATATAACCTTATTTCAATTTCAATTTGTGCCTCTATTTAGGCCTATTATGCCCGTTTGCCCTGAGGAAACATATAGTACCTTCTAAGAGTATGGAGACATACACTAAAATTCTTAAACCCTCAAAATATCTTTAAATACATTAATACCAAGATTTCCACAAATTTTCACAACTTTTTGACAGTCAAAATTGTTTATATTCCCCAAACCCTAGTTTAGGGTTTCACCATACCCTAGCTCAATCAAGGGTATAAAGAATTCAACTAGGGAAGTTTTCTTGCATTTCAAAGACTCCAAATAGGTTATTAAGGTCTTTATACACATATACCACCTTCTTCAATCCTCAAATGTCTCTTCTTGATTTACTGTTCCACTATTCCTATTTAAAATCTATTTGATTATGTTATCAAAATGACTATCTATAGGCATAATTATCTATATAAAAGATTATCACACTTGAAAAATCAACTTGAGGCTAAAAGTAACTTCAAATACATATAATATACTTACCTTTATGAATGAATATTCTTTATAATTGATTCAAAATCCATTTCTTTGCAAGAAACATGTTTACAGTCCAACCTACATTCATTCCCATAGTGAACAGGGCTTGTTATGAGTCTATATGTGAACAACAGGGTTATCTCTAAATTTCCTTGCAAGTAAAATTTAAAAACAATAATAAAAACCTTTAAAAAGGTAATACAACTCTACAACAACATTTAAATCCATTAATCACTCAAATTACATTCACAAGTAATAATATATCATCACTAAAATAGAGTTTGAAACTATATTCTGGTTTAGGGTTCTATTTCCTTCATACCTTGAAACAAAACTACACCAAAAAACCATCTATTATTCTCCAAAACACATTGATATCTTCAACCAAATTTTTATTTAACCAACAAAGACACACATTGTTGCAAACAATAATCCTTTCCAACCCATAAGGGGTCTGAGTGCTTAAATCTACAAACAAAATTCATTCCTTCCCTTATCTCTTGATTTATTTTTAAAAATAAACATAATTTAACCTACAATCTCATTTGGAAATAATTCAAATCTCTCACTTTCATTATACAAACAAAAGCAACAATAAAATGACCACAAAATAATGTCTGATTTCCATTCCAAAATAGTAGAGTTCTTTTACAAAAACATCATCATTTTCTTCATACTATTCTTGTCCATGGAATCTCCACTCAAATATTTGAATGAGAATTATATCTAATCAAACATAATTGACTCCCCTATGAAGTATAACTAAATCTTGATCCTTTTACTATGTGGAGGTTGGTTGCATTGCACATTTTTCTTGTATTTTCTTACTTTTCATACAATATCACATATCCATATCCATGACATTGGACTTATAATCAATTAAGAACCTCTTACAACACCCAAACACTTAGACACACTTGAAACATCTTTTTTCCTCCATATAATACATCAAATTCCTTAGAAATGGCTTACAACATTCAAATTTCCACAAAGGCACTTTTGGTGGGAAATACAAGAATTCAAATTTTTTGCACCTTTAGACAACCTAGATTTTACCTATGGAACACTTATGACCTCTAACACCTATAGGACATCTAATTAGACTAATTAAGACAAAAATGGATCAAACTTGGGGTCATCATGGGATGCCCCTGCATTAGGATCTTTTTTATTTATCTGAGGCATTCAATGGCCTATATATAGGGGTTCTTCCCCTTTATTGTAATCCAAATACAGAATTTTGTGAGATTAATGCAATGAGAAAAAAATTCCTATAATTGACTCATTGTTTCCATTATTATCATGTGTTCTTATTTCTCAAGCTTTGCTAATAATATATAGTCTCATCTCTTCAATGGTAAAATTTTGGATGTAGTGTTTCAAATGCATCTTATTAGTTTGTGTTTTTAGCTAGGCTAAGAAAGTTTGTTATTTATGCTCTATTTTCTTTCTACTCTATTGATAAATGTGTTTAAATCAGTTTACTATGGGTAACCTTTTAAATCATGTTGTCCAAGTATATGCATTATATATACCCTATAATCCTCGCCACACTTATAATATTTTGAGTTTAATCACTAGGATCTCATAACTGTTAGTTTATTTGCATTATTGTTAGAAAGAACCAAAGAAGATGTGTTGGTCTTTATTGTTGCAAATAAAACTTTATTTTCTACCCTACCCTACTTCCTCTTTTGAATTTTTAATATGAATCACTTTAGATTAGTGCTCACTTTAGATATCCATTTATTTGTTTAGAATTTGGGCTTATGTTGGCAAATACAAAGAAATTTGTCATAACAACACAAAGAACTTTAGATAGATTACATCACTGTTGAGTTCTTGTTGTCCCTACAGTAGGGTCTGTTGTAGACTGAAAGGTGGAAACCACGTGATCTCTCCATATAAATTGAGTTAAGCCTTAAGGTTTTCTAGGACTTATATTACAATTTGAGAAATATTATTAAGTTGTTTGCATTATAACCTTGACACAAATATACATCAATACTTTTTAGATAAATGTGGGGTTTTCATGCATCATCACACTCATTAGAGAGTTTAGATATTTGATTCCTAAAAACTACCATGAGATAAAAAGAGTGCATGAATCCTTTATAAATATGTCTATTAAGTTACATGAAGGCATAAATCTTATCAATAATATGCCATATAGGATGAACCCAAACCTCTGAGAAAAGGTGAATAAAGAAATAGATAAAAATTTTGAAGCTGGTGTGATCCTTGGACCTATCACCAATTGCATAATAACATAGCTCCCCCTAGGACCTTGATCCATTTTAAAGGCTCTAGAATAGCTACCATCACTTCAAACAGCAATAAGAGCACCAAAGCTCCATATAAGCTCACTTGTCATCACTTTCAAGGCACCACACAGAATACCAAGGACACTCTAAGCATAGAACCACACCTAAATCATGCTAATAATAAACCAGTATACTCAAATGGAATAAAAAATTTCAACCTTCTTTAGAAAGATATCATGAATTTGCTCAATTTCTCCACTAGGCTTACTTAAACCCCTTGAAGCCCTATTTGGCCATTACAAACCTCATAACTTCCTTCCCTTACCACATCAAGCCATGAAACTCTATATCTAAACTCAACTAGCATGCCCCCTTGGACATGCCAAGAAATATCCTCCAACTCATCCTTTGTGTCATACTTCTTTATTTAGCCTTTTAGCCAATTAGGTCTCCTAAATGACCAAAACTTGAATAATTTGAAATATACTCACCTTTAGACCACTGTAATACTTGCTCCAACAACCCATTTGACCCATTCAACTAATTTGAAGCTTTTATACTCAACTATAAATAATGACCATTTTTTTATGTTTCCTTCAAATCACCGCTCAACCAAGGCATCAAAAATTGATCAAAATGACACTTTAGAACTAGGAGACCTAAACATTCCTTCTAAAACCATTTTTACTTTCAACTGACTTCATTGGATTAAATTGAACATCTGATACAATCAAGAATATCTCCCATATGATCCTTAATTTATCAACCTTCTATTTTTCAAATACCACAAGCCATTATGGCGAAGAATTCTTCAAAGCACTTCATGGAAACACATAGTCATATAATTCTATGTATACACCTACTATCTATCAATCATCTAATAAGAAAAAATTTCTTTAAAACACTCAACATAGCATACCAAAACAAGCAAACTCATGCTACATGACCTTAAAGTCATAACCAACCTCTTAGTCTATTGATCTCTTCATGAAAGCCCTTCAAATTAACTCAAAGGATCAACCTCACCCTCATAATTAAGATCCTGTTATGAAAACTCATAAATTATAGCATCTTCAGATATGTAACAGAGACTAAACAACATACTTACAAGCATTCAATGATCTTTAGATCATTCTCCATTTTTTAAACATCTCATCTATAAGGCAAAGACCCAATGGCAACTCTTGAAATAAAATTCTTCAACCTCTACAATAAGCATACTCAGAACTCTGACAAGAAATTCAGAATAACTATCAACCTTAGATTACTCAAACTTTCTTCATGATGCCATCATATTCCTCTATAACCTTATGAGGTCACTTTGATAACAAAAAAAATAGGACACTCACCATAAAACCTTCAAGATTACTTTCAACAATCTCCTTCAATCTCACAAGCAATATTGTGAAGCTAAAACAAAAAGAAACATCTTCAGAACATTTGGGACTTGAGAACATTATCATACACTTTGATTAGTCACCTTGAGCATTTAAGTTCATCATTCAACTTGTCAAATCACACTAGTCTTATCATATACTTTTTTTCCAATTTCTATGAGTCTTCTCCATGCATACAAACCATTCGCTCTTTACTCAGAAAGCTTCATTAGCTCTCATACCCTCATTAAGTCTCATGGAGATCAATGGTCTTCTTCAAAATGCATAACTTGTCTTGATTGATGATCAATTTCTCCTTTAATTATAGACCTCTGCCTTTCAAGACACCTACACATATTTGTACCTATCATGCTTGTTGACTAAGAGACAATCTTAAATAGGCCCTACCATACAACTCAGGTTTGATCTTGGATTTGACTTCATTATAATCTTTCTTCTTTGAAATTTCTAGTGCCAACATGTAGACCTTTATGCAAACTTCAACTCTGATCTTCACAAACCCATCCATCACTGCGAATAAGATGAACCTTGTCTCCATCATTCCTTAAGCTACTTAGGATCACCTGTAGGCTATCAAGCCTCCTTCAAAGGTCTTGATCTAATACCAATTATTGTAAGTAGCTACTAAAATGGTGGGTGAATTAGTAGACAGTAATGTACATTCAATTCCAAAACCCATTCATCATACATCAATTTGATCTAGCAACATGAACATGAAATATTATACATCCAAAGCATGAACAAGAACATACATCATATGAACACATCATTTATATGGGAAACCCTCTATGGGGAGAACACTGACTCTCAAGCTTGAAAACCAATGGACTATAGTCCTATAAATATATCACAAACATGAGACTTTTAGATCAACATCGACTAATATAGGAGCACCCACCCCTCAATTTAGTCCAATACCTACTAGACTTTTAGATAACTCCAACTAACAAGGAGGATACAACCCCATAGGTGATTAAGCACCCACTCAACCACCTCAAATATGATGTCCACCATTGCTTTTATGTCTTCTACACTTTATGATGACCTTCTCTTGTTCTAACACCTAGAATCTACTTCCCTTCTCTAGGCAGGCACTCCTAGCTCATTCGCTCAACCAAGTCACCCTTTAAACTATTAGGTCTAACGACCTACTCACTCATGAACCTGATAAAAAAACATTACTTATCCTCTTCACCCTCTAATTATCCTTAATGACCTATCTCTTCTCCTTTATTGAGCTCTTTCTTTCACTTTTATCCACCCTCTCCTCTACTTTTTAAATAGGCCAATTAGGCCTAATATATAAACCATACTCTCATCTATCCCATCTTGGTTAGCCAGGATGCTTTCTAAGATTGATCTATATTTTAAATATATCCTAATACATGTTATATTAATGGGACAATCTCTCCATAGGTTGGTCATAACCCAAAACAAACTCAATTCTCCTTTAGATCTCAATTAGGCCTAATGCATTAGCCCTTCATTAGTATATGTTATACCTTGAACCTCTTGAACCATATTTAGCCTCTATTAATGAATTGAACACATCAAAACTACCTCAAATATATTATTTCTCACACTTACATGGGTCCAAAACACTTGGAACTCCAATTTATATCTTGAACCAAGCCATTCTAGCCTACTCACCAATAGGCCTAAAAACACAGAAAACAATGTCTTCTATAACTAAATCACACAGATGATTTTATCAAACAATAACTTGAACAAATCAAATGGATATGTATTTCATGACCTAAAAAATATCACTAAATCCATTAGTCACCATTTCTTAGCCCAAACAGCTTTAAATTAACTTTTTCAAGATGACCACTCAAACTGGTCATACTCAGTCAAAGTATAGTCATATAAAAGCATATCTCTTGTACATGATAGGATGATTTAAAAACTTATAAATCATATTATTGGATTATTTGATTCTTTTAGATCAACCTCCAAAGTTTTTTTTATGTTCTATCAGCATTCATTGGTCTTATAGACCAATCACTCAGGTTTCTATTTCACTATCTTAACACAGTCTGACAAGCCAATTTGGCTTTCACATTTCAACACCTCACACTAACTCACCAGCTCCAAAAAATATGGATTAGATAAATCATATATTTAATAATACCAATATTTTCATTTTATTCACCATCATTTGTCATAAGACCTTAAACACTTCACTTTCCTCAACATGCCTGTCGCAGTCATCTTGACCCAAAACATAGCCATATTGAGCATGACTCCTAACTCCTATAATATCACTTAAAAAAAATTATAATACATGTACAAGATCATACTACCTTCTTATAACATCTTTTAAAACAAAATTAATATGCTTCAATGTCCACTTTGTTATTGCAAACCATTCTCACTGTCATGGATTCAATTGTCTTGTCTTACATAGACTAGTCATTTTTTGAGCTCCTTCTAGCTAGTTTATGAGCACCATCAACACTTAAAAATAAGTTCAATAGTATGTATATGTCTTTAATTAATACCCCAAACCATTTTCTCCATCCCTAAACACCTAAAATCAATCCCTAAATAGGTTCTCACTTTGACTGGCTTTTTGTCACTGTTTCCACTATCTGTCAAATTAGCGATAGGGAAACCTTATTAACTTAGATAATTGACACAAAGCACATAAGTTTCCAAAATGACTCTATATACCTTAATAACAAGTATTGACCTTTAATCTCTAATGACTTTCATGTGTTGACTTAGTCAACCCTGCCTATAACCCCAAAAACTCTATAAATAAGCATATTTATGTACCTTCTATTCACTACCCTGACACACCACTTCCACTTTGAGATGACTATAAGATTCCTCTATACCTTCCAATAGTCAAACTTGGTCAACCAATCCATTCTGGGTCCTTTCTAGTACGTTTTTAACAATCACTCCATTATGAAGGATTATAGAGGGTTTTGACCAGTTTACATTATTAACAAATGTTCATAAAGCTCTATACCTCAATCTAATAAAAAATACTTTTAAATACTTCTTAGTTCCATGTGACACCTTTCCAAAAATTCTTAGGTCACCATGCAAACTCTACACATGCAAATGAGCATCATAAACTTCTTCTCGGGTTAAGAAACCTCCATTTTGCATGCACAAAATACTTCCCAACATAATATCTTGCTTTATTTCCTCCTCAAGGACTAAAAATTTTTCAACACACTTTACCAACCCTGATATACCATTTTCCATTCTCACATAATATCTATCAATTTGAAATCTTATTATGACTGTTCATAAGGACCTCACTAGCCCACCTTACCTTCTAGGCCTAGAATCACCAGGCCAACTTGTCTCTTGAAAGTACTTGGAAACTTATCCACTGAGCTCATATCAATTTATACATCTTCAATCCACTCATTCCAATCACTAGAACCAATAACAAAGGATACATAAGTCATGTACCTCTTACCTTATCAGGCAATCTAGCAAGCTCAAGCACACAAGGCATAGGATGACTTGCACTCCACCTAAATACCACATAAAAGGACTCCAATTTATCTCTCAACCACATATACATACCATGTATTATTTATACATGTTCCATGACATCATCAGAAACCTCCATACAACCAACTACTCCCACAAACTCTCACTAGCAACCAAGACTGAACTAAGCACTAAGATCATGCATATTAAACCACCATGCTCCATCTCACTATACCTAATAGAACACTTTGTCCTTACACATGCCTTATAGACATCAATAACAACACCTACCATAAATATCCCAACAAGGGTGAGATGTATATGTGAAATTTTTATATGCATGCAAGGATATGAATAATCCAAAAAGGAAGGTTCAATGCTAAAAAGACATGAAATGGTCATACTTTGAAACTTAAACCATTGGATGGAAATTAAGGTAATTTTAAAATGTATAGGTGGTAGATTTAATGCACCTATGTCTGTCAAAGTGGAATAATATATTTATAAATAAAAACTTTCAATTTGATAATTAAAATATTTATATCATCTTATTTGAAGAATAAAATTAGGGTATCATCACAATTGAAGTTATAAATGAATATTTCAATATTGTAAGGAGATATAGTGTTTTTAGTAGATATCAGGAGAAAAATACATTGTAGAAGTGAGATATTATTGGTATAGTTATAAATAAGAATTTTATTAGAGGTGAATTATTTTTTAATAAGGTTGCATGTGGTTAGGGTTTGTAACCATGTTAAATAATAAAACATGTCTAGTGACACCTATTGTGATGTAGAAGGAATAATAAATGTCAGTATCATAATTAGTCACCAAAATAAAAATTTATATTGAAGAGGAGGAAACTAAAGTTGAACAAAAAGAACTCTAGGCCAAGGAGTCAAGTAAATCAACCATTGGGAAATGGGAAATGAGGATATATTTTTTTGACCCACCCCTAATGAAGGTTGCAAATGGAATGAATATATAAGAAGAGTTGGTGTCAAATATCAAGGAATGCATGATTAAATATTTCAATCACCTAAAGGAAAGCAGTGTTTAGAAGATATATGTGGAGTTAAATTCACCTTGGAGTAAGTACAATCAAATAACTATTAGGGAGCACCTTGAAGGGACACAATCTTGTAACTATTTAAATTATCTTAGTATTGGGAAATATTATTGAGTTAAATAAATTGTTGTTAACTAAAACATATGAAGGGATACTTTACTTAACCAGTTAAAACATGAATATCTCACATGCACCCATAATTTAAATCACATGGATGAATAACAAGGGATAAGACATCCATGCAACATTCCTTGAGACTAATAATATTTTTGGGGTATAAATGAAGTTATAGTTACACCAATGATGTTATAGCATGATTTTTTGTCAAATCTCAACATTGCCAATGTGGGTATCTATGCATAGCACAAATTTTACCATGGAAAATCAAAAGGAGGATGCATCGTGACCAATTATATACAAGGCTTATTATATTGAAAAAAATTGAATAAGGAATAGTTTTTTAAGGTTCATAGTAGAGGAGATAAATCAGGTCATGGGTGAAGCACACACTAAAGGGGGTACATTTAAATGGGGAATGTATTTGATCTTGATGTTACTAGAAAAAGTGAGAATTATATAAGGATAGACATTTGACCAAACTATGTGAGATTACTATTAGATAATTATATCATTCATTATTGTGAAAATAATATGAATGATCCATATAAGTCAAATATAATAAAATGGTCGAAAAAAAATCTATAACATTTGGCACAGAACATAGGCTGTACAAAATGTCGGTAGACATGTACAAAGAATGTGTAATTATTTGTGATGAAACATTTAACACATAAATATTAAGGAGCAAGATTATAAGTTGAGCATCTTGATGAAGTTTCCATATGTATTATGTGCATACTACATAGAGCGAGCATTAAAAAAGATTCCTTAGATCTCATAGGCAAATGTGAATATTGACAAGATTAACATGGAGAGATGAAACCTTAGTGCATATTTCAGCATTGCAAGGAAAAAAAAATACTAACAAGGATGAATATTCATAGTATTATGCCTTGGATATAAAGCCCACACAATAATGTGTGTTGAATGAGGTGAAATGCAAGATTGAGTGTGTGTTAATGCTTGTTTGTATTACACCTGCATGGATTGATGTTCTACCATTATGGAAGATAAAATAGGATGTTGTGCAAGGCTAGTATGGGAAGGTGAAAAATAAAAATAAAAATAATAAGAATAAGAAAATCACACAAAATTATTTGACAAGCCCAAATAAATAAATTAAAATAGACGCCTCATAGTTTGAGCCCAAAGAAGAGGCAATAAAAAATAAGTAGATAATACACCACCCAAAAAAGATACTAGGCATCCCTCTAATAAAATAAATACTACAAAAGGAAGCAAAAATAAACCTAATAAGAAGATGTGAAATAAAAATCATGTTGAAGGGGAAAAGTTACTTATTATCTTAGAAGAATCTGAGAAGATTGAAGAAGAAGATATGCACATATAAGGAAGCATATCAAAAGAATATAAGGAAAAATAAACACCCTAGATTGAAAATCTAAACCAATTTAATTTATCAAAGAAATTGATGTATTGTCTGAAGAATAAGTAAAATAGACACAAGGTGAATAAATAAGGATAAATTAAAATAGAATCTTCAAAAAATTTAGGATATGTATAGAGTCAATCCAACATTTCAAATTCTAACTTGCATGAGTAACAAAGGTGAGCCTAAGGATAGGCCAGATACCATCACATGTAATCCATGCGAGATAGATAAAAATAAATTAATATTATTAGAGATATAATTAATTGTTAATTTGGTGCAATATAGTTATAAAATAGAGAGAAAGGTTGGGGACCTTGAAGATAGACTAGCTAAAGAGTCTATTAAATAGAATAATGAAATAAGGTAAACACTACACATAATGGGGAATATGGATGAAAGGATATACACCATTCAAAATTAAATATGTCAATTGTGGGAAGGTACTAATGTAAAAGGGATGGGGCCAATGGTTAAGTTGGAAGTATCCATCTAGACATTGTTAAGCGAGCATTTATCACCAAGCACGATCTTATGAGTTGATGTTACATAACCCTCAAAATAAGAGCTTAAAAATTATAAGAGGAATAAAATGAGAAGAATAAAAAACTAGAGAAAGGGAAGAAACAAAATAAAGAAGCATTAGAAGGGCCAAGGATGAATCAGAGAAGAGGAGTGAGGCTTTAAAGAGTCTAATTAAAGAGGTGAAAAAATGGGTAGCAAATGTGGCACATGTTTTTAATGATTTTGGGAAAACATCAACATAATTTGATGCATAATTTAAGACAAATAATGAAAATACAAAATATTTGGATACTCTTATGATGAAGTGGACGTCGAGAAAAAAAGGGGATCATATATTAATTGAATGCATGGAAATACATGGTGAAAGATAAATAATCTTCATCGGAGGATATGATTGGTGATTTATATGGAGAACCAATTACATAGGAGTAAAATGTGCATGGAGATGATACGCAATTACAAAAAGAGTGGATAATTTTGACAAAGTATACATGGAGAAAAGAAATAACATTATTAAGCTAAAAAATTAGAGAGTAATGACAAGAAGTCAAGATAATTTTTTGTCAAGAAATGACTACTTTGGATATGTATGAAAAAAATGTTCAGGGAATAATCCCTAAAATACTTTCATGCAAAACTAAGTATGAGATAATTGAAGTTATTTGAGGATCTAAAATTGGAAATGTAGGGGAATGTTGACACTTGATTTTGGTTAAATTTTTTATAAATAACGTTTAAAAAAAGATATGTTTGGAAGGATGTGATTGGGATACACTCATCCATACTAAGTTATATTGCAATTAATAACCAATAATGGTGTGGAATAAATAGATGGTGCATAGGAAGTATGGTGCATAGCATGCATAAGGAGGAAAATATAAAAAGCATATGGGGATACTTGTCATGAATGTAGGAGAGTAGAATAAATGAATATGATACGTACTATAAAAGGAATAAGCAAGAAATAAAAATAAGTAGGTGGATAATATAGAGGAAGGTATATTACTATATATGCAACTAGTTTCCTGACATTTGGAAAATACTTTGATTTGGAAAAAACAATTAGGGGTCTAAGGAAATCCATAAATATGGACCTTGGCATCTCAGTTGAGTAGAGATAATAATGATAGATTTGTAAGTTAAAGTTTTTTAAAAAGTTGAATAAATAATGATATAGTTATCCTGTGGTTTGAATAATTAGATACCATGAGGTAAAATATAATATCAATTTGAGATTTGTAGTGTTTAAGTGCCTTTTAAAATGAGTGTAATTGTAGTTATGTAGACATGAAATTTATATTTCATGTAAATACTATGAATTGAAAGGAAAGAATATAATTTTAAATGTGTATGTAATATGAATTTTTAGTGCAAGGGTTTGTATGTTTTTAATTCACTATTTATGTCTTTTTAAATATGTCTATACCAATGGATCCTTGGTGATGTCTTATTTCACCTTAAGTGAGCAATTAAGTCCTTAGGTTGAAGTGATATGTTGTGTGGTAATGTTTGAATTTCTTTTTTTTGTGTACAACCTGACCTGTGTGGGTAAAAGAAAGGTTTTTAAAGAAAACACAACAAATGTGCATGAATTTAGAAAATAATGCTAACTAATAATCCCATATAAATCTCCATAAGTAATTACCAACTTATATTTATTATCAAGATCCACAAAATCTAAGGACCGTGGCTCTAAGGAGTCATATGTGTCACTAGTACCATCTTAAATGTAATCACAAGTTGTATAGTAACTAGAACCATCATCACTATTGGTGTAATCACTATCATTGAAATCAAATTCAATAATTAGTGTATCTTGTTATAAGGTATAAAAATATCTATTGGATCATGTAGTTAAAACCATGATAGGTGTTTTATCTTAAACAAATGCTATAAATTGAAATAATAATATCTTAGTGTACAGATGAGCAAGTACTTGAGCTTGAAAATTTTTCACTTGAGGTTGTATGATTTAATTTTTTGGTATCACTTTGGGTAATACCTCATTTTGATGTTGTATGGATGAATCATAAGAAGTGCCTTGAATAGTAATCAATTTTTTATCATGCACAAAATTTAAACATTAATATAATGTGGTTGGGATTTCTTTCATTCGATTAAGCTAAGGGTGTCCTCGTAATGTATCATATGTCACATTATTTGATAATAAATGAAACCAATCTACAATAGTATTAGGACCTATGGTTATGGGTAACATGATAGCCTCAAATTTTTGTCCATGTAAGACCATCATAACCTTTTATAAAAACATTTATAACATTTATATCCTTGTGAATATCCAAGACTATCAATAAATAACATTATAAATATGTTAAAATTTAAACCATTATCATCCATGATGCCTTTTGTTAAATTTAAAAGTGAATATTTGAAATCCCCTATTAATAATGGTCTATTTTTTCAATTGCTTTTAGGAATCTCATTGTGATAAAAAGTAATAAAAGGAACCTCTTTACATGTATCCAAACCACACATATGAAAACATCTAATATATGAGCATTTATAGCCAATAGAAGTTATTTAGCTGCTACCATGTGAACATTATCTTATTTTTTAGTATCACGATTTAGATGTAGATTGGTAAAGACTTTAAAATGTTGATTTGGTTGAGAAACCAATTCATTAAATTAACTATTGTGTCCTTCCACTTTAAATACATTGATATCAATTCATTTTTCAAACTTAAATTTCAATGAAAAACATCTACTGGTAATATTTCCTAAAGCTTTATGATATTCAAAATATGCATTCACATCATAATTCATATTGCATTCAAGCAATTATTTAAGCACTTGTAGATGAATCTTAGCTGACCAAATAAATTTTCTTTTCCCTTGAGGTGAAAGGACAATCATGTCAGGTGGTTGAGATACCATGTTATCTACATTCTTTTTCTCTCTTAGTTTGAAAAGTAATAGTGTCATTAGCCTTAGCCATGAATAGTTTTTTTACCTTAATGTTTATATGTACTAAAGGTATGGTCAATAATCCCATATTTAATAATATTGGCCTCTATATCTTGATGTCATAGTTCCTAATCATGTTACAAATCTCATCAAAAGATTGGTATGTTTTAAAGATAATTTTATACTTGATTGGTTGAACCAAACTTTGAGAGAATACAATTTTTAAATCAATATTAGGTAATTTGTGAGTCATAGTTGTATGCATTATTTTTAAGTTAAGTACATTTTCACTCATAGGATCATTAGGTACCTATTTAAGCTATGCAAGCTATGAAAATGTGACCTTTTGGATGATATTGATTAAAAATGAGCTAATAAACTATCATTGAAAGAGTTAAATTAATGCACATAGCTTTATGGTAGGGTGTGAAACCAATCCAAGGATAATCCTTGAGATTTAAATGGAAAAGCTTAGTCAATAATATATGATTTTATGTAAATTTAGGAAATGAAGCATAGAAAGATTTAATATGATGGTAGTGGTTACCCTTTTTATTAAATAATTAAAACTTAGGTGTGATGAAACTAGTAATAAAATAATATATAAGGACATAATAATCCAATAGATTGTTTAATATCTCATGATAGTAAACTAGGATATTTTTGTCTTTTTACTATTGTGGATTTATCGCACATTAGTTAGGATTTTTTGTTCCTTATTTGTAATTTCTTATATATGCTAGGCTTCTCATTTGTAACAATATAGAAGAAGTTTGGATGTAATATATGATATTTTCTACTTTGTAATGCACATAAGTTTGTAACCATTTATTTCACAGATCTCTACTTTCGTGATGTTTTTTTATGTCAACACTTGATATTTTATGGATTGGAATGATTTAGTCATTATTCATTTTATGGTATTAGAGTATTAGGTGTTGTAGCCATCCATTGCAAGTTTATTACTGCAAAGGTTTGTTCATATATCAAAATTTCTTCTTGGTGGATTCAAGGTGTTTTGTATGGATATTTTATCTATATTTTTTTGGCCATTGACTAGACCATATAGATCCTAGGCTATACCATTATGTACTTATTTTGCTAAACCCATGTTTAAGTTTGTTTTGGAAGCTTTTAAGGAAATTTATGCATGTCTTTTGATGGTTTATGGTTGTACATGCATCAAATTCCAATTCTGAAAGCATAGGGGAATAGAAATATGAATTTTATGTCTTCCATGATTTGTTAGAATCACCCAAGATCAGGTTATACAACCCTTATAATTAAAAACCTACTCATTGGTATGTTGGCACATACCTACCACCTATATGGTTTTCACTCATCACAGATAGTACTAATATGATTTTACATATATGAAACCTATTACATTTAGATAACATCCCTAGCTTTCATCTCATACCATTTGGAAGCATTTTTGAGCTAGTCATACAACTATTTTGGTAGCTTAAATTTTTTTGTAGCAGTCTATCTTCACCATCTAGATAGTTATATGGTTTTATACTAGTTTGAGACCGTACGATCTGTAAATTGAGATCTAAGATTCTACAGCTTGGAATGATCGAGTCATGGTTCCTTTCATGGTATCAGAGTGGTAGGTGTTGCATCCATCCATTTATGAGTATGCCACTACAAAGTTTCTTTTACATGTATCTAGTTTTCTTATTATTATTCAATGTTTGCATCCTCAGTGTCACCTATTTGCATCCTTGTGTGCTCTCTATTGTGTTGGTTTTACATTTTTTTTATAAATTATGAAGTTATTTTTTAGAAAATTATGATTATCTTGTAGATTATTTTTCTCCTCAGATAGGGGTCTAATTCATAAAATAATTTTGTTGTTGGAAAGAAGACTTTGAGAGGTTTCCATAAAGTGGTCATAATAAGGATTCTAATTAGTATCCAGGGAGATATGAAGCTCTAAAGTTGCCCATGCAAATCTATTTTTCTATGATTTTTTTATGCTCGATCAAGGGGGAAAAAACTTAGATCTTATATTTAAAGTGAAAAATCAACGTGAAAGATTGATCTATGTGGAAGATTGCTATTTTCATTTGCTTTAAATTTCCATCAAATCTAATTTTTCTAGATTTAGTAGAAAGAATTTAATTTTTTACAAGCATTTAATTTTTGTGCAATGTTTACTTATTTGATCCATTTTAATGATGGGAAACCTGTAAAAGCTATAAATTTTGAACCACGACTTGAAATCAAGTTTTTTTTTTCAAAAGTGTATGTTTTTTTATTATCCATCCATTAAGGTCAGTGATCTTATAAAATGCACTCAATTATAAAGTGCCAAATTTGGAGGGCCTTACACATTTTGGGGAGTTTATTTGTTCCTTGCCATTATTTAAATTAGGAGTTTTTTTTTCCTGGGGAATCATTATTTCTTATTCCCAACTTCTTCTGTATATTTCAAAAATGGAGCCTTTCAACACCACAAATTACACTATTTGGAAAATAAAAATGAAGATACACCTTCAGCTAAAAGGCTTTTGGATAATGATACTTAGCGACCTTCCCAAATTTACAGATGAGGAAGATATTGCCTAGATTATATCTATGCAAGATGAGGCTCTTTATTTGATTCACCTCAATGTTTCAGATAGCTTACACATTCATATTATGGATGCCACATCACCAAAGGAAGCTTGGGACTATTTTAGTCTTCTTAGAGGAGGATATTGAACTTTTTGGGTTTTCAAAACACTCTCTTAATCCACCTCCGATTCCACTTCGTTATCCTCCTACTAGTGAGGATTTATATTTTAGCGATGATGTGATGATACTTCTCTATCTCCTCTCCTATCAGTGTTATTTTCTCTTCTGATGATGTACTATTTTCTCCTATTATAGTTTCTTTTCATGACACATTCCTGATAAAAATTGCTCTTTTTTTGTCGAGCCACATCTATGGGATGAGTTTCTACCAGACTTGGGACATCTATTTGCAGAACCTACCTTTTTCCTATGCAAGATGTTGAACCACCATACATTATTACTTTAGAGGACTCTACGAATTTTAGTAAGACTACACTTGTTGAGCATTACACTTCACTTCTTATGGGAATTCTTTCAGTGAATGTTCCATGCCTTTCTTCTAATTAGTTCACTTCCCTATCATTACATCCAATTCTTGTGCATGATCTTGCCATACCTGTGCCACACTTCATAGTTGGACATGATTTAGGGATATTTATATTACTACCTCCTTAATCTTCCATTATGTAATGGGTAAACTTCCTAAACACCATTCGCATTCTTCCTTTGGTAAAAGGAAGAAACATTATTAGATGTTGATGGAGATTTTAGAGTCTTCTAATCGAGGATATCAAGATCAACATTGGTCATCTTGTAAGACCAAATTAGAGTATCAATAACTTCATTATTAATGGTAGTTGTCTTACAGGAAATTCCAAATGGAGTTTTGTTTCCTACAGGTTTTCTCTCTTTCTACACTTCATGGATATATTGTACATGAGTACATGATCATGCCCTATTATCGGGACTCATATTATGGATATGTCACTTTGTTTTTGGATATTTTTATCCCCTAGCTTCACTTGAGGGGGGTGTTAAAATAGGTTACTCATGTTTACTAGTTAATTTTTATCTTTTTCCTATTGTGCATTTATCCCACATCGGTTAGGATTCTTTGATCCTTGTTTGTACTTAATTATAAATTCAAGGCTTCTCATTTGTAACAATATAGAAGAAGTTTGGATGTAATATATGATATTTACTACTTTTTTATGCATATCAGTTTGTAGCCCTTTGTTTTACAAATATCTCCTTTTATGATGTTCTTTATTGTCAACACCTAAGATTTTATGGCTTGGATTGATCTAGTCATTGTTTATTTTAACATATTAAGATGTAGTAGCCAAATTAGAATTAAATTACATATTAGAAGACACTCTAGTGTGTTTATAAGTACCATGACCAAAATAGGGAGATTAAGAATCAGGTCCATAATTTCATGAAATGGTAGGAGGCACAAAATAAACATTACATGGAGAAGGAATAGTCATAACTTGAGTAGAAGTAATAGGCATATGTATAATATAGAAGCACTAGGATCACTATCCTCGTTACCTAATGTAGAATGATAACTTTTATTAGGTGAGATGTAATCATTCAAAAAATCATTAGTAACATGTTCTTCCTTAGTTACAAATTTCTTGGCTAAATTTTTTGTTTACATTTCTCTTAAGTTAAGTAAAATGTCATTCTCTTGTTCAAAATGTTCCTTGACACTTTGTATATATTCAGCAATTCTTTTTACCATTTCTCTATCTACTTCATTATTTTTTATGTTTTGAGATATGTTATAACCATTATCATTCATAGCATTGACAAATAAAACATAATCATTGAAAGCATTGGCATTACAAGTGTCCATAGGAATATGTGAAGGATATTTCACAAGTAATATTTTTATTTTGTATACATGTAATATATGTATAATTTGATATATATTTTATAATGTAAGTTTTAATCTAAGTTAATAAAACAAATGAAAGTCTGAATTTTCACCTCAAATAAAATAGAAGAGGTAATGAAACATCAAGAATGTAAAGATTAGTGCTCTCTCTCTCTCTCTCTCTCTCTCTCTCTCTCTCTCTCTCTCTCTCTCTCTCTCTCTCTATATATATATATATATATATATATATATATATAGTATGTGTAAGGGGATATGTTATGTCTTAGAGGTAATTTTGAATATAAATTAAGTTTTGATTATTGAGCATTCCATTTTTAAAGTGTGTCCTATGTATGTCTTATTTAAAAGCTAAGGTATTATTTCCATCACACTCGTAATTTTATATGATTAAGAGTTATTGATTTTTTGGGAATTTTAGGAGTCGGATTGAATTTGGTAATTTATGTGTAATCAACTTTGTAATAATTTATAAAAACAAGACAATGAAAAAAATAAGTATTACAATGAAAAAAATCCCTTAATGAATAAGCATGAAAAATTTAACATCTTATGAGTCGTGTCATAACCATATGAACTAAAACATTTGTATTTCCTTATGACATGTTTTAAGGACTACTACTAACAATGGTTCCATTTCTTTGACCTAGGAAATATTAAGATCATTTTTTGAGTCAAATGGATCTTGAGGGGTGTTTATAATTCAAGATACATGAGTTCACATAAGAATAATATATTAGGTTAGGAGTGAATGCCTTATAAATCATTTATACAAGTATGAGAATATCTATGAAATTTTATTGTACAATTTTATTGAATTACCAGATGTGTGGTTATCAAGGTTGGAAAACTATTGCTTTCGACCTTGTAGGATAGAGAACCTTTTTGGGCTTGTAAACACTAAAATCAAGTATTTGACATTTAACAATGTCAATATTGACCTAGACTTATCCTAAATGACTTGTGTGTTTCCAAATAGCTCTCACTCACCATTTATACACACCTACATGTTATTTATGAGCCAATCAATTTTAATTTTCTATCATTCCCCTGTAGGAATATTCTAATCTATGATAATTTAGATAAATATCCTACCCAAACACTCCTAAATTACTACATTGGCATTTCTAGCTCCTAGACATTAACGTTAACATTGATGTCCTAAGGTTGATATTATCGCCCTTTGACTAGTAATAACTATTTTTCAAAAACAAACCCTTTCCATAGGTTTGCCCATTCACCTAGTGTGTTAGTGGTGATATAAATTACCTAATTGAATTAATATAAATACAAATCAATTTCAAGTATATTGACAATCTATCATTCTCAAGTACCTCTCAATTATACTATTGTATATTTAAGAAAATCTACCCTAGTCTTCTATAATTTCAAATCAAGCACTGGGAATAGTCATCAACCAAGTCTAAAACACAACAAGCCATGCCAAGTTCTAACATAGTCAAGATCAAATATATATTTCTATGTGCATTGATAATCAAAAGATAAATAATGTACATTCACACTAATGGGAAGAACTACATATGGTTTGAATTCCATCTTTGAAGTATTGGATACATAGGTAGTGGTCAATTATAAATGGGGATGATTGGGGTCAACTCAACTCGATCACACTTCCTCATTATTTATAGTTTTTCATCCCTCATAAGTAGACCTAGGTATTTATCTAGAAATAAGCTAATTTTTTGGAGTTACACATGAATTCAAGGTTCATATATCACACACACATAAAGAAATTAGATAGATGCATCACACTGTATGGTCATAAGGAGACAAATCTACTTAGGAAAATAACATCAACCTTAGTCACTACCAACAATGTTTTTCCCAAGCCTAATGGTACCAACCTTATATACATAGAGATAGTTCTACATCTATACAAATCACAAGCCTACTTCCAATTTGTTTCCACTACCAAAACATAGTCATAGTCAATCAATCAAACAGTAAAGCTAATTATCTTGATCTCCTTAATACATTCCATAAATAATAAATTACATTATCTTATCAATCTAGATCAGATACATTCATAGTTATGCTTGATTGACATATATTACAGTCTAAATTAATTACCAAAGTTTAGCCTATTTTGATTCATATTAATCAAAAAATAAGATAAACTTCCTTGTAACCAAACTACAAATATCAATTAGATATTTCAGATTTGGTTACAAGTCGGCTTTCAAATTGCCTTGTAACTAAAATCTGATTTTCCCAATCATCTAAAACCAAGAAAAAATATGCATGATTGGAATATTTATTTTACAATCTCACTCATTGTAAAGGGTGTAAAAGAGTGTTAATTCACCTAATCAAATACAAAGGAGAAGAAAAAGAGTCAGAGGTCATTTACATTGTATAAAATGTAACATGAGCTTGTTAAGCCCAACAAACCTAAAAGACACTGCAATTAAATTCACTAATGACATGTGTCAAGCCATTAATGACATGCAAGTGCCTTTCATGCTACTCTTGCCTATTTAAATCCCTCCATCCCATTTGCCTTCTCACCTTATTTCCACTCCCTTCTTCATTTCTACTCCACCAATTCTCCTAATTTCTTATTAATTGTAGGTACAAATATCATTCAAAAATATTTTTGTAATGTGTGAGAAGGTTGAAAAATCCTTGGTAGTCTTAAAACTTAATATGATAAGAATGGTTACCCTTTTCATTAAATAATTAAAATTTAGGTGTGATTAAACCAGTAGGAAAAGAATATATAAGGACATAGTAATCCAATAGATTGTTTAATATCTCATGAGAATAAATCATGACTCAATTTTTGAGATCCTTGTGAAAGTTGTTGAATTTTCAATTACATGTTTTTAATAGTTTATGAAAGCAATGCATCTATTAGAGTAGGTTACTCATGTTTACTAAGATATTTTTGTATTTTTTCGATTGTGAATTTATCCCACATTGGCTAGGATTCTTTGTTCCTTTTTTGTACTTGCTTATATATGCAAGGCTTCTCATTCATAATAATATAGAAGTTTGGATGTGATATATGATATTTGCTACTTTGTTATGCATATCAGTTTACAACCATTTGTTTTACAAATCTCTAATTTTGTGATTTTTTTTGTCAACACTTGAGATTTTGTGGCTTGGAACAATTTAGTCATTGTTCCTTTCATGATATAAGACCAGTAGGTGTTGTAGCCATCCATTTGTAAGATTTCTACTATAAGGGTTTGTTCATATATCAAACTTCTTCTTGGTGGAGTGGAGGTGTTTTTTATAGATATTTGATCTATATTTTTTTAGCCATTGACCAGACCATACAGATCCTAGGTTATACCATTATGTATTTATTTTTCTAGACCCATCTTTAAGTTTGTTTTGGAAGCTTTTAAGGAACTTTATGCATGTTTTTTGATGGTTTATGGTTGTACCTACATCAAAATCCAAATCTAAAAGCATAGGGGAATATAAATCTAAACTTTATGTCCTCTTTAATTTGTTAGAATCACCCAAGATTAGGTTGTACAACCCTTCTAATTGAAAACCTACTCATTGGTATGCTTACACATACCTACCAGTTGTATGGTTTTTACTCACCACATATAGTACTGATATGATTTTTTAGATCTAAAACCTAGTACAATTATCTAACATTCCCAACTTTCATCTCATACCATTTAGAAGCATTTTAGAGCAGGTCATACAACTATTTTGATAACTAAAAAATTAATGTAGCATTCTATCTTCACCATCTAGATAGTTGCATGGTTTTATACTAATTTGAGACCATATAATATGCAAATAAAGATATAAGATTATATATCTTGGAATGATTTAGTCATCATTCCTTTCATGGTATGAGAGTGGTAGATGTTACAGCCATCGATTTATGAGTTTTTTGCTACAAAGTTTCTTTTAAATATATCCAGTTTTCTTATCATCATTTAATGTTGCATTCTCAGTGTCACCAATTTGCATCTTTGTGTGCTCTGTATTGTGTTTGTTGTACATTTTTTTGGAAAAATTATAAAGTTTTTTTTAGAAAAATATGACTATCTTATAGGTTGTTTTCTCCACACATAGGTGTCTAATTCATAAAATTATTTTGCTACTGGAATGAAGACTCTGAGAGGTTTCCATAAAGTGGTCATAATAAGAATTCCAATCAGTATCCAAGAAGATATGAAACTCTAAAGTTGCCCATGTAAATCTATTTTTCTATGATTTTTTTATGCACGATCAAGGGGGAAAAAACTTAGATCTTGTATTTAAAGTGAAAAATCAATGTGAAATATTGATCTATGTGGAAGATTATTATTTTAATTTGCTTTAAATTTCCATCAAATCTAATTTTTCTAGATCTAGTAAAAAAAATTAATTTTCTCCAAGCATTTAATTTTTGTTCAACGTTTACTTATTTGACCCATTAAGCTATAACTTTTGAACTGTGACTCGAAATCAAGTTCTATTTTTTTCAAAAGTATATGTTTTTTATTATCCATCAATTAGAATTAGTTATACTAAAAAATTCACTCAATTATAAAGTGCCAAATTTGGAGGGCCTTACACATTTTTGAGGGTTTATTTGTTCCTTATCATTCTTTGAATCAGGAGTTTTTCTTTCATGGGGGGTTCATTCTTTCTTCTTCCCAACTTATTCCTTGTATTTAAAAAATAGAGCCCTTCATGTTGGGGATCAACCAACAAAGTTGATTACTATGTGAAAGCAACTAAATGCGGAATTAAACCAGAAAGATAAGTAACTAGAATCAGAAAATAGCAAACAATAAGAGATACAAGAAACTACCCTGAAAACTTGTATTAAACTCTTTACAAAAGGAATACAATTGAAGAAACTTCTTTTCTTCCAAACCTCTCTCAGATGTACAGATCTCTTTCCCTCAAGAGCTCTCTCTCTCAATTACAATCAATTCCAACAACCTGGATTGATACACATATATTTTACAATATTGTTTCAATAAGCTATGAAGATCTATTCCTATATATAATATTAGGAAACATGAGCATACAATTACAGCCATTAGATGCACCTCCTAATCAAGGGCTCAAAACAGTCCTACTAAAGATAGAGATGCAGACTTAAGACTAACACTTAATCCTATCATGCAAACATTCTGTTCTATCCACGAAAATAGATTCTGGACGCACAAGTGACCGACATTGGTCCCTGCCTGTCTGCCTATGACCGACGTTGGCCGATCCATGACCGACGCCAGCATCTCCTAGTCGACTCCTGACCAATGTCAGTCGCTCCTGACTGACGTCGGTGACTATGTAAATCCCTACAACCTACAACTTACTCGTTTGGTGAAGCTTTTAGCTCCACACCTCAATAATCTCCCACTTGGAGATAAACAGCTGCACCAGTACCTGTACAACAACATCTTCTAACTTCTCCATCTTCAAACTCAATCTTGAAGACCTACAAAAGTTGAATGAAGATTCAACTTCTCTTTTGTTATCGGCTTGGTTAACATATCAGCAGGGTTCTTATCTGTATAGATCTTCTCTAGCTTCAACTCACCATCCTCCAATACCTGTCTAATGAAGTGGTACCTTAGCTGTATATGCTTTGTTCTTAAATGAAAGGCTAAATTCTTAGCCAAATGAATTGCACTTTGACTATCACTGTATAATCTACAACTCTCTTACTCCTTTCCTAGCTCTTCCATGAACCGTGTCATCCATATCATCTCTTTGCTAGCCTCTGTGACTACAATATATTCTGCTTCTATAGTTGACAAGGAAACAACCTTCTACAACTTTGAAATCTAGCTAACCGTCGTTCCACCAACAGTGAAAACATATCCTGTGGTGCTCCTTCTGCCATCCAAATCACTTGCCATATCTGAATCTACATAACCATGTAGATAAGTGTTTGACCCACCATAGCACAAATGCTTATTGTTGGTCCCTCTCAGATATCTAAGGATCCACTGAACTGCTTTCCAATGCTCCTTTCCTGGATTGGCCATATACTTACTAACAACTCCCACTGCTTGGGTAATATCCGGTCTAGTACATACCATTGCATACATTAAGCTCCCAACTGTGGAAGCATATGGAACTCTACTCATGTACTCTACCTCATCATGTGAATTAGGACATTGTTCTTTACTCAACTTGAAGTGTCTAGCCATAGGTGTGCTTATCAGTTTTGCATCCTGCATATTGAACCGTTTCAACACCTTGTTCACATAATCCTCTTGAGACAAAATCAACCTGTGATTTTTCCTATCTCTCTTAATAATCATGCCAAGGATTTTCTTTGTTGCTCCCAAATCTTTCATGGCAAATGTGTGAGCTAATGTCACCTTAAGCTCAGAGATATCCTGCATGTGTGATCATGCAACCAGCATATCATCTACATACAACAACAAGATAATATATCTACCATTATCCAATCTCTTAAAATAAACACAATGGTCAGATTGACATCTACTGTAGCCATGCTCAGTCATAAACCTGTCAAATCTCAAATACCATTATCTAGAAGCTTGCTTGAGACCATACAAGCTTTTCTTCAATCTGCACACTAGCTTCTCCTTACCTTTGACCTCAAATCCTTCCAGCTGATCCATATATATTTCTTCATCCAAATATCCATGAAGAAACACTGTCTTAACATCAAGCTGCTCAAGATGCAAATCCTCAATAGCAACTAAAGACAATACAGTCCGTATAGAAGTCATTTTAACTACAGGAGAAAAAAATTCACCAAAATCAATACCTAGTTTCTGTGCAAATCCTTTCACTACCAACCTAGCCTTATATCTCATCTGTCCATTATCACCTTCCTTCAATCTGTAGATCCATCTGTTCTTCAGTGTCTTCTTTCCCACTGGCAACTCAACCAAATCGCACATTTGGTTCTCTTTCAAGGAATCAATTTCTTCATTCATGCCTAGCTCCCACTGATTCTTGGATTCCACCTGTATTGCTTCATCAAAACTCTCTGGTTCTCCACCATCAGTAAGCAATAAATAGAATAATGAAGGGGAATATCAAATTAGAGGTTTACTTACCCTTTCTGACCTCCTGATGGGTGTCTGAGACTCATTCACAACATGTTGTCTACCTAAATTCTCTGAAAGTGATCGACCTCAGTCACTTCTAGGCCTGTAACTGACCGACGTCGGTTCTCTCTGACCGACGTCAGTTCCTTCCTGGCCGATGTCGGTCACTGTATGACCGACATCGGTTCTTGTATTGCCGACGTCAGTTTCTTCCTGACCGACGTCGGTCTCTGTGTTTTCCTGTCTGTGATTATTCTTTCCTGCAAGCTCATTTTGGACCGTCACCTCGTCCAATTCTCCATTGCTCTGCCCAGATTGATTCAGCTTCTTGAGCTAATCACTATACATCACTTTTTCATTGACAACATCACAACTCCTAATTATTTTGTTAGTTCCTAGATTCCAAAACCTGAATCTGAAATCATCAGAGCCATAACCAATAAATGTGCACCTCATAGACTTAGCATCTAGCTTCTTTTTATTTTCCTTATCAACGTACATAAAAGCTTCACAACCAAAAACTTTGAGAAATGAGAGATCTACCTTTTTACCTGTCCATGCCTCTTCTGGAATTCCACCATCCAGAGCTATAAAGGGTCCTCTGTTAATCAGATAAACTGTAATATCCACAGCTTCTACCCAAAACTCTAAGGGCAAACCAGCATGCAATCTCATACACCTTACATGCTCCATTATTGTTCTGTTCATCCTTTTATCAACTCCATTTTGTTGAGGTGTCCTTGGAACCATCCTTTGCCTGCGTATTCCATGCATATGACAATACCAGTTGAACTTGTGGCTGCAGAACTCACCACCATTGTCAGATCTCAGGCACTTCAATTTCTTGCCTGTTTCATTCTCAACCATAGCTTTCCAAATCTTAAAAGTGTCAAAAACATAAGATTTCTTCTTTATACAATAGACCCATACCTTTTTTGTAGCATCATCTATGAAAGAAACATATTACTGTGATCCTTCAATAGAAGCAACCTGAGCCGGTCCCCACACGTCTGTGTGAACAAGCTCCAATTTGTGCTTCTTCTTTGTTGACCCAGTCTTGAAAAAACTCACCCTCTTCTGTTTTCCAAAAATACAGTGCTCACAAAAATCTAGATCTATGCTTTTCAAATCTGAAAGCTTACCTTTTGACTTAAGAATAGACATTCCCTTCTCACTTATGTGGCCGAGCCTAGAGTGCCACAACTTTGCATCCACATCTGAAGTAGATAATACAGAAGGAGAATTATCAGTAATACAATTATAAATAGAGAGTACCTACTCTCTTACCTCTGGCCAATACAAGTGCACCCTTGGTCACCTTCCAAGATTCAATTGTGAGAGTTATTGTACAACCCTCATCCCCTAACTTTCCTGCAGAAATCATATTCCACTTCAGGCTGGGAACATACATGACATCTCTCAACACCCATGTGTTGCCATTTTGCATTTTCAGCTGCACTTTTCCTTTGCCAACAATTTTACAAGGCTCATCATCCCCTAAATAAACTATTCCAAAATCTCCATGGACATAGTCACTAAAATATTCTCTATTAGGGGTAGCATGAAAAGAGGCACCAAAATCTAAAACCCAAGATTCTATATTATTATGCAAAGAGAATATAAGAGCATCTTATGCAATACCTGCAACTTTTGCTTCTTCTTTACCTTCATGTTGATTGTCCTCTTTAGGTTTTGACCAGCAATCTTTGCTTATGTGCCCTATCTTTCCATAATTCCAGCATTGTGGCTTCATGTTATTTATAGATTTGGATCTACCTCTCATCTTTGACTTAGACCTTGATCTCCCTTTCTTGCTCTTCTCTTTTTGCCTTCCCCTGCTCTCAAAACTTAAAGCGTTCCCTGATGTTTTCTCTGTGCTTTTCTTGTGAATTTCTTCATTCAAGATTACACTAACAACATCATCTACTTTTAAAATATTTGAAGTAGATGCAGTATTACTAACTGCCATTACCAAGCTATGTCAGCTCTCAGATAAAGAGCATAAGATTAATAGAGCTTTAATTTCATCATCAAACACTATTTGACTAAATTTAATTGATTTACAATTCCATGGAAATCATTTAGATGATTAGATACAGATCCACCTTCCTGCATTTGCAAATTAAATAACTGCTTCATAAGATATACCTTATTTGAAGCTGAGGGTTTTTCATATAAATTTGCTAAAGTAGTCATTAACTCTACCATTGACTTTGCATGTGATAAATTAGATATCACAGTAGATGCCAGACTCAATTTTATAGATCCAAGAGCCTTTTTATCAAGAACTTCCTATTCTTCATCTTCCATGTCTGTGGGCTTCCTTGAAACTCCACCTAACGATAAGTATAGATATTTCTGATACAGATAATCCTCTATCTGCATTCTCCATAACTTGTAATTCTTGCCATTGAACTTCTCCATTCTCAGTTTACTTTCTTTTGCCATTGCTTCTCCCACTCAAACAGAAATCCCTGTGAGTAACCTGTAATCAATACACACTAACCAGATCTGAAACACCTGTTAGTCAACCTGAGCTCTGATACCACTTGTTGGGGATCAACCGACAAAGTTGATTACTATGTGAAAGCAACTAAATGCGGAATTAAACCAGAAAGATAAGTAACTAGAATCATAAAATAGCAAACAATAAGAGATACAAGAAACCACCCTGAAAACTTGTATTAAACTCTTTACAGAAGGAATACAATTGAAGAAACTTCTTTTCTTCCACACCTCTCTCAGATGTACAGATCTCTTTCCAGATCTCTTTCCCTCAAGAGCTCTCTCTCTCTCAATTACAATCAATTCCAACAACCTGGACTGATACACATATATTTTACAATACTATTTCAATAAGCTATGAAGATTTATTCCTATATATAATATTAGTAAACATGAGCATATAATTACAGCCATTAGATGCACCTCCTAATCAAGGGCACAAAATAGTCCTACTAAAGATAGAGATGCAGACTTAAGACTAACACTTAATCCTATCATGCAAACATTCTGTTCTGTCCACAAAAATATATTCTGGACGCACAGGTGACTGACATCGGTCCCTGCCTGTCTGCCTATGACCGACGCCGGCATCTCCTAGTCGACTCCTGACCGATGTCAGTCGCTCCTGATCGATGCCGGTGACTGTGTAATTCTTGCAACCTACAACTTGCTCATTTGGTGAAGCTTTTAGCTCCACACCTCAACACTTCAACACCTTGACTTAAAATATTTTGAAAATAAAAATGAAGATACACCTTCAGCTAAAAGGTTTTTGGAGAATGGTACTTAGCAACTTTTCCAATTTCACAGATGAGGAAGATATTGTTTGGATTGCATCTATGCAAGATGGGGCTCTTCGCTTGATTCACCTTAATGTTTCAAATAGCTTACACATTCATATTAAGGATGTCACATCACTAAAAGAAGCTTGGTATGTTATTTTAGTCTTCTTAGAGGAGGATATTGAGTTTTTTGGGTTTTCAAAACCCTTTCTTACTCTACCTCCTAATCCACTTCCTTATCCTCCTATTAGCGAGGATTTATCTTTTAACGATGATGTGAATGATACTTCTCCATCTCTTTCTCTCCTATCAATTTTTTTTTCTCTTTTGATGATGTATTATTTTCTCCTACTATAGTTTATTTTGATGACACATTCCTAAAAAAAATTGCTCTTCTTTTTGTTGAGCCACATCTATGGGATAAATTTTTGCCAGACTTGGGGCATCTATTTGAAGAACCTACCTTTATTCCTATGTAAGACATTGAGCCACCATAGATTATCACTTTGGAGGACTCTACTAGTTCTAGTGAGATTACACTTGTTGAGCATCACACTTCACTTCTTATGGACATTTTTTTAATGAATGTTCCATGTCTTTTTTATAATTGGTTCACTTCCACGGCATTACATCCATTTTTTGTGCATGATCTTGCCATACATATGCCACACTTCATATTTGGACATGATTTAGGTATATTTGTACTACTACCTCCTTCATCTTACATTGTGTAATGGGTAAACTTTTAGTACACCATTCATATTCTTCCTTTGACAAAAGGAAGAAACATTATTAGATGTGGAAGGAGTTTTTACAGTCTTCTAGCCGAGGATCTCAAGATCAACATTGGTCATCTTGTGATCCCAACTTGGAGTATCAATAACTTCATTATTGATGGTAGTTATCTTAAGGGAGATTCCATATGAAGTCCTTCCTTTGTTTACATCATTTTAGGTGGGAGTTTTGTTTCTTACAGGTTTTCTCTCTTTCTCCAATTCATGGATATATTGTACATGAGTACATGATCAAGTCTTATTATCGAGACTCATACTGTGGATATGTCACTTTGTTTTAGGCTATTTTTATCCCCTAGATTCACTTGAGGGGGATGTTAAAATAGGTTACTCATGTTTACTAGGTGATTTTATCTTGTTCCTATTGTGGATTTATCCCACATTGGTTAGTATTCTTTGTTCCTTGTTTGTACTTAATTATTTATATAATGCTTCTCATTTATAACAATATAGAGGAAGTTTGGATGTAATATATGATATTTACTAATTTTTTATGCATATCAATTTGCATCCCTTTGTTTTACAAATCTCTCCTTTTGTGATGTTCTTTATTGTCAACACTTGAGATTCTTTGGCTTAGATTGATATAGTCATTGTTCCTTTCAACATCTTGAGATATAGTATCCAAATTAGAATTAAATTACATAGTAGAAGACACTCTATTATGTTTAAAAGTACCATGATTATAATATGGAGATTAAGAATTGGGTCAATAATTTCATGAAATTGTAGGAGGCATAAAATAAACATTACATGGAGAAGGAATAGTCATAACCTGAGTAGAAGTAATAGGCATAGGTATTGTTGACCATTTTTTGGTCATTTAGAGTAAAAAATGGGCACCCCCTCTTTTTTGCATAATTCTTCAATCCATATTTTGGATAAAATCATTCATCAAGGTTCCCTGTCAGACCTGTTCCATGAAAAAACCAAGTGTTTACCTCATTTCATTTACCCAAGTGTATTTAGGGTTTGTCAAGGGGAACTACTTTAGGCTTTCCAAATGCAATTACTTGGTCCCCATAGTGCATTTCGAGTTTTGTAAACCACTTTACTTGTGAAAATTTCATAAGTAAAGTTAGTTGAAAAACCTGATTTGGTCTTGCTAGACCAATTTGGGTTCTCCAAATGACTTTACTTGTTTTGTCTTATAAGTAAAAGCAATCCAGAAACCCAAATGGGTCAAGAAATTTACAATCAAGTTTGTTGTCTTACTCATGAAATTTCATAAGTTGGAATAGGTCTAAAGTCAAAAGCAAGAGGCATTGGAGAACCCGAAAGGGTCTAGAAGAAACATTCAAGTTTTTCAAGAGGCCTTACTTAAGCAACTTTATGAGTAAATTCTTTCCAAGGACCTAATTTAGTCTAAGCGGCTTGTAAAGGCAAGGAATTTCCTTGGAGGGCACTTTGACTACATGTAGGGAAATTGCAAAAATTCTAACGGGTAAGTGTCTTTACGGAGGGCACTTGGTCAAGAAAGAAGAATCTTGTCAATTTTTTAAAGAGTCATTTTCAAAGTTTTTGAAGGGAACCTACCCTTATAAAAGGAACTTTTGGATGGGAGAAACCTTTGTGGAGGGAACTTTAAGAAAGAAAGGATGAAGACAAAAGGCCCGAAGGGCACATGCCCTTTGGGAAAATAAGAAATCAAAGGAAAGAATTCCTTCGAATAAAATATCTAAAGGAATTCCTTCGGACATTTTATCTGAAGAAAAGCACAATACAGAGGCCCATCAAAAGAAAGGAGCAAAGGCAAGCCCAAAAGAGAATTCTTTTAGACAAAATTTCCAAAGGAATTCCTTCAAACAGTTTGTTCCAAGAAATTTGGCATTACCAAAAGCTCGAAGGATGATGAAGGTATAAGAAAGATGAAAGGAAATCATTCAGACATTTTGTTTGTAGGACATGATGAAGACAGGCCCACATGAAGGAAAAGACAAGGAAAAAGGGAAGAAGTAAGCAAAGAAAGTGAAGACCTAAGAGCTCAAATAAGTTTAGAAAATGGAAATGATCAATATGAAGGCCTAAGAAATAATAAGCACATGAGAACTTGAATGGTTAAAAACAAAAGAGAAAAAGCCAAGCCAAAGGGAATAACAAAGTAAAAGAAAACAAGGCAGATAACCCAAAATGCGGCCACATATCACAATAAAGTAAAAGCTCAAAATGTTTTAAGTGGTGTGACAAGTCAAAAGCACAAACCCAAGACCAACTAGACCAAGGAAAGTGGCATAGGTGTCATCAGCAAGAAGATTAAATGTACTTAGGTGAAATAGTCTCAACTAGAAACCAATAAATGGATTGCTTTTTAAATGATAAAAGGTGCAGTTATGTTTTCATGCCAAGATTTTAATGTGCATCCAAGTCATGCCCAAGAATTGAAAAAAAGTAAGTCCAACCATAACAACTTTAGAATGGCTTTGTTAGTTACTAGAAGGAGTAGCACATACTTTTTTAAGCCAAGGACAAAAAAGGTGGTAGTTTAGATAGCCTGTAGCATGGTTTATATATGCAAATCTAGAAAACATAGTAGCATCATGGCCTCTTATCTCAGAAGATGTTTGACTTAGTATGGGTCTCCTTTCTTAGGGATTTGTCAGCTTCTGGTTCCAGCACTCTATATATTATAATTTCTCATTTGAGGAAGGGATCTCTCAGCGTATATGGTGAAGTCCTACAAAATTTTACCTTGAATCTAAGACAAAGCATTTACCTTCTTTTGAGTGTTATATTGAGAATAAATTTTAGTGTTAGTTTTGTGAAAGTGTGGTCTCTTTCTATACCTTCATGTGCTAACCCCAGAAGTGTCTAGTGTTTGTGTTTTCTTCTTTGATAGGTCACATGAAGTGTCTGAAGAAGTATAGGCAAGTGAATAGGCTACATAGCAGTGTGTCTCAGAACACCTTTTGTGCTTTTTTTTTCCTCTCTTATCTCTCCATAGGACCCCATACTAAAATATTGTTGCAAGAAAGGTCTCATTTTGAGTGAAGTGTAGGCTAGCTTGTCTTGATTTAAAGTGTATGTCAACGCTGAGTAGACCATCCATTTGGTGCATCACCACATAGTTTAGGTTCTGATTTTAGTATTTTTCTCTCCCTTTTCATCTCCCCAAGTAGTTAGTAGTAGGAAATATAGGGCCTCAAGGTACATCAAGGGGAGCTAGCCCCTAATCTAGAGACTCAACCTTCACATTTTCCACCCACAGCAAGAGGGATGTATCCATTGTGTCATGTGGATGAAAAGAGCTAACCCTCTCTTCAGAGGGTGCAATCTACCACGTCAAAAGGTATACTATAGAAGCACTAGGATCACTATCATTTTTACCTAATGTAAAAGGATAACTTATATTAAGTGAGATGTAATCATTTGAAAATTCATTAGTAACATGTTATTCCTTAGTTACAAATTTATTGGCTAAATTTTTTATTTACATTTCTCTTAAGTTAAGTAAGATGTCATTCTCTTGTTCAAAATGTTCATTGACAATTTGTATAAATTCAACAATTCTTTTTACCATTTCTCTATCTACTTCATTATTTTCTATGTTTTGATATTTTCTATAACTACTATCATTCATAAAATTTCCATATAAAACATGATCATCAAAATCATTGGCATTACAAGTGTTAGTAGGAATATGTGAAGGATATTTCACAAATATATATATATATATATATATATATATATATATATACTTAGATTAAAACTTACATTATAAAATATATATCAAAATTTTCATATATTACATGTATTAATATATATATATATATATATATATATATATATATACACACAGTATGTGTAAGGGGATATGTTATCTCTTAGAGATAATTTTGAATATAAATTAAGTTTCGATTATTGGGCATTCCATTTGTATCTTGTGTCATGTGTATGTCTTAGTTTAGAGCTAATGTATTCTTTCCATTGCACTCATTATCATTTAATATGAATAAGAGTATTGATTTTTTAGGATTTTTAGGATTCCAATTGAATATGGTAATTTGTGCATAATAAAATTTGTAATAATTCATATAAACAAGATAATGAAGAAAATAAGTATTACAATGCAAAAATCCCCTAACTAATAAGCATGAAAAGTTTAACATATTATGAGTCGTGTCACAACCATACAAACTAAAACATTTGCATGTATTTATGACATGTTTCAAGGACTACTACTAATAATGGTTCCATTTTTTTGACCTAGAAAATATTAAGATTGTTATTGAGTCAAAAGGATCTTGAGGGGTGTTTATAACTCAAGATACATGAGTTCACATAAGAATAATCTATTAGGTTAGGAGTTCATGCCCAATAAATCATTTCTACTCATAAATATGAGAATATCTATAAGATTTTCTTGTGTGAGTTTCTTGAATTATTAGATGTGTGGTTATCGAGGTTGAAACACTATTGCTTTAGACCTTGTAGGATAGAGCACTTTTTTAGGACTCCAAACACTAAAATTAGGCATTTGACATTTAAAAATGTCGATATTGACCTATACTTATCCTACATGACTTGTGTGTTTCCAAATAGCTCTCACTCACCATTTGTACACACCTACATGTTATTTATGAGCTGGTCAATTTTAAGTTTATATCATTCACTTGTAGGAATATTCCAATCTATGATAAGTTAGATAAATATCCAGCCAAAACACTCCAAAAATAATACATTAGCATTTCTAGCTCCCAAAAACTAACATCAACATTGATATCCTAAGGTTGACATTATCATCCTTTGACTAGAAACAACTATTATTCAAAAACAAACCCTTCCCATAGGTTTGCCCATTCATCTATTGTGTTAGTGGTGACATAAATTACCTAATTAAATGAATATAAATACAAATCAATTTCAAGCATATTGAAAATCTATCATTCTCAACTACCTCTCAATTATACTATTGCACATTAAGAAAATCTACCCTAGTCTTCCAAAACTTCAAATCAAGCACTAGGAATAGTCATCAACCAAGTCTGAAACACAACAAGCCATGCCAAGTTCCAACATAGTCAAGAGCAAATATATATTTCTATGTGCATTGATAATCAAAAGATAATTATTGTGCATTCACACTAATGGGAAGAACTACACGTGGTTTGAATTCCCTTTTTGAAGTATTGGATACATAGGTAGTGGTCATTGTTAATGGGGATGACTGGGGTCAACTCAACCCGATTACACTTCCTCATATTTACAGGTTTTCATCCCTCATATGTAGACCTAGGTTTTTAAGGAGAAATAAGCTAATTTTTTGAAGTTGCACATGTAGTCAAGGTTCATAGATCACACATACGTAGAGAAATTAGATAGATGCATCACTCTTTATGGTCACAAGGAGACAAATCTACCCAGGACAATAACGCTAACCTTAATAACTACCATCAATGTTTCTATCCAAACCTAATGCTACCAACCTTGCATATACAAAGATAGTTCTAGATCTATACAAATCACCAGCCTACTTCCAATTTGTTTCCACTATTAGAACACAGTCATAGTCAATCAATCAAAAAGTAAAGCTAATTATCTTAATCTCATTAATACATTTCATAAATAATAAATTACATTATCTCATCAATATAGATCAGATATATTCATATTTATGCTTGATTGACATATATTACAGTCTAAATTAATTATTAAAGTTTTGCTTATTATGATTCATATTAATCCAAAAATAAGATAAACATATTTTTAAACTGTATATTGCTTAAAAATTTCCATACCCTATGTTTCCCTTATGGTTTTTTTCATCCTTCTATCTAGGGTTTTCATATCTCTCCCTTTAGAATTTATTCAAACCTATTTTTTTAATTTTCCCCCACATTAAATTTTTCATATGGATTTGATAAACGAACATTACCTCTAATTTTTAATGCAAATTATGATTGAAATAAGTTTGTATTATTATACTTGGCTATGCAAATGGTGAATTAAATATTTATACAGTAATAATTCTAAAATAAATAATGAACTATGCATAGCCTCCTTTAACACACACCCCCTTGACATAATTATTAAGATAGTTGAGACCATAAATACTCAAAGGGATGCTAGGTCAAAAAACCCTCATATGGATACATTTTATGTTAAATATGAAAGAAAATTGAATCAATTTCTTGACCAAAATCCACAAATGAATAATGTGATTTGTATGTGGCCCAAGATAAATGAAAAAAGGTAGCCTAAGATGTTAAATGTGGGGAATAATATGACCTTTTTGATATTATTCAAATTAATACTAGTCATATACCTCCAATTACACATGTGATATCCACCCAAGGTATGATGGAAACAAAGGCTTCCCGAATATTTACATGCCTATTTGTATGTAGGACACCTATTCCCATCCTTTGATGACCATTCATATTACATCATCTACCTCACCTACTACATGCTCCCTTGAGAAAACTATTGCATCTCTAAAAGATAAGGTGTTACTTTTAGATGAAGGTACATCTCAAGCTATTCATTCATTGGATTCGCATGTGTTACTCCATAATCCATTAAATCCTAAGATATAAACCTATCCCCTAACTTTAAGATTCATAGCTCCTAAACTTCCATTGGAAAATGTGAAGCTAAACAACACCTTCGATCCTTCTATGCAACACACTTATATTGCATAACTCACAACCATTTATTGAATAAGTTATTTCTAAGGATCATCAAATATTATGCTTTAAGATTTTTTCCTATGACATTCCACCTTAGTCATTAGTGTTTTCTTTCCTCTAGCCGATCAGTTTATATCACATTTATTTCTCACCATTAATTGGAAAATATCTTGTGTGAAAGTTTCCAAACTCAAGCAAGGGTCCAATGAGCCAATCATTAAATATGTAATCCAAAATAAGACCATGATAGATAAGATAATTAATCTAATGGTATACAATTCATTACAATGTATATTCAAGAAAAGTTTGTTTGTAGCACTTCATGAGTTAATATTATTCAAAAAGTTCAAATTTTTTTATGAGTTATGCCATACAATGCTAGATCAATAAGTCAAGATCCTTGATTTCAATAAAATAAAGTACACTCCTACTATTACTTGAAACGCTAATTTTAAACAATCCAAATTTTATAATAAAATCAAATGAGAAAAATAATGAAGCCAAGATTATAGTTAACACAATATCATAGATTAAAAATAGGTTTATTTTACATGTTTTATAGAAGAGACCTTTCTCATGTTTACCTCAACCTCCTCAGAAATATCTATAAAATTTAATTAAGTGCAATCTTTTATCTCTTGCTCCATCACTAATGGTTGATACAATAAACCTTTTCCTAGTAGATATGATCAGAATGCTTATTTTTATTATCACTTATGTGTTGGACATTCTAAAAAATGATGCTTCAATTTAAGGCATAAGATACAATGTATTATTGATGATAACACTATTGAATTAGGCACACCTATGGAGGATGTCAGACCACAAAAAAATGGGAACTATAAGTTGAAATTTTTTAAAGATCCATTTCCAAAGTATGAGGAATTAAAAAATAAGGATACTTATGAAGTACATCATGTGTACCATGCATATCCTCCTCCTAAGACATATAGTCATCCAATAAATGGGATTATTCACACACTTAAGGGAATATTACCACAATGACCTATGATTACATTTGATGATAGCAATATATTTGATGATGACTCATATATTTATGCATTATTTATATGACCTCACATCAATGAGCACCCTATACACAATGTTATGGTTGATAATGGTTCAAGAAAAAATGTTTTTACCATGGCACTTCTCAAATCTCTTGGATACACACAAACTGATATACAAGATAAGATGAGACTTGTCAGAGGATTTAATGGAAATACACATGACATCCTTGGACATATTGTGTTACCTCTTTAGGTAGGGCCCACCATAGTGGCTAATTTATTCTTGATTATACCAAGTAATGGGGTATTTTACATGTTGTTAGGATGCCCTTGGGTTCAAAATATTTGTGTAGTACCTTTTATAATGCATCAATATGTCAATTATATACATTACAATTAGGAAATTATAATTCTAGGTATTCAATATGAGTACCCTCTTTAGCTAGTGGTATCTCTTCCTCCACCCTCACCCCCACCACCAAAATAATTAGTTGGTTTTCCTATTTAGAACCATTATTTAGATGTGGTTATTTCACTCATCTACGATATATATATATATATATATATATATATATATATATATATATATATATATATATATATATATACATGTATATATATATATATATATATATATATGTATATATACATGTATATATATATGTATATATACATGTATATATATATATATATATGTATATGTATATATATATGTATATGTATATATATATATGTATATATATATACATGTATATATATATATACATGTATATATACATATATATATATATACATATATATATATATATACATATACATATATATATATATATACATGTATATATACATATATATATATATATATATATGTATATATATATATGTATATATATACATATATATATACATATTATATATATATATATAGATATATATACATATATATATATATGTATATATATATCTATATATATGTATATATATATATATATATATATATATATAATGTATATATATACATATATATATATATATATATATATATATACATATATATATATATATATATATGTATATATATATGTATATATATACATATATATACATTTAGTAAAAAATATAATAGTTTATTCTCCTGGGTAGCCAATTTTACAAAAATTATCACATCATAGAACTATTTTATTCACAGAGGCCCTTATCTGCTATAGTACATCCCAAACTAGTCCCACAAATAGCTTAATATGTTCAATAGTGAACACAGGTATCTATGCATTTTCCTACTACATATTGGCCTCTAAAAAGTCCAAAATATTATATAGCTACATATCATGCACATGATTCTATGAGTAGTGGTGATAATGGTAGCTTTACTATACCTTATTCCTTTTCAAATTTAGATACACCTACACCTGCTACTTTTCATTCCTAAAATATAACCCTTACATTATATGATACAATAACCTCCTATGACTATCTCCTTTAAGGTAAATTTTTTTGGGACCTTTACACATATTCAAATAAATTTTAAATTCCAAAAAAATCAAGAAAATATAAAAACATTCAAAATATTCAAAAAAATCAAGACTTGAGCATGACATTAATTACTAGATTACATCATTTTCATATGTTATTTATCACATTTTTTGTCAATGGCATATTATTTTCATACACACTTTCATTTCAAAAGGTATATGAGTGTGATGTAGGACATAAAATTCATACACATACACGTAGATGTTGGACTTTTCCTATACTTAAGGACCATGCCAATGTTGAAGGGCATCTACTTCCATAAGTTACATTATCATAGGTTATATATTTATATGACCCTTTTACCATGTTAAAATACATACATTTCTTACACATGCCTTTTTAGTTAATCATTTATTACACATTGCTATATGGATATGCTATGAATTGACATATATGGATAGTGTATACTATTTTTCACTTGTTTTATTCTTTATCGATGTTGTTACTTTTGCATGATAGGTTATTTATTATTTTCTATTATACATATCCCCTTTTCCTTATTTGTGGATACTTAGCCTTATTTTTTGCAACATTTTTGCCCCTTGTTTATGGCTCCATAGTCTTGCTTGTTAATGACATCATTATGTCCCTTGTATGTGGCCCCTTATCCTTACATGTGAAATTTTATGCTATTTTGTGGCATTGTGTGTTGATATTTCTAAGATTTTATGATATTTATGTTTGTAGGTGTCATGATCCATATCGCACATCTCCACTCTTATGTTGTGTGCCATGATTTATATCATGCAGTTTCTTAATGCATAGTCTTATTCAAATACAATTACTACTATATATCTCATAGATACATCTATTTAGACATACCACTCATATACCCTTGTATTCCATATGTTACATATGTGAATTGATGTTATATAGATTACTATGATGACATATTATCTTGATTTTAGATGATATTATCTTTATATATGACATTATATAACTAACCTCTCTTTTGAGATGAGTGACTTACAATATTAGTCCCTCACCTCAAAAGGGGGAATATTAATTGGATTTTTCATAGATACTAAAGCTTTCATGATCATATTTGGGTACAATTTTTAGATTATGATATTGCTATCAGGGTTGAGCTGTGTAGTTTTTTGAGCCAAACTCATTGACCCATGTTTCATGAGTAGTGGTTCACACAAACCTATCTCTCATGAGAATGAATGGTCCACTTTGCACTCATTTCATCTAGGTGATGCTCACAGTGGTAAATCATTGGGCATTCTCAGGAGGTCACCCATCCCAATACTACTCTAACTCAACTGTGCTTAACCATGGAGTTTCCTCCAAGGTTAAGCCCACTTGGCTTTCTACCCAATTTGCAAAACCTTCAACAAGTGGTGTGCCTTATGAACCATTCATTATAGATCCCCTTAAGCTCATAAATTGATAAGTAACAGGTATTTTCCATAGTGAGTCAAATTATGATATTGCTATCTGGGTTCAACTGTGTAGTTTTTTAAGTCAAACTCATCGACCCATGTTTCATGAGTAGTGGTTCACATGAACCCATCTCTCATGAGAATGAATGGTCCACTTAGCACTCATTTCATCTAGGTGATGCTCACAAGGGTGAAACATTGGGTGTTCTTGGGAGGTCACCCATCCCAATACTAGTCCAACTCAAGCGCACTTAACCATGGAGTTTCCTCCAAGGTTAAGCCCACTTAGCTTGCTAACCCATTTACAAAACCTTCAACAAGTGTTTTTCCTTATGAAACATTCATTATATATCCCCTTAATCTCATCAATTTATAATTGGACATTCATTCTCGTGAGAAATGGGTTCATGTGAACCACTACTCATGAAACATGGGTCAATGAGTTTGACTCAAAAAACTACATAATTGAACCCTAATATCAATATCATAATTTGACTCACTGTGAAAAATATATCCTAATTTTCAATTGATGAGCTTAAGGGGATCTATAATGAATGGTTCATAAGGCACAACACTTATTGAAGGTTTTACAAATGGGGTAACAAGCTAAATGGTCTTAACCTTGGAGGAAACTCCATGGTTAAGCGTGCTTATGTTGGAGTAGTATTGGGATGGGTGACCTCGTGAGAACACCCAATGATTCACCCCTATGAGTATCACCTAGATGTAATGAGTGCTAAGTGGACCATTCATTCTCATGAGAGATGGGTTCGTGTGAACCACTACTCATGAAACATGGTTCAATGAATTTGACTCAAAAAACTACATAGTTTAACCCTGATAACAATATCATAATTTGACTCATTGTGGAAAATACATCCTAATTATCAATTAATGATCTTAAGGGGTTCTATAATTAATGGTTCATAAGGCACAACACTCGTTTAAGGTTTTACAAATGGGATAACAAGCTAAGTGGGCTTAACCTTGGAGGAAACTCCATGGTTAAGCACACTTGAGTTGGAATAGTATTGGGATGGGTGACCTCCAGAGAATGCCCAATGCTTCACCCCTATGAGCATCACCTAGATGCAATGAGTGCTAAGTGGACCATTCATTCTCATGAGATATGGGTTTGTGTGAACCACTATTCATAAAACATGGGTCAATGAGTTTGACTCAAAAAACTACACAGTTAAACCTTGATAACAATATCATAATTTGAATCGTTGTGGAAAATACCTCCTACTTATCAATATATAGATTTTAGAGTTCAGATATGATTCAAAAATTAAATTGGAATAATTATTTTAAATATTCAAACATATATTTAAGGCATATGTAGGTAATATGTACTACATGAGGGGAATTTTTAGATTGATAAATTCATATACATTTAAGGGTATGTGCAAGGCACATGTTCTCCATTTTATAGGACAAATTTAGTTAAGCATGTTATTGGTTCATGCACACATATACACCATTTTAGATTTCAGTCAAACATGATGTTGGTTCATGCACATTATGATAGTTTACAGTTGACACCAATTCAATGGGGAATGATGTTGGTTCACGTACATTTATAAATTTTCACCTTTGTAATTATTTACCAATTATTTTCAAGTACTTTCAAGTGTGGAGCAAAATTTATTCTAAAATTACATTTGCAGTAGTTGATTCATGATTTTTAGGCAATTTATATTAAGGTTGAGTGACACTCAATAGCCATAGAATTATGCCTAGCAAACCCATTATGTGGTTCTCACCTTATCATCTTGGGGTTACAATATTGTTGTTAGATTAGTTACGTAAGTATTTGGGTATTTTTTTTCCAATCCATGGTCCTTGCCTTAGTTAATTTTCAAATTGGGAATTGATCACCCTTAACCTCACCATGTTCTCCATGTGACTCAAAAAGGAAGAATAATTATCCAATGCTTCAATAAAGAGGAATGATCCACAAAAAATTACAAGGAAATAAGGTTTACTCACATATGGTGCACTCTTTACATGTTATTTCAAGTTTCAAGCATAACTCAGATTTTTAGTTTCATTATGTGGACATTAATTACTATGTTTTCATTGTAACTTTTTCTTGGAGTAACTTGCACATTTGGAGCCTTCTCCCAAAGATAAAGTGTGTTGTACACACTCAAGTATATCTTAATCCTTTTACTCTAGTATTTTTATTGCATTATAATTATAGAATAAAAGGGGCCTTGTGTAGATAATAAAATCCTATATTTGACACTTTACAATGCCAATATTGACCTACACTTATCCTACCTAACTTGTGCATCTTCAAACAACTCTCACTCGCCATTCCCACATAATTTCATGATAATTATGATCCTAATTCATTATTATTTGTTATAATTCACCTACATGAACATTACAATCTATGTTAAATCATTAAAATATCCTACTCAAACATTCCCAAAATACCATACTGGAATTTCATCTCCCAGACAACAAAGTTAAGCTCATAAAATAACATTGATGTTATCATCTTGAGGTTGACATTACCACTCATCACCTAACAACAAATATTTTTTAAACTTAAACCCTCCCATAGGTTGGTCCATTCACCTAACATGTTGGTGGCATGGGAAATTACCCAATTAAGTGTGTATAAATACAAATCAATATCAATCATATTCACAGTATGAAATTATCAAGTACCTCTCAAGTATATTACTACACAATGAGAAAATATTCCCTATTATTCCCAAATTTCAAATAAAACGCTAGGATCAATCATCTTCTAAGGCTTAAACACACAAAGTTAGGTTAAGTGTCGATATTATCAAGATCAAATCTAAATTTCTAGGTGCATTTTATGTATAAATAACATAATTACATATCAGACTAAGGGGAAGAACTACATTTGGATAGACTCCCCTTTTATGAATATTTGATACATAGGTATCTTTCAATCATAAATGAGGTTAATTAGGTTTAGCTTACCCCAATTACACTTCCTCATTTTTTATAGGTTTTCATACCTTATAAGTATACCTAGGGTTTTAAGGATATGAATGGTTATATCTAGATTTGTGCATGTAGTGTAGGGTCATAGATTGCATATACAAAGACAAATTATATGAGGGTACAACAAGACAAATTTACCTAAGATAGTAATGTTAGTCTCTTTCACTATTATCAACTTTTTTACCTATGATTGATAGTACCAACCCTACATACACAGACATAGTTTTGGATCTGAAAAAATTATAGGGTGACTGTCAATCTATTTATAATACCAAAACATAATCACATTCAATCAACCAAATAGTAAATCTATGTATCTTGATCTTATTATTACTTTTTATAAATAGTAAATTACATTATCAGATAAGTTACATTAACATTTATGCTTGATTGCCATAAATTAAAATTTAAAATAATTCTACAAGTTTAGCCTATTATGATTCACATTAATCCAAAAATAGGGTAAATAGAGATGAAGAGAATTTGCAATGGTTGCATAACCAGACACTAAGTGGACACATGTTATCAATCATTGGATGATAACTACCCTTGATGGTTATGTTTCTAAATTCATTATGCATGGATATATTATGTTTGAGGTTACATGTGATTTATTTGTAAGAGGAATAAGAGGCATATTATTAAATCAACTTCCACTATTATTGAAGATACTATCCATGGAAAGGACATGGTGTTGATTATAATTAAGATGGAGTAGTCAAATAGGGGGTTTCAAGGAGAAGAAAGGTTATTTCTAAATTTTTACATGTAGTTGAGGATCATAGATTGCACATATAGAGACACATCACATGAGGGTACAATGAGACAAATATATCCAGGACATTAATGTTAGTCTTAGTCACTACTATTGACATGTCTATCTAGGATTGACAGTACCAATTCTGTGCATAAAGAGACACAGTTCTAGATCTAAATGAATTAAAGGCTTATACTCTATCCCAGTGCTAAGACATAGTCATATTCAATCATTCAAATAATAAATCATGTATCTTGATCTCCATAGTAGTTTTCATAAATACCAAATTGCATTGTCAAATCAATCTATATCAATTACATTCAAATTTATGCTTGATTACCATAAACTATCATTTGAATTAATTTTACAAGTTTAGCCTATTATGATTCACATTAATCCAAAAATAGGGTAAATAGGGACAAAGAGAATTTAGAATGGTTGCATAACCTAGACACTAAGTGAATGCATGAAATTGATCATTGGATGATAACTACCATTGATGGTTACATTTCTAAATTCATTATATATGTATACATTAAGTTTGAGGTTACATATGATTTATTTATGAGAGGAATAAGAGGTACATTATTGAAGCTAATGCCATTATTATTGAAGATACTAGCCTTGGAAAAGGCCATGGTGGGGATTCCAATTGAGATGGAGTAGTTAGATAGGGAATCATTGGGATACAAACTAGAGGAAGATGAATGAAGGATAGGAGAACCAAAGACACTAGAAAACTTGAAGCCTGAAAGGAAATATGGACCAATGGATGAAAATAAAATATAAGAGGCTAAAAATATTTTAAGGATTTAGTGGGATCTATGAAAACATAAAATATAGAGCAAGTAAAACACTATGAAATATGAAAGGCTAAAGGTAACTACGAGTAAGAGTGGTATAAAAACTACATCGAGAATGAGAGGAAGCAAACCTCTAGCAGATAATGTTGATTACATAGTTTGGAGAGATCTGAAATAGACCAAATATAATGTATAAACTATCTAGGAAAATGAGATCAAAGGGGGAAGAGAATGGAGTATCAGTATAGAGGATATCAAAGATAAGTTAGAGCAAGTCAATAGTATATTTACCAAGTAGATACAAGGTTAGAAAATGTATGTGGAATGGGAAGGGCATTCTTCCCACAATGCAGTTTTTGAATAAGGGTTAAGGTTAGGTTTAAGGGTGGTTATGATTCACACTCTATGGTTAGTTCATTCAATTTTCAGGGATGCATCCTTTATGCCAATAGAAATTAAATAAATTAGTAGGCTAGAATCATTTAATGAGTTTATAGTAATGAGTAAGTGTTTGGATAAGCCTCTTGTATTTTAAATATACAAGATAGAAATTGATAGTTAAAATAACATAACACCTACTTCAGTTGCACCGAATGTACCTGAGTATAGAAATAAGCTCACATGGAATAATTAAATCACCCTAAAATACAAAGGAAACTATTCCACCTTTAGGGATAATGACACTTCCTATTAAATATTTTATTATATTACACATGTATGATGGGTATACATATCTAGATAAATATTTAGTAAATTGTGAAATTAAGTGGCAAGCAAAGGGATTCATAGTAGATGAGGCCAATCATTTCAAGATCTAAGGAACATTGATAGGCCAAGCTATATAATTCATTTATAAAAATAATTTCACTAATTTGTCATCTAATGAGGTCAAAGATAATTTTATTGGAGAATTCAAAATGCTGGAATTGCACAAGCTAAACAATATAAGATCTTAAATAAATCAAATAAAATCCTACAGAATCTAAGTGGGATTATGATCATAAATTCTCTAATAATACAAAAATTTAATTATCTTCAAATTCTAGGACACTAATAAGGATGTGTGGTTTTTTAAGGGACTACAAATAAATATCTTGTTTATGATAGCTCAAGCACAATTTTATAATAAATATTACACTAAGGCAACAATGATAAGGGTAGAGTAAAAAAAATGGAGAGTATCCTAGCATTAGTTCAAGAAGAAATGATAAAATATAAGTCATGATTTGTAGAATGAATGAAATTCAAGGGGAAGTAAACAAATCTTGGTATATGGTGTATTTAATGTGGATAGGAAGGGAACAATTGTAGTGAGTTCCCTTGAATCTAGAGAGACTTTTATGCATTATATCACACATGGGATGATGCCACTTATAATTTTCATCTTCTATAGGAGTATGTGCATCAACCAAAGAGTGTGACCTAAAAATTATACAAATCCCCTAATCATGATGACAATAATTATAGATATATTTAGGAGTTTGGTGATGAAATTAATAGAAATATATTTATAATCATTATGAAATAGTCTCCAATGACATAACCCAATTTAGTAGTTTTGAAATGAAAAATGTTGTAGCAAAGAGGATGGGTTACATTAATAATTCAACCTCAACTAGGATGGGCACCTATATCACCACAGTACCAAAAATGATGGACTTCAGTATCACCACAACATAAAACAAGGCGGATGCCACCATTACCTCATTATTAGCAAGGATGATCTCCATGATCACCATAACAATAATAGAGTCAGGTACCAAGTACAAAATAATGTCAATCTAAATTCACACTTCCATCCCATATGAGATAATATGGGGGATATTCAAATCCTTCATAGGGTCAGGGATCACCCGAAAGGCAAGGAGGCTATCAAGGTGGCTACCAAAACCAAAGGTAGAGGAATATACTATTACAATAATGTATCACTTGCTACTTATGTTGAGAATGAGGCAGATCATAAGAAATTATCCTTGCGACCCTATCGAGAAGCTTATTATTCTTGATGTATAATTTCAAGGCAACATAATACAAAATATTCCCTAGTGTTAAAAAAATAGAGAAAAGATGAAACAGTGTGCAACATTAACAAGGTAACTATCTACCATAAAGAGAAAGCCTTTGTATAGTTTGTCATTATAAATGAACATAAATAACAAGGCCTTCCTCCTCTATGCATGCCTATAGAGACTCCTATTAAAAAGGTAGTGAATACAAGCACCCAAACTTTGTAAGGAAAAAGGTCTTCATAAATGAAGTAGTGCAATTATTAAGGTCAATAAAAAATAAGGATGTGAATGAAGAAGATCATGTGACAATAAATGCCCAAATATATGGGAAACTATTAAAAAATGGAATTTTCAATGCCTTGATAGACCTTCTAAAACTGGTAATAACCTTATGCAATGAATATATTTCTCAAAATATAACAAATTTATTATATAATTTGTTAGACTATGTAAAGAAAGGACAATAAATAACAAACAAGATGGTCTAATATGTGAAGACTAAAAATCCATGGGATATGGATGCAAGGATGGATATTGAGAAAATAGGGTATGAGATGCCAAACTCTATGTTTGACATCGGTAACATAGTGAACATGATTCCTAGATCCACCTAAGAAGCTATAGAAAGGTTAACCTTAAGTTACATCCTTGTTACTTTGACTCTCATGGACTATGGACATGTCAAGCCTATTGGAAGGATTTATGATGTGGGGATAAAGGTCCTGGACCTTAGTTTGCATGAGGAATTTTATATAATTGACATGAAAATAGATGAAACTCATTACCACATATTGATAAGAAATAAATGGGCCTATTATGGTTATATGACCATTAATATAGTGGAAAACCAGTTGGAATCACACCAAGATGATGTTAACATTGCCATACCCTTAAATAAATTAGAAATCAAGTCATATATGATTATGAAGGAATTATCTTCCCATTATGCATATAATGCAAAACTTTAATGTAAGGTGGATATAGAGCCTAAAATGGAAGTAGTGCATGATATAAATTTTTTATCTTTATCATAGCCTACAAGAAGTTCTAGTGTTCAAGAGAACATATTTACTATGGAATCAACAAATTAAAATATCACCAACACTCCCACAAATATTGAAGATAGGGTATAAATTACCATATGTACAATCACCGATATGGTTGGATATTAAGGACATTTATCACTCAGCTAGAACTATGCAGGATTATATTGAACCCATTCAGGGAGGTGAAATACCTTGGAAATATGAATCATCTATCAATGGACACTCATATTTGGATATGATTAATCGTATATGAGGATACCATGAGACTAGGCTAATGCTAATGGTGTTCACAATAGAATGATAGACCCTTGACTATTTTGATACAAAATACTTAACAGGATTTACTCACTAGTTAGAAGAATGTGTTTTAGAACAAGAGATAAAGGTGAGTGTATTGCACTAGGCATTAAAATGGGTCATAATGAGTTGGTGGGTTGTTCATAGATAAAAGGAACTAAATTGGGAGTTAGCATGAAAAATGATGCATGTTATATTTTATATTGTACCTAGTCTATCATAAAATGGCCACTATTTTAAGAAGGGTAATGCCTAGAGTTTCATGTCTAATCATATGTCGACATGTATCAATGATAAAATATTGAGCCAAATTATTGGTTACATATTATTCAAATAACCTTATCTCTTATACCTATGGCTTGGTGAATACATTAGGAGCATATAAGAGAGACCAATACATGGCCATAGATTTAGTAATATCTCATTCAAACCTTTGTCCTTGAATATGAGAACCCTATGGTACATAAGGATTTATATAAGACAAAAATATTTGTGTGCCATGGAGGAATATATGATATTACACCTATAGCTAAGAAAAACTCCCAAGTTGAAGCTAATAAAAGTATTAATGAAAATATAGAAGAGTGTCAACATGCTTGGGAGTAAAAGGGGTTCATTATTAAAAATTTTAATAGGATCTGAAATAGTTTGAGCTGATCCTCACAACCACCAAGTGAGGAAAACATGGATAAAGGGGTTGTTTGGTCTATAATGTAGCATGAATCTCCCAAAGAAGAAATATGTAGATAAATATGATGAAGAAAATATGTTCAACCTCAATATTATCGAACAAGTGGGCTAGATAAAAGTAGTAGACTCCATGATATTTGAATAAAATAAATTTTATTAAGATCCTATGCTAAAAATAATGATAATATTGATACAAAATAAGTCTCAAAGATGGCACCAATTGGGGAATATTGGATACAATAACGGGTGTCAAACATTATACAGTTACTAGAATATGAGGATGTTTTCCCTATAAATTTTAGTGAAGTCAAGTGTGGGAACCCTTCATTGGGGGATATTGACATTGATTTGAAATAGTGTGTATGCCTAATAAATAAGAAACCTTACAGGCTAAATCCAAAAATGAATATAAAGGTCAAAGTGGAAATTGACCCCATGGTGGAAGCCAAAATAATTTATCAAAAAGAAAATTTAGATTAGGTAAGTCTTATGGTGATGTAGTCAAACAAAATTGGGTTAATCAAATTCTGTGGCGAATATCACACACTAAATAGTGCATTTATAAATGATATATTGCCTATTCTATTTACCAATGAGTTGATCTTGTCATAGGTTATGAAGTTTATTATTTTATATATGGATTTAGTAGATATCCCTAGGTTTCTATAATAGTGGAATTTCATTATATAACGACCTTCACAATCAAGTGGGCATATTTTGCCTATAGAGTGATGCCTTTCAGGTTTAATAATGCACTAGTTATTTTATCTCAAAACATAATCACAACATTCAATGACTTCATCTATGATTTCCTAGAAGTATATTTGGATGATTGGGAAGTCTTCTCCTTTTTCAAAGAGCGTTTTTCAAATATGTGCTTAGTGCTGGAAAGATGTAGGGCAATACACATCTCACTAATCTCAAGAAGTGTTTGTTATTCACCATGTTTGATGTGCTATTGGGACATGTGGTATGCAACGATGTAATTTTTATGGATCATGCCAAAATTGCATTCAAAGTAGGATTAAATCCACCAAAAAATATTTGGATGTCTGATCTTTGTGGATTTCAAGTTTATCCAAGGCTATGCACTCATTATAACACCTCTATAAGAGTTTAATCATAAGGAAAACTAGTTTGAATGGGTTCTAAAATATCATAATGCATTCACAGAGTTAAATAAATAAACAATCATGGATATAATATTTGTCCTTCAAAATTAAAGTAAAATATTTCATGTTCACGTCAATGCATCTGAGTCAATGATTGGAGCTATACTAGCACAACCAAGAGAATGAGAATTAGACCACCTAATCCACTTTACAAATCACATGTTGTATTTTGTTGAGAAAATCTATGTTATGATAGAAATAGAAGGTTCGGCTAAGGTTTTCACATTTAATATTTTTTGTTATTACTTATTATCCACCCCCTTGAGGTTTTAACATATTGTCAGGCATTACAATATGTGGCCAATAAACTACTATAGAGAGGAAGGATTTCAAGGTGGTTGATGATATTTAAGTAACAATATTTAAAAATAAATGTCAAACTATGAATGGATAATGTATGACTAGACCACCTCAATAGGATACAAATAGGGGAGGATCTATAAGAGTTACAATACAATTTTCCAGATGCTCATCTAATCATATTGATTATGATTTTGATATAACTGCAAGAAATAAAAAAACTTATACAGCATGGTGCATTGATATAACACTAAATTAATCATGATAAGAAACAATTAGTGACATGAGCCTGACCTCTTAACATCATCAATGGATTTATATACGAATTGGGTAAGGATGATATCCTTCATAGGGTGGCATTGAATCACATGGGATCATAGGTATTATACGAAGCAAATTATAGCAGGATGAAACTTCATGATAAGGGTTGTTGAACCTCTTAACTTAATAATATCAATCCAGGGTTGGTGTCCAAAGGTTATGTGCAATAGGTAAAATAAGACTTTTAAGTAATAGTTCTATCCAATTACAATTTAAAATAACTCTCAATTCAATCAAACTTAAAATATTAATATAAAAACAAAACTAAATTAAATCAAATATACTTTTAAGAAAATCTAAAATAAAAATTCAAATGTAAATTCTGAAATGAAAAAAAGTAAAGTATTTTTTGTAAATCTTAACACACCACACACACCTGTTTATCTAAAGAAACACTAATGATGAAAAGAATTATTAAAACTAAAAATGAACATAAACAAATCTAATCTAGAAATACCACAAAGTTTGTCCTTCTTCCTTGGGTTTAGTGGGCCCTTGTTCCACCTTTGTAATAGGAATATAAATAACTAATAAAGAAACTTTGAAAATTATTGAATGCCTCAAATTCTTATTCAATCTTATTGGTACTAACTATGAATGAAAAGGTTGTATTTATAATGTAATATATTCAACAACTTCTTAATTAGGACTAACAACTTAAAACAATAATTTACAACTAATATTTTAATCTAGGAAAATAAATCAAGTTACAATTGATTTCTTAATCTAGGCTAACAACCTAACAAATCAATTTACAACTTAGATTTGCATTATTGACAAAACAATACCTCTCCATTTTATTAGGAGAGAAGAGTGGAAATTGCTAGATTCATGGATCCATTATCCTTTATTTTGTTGGAGAGAATCAATTGTGATCAATTTTAGTTTTCTTTTGATGTTTCCAATAACTTGTCGCTGAGCTATCCATAGTGGTTAAAATACTATAAATATCATACTTATTTATGAAAATGTCTATTATTTGAAATACTATATATAGCTTTATAAATATTATTTTAATTATATACATGCATTACTTTTGGAGCTTCATGTATGGACACTTGGAAGCTAATTGTATGTGTACTCAAGAGCTTCTTATAGGACTATTGTAGATCTCTGGAACTACCAATTGTACATCTCTAGAGCTAGTTTGTTATCAGTCTCTAGAGCTAGTTTGTTGTCAGTATCTAGAGCTAATTATTGTTGGTCTCTAGAGATAGTTTGTTTTTGGTCTCTGAAACTAGTCTAGTATGGGTATTTTGAGCCATTTTAGGTCTCTAGAGTTATTTTAGGTCTCTAGAGTTGGTTAAGTATGGGTCTTTAGAGTTTTTTTAGGAATTTGAAGCCAATTTAATATGGGTCTCTAGTGTTTTTTTAAGTCTCCAAAGTTGGTTCATAAAGTGCCTAATATTTAGTATTTAGATGCCAAAACTTTGTTATCTACACTACCAATTTAGTCTAGCTTGCATATGAAATATTTGACATATATTTTCCAAGAATCATTAGAAATATTTAAAAATTTAGATTTCAAAGACTTTTAAAGAATATATTAAGAAGTGAAAATTGTTAAATGTCACTTCATTTGAGACTATGACCAAAGCTTCTTTGAAAATTAGATGCAACAATTCTCAGGGAATCTCCACCTATATATGGAAACTAAGGTTTAGGTACCTACACTTCATCATCAAATATTGTCTAGGGATGAGACAATTGTTTAAGTCTAAGAAAGATTTTCTAGGAAGATGCAAAGGATATTTCATAAATATTTTTATATATCTTATAGGTGTGATACATGCATATTTAATTATATCTTATATCAAGTAAATGTTCATTTAAGTTAATAAAATAGTTGGAATATTGAACATTCACCTTGACTTGAATATAAGGGGTAATGAAGGATCAAGAAGGTGAAGAGTCATGATCTCTTCAACTCTCTCTCTTTATGTGTGTGTGTGTGTGTGTGTGTGTGTGTGTGTGTGTGTGTGTGTGTGTGTGTGTGTGTGTGTGTGTGTGAAGGGATATATTGGCTCTTAGAGTTAGTTTTGAATCTAATTTAAGCTTTGATTACTCAACATTCCATTTGTATCTTGTGTCTTGTGTATTTATTCTTTTAAAACTAATGTATCCTTTCCATTACACCTTCTTTACTTTTTTATGATTAAGTGTTATTGAGCTTGTAATATTTGTATAAGTCTAAGTGAACATGGTAATTCACGTGTAATTAGCTCTAAAATTAGTTGTGTAAATAAGCTAATCAAAAGAATAATTGTTACAATGCAATTAATCCCCTAATGAATAAATATGAACAATTTAACATATTTTGAGTCTCGTCACAACCATGTAGACTAAAACATTAGCATGTCCTGAATATGCATTCCATGGACCATTGCTAACATCAAATATCAAAATTTACATCATTTTCATTTTAATATTTCATATTTGTACCATTTACATTATCATCATCAATATAAGGAGTAGGATTGTCATCAATATTCATCATTTTCTTTTTGAAATAAGAAAAAAGATTTTTTTTTTCAATCAATATGTCTACCACTCAATCTATCCCTTTTCATAGTTGGTATTTCAAATATAAGTTTCTTAATTGGCATAAGATAGAAACATAAAGAACATGCAAGAAGCTAGGGCTAGTGATATGATAGTAGTAAAGAAAAATCTTAGATAAATAATATAAAAACATCTACAACAACAAACCCTAGAGAGAAAGAGAACATGAAACCCTAAGGTTGAATATTTGATAGAAGACATGTTCACAAAATATAAAGGACATTAGGGCACATAAGCATTTAAAATACTATTCCATCCATGTACAAACAAGTCAATATGAATATATGACCTAAATACTATAAAATATAGAAAAAAATATTTGCTTCAGGAAAATAAGGGGAGATGAATGAAATTACCCTAATAAATTTATAATTTAAATACATAAATAAATATGAGTATCTAAATTATGACTTACCTAGAGTCTAGAAAAGATTAATGATGCTTAAAAGTAGGTCTTATAACAATGAAAAAGAACATCTAGAAAGTAGACAGTGATCTAAGACACTTGCCAAAATCATTCACCTAATAGAGGCAATGACCAAAATCATATGTCTTATCAATGGTATCCATCTTTAAAATGGTTAAACTATTACATAAAAATTTGGTGTTTAGGTTGAGGGGACTACCACATTCAGTCCCCATCCTACCCTTTACAACAGGTGTATAATTTGGCACTTAGAATTCATGCATGTTGAATATCAAACTATTTATATGTCTATTTCCCACCCTTAGCCCTATGAGATGTAAGATATAAAACAATACTTAGTGATCATTCAATTATTTAAACAACATTATTTTGATGTAAGAATGTAGCATCAAACCTTTATAATATGAGAGTGGAAAAAATCAGAGTAGACATGATCGATGGACAATCTCCATTACAAGACTTATGTACAATACTTGATAGAAGTGTATTATGGTATATGTGTATATAGAGTCATTTGAATTTAATTTTTCATGCAAGGTAACCATATAGAATCATGAACACCACCAATAAAGGCATAGATGAACATGGAAAAATGGCACAAAGGACCCACATTGACATGACCAAAATTGTATGGCTCGAAAATGGTGAGACCACTTTTGGATTATACAAAAACTGTCTAGGTAACTAAAACTCACAAAACATAGATCATTAATTTTTTAGGAGTGTGTTTCTATATCCCAAGGCAAAAAAATATCAGATTTGAAGGTGTTCACGAGTAAATGATGATAATACAAGACTATGAAGGGTTTAATATAAAAGGTTATGCCTGAAGAAGAGTCTAATGTAGGACAATGATTGAAATACATTAAAGCATGACTTGTACCCAAGCTAGTTGTCTATATAATGAAAGAGAAATGAACTTTATAGATAAATACTTGTTTTTTATTACCTGGATTTTAATAATGGTTGAATGTACTGAAAAGAATATCTATAAAACATAGGGTGATCTAAGACAACAACCATAATAAAACCATATAAGATCATTCATAATAGAATTATAATCCTATGAAAATGGAAATCATCCCAAAAGTGATCAACATATCCCAAAATTGGATATGTAGGTTTAGAACTTCCCAAAGTTCTTCATGAGAAGATAATACCTATAAACCTCTCATGGATATGTGAATAGATGCACATGTATGTTAGAATATTCTTTTTTTTATTGAGCTCAATTTCACATTTGTTAAGACATAAAAAATGGTGTTTTCGCTGATGAGCCTTGCTTAGTAATCCCTTGTCCTACCTTTGAGATAGGTAAATAGTTTGACACTCAACATTCATGCATGTTAGCAAGAATATGTGTGTATCTTTAGTTCCCAACCTTTATCCTATGAGAGGATTGAGATAAAATTATGTTCAAAACCAAGTGGGGCATATTTTCCTAAAAATGAATTCTAATTTGCTTAATCAATGTAGGCACAACTCTCTAAAGAGTCATGGAATTTGATTTCAAAGGTTTAATAGGAAAGTGCATTGTTATACATATGGATGACCTAACCATTTTCTTAAAGTGTAAACCTGATCACATTCACCATCTCTAAAGGATACTTGAAAGATGCAAAAGTTATGATATCTCCCTCATTCCAAAGAAGAGCTTGTTTTGTTTACCAAAGGTAAGCTTATTAATCACATCATCACAAAGGATGGTATTTATATAAACCCTAAACATTTTGATGTTATTTATAAAATACCAATGCCCAATAATAAAAATGAATTAAAATATTTCTTTGGTAAGATTAACTTTGTACATGAGTTTATCTCAAGTTTTGTTAAGATCTTTAAACCTCTGAATACAATGTTAAAGTAAGAGGAGAAAGTGGAATGGAATCCTAAAGTGAGGATATCCTTCTAGGATATTAAATATGCCATCATGCAAGCACCTGTGTTGATAAGCTTGGACTACACCAAGGATTTCTACCTCTACTCTTTTGCTTTCAAGCATATTTTAGTTGTGTTTCTAACCCAAAAGATTGATGGAGAAGAACACTTGATTACTTTCATGAGTATGAACTTGAAGGATGCAAAGCTAAAGTATTATACCACAGACAAGCATGCATCCTCCCTGGTTAGGGTTACGAATAAGTTCAGGCACTAAATTTTCAATAATAAATTGCACACTATCCTAGACATAACTATAAAGCTAATGTTGGGGCATAATGAGCTAGAAGAATGTAGAGGTTGGTGGGTAGCCAAATTACAAGAGTATGATCTTGATATCAAAACTACCAAGTTAGTATAAAGCTATGGTCTCTTTTAGTTGATCATTGAGATTGACCCTAGGATTATTGTCCACCAAGTAGACCAATCGATAGTGCTTTACCAAAATTGGTATGCTCTAGTCATCCATTAACATCTCTACAAGAGTTTATCCCCAAGACTCGATCAAACTCAAAAAAGAACTCTCAAGTTGAAATAGGCACATTATATGCTAAATAAAGGCATTTTCCATTGAAATAACTCTAAAGGCATTTGCCTTAGGTACCCATTAGAGGAAGATTCCAAGAAAGTCATGACCAATTTTATGAAAATTTGGGTAGTGGCCATCCTTTTGAGAATGCAACTATACACAAAGTCCTTTGATAAAGTTATTATTGGCCTACTATTTTCATGGATGTCCATGCCCATGTGCATTTGTGCCACCAATGCTAGATCTTGGATAAGTGAGAAGTCCATGCTACATGCCTTTGTAACCTATCATTGAAAGAATGCCATTTACCCGATGGGGACTTGAATTCATTAGAGTCATTAAACCATACTCATCAATTGACCATGAATTCATACTTATAACTGCTAATTATTGCATTGGATAGACCAAGGTAGTGGCAACAAAGTGCAACACAACCAAAGAAGTCATCAAGTTCCTTGAATAGAACATAGCCATGTAATTTGGGACCCCAACCTCATTAATCTATGTTAATGGTCTTGAATTTCATCTGGCAGAACTCACTAAGTGGGCCCATAAGAACAACATTGCCTTGAGATTCTCATCCAACTACTACCCGCAAGGGAACAACTTTGTTGAGTCAACTAACAAAAACGTGGTCGATGCAATCAAGAAATTGGCAAGGATTGACATTCACTTTTGAAATATGCTCTTTGGGCTGACTATACCAAATATAAGCAAACTCTCAAAAGTTTGTCATTCCTATTGATGTATGGTTTGAATCCTATCCTCCCATTGATCCTTGTATTGCCTACACAAAAATTCATGTAAGAATACATGGAGGACACTGGGAAAGCAAGGTCAAAACTGCTAGACATGGTTTAATTGGAGGAGGCACAAGAAGAGGCTCTACAAAAATTCAATAAACATTAAGTGTCTGTCAAGAGATGGTTCTTAGGATGAAAAAGATCAAATCATTTCATATATTAGACCTAGTCCTTTTATAGGACAAAACACATGAGAAGAAAGGCAAACATTCCAAACTTGACCCACTGTGGATTGGCACATACCAAATATTTGAGTTGCTGGGGAATAATGTGTTTCCACTGAAAGACCTTGAAGGGAATGACCTCCCACTACATGTGAATGGATAATTCTTGAAGCACTGCTTATGCAATTTTAGAATAAACTCTCCCTAACGAGTGCCCGATGATGTATATATTGTATTAGAGTTAGCTAGGTTTCTTTAGTTGTGTGTTTACTTCCATTCTATTATGGTTTTTCTTTCTTGTTCCTACTTTCTAATGTTTTTCTTGCAAATTTTTACTTTGAGAATTTCTATTGGTTTCCCTTTTTCCTCCCTTGCTAATTTTACATCAATTTATCCTCATTCTTGTGATTCATATGGAGAATAAGCTAAGCTAGTTCTAGGATGGTATAATCTAATTCAAGATTGGTCCCCATGTTTGATCACATCAAAGTTGACAAGGCATTGAAAACAAGGTCCTAGTAGTGGGAATAAGAAAGCAAGCTCCCATTATTAGACGTTGTCAGTTATTGTCACTGTCTAGGATGAAGAAAATAATGGATAGAAGTATGGTAGAAATCTCCTTAGGATAGTAGAACATCCATGCACAAACTAGAGATAACTTGTATATGAATGATAACAAATTGGTAAGGCCAAGTCCATAGATAGGGATATGAATGGGAGATAAGGATGTACAAGAGTCATATGTGTACACAAAAGTCATGTATATCAAGAATAGGTTAAAACTAACATTGTCAAGTGTTTAATAACAAATTTATGTACCTACACCCTTTCATTATTTGAAAATTTTAAATGTTGTACAATGTCATTACTTTTTAGAATTTTAGGATTGTGCTCTAAAATGATAAATAAACAATGAACACTTAATGATATACGGTCATCTTGGATGAAAGGGATGAGTGTAACCTAGGGTATAAATATGAAAAAACATATTTTAAAATGTTTGACTAACTCCTATGAGGATTCAAGTCTGTGAAACCCTAGGCCAAATGCAAACAAGAGATCAAACCCTAGGTGAGATTGGCATGATTGTAGGTATCTAAATAACAGTTACGATGAAGGAAGCATGAAAAGAATTTAGATTTGTAATTTATATTTGAAATCAATCATAAGAGAGTGAAAGAAAAAGGTTATATGAAACCCTAAATTGAGTGTTAGAAAGAGTTACGGTTCACCTTTTATGTTTATCCTAATTCTAGTTTTTACATAAAATATGTATAAATAAGCTACAATTAAATAAATTTAAATGTGTACACTGAAATACATAATTTAGATCTATTTAAGAGGTTAAGTAATAGAAACAAGCCTAAGTAAATGTACGCTAAAGCAAAGTAATGAATTAAAAAAGAGGTTAAGAAACTATCACACCTTGACTATTATGTAAATATGAGTCTGTATTCTAACTGTGTTGACTGCACTTGACATGTTATTTTATGAGATGAACTCGTATATATATGGGCATGTCATGTGCAAGTTTGGGTGCAACAACCCCAATCGTAACAACTCCAACCACTTCAGTTTTGTCCCTGCATTGGCAGGTGCATCTCTGTAGGATTTCATAGTTTGGGATTTTTGGTGCTTGTGCATTGTGTCTTTTTGGTGTTGTACATTTGTTTCATAGATGTGTAAGGCAAAATATGCTATTTGGTTGAATTTTCACTTTGACATAACTTGTAATAATGGAGTTGAGCAACCATCAAAGTAGCATTGTAAACTATATATCCCACACGCTTGAAATCAGACCTTCATGTAGTTCTTTTGGTGCATGAATACAATAACACGAGTAAGGGTTTCAACTTTCTCTTCACTAGAAGTGATCAATATAACTACTGAATTCTATTTAATTTCCTTTGCCATAAGGGAATTTGTAGAGAGACTAGGATGGATAAGTGTCACAAGTGTATAGGATTTGATTCAATAAAGCACAACTTAAATATAGAAGTTTGGTTCTAGGCTAGACCCTTGGTGTAAGGTGGTGTCAAATGTTCTCCTCCTTTTGTTTAGTTTTTCTCTTCTCTATTACTTTGTAATATGTTATGGCAAGTCCTTCTATTTATAAGATGATTTAAAACATGACTAAAATATGTCGACCAACTTTTAAAAATACAAATGAGAAGGGGGTAAGGCTTATAACTAATGTCAATAAAGAAATAAACCCACAAATCTAAAAGAGATTATGATAAACTCATATAACTACAAGTTGTTTGAGAAGATAACTCACAATATATTTTCAAAACAACACTAATTAATAGATAAGATGTAATACAAACGAATAAATAAATAGTTGTTAAATAAATATTGAAGTGTTTTTAAATTTTATAAACCAAATATAAACTTATATAAAATTTGAATCAAACTAAAAATAGTTTAAATATACAAATTTTCTAAATAAATTAAATTAGAAATAAAACAAGAGAATAAAAATTTTATACCAAATTTATGTACGGGATGAACGCAATCAAAATGATTTCACTCCATTTTATTGTTTTTTTTTAAATTTTGTCATCATCAAACTTGTGGTACTCATCCACAATAATGAGGACTAAACATCTATATTTCTCAAAACTATGAGAACCAGGAAATCTTTAAAGCCGCAATCAAACAATTGCTCAGAGATCACGAAGAAAAAATAGCTAACATAAGGAATCAGTCTTTCAGAGAGAACATGCTTATTCCACTAATGCACAAGGCCTTAAATGGTTGTAAGAGAGCTAGACCCAAGAGAGGAACAAGAAGTACTTTCCCGGCAAACCCATGGTTCGACAAGGAATGCAAGATAGCAAAAAGAAATCTACGAAAGAGAAGTATGGACAAAGAGCATAAGAAGGAATATGCAAAGATGCTATGGAATAAGAAAGAGAAGTACGTAAACAACAGAAGAATAGAGCTGATTGCCCTCGAAAAAAATAACCCTAAAAGCTTTTGGAAAGAGCTACACCAAAAGAAGAAACAAACAGAAAACAATATCATCGGAAACCAATGGCTTGAGTATGCGAAGTTGCTATATGAGAGGGACCAAGATAAATATAAACCCCCAATAATCTATGTGAATACAAGACTTTTCAACACCGAAGACGTCATTCAAGGCATAAAATAATTACCAATTGGGAAAGCTCAGGATATTGATGGGTTGCAAGCGAAGTACTTAAAGTGGGGTGTTGAAGCACTGGCACCTTGTATCAAACACATCTTTAATAAGGTCATCCAAGAGGGCTTCCCGAAAGAGTGGATGACTAGTGTGGTTATCCCTATCTTCAAAAGCGGGGATACCAATAACCCATCAAATTATCGTACTATCATGGTTAATCCCCTTCTTGGTAAACTCTTCGGAAGCATGATAGAACGCAGAATCAGCAGATGGGCAGAAAAAGAGCTAAGGGCCAAGCTGGATTTAGACCGAAGCACTCTACTATTGATCATGGAGCTACACTTAGGTTCTTGATTGAAAAAAAATGAAACACTCAGGGAGACGAGGCCTTTTGCTGCTTTATCGACTTAAAAAAAGCCTTTGACATGATCCCCCGTGACAAGCTTTGGAATAGGATGAAGGAGCTGGGAGTTTCGAATGAGCTTAGAGTGGCTGTCCATAGATTATATGAGCAAGTAAAGGCTAAAATCAGAACTAGTGATGGAATGTCAGAGTGTTTTGACAACGATATAAGCGTCAAGCAGGGCTGCCCACTTTCACCAACTTTATTTGGATTGTACATTGATAAATTAGAAGAATGGTTAAATAAAGATAGTGGGGAGGGGATTCAACTAGATAAGTATGTTATAAAACTGCTTCTTTATGCGGATGACCTCATTTTAATTGCCAGAACAACCAGCAGCTTGAGGGAACATTTGAGAGCACTTGAAGCTTTTTGTCAAGAGGTGGGAATGCAGGTGAACACAAGCAAAACTAAAGTAATGATCTTCTCTCTGAAAAGAAAAAAGAAACAATATACCTTTACCTTTGAAGGCAACACGTTAGAGGTAGTCGAAGAGTACAAGTACCTCGGGCTCGATTTTCACCACAAACTCAGCTGGGAAACGTGTAGAGCAAAAAGAATCCAAGGAGGATGGAAAGCATTATACTCTCTTCAAAATAGATGCAAAATTGCGGAGTTATGGGATTGGAAGACCAAGAGAACACTCTTCAGTTTGTTGGTTACCCCAGTGATCCTCTACGGGTGTGAAATTTGGGGCAGCAGTATGTCAGATCAGAAATGGAAACAGATAGAGAGAATCCAGAAACACTTCATCATAAGCAGTCTCAAAGTCAAGAATTCGGTGCCGTATGAGATCCTACTTACCGAAACGGGGTCCTTCCCTCTAGAGGCATCGGCGATGATACGGTTACTAAGCTACCTCAAGAAGATTCAAAACATGAAGAAGCACATGTGGCCTAGACTAATTATGGAAGAAGAGCTAACTAGAAGAAAGAACACTTGGAGGAAGCAAAATGACAAATGGGTGAAGAGGTGGGATATTAGCATGCAGGAGTGCCCAAATACTAATGAAGAAATAAAAAAATATGTAAGAAGAAAATTCAAGTGCATCATGTGGACAAAACAAATGGGTCGTAAAAAGGAATACTACCTCAAAAAATTCAACCCCACAGGCGATTTTGAAGAAAAAGCCTATATAGGAGCAAACATTAAATGGGAAGAAAAAATGTTGATTGCCCAACTGAGGACGAGCTGTCATCATCTTAGGTGTGAAACGGGTAGATGGCTAACTCCTAAAGAGGACTGGGAGGAGAGAATATGCCTCTTTTGCAACAAAGGCGTGGTGGAGACGGAACGACACTTCCTCTTGGAATGTGAGGCATACACAGACATCCGACATAGTTATGGTGAAACTTTGAAAATCGCTAATTTGGACACCCTGTTTGAAGCGACAACGCTGGATAATATGGCGAACCTCGTGATCAAACTTCACAACAGAAGGGAAGATCTCAAGAAAGAAGTTTAGGAAACTTAGGGAGCGTTTTTGTCACCGAGATCTCGTCTGATGTGGATGTACGCGACTGATAGGTCCCATAAACTGCTGCGGTCTCGTGGACGTTATTAAAATCCTTCATTCATTCATTCATTCATACCATTCATTCATTCATTCATTCATACCATCTCATTTTTATAATTTACAAAGATTATCTAAACACGTAACCATTCTCAAAACACCAAAACAACTAAATTTTTTGAAAAATGGAAGCTCTCCAACGACTGGAAAGTATGCAGACAATGTTGGGATTAATGCATAACCACTGCATTTTTGGCCCAGACGCAGCCTCAGATCGATTCCTCGCACAATTCATGCTTTTCATGGTAACCTTCACCTACACTTGCCTGCTTTTATTTTTTTAGTTTTTAGACAGCATGGTTTATGTTATTCTAGTGTTGTTCTGTTTTGAGTTCGATTCGAACCCTGAGCACTCCTCCTAAAACCTAATTATTTGATTGCCCTTGATAAACGGTATATGTATAAACATATAAACAGGGTAGGGTACTTAAGTATTGGGAGACGGCAAAATCACAAAAAATAAATTCTATATTTGTAGGTAGATTGACAAGGTTTAGTTTACTTTAGATATTGGCCACGAGGTAGAAATCAAGGGGTGCACAATTTAGACAGTATATAAGGTAAATGGAAATAAAAATCCTCTGTAGGAGAGCGTCATATGCCAAATTGGCGTCTCTCTCCGTGGCGACCTAAAATGCAAACCCTTAACTTTATGCATTCATTTTTTAAGTCATTCTAAGGTGATGCTACCAAGAGACAGCAGGAATGCCACCAAGAGACTGCAGTAGATGTGTTAAAAGACTACAACAGACTTCGGGCAAAGTTTCATGACCCCAGGCGGTGTCTCTGTCTGCATTTCTTGTACCTCAAATGTGTACCCATATAGGAGATGAATATCGGGGGTTAGCAGCCCAAAATCAAGGAGTCTTGCCAAGTTTTTGGATTTGTGGCCGACTTGGTGGGAAAACTTAGCAAAACTCAACAAATTAACAAACCGTAAATTTTAATCATGTTTTACAAAAATGAATGTTATTTTTATACATTTCACAGCAAAACATCAATGCCATATAAAATCAACCACATGCAAAAGCTCAAGAACAATTCCACCAAGACCGGTCGAGCAAAACCTTCAAAGGCTGAATGAATCAATTATCACATTATCATAGTATCACTTGCAAATTCAATTTTTTCACTTGAGCTAAGCATTGACCGCTAAGAGATGCTGAGGGTTGAGTAAATTAGTGGTTCTAATGAGGGAAAATATTTTTTAACTTTGCTTATATTAGGGTTTTTTCAAGCATGCTAGATAATTGTTTTGTTATTTCACAAAACCCAAGGGTCGACTCACAAGTCTGTAGGTCTTGACTTGCGATTCCTGCCAAACTCAAGAGTGGTCAGACTTGGCAAGTCAGCCAAGTCGAGGCAAATGCTTATTTTTTCTGACTCTGCTCGGGACTAGGCGAGTCTGGCAGAGAGTCACACAATCTCATAATTGTGGTTAGGAGACACATCTCCCAGTTCTATATGTATATATAGAATGTCAAGGAACAAAAAATTACATGTGCATGACAATTATTTATAAAATCACAAACACAGGCCTAGTTACTATATATATATATATATAACTTCAGGGAACAAAAATTTACATGTGCATGACAATTATTTATAAAATCACAAACACAGGCCCAATATCTACCATTAGATTTGTCTACAGTTTTTAACATTTTTACTATGGGAAAATCTTGATTACTTTGCTTTGGAGATCATTTAGAAAGACTCTGTATATGGGAATGTGAAAATTCTTCTAGGATTCATAGACTCAGCATTGGGCTTGATTATAAGCACATTATGCTTTGGCATTTTGTACTTGATTTCCAATGATTCTTTTTCTATTTCAAGCTGGTGAGGCTAAGGGATCATACTTATTAGGACGCAAAAATTCAAATCTTGGGCATGCAGAATTCCTCAAGAGGAGGGTACACACCGGTCACATGCCATGCCTAATTGTAAGAGGAATCACCTCACTATAACATGCCTAGTGTGTGCATCCCTAACTTGTGTTTTTCAGAAATATTTGTGTTTCTCATCTTTTTGACCTGGCTGTAAGCATAGCTTTAGTTTTTGGTTTTTTCTATGTGGTTTGCAAGTGAGCAGCTAGTTAAACATAAAGTGCCTCTGAAATGACACTTTTAGGGCTGAGACTGAAACAAAGGGGTTTTTCAACAAATTCTAATCAAATATTCAAATTTCTGAATTTATTCAAATCCTAACCAAAGAAGATATTTTTCTGATTTTTCCAGCAAACCCTAGTTATTTCAAAACCCTCACAAAAGTTGAAATAAATTACTCAAACCCTGGCAGAAAATTATGGAATACTATGATGAATTTTAGGGTATAAAATCCACCTCCAAACTCATTCCCTTTGATACCAATTTGCGGGAAAATTACAGCATATTAAATACCTGATTTTTAGCAAATATCCGCCACAAAAAGGTGCTGTAAATGATGAATAAAATATAAAATAATTATTCAAATAATTATTGAAATTTACAGCAAGTGTTATGGATAAAATTAACCACTCAAAACCTCAAAATAGGCCTTCCATTCAAATCGCCCAGCTGCAAAAATAATATATTTGATGTCCCTATCCATGAAACCCTAGGACAAAGGGTCTTCAACAAACAAACTCCAACGCAGCCCTTAATTAAGGGGTTTTTGACAATCCCACAAGTTTGCTGCCCTCAAACAGCCCTCAAGCCCTTGGTGTAGACTCCCACAAGCAAGTCTTTGCACCTCCAACCCAATTTGCCACCCTTTGGGGTAAGTCGTGACCCTTCCAATGGAGAAATTACTGAGTTTCTTGAATTTGTTGCACAGTTACAGCATCTGAAATAATGCTGCCCTAGATGAGGAATAGGGGTTTTCGTCGCTAAACCTTCCTTGGCCTTGAAGGGTTTCGTCTTCAAGTTTTTGGTCAAGTGTTTTTGTGATTTAACCTCAAGATCAATTATCATAGAAGCATAATCTTTTAATTGAATTCCAATCCTTCTTAAATACTCTTCTTTTTAGTTGGGTGCTCCATATGAAGGGAGAGTAAGTGAATTATAAGGTTGGCTACCTTTTTGAATCACTTAAAGGCTTTGTGAGCCCTTTAAGTCAAAATGGGCCCTCCTCAATGCAAAATTAAATTTACTTAAGTGAAAAAACACTTTCTACCTTGAAGAGGGGGAATTAATGCTTTCCTTGTGCCTTTCTTCCCTTAGCCTAGTGGAAGCACCAAAAGAACTAGGCTAAGGGTCATTTTCTTGCTTAGGCCAAAAAGGGGGACATGACAATCCTCCCCGCCCAAAATTATTTATCCTCAAGCAATTGCAACATCTATGGACCTATCCCAACAATCTGCCTTATGCAAAGCCCACCTGTAGCCCCTTCCCATGGAAAAAGAGCCCTATTCTGAAGCCTTTTGTTGCTGTACCTGTAAAAAGCTTGCTGTCCACATGTGCTGGAAGTGTCAGAACAACAGTTTAGTACCCTTTATTTCCCTAACAAGGGGCTGTCCCAGCTGTACTTGTCATTGCCAAACCTGAAATAGCTGTCAACATGCTCCCAAGTGGCCTCTAAGCTTGTTGTTCTGCATAACTTTTGAGCTGAAAGCTCCTCTATTATGGTTGCAAGACAACCCTTATTTGTCATCCACATGAAGTTTTTCCCTTGGGCAAGAGATATTGCATATTTAGTCATGTACCTGGGGGTTTGGTGGGCTGTAATTGTGCATAACAGCCTTTGGATCACCCCTAATTATGAGGTTTTTCAAAAACAAATCTCCCCTTTGAAGTTTTTTCATGCAAAATACCTTTGAGTTGTATTTGATGACCCTTGAACTTACAACAAATAGGTTAGAACTGTCATGGGTAGCATGGTAGAAAGAGATACGGTTGCTGCCCATCATCATTCTTATCCCTTCATGCATCTTAGGGAGGCGCCTTCCTCCTTCCTTGGTGGAATCTCCCATTTTTACTTTTTTGAAATTCCATTTCCAGCCAATGTTTCTCCAAATTTCTGAACAATGCTCCTTTAGGGTGGTACAAAAACACCCTCATGGTCGCCCTTGATCCTTAAGGCTCTTCTTTCCCACGTATGATATGATTCACAACCTTTTCTAAAATAAGCAAATTCAAACCAGACTGAAGCCATACCTTTTTTGGAATCCATTTGAGTGCCCATTTTTTGGAATTCCCAGGTACACTCCTTCATAAAGAGGGCAACCTCGCCTTAGAGCCCAATGAAGCTCCCACCTTGCCCATAGTCTTCTTATAAGCTGCCCCATGTCCTTCCAACTGACTATCTTCGTGATGCTTGAAATCTAATTCATTCTTGGCATGTGACAAATCCAATCAGCCCTTGCCAAGATGGCACTTCTATCCTCATCCCTGTATTTGACAAATGATTCATGCAGGCCACATTCTTCACTAGAAGATTAGGCTGTATCTTTAAAATCCAGGTACAAATCAGACCCTATGGGGGATGGAAATGGTTCATAATAGTCACTGACCAGTCCACATTGTGATCCTACACATATAACAAACATGTTAGTGAAAACAAGAGTGTTTAGCAACACTTTTCCGATGAGGTTCAAGCCTTAGAAACATAATATCAAACCCTTTTTGATGTCTTGCTTTTTCCTTATGATTTCTCCTTACTCGGATTCCCAAAGGTTTGTTTATGTTATCCCAATCATGGCTGTAGCATGTCATTTTCTTCCTCAAACTCCTTCCTGTAGTGGCTGGAAATCCACTTGTACTTACTAGGGACATCTCTAAGGTGATAAGGGGTGGGAAACACATCTCCTTAGAGTCAAGTTTGACCCTTGTGACAGGAAACATTGGAGGGAACTCGCTGTAAATGTGAGAAAGATCAGTCAACAAGTTATAAACAGCCCTCCCAATGACCCTTGGATCAAGATATCTATTGCTCACCACCATTTTCATGAACACCCAACTGTATCCTTTGTCCAATGACACAACATAATGTAAGTGGGCTGTATAGTGACTGTAACAGTCATTAATCGCTCGGTATTCCTTCCCATACAGCGAAATGCATGTGGCCCAATTTGTACTTTGTGACCCCACATAACAATTCTTTCTATGCACAAATTTAAACAAGTTGTTCCCCTTCATATCATGGCTGTTGAATTGTGTTTTTCCACATGGACTTTGATTTACAAGGACTGAAAATGATTCTATAACAGCTATACATACCTCAACCTTGGCCAAGGGTTGTACATCCTTGTATTGTGTGCCTAGCATGCTTCCATCAATCAAAATCATCCTATCTAGCTTTTGAAAATTGGCAAGTATATCACGATGCTTGCCAAGATTCGGGGTAGTTTGCGTGCTCTTCAACATACTCTTCATCCTATTGTTCTTTTCAACAAGCTGTCCAGGATCTTCATTTCCAAAATTTGCAATGCTTTCAAACCATGGGATTGGACGGTTTTCAACATGCCTTAGTGGCTGCTCACACTTAGAATTTACAACTCTTTTACTTCTTTTTGTCAAGCAATAATTTTCAGAATTTGAATCACTTACCAAATATGAAATGGGGTGGATCCCCATCCGCTGAAGTGGCTGCCCCAACTCCCAATTGTGGCCTTCTTTGCCTTCCCATGGCTGTCCTGAACATCCTTCTCATGTGGCAATGGCTCAATTTTTTGAAGGTTCTGAAAATAGATAGGAGCTTTTTGGAGAAGACCCTCTCTCCATTTGGTCCCCTTCATATTATCCTCTTTGTTAGAAAAATCCTTATGATGACCAAAACATTGTAAGGACAAAGTAGGATGTTGATACAACAAACCCTTGATGTGAAGGTCATCAAATTGCTTACCCTCAGTTGCTGATATGAAAATTGCAGCAATCTAAAAATAAACAATAGTACTTGAAAATTTGAATTTGACCATCAATCTCTCCACAAAATGGATTCTTCTTCTTTCCTTAGCTCATGCTCCAAAATTTCCCCTTCTCCCTTCACCACCAAGGAAGAACTCATAACACTACTCTCAACATGTGATGGTTCAAACCTTGCAATGTTTGCATAAGGGCTAATTACTTCTAGGGCTAGAACAACTTCGATCTTATGTGCTTGACATCCCTCATGTAATGCTTGTTCTTCCTTATTCTTGGGAAGTTCTAATTTTTTTGATTCTTCTCCATTAGTGCCTGCCATTTGCAACTCCATTGGCTGCCCAAGAACTTGCCATAAAATCTCTCCTTGCTGCCCCAGAATTTCTGATTTTTGGGACTCAGAAAATTCAACACGTGGCTGCCCCAGAGTTTCTTCTTCATCCTCTATTGTCAAGTCAGGCTTCAACCTTCCTTCACATTCTTTTACAATATTTTTAATCAGTGCATGTGCAGCTGTAGAAATTTTTTGTCCTTGCCCCCCATTACCCAATAGGATAGATAATAATTGCTGGGAAATCTGATCACTTTCTTTTAGTGTCAAAGCCATAATTATTTTCATAGATGTTAGAACATTTTCTGCATGATTCTCATTGATAGCTGCAAGGAAAAGTTAAAACATTTCAGAAATAAGATCATCACATTCCAAGTCCAACATCAAAACACATTCCCTGATTTTTGCCATGGTTTCCAAAATTGTAACCCTCCTAGCAAAAGAGGGTCCTTTGCTGTCCTCTAGACCCTGAAAACTCTCCACAATCAGTTGAAATATTTCCCTCATGATTTTGTTGCTGTAAGGTACCTTGGGAGCCGTCATTCTTGTAATTTCACTAATACAACTGGTAACCAAAAGCCTTACCTTTTTGTCTGGATGTCTTAAGAGTAAGGGCTGGACCAAGCATATATTTGAGGGCTGTACCGCCCATTCCATTGTCACATATTGTGACTGATTCACCTTGGATAACCTATCTTCTACTTCTTTCAATATGCTGATTAGGTCACTTACTGGTTGACCTAGATGCTCTAGCTTCCTCCTTGCTCTGTAGAGCTTCTCTTTCTCCACATCTTCCATCATGCCGCATTAAAATTTGATCTAACCCATAAGCTGCCAAAATCTAAGCTCTGATACCACTGAAATGTCCCTTTTAGGGTTGCAACCGAAACAAAGGTTTTTCAACAAACCCTATTCAAATATGCAAATTTCTGAATTTATTCAAACCCTAACCAAAGAAGATAATTTTCTGATTTTTTCATCAAACCCTAGTTATTCAAAAACCCTCACAAAAGCCGAAATAAATTACTGAAACCCTAGCAGGAAATTATAGAATATTATGATGAATTTTAGGGTATAAAATCCACCCCCAAACTCATTCCCTTTGATGCCAATTTGCAGGAAAATCACAACACATTAAATACCTGATTTTTAGCAAATATCCTCCACAAAAGGTTGCTGCAAATGATGAATACAATATAGAATAATTATTCAAATAATTATTGAAATTTACAACAAGTGTTATGGCTAAAATTAGCCACTCAAAACGTCAAAATAGGCCTTCCAATCAAATCGCCTAGTTGCACAAATAATATATTTGATGTCTCTATCCATGCAACCCTAGGACAAGGGGTATTCAACAAACAAACTCCAATGCAGCCCCTAATTAGGGGGTCTTTGACAATCCCACAAGTTCGCTGCCCTCAAACAGCTCTCAAACCCTTGGTGTAGACTCCCACAAGCAAGTCTTTGCACCTCAAACCCAATTCACAACCCTTCCAATGGAGAAATTACTGAGTTTCCTGAATTTGTTGCACAGTTACAACATCTAAAATAATGCTATGCTAGATGAGGAATAGGGGTTTTTGTCCCTAAACCTTCCTTGGCCTTGAGGGGTTTCGTCTTCAAGACCTTGGTCAAGCGTTTTCATGCTTTAACCTCAAGATCAATTATCATAGAAGCGTAATCTTTTAATTGAATTCCAATCCTTCTTAAATACTTTCCTTTTTAGTTGGGCACTCCATATGAAGGGAGAGTAAGTGAATTATAAGGTCGGCTACCTTTTTGAATCATTTAAAGGGTTTGTGAGCCCTTTAAGTCAAAATGGGCCCTCCTCAATGCAAAATTAGATTTACTTAAGTGAAAAAATACTTTTTACCTTTGAAGAGGGGGAATTAGTGATTCCCTTGTGCCCTTCTTCCCTTAGCCTAGAGGAAACACCAAGAGCACCAGGCTAAGGGTCTGTTTCTTGCTTAGGCCAAAAAGGGGGACATGACAATGTCTCACTTCATATTTTTGAGATGTAAGTTTACATTAGCATTTCTTTTATTCTTTTTTTGTTCCTTATAAATACGTGCTGTGAGTTTTTGCATTGAACACACCATGGGTTTTATAGAATCTAGGAAAATGGATGTGAATGGCTATATTTAGTCATTTTGAAGTCCGACATTGATGATTTTTGCGAATCAAGGAAGAATTATGAAGCATTCAAATGCATTGAAAGTACAACTCCCTGGGTTGTCTTGTTAGTGACCTCCACTTCTATGATTGTTGGTATTGAGGTCTCTTAGAAGTGAAAGTAGGGTTCATATCTATGGGCACTAATTTTTCGGCTTGTGGTTGAATTCAGTGAGATGCTAGTCATAATTCTAGGGCATTGCTTTATTTCAAACACAGGTTTGCAAGGTTATGACTGATATCCTATGTTAGAGAACAAATTTAGCAAAAATCCTTTGGTAAAACATATCTCATTCTCCATTAAATATTTCAGCTTGTTTGTAAACAAAATAAAGGACCTTAAAATGGATGAACAAGATTTATCAGCAACTTTCAGTGTTGTATCACTTTTCACCAAGATTATAATTGTTCAAGCCATTGATGTCATCAAGGGAATTATGGATGGTGAGACCAAAAATCTTTGAGAGATTATGTTTGAAATCAACATTCTTTAACTTTCAATGGGACATTCAAACTAATTAGGGGCATTGCAATTGGATGTTTGTAAAATGTCCCGAATTAGAAATTTTTTCTAAATTCTGATTTTTCTGCAAAACCTAAGTAAATAGTCAATTCTGATTTTTATTTCCAGCGAACCCCAGCTGCCAAAATATTTCCAAAATTAACACAAAATTATGCTAAGCTCAAAGCACTAAGTAAATCCAAACAAGCAATTTAACCTTTCAAAAAGGGAGATAAACCCTCAAACCCTAGACGCCCCCAAGATGGAATATTTAATTGAAATTTGCAGCTGATCTATCAAGCGAATCCCTCATAAAATTATTCATATGCAAAAGTTATTATGAAAATCTAAGTGTATTTGGAGCCACAAAGCCCTTCAATCCAAATCGCCAAAGTTGGAAAAAAATATAGAAATTATTTTTAGAATATTCAAGGCAATAATGACCCTCAAAACAAAGTCAAAACCCTTCCAAGTCAAGTCATCACACTGCAGAAATATTAAAATAAAATCAGAATGTCACTTAGGGCATAAAATCACCCCAAGGCATGAGCAAAACATCCACCCGTCAAGTCGCCAACCTCCACCCGTCAAGTCGCCAACCTCCACAAACAAGTTGTCCAACCTGAATTAGCAAAAGATGGTGTTTAGAACACCTTTGGAGAAATAGATAACTCAATGGCAGCCTCTAGGTGAAGCTACCCCAAATGAAGGAAGAGGGTTTGTGTCCTTTAATTCTACGCTTGAAGGTTTTCGTCTTCAAAGCAATGGTTTAAGCGTTTTCGTGCTTAATGACCAAGATTTTGAATATCCAACATAACATGCCTCCAAATGAAACCTTCCTTTGTTTTTATACCACTTCCCCCAAGGGGCACGCCCAAAAGGGAGGGAAACATATATTCAAATCATAAGATTGCTTTTAAAACGCTCATGACCCTTGAAGGGCCCCAGCTTAAATAATTCTTATAACATAAAGTACCTTTTAAATACATTCATTCAACATCACTTATTTTTCTTTCCCTTCTTTCTTTTTCCTTAGCCCTTGGAAAATGGTTAAGAGTAAGGGTCTTCAATGATGTCTCTAACAAAAAGGGACTGACAATCCTCACTACCCAAAATTGCTTGTCCTCAAGCAATTGAAGTACCCATAGAGCTGTTTCCAGCATAGATTTCATGCACAATTCGATCCTTGGTCCATCCCATGTGGGAGCACCCTCTTGGTGAAGTCTCCTATTGCTGCACATGAGGATTATTTGTTGTTTATGCAAGCTGGAATTGCAAAAACAGCAGCACCATATCCTCTTTCCTCTTGCCATTGAGTCCATGTACTTCAAAAATGCCAATAAGATGATGGAAGCAATGAAATTTTCAGGATTGGCATTACAAAAGTGTATGGAAAAATGCATTCCAGCAATGTGATCTTTAAACATTTGGGCCTTGATTGCCCTTATATCAGCACCTCTACAAGAAGCAAACACATTAGTCAAAAAAGTTCTCCATTGTGTTTTGTGGTGTCTTCTTTGGGTTGGAAATCCTCTCCACAAGATGATCCTCCAATCCTTGGTCCTCATGCTCCTAGGCCCTCCGATATTAGAATGAGATGTTTTGCAAGGAGATCTATGGATGATGATTAGAGGGCTGTATTTGCAACTTACAGCAATCTCCAATTGTTCTTGGAGATCCCCTTCTTCACTTCTTTCTTACCCCTTGATGTATCCAAAATGTGTACATCTTTAAGAGGAACAAAATTAGGATCCTGTTTTACTTTAGAAGAGTTGGATTTGTCATAGTAAGTATGACAAAAAAAGGTGTTACAGCTGCCTATCATATTTATTCCCTTATGCCATACAATATAATCTTCATGACCAATCCCCCAACTCTTCCAAACTTGCCTCTAGCTTCCCCAAACATGCCCCTTAAGGGCTGGAATTTTCCAAGTCGCTGCCAAAGTCCATTGTTCCTTTATCAAGAAGATTGTCATCTTGTAGCCCAAACTGAACTTATTGTTACAGGGACTGTAACTATGATGTATAGTTCTGAATTTTCCCTCAAAACCCAACCAATTCAATACCAATTTGACCTCTGATATGCCCTCCATATCCATGAACTTTGAGGATGCCAATATGAACACAAACTTCATATAAAAAGAACTAGGGCTGCCCAAATAAAAAACATTTGGAAAGTGATACCTTGCTATCCCAAATGGAAAAGTCCATTTGATCTTCATTCTTTGTGTGCATACTAGTGTGGCCACCTTTCAACAACCCCTTGGTAACTCCTACATGCCATGATAGGCTCCTCCAATCATGCAACAAAAAAATAACAAAGTTTTTCTTATGAAACATACCTTGGAGACACATAATAGCCCTTAACTCCGAATTTTCTGAGTAACAAAGTTATGATTTGATTGGTGCACTTCTCCTTCTTGTTAGGGGCTGTAGTTTGCTCCAAATTTCAACCCTTTTAACCTCAATAGGTGATTGGTCTTGCTTCATCAACTCAGAAATTTCTGAGTAAGAAAATTCAGACCTTGCATATGCATTTTCAAATCTTACCTTGGGCTGTAGCATGCCTAAAAATTCAACATTTTTGTCCTCAATAAGTGGCTGGACTTGCTTTACCAACTCAGAATTTTCTGAGTACGAACATTCAGACTTTGCATAAACACTTTCAGGACTTACCATGAGCTGTAGTATGCTTAAAAAATCATATTTTTTGTTCTCAATAAGTGGCTGGACTTGCTTCACCAACTCAAATTTTTTTGATAATGAAAATTCAGACTTTGCATAAACACTTTCAGAATTGGTTAGGGGTTGTAATGTGCTAAAAAAATGTGAATTGTTGACCTTAATAGCTAGTTGATTTGGCCCTTCAAACTCACTATTCTTAGAGCTCAAGAAATTCTGAAACTTCACAAATAATTCCGATTTTTATTTACACCCTTTAAATTGGTCTTCAATGAAAAATTCAGATCTGCCTTATATCTTGGAATCAAGCTCATGTAAAAACAAATTTGATTTTCTACATACCTTGAAGGCTGTACCATGACCAATTTATTGATTTCTTTGGAAGGGTAACCTTGTTCCACCTTTGTTCCACTCATCAAGCCATACGTGTGACCAGATTCCTTCATGAGAGTTGGCTCTTCCAATTCAGAAAAAATAACTTGCCTTGCTGTCCCCACTGGAATCCCTTCATGGAACATGCTCTCCATCCTCTTGGATGTTTCCCCCGTGGGTGCCTTATCATGCAAACCATGTATGATCACTTCTTTTCCATTCACATCAAATTTGAGCTCCATGGTTTGGTAATTTTGCATGTACTCTCCAAGAGAGTGCAACTATTGTATGCCAAGCATTAGGTTGGTCTCCCCAATACCAACCACATAGAAATCATCTTCAATGAGATGTGTTCCCATCATGATGCTCAATTTGGGGGCTTTAGTGGTGTGAGGGATGGTGAAGTCATCAGACACAGTCACTTGAAAACCATTAAACTCAATAGGTTGCAATTCACATAAAGCAACCAACTTTTCATCAATGAAATTATGAGTAGCTCCACTAGCAATGAAAATAGTGACATCCTTACCTTTCAAATTTGTTGGGGAGGGTGTACACCGGAAGCACACAATTTGATTACCAATACCAAACAACTTAATATGCGGAAATTAACCAGATTCACCAAGTAACTAGAATTCAGAATAACACATGATATGAGAGACAATACACAACTTGTATTAACACTTTATACAGAAAAGAATACAATAAAGAAGATGCCACTTCTTCTCCACCACCTTACAGAGGTTTCCCACACCTCAAGTGAACAGTAATTCTTCTCCCCCAAAGCTCTCCCTCTCACAGGTCCCAACACCCAACTCAAATACAGAGTTGGTGTTCACCTCCCGTGCTCCACGCACACCACAAGTGCTCCACGCACTCCACAAGTACTCAAGGTACTTCAAGTAGATCTCCCATGAATCTGCAACAACCTGCAATTCAACAGACCATACTTATGGAAGGAACTCCCTTGCCTTCCTCTTGCTCTATCCGAGTACACACCTGTACTCCAAGTAGATCCTGCCTGATACTGCTCCCTGTAGTGTTGCTGTCTGTATGACCTTGCACACCTGCAAATCAAGCAATGGTTCTAATCACCTGTGAACCTCGACCTTGCACACACATACACCTGCAGATCAACGATCTTACTTACCATGTAGATCTCCTATATAGGCCATGCAACTGTGACCAAGATCCTACACTCATGAAGAACCCAGCTGGCTCTCCAATCCAGCACCAACACACCTGGTACTGTGGCACTAGGAGGAACGCACCATAGCTCTACCTCACACACAGAAGGAGCTTATAATTATGCTCTCTTACTCCCTAGCACACTTTTCCAATACAACCATGAGTCTATTATATAGATCTCATCCAAACAATGATTAGACATCTAATTACAATAATTAGATCCGCAGCTATGAGTCTAAAATTAGCACTCATCATGCAAACTCTTGCTTCGTTAGTTCACTGCCCGTAAATAACTCGCAGTCGAACTACACAGGAGACCGACGTCGGTCCCTGTCCGCCTGGGGTCGCCGACGCCGGCCGATATATGACCGACGTCGGTTGCCTTCCTGTCTTACCCTGCCGACGCCGGTTGGCCAGACCAACGCCAAACACTTCAGACACTCAGCAACTCATTCTGCAACCTCCTCCATGTCTGCATCAGTGAAGCTTTTAGCTCCACAATCCTAACAATCTCCCACTTGGAGATAAACAGCTGCACTGTACCTGTACCTGTACTCCGTCTAATCTGTTTCCTGGTTTGTATCCCTCTTCAAGCTCCCACCTGAAGACAACCCACCACACAACCTGTGATGTACCACCTGTCATCCGAGTAACCTGCCACATCCGAACCTACAAATACATGTAGTGAAGTCCTGACCCTGCATAGCAACACCTGCTGCCGGTCCCTCTCAAAAAACCTGAGAACTCACTTCCCCGAATTGGCTCCTAACTCTCTGACAGCTCCCACTGCATGGGAATACTCAGGTCTATACCAGACCTCATGTGATTTCGGACACTGTACCTGTCCAGCCCTTAGTGTGCTCCGGCTCTGCATCCCGAACCTCGCCAACACCTGTTTCACATCAGCTCCCACTCGAGACAAAATCAACTTGTGATCTCCATGCCTCCCATGCCAAAGAATTCCGCTGCTCCAAACTCCCCATGACATGCCACTGAACTAATCTTACCCTTAGCTCAGCAAAACCCTGTATGTACACACCTGCTATAGCAAAACATACCATCCACATACAGCACAGAATGATGTCATGACTCATCATCCCCCTGGTAAGACAAACCACAGTAGTTACCCTGACATTGACTGAAGCCATGCTCCGTCCTCCACCTGTCAAAACTTGTACCACTGTCCTGCAGCTCCACAAGACCATATCCCTGGCCTTCCGTCTCACGTATCCGTTCTCTCCATTCTTCTACTAAGGTATCCATTCGTCTCTGTGCTTTCATACCTGCTGGCAACTCTACCAAGACACACCTGTCTGGTTCTCCTCCAAGGAATCACATCCTCATCCATGCCAAGCTCACACCTGTTTCCTGGATCCTTCCTGCTCTACAATCAGCAACATGTATAAAGAAGAGGAACAACGAATTTGAGGGCCTACTTACGCCTTCAGTCCTCCGTATGGGTGTTTGAGACTCCTTGACAGCTTGCTGTCCACCCAAAATTCGTTACAGTGACCGACCTCGGTCACTCCACAGTCTGCATCCGACCGACGTCGGTTCCATGCGTCTGTACCTGACTACCAACCTGCCTGCGCTGGTGTCCCTTTTGCCGACGTCGGTCCTGATAACCGACATCGGTCTTATATACTGCCGACGTCGGTCCCATGACCGACATCGGTCTTACCCTGCCCGACATCGCCGGCTTCGGTCTGCACATGACCGACATCGGCACCTGTCTGTTCGACGCCGGTTCCTCCTGACCGACATCGGTACCTGTGTTCGCCTGTGAGTGATGACTTTTTACCCGCGAGCTCCTTTGAATCAAAATCCATGTCCAAACTGCCCTGCTCAGAAGTATCCAGCCATATCCACTGGGTTCTGTCCGCCATCTCCTCCATAAACACCAAGGCTTTCCAGTTCTTAAACCTGTCAAATATATCTGTCTTCCGCTTAAGAACATGCATCTCCTTCCTGCTCATGTGACCAAGCCTACGAAGCCACGTCTCCGCAATAAAAGAAGAATCAGTAATATAAACAAGTAGATAAAGGATACCTGTTTTCTTACCACCAGCTAATTCAAGTGCATCCGCTGTGAGAGTTCTTGTGCATCTCTCATCACCCAATCTTTTTGAAGAAATTAGCCATATCTCCAAACCTGGGACCTGCATGACCTTCATCAACACCTGTGTGTTGGCCGCCTGCAATTTCAGCTTCACTTTGCCTTTGCCAACAATCTGACAAGGCTTACCAGCTCCTCTACCTGGAACTGCATGGAAAGAGGCAACCGAATCTTTTATCCAAGATTCAACTTTATCCAAGAAACCTGCAAACACATCCTGTGCAACAACACCTGCTACATCTGTATCTTCAGTTTCTTCATGCTGATCTGTTACCAACCAACAATAATCTTTTATCTGCTCTTTCTTTCCATAGGACCGTGAGTGACCATCTGTGCTTTTCAACTCCTCCATTCTTAGCTTACTTTGATCTGCAGTTGCTCTACTCCCACTCGATCAGAAACCCCTGAGAGTGACCTGTAACCAAACACAAAACCTGCTTCCTCCAACCTCAGTTCAGATACCACCTGTTGGTATCAAGCTCAAGAACCTACAACCAAGGCTCTGATACCACTTGTTGGGGAGGGTGTACACCGGAAGCACACAATTTGATTACCAATACCAAGCAACTTAATATGCGGAAATTAACCAGATTCACCAAGTAACTAGAATTCAGAATAACACATGATATGAGAGACAATACACAACTTGTATTAACACTTTATACAGAAAAGAATACAATAAAGAAGATGCCACTTCTTCTCCACCACCTTACAGAGGTTTCCCACACCTCAAGTGAACAGTAATTCTTCTCCCCCAAAGCTCTCCCTCTCACAGGTCCCAACACCCAACTCAAATACAGAGTTGGTGTTCACCTCCCGTGCTCCACGCACACCACAAGTGCTCCACGCACTCCACAAGTACTCAAGGTACTTCAAGTAGATCTCCCATGAATCTGCAACAACCTGCAATTCAACAGACCATACTTATGGAAGGAACTCCCTTGCCTTCCTCTTGCTCTATCCGAGTACACACCTGTACTCCAAGTAGATCCTGCCTGATACTGCTCCTTGTAGTGTTGCTGTCTGTATGACATTGCACACCTGCAAATCAAGCAATGGTTCTAATCACCTGTGAACCTCGACCTTGCACACACATACACCTGCAGATCAACGATCTTACTTACCATGTAGATCTCCTATATAGGCCATGCAACTGTGACCAAGATCCTACACTCATGAAGAACCCAGCTGGCTCTCCAATCCAGCACCAACACACCTGGTACTGTGGCACTAGGAGGAACGCACCATAGCTCTACCTCACACACAGAAGGAGCTTATAATTATGCTCTCTTACTCCCTAGCACACTTTTCCAATACAACCATGAGTCTATTATATAGATCTCATCCAAACAATGATTAGACATCTAATTACAATAATTAGATCCGCAGCTATGAGTCTAAAATTAGCACTCATCATGCAAACTCTTGCTTCGTTAGTTCACTGCCCGTAAATAACTCGCAGTCGAACTACACAGGAGACCGACGTCGGTCCCTGTCCGCCTGGGGTCGCCGACGCCGGCCGATATATGACCGACGTCGGTTGCCTTCCTGTCTTACCCTGCCGACGCCGGTTGGCCAGACCAACGCCAAACACTTCAGACACTCAGCAACTCATTCTGCAACCTCCTCCATGTCTGCATCAGTGAAGCTTTTAGCTCCACAATCCTAACAAAATTACCTTTCACACGAAAGGGGTAGTATCTAGGAGTCCCCTATAGTGAAGCAAAGGTGCTATTCAAGTCCTCTCCTCCAAAGTTCTCCAAGTGCTCTTCTTCATAGGTGGCTGCCCCTTCCTCTTCATCCTCTTCTTCTTCATCCGAATGCACCTCAATGTAGTGCACTTGACCCTTTCCACGACAATGATGATCCGGTGTCCAAGGGTCTCTACAATCAAAACAAAGCTTATTTCTTCTTAATTCATTTTTTGTTTCATAATTCCCCCTTGGCAACTCTCTTTGCTACCCCAAACCTTTCTGGTTTGGCTTACCAAACTGCCACAAACCTTGCTGGTTTGGCTTACCAAATTGCTCCAAAGGAGCTGATCTTTGTGGCCCAAAAGTGCTGACCCTTGGCTGCCCCCACTTACTGTCTTTTGGCTGTCCAAAAGGTTTGAAAGAGTTAGTTTTTTGTGAAATAAATGGCATAATTTTACCTTGTGGTGTTGAAGACTCAAAATCAAGGGCCTTTTGAATGTCTCCTTGAAGAGAAGAAGGGTCAAAAGCTTTGGCCAAACCCCTAATAGAATCAGCCAAACCTTCCATGAATAGAACCGCCAATCTTTTTTCCGAAACATTTGTTATCATGACCGAAAGCCTCTGAAATTATTCACATACCCCTCTACAGTACCCTTCTGTTTCAGTTGTGCCAATTCTCTGAAGTGTAGTTCTAGATCAGCCTTATCAAACCATTCAATAATCTTTTTATTGAATTCTTCATAGGATTTAATGAGTTGGTTTCTTTGAGTGACCAATCCATGATACCACCATTCATGAGTAGCCTTTTCCAAGTGCAAGGTAGCAAACTGAATGGCCTCTATTTCCATCACAGGCCTAAGAAAAAATTGTGGTCCACCTTTTGAATCCAAGCCCTAGCTGAACTCTTGGGAGAACCATCAAAATTGGAAAGTGAAAGCTTTCCCGATGCATGGTGAAGTCCACCTTGGCTACCTTTGTGCCTTTGGCCAGACCTATTGCCACGTGGTTGACCATGCTTCCATGAAGTGAAAGATGAGAAATCCATTTGATCCCTAAAAGGAGTTGGTTAGGTCATGTACTCATCTTAGTCTCTCAACAAACTATCTCTCAATGTGGGTTGCTCTTCCCTTTCCAGAATGACAACTTATTCTTGCAGAAAAGTAGGCTGGCTAGGCTTACGTGTAGCTCCTTCATTCCCTTTAGAAGGTTGATTCATGAGGTTGTGACTTCCAGAAGCACTACCATCCCCATTGGATGGTTTGTCACCTCTCATTTCCTTTATAGTGCAGACAAATTCCGCCATTATAGGAGTCATTTGTTCTTGGGTCTGTGTGTACCTGTTAAACCTTTGTTCTTCTCTATTTTCAGTCTCATCCCTTGGCTGATCCAAGTGAACGATTGTTTCTGTTTGTTTATTTTTTTCCACTTTCTTCTTACTCCTCAGGTAATACCTTATTTTTTTGTCACCCTCTTGCCTGTATCACCTTGAAAATCCATGGCTAGCCAAGATATGGCTCTTATACCACTGAAATGTTCCAAATTAAGATTTTTTTTTGAATTCTGATTTTTCTACAAAACCGTAGTTAAATAGTCAATTCTGATATTTATTTTTAGTGAACCTTAGCTACCAAAGTATTTCCAAAATTAATACAAAATTATGTTAAGCTCAAAGCACCAAGTAGCTAATCCAAACAAGCAATTTAATTATCAAAAAAGGGAAATAAACCCTCAAACCCTAGACGCCCCCAAGCTAGAATATTTAATTGAAATTTGTAGCTGATCTATCGAGCGAAATCCTCATAAAATTACATAAATATTACTGAATTGATACGCAGAATTTATTATGAAAATCTTAGTGTATTTGGAGGCACAAAGCCCTTCAATCCAATTCGCCGACGCTGAAAAAAATATAGAAAATTTTCAGAATATTCAAGGCAATAATGACCTTCAAAACAAGGTCAAAACCCTTCCAAGTCAAGTTGCCACACTGCATCACTTAGGGCATAAAATCACCCCAAGGCATGAGCACAACATCCACCAATCAAGTCACCAACCTCCACAAACAAATCGCCCAACCTGACTTAACAAAAGATGGTGTGTAGAACATCTTTGTAGAAATGGATAACTCAGTGGCAGCCTTTAGACGAAGCTACCCCAAATGAAGGAAGAGAGTTGCGTCCTCTAACTCTATGCTTGAAGGTTTTCGACTGCAAAGCAATGGCTCAAGTGTTTTCGTGCTTAATTACCAAAATTTTGAATATCGAACATAACATGCCTCCAAATGAAACCTTCCTTTGTTTTTATACCACTTCCCCCAAGGGGCACACCCAAAAGGGAGGGAAACATATATTCAAATCATAAGGAAGATTGCTTTTAAAATGCTCATAACTCTTAAAGGGCCCCAACTTAAGTGATTCTTATAATATAAAGTGCTTTTTAAAGTACCTTTTACATATATTCATTCAAAATCACTTATTTCTCTTTTCTTTTTTTCTTTCCCTTAGCCCTTGGAAAATGGTTAAGGCTAAGGGTCTTCAATGATGTCCCTAACAAAAGAGGGACATGACAGTTTGTCATCCCTCATTGTGGCAAATCTATATATAAACTTGTACTATGTTTAATGGCTTGAGGTTTACCACTTTAGGTTGATTCCCTCTTGTTTTGCTCACCTTTCTTTTGTACTTCATGTTTAGTTGTTTTTCATAACCTACGATCTTTTTACGCTATTACTTCTCTTTTTTAATTGTTTGTAATTCCAAAGTCCCATTGACTTGTTTTGGTTATTCATTAACATCAATATATTTTAAAGACTTAAAGCTTCTGTAATCCATAATGTTAAAAGTATTAAGACTGCCGGTAATTGCAAGTAATGATCAATAAAAATTATGTTTCGAACCACACTTAGAGAACAAATAGGGGCTCCTTATATAGATAATCTAGTTACAATGCAGTGTAGAGATCCACAATAATACCAATGCTGATAATGAATGCCCATAAACAATATGAAATAATGCCACCGCCCATAATTAATGTCTATAAACAATTATATCTGTGCAAAGGCATACATTAATTAATTGCAACTATTAATCATCATATGATATGAGCAAATTGATAATAGGTCTCCACGTGTCGCTAAGTTCTATACCATCACCCCGATTGAGATTGCTAGGAAGTTTTCCAATCTCAATCGCAATTGATCTAGAATTCTTAATACATTAATATAATTTCTTTCTTTCTTTCTATTTATAGAACAATTTTAGAAAAGAGCAATTGAATCCTTCCATTTGAACCAAAAATGGTGGCACGGATTTGTGGATGATACTAACATAAATTGATCACATGGGGAAGGAGAACTTGAATAGGTTCTTGGATCACCTCCGCAATCAGCCAAAAGGCTTAACAGTTACAATGGAGGTTGAAAAAAATCATTCTCTTCCTTCTTTGGATGTACACATTACAGTAAAGGAGAATTGTTTGCTTGCTTGACAAGTCTATAGGAAAAGGACCTATGGATCATTACTTACATGCTAATTCTCACCATCATTCCTCACAAAATCTGGAATTATTAATACTTTAGCTACAAGGGCCTTTAGGATCTCAGATTAGGAACACATCTTACTAGAGTCCTTAAAGAGAATTGGCATTGAAAATGACATATCAAAAAAGATTTCTAAAAAGCAAACGTAAGGCCCCATTCTTGCATGACGACAAGACAAGGGAGGATCAACCTCAATTTTTCCTCCCACACATTCAGGAAATTGATAAATTTTCTAGAATCCTAAAAAGGAAAGACATTAAACAACCTTCATTCCTCTTAATACTCTAATAAATAAAATTAAAGATGTATTTTATTGACATATGATTTCTAGTGAGATGCAATTTGACATGATTTCCACTTAACAATGCTGTAAGGAGTCATTTTTCCAATGTATGCCATTGAACAGGTCTATTATCCGGATGAGATCATGTGGGTTTTCATGATGTGAATAGAATGAGTAAGAGATTTGTGGATTCATCATGTTTTCTGATATCTTGTAACGCCTATCCGACATTTCAAGTACATTTATGTGTACTCATCCTCAAGGAGAAATAGAACATGAAACTTATTTCGAGGAAACTTGCAATAGTTTAGTCTCCCTTAATAATAATCAATAGTTACAATTGGAGACCAATAAACATGGTCGACTACCATAATTCCCAAACTATGTATCGTAACATTAACGAATCAATTAAATAATTAATCCAAAAAATAACCTTGTCAAGTTAATTTTATAAACTAGTTAATTAATTAATCTTTAAGACCAAACACTTGAGTTTAAGCTAGCATTGGCTCTCCTCCTAATGTGATTTAAAATTGGTCTTAAGGAGTGACCTATGCTAAGGCCATTATCTTTGTTTAGGTTTTCTGGTCTCTTTTCTATTTCGATGGTTCCCCTAATTTTCCTCCACCAATAATGATCTTCCTTAACAATTAATCTTGCCTTTTCTACACAAACATGGTGCTTTGTAGAGTGAGAGTGCTCTACTAGATCTGATTCATCGAGATGTAAGCTATTGATATATTTGGTATGTTCTTTTAAGTTTGGTCTAGAGAGACTATAATGTCCCCAATTTGGGACAAATGGGGTTATCAAACAAACCCTAGCAAGAATTTATTAATTCTGAATTTTCATGAAATCAGACTGCTGCAAGTGGCCAAATTGCCACTAAAATATCATTCAAATAATTCTGAAAATTAGAAAAATTGTACAATAAATCCCAGCCATCAAACGGCTCAATAACTAAATATTTCCAATGAATATTTGCTGGAAAAATAATTTATTAAAAATATATAAAATTCTAGGTTGCAAATTAGGCCTTGAATGGCCACTAAAACCCTTCCAAATGGCTTCCCAAGGGGGTTGCTTAACTGAAGTAATATGCAAAATATTATTAATATTATTTGGCTTTCAAATAGCCTCACAAGCCCACACAACGAGTTTCAAAATGCAAGCGCCCAGCTGGAATAATTATTAAGAAATTAAAGATCCGATCTAGGGCATGAATCTACCTTCAAAACCCTCAATATGCAAGTCGCCTAGCTGCAATAAATTCTAAATAAAATCACAAACCCTAGGAAAGGGTTTACGAGTGTAGCTTAGCCTTTTAATGGGGTCTTCAATGCCTCAAGGCAAGTCACCACCCTCAAAGATCCTTAAACACTTCGGAAATGACCTCCAAAAGCAAGTCATCACTCCCCAATGCTCAATTCACTTGCCAAGGTAAGTCGCCACCCTAGGAGAGGGTGTAATTCAACAAATATCAATTCTGAAGCGCAATTACAGCCCTTGTGTAGAGCTGCCCTCGATGGAAGAATGGAGGGTTTCGTCTTTAAACTTCTTCACTTGAAGGGTTTTGTCCTCAAGTCACTTGTTCAAGCTTGACATACTTGAGCATAAGATTCAATATCAAATTCAACATACCTCCAAATGAAACCTTCATTTGCTTTTGAACAACTCCCCCCAAGGGGCACGCCCAAAAGGGAGGGAAACATACATTCAAATCATAGGAAGATTGCTTTTAAAACTCTTACTCCAGTCAGATGCTGCTCATGACCTTTAAAGGGCCCCAACTTAAGTGGCTTCTATAACATAAAGTACCTGTTGACAATTTTGGCCCCACAGGGCAAATTGTCACCCCTACTATTCGAAACTTTGCTATGGTGCCAAGTTTGTCTTGTGAATCAGTTTTGGGGTCCTTAAATGTGCATTTACAGCCACCCAAGTGGCCATCTACAGTGAGGCATAAGCCAAAGTGGCCATCTACAGGGAGGTGAAGTTTAGTCATTCAGAGGTTTCCAAGGAGCTTTCTTGATTACAGCCAATGCAATGTACAAATACAGCCGTGCAAATGATGACGAAAAGGTCTCCTACGGCCATGTAAATTCTGATGGACTCCTACAACCATCATATAGAGCATACAGTTCGTTCAAAAGGAGGAGACATGCAATAGTTTTAAGAGGGTTTTTCTCCTTCTAAAAACGTCATCTACAACAGTTTGAAAGGGTTTTTCTCTTCTAAGCATCACGTACGACCAAAAGCCAAGACATACAAGTTGTAAGTTCATTTATTTTGTCTTCCCAAGGATTTTTTTGGGCTATAAGAGGTGGACTATTTCTTCGGACATTTTGTTCGAGAGAAAGAGCTCTCAAAGGACTGCGTAAAAGTCCGAAAAAAAAATGACTAAGTGGTAGTTGTGCAAAGTTTATTTCCTTCGGAAAATTTGTTCGAAAGAAATCAAGAGATAGGAATCCGCAGAAGTGTGTCGGACAATAAGTCCGAAAGACTTCGGGCACATTTTTTCGAAAGGCCATTTCACAGCGGAAGGGATATTATCAAAGTTTATTTCCTTTGGACTTTTGTCCGAAGGAAAGGGAAAAACACAGTTGAAAAGACCCGAAGGGCACCTGCCCTTCGAGAAGGTCCAATTCAAAATTTCCAAAGGGTATGCACCCTTCGGGTTGGTTCACTTTATGTTTGTAAGGACGCAGATAATTCATCCGAAGGACAATTTTAAAAAGCCCGAGTGCCCTTCAAAAAGCCCGAGTGCCCTCCAAAAAACCCGAAGAAATATAAACAAAGGAAAGAAAATAAAGAAGGAATCCTTCGGACTTTTTGTCCGAAGGATTCCTTTGGAAAAGAGAAGACAACAAGAAAAGTCTGAAGGAAATGAAGAAATTAAAGGGATTCTGGACATTCTTTTTGAAGAAAATAAAACCAAAGAACAAATCCGTAGACATAAAGCCAGTAAACAAGAATTCCTTGGGAAAGGGAAATGACGTAAGTGCCAAGGGAAGATCTTAAGACAATTCCTGCGGACATTTTGTCTGCGGGAAAATGGAAAGAACAAAAGCCCGAAATAAAGAATTGATAAAGACCCGAGATGAATGAACAGAAAAATACATAGACAAATAACCAAGGAAAAATACACAGGAAAATCATGGATATTTGTCTAGACATGCATGAATAGAAAAACCGAGAACCAAGTCAAGCCCGGAAGAATAAACTCGTGGATTTCATGCAAGGGAAAACAAAGGGAAGATTTGTGGAAAAGCCAATATAGACGGTGAACATGCCTAAATAGTATAAGAATACAAGAGCATGTAACAACCATGAGTAGGAATAGACATGTCCAGATTTGACCATTCTAACACGTCACCTTCATTTCTTAAACAAAGGCTCGCTTTGCATGAGGACTCGAGTAGTGGAATGGTGGAAGGCTTAAACAAAAGAAATTCTATGCACGCACTCTCGTTTGTCTCAAAGCTTGAAACGTTTTGACGGATAAAACGTAATTCTTAATTTGGCATTTGTGTTGATTTCATGCAAAGGGGAGACTTTCAAACGTTCCAGCAGTTCGAGTGGATTTGACTACTCTTGTTTTGGAGTTGACTGGTTTTCAAGTCAAGACATCTATTCGTAGATTTCATGCATCCAAAGCTTGTCTTATTTTTTCAACACATAATTTTTATGGAAGACAAAATAGACTTTTGTAAATGTTGAGTTGGTTTGAGTTTACTTCCTCTCTATTTTTCAACGCCAATCTCTTGGTTTTTTATAATTTTTTATATTAATGGCTTTTCAACTTTGTAAAAATGATCTTTCTTTTGACAAACAATCTTTTGCCAAAGTTCGTGCTGTAACTTTTTTTCAGAATCAATAAGAGGATTGTGTTTTTTCAATTTTTAGCAGCTGGTATAGTGTACTATTGTTATAGATTTGCCTAAGTGATCGATTTTTTTTTCTTTGTCAAATCTGGATTCGTACTTAGTTACTAGCTGATCATTTATGCAGGTCACGTTCTGTGTTTGAATTTCTTTTGTTGAGTTTACAGTGGATATTAGTGGCTGTTTAGTGCCTTTCGTCAGGCCTATTTGCACTTTTTCTTCAAGCTTAGATCATTAGACAAAACCTTTTCGTAAAATGCTTGTGTATTGACCAATTGGAGTTGAAGTTCTGCCTCTTCCTTGTTTGAATTAGTGCTCTCAGAAACCTGATTTGAGTGGATCAAACAAATTAGGTGTATCACCGTTTTTACTAGGATTTTCTTTCAAGTTTTCTCTCTTTTTCTCTAGGCAGTTTGTAGCGTAGAAGTTGAAATCCTCATTGATACATCTTATAGGAACCAGTTTTCTTTGGAGGTTCTTTTCACCATTGAGGCACCCACCCTTGTGAGAAGATCCTATTGTTTCAATTGGAGCGAGGATTAGTCATTTCAACACGTTTTCAATTCAGGGTGCAACTTCAGGTTGACTACAACACCTTTTAAATGTAATATCCCTTTACCACCTATAAATTAATCACTCTCAAATCATAGATCTCAAAGATAACTTGCAACCAACAACAGACATGAAGATTGCAGGGTTTAAAAGGGAGTTGCAGCCAACAACAAAGGAAAAGGGCATTGCCAATGTTGGGGAGAAGCGCCAACATAAAATAAGAGAAATCACCTACAAATGCAGGTCTACAAATGCAGATCGCAAGTCTACAAAATGTTGCGCTAATAACAACAACCATCATTAATCAATCAAATCATAGGGCTATGGAGTGTAGCAGTCTTTAGTCATCAACTTATTAATTAATTAATTCATTTGCTATCAACAACTTCATTTAAATGAGGAGATGCCACTTTTGGAAGAGTCATATCTTTCAATAGAAAAGTGAAGGTATAAATAGTCCATTATGGGAATGAAAGAAGGCATCCAATTCATGTATTTAATCATTTAATTTTGTACAAGCGTCATGCTTGCAATTACGATAAAGGATGGAAACCCTTCGTAGTGTAATTTGATCACAAGGACAAAAACCCTTGTCATCATAAAACCCAAGGACGAAACCCCTTGTGGATTAAATACTTTATTATTCAAAAATTATGAATTAAAAATTCATTTTATTATATAAGATTTTATTTCAAGTTTAAAATCAATAATACAGTGGTATCAGAGCTTTCCATCCTGCCACCCTGTGGAATAAAAATCATATGCAAGATAACAATAAGAATATTCTATATTACGAAAGGAGAAATAAAATTAAGGAGGCAAGCCAGCCAAAAGGAGACATGGAAGATGATAGAAATATTGAGAGGGTAGATAAACTTATCCAAGACCAAGAACAATTGGAAAATACAGTGGCACAAACGGCCCATACCATGAAAATGATGTTGAATTTCAACACACAAAAGGCAAAAACTAGTTCGTCCACCTTTGAGCTCAAATGTAAAACAAACACCACATCATCATATCGGCATTGCCAACCAGCATTCATTCCGAGAGACGAATCAGGCGAAGAAATTCCAAAATCATTTAATGATGATCTTATAACTTGCTTTGAAGCATATCAATCTCTTCCGGAGGGAATCCAAAGGGGAATTACCCTACAAAATTATATGGCAATGAGAAAAAATGGAGGTGCATCTCAACTTGCAGATTTGGATGCTCGAGAATTATGTGATAATCTTAAATTTGTGAGGCAAGTTGACCATAATCAAGAAGTTCCATCTAGAAAAGATAGTGATGGGAATGAGATATATAAATTCAAAAATACTGGCGTTGTGAATGCACTAAACCAAAAGGATCCAAACATGCATTTAAATATACTGGAAAGTACGATAGACTAGAGAAATCATTGTGAGAATAAACCAATGCAACTTTCAGGAGAAAACTTTTGCATGTTCCTTGGTTGTCATTTGGGTACTCAGTTGCCTTCCACTGAGTGCAAAGAAAGTATATCAGAAATCTATACCAATAGCGAGCTATGCAATGCTGACTATGAGAAAAGAAACTTGGCAATTCTGAATATGAATGAGAAATCAAATTTACGAGAGGTTCTAGAGGGGAATTCAAATTCCATGTGTCAAGAGTTAGCAAAGTAAAAAATGACGGTGCTTCTTTTGCAAGTATTGCCTTTGTTTAAGCAAGTTGATAAGAAAAAGATTAAATCATAAACTGGTTAAGTTGCCTCCGGTAAACATGTCATGGATCTATTGGATAACACCATAATTCATCCAAAATCATATGAGCTAGCCAAAAAAATGGCTGAAAATGTCGATTGTGAAGATGTGGGGTGCGATTTAGATAATAGGGATAACGAACAACAAGAGATGGCAATTGAACATGTCAAAAGTCATCCTTATTTGCTAAAGGTCCTTGATATTGATGAATATACTATAAGGATGGAACAATGATCAAACAATAAAAAACATGAAATCCTTGATGACATAAAGATTGAACTGTTGCATGGAATTCAGAATTACTGACCACCATATAGAGAGCCAAACCAAGACGAGGAATTTCTTTTGCTTACAGGAGAAAACAAAGAGACCCTTGTAGAGGGGAGGTTTGTGCAAGCTTTTAAAGAGACAAATATTCATGTGAGTCATGTATTAGCTGGAGATGAATACTCAACTGCACTTGTTTCCAGTGGTTATGTTTATACATGGGGAAAAGGGCACTATGGAGCATTGGGGCATGGTCATAAAATCGATAAAACTATTCCAGAATTAGTGATTGTTGTCAAGGAGCATTGGACAATGCAACTTTGTGCAAGGAAGATGAAGACTTTGGTTCTTACAGACCATAGATTGATATTTGCTTTTGGATGGATAGGTCTCGGAAGCTTGAAATGTATGGACCGAGATATCTCCGATAAAGTTGTAAGTCCACTAGTTCTCAAAATTCTCAAAGGAATTCAGAGAGAACTCTCAGTACGTGGCAATATTCAATCAATTGATATTTACGTTGATGCTTCAATCATCACAAGTGATCTTGGGAAAGCATTTTCTACAGGAAATCGATCTCATCCTCATAAATTCAATACCACATGCACTAGTGTTGTGGCAAGCTTCAAGTCAACAAATCCATTACAGTCTATATTTGCAATGTGCAAATTGCAATTGAAGGTTCAATATACTGCAAGTTTAGGGAATGCAAGATACCCAAATCCTTCTTATTGGGGAAGGGTTTGCTTCATTTCAACCCTCGATAGTGAGAATTGTGGAATAGTAAAGACCTTCGCTGTAACATGCCTTGTAAGCTTGCATTTATCTCAAAATTCTATTCTTGATATATTGAATCAAGATGGAATTACACCAATCGATCAAATATCACCATCAAATTCAAATGGCACAACATTAGTTATGAAGTTGGGTATATCATGTCCATAAAGGGATTGTAAATCTGATAATATCAATGAAGGATGTCTTTATGGCTTTGCAAATTTCTCTGACTTTGAGAAAGAGAAAAATTTAGATCAACACAGGGCCACTACAGGATTTGTGTTTTCATTTTGTGGAAGTTCTACATGTATTTGGTACTCCGTCATAAGGAATGGCTTAAAGAGTTTGAGTAAGACAAAATACATGTCTGCTGGAAATATGCATGGCGATGGCATCTACCTCTCGATTGACATGAGCTATTCATATTTTTATTGCTATCTTATGCTGTTGAATGAAAATGAGAAAAGTAAAGATTACCCAAATGTTGGCTATTCATAATATCTTTTCAAGGAAAAAGTATACAAAACCACTTGATATTTTGGTGGTTCCCACTAAGACTATTGTTGTCTTACAATATTTGATTGTATTTGTGAGATTTCCAATAGTAGATATAACATGGGAAAGAGCATTAATTCTTGAACACCTCAATTTACAATTGCTTGAGGACAAGCGATTTTGGGAAGGGAGGTCTATAATATTCGTTTTCTACCTACAAATTAATCACTCTCAAATCATAGATCTTAAAGATAACTTGCAGTCAACAACAAACATGGAGTTGCAGGTATTAAAGGGGAGTTGCAACCAACAACAAAGTCAAAAGAGATCGACAATGTTGGGGAGAAGTGCCAACATAAAATAAGAGAAATAACCTACAAATGCAGGTTTAGAAATGTAGATTGCAGGTCTACAAAATGCAACGCTAATAACAACTATCATTAGTCAATCAAAACGCAGGTCTATGGAGCGCAACTGTCTTTAGTCATTAACTAATTAATTATTTAATTCATTTGTTATCAACAACTTCATTTAAATGAGATGCCACCTTTGGAAGAGTCATATCTTTCAATAGAAAATTGAAGGTATAAATAATCCATTATGGGAATGGAAGAAGGCATCCAATTCATGTATTTAATCATTTAATATTGTACAAGCGTCATGTTTGCAATTACGATTAAGGAAGAAAACCCTTAGTTGCGTAATTTGATTACAAGGATGAAAATCCTTGTCATCATAAAACCCAAGGACGAAACCCCTTGTGGATTAAATACTCTATTATTCAGAACTTTTGAATCAAAAATTCATTTTATTATATAAGTTTTGATTTCAAGTTTAAAATCAATAATTCTTTAAAAAGGGATTTCTAAGAAATCCAAATTCTTGCATAATATTCCGATTTGGAATATTACATTAAAGTACCTTTTACATGTATTCATTCAAAACCACTTATTTCCTTTTCTTTTCTTTCTTTTCCCTTAGCCCTCGGGAAATGGGTTAAGGCTAAGGGTCTTCAAGGATGTCCCTAACAAAAGAGGGACATGACAATCCTCCCCACCCAAAATTGTTTGTCCTCAAGCAATTGCAATATCCAAAGGGGTGTCCCAACATACCTTATTATGCAATGTCTACCTCTAAATGTTTCCCAAGGAAAACCTCAATACAAAACCTCCATTTGTTGTACCATTGTTAGTGTTCCTATCAAATCAAATCAAAACACAGTACATAGTTTAGTACATCAGTTTAAAAATTGGATAAGGTGGTTGTGCTTGGTTTCCCTATAGGGCCATCAAAGATTTCAAGTGCAAAATATATGTTGGTCTCAAAAGAGTGATTCTTCATCATACGGCTAGTTAATGTTTGGATGCATGTCTATCCAAAGGTATTTTGGTAGCCAGGGGAATTTGTAGTTTGAGCACCTACTCTAGGCCTTCTGAGTTGACACATCTTTGACATGTTTCTTTAGAAACATGATTAATGTTTTTGCATTTTGGCATATTGATGCGGTTTAAGTTAGAGAATCCAATTAAGAGCAGGGTTAAACCACACAACGTTTGGAACCAACACAACACTTAGCTGACTCACAATGTTGCACACAAAAGCAATTAGGGTAAACAACAATTTATTGAACACAATTGAGGAAACAACTTGGACACACTAGACTGATCACAAATAGATATAGTCTTCAACAATATCAGAATGAGATGCGTTATAATCTATTGATCTGACTAGATCATTCTTCCAATGATTCTCCTATGTTTAATTTCAGTTGATCTCACAAGAAGAAGCACCCCTCTCCCAAGCGTAAAGGTGAGTTCTTATGGAACCAAACACCACCTACTTACAATATTAATCTTAGCTACATCCTACCCATATGACACTAAATGCGTTTACAATTACTATATACAAGATAAGGCCCAAATTCTTTAACACACCATAAGCATGACACAACTGAAAGAAGCTTGAGTTGGCTCAATAAAAGCAATAATGGGTTAGGTAGATCCTCGTTGGATTCCTTTTTGGTTACATTCCTTATGCTCATGAACTAATTAATTCAAACACTTGCACTCCATAAAATCACACGCGCACATTACGCTCTTGTGCACAAGGCTTCAAGATGAAATCATGCACAAAAGCTCAAATGACCTCAAATGACTTCACAGTTTCAATCAAGATGAATCTCTGGGCATAACACAGGCCTTTGATCATGAAGTATGTGATACTGCACACTCCATGAAGGTTTCCTGGTCTTGCACAATGCTCTATCTCTGCACTAAGCTTACAAATGTTGCACCAAGCACTCCAAGTCTTGTGCCATCATCCCTAAGGTATATGCAAAACGCGGAGGTGCCACAATGCATTTTGAGTCTCTCTTCTTTGTGTGTTAATAAATGAATGTTGAAAGAATAAAGATAAATGGAAGGCTTACAACACACACACTTGTGTGTCCCTTTTTTGTATTAATAAAAAAGGAGTTACAGTGGTTGGGAAGGTTTATAACCACCCATTAACTATTGCTTAACTAAAAACTATTTAATAATTTTAACACCCTCCCTTAATGACTAAACCAAATACTACTACAAGTTTGTTCCGAAATTTTACAAATACAATGGGATCAAAGAATTTAGTCATTACATTCATAGATTGTTCTAAAGATATCAACATGAAATATGTAGTTGTTTAAAATTTTGTTGCTGGCCAATATAGGAACACTAGTGTAGACAAAAATTGAATAGGAAGCCAACAACAAAACAAAGGTCTGACCATGTGGACATAAGATGTATCAAGTTGTCTGTCAATTCTTTGAAGGGTGATTCATTGACTAGTGATGAATCATCATTGGTTGATGACTTTAGCTCGATCTTCATAGTTTTGAATCCAGAATCTTGGAGATGCTACTCAAACAAAGTATACCAGGCTCATGGAGCTTTCTTAAGTTTGTAGAGGGACTTAATCACCCTTTAAACCAAATGATCACGACCAACCCGAAAACCTTCAGGGTGCACCATGTAGGCTTTCGTGTCCAAATTTCTGCTCAAAAAACCAAACTGAGTTGTTGTGGAGAGAAGCAACCAAAATGTGGTCATCTTTGCAGTAGGAGTAAAAACCAACTCCTTAGTGACAGTGGGAGTAAAAATCAACTCCTCAATAGCAATGGGAGTAAAACCGACTCCATAGTAGTAGAAGAAACGAACTGCTCATCTATTCCCTCTTGTTGGGAAAAACTTTTTGCGTACCAATTTTGTCCACCTATTTACAGCTTTTGAATTGTGTAACTCATTGTTTAGGTACCATACAAAGGTTAGAAGTGAGAGCAAAATGACAATGCTCTGCTAAAGTAACAACCTTATTCCTAGTCCTTTAAGCCAATGCTTGTTACCTAGGCATATCATTCTCCTGCATAACTGCCTATGCATGTGACTGAGATTGAGGAATTGCATCCTCTTGCACGTCCTTTATAATGGGTATCCGCTCAACCACTAGTGCCTGTAAGTTGATTGAATTAGGGTCAACAAGCCTATAAGGAATTTCATCCTTTTGCACATCCTATATGGAGTCTCCTTCCACATGTGCATGTACATTGACTATAGCAGGGTCAATGAACCTATGCAAGTCACCTTGCCCAATGCCTAGGACAATCACTCTGTACTATTTTATATAAGACACAATACATTGTTTCCTAGAGAGATGTACAACAATGTTGGAATTTTTTGTTAATTGATTAACAAATAAGTGATTTTTATTCATGCTAGGAACATACCAAACATTTTGTACTTTGATTTTTCTAGCATTATTCAATACTATGGTGATATCTCCTATCCCCTCTATTGCATATGACTGACCATTAGATAATAAAATTGAATTAAAAAAGTTTGTACTTGCAATGAATTTGACATACCGGTCCTTACAACATGTGAAATGTTGGGATGTGCTAGAATTGTTGAACCGACAATTGGTAGTACCATTGTTCGAGTATAATGCCATAAGGGCATAATCTTCCTCAAAATCCTATCCTTCATTTATTGCTGCCACATTTGCTGCTTCTCTGTTTTGTTGGAAAAGTGCATGCTATCACTTCCGACAATATTTTTTGAGATGTCCAACCTTATGACAGTAAGAGCACTTTACTTGATATTTAGAAGATAAATCAATAGGGATACATTTCCACTTCCCTTTCGATTGAGCAACTAATGCACTCTCTGCTTGTCCAACACTGAACTCATTCTGTGTGTTTGTTTGTGTTCTTTTTGCAGTAAATAAGAACTAACTTGATCAAATGCTAGGGTGTTATTTTCCACTATCAAGTTTAGAGCCTCCACAAAAGATTCATAGTAGAATGTTAAAACTATTTAGAATTATAGCCGTCATATCATCATCATCCACCTTTTTGTTGATGTTTGATAGTTGGTCTCGGAGATATTTCATCTGAAGTAGGTGTTCTGTCAAAGTGTAATAACCACCCTAGATTTTTTTTTATTTAACTAAAGCAACAATTACAAACATCCACCTATTTAGTGGGAACATCTACTTATTCAATGGGAAAGCAACAAGCACATTCGTTTATTCAATGGGAAAGCAAAAACAACTAAGCACTTCCACTTATTCAGTGGGAAAGCTAAAATAAAACAAGGCCCATCCACTTGTTCAACGGGAAGCTTGAAACACAAAGCAATGCACATCCACTTTTTCAGCGGGAAGCCCAAATGACAAAGCAAGACACATCCACTTTTCAGTGGGAAGCCTATTGCAATGAAAACCACTTATTCAGTGGGAGGAGAAAACATGTAAACAAGAGCAATTACCATTGATATTTCTGATTTTTCAATTTGAGCACTGCTGCAACACAAAAATGTGGGAATAAGATATCAATTTTACTTTAAACCAATCACTAGGTATATCACACTGAAGAATCAAAGGCATTGATGAAGATAGGAGTGCATTGAGGTTTGATCAATCATTGATTTCTTGAATTTTTGAGTTCTGATACACTGGAACAATGTACAACATTCCCTAAAATTCACCATTCTCCACCACATACTCCATTTCTCCCATTCTAAACTGATAACAAATCCTTCCAAGAGTCGAGGCGTCCCCAAACAGCAATTAAACTCCCTAGAAAGTGAGGTGCTTGGGCCACAAAGTCTCATGCCTAGGTCTGCACTTGTACGCCCTGGTTTAAAAGGGTGCAACCAACAAGAGGAAGGGTATGGCAAACAAAGATTCTTCACACTCAAACAAGATGAAAATTGATTAGCAACCCAACAAAATATAAATGAAACCAAATATCATCGAAACACATAAAAAATATGCATATTGAAACTCCATTTTGTATTTCCGTTGAAGAACAAGGTGATTCCTAAGTTGAACCACACTATCCAACTAGGGATTATCTTTCAAATCCGAAACTAGAAATCTAGAGAGGGTTTTCGTCTCCAAAAGATTTTGGGGAAACTCGTAGGTTCAATCTGATAGCATAACAATATAAGAATTCTTCAACATATCCCGAACGAGACCCTTAGCCTCCTTTTATAATCTTCTTGGAGGGAAAAAGACAATTAAAAAATGTATAATAATTCACTTTTTCCCCACACAAAGTCGCTAAAATGAGATAATAAAATATTTCATGTGCATCAGTCCCTCAAACAAGGCACCCAACATTTAGAGCAACTTTTTACCTTTTCAACGAGCTATAATACTAAGTTGTCTTTTTAATATTTGAGAACATTAGACAACTTAAGTGAAATTTTTAAATAATTACTTAATAGCTCACCCATGTTGCAGAATGCACTGAGACGGCCTCTGAACCAAAATCTAATCACACAGAGATGAAGCTAAGGATGTGGGATGATGATTGGACCCAATCTGGTGACTTACTAAAAATATACACTCTCCAAGCAGTTTGGAAAACAAACCAGGTGTCCGAAAATGCTTTAGAAAGCATCATTGCAATTCTCAACACCCACTGAACTGAATGCCGCACAAAGAAAACAAGAAACACTGAACATGCGCTCTCCAAGATCAAAGGAGTCCCCTAACCAATACCAATTAACCTATGCGACTTAGGAATAGGCTAATGGTCACCAAACTAACTAGACCTGAGAAGGGGACATTATAGTCCTTCCTCCCCAGAATTGCTTGTCCCCAAGCAATTGCAAATCTGGATGTTGTAAAATCTGCTCTCTCCCAAGTAGCATCCTCCACAGATAGGTTCTTCCACTTCACCAAATATTTCTGATGATCCTCTTCCTCAAAGTGCGTTCTCTATAGTCAATCACAGCCTCTGGAACCAACACAAGTTTACCTTCCTCATCCAAAGGAGGCAACTCAGAAGAGGGAACAACATTATGTCCAAGTGCCTTCTTAGGTAGCTCCAACTCATATGCTACTTCTCCAATCCTCTTGGAGATCCTGAATGAGCCATAAAAACGTGGCTTCAACTCTCTGATCCACTCTTCTTGAGAGTGGGCTGCCTTTAGGGCTGCAACGTCAAATAAACAATGTCTCCTACTTCAAATGCACGCTTTATGCAGTGCTGATCTGCATATAACTTCTGGTGATTTTGAGCATGCTGAAGGTTGTCTTTTAAAGATTTCATAATATCTTGACTCTGCTGCAACAAATCCTTAGCCTTGGGCACTCTACTATCACCAAACAAGAAATCAACGAAACCATGAGCTTCATAACCATAAAATGCCATGAATGGAGACATCTTGATTGACATGTGATAAGTAGAATTATAACAATATTCATCCAAATGTAACCTTCTTACCCAAGCTCTTTGCTGCCCCGAAACATAATTTCTGAGGTACGCTTCCACCCTCTTGTTGACTATTTTAGTTTGCCCATCAGTTTGTGGGTGATAATTGGTTCTAGGAGTGAGTTAGTCCCACTCAATCTGAAAATTTCTTGCCAAACCAGACTTAGGAACTTGCTGTCCCTATCACTAACAATGTTCTTTGGCAATCTGTGCAACATGAACACTTCTCTAAAAAACAAATCAGAAACCTGAACTGCTGTAAACACTGCAAAAATTGCAAAGAAGTGCACAAATTTGGTCAATCTATCAACAACAAAGATGCAGTCCTTCCCCTGCACTTTGGGAAGACTCGTGATGAAGTCCATGGAGATGCTTTCCCATTTTTGATTGGGAATGGGCAAAGGTTGCAACGATCCAGTAGGAAAGGTATGCTCACTTTTGTTCTGTTGACATACAGGACACTCTCTAACATACTTAAGGACTTCATCTTTAAGCCCTTTCCAAGAAAATCTTTCTCGGCTCTGCCTATAAGTCTTGGAGAAATCTTGGTGACCAGCCAAGGGTGTGTCATGAAATGTTTTTATAATCTTCTCCTTAATCCTGGATTCATGTACCAAGAAGATTCTCTCTTTGTAGACAATAAGTTCATTTACCACTTGGTACCTTTCATCTTGCAAAGTTCTATCCAAAATATATTGATGGCAAAGGAGTTCTTAGCATACTCTGCAAGTTTCTATTCTTTCCAATCAGCAGTGATCTCCATCATGGAACACAAATGTGGCCTTCTTGACAATGCATCAGCCACAACATTATTCTTCCCTTTGACATATTCGATGTCAAAATCGTAAGCTTGTAGCTTACTAACCCACTTCTGTTGCCTATCATTGAGGTCTTTCCGATTAAGGAAATACTTGAGGCTATTGTGATCAATTTTAACAATGAACTTTCCAACAACAAGGTATTCCCTGAACTTGGCCAAAGCATGCATTATTGCAAGCATCTCCTTATCATAAATGGAGTAGCTTCTTTCTCCACCTTTTAACTTCTACTTCAAAGGCAATTGGGTGCTTATTTTGCATTAGGACAGCACCTATCCCTTCACCGGATGCATCACATTCAACCTCAAATGGCTTGGAGAAATCAGGTATGGCTAAAATAGGGCATGTGCTCATGATTTGCTTAAACTGATCAAAATATTTCTGCAGTGCATTAGACCATATGAAGGCTCCCTTTTTGGTAAGATTAGTAAGTGGGGCAGCTAACTGTGAAAATCCTTTCACAAACCTTATGTAGAAACCACATAGACACAAGAATCCCTTCAACTGTGAGAGGTTTGTCGGTGGAGCCCAATCTAATATTGCCTTGATCTTTGCTTGGTCAACACCTACACCTTTGGAGCTGATTACATGACCAAGATATAGAAGTTTGGTCATACCAAACTCACACTTTGATTCCTTTGCAAACAAGGATTCAACCTCAAGTATGCCCAACACCTCATCCAAATGTCTCATATGCTCCTCCCAAGCCTTGCTAATTATCAAAATGTCATAAAAAAATATTAAGACAAACTTCCTGAGCTGCTTATTGAACACCCGGTTCATGCAAGATTGAAATGTTGTAGGAGCATTGGTTAAACCAATTGGCATAACCAAGAACTCAAATGCCCAAAGTGGCATCTGAAAGCAGTCTTCTTTATGTCCTCACGAACCCTTATCTGATGATACCCTGATCTCAAATCTATCTTTGAGAAGTAGACAACTCCATGTAGCTCATCAATGAGCTCATTGTCCTCGGTATTGGATACCGATTCTTTATAGTCGTTTTGTTAAGAGCTTTGTAATCTATGCACATGCGCATAGTACCGTCCTATTTCACCAAAACAACAGAAGATGCAAATGGGCTTTTGTTTGGACGGACATGTCCCATCTCCAGGAGCTCCTTGATTGCTTTCTCAACCTCATCTTTATGTCTTTTTGGATGCCGATAGGGAGTGGTGATGACAGGGTTTGATCCCTCTTCTAGCTCTATCACATGCTCAATGCCTCTTGAAGGAGGCCTTTCAGGAGGTAAACCATTGAAAACCTTACTTTGCTTGGTAAGCAAAGCTTGCACATCATATTGATAATTTCTCTTTTCATGTTCGGGAATGGTAGGCATGATGATATAGTCTGCTGCCCATTCAACTTGACCATGTCGATTCAAATTTTCCATCCTTTTGTAAGAGACAAAACGTGGACCTCCATTTGACATCCCTCTTAACACCACTTTCTTCCCTTCTGATTGGAATTTCAGTTCATAGGCTGAAAGTTTAAGATGATCTCCCCCAAAGATGGCAGCCACTGAATGCCATGCATTGCATCTATGTCACCAATGCTTACAACATAGAAGTCATCTTTGACTTCATAACGACCCAATTGTAGACTCATTTGGGGTATCATTTTAGTGTGTGTAAGGGTGAAACCATTGTAGACATCCAATTCCTAACACCATTTGTGTTGAAATTGTCAATCTTACTCGAATTGCACTCAAATGCACATTTTAGGTCAAAATCCATAAAACACCTTAAATGGTTCGAACTTGTCACTTACAGGTGCTAGTTTAGGTCAAAGTATCTCTAAATAGGGCAATGCATTTTATGGGCCAGCTAACTTTGATCAAAGCATTTCTAGTCAAAATGACAATTTCGCCATTTAGTGCTCTGGATCTCTCTTTTCTTCTAATTTATTGGTACACGTCACGTACCTTTGTTATTTGGTGTTGGCAACATCCTAAATGGGAATACAGCTCCAACTTCCAGTTCCTCTTCAGTCAAATTACGACCCAATAATATGACTTTCTGATCATTTTGATTAATTGTGCACCAATTTCCAAAGAATTGCGCTAAACTTGATTAAACTTAAGCTAATTAATCCAATTTAAGAGCTTAAGTAAGAATTCCATAGATCTTTTTGAATATCTCATTATAAGAAATTGATTTTGAATATCTACATCACCTAGTGACATCATCTATGGGGTGGCATCCATCAAGCCATAAGTGCATAAAATATCAGGGTTATGGGTCACCCATACCTAGTTCATGCCTCCCATGCCTCTTTAATGCTTATTTATCTTGAAGATATTTATGAGTTTAATTCCAAATATGAGGATTATCTATGGCCACACATCTCAATCTTGACATGAACGGTCATGGTTGATCCTGACCAATCCCAAAAATCATAAATAGAGAGGCCATGGACATGAATAAAAAAACTTGATTTATGCAAAGTTATTATGTAGAATTGTCTACACAATCCTTTGCAATAGACCTTTAAAATTAGTTACAAACTTCATTGATAGGCTAGTCTAGTGATTTGGAATCATGAGCCTAGGTTTTGTGGAGTGTTCTTGAGACATTGGAGGAGTTTGCCACCTTTGTTGACAAAGACAAGGATGCTTGATCAAGGGAGAACATGCTTTTGAGTCACATGGGTATGGTGAATCCATTTGGGAAAGTAATATGATGTTTGCTTTCTTTGATTTGTTTCTTGCTATCCTTTGTAATTCCCATAGGAATAGATAGGCTTAGTTAGTTCTATATGCATTTTTCATGATTTATGGACTAATATTTGACTAACTTGCTTTGTAATCCTCTCTACAACCATCAGCTATCATTACTTTGAATCCATCAACCTCTTTAGTCTTGAGTCCTCTGCGAGCCCATCTTCAAACCATCTCGGGAAATCACAAAACCCAAGTATACCAACTCCTTTTTCATAAAGTTGCATTTCTTCAAGATAACCAACTTCTCATGTCACAAAAGGTTTCAAATGCAGTAAGTGTTCCTCCTTTATCTTGCTGAAAATCAATATGTCATCCAAATATAAAATGACAAGCTTATCTTAAAATGGTTTCAACGCTTAATGAGTCTCATGAATGCATTTGGTGCGTTAGTCAACCTAATTGACATGACTAGTCACTCATACAACCTTTCCTGCATTTTGAACACAAGTCTTCCACTTATCACCTTCCCTTATGCGGATTTGGTGATATCCACTCTTCAAGTCAATCTTTGTGAAGTATTGAGCTCCACTTAAGAAAAACATCAAATCGTTGATTCGCAGCAATGAAAATTTGTACTTAATAGTAATCTTGTTGATGGCTTTGAAATTAGTGCACATCCTCCATTCTCCACTTTTCTTTGGTGCTAACACTGCTGGAACTGCAAATAGGCTCAAGATTTCTCTTAGCAACCCTTTGTCTAACAATGCTTGTACTTGCCTCAAAACTAGATTTTGGAATTAGATCCATGCAGTGACTTATGCTCCTCATGGATGGCAACCCATCAGGTAGATCATTTGAAACATTGTTTGCGAATTGATTCAACAAGTATTTCACTTCAAGCGTAAGTGCTTCTTATTCCCTGCAATCTTAACTTGCATGGCCTTAGGCATGACCACAAAGCATGCTCTATCCTTGCTTACCTCTTTCAGGAATTATTTTCTCAACACCAACAAAATACTTGGATTCTTGTCCACTTTTTCACTCTTATCTTTTAAGGGTAATACTGTATACTTTCTCTCATCCTTCACCAAAGTGTATATATTTGCGCAGCCATCGTGTTGTGCTTTTCTATCAAATTACCAAGGCCTTCCAAGTAACACATGGCATACACCTGTGGGCATTATATCGCACATGACTTCATCTTTGTGTGTGCCAATGTGAATATTTACTAGACATGGCTCATTCACTAGAACATGATGTCCCTTCAACAACCAATACACCGTGTAGGAATTTGGATGCGTAATCTTCTTCAGACCAAGTTTCTCAACCATCTTTTGCGATTCAAGATTATCAATGCTACCACTATCAATAATCAGCTTACAACACTTACCTCTAGAATTGCAAATGGTTCTGAATATTTTCTTCTTATGTGTGGGACTATTCTCCTCTTTTGTAGGTTTCAATAGCACCCTCTTCATCATGAGAACCTATCCATTTTCTTTTTGTTCGCATTGCTGTATTGATGCAATACTCTCCTCATTTGCTTGTGCGCATCAGTTATATTACCACCATCATTATGCATATGTGGGCACTCAAATGCTCTATGCTCAGTTTCACCACATTTGAAGCATGTACCCATGAATCCTCTTCCTCTACCTCGTCCATAGGACCCTCTACCTTTGGTAGGATATCTTTTGCCTTTTTGCACTATATCATTGTGCTGAGAAGGGCTAGCTTCTCTCTCTCTTGTGCAAAATAACCTTTGTTGCTACTTTCGGTCCTCGTCCACGCAAAAACTTTCCTTTACCTTGTGCTGCTCCTTGTTTGCCAGACAACTTCTCCTTTGCCTTCAGTGCATATGGATAGGCTTCCTCTACTGAACGCACACGTACCATACAAAACTCAGATTGAATAGAAATGTGCAATCCATTTATGTACCATGAGATCTTCTCGATGTCATCTTCAACATGACCCACTCTTATAGTGAGTCTATAAAACTCTTCAGTGTAATCCTTTGCAATCATCTCCTTTTGTCTCAAGTTCTGCAACTTCTTGAACAAAGTTAACTAGTAATTAGCAAGTACGAATTTCTCCTTCAACTTTGCATCCAATTTATCCTAAGTCTTAATTTTTTCTTTATCTCTACCGATTCTTTCTATCTTCACATGCTTCCACTACAAGGATGTGTGATCCTTTAACTTGGTGCATGCGAATTTGAATTTCTTGGGATCTTCCATACTTTCGTACCAAAAAACATTTAGATCCTTCAACTTAGTGCATGCGAATTTGAATTTCTTGGGATCTTCCATACTCATACCAAAAAATATTTCTCTAACTCAATGATCCAATCAATGAGTTCTTCAGGATTCAAATTCCCTGGATAACTAGGAGTGTCCAACTTCAGCTTACTACTCATCCTTGTGACTGCACACATGAATCTATCCTTAGGTTCATCGACCTCTTCTTCTTTAGCCTGGTTCTCAGGCGCTTCTTCTGCGGCTTCATTGTTGCTTTCATCATCCATCGCAACTCCTCTATGTTGTGTAGTCTCCATAGCCTCTAAACAAGCTTGCATATTCCCCATCAATTCAGCCAAGTCTACAAGTCTTGGAACTCTAGGCGCTGTAGGCACTCTTGCAGCGAACCCTGCTCTGTGTACCATTTCCTCGAAATCGAAGAACAACCGCTACACCTTCTACCCAACACTTGCTGGAAGGTGTCTTCATTGCTTTCTACCCACACTCGCAAATGTGGAAAACAAACTTTTCTTATGTGCTGACTCCATAAGGATAACCTTATGCTCTGATTCCTAATGATGTAGTCGAGGTTAGGGAATCCAATTAAGGACAGCCTTAGACCACACAACGTTTCGAACCAAACACAATACTCAACTGACTCGCAACGTTACGCAAGAAAGCAATTAAGATAAACAACACTTTATGAACACAATTGAGGAAACAATAGCTTGGGCATACACCAGACCGATCACAAATGAATAAAGGCTTTAGCAATTTCAGAATGAGATGCGTTACAATGTATTTATTTGACTAGATCATCTTCCAACAATTCTCCTATGTCTAATTTCAATTTATCTCACAAGAAGAATCTCCCCTCTCCAAGCGTAAGGGTGAGTTCTTATAGAACCAAGAACCACCTACTTACAATGTTGTTGTCACCTACATCCTACCCATATGACATTAAATGCATTTTCAATAATTGAATACAAGATAAGGCCCAAATGTCCTTAATGCATCATAAGCATAACACAACTAGAAGAAGCTTGAGTAGGCTCAATAAAATCAATAATGGGTTAGGTAGATCCTCGTTGGATCCCTTCTGGTTACATTCCCTATGCTCATGAACTATCGAATTCAAACACTCGCTCAAATTACGTCAAATGACTTTGTGGTTTCAATGGTAGATGTGGTCCATCAAGATGAATCTTTGGGCATAACGTGGGCTTTTGATCATGAAGTATGTGATACCGCACATGCCATGAAGGTTTCTTGGTCTTGCGCAAAGGTCTACTCTAAGCTTACAAACATTGTGCCAAGCACTCCAAGTATTGTGCCATCGTCCTAAAGGCATATGCAAAACGTGGAGGTGCCCCAATGCATTTTGAGTCTCTGTCCTTTGTGCATTGCCTACAAACTGCCAAACCATATTCTTGCGCTGCATCATGAAGTATAAACTTGCACCGACTTTTGAGACCTATTACAGACTCGAGCATACTACGAACCTTTCTAAACCCCTTCCCAATGCCGCAAACAAAACAACTATGAAAACACACAAAACTACTTATGCCTACTCTAACTATTTTTGGTTGATGTGAGATTGCTTGTGAACCCAGATACTCCTGCATCATATAGCCACATTCCACGTCTCTTTTCCATTCATATCAATGTATACCTAGATGGTTTTTAAAACATTTTGTTATCCACACTATGCATGCATGGTACATTTTTATCATTTTAAGTTGTTTCATCAACCATGAATTTAATACTTCTATTTTTTTTTTGATAAAGGTGCAATCATGCAGTGATGCACATGAAATAAGGGGCCGGTGCAGTTTGTTAACCGAGCAATTACCAAAGGTTTGATAAATTAGTGTCTGATTTAACTTAACTTCTGTTATCATTTGTTTGAAATGTTAGGATCTTTCTAGGACAAACTAAATATTTGAATTTCTTTTGAGCTATCGACGTTTTGAACAAGTTAATTTCTAAATGGAGATTGGAACTTTTGAGCCAAATGAAGATTGATACAAGCAAATAGAATCAATGACAACGTGCATCGTTTTTTTGGGCAGATGTCATTGAATCTACTAGAAGAGGCATTATGCTGGAAAAATGAACAAGGTAAAATCTTGGCATTTTGATCCCAACCGAAATATTAATATTGCCTCTATGGCATGTTGTGCTTATTTTTTTGTTAGCATTGGCATTCAATAATTTATATCTATAGGCTTGATAGATACTTCTGGAGAAAATTAGTTCATTATTCACTTCCCCCACAAATATGTACACTTCAAAGAGAGGTTGGAAGCTATAAAATTATACATATCTTACTCCAAGACCTACTTTGGAAGAGATCATGCTATTGTGAACACCAATTGAACCATCGGTGTAATAATTCAACTAATAAAAATGGTCACTCTAGTAATACACTTTCATCTTTGTCTTGTTAAGTGAGTGACAATCAAGAGCTCTTATGTTATGGCATTAATGCCATGCATTTGATTAAGTTCATAGCAACAAGCCACTTCTCTACAATTGAAAATATCCAAGTTAGTCAATTTAAATGGTTACCCCTTTTTGTAATTTTTTCAAGGTAGCTATGAGGGTTTCCATCAACCATTGTGTTACTATTTTAAGTGCAACATTAAAAGCAGTGGTAAACTAGGGTATATATAAGACAAGTTATTGTGATAAGAAATTGGTTGATGCAGTAACAAAGAGTAGCATTTATACAGATGCTAGTAGCTTTTTCTTGATGTTTTGAACCTTCCACGAGTATGCTTACCATCTCCAAGATTGAGGTTAACATTTATGACAAAGGATGCACTCTCATGGGAAATATCATTATTTTGGGTTTTGAATCCTTATCCAATTATCTGTCTAGTGGTATTAGCCTAATTCTCCATAGGCATTTATGAACAACCATCGCATATGTCTTAGAATAGTATAGCGATATTAGGACTATGTTTCAATATGGGTTAAAAGTAAGTATATGACTTAAAGAATCATGGAGTGAGTTAATGTAGGTGACATTTTAGATCATGGGAACTCTCACAAGCATATTTACATGGTTGCTAGCACAATTAGCATTGATAATCACTTGTGCTGGATTCTTCCTAGTGCAATCATTCTAGGTCAGTATTGGATAGTACTATTTATAAGTAACAAGGCCTAGTTGGAAGTAGCTTGGGTATCCTATTGGTGATCGAATGCCTAAATGAGGTGTTACTACCAATTTAAATGGCCTTTGTGGGCACCCTAAACTAACTATATGAGTATAGAAAAATAGTTGCTTATTGATGGAAAAAGAGGGCCTTGAATTTAGTTGGATAATGCTAAATAATATTCTGAATTTGTGTATGATTCTTGGCCAAAATTTTCTCAGAGGAAGAAGCTTTGTTTTGCTCCTCCTTCAAGCAGGACATATCTAGAGGTGGAAGAGCTACTAGAATCTCATAAGGCACCAAAGATTGGATGCCATAAATGGGCTTGGCTTGTGATAAGGCTGCTTCATGACAAGCCACTAGATGTCGTCCTTGCTTAAGTATTGTGCCTATGGCAAATTGGGACACACCTGTCTCAAGCTTAAATTGTTGTTGGAAGTTGGGTGGAAAAGGTTATAGAATAGAGCATGGAGATTCAATAGGATATTTGATTGCTTGGGGTGGGATCATATCACAATATTTGCCTTATGCAAATGGACTTGGTTAAGTGCTGACCTATCGGGGAACAAAGCACTAGTACAATAAAATTTACACACACTTTACAATCCTTGTGCAGTAAGTAGGTTTTAAGGAAGCCCTATAGGGACATTTGGATACATTGCTGCAGTGGCAGTAGGACTACACCTTGGGTTAATTTCGTATATGGATTTAATAAATTTGTGGTAATAATGGCTAAAACATTTGATTTAGTCATTAAGGGAGGGTGTTAAATTAATAAGCTAAATAAATAAAAACTATGTTTTAGTTATGCTAAGTTTGTTAGGTTTGTTAATCATGTAGGTTCAGCATGAAGCTATGTTAAGCTTATGGTTTTGAGAATTTGTTGGTTTGCTAACTATTCTCCTTCTTTGTAGGATGTCTCTGAGCTATTTATATGGCTCTTTCATATTGTAATATTCATGGCTTGTTGGCTTCAATAAATATTCTGAATGCTAGACAATATTTGTATCGAATTCTGATTTTGTTTTTCAATGATTTTTTAGGTTTTTAAACTCTTTTACACCATTCTAATTTCATCACAGCTTTCATACGGCACATAACTTCTATACTTTGACGATTTTCAGGGTTTTGGCCAAAATTGAAAATAAAAATCAATCCATATGAATTTTAACATGATTTTTAATGATTTGTTAGGGTTCAAATAAAAATTGCCAAATTTTGATTTTTTTAATTGAAATTTGACGAGTTATGTTTCTTAGTTTTGGATCCATATCCCTAGCATCAATAAATAATATTGTCATGAAATTTTCCAAAATAGGATATTTTCTGAATTCTGAAATTTTACTGCAAACCCTAGAAGAAAATTATTTTTCTGATTTTTTCAACAACAAACCCTAGATGAAATCAACCCTTCAAAATTAGCATAAAAATAGGATAAACCCAATGCATCAAATGGGGATTCTAACAAGCAAGTTTTGCCCTCCCAAAATAGGAATTTACCTTCAAACCCTAGGCATTCCAATCTGAAAAGTTATTTATGTTTATGGTTGATCTATCATGCATCAAACACTTCACTGGATCTTCATAAAATTGCACAAATATTACTAAATAAATATGTAGAATTTATTATGAATTTCTGAATAAATTTGAGGTCCAAATGTCCAATATACCCTCACAAAAATCAAAATTAATTCAGAAATAATTGTAGACAATTACTGAATAATATTTAGGCTTGGAATAGCTTATCAAATCCTCACAAACAACTCTCAATCAATTCACCCTAGCTGGAATTGATTATTTCCAGCCCTAGATCCAATGCAGTGCTAAAATTAGGGGTCTTCAAACTTGAAAATCCAACTTTGGGTCTCCAAACCCTAGTCGCCACCCTTCTAGAACAATTTGCCAATCTTCCAAGCCATTCACCCAACTTGGAAACCCTTCTCTTTGCCTTTTTCTAAATTTTGATGATCTATGGCAGCTCTAAGATGATGTTGCCCCACGAAAGAATGAGGGTTTACGTCCTCAATCTCTTTGCTTGAAGGTTTTCGTCTTCAAGTCAAAAGCTCAAGTCTTTTCGTGTTCAAAACTTGTAAATTCAAAATATGATCCAAGATGCCTTGCAAAAAGAACCCTCAAATGGTTTTATACTCCTCCCCAAGTGAAGCACCCAATTTGGAGGGAAATACATTTTTTTTATCTTTTTTTCAAATTAAAAAAAAAATACCCCTTATAATCCATTTAAGTGGATTAGTATCCATGACATTCAAAAAAGCCTCAACTTAAGTGAAATTATAACATTAAAGTGCTTTTACAAGTATTCTTAATAAAACCAAATGCTTCCCTTCTTTTTCTCTTTTTTCCTTAGCCCTTGGGAAACTAGGCAAGGCTAAAGGTCTTCAATAGTGTCATGTCCAAAAGGGGGACATGACAATCCTCCCCGTCCAAAATTGCTTTCCTCAAACAATTGAAACAACGAATGGGTTGTCTTAACCATGGGCTTACAGTAATTCTTGATCCTTAACTCTTTCCATGGGAAGAAGCTCTTTGCTGCTGTATATGATCTTTGGCTGATTATACAATCTGGAAATAAAATAACAGCAGATCCCAACCTTCCTTTCCACTTTCATGGGGGTCCCATACCTTAGATGTGCCAAAGAGATGCAAAAAGGGAACAACTTCTTTGAAATGATAATATTGGGATGGCTGGAAAAGTGTATTCTAGCAAGGAAATCTTCAGATTTTTGGGCCTTGATTGCCTCTATATTAGGATCTACACAATACACAAACATATTAGTCAAAACAAGAGTTCTCCACTCCTCTTCATTGTTTGCATGTTTGATAATGCCCTCCATGTGTGAAAGTGTTGGAAACATGTATGTGGCTGCCCTTGAGAACACATAAGGGATGTTCATGCTGCCCACGCACCCAAAAGTAACCTCGAGACTTAGAAATCTTCCCACTAGAGGAGTTGGATGAAAACATTGCGGCCTATCTACTTCATGTAGATGAAATTGTCAACATTATCAGAGGGCTTGGTGAAAAAGTTGAAGAATCTATAATTGTTCAAAAGGTAGTAAGGTTTCTCCGTTTAAAATTCGATGCAAAAATTTCTGCGATCGAAGAAATAAAGGATTTAAACAAATTAACAATGGATGAGTTACATGGAATTCTCACGGCATATGAGATGAGGACTAAAAAAGAAAAACCATCTAAAAGGGAGGCAACCTTCAAAGCCTCAAAAAAGGCGAAAAACAAAGAAATTGAATCAAGGGATGAAACCAATGACGAACTAGATGAAAAGGAGGCTCTGTTTGTCAGAAAGCTTTAAAAGGGGTCCGGAAAATACAAAGGTAAGTTACCCTTAAAATGCTGTAATTGTGGTAAGAGATGACACTTTGCTGCCAAGTGTCCTCATAAGGATGATAGTGAAGAAGAAGAAAATAATAACGATGAAAGGAAAAAGAAGGAAAACAAGCCTCACTTCAAGAAAAACTTCAAAACAAAGTGGGTATAAGAAAGATTCCAGTAAGTACAAGAAAAGCCTCTATTCCAAAAAGGATAGTAGCTCAGCTGATGAGAGATGAAGAAATATCAGACAATGACAGGGAGGAAACCCTATTCATGGCAATAGAAAGAAACCTTGAAGCCTCTATAAGTACAGACGACACCTTGGAAGAAGAGGATGATGTCGAAAATGGAGTGGTAGATCTTGAAGAAGAGCTGATTTGTGCCTTGGGAGAGATAAAAATGCTGAAGAAAAAGAATTTGAAACAAGGAGTACAAATTCAAAAACATGAAGAGGAAGATATTGCATAGAGCTGATTTGTGCCTTGGGAGAGATAAAAATGCTGAAGAAAAAGAATTTGAAACAAAGAGTACAAATTCAAAAACATGAAGAGGAAGATATTGCATTGCAAACAAAGATGACATAGAATGTTGAAGAATCATACAAGGTTATCAGTGGCTTAAAAACTCAATTAGAGGAAATGAAAAGAATTGAGGAGGAAATAAGAGCCAAATTGAAAACAAAGGAGGACGAGTGCAAAACGCAAGAATATGAAATAATTGCCTTGAAATTAGAATTGGAGAAGACAACAAATGAGTTGAACATATCGCAATTTGTGAAGAGTACCGGAGTGTTGAGTAACATACTAAATAGTCAAAGGTCACCGTTCATTAAGTATGGCATTGGCTATGATGAGAACCAAAAAGACATTGAAAAAGGGCAATGTTTAAAATCTACAGAGTCATCAAAGAAAGTAAATACGGAGAAGCCAAAGAGCTATGCGGATGCACGTAAGAGGTCTATGAATATTGAAAGCGAAAAGAAGACAGAGCATGCCAATCCTCCTCATAGAGAAAACAAAGGTAAGAACATCCTTGTTAGAGATCTCAGAAGATCATTTCCGTCAAGGCAGAACAATGTGATAAGGTACACAAGCTACTTCTATGGTTATTGTTATTCTTGCAATCAATTTGGTCATAGAGCAATAGAGTGTAATGCACATGCAAGAAATGAATATGCATGGAACTATGGAAAAGACACTTATGGAGTTTCCAATAGAAACTATAACTCATTTGCCTCACTATTGAATTACAATGAGAATAATACTATATGTTATAATTGTAACTATGAACATATAGCACGATTCTGTATGTGTGTTTTCATAAAAACCCCTAAATAGAACAAGAAGGTGAATACCCGGGTTATAAAGAAAAAAGAATCTACAAAAATATGGAGAGAGAAGTGTTGATAATTTTGCCCCCACTGGGCAAATTGTCACCCTTACTATTCGGAACTTTGCTATGGTGCCAAGTTTGTCTTGTGAATCAGTTTTGGGGTTCTTAAATGTGCATTTACAACCACCCAAGTGGCCATCTACAACTAGGTATAAGCCAAAGTGGCCATCTACAACCAGGTGAAGTTTAGTCATTTAGAGGTTTCCAAGGAGCTGTCTTGATTACAACCAATGCAATGTGCAAACACAACGATGCAAATGATGACGAAAAGGTCTCCGACAGCCATTGTAAATTCTGATGGACTCCTACAGCCATCATATAGAGCATACAGTTCGTTCAAAAGGACACATGCAACAGTTTTAAGAGTGTTTTTCTCCTAAAAACGTCATCTACAACAGTTTGAAAGGGTTTTTCTCCTCTTCTAAGCATTACGTGTAGCCAAAAGCCAAGACATACAAGCTGTAAGTTCATTTATTGTCTTCCCAAGGATTTTTTCGGGCTATAAGACGTGGCCTATTTTTTCGTATATTTTGTCTGAGAGAAAGAGCTCTCAAAGGATTGTGTAAAAGTCTAAAAAAATGACTAAGTGGCTGTTGTGCAAAGTTTATTTCCTTCGGGCAATTTGTCTGAAGGAAATCAAGAGACAGGAATCCGCAGAAGGGTGTCGGACAATAAGTCCAAAAGAATTTGGGCACATTTTTCAGAAAGGCCATTTCACAGCCGCAGGGATAATATGAAAGTTTATTTCCTTCGGACTTTTGTCCAAAGGAAAAGGAAAAACACAGTTGAAAAGACCCGAAGGGCACCTGCCCTTTGGGAAGGTCCAATTCAAAAGTCCCAAAGGGTATGTACCCTTCAGGTTGGTTCACTTTATGTTTCTAAGGACGTAGACAATTCATCTGAAGGACAGTTTTAGAAAGCCCGAAGGCCACTTCAAAGAGAGACGACAGTTTGCTCGAAGGGTATGTGCCCTTTGGGAAGGTCCTTCACAGAACGCCCGAGGGGCTTTTCAACTCCTCTGAATGGTTAAGTCCATTCCAAAAAAGGATAGTGCAAGGCAAAAAGGGTCTTCTATAGTTTTCTCGAAGGGCATCTGCCCTTCAAGAAGGTTCTTCTTCAAAAAAGCCGAAGGGTAGGACCTTTCAGAGAAGGACAGTTTCAAAAATCTCGGGTGCCCTTCAAAAAGCCCAAAGAAATAGAAACAAAAGAAAGAAAATAAAGAAGGAATCCTTCGGACTTTTTGTCCGAAGGAATTCCTTTGGAAAAGAGAAGTCAACAAGAAAAATCCGAAGGAAATGAAGAAATTAAAGGGACTCTGGACATTCTTTTTGAAGAAAACAAAACCAAAGAGCAAATACACAGACAAATAACCAAGGAAGAATGCACAAGAAAATCAAGGATATTTGCCCAGACAGGAATGAACAAAAAAGCCGAGAACGAAGTCAAGCCCGGAAGAATAAACTCGTGGATTTCATGCAAGGGAAAACAAAGGGAAGATTTGTGGAAAAGACAAATATAGACGGTGAACATGCCTAAATAGTCCGAGAATACAAGAGCATGCAACAGTCATGAACAGGAATAAACACGTCCAGATTTGACCGTTCTAACACGTTATCTTCAGTTCTTAAATAGAGGCTCGCTTTGCATGAGGACTCAAGTAGTGGAACGGTGGAAAGCTTAAACAAAAGAAATTCTCTGCACGCACTCTCGTTTGTTTCAAAGCTTGAAACGTTCCGGCGGTTCAAATGTAATTCTTAATTTGGCATTTGCATTGATTTCATGTAAAGGGGAGACTTTCAAATGTTCCAGCAGTTCGAGTGGATTTGACTACTCTTATTTTGGAGTTGACTGGTTTCCAAGTCAAGACATCTATTCATAGATTTCATGCATCCAAAGTTTGTCTTTTTTTTTTCAACGCAAGGAATTTTCATGCAAGACAAAATAGACTTTTGTAAAGGCTGAGTTGGTTTGAGTTTACTCCCTCTCTATTTTTCAATGCCAATCTCTTGGCTTTTTGTAATTTTTTATATTAATGGCTTTTCAGTCTTAGATAAAAGATCCCTTCTTTGGCAAGACAATCTTTTGCCAAAGCTTGTGTTGTAACTTTTTTCAGAATCAACAAGAAGAGGACTGTGTTTTTTCAATTTCCAGCAGCTAGTATAGTGTACTTTTGTTATTGATTTGTCTAAGTGATAGATTTTTCTTCTTCCTTGCCAAATCTGGATTCGTACCTAGTTACTAGCTGGTCATTTATGTAGGTCACGTTCTGTGTTTAAACGTTTTTTGTTGAGTTTATAGTGGATATTTGTGGCTGTTTAGTGCCTTTCATCAGGTCTATTTTTTCCATTTTTTCAAGCTTAGATCATTAGATTAAACCTTTTCGTGAAATACTTGTGTATTGATCAATTGGAGTTGAAGTTCTGCCTCTTCCTTGTCTAAATTAGTGTTATTAGAAGCTCGATTTGAGTGGATCAAGCAAATTAGGTGTATCCCCATTTTAGCTAGGATTTCTTTTCTTAGGCAGTTTGTAGCGTATAAGTTGAGATCCTCATTGATACATCTTACAGGAACCAACGTTTTCTAGAGGTTTTTCTTTCCATTGAGGCACCCACCCTCGTGAGAAGATCCCATTGTTTCAACTGGAGAGAGGATTAGCCATTTCATTACGTCTTCGATTCAGGGTGCAGCTCCAAGTTGACAACAAGAAGCAAGAGGAAGTTAATTAAAAAAAAGAAAAATCTATATTTGTTCAAATAGCGTTTCATGCACAAGATGAAGGGCAATAGTGGTATATTGACAGTGGGTGTTCAAGCCACATGACAGTTGTTAAAAGCAAATTGCTCACTTTGAAAAAAATGAGTGAAGGTACAGTAAAGTTTGGGGATACTGCTACAAGTAGGATTGCTAGAAAAGATACTCTCAGCTTTGATGATCGAAAGACAAAAACTGAAAATGTTTTCTATGTTGAAGGGTTGAAGCATAACCTATTGAGTGTCAGTCAAATGTGTGATCAAGGACACACTCACATTTTATGTTCAAGGCTATGAGATTAGGAGAGTAGACATAGAAAAATTAACTGCAAACGCAAACAAAACATCAAATAATCTGTACATACTCAGTGAAGTAAAAGGAAATGAATGCTACATGAGTCAAGTTGATGAAAGCTATGGCATAAAAGAATGTGCCATATGAATTTTGACAATTTAGTGAAAATCAACATGAAGAATGTCGTAAGAGACATGCCAAAAATCACAAAACCTTCAAACACTATTTGTAAGCAATGTCAGCATGGGAAACAGACACGAGCAAGTTTCAGATCAAAAGAGTACTCGACAACCAAGTTATTGAAATTGATCCATACAGATTTGTGTGGACCCACAAGAACGCAAAGCATACATGGTGAGAGTTATTTTATGTTGCTTATTGATGATTATTTTAGATTGAAATGGGTTTCCTTTTTAAAAGAGAAATCCAAGGCGTTAAAAAAGTTTAAAACTTTTGAAGCTTTGGTTGAAAATGAAATGGATCTAAAGATCAAATGTCTAAGGTCAGATCAAGGGGGTGAGTTTCTCTCAAATGAATTCAATTAATTCTGTGAAGAGCATGGAATAAGGAGACATTTCGCAGCCGCTAGGACTCCACAACAAAATAGAGTTGTAGAGAGAAAGAATCGAACTGTGCAAGAAATGGCAAGAACAATGCTAAACGAATCCAAGCTTTCATATATATATTGGAGAGAGGCAGTCAACACCATAGTTTACATCTTGAACAGAGGACAAATCAGGGTAAACAATAGTAAAACACCCTATGAGATGGGGAAGTGTAGACTAGCTGCGGTCAAATACTTCAAAGTGTTCGGAAGCAAATGCTACATCAAAAGAGATGATGATGACTTGGAGAAGTTTGACTCAAGAGCCGATGAAGATATTTTTCTTGGTTATTCCTCAAAGAATAAAGTCTATAGATACTATAATAAAAGGCTGCAAACAATTGTAGAGAGTGCCAGTGTTAGAATGGATGAAACTCGGCCTAAACAAGTGAGTGTAACAACTAATATTTATTCAGAAGAATCAGACTTCAAGAAAGAATAAGTAGCAGAAGAAAGTCAAGAAGAAAAAGAAAGGGAAGATATAAGGGCACCATCCAAATTCGTTCAGAAAAATCATGCAGAAAATCAAATCATCACTGATATTGACGCTAGAGTGCAAACTAGGAGAAGGTTAATGAATACATCGGAAAATATAAACTTCTTTCTATTGTCGAAGATAGAACCGAAGAGCTTTTCAGAAGCCAACAATGATAAGCATTGGATCAATTCCATAGAAAAAGAATTGAATCAAATAGAGAAGAATGAAACTTGGGAACTTGTTCCTAGACCAAAGGACAGGAATATAATTGGAACTAAATAGGTCTTTAGGAACAAACTGAGTGAAGATGGCAAGGTAACAAGGAACAAGGCAAGATTGGTCTGTAAAGGCTATGCTCAAGTAGAAGGTGTTGACTTTGAGGAGACTTTTGCACCTGCAAGATTAGAAGCCATAGGACTATTCTTAGCATATGCTAGACTCAAGAATTTCAAGGTCTATCAGATGGATGTGAAGTTTGCATTTTTCAATAGGAATCTTGAAGAAGAGGTTTACATAGAGCAACTTGAAGGTTTCTCTCTATCAAGGAATAACGATTGTGTGTAGGCTGAAGAAAGCATTGTATGGACTAAAGCAAGCCCCTACATTGTATGGACTAAAGCAAGCCCCTAGAGCCTGGTATGCAGGCTTGACAGATACTTGCTTGATCAAGGTTTCAAATGAGTGGCTGACAGTAACCTATACATATAGACTGAAGGTGATAACCAGTTAATTGTGGTTGTGTATGTTGATGACATTATTTTTGGCGGAGACAGTGAGAAGATGTCTCAAGAATTTGTAGGGGTAATGCAACAAGAATTTGAAATGTCTATGTTAGGAGAGTTATCATTTTTCCTTGGGTTGCAAATTACTCAATCAAGTAAAGGAATCTTTATCTCTCAGACCAAATGCATCAAGGAAATGTTGAAGAAATTCAATATGGACGATTGTAAATTAGTAAGTACTCCAATGGTAACAGGGTGTAAGCTGAGCAAAGATAATGAGTCAACATAAGTCAATCAGACCTTGTATAGATCAATGATTGAAAGTTTATTATATACCATTGCATCAAGACCAGATATCATGCAGGCAGTAGGTCTAGTGGCTAGATTTCAGACAACACCAAAAGAAACACATTTGCAGGTAGTCAAAAGGATATTCAGGTATCTCAAAGGCACTATGGATCTTTGTTTGTGGTACCCAAGAGGAAAGGACTTCATTTTGACAACTTATATTGATGCAGATTGGGCAGGCAACATCGATGACAGAAAAAACACGTGTGGAGGTGCATTCTTTCTTGTGTCATGGTTGAGTAAGAAACAACCCTTAGTTTCCTTGTCCACAACTGAAGTTGAGTACTTAGCAACAACATCATGTTGTACACAAGTCCTTTGGATGAAACAAACTTCGAGTGATTTTAGAATTGAGTATGTCAATCCATTTTCTATTTTTTATGACAGTATAAGTGCAATGAACATCTCCAAGAATCCAGTTATGCTTTTAAGTGTAATGTTCCCTTTTTATATAATTTTAATAATTAATAAAATTGTCCAAATAGTAATTTTAATCATTCGAAAATATAAGTCAATTTAATTAATTATTAAAATAAAACTATCTTGGATAATTATTCGAATTACTGGAAAAGTGGTTTTAACTATTTGAAAAATTAAGGTAATTTTAATGATTATTCTAAGGGGTTTTATAATTAATAAATTGCTTGGAAAGTGATTTTTATCACTTCAATTATTAAAGCAATTTAATTATTTATTGAAGCAAGAACCTAATATAAAATAATTATTTAATTTGCCAAAAAGTAATTTTAATTATTAATTTATTGAGGCAAGTTATTTGATTAATTCAAAAAGGCCTAAAGTGAAATTAAAAAGAATGTCGGCTTGGGAGTTAATTCAAATAAAAGGTAAAGATATCTTAAAAGTTGGCAAGAGAGGGTTATGAGGTATTTTACCTCCTTAAAATGGTTCGTCCCACTTTGGAAGGTATAAATACAAGATGAAGATCACAATTGAAGATATGCTGAAACTTAATATTGTTTCTTCATACTTAAAGAAGATATTGGGATGCATGCCCAATAAGTGTTCGCAAATTTGGAGTTGATTATTCTACAAAAGGTGTCTTTTGATGCCACTTATTGTTAATGTTGATTTGTTACTTGTCCTAGAGTGGGACGATTTGCTTTGTGTGCTTATTGAGAAGGTTTGGTGGACAATTTGATGTTCAATTGGAGCATAATAATTTTGATTATTATTTATATTAATTTCTCAAGTGTGGTGACTTGATTGGGAGGGTTTGATGTTGGAAGAGGTAAATTCTGAAAACTAAGGTTTTTAAAAATTTAGAGCAAGTTTTGGTGACCTTTTTATGAAAGAAAAATTCTGAAATTATTTTTATTTGATAGTCATTAATTTTGTGATCAGTTTGAGCTTTTATTTGCATCATAATTGCAAATATCGAGGGAGTTATGAATTTTGAAAGTTTCAGCGGTTTGTAGGAAATAATATTTGTTGAAGGTAGATTTGCAAAGGTTTTTGTGGGTGAATTCAAGGCACAAATTCTGATTTAATTATTGCAGTAATTTTTTGAATATTGGCGATTGGATTGGACTAGGGTTTGATCACTTTGGAACCCTAATCGTTGACAATTTATGGATGATACGACTGTTGTGATTTTTGTATGATTTTGTCTACAATTTGTGAAAGCTTGAGCAGGGATTAGAGTGGGAAAGGACTTCAATTCAGCTAGTATGACGCTAGACTTTGGAGGATTGAAACATTCATTTCAGGTTCTTTCTTCATTGCGGTAAGAGCCATTGGTGGCCGAATTCACAAGGTATTTATTTGTTATTTATTTCAAGATGAATTGGAATTAATTTTCAGTTTGGAGGTGCAATTGCAACAGCTAGGTTTTGTTGATTTTTCTAATTCTAGAATTCAAAAAATTGTGGATTTTAGGGGAAACCCCTTTTGGGTTGAATCGTCCCATTTGGGGACATTAAATCAAGAACTATGCATATTCCCATCAAGTATCATTTTCTAAGAGAGCAGGTTGTTGATCAGAAGGTAAAATTAGAGTATGTCTCTACAAAGGAGCAAGTTGTAGACATTTTCACAAAGCCTTTCCCAAAAGAACCTTTTGAGTTTTTAATGCAAGAATTGGGAGTGATCCATTCTTCACTCAGTCACTAAATCCGTCATAATGAGCATGAGTTAAAGGGGAGCTAATCATTGTATTATTCAGCCCATAGATATTTTGGTGAAATGCATTGTGATTGTTTGAACATTCCTTTGCCATTGATGTCAAAGGGGCAGAATTGAAGATAGGGGGAGCATAGGAGGAGAACCACAGCAAGGGGGATTTCATATACTAATTCATAGGGATTGCCATCAATGATAAAGGGAGAGATTGTTGGAATAATTGTCATTGATGTCAACGGAATTGTAACGGATATGAACGTAAGTGTCAAATGGAATTGTCGATGGACGACGAAAATGTCAACAAAAATGTCGACGAACGATGGAAATGTTGACGGAAATGTCAACGCTCACATTTTTTGGTGAAGAGGTACCTCTTGGATGGGACACCTCCTTTGTGAAGAGCCTTTGAAGGCTATATAAGGTGAAATGATGTTGGAGAAAAATATAAGAAATAATTCTTTCTATCATATACAAGGAGAGAAGTGGAAGAAGAGAGAGAAGAGGGAGAAGCGAAACTTGATTATGCCATCATTTGTTAACAAAGCAACAGTGAGAAGGTGGTCATTGTTTAAGTCAGATCGGTGTTTAATAACAAAAAGATCAGTGTCTTTCGATAAGTCGGTGCTTGGCAGTGAAGTTGGTGCTTCAATTCAAAGAGATCGGTGTCTAGAGCTAAGTTGGTGCTTGGCATTGGGGATTGGTGTCTCCAAGTAAGTTGGTGCCTACATAACTTTTGTAAAAGAAATTATTAATTTTGTGGCTGGATTTGAATAGTAGATCCAAGCAGTCTTTCAAGTGTGGTTTTTCCTCATCGAGGATTTTTCACGTAAATTCTGTGTTGTGCATTTACTTGTTCTTATGTGAATGGTTTCTTTATGAAAGTTTATTAGAAAGAAATTAAATTATTATTACACACTGATTCACCCCTCCCTCAGTGTGGTGTATGCTCAATTGTAGTCCTCTAGAGGGTTTGCCAATTCTCCAAGTCAATTCGCCACCTTAGGGATGGCTTCCAAGACCAACCAAAACTCTCCAAGCAATTCACCCATTTCTTTCACTTGCACAAATACAATTACAATGCTTCGAAAGGTGCTCGCCAATCATCCGTACAAGGTGGTGTTCCAAAACACCTTTGTAAGTCCAATTGAATGCAACCATGCAAATCTGAAGCACAATTATAGTCTTTGAATAGAGCTGCGCTTAATGAAGGCATGAAGGTTTTTGTCTACAAACCCTTGGTACATTTGAAGGTTTTCATCCTCAAGTTGTGGTGAACAAGCTTGACATACTTGGTCAAAAATTCAATACTCAAAATGCATAACTCTTCCAAATGAACCTCTCCTTGCCTTTTATACCCAACCTCCAAGTGTAGCGCCCAAAATTAGGAGGGAGAGTTTAGCTTTTTCTTTTTAACAAAGAAATATATAAAAGTTTCCTTATAAAATTCACTTTAGGCCTTAAGTGCCCATGACCCTCAAAAAGGTCCCAAAATTAGATTGTAAAGTGTTTTTTCATAAAATGCTCTTGATGTTCACAAATGTTTCTTTTTTTGCCTCTAAATTCTTTAACTCTTGGGAACAAAAAGGCTAAGGGTCTCCTCCCAAGATTAGTTCGAAAAGGGGGACATTACAAAATGGTGATATGACTTAAAATTACCCTTGCAATAATGCCGATATTCGTTTGCTCGTACAACTGCGTTTTTCCTTCAAATCTGCCTTGAAATCTTTGCAAAAACTCCTAACTAATAATGAAAAAATCATGGAAAATATTAAAACCTCCAATGAACACATTTAGGGCTAGAAATTGTCAAACTAACCCTCCAATAAAGTCGCCACACTTGGGGATAAGTATATAATGAAATCTGAATATTAATTCCTTCAACTTACCCTTCAACAAGCTCTCCAAATCTCCCAAAGCAAGTTGTAAAAATTGAAAAATTAATATAATAATTTTCTGAATATCTTAGGGCATTGAATGATCCTCAAACCCTGCAAGTTATCTCACAAACAATTCGCCAAGCTTCTGAATTTTTCAGAAATGTATAAATAAGAAAATATATATTTATTCTTTCCAAGTTTAGAGCCCAGAAACACCCTAAAAACTTTCCTAGGTGAATCACTCCACTTAGGAAAAATAATATTATTGATTCTGAATTATTTTCCTTACATCTAGCCCTCAATTGACCCAAATTCAACATGCAAAATTATTAGAAAAATATAATAATGATATTAAAAATATTATCAATTTTTACCCTGTTTATCACACCGGATCAAGTTAAAGCATGCCCTAAGGCCCTTGCCCAACTCTCAAGGGAAGTTGCCAAGCCTAGGGAACCTCCTTGCTGCCCTAGGGTATTCGCTCACCTTCCTTGACCTGCAATTTGTGTTTTTCCCGCTCTATAAGGAGTTCGCTCAACCCTTGAATGAAGGTGGTGTTCCAAAACATCTTTGTAAGACCAATTGCATGCAACCATGTAAATCTAAAGCATAATTATAGCCCTTGAATAGCGCTGCCCACAATGAAAAAATGAAGGTTTTGGTCCCCAAACCTTAGTACACATGAAGGTTGTCGTCCCCAAACCCTAGTACACATGAAGGTTTACGTCCTCAAGTCATGGTGAACAAACTTGGATCATCAACAATTCAATATTCAAAAATGCATAATCCTTCAAATGAACCTTCAATTCTCTCTTATATCCATCCCCCAAGGTAGCGCCCAAATTGAAGGGAGATGACATTTCGAATCATAAGGAAAATTACTTTTTTTTTTGAATTACCTTTTTGAGAGGGTTGGGCTCCCATGACCCTTAAAGGTTCCCTACTTAAGTGAAAATAGACCAAAACCACTTTTTGTACAATTCAACTGAAAATTAGAACATGTAAAATACCTTTTCATCTTTTTACTCTTTGAATGGCCCCTTCATCGTTCTCCTTAGCCTTGTGAGAACAAAACCAAGCTAATGGTCTACAAGTGAGCTATGCCAAAAAGGGGGACATTACAGCCCTCCCTACCCAAAATTGCTTGTCCTCAAGCAATTGCAAAAGCCATGGGGCTGTCCCCACATTCTTGATAATACAATCACCACCTGAAATTGCTTGCCACCGAAAAAAAACTTTAGTTTGAATTCTCATCTTCCTATACCTATACTTTGGAGGCTGCCCCCACGAGCTAAAGGTGACATGACAACCTTTCAAAAACTCCTCATGTCCCCAAAGAAAAAACATATGTCATACCGGTTTGCCTTTGGTGAAACCCCTCATGTTTGTGCCTCCAATGGGTATCAGTGCGCCCTTAAAAAATGTTTCCAAAGCTTGAAAAGGAATAACAACAACAAGCTCATCTTGAAACATACTTTGAGTGAAAGTAGCATAGAGATGCAATCTCCCTTGGGCATGTGTCAATACATGTGCCACGCAACCTCCCCTTCCCTACATCCAATGCTTCGTGTATATGTGGAACATCATAGGAATCAAATAAAAGCTTCGATCTACATACAAGATAGGTTTGTACTTTCCTCATGCCTTTCCATTCTTTGTCAAGCAAAGAGTGTGCCCCATCATGAGTATTTTCAGAAGATACTATGGGCTGGAATTCATTAAAAAAATCAGACTTCTTACCTTCATAATGTTGTGTACTTGCCACTCTAAATCAGAATTTTTTGAGTGATCAAATTCAGAATTTACCACAGCATATATCCTTCCTATTATGAGCTGTAGTGTGCCTCGAAAGTGCAATTTTATGATCATGTTTGGTGGCTGGAATTGCCTTGTTGTCCCAGAAATATCTGAGCAATAAAATTCAGACTTCAAACCAAAATTTCCAACTCTTCCCCTTGGCTGCCATATGTACATTAAGTTGCCTTTGATGCCGTAAAAGGTCCATAAATATGCCAAGCTGATTCTAAAATTTTCTAGGAAGTAAGAGGACCATCCTTTCTTGAAATTAAGACCTTGTGAACAGCTGCTTGCAACTTGAGCCCTCTCCAAAATCAAGAGGGGTCTCATGCTCTTCATAAAACTCTCATTATTATCCTTGCAAAATGGAATAGGGTGCAGCCCAAGGTAATTTTGGGACTGTCCTTGGGAATCAAGTTTCTTTTCAACCCTCCCAAAACACGTATGACAAAAATCATAATTTATCAAGCTTACCAATTGCCTTGTAGAGTGTTCTATCTTGGAAATAAGGGGCTGTATTTGATGTCTTGTGGCAGCCTTATCTTCCATCCTCCTTTTCTCCTCTCATGCTCATGAAACATCCTCCTATCTTGCTATTTGATGAAGATGAAGGGGACTCTTTATCACCCAAACCATGCAAAATGATCTCATTACCAGCCACTTTGAATTCCAACTCCATGGTTTGGTAGTTTTGAGTGTACTTTCAAAGAAAATGCAACCATTGAATATCAAGGACCATGTTGGTCTCCCTAATGCCAACCACATAAAAATCATCTTCTACCACATGCCTCTCCAAAGTGAGACTAAGCTTTGGAACCTTGGTCGTACAAGGGATGGTGAACCCATCCGCTACTGTGACTCTAAAGCCTTTGAACTCTATGGGTTGTAGGCCACATGATGCCACAAATCCTCTATCAATGAAGTTGTGGGTTGCCCCAACTATCAATGAGTATGGTGACTGGTATACCCTTCAACGATCCCTTCACTCTAAAGGGATAGTACCTAGGAACTCCCGAAAGTGATGCCAAAGTGCCACTCAACTCCTTCACTCCTATCTCCAACGTTCTTGCATAGATGTCTGTCTCAAATTCTTCCTCCTCATTCTCCTCTTTGGGAAGTACCTCAATGTAGTGTACTTGCCCCTTACCATGACAATTGTGGTGCTTTTCCCAAGGATTCTTACATGTGAAGCAAAGACCCTTCCCCCACAATTTATTTCTTACCTCATAGCTACTATGTGGCAACTCCTTCTGTTGCCCCAAACCTGGTTGGTTTGGTCTAATCAATGGTCCCTCATGAGTGGCCTTTGGAGGCCCTGTGTAGTTGCCCCTTGGCTGTCCCAAATTGCCACATCTATGCTGCTCTGTAGGTGGAAAAAAGGTACCCTTTGGCTGCCCCAAAGGTGTGAATTTGCCTCTTGGAGTAGAAGACGCCAAATCATAGGCCTTTTGGATGGCCTCTCTCAAAGGTGGGTCAAATGCCTTGACTAGTCCCCTCAAGGAATCAACCAAGCCCTCAATGAACAACACCACCAATCTCCTATCCAATATGTCAGTCACCATGACTGAAAGTCTTTGAAACTTTGAAACATAATCATCTATTGAAGCCTTCTACCTTAATTGAGCTAAATCACGGAAATGAAGTTCCGGATTTGCTGTATCAAATCTCTCTATCAATTTCCTATTGAACTCCTCATAGGAGTGTATGTGCTGATGTCCATGTGTGATCAAACCATGGTGCCACCAATCGTGGGTTGGTCCCTCTAAATTCAATGTGGCAAAATGAATGACCTCCCCTGCCATAGGTCGAAGTGAAAAGGTGTCCACCTTCTGAATCCAAGCCCTCGTCGAGCTCCTCTGTGACTCATTGAAAGTGGAAAGGGATAACTTCTCCAATGCATGTAGGAGATCTCCCTGGCTGCCCCTGTGCCTTTGACCAATCCTGGACCCACTATGACTTTTCCAAGCTGAATACTCAAAAAAACTCATATCCCCTCTCACTGTAGCGGATAAAGTAGCATACTCATCCATCTCCCTTTCCAACTCCTCATGTGGGTTAGGTAACCCTTCCCTCACAGGGTCTTCCCTCTCAACAAATGTAGGCTGGGTGGGCCTACTTGTGGATGCTCCCTTCCCCAAGGGGGTATGTGTATTCGGCTTGCTCCCTGAAGCACCACTAGCTCTATTGGGTGGCTTTAAACCACTCATATCACTAAGGGTACAAAGGAACTCCTCCATCACAGTTGTCATATTTGTACCTGAGACCGAGAATATCTCTCAAACCTCTTCTGAGCTATCCTATCTCTCTTCTCCCTGTCTGACTCCTGGTGATCCATGTCACCCATTACTTGTTCTTGCTCTGATGGCCCAACTGGTGGAATTCCTGCTCCCCTCTTATTACTCCTTAGGTAATACTTGCCCGCTTTACTGCCACTCATGTATCAACAACCCTCACACCCACAATATAGCCAAGATATGGCTCTAATACTACTGTAATGTCCTCAAATCGGGACAAATACACAAAATAAGGGTTTTACAACAAACCCTACCCAATCTGAAAAACTCTGAAATCTGATCTTTAAATCAACAAACCCTAGTGGAAAGAATGACCAAATTCCAAGCAACGCACACTCCAGTATAAGCCGCAAATTGCTGAATATGAAACTGAAATAAAATGCCTCTTTTGGCAAGGTGGAAATGGCGATATGACTGAAAATTATCCCTGCAATAATTCTGATTTTTGTTTGCTGGTACAGCTGCATTTTCTCCTTCAAATCTGCCTTGAAACCCTTGCTAAAACTCCTAAATAATTATGCAAAATATTAGAACCTCCAATGAACATATTTAGGGTCATAAATTGTCAAACTAACTCTCCAATGAAGTCGCCACACTTGGTGATAAATATATAATTAAATCTGAATATTAAATCCTTCAACTTGCCCTCCAAGTCTCCCAAAGCAAGTCGCCAAAATTGAAAAATTAATATAATAATTTTCCGAATATCTCAGGGCATTGAATGATCCTCAAACCTTGCTAGTTATCTCACAAACGATTCGTCAAGCTTTTGAATTTTCTAGCAATATATAAATAAGAAAATATATATTTATTCCTTTCAAGTTTAGAGCCCAAAAACACCCTAATAACTCTCCTAGGTGAATCGCTCCACTTTTGAAAAATAATATTATTAATTCTGAATTATTTTCCTTATATCCAGCCCTCAATTGACCCAAATTTAGCATGCAAAATTATGAGAAAAATATAATAATTATATTAGAAATATTATTATCAATTTTTGACCTGTTTTCCACACTGGATCAAGCTAAAGCATGCCTTAAGGCCCTTGTCCAGTCCTCAAGGGAAGTCGCCATGCCTAGGGAACCTCCTTGCTGCCCTAGGGTATTCACCTACCTTGATTTGCAATTCATGTTTTTCCCGCTCTCTAAGGAGTTCGCTCAACTCTTGAATGAAGGTGGTGTTCCGAAACACTTTTGTAACACCAATTGCATGCAACCATGCAAATCTTAAGTACAATTACAGCTCTTGAATAGAGCTGCCTACAATGAAAGAATGAAGGTTTTTATACCCAAACCCTAGTACACATGAAGGTTTTTGTTTGCAAGTTATGATGAACAAGCTTGACATACTTGATCAACAATTCAATATTAAAAATGCATAATCCTTCAAATGAACCTTCAATTCCCTATTATATCCATCTCTCAAGGTAGCGCCCAAATTGGAGGGATATGACTTTTCGAATCAAAAGGAAAATTACTTTTTTTTGAATTACTTTGTTGAGGGGGTTGGGCTCCCATGACCCTTAAAGGTCCCCTACTTAAGTGAAAATAGACCAAAAATACTTTTTGCACAACTCAATTGAAAATTAAAACACTTAAAGTACCTTTTCGTCTTTTTACTCTTTGAATAGCCCCCTCATTGTTCTCCTTTCTTTCCCTTAGCCTTGTGAGAACAAAACCAAGCTAAGGGTCTATAAGCGAGCTATGGCAAAAAGTGGGACATTACAACCTACTATGTTATAATAGTTGCAGTTTCAGTTTCGGCTGCATGACCAATTGATAAGCCCAATTGAGTGGATGGTTGGGAGGGAGTAAATAGGGAAGCCAAAATGGTGGTGGAGACCAAATCTTTGAAGTGCACTTGCTTATTGACTCTAGAGGACTAAGGGCTTGGGGAAGCAAAAAAATAATAGGTAAGAGGGGTATTGAGCAAATTTTGCAAATAATCCATCACCAATGTGAAAGCGACTCCATTAAAATCCTTTGAAGGTTGGCTAGGGGGTGCTCCAACCTGGATTAATGGTGCTAGAACCGGGGCTTGTAGAATGGGCTTTGCAGGAGATGCACTGACTAATACAATAGTTTCTATAGTAGGTAAAGAATGAGGAGCTTGCATGCCTACCACTTGAGAATTAGCAACCAGGGGAACTGTTGTTGCAGGTGTCATTGTTGTGCTGGGAGGTACCAAGGCTGGAGATAGGTCCACGGATTGAGCATGTGTAGAAGCTAGGGCCTTAGACTCTGCTTCATCTCCTTTGTCTCCGTCTCGGTCTTGAAGTAGTTCAATTGAGATGGAACTAGTCTTCAGGAACTTGGTGTCACCCAACTAAGCCTCCTCTAATAACCATTCATCATTGGGGTCACTTTCTGTGTTCTCACTTATGGTTTTAGACAAGGATGTCTCTGTTTTATCCTTCCATTCCTCCTTGGTAAACCAATCCTTTTCACTGTCTATTATCTCTATAGGTTTTGATGCTCTAGAACCTTTTCTTTTATTCAATCCTTCCTCTGACCTTTCCTATGAGGCTTCCTTTGCCGAGGTGCTCTAAGGGGAAACTAGAGGAACTCCCTACTTCCTCTTGTATACAAGGGGGGATCCTGTAGGAGTGGAAGTTGATGTTGGAAGGGGTGAAACAACAAGTGAATCTAATGGAGCAACGGGTGGTGATGAGGTGAGGGAAGCAGTGAATGTTGGGGGTGAACTTGGGGAAATGGATGTTGATGGAGGTGATGGTGCAATGGTTTGGGCTGGAGGAATGATTGGAGCCGAACCAGAAACAGGCAAGAGGAAAGATGGGAGACTTACTTGCTGAATTGCTGTAAGTGGAGGAAAGGGCAACATAGAGAACGCCCCTCTAGATTGAGTTATAGCTGCTAGACCTTGAGTAACGGCCGCCGACTAAGGAAGGGTGGACACTAGGGTGGTTACTGCAACTGTAACCACTGGGATGGGGTGTTGGGGAGGTCCTTGGCTAACTTCCCGTCCACTTCGCATAGGTGCTTGTCTTGATGGGCCGGCCTGTTTTGATTCTCGGGTTTGAACCTGTGGGAAGGATCCTTGAGGGGGTATTGAAACCCAATGCTTTGCCTCGATTTTCTTGGCCCCTTCCTCGGTGGTTTTTGGATGATATTGTATGTGCCTAGCCACCACCATAGACATATTTACCTAGTTCATTCTAGTGTGGACCTTTGTATCATTTAAAGCATTCATAAACACTTCATCAGACGGACCGTAATCAATCTTCACCTTCCCCCTGACTCTGTTCAAGTGCTTCCTGTCCCTTTGCCTTGGATCCCATTGCCTGTAAGGTGCCCACTTAAAATCATAGTGAGTTCTGATTTTGCCCACTAGATGGAAATGTTCCCACATGGTGTATTGGATTCTACCAATGCTAACGGGAGGTGGGTGGACAACTCCTTGTTTGGCACCTCTTAATCTAACATCCACAGAATTAGCTAGCTAGGCTGCAATTTCCTGCTCTGCCACCTTGTCTAGGACCAACTGAGGTAGATACATAGGAGGAACTCTGGGTCCCTCTATTTTGATGACCGTGTGGTCTGGATAGAGCCAATAGTCACCAATCCTTTCAATGGTTCTTCAGATTTGGTCAAACGATCTGGGCATATCCTTGCCATAAATGACTTGGTATGCCATTGAATAGAGGGTCTCGGTCATTGTGGTCGTGTTCTTCCTGAATTTATGTATATGAAGAACATTGAATTCATCGCAAATCCCGTTCTTGGCTCCCAAGGTTCCTCAAAAGTTTAGTGAACAGTCCCTGCTATAGAATCTACTAGATACGACATCATATAGAAGTGGCTGTCTGGTCTGCTGTCTGAATTGAGGATCTCGCTGATCAAATTGGCACTAAGGATCTCGCCAATAGCTACGACCTTAGTAGAAGCGAGGATGGTGTTCAACAGGGGAATCCAAACGTCAGTAATGTAAGTTATACTAGGGAAACCATAAACTCGAATTAGAAAAGCCATAGCAATGCGGATTCTAGCCCTGAAGATGGCAATGGGAATAGTAGAAATAGGGCCCTTGATTGTGAAGGTACTACGGTCACTAGCCCATTCCCGCAACTTGTTGGTTGCATTGTTTGCATACATCCACAATTGACTAGGGCTTGATTACAGGCCATTTTAGGAGGGGTAGCCTATAGTATTTTTTAAAGGTAGGCGCACTAATATATGCTGTCGGAGTGCTAAATTGACAGAAATCTTGGATTTTGCTAGAAATTTAGGCATTCACAAATAAATCAAATAATAGGTCAATGCAGGGCATTACCTTAGGTTTTGTCGCAACATTATTAAGGCCTACCGATTTTATTGCCACTAGGTCCTCCTCGTATCTTCTTGTGAAAGCCGAGGGTTGACCTCGAGGACCACAGGGTTATGCTACTTCGACTTCCTCCCAAATAGCGAAATAATGTTTGAATCCACAGTTGAGGGCAGCCACATCAAACCTTGTGTTTGTGTATTGCTTAGGTCCTGCAATGGAATATGTAGAGGGGGCAGCGGAAGTTGTGAAGTGGAAGCCATTGTTTTGCACTTAAGAGCTTTGGTTCTTTGAGACTATGGAATTTCTTGGTCATCGGAGAGCTTGAATTCACACTAGCAACTATCTGTTAGATGGCAATGTATCTGTAATTGACTCCTTTGATTGCATATATTGCTTTTAGATTCTTCACCTTTGCTGAATTGAATGCACTTAATCAGCCAATCTGTGCAAATTAATGGCATCAATGGCCTTGGCTTTCTTTGCTTTCTTCTATTTTTGTATTTGAATTTCTTGGTGAAGTGTCATTAGCTTTTGCGGTCCTCGATGCCAGGTGGCTTTTCTTACTTTTGCTCTGAGTGCTTTGTCACCTCCATTTGACACTTGGCAACATTCCACTTCCCTGAAGTGCATCATATTAATGCTATTTGGGCTCGTCTTTTCCTGTCTAGCTTCTTTATAACCTTGGGATTGCAAGATCATGGCACATGGAGGGTTGTCATCGCTCCGCTGGTCCCGGGAGTGTCGTACTCCCTTTTATCACTGTGCAGGGTCCAAGCGAGCGAGATGATGACATGTTGCTATATCTTGACGCTCCATTCGCTCGGGAGACTTAGGAACATCTTGGATTGCTTTGATAGTTGCGGGTCTGCAGGATCATGACACATGGACGACTGTCGCTGCCTTGCCAGCCCCAGGACTTTCGTATGTTGAACTTCACTTTGTCAGTCGCTGGGTGAGCGAGATCTTGAAACGTGGATGGTTGTCGCTGCTTTGCTGGCCTCGAGACTTTTGTTTGTTGAACATCAATTGTTAGTTGCCAGGTGAGTAGGACGATGACACTTGGCATGATCTCGGCCTTTTGCTCCTTGGGAGTCCTTTTAGAGATTTCTAAGTGTTCGAAAAGCCGTGGGCTAGCGGAATTGCAATACATAGCGGCATAAAACCTTTTTAGAACACTTGAAGTATAAAGCATACTTCGCTTGCCTCTGGGGCTCCGAGAGAGCGAGTGAATGCCATGTGGCAAAATTTGATGAATCAACAAGGGTCCGGGTGAAAAGTAGAAAGAATTCTAAGTAAAGAACTATCTACACAAGATAAACACAAAGCAACAAAACCTTAACAAATGTGTAAGTCAGTCTGAAAAAATTCGTCATGCCTCTAGATTAAACAAGTGAACTTCATGAATCGTTAGAATATGAAAAGACTTAGACATGCACGAAATAAACCAAAGGTTGGAGATGTAACTAGGGACAAGCCTGAGCATAGCTTTGGTTTGTAATAATAGAAGTGTCATTATGTTAGTTTAATTTTCAAGAAATAAGCTTAGGTTACCTCATAGATCCTGATAGAAGGAAAGTTATTTGACAAAGTGGGTCCCTGTTTAAATTTTTTTAATGCAGGTATGTTGGGACTCAACACTGCGCACTTCACAACTCACAATCCCGCCCGTCGCATAAGTCCTGTGCTTGCTCATTGACTTTTGAACCCCTTGCACCTACAGTACAGTGCACCTTGCAGTGCCGTGCCACAGCTCATAGCCTCGCATGCCTAGTAGTTTCACGTTGTAGCTTGCAGACCCGCGTGCCTTATTGGCCTGTGCAACACCCAAGTTTCATGCCAGCTTGCCAACTTCTATGCACTCTGTGCGCATCTTATAGTTCTATGCACCTCTTCAACTTCTTGGATTCCACAACACATCCACGTGTCGACTCATCTTGGCCATGTGCTCTAAGGGGTTTACCAATTGTCATCCAACGTTGAAGATGAACCAACACAACCATCTTCTTGGTAACTGACAACAGTTATATCTGCTCTTGTATTCTATTTGTATAAGTATGTAACATAAGCAACTGGCTTGAGGTTGATGCTATACATAGTCATAACACAAATAGCATGCTTTGCATATCTACTCTGTAAAACATGCACTGTAGCACATTGTACCAGTTTTCTCTATTCTCTATTAATGAATAGAAGTTGCATTTCCTGCAAGTAAGAATTCCACTCCAGTGAATGTGTTTAGTTGTTTCTTTTTGAATTAGCTTTGCCCATTAACTTTGCACAACCAAAACTCAGTTGTCCTGTGATGTCCCCGACGACGGATCCCCTGGACGATACCCCAGGGAACAAGATCGGTCCTGGAACTCAGTTGTAATCCAAGTGGTCTAGGGAATGTAGCCTAGTCGGTTCGAGGTGACTGGCCATATAGGGGTTTGGAAGAGGACCCAAATCATCCCGAGACTTTTGGTGTGATGACCAGTCCTTAGTGGTATCAGAGCCGAGGTCACGAGGTCGAGACCCGTGGAGGGTGGTGGGCTGTGATGTCCCCGACGGTGGATCCCCTGGACGATACCCCAGGGAACAAGATCGGTCCTGGAACTCAGCTGTAATCCACGTGGTCCAGGGAATGTAGCCTCATTGGTCCGAGGTGACTGGCCATATAGGGGTCTGGAAGAGGACCCAAATCATCCCGGGACTTTTGGTGTGACGGCCAGTCCTTAGGTTGTAAATGATCTTATCATTTACAAAGGGAGGATCTTTTTGACCCCAGGATCGGAGGTGAAGAACATGGTGTTGAGGTCCTTTCATGACACACCTATGGCAGGACATCCTGGGTACTTCAAGACTTACAGGTAGATATGAGAGAGGTTTACTTGGAAGGGACTTAAGACAGATGTTCTTTGGTATGTTAGAGTGTCTTGTTTGTCAGTAGAATAAGCAGGAACACACATACCCTACAGGTTTACTTTAGCTACTTCCAATTCCTGACAGGAAGTGGGAATGCATATCGATGGATTTCATTACAAGCTTGCCGAAAGCCCAGGGTAGAGATTGTATCTACGTACTTGTTGATCGTCTCACTAAGTTTGCTCACTTCTTGCCGATCACAGTTACATATTCAGCTACACAGGTGGCAGAGTTATTTTTTCATGAGATATTCAGGTTGCATGGGCTATCGCGGAGTATTGTGAGTGATAGAGACAGTCGGTTCATGAGTAATTTCTGGCAGGAACTATTCAGGTTGTGTGGGATTGAGCTTACTCTGAGTACTAGCTACCACCCGTAGACGGATGGCCGGACAGAGATTGTTAATAAATGGGTGGAGGGATATCTCAGGAACTATATTGTAGGGCAATAGAAGGGATGGATTAAGTGGATTTATCTTTGTGAGTATTGTTATAATACCACTTACCATCTATCGATTCAGATGACACCATTTATGGCTTTGTATGGCTATGAGGCACCCAGCTTTCTTGACTTGCTGATGAGTGACAGTGGAGTGCCTAGCGTTGGGGATTGGTTGCAGGAGAATCAGGGTATTATGAGGGCTCTTTGAGAGAATATCCAGAAGGCGCAAAATCAGTAGAAGCAGTATGCAGGCTGGAAGAGAGTTGAGCGTTCATTCGAGGTTGGGGATATGGTGTATCTGATGTTGCCGCTGTATTGACAGTCCACTCTTAAGAAGAGTGGTGTAGAGAAGCTTAAGCCACGATACTATGGGCCTTTCAAGATCATCAGACGAGTTGGAGAGGTGGCTTCCGAGTTGGACTTATCGGCAGATAGCAGAGTTCACAGTGTATTTCATGTGTCATGCCTCAAGAAGGCGTTAGTACATCGCATCGTTCCTTCTACAGCTTTACCACCCTTGGATGAGGAGGGGAAGTTGATTCTGGTGCCCGAGGCTATTTTGGATGTTAGGGAGAGACAGTTGCGGAGACGGGTTATCAGAGAATACTTGATCAAATGGATGGACTTGCCGGTTGAGGATGCTACATGGGAGAGTGAGGAGATTCTTCAACATCCTGAGTTGAGATTGCTTGGGGACAAGCAATTTCAGGAGGGGCGGATTGTAATATCCCCTTCTAGCCAGACATTTATACTTCAATACGATTAGCCTATCCGTGGTCCTCGTAGGCTAGTGAGGCATGGTTAGAGGATCTTTTGGTGGTAGTTACCCCGTTGGTCTCCATACCTGGATTCTGTGGAGTTGGAGAAATAAGGAGAATTAATTAAATCAATTATTTCTAAGGTTATTAAATAAATAAATATTAAGGTGACCTTATAATTAATTGATTTAATAAAGTGATTTAAATAAAATAAAATAATATTTTAGAAGCTTCTTGAAGGATTGGAAAAAAAAAGAATAAATAGAGGGCTTGGCTAAGCTTCTAATCATCCAGTGTTGACATTTGCTTTGATATGTTCATTTGTGGAGCCAAGGGTTTCTGCAAATTTCTGATTATGATCTTTGGGAACGATGCCTCCCATTGATTGGCATAACTGAGGTGGTGAAAGATTCCTCCAAAGGGTTGCAGCTAAGAGAAAGATACTACAGTCTTTCTATTGGGCTTCATTTGGTGGCCATAGGCCAAATTTTCTGAGGACATCTTGTATATTTGGTTCGAATAAGAAGCTATGATGCATATTGAAGGTGACATGAACAGTGCCATGAATAGTGCATGCTACAGTGTGTGAACAGTGTGACAGCAGTTAAGCATCATTCTAGATTCATTCCATCAACATAGGCGATCAGGTTTGAAGGCAAATAATATCAATTTGAAGGAGTATCGATGCATTTTGTGGTCTGCATCTACAACAGCAATTTAAGTAAAAATTGTGGGCTCATTGGGTCGACTAGGTTCTCCTCATTGCTACTTAAAGTCTGTCATTATATTGTTGTCATAGGTTGCATTGTTTCAGCCATTAGCTTACTGCCCTATCAGCATATGTCATGCCAAAATTACAGTCAAAAGTCGGAAGTATAATCGCTGTCATTAATGTTGCGTTGCTATGTAAATGTTCTTGAATGCCAAATCCTTGTAATCAGATTATTGAGCATTGTAATTAGTTGTATGCAAATCAGAATTCCAGTTCTGAATATCAAGATGAAGTTGAAAGGTTGCATAGCATATGTTTGACAAAATGCCTTTTAGCTGTAGCTTCATATTTGCATAAGTTTCAATCTTAATAGAGTTGGGAGTTCGCATGTCAATTGTTTGATATATTGTCATATGGCTGTAGCTGTACATGCATTTCATTTTTAGTCACTTGGAGTTGTGAAGTTTGCATGTTAAGTGTTGTAAAAATACCTCTTAGCTGTAGATGCTCATTCATATCGCTGCATATCATTTCCAACCATCATATAGTTTGAGAAAGTCAGAAAATTACCTTGCATTACATTTAAATTCATTTGCAGTCATTTGGCAAACTAGTAAGTTATTTTATGCATCTTATCATCACTCAAAAAACGGGAAGCCAAACAAGAAAACATTTACCAGCTGGAAAGAGATTGTTTTCCAACTGTTTGACAAAATTCCTAGTTGTTCAAATGAAAAATTAAGGTCAGTTTGATAAGGGATACTACATGTCCCCCATATGCTTGGTCCTAGGCCCTGTGGTGCGGAGCATTGGTATTGGAGCTTGAAAAGCTCTATTCCTTTCTATTCTTGTAAATACGCGAGCACAACTCGAGAAGGAAGGTTTGTCAATCGATTCTGTTTCAAAATATCTGTAAGAATGTCGTAGCAAAAGTAAGATAGCTGATGCCTAGAAGCAACCCAAGGTACGAAAGCTCATCGTCGATGCACTGGAGGCCCAACGCATTGAACTTTTTGGTCACTTCCACGAATTGATGGTACAACTCAATCCGATGCCTTCTGCCACACCTCTACAATTCGCTTACCAACGGTATCAACAACAACCCCCCTTCAAGGTTCAAGTCAATCTCAACATTCCTCTGTTCGAAGGCAAGATTGACACCAAAGCATTGGATGCCTGGATTCGACAACTCGAGGCATACATCTTAGTCAATTCTTTCACCAATGGTGAGAAGATCACCTTCGCAGTATTGAAGATGTCCATACTGGTCGTTCACTGGTGGGAGAGCTTCAGCGTGCAACACACACAAGAGTGTTCCAATTGAATCCTAGAAGACTTTTGTCAACGCACTGAAGGATGAATACTATCCTCTGCGCCACTTTGAAAATGAATGCATCAAGTTCCAACAACTGCGCCAATGCAAAGATTAGTCCTTGGAAGACTACACTAACATTTTCCATGACTACTCTGCGCACCTGCACGAGAACTTGAGCGAACAACATAAGGTGGTGAAGTACATTTGCAGACTCTCACCTTATATTCGTGCGAAGATGGAGTTCTTGACTTCTAACACTTTGGGGCAAGCATATTGCAACCCTGCAAAGATCGAAGCCAAGGCAAAGATGAAGCAACATATCACCTCTTCATCCAATGCAGCATGCAAGGCCCAGCCTTCGCCCAACTCCACATCGTAGCCTTCTATGCAGAAGCAACAACACACTTCTAGCAAAGGAGAGCAGCACCAAAAGACTGCTCAACCCTCGAAGGCACCATCGCCTTTTGCTTCAGATAAATGCAAGACGAAGTCTGGTGATAAGTGGTGCCGTTGCCATCGCTCATCCACTCACGATAATTCTGAATGTCACGTGTAGTAATCCTTGCTTGCGCAATCTGCATCAAGACCCACTTTGATGGATGACATTGATCTAGACACCTCTTGTCTGAGTATTAACCCCACTGTGATCGACATCTCTGAAGAGTGCAAATGCCTTTTTCACACCAAGTTCTGGGTGAAGGGTCAGCCTCACCACATCATCATCAACAATGGTATCTAGAAGAACATCATCGTGCAATCCATAGCTCAATGCCTTGGTCTTGCGATTGCTGCACATCCAAAGCCATTCTTTAGGGTGGTTCTAGCAGGGGAAAGATATACAGGTTTGGTGACAATGCACTTTTTAGTACAAAGTCAAGCTTATGGAGGATGTCACTTGTGACATCGCACCTCTGGAGGTCTACGACATCTTACTGGGGAGATTGTACTTGTATGACCGTGAAGCTAAATATCAAGCCAAGCCACAACGTTGGACTATTTGCATGCAAGGTCGCTTCTACAACCTTTTTGAGTCATCGCCCACGACCAAAGTCACTTTGGTCTCTGCCAAGTAATGTCGCAAGCTCATCTCGCATGCACAGAAGTTTGTGTTACTCATGGTCTGCCCTAATACACCTATGCAGTCGAAACCAAAGCACACCCTGGAAGAGCGCAACACTTGCACATCGTTGCAACAACTTGATAAGCTACTGGAGCATAGTAGCAAAGTCTCTACAGAACTTGAAGGCCTTCCAACACACTGCACAGTAAAGCATTGCATCGATTTGGTTCTCGGATCCCCTCTTCCCAATAGCCCTCTTTATCATAGATCAATTTGGGAGAATGATGAAGTCCAATGCTAGATTCAAGAGCTTCTTGGTCCAGGCAAGATCAAGCCTAGCTCTTTGCCTTGTGAGAGTTCGATAGTCCTCGCACCCAAGAAGGATGGGTCGTGGTGACTCTACATAGACTATCGCGCACTTAACAAAAGAGGTGAAGAATCAGTATCCACTATCGTGCATTTACAACCTTCTAGACCAGCACCGAGGCGCACAATACTTCACCAAGATCGACTTGAAGTCTGGTTACCATCAAGTTCCAATCCATCTTGAAGACGTCTGGAATACAACATTCAAGACTCGAGAAGGATTGTACGAATGGTTTCTCATGCCTTTTGGCCTCACCAATGTGCCAGACACTTTCATGTGGTTGATAGATGATCTACTTAGGCCATTCCTAAACTCCTTTGTCATCGTCTACTTGGATGACATTCTCAGCTTAAGCAAGACTTAGGAGCACAAGGAACACATCTCACGCGTCTTAGACACTTTGTGCGAACACAAGTTGCAAGCCAACTTAGTGAAGTGTACTGTTGTAGCGTAGAATTACACATTTTGTGGGAGAGTTTCTCAGGTTCTCTCACTCCTAGCTACAAGCGTTGGGACAACCTCAGGCTATGGGTATCCTGTAGTGAGGTTGAACCTCTAGGCTTTTTAATGAGGCTAGCTCCTCAGATGCTTCACTTCAGCTTGTTCCCACACACTAAAACCTACTGTTGACCAAGGAAAAGGGAGAAAAAGATAATATAAAAAAGGAAATCTGAGCTAAAGGAGGTGATGCACCAAATAGAGAGTGATCCACATAAACATGAAATAAAGACTAATTAACCATAAGATAATTCTTACTCACACAACCTCACAACCAGTTAATTTGCATAAGTGTTTCATAAACTAGGCTCACTAAACCATACATGAAGCAAAGAGGAATTTCAAAATCCACACCAAGCGTCCATTAATGGCAGAAAGAGCTCAAGTTCAGATCTGCAACTAACTTGAAAACACCTAAAAATAGGCAAAGAAGGACAATGGACATGGAAGAACACTTCTTCACAATACCATCATGCACAAGCTTGCTAAACACAATTTTTAGGCAAGAGATAGGTAAAAATTGATCTTTATTGCTTCAAAAGGTCTTTCTTACAAATTTTGACAGGGTTTTTCCTTGTCAAATGAGGATATATTTTTTATGGGGGAGCCAACGGAGATATATAAAAAAAAACGGAAAGAAGAAAAAGAGAAGAGGCAAGCAAACAAAAGTCAATAAATGAGATCCAACCACCTTCCATGAATTTTCACTCACATTTGGGTTAATCAGGACTAATCCTTCTTTAACAAATTAACCACAATTAGCTCCAATAGTATTCAAGCCCTCTCATTGGTTGAGAAACACACTAGAAGACAAGAACTTGTTGAGGATGATGATGCCATGATCCACTTAAAAGGAAAAGTCCAGGAACGTCTTTAATGCTCGAGCTACCTTCTCTAATCACTTGATCTTCATCTTTCACTTCCACGCCATCCTTCACTTGTCTTACACATATAAGGACAAAATCCTCATAACTTTGAATTTGGTCCGAGTCATGTTGCCTCTGAATTGAGTGGCCGTTTCTTGGAGATGATGGCCATGTTGAAGGACGAGAGCGTCTCCATTAATTTGCATCTACCAGCTCTTGCTAGTCGATTGGGCTTTCCTTTGTTTTGATTGGTCATTAGAAACTGACTCGGATCCTTGATTTGCACCGTCAATCTGCCTGACATGGATGCCTGCGAGTTGTCGATCTCCTGCCAGTTGAATGCGTCCTTGACACTTGTCATGTACACTTTCGCCCTTGAAATTCGCTGACTCCCTTTGACCTCTTTTGAATGCAAACGGTTACTTGACGAGACCCATCTTTGATGTTTGCGGGAACGTCTCAGGATTTCAAATTCAAACGGCTATTTTTTTCGGACCTTTTGCTTTAAACAATTCCTTCGGACAATTTGTCCGAAGGAATTCATGTCTTCAGACTTTATGAAAATGCCCCTTTCCCAAAGGTAGGTGCCTTGTCCGAAGGAATTCATGTCTTCAGACTTTATGAAAATGCCCCTTTCCCAAAGGTAGGTGCTTTGTCCGAAAGAATTCATGTCTTCAGACTTTATGAAAATGCCCCTTTCCCAAAGGTAGGTGCCCTTCGGCTTATTTGTTTGGACCCTTTGGAAAGAAGACCCCTTTTTTCTATCCTTCAGAATTTTGAAAAAGCCCTTCGGAAGAATTGAAAAGCACCATTTGGCTTATCTGTTTGGACCTTTCGGAAAGAAGACCCCTTCAGAAATTTGAAAAGACCCCTCCAACTTTGTGAAAATGATCGTTCAAAAAAAAAAGTTTTGGCCCTTTGCGAAGGAAAAATACCTTTCGGATTCCTTTGAATGGACCATTGGAATTTGAAAATGCCTTCGGCCTATTTGAAATAGTCCTTCGAAAAAATGCAAGAGCTTGAGTATGTGGGCCAAAAATGGCCAACATGTACATTTGGCACAGCACAGATCCAATACCTTGGCTACATCATTGATCACACCGACATCAAAGTAGATCTAGAGAAGATCAAAGTGATCGAAGATTGGCCTACTCCATGCAATCTCACATAATTGATGAGTTTTCTTGGACTTGCTAACTTATACTGCACGTTCGTCCTTGGTTTTGCACACATCTCTTGGGCTCTCAGCCAGCTGACATGTGCCAAAGCCAAGTTTGACTGGACACATGCGCAACAACGTGCTTTTGAGGCACTCAAGCAATGCCTTGGCTCAACGTATGTTCTCACAATGCCCGACATTGCACAAACCATAAAAATTCACATTGATGCATCTGACTACGCACTCAGTGCAGTGCTCATGCAGCATGGCCATGGTCGCATACCACTTAGAGACGTTCAGCGACACGGTGCACAGGTACTCCACTTAGAGACGTTCCGCGACACGGTGCAAGCAATTAAGCAATGGTGAAACCACATTCTTGGGAAGGAGACAGTTGTTCATTTAGACCATAAACCACATTAGTGCCTGCAATCGTAAAACAAGTTGGAAAATGCGCATCACATGAAATGGATGACTTCCCTGTAGCAGTTCCATCTCGTGATCAAGCACAAGAAAGGGAAGGACAACAAGGCTGCATATTGCCTTAGCTGACCACTGGTTCATGCACTCATCATGCCGCTAGACACGCATGGCCACAACTTCACAGACTGGGTACCCCTCTACTCATCAGGTCAGGGCTTTGCAACAACTTACACCAGCCTCGCACAAGGTAAACAAGTGGAGTTCTACTTGTCTGACTAGCTTCTCTACAAGCTCAGACATCTTTGTGTTCTCTTTGGTGCACCTTGCCAACGACTCATCTAGGAGGTGCACTACGCCAAGACCTTGGGACACTTCAGTGTGACAAAGACTCTAGCCGCATTGCAGTTACACTTCTATTGGCCGCACATGCACATAAAGGTGGAGCGCCACATCAAGTCTTGCATTTCTTGTTGCATCGCCAAGTCCACGACCAAGATGGCCATCATGGTTGCATGAAAAAAAGACATTGATACAGTTGGCACTACGCAGGCATTCTTCAACCATGTTTGGGTTCATTTTGGGTTACCAACATCCATCATCTCCAACCGCGATCTGTGCTTTGTGAGTCATTTTTGGCAAGCATTGTGGGAATTGATGGGTACGCAGCTCGATCGGTCGACGACTTTTCATCCTCAGACAGATGGGCAAACCAAAGTGGTCAATTGCACGCTTGTTCATCTTCTATGAATGTACAACCATGCACATGCTCGAACCTAGGATGACAATATCTTGTACATTCAACATGCCTACAACAGGGCTCTTCACAACTCTACTGGCCATAGTCCATTCCAGACATGTCTTGGGTTTCAACCTTTGACACTTTTATACATCTACCGTGCACCATCAGGGAATGAATCGTGCTCACAGTAATGTGAAGCGGACAAAGCCAAGAAGTTTTTGCTCCACATCTAGCCTATTCACTAGCAAGTTCAATAGATTCTCTCTCACACTCAAGCTAAGTAGGAGCACCATGATGCACATCGTACACCTCATGCATTTTGAGTTGGTGATAAAGTCTGGTTGCAACTTGAGGAGTTCTTCAAAGGTCCACACAAAAAGATCAAGCCTATACACTATTGTCCTTACACCATTTTGTGCACAGTTGGTGAGAACGCCTTGATTCTTGATCAGCCTTAGTACTTGGGCATGCACCCAGTCGACAACGTGGAGCTTCTCAAACCTTACACTCTGCCACTTCTTGAACCAATAGTGACACAACATCCTTCTGATTTGGATCCTAAACAGTTGTGTCTCATAGCAAAGGACTAGATCATCAAAGTGACAGACACACGCACCCACCACGGCACACATCAACTTTTCCGAATGGTCAAGGTTGGGCAATACGCTGATCAAGCTAAATGGTGCTCTTCACAACAACTTCAAGTGCAATTTTTTCAACTGCACATTGATGCAATGGAGACCATTGCTCTTCAAAAAATGGCGAATGATCCATGCGCAGTTCCCGTGCAACCAAGCTTACTCCTCGTTCGCTCTACTGCGCAAGGTGTGCACCTCTCACCCAATCTTGCACACTCCTTGTGCAAAGTTTGTTCAAAGTCATACGCACAAGTCCCATGCCATATTGCAGACTTCTGAGCACTAACCCTTGTACACTCCACACTACACACTCATTACTGTGCACTTTAGGACTCACAATATCGCACACTACATAAGTCTTGTGCTTGCTCGACGACTTCTGCGCCCCTCGTGCCTACAATACAGTGCACCTTGCAGCCTTGTGCCCCTAGTAGTTCTGCACCGTAGTTCGCAGGCTCGTGCATTGCGCCCAAGTTCCACGCCAGCTTGCCAACTTCTATGCACCCCACAACTCAATTCCGTGTGCCTCGCCAACTTCTTGGATTCCACAACACATCCATGTGTCGACTCGCCTCAGCGATGTGCTCCAAGGGGTTTACCATCTGTCACCCAGCTTGGAAGATCAACCGACGCAACTGTCTTCTTCGTAACTAATAGCGGTTGTAACCGCTTTTGTATTTTATTTGTATAAGTGTGTAACATACACAACCGGCCTGAGGTCGATGCTCCAGATGGTCATAACACAAATAGCATGTTTCACGTATATACTCTGTAAAACGTGCATTGTAACATATTGTGCCAGTTTTCTCTATTCTCTATTAATTAATATAAGTTGCATTTCTTGCAAGTAAGACTTCCGCTCCATTGAATGTGTTTAGTTGTTTCTTTCTGAATTAGCTTTGCCCATTCACTCTGTACAACCAAAAATCGGTTGCCTCCCACACACTTGGTCTTGGGCCCTGTGGTGCGGATCAGTTGATGATTGTTCAGTGTTGTTTTCGAGGGTAGATTTCTCAAGGTGTGACCAATCAATCTTTGGAAAAGGTTCCAAGAATATTTTATTTTGTATACATAGAGATGACTGCATCTCTTTACCATCATCAGTAACTTTACTCATAACTTTCTCTAAATTTAAAGCTTTGAGCTGCTCCAAAGACATTCTTCCATTATTTTTTCTTCTGACTTCTACTTTAGGAAAGCGTTTGATTCTGTTCCAAGAGAGACACTTTTCCAGAGACTTTGGAATATTGACATTTCTGAGACCCTCTAGGCAGCCATTATGAGATTATACGAGAATGTTCTTGGTCATCTCTGCACGGTTCATGGGATTTCAGACTTTCTTAGGAGTACCATTGGGGTCAAGCAGGGATGCCCTTTGTCCCCAACCTTATTTGGGATTTACATTTATGAGTTAGAGACCTTTGTTCATGAACATATTCAGGGTAGTGATGGGTGTCTTTTTCACCATGTTCGGATTTGTATTCTCTTGTTTGCGGACAATGTGGTTCTCCTAGCCTCTTCTCCTAAGGGCTTAAAGTGGCAGTTGGATGCTTTGTCTTTCTTTTGCGATCTTCGACAGCTGACTGTTAATTTGGGGAAAACCAAGGTTATGGTATTTAATGGCTTGAAGACCTCCCACCTCCATTTCTTTTTCAAAGGAAAGGAGGTTGAGATTACCACTTCCTATACTTATCTAGAAGTGCAACTTTCTAGTCCACGTTTCATCTTGAGTGAAGCACTCCAGCCTAGAATAAACAAAGGTTATGGTTCTTTAGCTCTCCTTGAATGTCAATGTTTTCGGCATCACTTTCAGAATATCTCTTCCAAGGTGTCACTCATGGATACACTTATAAGACCCAATTCTTTATGGATCTATAGTTTGGGGGCCCTCTCTACATGAGGGTGATTGGGCTGTTGTTGAGAGGGTTCAGACACTTCTCTTTCGTCGCATGATCAGATGTAAGCAAACAGTTCCCCAACACATTATTCTTGCAGAGTTCGGAGCCCGACCCTTTTGACTGGGGACTATATTTGATCTGATCACTTTCATACATCGCATATGGAGCTTTGCTGATTCTGCAAGTGGATGTGACATACCCATACTTAGCATACTAGGCTTTAGAAAATCTTGCTCTCTCAGCGCCTTTGACCCGTGGATGCTATTGGTATATAGGAGTTTCCGATTTATTGGAGTCTGTGGGAATCATAATGGATCGACTTCCTCCATTTATGTACTCCTTGGACGCACCAGCTCATCTTCTACCCACTAGATAGGTGTTGAACTGGATTATTAGGGATGATATTTACAGATAGTTTATCCATACTACTTGAGTAAACCCACCTGGGGGGTTACGTCCTAAGATGGCATTTTATACAGAACACTTCTTGGAGTTGAGTGACGGGCTTATCATTCGTCCACAGTAACATTTCACCACTGGATGCACTCTCGTTGCATCCCATTAGGACAATTTCAAGTGAGGTCTCACAGGTTTAGGATTGAAACAAATCACTAGATAGATCGAGCAGACATGATTTGTTAGTTATGTAGCATCCAGGAGACGGAGTTCAAGGAGCACTTCATCTTTTGTTGTCTCATTTACTATGAGATTAGAGGGAGGTTTTACTGCGTATTTAGGACACATACTCTTTCTAACTTCTTCAGATATGAGGACCATAGATGTTTGGCTTTATATATATACAGGGAGCTCTTATGCTTCGTGATCATTTTATTCAGAGATCCACTAGACCAATCTCCACTTAGCGGATTACTTCCTTTTTCACGGTGCTACCTTTGAGGAGAGGCACTAAGTGATAGATTGACATCAATACAACCCCACTTTCCAGACCAGTGAGGCCTAGAGACACTATTCACAGTTCCCCGAGTTCTCATCAGCATATTCACTTCAACCCCGACATCAAGTGGTAGACTAGATCCACTAGACCTTCACAGAGGACTTAAAGGTAGCTGGTCCATTAGAAATCAATTCAGATTTATGATTGTTGAAGGTGTTCAAAAGAATGGTTTAAGATTTTTTCTCTTTCTGCATGTTTTTTCATCGCATAATAAGAATGAATCTTAATTATGACATGAACGATTAAAACATGTTAATTTTAGAAGTTTACATGATCTGTCAACAACAAACCCTTTTTACAAGAATCATGATGCGAATTTTTCATATCCTTTATAATTGATTTATAGTGTTGTTGTAGGACCTTTTGAAGTTGTATCTCTTAATGTTCTTTGTACATTGTTACTTTTATTGATGATTACACCAGAATGATTTGGTCATATTATATTAAAAAGAAATCTAATGTATTGTCCAAATTCAAGGAATTTAAAGTTAGTGTTAGAAATGCATCTGATTTTTTTATTAAGAGATTAAAAACTGATAATGGTGGTGAAGATGTTAGTAAAAAGTTTGATTCTTTTTGCATTAGTTGTGATATTCAAAGGGAATTAACAACTCTCTATTCCCCTTAGCAAAATGGTATTGCTGAAAGAAAAAACCGCACCATCATAGAAATGGCTAGAACAATATTGCAATCTGCAAATGTTTTTAAGTTCCTATGGGCTGAAGCCATGAATACACTGTGCATATTTTGAATAGTCCATACCAAAGCTTTGCATCTTTCTACCCCTTTAAAAACGTGGTCTTAAAAAAAATTTAGTGTGGCTCATCTTAGAATCTTTGGTAGTCCTATTTCTATCTTTGTTCCTAAAGTTAAAAGAATGAAGTTCGATCCCACTTCCTATTCTTGCATTTTTGTAGGTTATGCAGGTAAGACAAAAGGTTTAAGAGTTTATGATCCTTCTAAAAGTCAAATTATTGAGAATAAGAATGTTTTTATTCTTGAAAAGTTCTTTTGTGAGCCTTCTGTAGAACCTCCTCAGTGTTCTTTTGTTGATGAATCTAACTTTCATGTTTCTCTTTGAGATGAGATGGATGCCTTTGAGGAAGTTGATATAGTTTTGAATAACTTAAGAGTCTGAGGAACCCCCTAAGTTTCATGTTCAATTTAAAAGACCTAAATGGGTAGTAGATATCTTCACAAAACCACTTGGTGCTACCAAGTTTTGTCAGTTTCATGCAATGTTAGGCCTCTTGGAGTTGCCATTTAAGGGGTGTGTATACAACAATGTCACTTCCTAACGATGATGTGTTTCTTCTCATTTTCTATACTTATTATTGTAAACTTCGTGTGGAAGTTATGTGATTTGAATAAACTTCGTGTGGAAGTTTTAATTTTGTACCCCAATACATTAAAGCTTACTTTGTAATAGAGGTCCTTATGTTATAAAATGCTACGATACCATGATAAAATAAACACACCAATGCATAGGATCTAAAAAGTAATTGAATAGAAAAGCATAACACGTTGACACAAAGATTAGGTGGGAAAACTTCCAAAGGAGGTAAAAAAACCTACATTAGTTGATATTCAATATATGAGAAACAATAATAATCTCCAATACAAATTCTTTTGCCTTCTCACTTCTTCACTGGATGGCTTCAAAAAATCTCTTAATCACTCGAGTAATTTTGAATGCATTGAGTCATTTGAACAGTAGTGGTAAACCCTATTTTATAGTAAAACTTGAAGAGAGGTGACCGTTGTAACCAACGGGTCCAACCATCCTGAGAACATTTGAAAACATCAATAATAAAATAAGCAATTGTGTTTTATTTTTATCGATAAGTAATAAATAATTTATGTTTTATTATTTATTTACACGAGGTTGTTAACCTGTGTTAATAAATAATAAATCAGTATTATTTAATTACCTAAAATGTACTAAGGGTCTTATAATTACACTTCTTAGACGTTAAATGTTCTAACATAATCTGCCTACGAATACTTTATGACTACCTACAATGATGAATACAATTAAGTAGTAATTTCAATATGTATGTATTTACTTATACAAGGATTCAATGTTTACAATTTTAAGACCGCATAATAGTATCAAATAGAATGGATTAAAATAGTTCCCTTTTTGTTGTTCTAATCAAATCCCAAATGACCCCCAAACAAAATAGGCCACTACGGCTTCTAAGTCCTTCAAGCAAATTTCAATTAAAAAAAAAAGAGTATGCACTCTAAGCATTCATACTATTACGCTCTGCAAATGGATTGGAAAATTATTGTGTTTAAAAGACTGTAAGTTCCAATTGAATAATACTAATGATCGAGTGGATTGGGACTTTCTATGTCGAGTGTTGGCTTAGTTTGGCTTCTTAGGGGATTGGATTGCTTGGGTGAGAGCATGTCTATCATCGATTTCCTTTTCTATTTTGGTTAATGGCACTCCTTAGATCTTTTTGGCTTCTCAGCGGATACGTCAAGGGGATTTTTTATCCCCTTTCTTATTTATTGTCCTAGCGGAATGCCTTGGTAGAGTGGTCACTACAGCTTATCAGGAACACAAGATCAATGGTATTAAATTGGCTAAAGGAATTCGCCCTCTTACCCATTTACAATTTGTGGATGATTCCATGCTTTTGGGCAAAGCCACCTCTTTGGAAGTTCAGCAGTTGTAGAAATTTTTTCAGATTTTCTTTCGAGCTATGGATCAGTTGATCAACCAAGATAAATCTAGAATTATTTCCTTTCCTTGTTCTAGTAGACAGGAGGAACAAATTCTGAATATATTCCAATTTTGGCGAGGACCTCTTCCTCTTCGTTATTCGGGGGTCCCTCTTGCAGCTAAATAGATCAAAGATTGGCAGTGGAGTACTAATAAAGTGGAAATGAAATTTAAGAATTGGACTAATAAATGGCTATCGATAGGAGAGAGAATGGTTTTGGTCAAGGTAGTCCTCCAAGCCCCGATAGTCTATGCTTCCTCTATTTTGAACATCCTAGGTAAAATTCTCAAGCAATTGGACTCCATTTGTCAAAAAATTCTAAGGAGTGGTTTGCAACAGAAAAGAAAGTGGTCTCTTGTAAAGTGGAAAAGTACGTGCCTATCCAAACAAGGAGGCTTGGGATTTCATTCCTCTTCTAGGCACCACAAGGCTTTGGTGGCCAAACTTTACTGGAGATTGCTTATGCACTTAGATGATTTGTGGACAATTAATATCAGAGCAAAATATGCTGAAAACAACCCTCCAGAGAGAATTATTAGATTATCTCTTCCTCTTAAAGGGTCACCTATTCTTCTTGTTCTTAAGACAGGAGAGGATCTTATCAATAAGAATTTGTTTTGGATTGTTAATGATGTCCAACCGGCCAACTTCTGGACTGATTTGTGGGAGCTCATCTGCCAATCGTATTTCAATATCTAGAACTTAAGACAATGATGGAGGAGTTGCATGAGAAGGGATGGATTTAGATTGCTCATTATTTTAGAGTTACTAATCAGCCTTCGGAGATTGGAAAATGTTGGATACCTCCTAGTGAGGGGCCAATTCAAATAGCAAAAGATCAAAGGTCATGGATTAGTAAGATGCTTTTAGTTCGCCCTCTTTCAATACTATCAAAGCCTAATGCCTTAGCTTGGGGGAAGAATTCTACATGTGTCTATGTTGTTTCTTTAGGATATGATTCTCTTACTAGGTGTGACTCTTATCCTCTTAAGGGTATTTTCAGTCAAATTTGGCACCCTGCTTTATGGCCCAAGGTAAGTTCCTTTTTATGGTTGTTTTTGAAGAAGAGAGTCTTAACTGGGTAAAACCTCATGATATGTCATTTCTATGGTCCCTTTCGATGTGTCATGTGTTTGGACAATGAAGAAACCATTTCTCATCTTTTCTTCCAGTGTCCTATGGGGATCTACTTGTGGAAGCTCTTATCCAAAATGTTGAATCTTCCCTAGATGCCTATTCAGTCATTAGAATAGATAAGCAAAGAATGGCAATGTCAATTGGCCAAAGGCGAAAATCTTCTTCCAGCTTTGTGGTCTGGCATCTCCCTTTTGCTATGGAACATTTGGAAAGAACGCAATTACAAAATCTTCTAGCAAAAAAGCTGAGATATCAATTTTGTTTGGGAAAAGATCAAAATCAACATTGCTGAATCCATAAAGCACAAGATTAGTTTGCCTCAACCCCTAATACAGGAATGGGATTACTTATGTCGCCAACGCCCATTGCAACCTTCAATGTCTACGAGGACTTTTTTTAATCTAAAAAAGAAAGCTCAGCAGAAATGACATGGACAGTTCCCTCATTGGGTATGGGAAGCTGAACACGGATGGTGCTTCGTGCGGGTTTCTTAGAAAGGCTAGTATTGGAGGTATTGGCAGAATATCGGATGGATCTATTGCCTTCCTTTTCGCGGAAAAGGTAGGATGTACTACCAATAATATGGCGGAGATCAAAACTATTTATAAAGGGATGCAAGAAGCTTTAAAAATTGGTTGGCAAAAATTGCAAATTGAATGTAAGAACCCCAAATGAGATCTTAAGCCACAAGAAGTAAAATAGCTGATTGCTGCCCAAAAACTCAGAAAAACCCAGCCAAAAAGATCTTTCCAAATCCTCACAAAATGGTTCCACAAATGCTTAAATGAATAATCAAGTGAAAACTAAACTTGTGTACTTTGTTGAAGAATGTATTGGGAGTGTAGCTTGCTGGAGATAGGTGTCCAAATCCTGCTAAAAGAGGCGCAGGTACATCAGATTTAAATCCTTGCAATCAACGTTAAACCCTTGGATTACCTTCTTTAAAATTAGGCCAAAACTCCTCAATAATATCCACACTTCACAAGAATATCTCCAACTCCACAAGACCACTCTAAACCTTCACACAAATCGTCCCACTCCAAGGAAAAATTAGAAATAAATTCTGAAAGTAAAATCCTTGAAATTAGCTATCAATATGCCTTCCAAAACCCTTACAAATTGATTCTATCTCCTTAGAAAATTATAGAAATAATTTGGAATATTTTCCAAGCATAATCTTTCACCAAGAAGATTCCCATCTTCACCAAATAAATTCGCCAAGCCAAGAAAAAATAGTGAATATTTTTCCTGAACTTCAAACCCTTCACAAACCCTTCTTATCATCCAAAAATTTCGCCAAATAGTTCGCCACCCTAGATAAAAATATGCAAATAATTTTATAATATTTTTCAAGCATCAATTAGTCCCAAACACATTGATTCATACCTCATAAGTGGTTCGCTCCACATAGGAAAATTAGCAAAATTTATTAAAACCCTAGGAGAAGGTTTTAATCAACAAAAACCTCCAAATTGTTGGTTTTCCCAGTCCTTATGTGGATCGCTCAAGGTGCAACCAACCTTCTTTGATCTCTAACCAATTTCGCCAACCTTGGTGACCTCAAACTCTTCAAAAGACCCTGATCTAGCCCTCCAAAACAAATCGCTATAGCTGCAAGTGTTAGATAAGAAATCTCAATTGACTCTTCAAAGGATTAGCAAGAATTTCTTCAATAGGTGGTGTTGATAGACACCGTTTATAGAGCATCAAAGCTTTTGGAGGGTAACATTCTCCAAGAAACTATGCCGAAGACAATCAAGCTTGACATATTTGACCTCTTTTCCAAATATCATATGCACACATGATCTTCAATTGAGCCCTCATGCTTCTTAAATAACCATCTCCAAGTGTAGCGCTCCACAAGAGAAAGAGGGTTAATTTTAAAAGCAACTCAAGCCTTATAAGCTAAGACTCAAAAAATTCCTCCACTTAAGTGAAATAACATAAAGTACTTTTTCCAAAACATAACTTAAAATTAGAATCATAAAGTACCTTTCTTTTAAAACATTCTTTCACAAGTGGTATAATGAGTTCCCTATTCTTCTTTCACCCTTAGTTATAGGAACCATCATGAACTAAGGGTTCTTCAAAGTCTTAGAGACAATTTGGGGTCATTACAGCCCCCCCTCTCCAAAATTGCTTTCCCTCAAGCAATTGTAACAGCCATGGGCTACTCCAACCTCTTCTATTGCATATACATTCCTTGGGACTGTTTCCCATAAAAGAAATACTTCCGTTTGACTTCAAGTCTCTTCCAAAGAACCATGCCATGTGTCATGAAGACCCATATGCTCTAAACTCACCGAATTAATATTCCCAAGGGCTGTACCTTTCTTTGCAAATTTGAATGTGTATTTAGGTGAGCTGAAATAATGAAGTTCAGCCATGCTCTTACCCCATATCTTCAATCTTTTCAATATTAGGCTGCCCCTAAGTGACTCTTTCCGCCTCATATTTCTCCAATAATCATCCCTTGATCCCGGATTTGCAAGGAAAAAGTTAGGACTGCCGAACAAAATTAAATTGTCATAATACAAAAGGCTGTTCACTGTCGCATTTTCCTTTTTAATGAGTATTGAGAAGAGCATTACTTCATCACATACATTCTCCAAATCTCCCTTGATGCTATGCTCTTCAAAACTAATATTCTCATAATGTAACATAGATTGGAAGTGGTCAAACAATTCATAGCTCTTACCCTCTATGATGCAGCTGTACCTTCCATGTGAATGTGGAGTTTTTTATGCAATAATTCTCAGTATTTCTACCTCTGTTAGATGGCTGCTCCTCCACATAAGACTCAGAATTTTCTCCCAAAAAATCAGAATTAGTATCTTGACTGTGGGGCTGTACCGTCCATGGGAAACTAGAAATTTTCATGTCACCTAATTCAGCATTCCAATCTTTGGCATATCGCTGTACTTTTTCCTTCAACTCGGCATCTTTTAAGTAATAATCAGTCCTCATGTTACTCGGGAATTTTGGAATGAAGTGTTTTTGACAATGATTTTGGGGCTGCCTTAGTGAATAATCAAATTCATCTACCCAATTATTATTTGATAAGCAAAAATCAGAATCACTTGTGTTTATATCTTGCAGCCTTACCTCTCCTTTATGACAAGTAGATGGCTGCCCATAGAGTCTAGGGACAGCCCTATCCTTGTCTTCTTTCCCAACCCATCTCATGCTCAGAAGACATCCATTCATCATATGATTTGATGAGAGTGGAGGTGTCTCTTTTTCACTTAACCCATGCAAGACAACCTCATTATTCCCCATTTTGAATTTTAATTCCATGGATTGGTAATTCTGTGTATACTCACCAAGGGAATGTAGCCATTGGCTGCCAAGGACCACATTGGTCTCCCCAATACCAACTACATAAAAATCATTTTCTACTATGTGTCCCTCCAAATTGATGCAAAGCTTTGGAACCTTGGTAGTGCAAGGAATAGTAAACCCATCTGCCACTGTGACTCTAAACCCCTTGAACTCAATGGTTGTAGACCAAAAGTATTCACAAGCCCTCTATCAATAAAGTTGTGGGTTGCCCCACTATCAATGACTATGGTACTTGGCTTGCCCTTCAAAGATCCCTTCACTCTAAAGGGATAGTATGTAGGGGTTCTTGAAAGTGATGCCAAGGTGCCACTTAGTTCTTCCCCTTCAATCTCAAAAACTTCCTCCTCATAGGTGGCTGTCCCACCAATTTCTTTCTCATCCTCCTCTTTTGAAATTATCTCTATGCAATGAATTTGTCCTTTGCCACGGCAATTGTGGCCTCTTACCCAAGGATTCCTGCAATCAAAGCAAAGTCCTTAATTCATTTCTGTCCTCAAAACTACTTTGAGGTAGTCTCCTTGTCTGCCACAAATCTAAAGGATTCGGTTTAGTTAAAGGACCCTCAAGATTGGCCTTAGGAGGGCCATGCATAATGGCTCTTAGGCTGCCCAAAACTGCCACCTCTACGCTGTCCGGAAGATGGCACAAACTGTCCCTTTGGCTGCCCCAATGGTGGAAACCTGCTTCTAGATGTAGACGACTCTAAGTCATAGGCTTTTTGGATAGCCTCTTTCAATGATGGAGGATCAAATGCCCTAACCAATCCCCTCAAAGAATCAATCAAGCCCTCAGTGAATAAAACCACAAGCCTCCTATCAGAATTGTCAGTAACCATGACTGCAAGTCTCTGAAACTCTGAAAGATAATCATCAACCAAGGCCTTTTGCCTCAATTGAGTTAAATCTCAAAAGTGAAGTTTGGGATCCGCTCTATCAAATCTCTCTATCAATCTCTTATTGAATTCTTCATATGAATGTATACGCTGATGCCTATGGGTGACCAATCCGTGGAACCACCAGTCATGGGCTGCCCTCTCTAAATGTAATGTCACAAAATGAATAGCGTCATTCTCTGCCATAGGGTGAAGCGAAAAGGTGTCTACCTTCTAGATCCAAGCCCCCGTTGAACTCCTATGTGACCCATCAAAATTAGAAAGAGATATCTTCCCCAAAGCATGTTGGAGATCCCCCTGAGTGCCTCTGAATCTCTATCCGATCCTGGGACCACTGTATCCTCTCTTCCAAGTTGAATATTCAGAAAAGGTCATACCCTGTCTTATTGCATTATCCAAAGCTGCATACTCATTTATCTCTTTGTTTAGCTCCTCATTGGGATTAGATGATCCCTCCCTTCTAGGTACGGTTTCTTCTTTCTGAATGAAAGCAGGAAAAGTGGGCTTAAGAAAGGGTGGTCCATTTCCCATACTTGTCTTGCTACCTGAAGCTCCATTATCACCATTAGGTGTCCTTGAATCACTCTTATCACCAAGAGTACGTAGGAGACCCTCCGAAACTAAAGTTATCCTTTCCTGATTTTGATCATATCTTTGTGCTCTCTCTTCGTCCATTATCTCTTTCTTTCTCTATCTGTTTTTTGGTGATCCATGTCACCCATAACCGGTTTTGATTTTAAACTCTCAACCCTTGGAGCCTTATCTTTCTTCTTTGAGTAAACCAACAATGGCTTAGCACCAATCATATAGACAAACCCTTTCACCTACCAAAAGTTTTAGCCAAGATATGGCTCTGATACCACTGTAAGAACCCCAAATGAGATCTTAAGCCACAAGTAAATAACTGACTGCTGCCCAAAAACTTTGAAAAACCCAGCCAAAAAGATCTTTTCAAATCCTCACAAAATGGTTCCACAAATGCTTAAATAAATAATCAAGTGAAAACTAAACTTGTGTACTTTGTTGAAGAGTGTATTGGGAGTGTAGCTTGCTGGAAATAGGTGTAAAAATCCTGCTAAAAGAGGTGCAGGTACAGCAGATTTAAATATTTGCAATCAACCTTAAACCCTTGGATTACCTTCTTCAAAATTAGGCCAAAAACCCTTGATAATATCCACACTTCACAAGAATAACTCCAGCTCCACAAGACCACTCTAAACCTTCACACAAATCGTCCCACTCCAAGGAAAAATTAGAAATAAATTCTGAAAGTAAAATCCTTGAAATTAGCTATCAACATGTCTTCCAAAACCCCTGCAAATTTGATTCTATCTCCTTAAGAAAATTATAGAAATAAAGTGGAATATTTTCCAACCATATTCTTTCACCAAAAACGTTCCCAACTTTGCCAAATAAATTCGCCAAGCCAAGAAAAAATATGGAATATTTTTTTTGAACTTCAAACCCTTCACAAACCCTTATCATCCAAAATTTTTGCCAAATATTTCACCACCCTAGATTAAAATTATGCAAATAATTTTATAATATTTTTCAAGCATCAATTAGTCCCAAACACATCAATTCATATCTTCATAAGTGGTTTGTTCCACCTAGAAAAATTAGCAAAATTTATTAAAACCCTAGGAGAGGGTTTTAATCAACCTCCAAAATGTCATTTTTCCCAGCCCCTATGTGGATCGCTCAAGGTGCAACCAGCCTTATTTGATCTCTAACCAATTTTGCCAACCTTGGTGACGTCAAATTCTTCCAAATAGCTTGATCTAGTCCTCCAAAACAAATCGCTACAGCTGCAAGTGTTAGATAAGAAATCTCAATTGACTCTTCAAAGAATTAGCAAAATTTCCTTCCATAGGTGGTGTTGATAAACACCGTTTATAGAGCATTATAGCTCTTGGAAGGTAACATTCTCCAAGAAACTATGCCAAAGACAATCAAGCTTGACATACTTGACCTCTTTTCCAAATATCATTATGCACACATGATCTTCAATTGAGCCCTCATGCTTTTTAAATAACCATCTCTAAGTGTAGCGCTCCACAAGAGAAAGAGAGGGTTAATTTTAAAAAACAACTTAAGTCTTATAAGCTAAGACAAAAAATTCCTCCACTTAAGTGAAATAACATAAAGTACTTTTTCCAAAACACAACTTAAAATTAGAATCATAAAGTATCTTTCTTTTAAAACATTCTTTCACAAGTGATGTAATGAGTTTCCTATTCTTCTTTCACCCTTAGTTATAGGAACCATCATGAACTAAGGGTCCTTCGATGTCTTAGAGACAATTTGGGGACTTTACATTGAATGAACTAAGGTTATTGTGGGCTTGTTATCTGATCTTGAGGGAGATCCTAGTAAAAATTGACAAATAGCTAGAGAAATGGAGAAGATTCGTACTCCGCAAGATAAGTTTCAGGAGGTTTAGTACTGCCATGTTCCTAGAGAAAGTAATAAAGTGGTGGACAGTTTGGGCAATTGGGTCTTGGATAATCACAACTTTCTTTGCTATGCTGTGCTTCCAATTTGGTGGTCGAGCAAATTGCAAGAAGATTTGAGAAAGATACTGGATTTGGATTTGCATCAATGAGGGATTATCGGTTTTCCTTTATGTTCACTGCCCGAGCTTGGACTATTAGTTTTCAAGCTTGGCATATTAGAATATGTATTCTTTGATTTTGCGTTAATGTAGTCTTCGTTTAAAAGAAAGAAAAAAACTCACACAAATATCAAATCATAGATAACGTCATACTCTCCAAGTTTCCTCCAAACTATATCTTATTCCAACATCACCCACGACTCTCTAAGCCATATATGACATCATGAGGTCATTCCCCAATTTAGTATCTAAGGCCTCTCTAAACGTAAAAAGCATTAGTTGACATTATTTAATACTCTATTCAAAATTGTATTGTAATAATCACAACTTATTTAGCCCTCATAAGGAGATTCTTGGAAAAGAAATCAGATTCACAAAGTTAGGTACAGAATACAGGGCACTCAGTATCCTTGCTCATTATTTCATTTTAGAGTGAGCAATAAAATCTAATCGAATCTCCTTCTAATGAGGGAAACATGAATGACATGATCAACATATTAATGAAACCAAACCATGGAGCTTTTCGTCATTGCAGTGACGGTTACCATACTATCATTATTAAGCGTTTCAACTTGGCATAGTATCATGTTTGAGAGCAGTCTGCCAGTAAATTGGCCTATGTTAGGCATAATGCCATCTGGGCACTGGAAAATAACCTCTATTTGATCAAAGACCCCCAAGACAATCATTGCAGTAAAGGGCAATTATTACCAGATAAACTGAGATCAATTAACTTGAAAATGTAAGTCCCCACTAGAACGCCAAAGCATCAGGGGATTGCATTAGATTTTCCAGTAGGAACCAATATGAATAAGAATGCATCATTATATAAAGGAAAAGAACACATCATTATATAAAGGAAAATAATCATTATATAAAGGAAGATAAACGATTCCCTGCTTGAAACCACAAAAAGATACCACAACGACTTATCTGGATTCTAGTGGAAAATAAACTTTGATTGAAATACAATAATAAATTTATGATTGAGCCTTTCAGTAACAACTGAATTCAGCAGGCTGAGCGTGATGCCCTGTTAAGGGTAAAAGGAAGCAAGGTCAACATGACAGGAGTAAGATGGGTCCAATTTTCAGATTAATGATTGTACAAGGCCTCAATACTCAGATTTTAAACAACAATATCATAAACATCTATATTATACGGTTTCATTGATAGCCTATTTTTTATATCCAGCCTGTATATAAAGATACCATAGGAAATTTGGGGAGAACAACATGCTACAGGTTTCTGAAGTAGTTTTGGCTGTTTTCAAGCCTGTAGGTGGCTGTTACCACCACCTAAAGGTATAATAACAGACCTGCATTTATTCAAAATGAAGCCTGGTAACGTATTTAACCCATTCAAATATGGTTACCAGCTGCAAGCATAACATAAATTGAGCTTAATCTCCATTATGGCCTTGTGGTGAGGGCGAACCCTCACAAACAAGCCCATAATGAGGAGTTTAAATACAATGTTTTTTCAGTGAACCAGAAACTACAACAGCTCATACAATGAACCCTCAACTATCCCAAACAACCATTTCACAAAATAAAATCCAATATATATTATCAGGGTTTCACCATACAGTTAAGCATTAAGGACCAAGAAGAGAATCCCGGCCTCTATTTCCTAATCCCAGTTCGTTTCTACAACTAGGTTTTTTCTTATTTTTATTTTGCCAACAAGATTTCTATTTTGAAACCACATAAGCTCTATTATCATGAAAGTATAGGACAAAGGACAGAATTGAAGGCTAGAGATATAAAGTTTGCTTGAATTCACAAAAATTATCAAGGGGCACAATAAGATCCCAGACCCATCATGGTGGAAAGCCTCCATATGGCCAAACAACTTGTGCCCTGCTGTTTTATCCAAAACACCCCAGTCCACCATTTTCATACAGTTCAAAATAAAAACATATATTATTCAACGTGTTGTCCAGTCAATAAAATTTAATCTGGAGAAATCTAAATGTGAATGACATCTTAATTAACTCCAACAAGGTATAATCAGAATTACAATTCTGTTTGCAACTAGATATCTCATTCAGAGGGAAACCTAAATTATTTTGGCCCAAAATATTGCAATCACAATACTCAGATTGTTTTATTTATAAGGTTTACCATGGGCTATTTCTTAGGGTATTTTATGTTCAGAGAATACATGCCTGATCTGTCCTTGGAAGGTCCTTCCATTCTCTGACCATGGCATCTCTCACTGCTGCGTACTCCTGTTGTGCCCTGCCTCCTCTACCTTCTTCCTTAGCAAGGCAAGTCGCCCTAAACATTCTTCCTCCCTGATTAAGCACTTCTATTTGTCTTTCTCTCGACTTCCCAAACCAGAGTCATGAGGATTTGGCATTTTCAAGGTCATTGATAGGATTTATAAGACCAATATTTCTTTCACACTCCCCAAATGTGTTGGGTTTTCTCAGCAATACCTAGAAGAAGGTGGTCACATTCTCCAAAGCTCTCCCACTTCCCAACATGACAAAAACTGCACTTCAATTAAAGAATAGTGTTATTAGCAATTAAGCCATAAATTAAAAAATTGACATGGCCCAACATTATAATAATTGTTATATCGTTTATCATGTTATAATATTAATGGAAATGCTCATAATTTACTAAAGATCTTTTCTTAGTACTTACCATGGTTAAATAAGACCACAAAGCCATTGTTCCAAACACAATTTAGTCATGTATTGCTCTAGCAATGTGAGTCATCTGCAAGGTTGGAATCTTGGCCAACTTATTTAGCATGAACATGTTCTTCACAATTTAGTGTGCACAATCGGCTACGAGCCGATGATGGCCACATAACAAGGACAATGTTATTTAAACCACTAGCAAAAATACACTTCTCTGCAATTTCCAATGGTGTTTTATACACCTGAAACAGCATAATCAATACGGTGGCAAATACAACTAATCATGAAGAAATGAACAAGCAAACAACAATTATACCAATTTATCCACATAGCTATTTTCAAGCATAATAACAAGGAACTGAAATATATAGATAATATCCACAGATCGATCCCTAATCATATAGAAACTAGTATTAGTTAATCTTTATGGTGTTGATCACTAGCAAGTGCCCTTATTCCAGCATAGGCCCAAATGTGATGTAACATAATTTGTATCACTCATTCCCTTTAAAAGCTTTGTGAGTGCTTGCTTTGAAATGAGTAGTAGATTTGTATCACTCATGCTCTTGATCATTGTAATGTCCCCATTTTTCTAGCCATCTCAGAAAGTTCTTAGCCTTTAGTCTCCAAAGGCTAAGTAGAGAAATAAGGAGAAATTAATTAAATTACTTTCTTATAAAGTTATCAAATAAATCAAAAAATTAAAAGGGTGACTTTATATTTAATTAATTTAATTAAAGTGACTTAAATAAAATGTTAAACCATAAAAGTCACTTAAGTGAAATAATATTATTTATAGAAGCTTCTTGAAGGGGTGGAGAAAAAATGTAAAAAAATGTCAAGTTAAGCTTTTAATCATCCAATATTTGACATTTGCTTGATATGTTCATTTGTGGAGCCAAGGGTTTCTGCGGATTTCTACATTGGTCATTGAGAACGGAAACTCCCATTGATTTGCATAACTGAGGTGGTGAAATATCTTCCGAAGGGTTGTAGCTATTGGAGGAGATAATTCAGTCTCTTCATTGTGTTTCATTTGGTGGCCATAGGCCAAACTTACTGAAGACGATTTGCATATTTTGTTAAGAGTTCATTGGTGGCATCACCATTGCATCATTTGGTAGCATAGAAGGCATATTAGAAGTACATTAGAAGTCTGATATACATTTGCAGAGGTCTGATCAGAAGTTTCAGTCATATAGAGACCCCATTGGAGACCACGATTTCACTCATGGAGGCCAAGGTTGGCATTGATTCCTCCTTTTAGCTTGAGCGCTCCGCTCCTTGGGACTTGGCAATAATGTTTGAGGCTCGAGGGAAGACAAAGAGGCTGCACATTATTTTATTTTGGCATTTTATATCAGAGCAGAGGCGGCTAGAGTAGAGCATTGGTTTGGCCAGGAGGAAGCATATTTTGGGACTGTTTTTGTTGCTATATCATCTCCAGCCCTAGGCACTTCTTTTCCAGGTTCTTTGCATTGTTTTATATCCAATTCTAAGTCATATTACAGTTAGTATTAGCGGCAGCCATTGTACTCGGAAATTAGGAATTCATGAAATTGTAAAGCGAAGAGTCTTGGCTATTCCATATGCATTGTAACTAGTTATTTGAATTGAATAAGGTGGCATAAGGTTGCATTCACTTAGTAGATTGATTCAATCTTATGTTGCATGACAAGTGTTTGTTAAAATGCCTTATCACTGTAGGTGCACATTTTTTGCATGTCTAGATCCTATATATGCATTTGAAGGGACCAAAAGAATTGCATTTGCTTTCTAGTTCTTTGCTTAGACATCTTAGTAAGCATTTAAATTTCGTTTGACATCATTCCAAGCAAGTATAAACAAATTGAAACTCAGAACTAACAAGTACGAGGGTTGTGTGCAAAGTGTTAGCAATCTACTATCTACATTTGAAGGTCAGAATTAGCAAAGACTACTACAATCATGGAGTTATATTGTTTCAATGCCTGTGTATCACCTCATCTATATTTTTGACACCTTTGACAAGAGACTGTCTTTGTGTGCGGTGCGACCTTTGGCCTCCCAGCATCTGTCAGCCTTTTGGTGTTCGAGTAGTGGGACGAGGCCACTCTTGTAGTGTTTTATGAGGTTAATTATTATGTTCTTGGCTGTGAGCTTTGTACTACTTCAGGTCATTTTTCCCATGAAATCATGTTATGTTCGACGCCCTACAGTTTTAGAGTGATTTCGGGATTCAACACCATTTCTTTCTTGACTTGTTGGTTATAGCGGCTCGACACACATGTATTTCGGGAAGATGGAATGTTGTCCGTAAGGACCTCTACATTGTTTGGTATTTATCGATGTATAGTCAATGGAGTTTGCACATGACTTTGTTAGCTGAGACCCATTAAGATACACATGCTTTGTAGCTTGGAGTTCAGTGAAGTGCCTTCTTGATTTGCGTGGTTAGTTTATTTTCAACTTCAACATAGATTAGTTGCCTCGTATTAGTAGATGTGCTCTCTTCCCAAGTCCGACTCGATGTTGCTTTTAAATCAAGTTCATCTTTGTTAGGCTACTTCTTAGGTGTGCCTTGATTCCTATTCTTGGCCTTGGTAGAAGCTCCCACCATTATGTGCCAAGTGATTGAATCTCCTTTACTACCTTAGATCTGAAGTGAAAGATTTGAGTATTTTGCTTGGGTCATGCTTTGAAAAAATGACAAATGCAGTTTCGAAGGCCAACTTTGGATGGTGACAACTTCCTCAATATTGCTCAAAGTTCTTAGTGTGACCACTTTCTAGAAAGGTCTCAAAAATCTCTTTTTGATGGTGAGAGATCGTTTGAATTTAAAATTTTGGTAGGGAGAACGAAGATTTTGAAGTTGACTACTTTTGCCCTGAAAAAGTAGTCAAAAAGTAGATTTGCATGGTCAACCTTATATGACCATATCTCCCTCAACATTGCTCAGAATGTTTATTGTGACCATTTTTTGGAAATCACTTGACAATCTCTTTCCAAAAATGAAGGAATCACATCAATTAAACATTTGTGTGAGGAAAACGACCCTCTACTAGATAAACTATTTTTCCTTGGAAAAAAGATTTGCAATATTACACAATCTGCCCAAAAAAATATTTCTCCCACTTTTCCCAAATTGCAGCTTTGGTAGCACTTCTAATGATCTTATTGTATCGTAAGAGCAGATTCACAATAATAGATTGCAATTCAATAGATGGTATGAACATAATAACTATAGTAACTCGCAAATACGAGTGTAATAGAATAGATCCACGCAATAGAAGTGGAATGAAGAGCAAAATACAAAATATACGATTGATCCCCTTCGAGGGGGAAACCTCCACAATCCTTAAAATAAGAACAAAATTTGTAATTTAATGATCTGATATTTAAACACTACTTCCTATATATAACATAACTAGGCTATGTGGACTCCATAATCAAATTACGCTGACTAATCCTACTAATATGAAACATAGAAACTATCAAATGACTAAGTCAAAGGTTATGCACATCAAAGTTGACCCACACATATCCCGAGACACCCTATAGGCTAAGGGCGTAGCACTAAGCCTAATATCTACCCTTCTTCTGGAGGTTTCAATTAACAATGTAAAGTCACTGTGGGCCTTGCGTAATGTTAGTTATTGTCTTTTTTTGCTAACCATGTGGCCATAACGAGTTGAAGTTGTGTTCATCCTAAGCAACCTTCCATTTGAAGTTTCAGTCTCATCTTTGTTTAATGGTGTGGTTTGGGCCAAATATGGAGGAATTGGCTATTGCATAACCTTAGGTTTGAATAGGATTGCATCATATTACTATAATTGAATTTTACATGCGCTTTGCCTTGTGTTATCTTTGCAGATGATGAGTGAGGAAGTAGTTGCATCAATCTTCCTTTGATATAGGCTTGCTGATTCGTGTACTGTTATTTTTTCTGTTATTGATGAATTTAAAGCCTAGTCCAACATGCGTTTATATGCAATGCTTATCATGTCTCTAGAGACAATGATTAATTGTGTGTGCGGTGCAAGATTATGGGGATCCCTGTATCATTTGCAGATTCAGGTCCATAATCGATGAGCGCATGTGCTAGCAGATGGTAGAGGGCTTTCACTATTGTAGTCTTATAAAATTTCAATTTATGGAGCTGATGGAATTCCACGGGGAAGCACAATAGGTTAGTCAAATTGCAGTGTGTTTAGTTTGAGTATTTCTCCATGGATTGCAATATTATTTAATTTGTTTTATTCTTTTTTCTTCTTTCCAATCTTGTTCTTTCTGTGTCTTTTTTAGCAAGTGTGGTTATTCTGATCTAGATAGGCCTCCCTCATATACCACTTTTATAAGTTGACATTTGATCTAATGTTAAGATTGTGCTAGTGTCAATGGGACTTGTATTCATGTGAGGATGCTTTCCTTATTACTATATGCCTGTTTGATCCTTATTGGTTTAAATCAAATTCTCATATAAGGACTAAAATCTGCTACTTGATACAGATTATAATGAACTGCTATACAAGGATAGCAAGAAAGAAAACAAGAGTAAAACAAATGATAATTTCCCTCTTGTACGAAGCTCTAAGGTGGAGGATACACCTTTGGTTGGACTGGATGCAATGGAGCGTGCAAAGTCTACTCTAGAAGACTTTGTAAGTTTGGATGCCTTACTAAGTGCAGATTATTTTTTGCTGTGTTTACTTTCTGAATTGCAAAGCTGTTATTAAGCAATTTATATTATTTTTGTAACAATTGTTAATTTATTTGTACAGTAAAGCTCCCAATTTGATCGAGATATATGTTGCCTGTGAATCCCTAAAGTATATAACTGATGCTTTGCTTTTTCCAGTGGCCACAAGACTCTTACATTAGTAGTCTAGACTACTACTTTCCAAGCAATTATTCTAGTTAATTTTTCCCCTTAGCTTGCCATGCTCTTCACACATTTCTCTTAAACGCTATTCTTGAATTTCATTTTGTGGTTGAGCTTGCATAGTATAATGAAATTTCTTCCTCTTGGTTGACAATTTATGATGCTTAGTCTTGTTCGAAGGTACAAGGCTTGTTTGTTGTTATTTTGAATGATCTTTCTAGCATCCTATAATTAACTTGTAGTCCTAAAAAAGGTGAATTATATTTCTCTATGCTTTTTTCAAAAGGTTGAATCTTCTCGGTCCATCCTAACTTATCATTGTCTCCTGTCAACAAGGAGGACTTGACTTTTGTTCTTAGTCCTTTTTAAGATGTTAATGCTATCCTTCTCTATATTGGTTCAATAAGGATGTGTAGTCTTTTGTATTGCATTGATGTTTCAAAGTTTTTATAAGGTCCTTTTGTGAACCAATACACTTCGTTTTCTAAATAACAGTTGCAGTTTGAGTGGGGTGGCATACCACGTTGATGTTCTTGTATGAGTAGAAGTCCTTTTTCCTAGCATCTATTTATTCATTTTGTGGTCCAATAAGTGTTCCTCGCTTTTGCAAGGATTATTTTTGTTTGCTATCTATCTGATTGGAATTTACTATGCATTCTATCTTCACCTTGCATTAACGGTGCACATATTTTATAATAAAGCTATCCCTTCTAGCCCTTGAGCAATTTCCCATTCTCTTGTATTGATCTTTTTCTTTTAATAGATGGTTGGTGCTTACCAACCCAAAAAAAAATATTAGGTGCTTGTCTCTTCTCAATATTGTAATTTTGTCGCATAATATTGGGTTTTTTGTATTATCATAATCTTTGCATTGTGCAATGCTCATTATTTGCTAAACATGTAAAATCTATGTATATTGGTCTCGCCTAGCGGGCATATCTATAGATATAGAAATTGATGCTATGCTTATCTAGATGCCGCCTCCCTCTCCCTGTTCCCCCCTATAGATAGATCTTTCGAGTATAACTAGAGCAGAGTTGACGGTATATAGATTCGATTTTATTTTGAGTTTTTTTACAGCTAAGTCTTCAAAATATTATTTACTTTTCTAGGGTCTCATATAATTTTGATACAATTTTGTAGCTTGATGCGGCCCACTTTTTATTTGTGAGTGCATTTTGTTTAGATTCTCAGGTTTCATTTTTGGGAGCTGGGATTAGAGAACTATGTTGGAAGAGCGCTTCGGATGGATTTAATAAGGATCATGTTGTCAACCTGGAGTTGCTCCCTGATTGAAGATGTGCTGAAATGACTAATCCTCGTTCCAGTTGAAACAATGGGATCTCACGAGGGTGGGTGTCTCAATGATGAGAAAAACCTTCAGAGAAGGTTGGTTCTTGTAATATGTATCTATGAGAATCTCAACTTCTACACTACAAACTGCCTGGGGAAAAGGGAAGGAAGAGCTTGAAAGGAAATCCTAGCTAAAATGGCTAATTTACTTGATTCACTCAAATTGAGCTTCTGAGAACACTAATTCAGAAAAGGAAGAGGCAGAACTTCAACTCCAATTGATCAATACATATATGCATTTCACGAAAAGGTTCTATGTAATGAACTAAGCTTGAGGGAAATGAAAAAATAGCCTTGATGAAAGGCACTAAACAGCCACTAATATCCACTATAAACTCAACAAAAAACGATCAAACACAGAACGTGACCTGCATAAATGACCAGCTAGCAACTAGGTACGACTCTAGATTTGACAAGGAAGAAGGAAAATCTGTCACTTAGGCAAATCTATAACAAAAGTACACTATACTAGTTGCTGAAAATTGGAAAAACACAGTTTTCTTTTTATTGATTCTAAAAAAGGTTACAACACAATCTTTGGCAGAAGTTTTCTTGCCAAAAGAGGGATCATTTTTACAAGGCTGAAAAACCATTAATATAGAAAATTACAAAAAGTCAAGAGATTGGCGTTTCAAAATAAAGAGGGAGTAAACTCAAACCAACTCAGCGTTTACAAAAATCTATTTTGTCTTGCATGAAAATTCCTTGCGTTGAACAGTGGACGGTGGGCTCAAACGTTTGACTTTGCTTATGCATGATCGGCTGAACCATGTTTAAAATTAGAGACTAGCTCTTTGGCGTTTGAAAGTGTACCGCTGAGCTTGTTAAAACACCCACCTCTCTTTGCATGGAAATCTACGTTAAGAGTCAATAGATGAGCGCTATTCGGACTGTTGGAACGTTTGGAGAAGCGTGACTTTGACTAGTCAAATTGTGGGTCAACTGAAACTTAGAAATTTGACAAAAATAGCCCTTGTTTGCATGTATTTTTTCTTATTTTGGTCTATATATTCATGTCTATTTTTGGCGGGATTCTATTTTTGGATTATTTTGTCTATATTTCCTCGAATTTCCTAGCTATTCCCTTAGCCTAATTCTTTCGGATATTCTTTTTTATCTACGGATTTCCTTTGGTCTTGGATTTTCTTCGGATATTCTACTTTGCCTGTATATATTATCTTCGGATTTTTTGGCTATCTGCTTGGTCTTATATTCCTTCGGATTTCTTTCTTGCCATTTTTTCCGATTTTATTCTCTTTGGCTCTTATGTCTTGCCCCTTGGATTTACCTTTGGTTTTCTTGTGGACTTTTATTATCTCCTTGGCTTTATTATTTTCTGCCCCTTTATCGTTGATTTGTTTGCATTTTTCCCGAAGGAATCCTTCGGACAAAAAGTCCGAAGGATATGTTTCCTTCTAAATTTTTTTTTTCCTTATTCCCTCGGGTTTTTTCACTGACTTCTTGCGGGCTTTGTTTGGTCCATTTCCTTTGGAATTCCATTGACCCTTGGTTTATTCTTTCCTTTGGACTTTTATCTTGTAGAAAAAATGTCAGTCTCCTCTGTGTTTGACAATTATTCTGAAGGAATCCTTCGGACTCTTCACTGGAACCTACTTCGGATTCTTCATTGCTTGTTACTTATAAAAAGAGACAAGTCATTCACCCTGGGAAACCTGAAATGCACTACCTTGAGTAATTTGGGTTTCTAAATCCGAATTGCTTCTACGGATAAAACTTTCATAAGCAAATCACTTCTCAAAACTTGATTTGCACTGTCAAGAGTAATACGGGTTTTCCAACCCGGATTACTTCCGCTGATAAAACTTTCATAAGCAAAGCACTTCTCAAAACCTGATTTGCATTGTCAAGAGTAATTTGGGTTTTCCAACCCGGATTACTTATGCTGAGAGGTTTCAACTGCTGATTACTCATAAAGTGAAATAAGTTGTCTCTTGTAAAACCCGAAGACTTCTTCCAAAAAACCCGAAGTCTTCTGTTGTGTAAAACCCAAAGTCTTGCTTGAATGCCCACCCTCTCACACTTGGGCAAAATTTTGGTTTGTAGGCCAAAAAATGGCCAACATTTTTGGTGACTCGCAAGGAAGCATGCCTGCTATGCTTGAGAACTCAGACCATGTAGATGCTATTTGAACTCCCAAAACAATGATACCCCTAATTTTTGACTAAAAATCTCCTCTGATCATGGCTGAAGTAATCTTTCTTCAAAATAAGAAGTGTAACACATGAAATCAGGGAAACTAATTAAGAAGCAAATGTGCAAACAAGCACTTATTGGAAGATAACTGAACGAAACTAATGTGCTGGAACAACACTTGGAGGAAAACAAACTAACAAAGAACCTAACCATGACAAAGCACGATCCCCCTGGATCAAAAGGAAAATTCTTAAACTCAGTCACTCCAAGAGACGGTACTAGTTGCAAGGCAGGATGTTTATCAATCATAACCTTTTATAAGGCATTTTTATTGTCCACCAACTGTATTAGCATCTTCTCAAATGAGTCATCAATAGCAAACCAGTGACCAACAAAGACAAACTCATCAAGTACTTCCTGATATTTTTCGCACTGCTTGTCATCTACCACCTTGTCAAGTGATATCTCATCTATGCATCATTCTTGAGTGGCCACTCTTTTTATCGACTGCTGCAAGTTCATCCATCTCTTCAAGGAGCTTTGAATAGGCAACCCAATCTGTATTATGATATTGAATAGGTGATTCTTGATCAGATTTCTCATAAACATGCTCTTCAATAGCCAACATATCCATACAAAGCTCTTCAATCTCTTGTAGAGATTCAAGGTACAACTGCCAATCATCTTTTTGTTCTTCATTTTGATCTATTTGAATTGAATTAGCTTGAAAACTATCTGGATCTTTCTCAATAGGAGATCCTTGTAACTCATTTATGACTTCAATCTGCACCAACTCCTCTTGAAGTTCCTCTACATCAAGATCAGCCGTCTCATTCTTAAATATAATTGGATGCTCAACTACAACCTTAAATGAAGTATCAATAGGAAATTCTTCCTTAAACACATCTGAAGCATCCTCCACACACTGTGCAAGAACTTGCCCTGTAGCTGCAACCTCTTTCTCAATCCTCCAAAGAACAGGGTCCTCCTAAAGAAGGGAGATGGTGGGAGGGTGATGAAATTCATTTGTTTGAGAGGGAAAATGAAGCATGGGAGGTTGATCATGATCAGGTTTTGGAATCTTGAGGACAATGGAATTATCTAGGGAGTTTTGGAGAGGAGGAAAAGAGAAACTCTTAAAGACCTCTGTATTTTGTTCCTTCCACTTGGCCATCACCTCTTCAAAGTCTGAAATCTCCTTATCCTCATGGACAACTTGTGCTTGAGAGATGAGTGGTGAAGAAATGGGACTGTAAGAAGGCTTAGTCTCATGAATAATCACTTGAATAGGCTCTTGACTCCAACTAGGAAGCTCCCTCGGCACACACTGGGCATGGTTGAGAACCTCATGAGAATAAGGAGTACAAGAACCCTTTGTAGACAAGTGATTCAACTCGATTTTCTGCCTATCCCAAGCCTCCATCTTCTCTAATACAAAAATACACAGCTTATTTATATCTTCTGGATCATTGGACACATTTTGGAATAGACCATTCACTTCTTCATACTGAGAGTTTGAACAAACTTTCCTCGCATATGCTAGTATTTTGAGCTTTATCTCATCCATTCTTTCTTGGAGCCGAAGTTGCTCATATGACTGATATGGCTCAACATAGCTTTGATAATACTCCTGATAAGGTCGATTAGGGTCATAAAAAGGCTCATAGGCATCATGATAAGGCTGGTATGATCCATCATTGGGCTGATAAGGAAACATAGCATAGGAATTCTCTTCATATACAACCATCAAAACTCATTCATGATAATGCAATACTTACATGGAAAGTGTGACTGGATTATTAGAAGCAACCCCCTGAGCTTGGAATCGCCAAATACTTCTTGAAGAACGCTGTTGCAATTGCGATTTCATTAAGATCAGCTCCAAACTGGTCCCATCGGATGTGCTAAAAAATGTTAACCTAGAGTTGCATCCTGATCGAAGACGTGCTGAAATGGCTAATCCTCACTCCAGTTGAAACAATGGGATCTTCTCACGAGGGTGGGTGCCTCAATGATGAGAAGAACCTCCAGAGAAGGTTGGTTTCTGTAAGATGTATCTATGAGGATCTCAACTTCTAAGCTACAAACTGCCTGGGGAAAAGGAAAGGAAGAGCTTGAAAGATCTAGCTAAAATGGTGATACACCTAATTTGCTTGATCCACTCAAATCGAGCTTTTGAGAACACTGATTCAGACAAGGAAGAGGCAAAACTTCAACTCCAGTTCATCAATACACATAAGTATTTCACGAAAAGGTTCTATCTAATGATCTAAGCTTGAGGAAAATGGAAAAATAGGCCTGATGAAAGGCACTAAATAGCCCACTAATATCTACTATAAACTCAGCAAAAGATGTTCAAACATAGAATGTGATCTGCATAAATGACCAGCGAGCAACTAGGTACGAATCCGGATTTGACAAGGAAGAAGGAAAATCTATCACTTAGGCAAATCTGTAACAAAAGTACACTATACTAGCTGTTGGAAATTGAAAAAATAGTCTTTTTTTCATTGGAAATATATTGAAAAAGGTTACAACACAATCTGTGGTAGAAGTTTTGTTGCCAAAAGAGGGATCATTTTTACAAGATTGAAAAACCATTAATATAGAAAATTACAAAAAGCCAAGAGATTGGCGTTTCAAAATAAAGAGGGAGTAAACTCAAACCAACTCAGCGTTTACAAAAGTCTATTTTGTCTTGCATGAAAATTCCTTGCGTTGAAAAGTGGATGGTGGGCTCAAACGTTTGACTTTGCTTATGCATGATCAGTGAACCATGTTTAAAATTAGAGACTAGCTCTTTGGCGTTTCAAAGTGTACGGCTGGGCTTGTTAAAATGCCCACCTCTCTTTGCATGGAAATCCACATTAAGAGTCAATAGATGAGCTCTACTCGGAATGTTGAAATGTTTGGAGAAACGTGACTTTGACTAGTCAAACTGTGGGTCAACTGAAACTTAGAAATCTGCCAAAAATAGCCCTTGTTCGCATGTATTTTCTCTTATTTTGGTCTGTCTGTTCGTGTGTATTTTTGACGGGATTCTATTTTTGGATTATTTTGTCTATATTTCCTCGGATTTTCTGGCTATTCCTTTATCCTAATTCTTTCGAATATTCTTTTTTATCTGCGGATTTCCTTTGGTCTAGGATTTTCTTCGGATATTTTGTTTTGCCTGTATATATTATTTTCGGGTTTTTTGGCTATCTCCTTGGTCTTATATTACTTCGGATTTCTTTCTTGCCAATTTTTTCGCTTTTATTCTCTTTGGCTCTTATGTCTTGCCCCCTGGATTTATCTTTAGTTTTCTTGCGGAATTTTATTATCTCCTTGGCTTTATTATTTTTTGCCCCTTTTCGTTGATTTGTTTGCATTTTTCTCGAAGGAATCCTTCGGACAAAAAGTCTGAAGGAATTCCTTCGAACTTTTTGTCCGAAGGATATCTTTCCTTCTAAATTTTTCTTTTCCTTTATTCCCTTGAGTTTTTTCGCTTTGACTTCCTGCGGGCTTTGTTTGGTCTATTTTCTTTGGAATTCCGTTGACCCTTGGTTTATTCTTTCCTTTGGACTTTTATCTTTAGAAAAAAATGTCTCCTCTGTGTTTGACAATTATTCCGAAGGAATCCCTCGGACTGTTCACTAGCGCCTACTTTGGATTCTTTATTGCTTGTTACTTTTAAAAAGAGATAAGTCATTCACCCTAGGAAACCCGAAATGCACTATCTTGAGTTATTCAGGTTTCTGAACCCAAATTATTTCTACTGATAAAACTTTCATAAGCAAAGCACTTCTCAAAACCCGATTTGCATTGTCAAGAGTAATTTGGGTTTTCCAACCCGGATTACTTCTGCTGATAAAACTTTCATAAGCAAAGCACTTCTCAAAACCCGATTTACACTGTCAAGAGTAATTCGGGTTTTCCAACCCGTATTACTTCTGCTGAGGGGTTTCAACAGCTGATTACTCATAAAGTGAAATAAGTTGTGTCTCTTGTAAAACCCGAAGACTTCTTCCAAAAAACCCGAAGTCTTTTGCTGTGTAAAACCCGAAGTCTTGCTTGATCATTCCTCGTAGCATCCATAGCCGCGAAATGGGGAGTAATCAGAATAATGAGAGACACACAGACAAATGCTTTGCAAAAAGCATCAAAGAAGTCTATACCCCAAAAGAACAAAGGTCAAAGGAGGCTAAATAGAAACAAAAGGAGTACGTAGAAATAGTTGTAAGGCCCCAACACAATCTGTAGCAAAGAACTGGGATGTCTGTAATAAAAATAAACCCAAAGATAACGCAGCATCAAAATACCGACCAATCCATCAATTTGTTGATTAAAGACACTACTTACACTCAAAACAATGCAAGAAAAATAAGCCCCAGTCAAGGGCAACTGAGCAGTCCATTCACAAGTTCTGTTTCACCCATCAAAAGCTCTAAGAAATGCATACCAAATGTATAGGTCATCAAAACTGATAGAAAACCATAAATCCCTGGCAGCATGAGAGAAACCAGCATCCATGCTAGGCGGGCTGCAGATTGCAACACAGGCCAAACAATAGAAACATTTGAGCAGAAATAGTAGTGCCTCAATAAATCTGACAGTGCCTTCAACAAAGGGAAACTCATCAAAAGCCTGTTCCAACATTTGGAGAGAGACGTTAAACTGTCGCACACAGAAATAGGTTTCATCAACGCTTTCACCAACACATTCCCAACCACACCCAACACGCCTCCTCGCACCAGCATGCCAACAACTACTAATGCATAGTAATAACAAAAGATTAAAAACCAGGCCCTCCAAAAAGGAAAAAAAACTATTGGACCACACATCATGCCCATCATGGAAGTTAATCCAAACAATAAATGTCAAGGAGCGGCTTGAGTCAAGAAAGGGTTGCCATTTAAAGTCTCCCTCATTATTTGCCTTATTGGTGCTACCAACAAATTGCCTACACCACCTCGTAAACTTAGTTTCTCTAATGACCACATTAATCAAAGTAGTAATCCTTAGGAGCATGAAGATGAATTGTAGAGCAAACATTCTTTTCCCCAGAAATAATTGTTTCGAAATCATTGAACTTGTTGACATCAATCTTAATACTTTTTAAGACTTTCCCACGAGAAGAAACCCCTTGATTTTCCAGCCAGTCTGCTGTTCTATCCCCTTCCTTGTAGGAATGGAGTAAGAAAGACTACATGAAAAAGTCTGATCCAGGGCTTCATTAATAACACTCTTGATCCTCCAATTATCACAATGGCCCCTCTTCATGGCCTCAATAATGATTTATGAGTCCCCTCCCACGACAATCCACGAAAGTTTCATCATAATGGCCAGCTTGAGTCCCCCCACAAGATCCTCAGCCTTTGCAATATTGTGAGTTGATCCCTGTAAACCAACCTCAAACCCCATGAGCCTTCCTTTAGAGTTTTAGACAACACACCTCGCATTCGAGGCCCCAGGATTGCCTTTGGAAGCATCGTCAAAGTTAAGTTTACACCATCTGTTCTTTGAAGGGGACCACAGGTCAACTGTAATGTCCCCTTTTTGGGCTTAATGAGGTTGGAGCCCTTGGCCGACACTTTTGTTTCTCAATGGCTAAGGGAAGGGTTTTAAAAAGGGAAACTATGTTTCTTTTTTCAAGTTGCTAAGAAGGTGATATTGTCAGCAACTTTGGTTATTTAAATTTTAAATAAGGGGGATTTTTTTTAAAATTTAAGTCAGCCCTTATTGATCTTTCCTAAAAGGATGGGGTGATTTTTGAATATTGTTTTTCCCTCCCTTTGTGGGGCAGCACCCTTGGGGAAAGTTTGGAGGGAAAAGGAGGGTATATAAGGAAGGGGTGATTGTTAATTTTGGGGGACGATCAATAATCTAATTTTGCTCTAAATGTTGAGCGTGCTTGCTTGCATTATCGGCCTATGAGGACGGAAACCCTCACTAGCTTCTAGAATGGGGGACAAAAACCTTCATTTTTCTTGGTGACTTCATTCAGAGGTCACAGTTGGGTGGAATATCAGATTTTCAGCTTCAAGGGTTGCTTGGAAGGTGGGTGAACCAGTTTTTTGGGCCTTGTAGGGTTAGATGCAGCAGTGGATCAACCTTTTGGGGTTAGCGAGGCCGTTTCAAACCACTTGGAGTGTGGCGACTTATTTGGGAGACTTGGACAACTGTTTTTGCATTGTTGGATGAGCAGAAAATCAGTTTCCACTTTAATTGGTTTGGTGATATTTTTTATAATTTTCAGGTCTGAAATTAATATCAAAATCAGACTTTGGGTTCCCATAAATATTTTGCAATTTTATGAGGGTTATTTGATGTTGGAGAAATTAATTTTAGTGCCTAAATAATCATTTTCAAAATTTTGGAATTTTCAGTTAAGGTTTCAATAAATAAAATTTATAATTTATATTTTCATTCGTAGGGTTTGATGGAAAACCCAAATTGTTTTAAATCTGCCCTAAAAGGGACATTTCAATGATATCAGAGCTGTCTCTTGGCTAGTTGTGGGATTTGAGTTGTTTGTAATGGATTAGCGAGCTAAGTTATTACCGAAGGAAGAATAAACAGATCCTATCCAAGAGGTGTGGATGCGAATACAGAACGAGCAAACAAACAACCAAAATATTAAGAATCAACTTTTGATGTAGTTTTCTATTAGCTATAAAGCCCTAGAGCCATTTAGAAGAACACCGAAGAATGATCCTATTTAGGAAGCATGGTTAGAAGAACAGTGTGATAGAGATGAGGTCAAACTTTTTGCTTTTGATGAATATGATAAGAAGGTTGATATATACACATTTTATAATACCTTTGAAGAATTCTTGGAGGTATACACAAAAAATAAAAATAGAAAGTTGAAGAAGGAAGATTGAAGGTCAAACCCTCAAAAGAATTCCAAGGAAGAAATCAAGAAGCAAGAGAATTCAAATCTGAAAGAAGTTAGTGAGCAACTCATAAAGGAATCCGCCATGCAAGTGGAAGGTGAAGGATCTTCAAGAGAAACAGGTATGACTTTTGATAAACAAAAGGTTTGTATTAAATATGTTAAGAAAGAACATGCATTACATGTTGAAGGCCAAGTATCCAAGATTGGAGTTATTCCATCCCAAGAAACATTACATGTTGAATGCCGAATATCCAAAATGGAGGATGTTTCAGCCCTACAAGCATCTACCAATCTTCCAAGCATTGCAAAAATTGAGTCATTACCGTGTGAGAGCAATTTTCAGAGTAACTATAGTGATGAGCATGCAAGCAAGGAGAATGTTGCAGTTGTCACTAATTCTGAAATTCTGAATTACGCAGATGGTTGTGTCAAGACAAATCTAGCTCCTACTTCTAAATCATAAAAAGAAGGTAAACAATTGGATTCCAGCCCAAGGTATAGAAAGGAAAGTCATATTTCAGGGTTGTTGTTTCATACTATGCCATTTCAAATTTGTTGTCATCATCATAAGCACTCTTATAATGTCAGTTCACGATACGGGAATGAGAGAACAACTCTTTTTTAGTTCCGCCATCATTCCAAGTATGGTGAAAGAATAAAGATAGAGCCTTTGGCTCAAAATGCATTTTGTAGAAGGGTGTGGAATCCAGGTGACAGTTTGAGATCTATAAAGAATATAATTTTTAATTTCAATATCATTGTTGTTGATAATTTCATTAACCCATACAAATAGATAAGGAAAAAATCAGAATTGACCTCAAAGAAGCATAAGGCAAATATTATGAATGACAATGGGATTCAGTGGTTGAAGCACAAGAGCCAAATATCTCAGCTATAAGCCACTGATCAACAGCTGCAATAGAAAAACATTTAGTATTTACAAGGTCATCAGATTGATACCAATACAATCATTGTTGGATTCATATTTGATGGTTGGATAGAGAGTGCAATTGCCCGAACAATAGTCATATTTGCAAATCAATGTATCATAATATGAGACATGGTAATTAGTAAGTTGGGAAATAGTTGTCTCCTATACAAGGTCCATGGTATGCTAGACAAGGCAACAACAATTTTCTTTTCTTATATGGGTTTTGATTCAGTTGCTAATATACCATTCAACACTAGCATGATATTCTCCATATATAATGAGTTGTATTTGTATAATTGGTTGTGTTTGCATCATCATGATCCGATAGTGGTAGTCAAAGATCAAGAAGGTAAGTCACAAAGTTGCCTAGGTATCCTAATATGGAGTTTCTGAGATATTTCTAGATATGAACCAGGGGAACATCATGTTGATATTCAGTTTTTTCAGAATAAGTGTATGGGGATGTTTAGACATTATGTTGGCATATGGGGCTCAGACAAAATTCTAAATGACGAAGCGAATAGAAGATTTGAATCTACTTTGGCATTCTTCATCTTTGGCAATTAGTTAGAAAGGGAGTTAATGAGGAGTCGCATAGGATACAGTGTATTCTAAAAAAGTTGTGAAGGATCAATCCGTAGATTATTCCTTGGAGATGAGTTCCACATTTGAAGATGAGATCATAGGTGTTGACAAAATGGAGATAGTTCCCATAGAATGCTTGATGAAGAAAGGTGGTCAACCAAACAGATGTAATATTGATAATCAAGATGATATGAAATAGCAGGCCATGGTTGGGTGGGTCTCAAACTACATTCAGGATTGCCACTCTTGGAGGAATGGGGAATGTGCAACTGTTACAAGATGTTTTCCAACCATCACCATTTTGATATTTAGTAAGGGAACACGACACTTCAGTCATGCTTTGGGCAACTGTAATGTCCCCGATTTGGGACCAAAGACCACAATAGGGGTTTTCCACGAAACCTAAACAAATCTGAAAATAATATTAAATTTTGAAATTAAAATCAACAATCACTTAATTCACAAATGCAGTAAATAAAATACCTCTTTTGATGTCCCTTTCAATACAATTAATTTGAACTTGCAACCAACTGATATATGCTTCAAACACCCTGAAACACCTTGCAAACACTTCCAAATAAAGTCGCCACACCTGGAAAAATATAAGAAATAAAATCAGAATGCTGAAAACCTCAACTTGCCTTTCAACAAGCTTCTAAGTCTCCCAAAACAAGTCGCCAATGTTGGAAAATTAATGCAAAAACACTCCAAAAACCCTCCTTAGGTGAAATGCAAAAAATAATAGGAATAATTTAGAATTATTCACCTTGCAATGAGCTCTCAAATCACCCAAATTCAGCATGCAAAGTTGATAGAAAACCAAAATAATATATTAATAATTTTATGAATTATTATCATAACCTAGGGCATCAAATTGACCATTCAATGGCCTCAAAATTCTACCATGATGATTCACCTACCCATAAAAAATTCATGTAAAATACCTTAAACCCTAGAAGATGGGTTTTCTCAACACAAAACCTTACAAAATAGTCCCCAAGATCTCTAAGTAATTCGCCAACCTTTCCAAGCAATTCATCCATCTTCTAAAGACCTGCAATTTCGTTGCCCTTTCCAAACAATTTGCTACCCACAACAATTATTATTTCCTACAAACAGGTTGAAACTTCAAAAATTCATAACTCCCGTAATACTTGAAATTATGATGTGAATAAGAGCTCAAATTGATCACAAAATTAGTGACTATCAAATAAAAATAATTTCAGAATTTTCCTTTTATAAGAAGGCCACCAAAACTTGCTCTAGAATTCTGAAAACCCTAGTTTCTAGAATTTTCCTCCTCAAACCTTGGTTTCACTTAAATTTTCAAAAGTAGGTGGTGATCCAAAACACCGTTTAAAGAATTAACACATCATAGTCCTTGAAGGGTAACATTCTTCAAGAAAATATGCCCAAATCAACCAAGCTTAACATACTTGATCAATCCACATCGATATCATCCATTCCATCCAAATCAAATGATAGCTTACCTTCTTTCTATATCCTCTTTTCTTTTAGATAACGCTCCCTTCCAAAACTTTAAAAGGACATCCCTTAATATTTCACTTTAGGCATTTTTGAATTAATTAAATAATTTCCCTCAATAAATTAGTAATTAAAATTACTTTTTTGGCAAATTAAATACTTATTTTATATTAGGTCCTTGCTTCAATAATTAATTAAATTGCTCTAATAATTGAAGTGATAAAAACCACTTTTTAAGCAATTTATTAATTATAAAACCCCTTAGAATAATTATTAAAATTACTTTGATTTTCCAAATAGTTAAAACCACTTTTCTGGTAATTCGAATAATTATCCAAGATAGTTTTATTTTAATAATTAATTAAATTGCCTTATATTGAATGATTAAAATCACTATTCGGACAATTTTATTAATTACTAAAATTTTATGGAAAGGGGACATCACAACATGGTAAGAACTCGTGAAATTCAAAGTAATTATGGTAATCCTAATGAATATGCAGCTGTTACAAGATGGTTTCTAGCCACCACCATTCTGATTTTTAGTAAAGCAATGCAACACTTCAGTCATGCTTTGGATGTGCATGGGGTATATTTATTTGATAAGGCACAAAAACATGTTAGTACTTGGGGTACACACAAGGTATGTAATGATTCCTATACCATGGGTCTAGATGAGATAACTTCTTATGATAATGTTTGGGCTACTGTGGGTGTGCTCAACATAACTTTTCTAAAGTGGCCACTTGATGAGATATTGATAATGTCATGTCCTTGACTGAGAATATCCTCTTTGAGAAGCTATAGATCTATCGGTATGCAGAGGGTTTCTTTGTTTGATGTGGTGTGTAGGAGGTCTCACATATTTAGATCATTAATTGCAAACATTCCAGCATCTTTAGTGTCGATCAGGGAGAAAGTCAGAGCCATGTATGACTGTTACAACCACCAATCAGCCAACACACATTCTCATCCAAACTTTTTTTCGAATGGTAGTACCCGGGGCATCATGATAAGAACTTTTGGAGTCCAAGGTAATCAATGTAACACAATCTAGAAGAGGTGAGCATAAGTGTCAGCATGCATTAGTCATATTTATTTGATGAAAGGAAACTCAAGGATGAAGAGTTTGTGGTCAGACGGTGGAGTTTCCAGTGCATTACCCTTGTTGAAGTATTTTCAGATTGTACAGGGCAGTTTCCAGCCTTTACATCTTTGATTTTGGGAAGGAAATATCAGTTTAAGAGCTGTTGTACCATTGTCACATTGCTGATTTCAATAATTTCAGATCATGAGCTGTTGTTATTAGTCATGAACAATTGTGGATTTGTGTATTTTGGGAGAGTTTTCTTGCATGATGATGTTAGTAAAATATGTTCGCTATTAGGGACAAACAACCCAGCCATCCTAATGCTGATGGGGATGAGATGCAAGGAGGTTTTTGGCTGTAATGGACTGTCTCTAGCCTACATTCAAGCTGTTTTGTGCCATGAAGTGAAGGGGAGAGCCCATAGTAGTATTAAGCGAATCATTGGAGCACAAGGCTACAACTATGAAGCAAGTGTTTGGGATTACAAATTGCAAAGGTGGATTTGGGATCTGGGTAGTGGGAAACAACATTGCTTGAGAACAAGCAATTTTGAGAGGGGAGGATTGTATTGTCCCCTTTTTGGGCTTAATGAGGTTGGAGCCCTTGGCTGATTCTATTGTTTTCCATTGGCTAAGGGAAGGGTTTTAAAAAGGGAAACTATGTTTCTTTTTTCAAGTTGTTAAGAAGGTGATATTGTCAACAACTTTGGTTATTTGAATTTTAAATACGGAAGGGGATTTTTTGTTTTAATTTAAGTCAGCCCTCATTGATGTTTTCTAAAGGGGGGGGGGGGGTTCTTTTTGAATTTTGTTTTTACCTCCCTTTGTGGGGTGCCAACCTTGGGGAAACGTTGGAGGGAAAATGAGGGTATATAAGGAAGGGGTGATTGCTGATTTTGGGGGATGATCAATAATATAATTTTTCTCTAAATGTTGAGCGTGTTTGCTTGCATTATCAGCTTATGAGGACGAAAACCCCCATTAGCTTCTAGAATTAGGACAAAATCTCTCATTTCTCTTAATGACTTATTTAGAGGTCACAGTTGGGTGGAATATCAGATTTTCAGCTTCAAGGGTTGCTTGGAAAGCGGCGGAACCAGTTTGGGGACTTTGGTTTGGATGCAGCAGTGGATCAGCCTTTTGGGGTGAGCAAAGTCATTTGCATCCACTTGGAGTGTGGCGACTTACTTGGGAGACTTGGACAATTGTTTTTGCATTGTTGGATGAGTGGAAAATTTAGTTTTTACTTTCATTGGTTTGGTGATATTTTTTATAATTTTTAGGTCTAAAATTAATATCAAAATTAGACTTTGGGTTTCCATAAATATTTTGAATATTCTGCAATTTTATGAGGGTTATTTGATGTAGTAATTCATTTTAGTGCCTAGATAATCATTTTCAGAATTCTAGAATTTTCAGTTAGGGTTTCAATAAATCAAAATAAAAATTTATATTTCCATTCCTTGGATTTGACGGAAAACCCAAATTGTTTTAAATCTGCCCTAAAAGGGACATTTCATCAACATTCCTTTTTTGGAGTCCTTGGTCGAAGAGGGCTTGTCAACCTTGATATTCTCCTGCCAACCCTTGCCAGCACCACGATCCTTGAGATCCATAACTGTCTTCCTCCTACGCAGATGAGCTTTTATGATCCCCCTCAAAGAACTCCCTCCCCTCTTAGAATCTCCTCTGAAGGTTTGTTCTCATTTTGATAAATTCCTTTTATTCCTTTATAACTAAAATTTCTAGCAAGTCATAGCCTGGACAAAATTCCACAAATCTTTAGAGGACACCGACTTAGAACTCATAGACCAACTAGTAATGTGGTCCTCAACGTTATGTGAGACAACCCATTGGAGCTTTAAAGAACCAATCAAACTGAGCTAGTCCAACAAAGCCATATGCTATTAGCAAAAGGGCAATTTAGAAGAGTGTGATTGACATTTTCCTCATCAACTATGTGAGCTCACACTTAGTGGGCCCAATAAAACCCCTTTTCCTTAATTGATCCCTTGTAATAATCTCCTCTTGTATTGTTAATCACAAGAAAACTTTAGCTTTTGGCCAAGCATAAGAGTTCCACTCTTATCCCTAACCTTCAACCTAGTATCCAATGGAGCAGTATCCATGAGGATATATCCAGCTGCCACATAATAGCCACCATCTCCCGTAAAGTTCCAATGGAGGCTACTAGGGTGGTTAGTCCAAGGAACTCCAAAGTTTTCCAAGGACACCTTCATTGGTTAAAGAAGGGTTGTCTTTCTAGGTCTTGGCTTTCCAATATCCCTCATTCCTAATGAACCAATATTTCTTAACTTTCTTTTTTCAAACTTGGGAAACCACCCCTTGAATATCCCTTAATTCAACAAGCCCATTGATAGGAAATACCTTGAGCCAGGTGTCCTCTTAGAAATCAGCTTTCTCCCCATCGCCAATTTTCCTAAAAAGAGCCCTCAAGATAAGAGATTTTGCTTGGGCCACATTATTCCTTATTGTGGAGCCTTTGAGCAGCGACATAGTATTAAATATGCTTTCTTGTTCCTGGTCATTTAAGTATTTTTACGAATCGCAGTACTCCATTTGGCCTCACTTTCCTTGTAGATTCTCTAGACAAGCTTCACACTCAAGTGCCAAATTGGCCATCTCTTTATTTTTTTATTCTAGTGCCCCCAAGACCTTTAGGAAGGTATACCTTCCTCCAAGCAACAAGTGGAATTCTTCTTTGCTCATCTGTTCCATGCAAAAGGAAAAGACACGTGATTTTGTTGAATTCATTGTGAATCATCGTAGGATCTTGAAAGATAGAAAATCAATAGGTAGGAATAGCTAGAAGGATTGAGTTGATCATAATTATCCTCCCAGCTGAGGATAGCTACTTCCCTTTCTAGCTGCTCAATTGCTTCTTGATTCTACCCAAAAGGCTGAACCGAAGATTATCATTAGCTTTCTTGACAAAGAGAAGAATTCCAAGATAGGAGTTAGGAAGATAAACTATTTCACACCCCAAAATTGTAGAGAAGTAGGATTGCTTACTCTCCCATATATTTGGAAAGAAAGCTTTAGATTTACTTATGTTGATTTGTTTTCCAGAGGCCACCTCATAACTTCGAAGGAATTCTTTCAATATGCAACACTTCTTCAAGGAGACATAGTGTCATCCATAGTTCGCATAACCGGTTGGGGCAAGTACTCGCCAAGGGGCCAAAATGGGTAATCGGTGGTTATTCGACCTGCTCGGTCGAATAACCGACAAAGGCAAATAATACTTGAAATTTGCTCGAAGCAGACAGTATATAAAAAAAATAAACATTTAAGTATAAGTTTATACTTTAAGTTATATTTTATTTATATACTTTCAGGATGTTTGAGAGTGGTTTTGGACCTCTAGGAGCTATAATGCAAATTCTAGGTTCTGGAGGATCCTATCATATTTTAGACTGTTAGATTTCAGGGTTTCAAAATTTCAAGGAAACATCATAGGAGGGATGAAGGCTAAATGAAGGGATGTAGGTATGATAGAAAAAATATGAGAACATCTCTTGCAAAGTGCCACAAGTCGATCCCACCCCATTCCCTGTGCATAGATTACTAAATTTTCTTAGTCTCCCTTAGTTTTTCAGAGAGTAGGGAAGAGAAAAATATAGATTCTTGTAATTTGTACTTGTAGATTCTTGTATAAGTATCATTGTATCAGTTTTAATCTATGCACAGGGAATGTGGTGGGGTTGGCTTGTGGCACTTTGCAAGAGATGTTCTCATACTATTCTATCATACCTACATCTCTTCATGCAGCCTTCATTCCTCCTACGATGTCACCTTTAAATTTTGAAACCCTGAAATATGGCTGAGTCTGAAACCCTGAAATTTGACTAAGTCTGAAATATGATAGGATCCTCCAAAACCTAGAAATTGCATTATAGCTCCTAGAGGTCCGAAACCACTCTCAAACATCCTAAAAGTATATAAATAAAATATAACTTAAAGTATAAGAACTAGACGTCCATATCTAAATGTAAACTTATAATGTTTATTTCATAGTTACCAAAATCACAAAAAAATCGAAGAGTTGGAATTGAAGATGAAGAAAGAGGAAGATAGGCGAAATCAAGAAAGGGCAGCTGTTTCCCACACGTTGCCCTCATGGAAATCAGTCAGGGAAGGCATACAAAAAGGGGAGGAGGTATCAGTGATGAAGGTCCAAGAGCCAATTAAAAAAAAAAGACTACTCCTAATGCTTTTCCTTCATGGGAGTCAATCTAGAAAGGCTTTCAGAAGGTGTTAGTTGAGACAATCCAAGAAGCAGTTTTTGAAAAGGAGTTGGTTGTGCCAAATCAAACAACCATAGCTCAACTCAATGAGGTCGGTTTACAAGAGTTCCGAGACTCTCTCTCTTTCTCTCAAGAGCCACCAAAGAGACCATTCAAAGTCCTTAGCTAGAAGGATACTTTCCTAAACTGCAAGCAAGGTGAACTTCTTCACCCTCCCACCATCTCCCTCTTGAAGGAAGAACCTATTCTACAAGGGTTAGAGGAGCTTGCAATCAAAGTTGAGTCTGAAGAAGACAACACAAGCGTCTATGATGAAGAGATCATGATAGTCAACCCACTTCAGTCAGAGAGGGAAGAATCAATTTTAGACCAATCTTCTTGGCATGGCTTCGGTACCAGTAAGATGGATCTTAAATAGGACAACCCTCAAGATGATAATGAGACAGGCCTTGAATGGACTACTAAAAGTCCATTCTACATAGATGAAGAAGAGGATGATTCATTTCAGGATGAATTGGAGCTAGAAAAAGGGAAATCAGACCTTGAGCAAGACAAAGATGTTCTTTTTGACCTTGAAAGTTCAAATCAACCCTCATTTGCAGTTGAGGAACAAGAAGAAATCTTGAGTGAGGTTGATGAGGAAGACATCTTGAGTGCTCAAGAAGTGTAGCTTGAAGAACCACCACCTTGTGTGATGAAGGAGAACCTTGAGGATAAACAAAGTTTTCAATATGAGCATGTCTTTCAAGGAAACTATGATCTGATTATGCCTAATAAGCATGATGATGAAGCAGAAAAGAGCAAGAGTGATGTAAAATCTGACTGCTCAATGTTTGTGTTGACAAAGGGATGTCCTATCAGGCACCTTGCTCAGTTGCGAGATGAAAAGGAGCCATCACAGGTTGTGCTCAATTCAGAGTGCAAATTTGAGCACCAACAAGAACAAGACTAACTTGCATATCCATTCCAGGATGGTGGCATAATCAATCAATCAGGATGGGTAAGCAAGTCTGTTTTTGTCTTTTCTTTGGAGAAATGCGTCAACTTGTTAAAAACCCAGTTTTTCTCCATATTTGTTTAGTAGCTCTCAAACATGAAAAGTATAATGTATTAGTGAGGAAGGGCAGCTATTTTGTACAACCAGTCAATGGTTTTGTATAGTTTCCTTTCTGTTTGGTTAGATTAGGGTAGGATAGATTTCCATGCTTTCCTCCAAGTGCCTTGTGCACATTCCCTTTTCTGTTGTGTGTTTCCTTTCAATAAGTGCCTTGGGCACTTTGTTTTGTTTTTCCTTGTTGCTTCAAGAAGAGGTTCCAGAAAGGGTTAGCCTTGTCGAACCAGAGTAGTGACTCCATGCCCAATGGACTAGACAAGGCAACATGGGTTGGGTTCTTCAAGCATAGCAGGCATGCCTCCCTGCGAGTCGTCAGAAATGTTGGCCATTTTTTGGCCCACAACAATTTTTGCGCAAGTCTGAGAAGGTGGAATTTCAAGCAAAAGTGTCAAGTTCAGACAATTTCGGGTTCTTGGAAGGAGAAGTCTTTAGGTTCTCTCTCTCAGAAGTCTTCGGGTTCTCCAAAGTAGAAGTCATCGAGCTTTCGAAGTTGCAAGACTTCGGGTTTCTGAGGGCACAGTGCAAATCGGGTTTCTAGTGGTGCTTGACTTCTAAATGTTTCATAAGTAGAAGTAATTCGGGTTTACGAACCCAAATTACTCATGGACAGTGTATTTCGGGTTCTCCAAGGAGCACTACCTAATTACTTCAGAAGTTGTGAGCAGTCAGAAACCCGAAATAAGTAATGAGACATCAAAAGCCCGGTTTGGTCTTAGTAGTGTGTCTCGGGTTCTCAAAAAGACAAGTCTTCTCCAAGCGTAAATCCAAGGATCATTGACAAAATCCTAAGGTCGGTCACAAGTTTTCCAAAGGGTCACTACCCCTTCCGAAGGGACATTTTCATTTTACCCTGGAAAATTGTCATCAACAGTGGTGGTACTTACAAAAGTCCGGGTCCTTTGCAAAAAGCCCGGGTCCATTACTTAAGGGCTTGTTCACTTTTCCAGAGGACGATTGCAATATTTCCGAAGGTCTCAAGCAAAAAGTCCGAAGGGTATGTTATCCTTTGGGAGGTGCCATTGACAAAGCCCGAAGGGTCTCTTTCCCTTCGGAAAAATCCTTGTCAAAAGCCCGAAAGGCAATTTTGAAAGGTTCCGAATGAATTCAGGAAATAAGCAAAGAAAATGTCCAGGGCAAAATAGACCAAGGAAAGTAGAAAGGCCCAGGAACATCAAGGTCAATGGTCAACGAATCCAAAGGGCCAATCAGTCAAGGACAAGTGGCACAAGCGCATCCAACAAGCTCAGGAGATCAACGGACAACAAGGACTTCTCCTTTCGACTATGGCATGCAAAGTGGTTAAACAAAGAATAGACGCGTCTAGGTGGAGCAGTGAATATGCAAAAAATCGACTGGGATAGTCCAAGTTGCATTAAAGAACACGTCGAGTCTTAAATTGAAAGGTCGAATTGCTCACACTTGCAGCGACATGCAGCTACCACCAAAATGGCTCCGTCAATTCCGAAGAGGAAGAATTGAATGCATGAGGAGCTCGAGGAGATGGGTGGCGATTCTGGATGGTTCATCCGGTGGTCAAAGTAGTTGCATGCTTTGAATGCAAAGAGCTTGAGTGGAGTAAGCGTTGGGGCCGGTCATCGATGACTTCCTCTCTCCCTTCTCTCCACGCAAAGCTCTTCCTCTTCTCTCTCCCCCTTTCTATATATCTGATCCTTTCTATTTTGTAAGGGTTCCCAGTTTTTTAGATTTTGTTTTATCTTTCTGGAGGACGGGACATTCTTTGAGATATTTCAAAATATGCTCAACTTGATTAGGCTCGACCCTATCAAGCACTTGTAAGAACTACCTCTTGATGCAATAAAAGGACTTTTTGTGCCTATCTATCGTCTTGGATTCGTGTCTGTTGAGTTGTGCACTATGGTAATGTGTGAAGGAGAATCTTCCTCGTCCATGGTCCTCCTTTCTGGGCTTGTTTAAGGTTTTTTCAAAGTTGTTCGCAGGTCTGGTTTAGTGTTCTTTCTGCCATTGATGTGAGCTTTCAGTGAGTCGTAGAACTCCTCTTTGTTTGCCTTCATTGCTTTCGGAACCTTCTCCATAAATACTAATGCAACCAGCTCGATCTTGAGATTGTGCAAGTTGGTATTGTCCTCTGCAGAATCAGTGTGGGTTCAAGCTGGTGAGATTTTCCTATTTAGCTTTGGTGCATCCCCTGGTTAGCTTCTTTAGGAGCCCTTATCCCCTTTCTAACTCTTTTCCCCATGGAGCATTAGTTTAGCTTTTAGTTTAGGTGAGCATCAAAGAGAAACCGGCCTACTCCGGAGGTTCAACCTCACTACAGGATACCCACAGCCTGAGGTTGTTCCCATGCTTGTAGTTGGAAGTGAGGGAGCCTGAAAAACTCTCCCACGAAGGGTGCAATTCTAGCCTACAACACTACCCAAGAGAGCGATAGGAAAGAGAAATTGGTTTTGCTCAAATTTGGATATGTCAAAGCCACCTGAGCTTGGAAATGAACTATGGGAATTTGAAGACACCTTCCTAAAGCCTCCACATGTGCTAGATGAGTTACATTAGTCCGTACAACTCCCTTTTTTGCAGTGATCTTGTTTGTACATTGAACTAGCCATTTTCAGTTTCAAAAATTGCCATCTGACATTCTCTGCCATGAAACACGTTAGGTAGAGTCTTGACACACTTGTCTTTTGTGGAAAAATCGTACAACTTCCCTTAGAGTGACCAAAAGGTAGCAAAAAGGACATAAGAAAAAATTGACAAATATGACAAGGTTAAAACATATTGTATGACCTCATTAATGACCATGTGACCACTTTCAAACCTAGGAGACACTTTGAAAGTTTGAATATACAAGGGGTTGACCAAATTTGACCTAGGGTGAAATTTAGTCAACACATATTAGGCAACTACATACAATATTGTTATTCTAAACCCTACTGAACTCGTTTATATTAAGGAGCTGTATAACACTGATAACAATACCAAAACCCCACTGATTTCTTTTATTTCAATAAACCGATTGATGAGTTTATAATTGGAGTAACAATGGTGTGACAATAACCTCTTAGTCATTGAATTGTCAGTGCAATGATCACGTACAACAGTCAACAATCTCCTATGGTGGCTACGTCTGATGTGTAGTAGGTCATGTTAGGCTATGATATATTATGACTGGCTTGAAAGATGAAATAACAATATACAAGGGGTTCGATCCGCTATTGGGTGATGACTGCAACATATACGAGTCTCCGCACTTTTGAAATCATGGTGGAATGCAATACGTGCCACGTTAGCAATAGACAATGTCATATGAAGATTCCCAACAGGTTTATGATGGTGTACGCCAGGGCCCTTCAATGATGCACAATAGTGAATACTTTGAACCTTCACCCAATTCTGAAATTGATTCGAACCTTTAACCAATTGAAACTGGAAATGATCACAATCTTTGGCACAAATGTGATTCCCAGATGGAATCGCTTCATATGGACAAGAGGGTTTTCGTCCTCCAATCCAACAATGGAAACCTAGAGGGTTTTTGATTTCCAACAGGTTTATTATGGTGTACGACAGGCCCTTCAATGATGCACAATAGTGAATACTTTGAACCTTCACGCAATTCTGAAATTGAGTCGAACCTTTAACCAATTGAAACTGGAAATGATCACAATCTTTGGCACAAATGTGATTCCCAGATGGAATCGCTTCATATGGACAAGAGGGTTTTCATCCTCCAATCCAACAATGGAAACTTAGAGGGTTTTCATCCTCCAAATCTCCGCACTCCAAATGTTTTCATCTTGGGAGAAGAAATTGAACAAGGATTGCGCAAGCTTTGGAATAAGGTTTGATAACAAATGATAAGGGATGAATTTGAGCCTAAATTTTCTTTTATAATATCCTTTTTTCTAATTGCCCTAACCCTAAAAGCATTTAAAACACTTTTAGATAAATCTTACTTTTTGGTCTCCTTTATAATAATACATAAATGTTCTTTTTCCATGTTATAAAATAAAGTAACTTTAGGACGACTTGAAATTATTGTTATTAAACTATTTTCATAATTAAATATTTAGTAAAGGGGACATGACACTCAAGGAGAGAATAGTAATGGTTCTTGGAAAAGCGTTGCCAACCCATATTGCATTCATAAGATTCTTTATCATAGGAAGCTTCATTAGCATTGCAAGAAGGTGGGTTTTCATTGTCATTGTCAATCAAGGGAAGGGACCTATCTCTTGGTAGAAGAGATGGAGGAAGCCATTTCGAGATATATGCGGTAGATTTGAGATGTTACAAGTGGTTTGAAGGTCATTGGGTTTTTCATGATCGGAGTCAATAATAGTGACTTGTATATCAGGATGCATGTTGATGAACGTGGGGAAAGAAGTGTGATTAATGGTTTTGGTAGTAGGAATGTGAAATTGTTTCTTAGGATTTGATAATTTGAGATCCCATGGGTTAGGATTGGTTTCATGTTTGTAACAAACACATTCATGAATTAACTTTAGGCATGACTACCAAAGGAAGCGATGGCTCTCGTGGTAAGTTGAAGGACGACCTAAGAGTAGGTTATAGGAAAGTGGAAGATCAAGGACCATAAGCTTGGTGCAAATTGTTTTGGGTCTTGTATTGAGAAAAAGTCAAATGCAACCAAGAGGCTTTTGGTTGTTCTTATTGAATCCACAACAATTAAATCTAGTTATCTTAAGATCTTTTATGGTATAGCCTAGTTTTGCAACAAGCCACAAGAAAGTGACATTGATGCCCAAACCTTCGTCCACCAAGACTTTCCTTATTTGAACATCGTTGATCATGCCACTAATAGAGGTGGACGTTGGCTCAGAAGAGAATTTGCTTATTAATCATATCATTCCTGGGAAACTCGATAGAGTGTTTCCTAGAAGGTTGAGGATGGGATATGTTCTCAATGGTATGACTTTTGGTAGGTTGTGGAACTTCAAGAGGTTGACTAGATGTTTCGGTTTCAGTTGTAGAAGGTATTTCTTCTATATCTTGCTATTGTTGCATGAGAAGTTTCCTTTGATAGGGTGATGTTCTCATCATTTGCATTAAAGGAATCTTGCAAAGCATAGTGTTAAACTCTTCTAGGAAGTTCCATTGAGATGATTTTTGGTAAAAACCATAACGATATTTTGGTTGAAATTTAGGGTTTGTTTTGGCAGCTTTAGTAATGAGAGGAGGTTGATCATTAGATTGAGGCTTCGGTGGTGGAGTGGCTGAATCATTACATGATGAATCGAAAGTTTTTTAGAGGTGGTTGCATCCTTGAGAAGTATTTCATCTTGAGAAGGCTTAACAACGGGATCTTTATGAGTGAGCTTACTTTGCTAATTAACCTTTGTCGTGTTAACATATTGAGCTCATAAGAAATTTTCCTTACATGAGGTCATAAGAAATTTTCCTAAGTTCACGAAAATATTCATGAGAATGACCAACTATAGCATGGAAAACAACTATAGCATGGAAGCAACATAACTTGTCATCATGGTACCATGGTGGGAAAGTTTTAGATTGGTCAAAAGTCAAAATCCTAGAAAGTGGCATGATTTTCTTGAGTTCTAGAAGACTCAATGGTGGGTGGGTAGGGTTTGAATTGTTTGAGTTATTTGAGTTGTTTGATGGAGACAGTCCTGGCCTAGATTGGGGAGGTTTATTTTGAGGAGTGTTGGTAATGATTACATTAGTGGATGTTTGGAAAGATTCCCTAGTAGAATTTTGAGAAGGTTCATATTGGTTAATGGGGTAATCTTGTCTTTTAGATTGCTTAAAGGCTTCTTTTAGTGTCTTAGGAGAGAAGGCCCTGACTTTGTATTGGAGTGAGGTTTTTAAAGTGGTAGTGAAGAGTTTGATTTTTTTTTTCATTTCTCATGTCACAATCTGATTTATGGTCCAAAGACTTCCATCGCTTGATGAACTCATGGGCAGATTCTTAAGGTAATTGCTTGGCGTTGAAAAAGTTACTAATACTATTTTTGGGAAGATCATGATATTGGAATTCTTTGACTTGAGCATGGACTAAGACTTCTAATTCTCTAATTGAAAGGGTAAGGAGTTGGTTATACCATTATAGCGTATCTCCAACTAAAGTTTTAACTAGAAGCTTGGTGGTCGCATAAGCATTGGTTTGAATCCACTCTTTGTAAAGGTTTCCAAATGCCTTGAGGTGAAGGATAGGATCAGTAGTCCGATCATATGTTATGGTTGGAGAAGCACATCCAATGGCCATGGAAACAATGTAGGGAACTAGAGGTTTGTTTTGGAGAGTTTGAAGCATTTTGTTGCCAATAGGAGGTTGGGGAATGATATTTCCATTAGCATCCTTAAGAGGAGGAGGTGTGGAATGTTGATTAGGTTGATTCTAAACAACTTGTTGAGGCCGATTAGCCATTTGCAAAAGATGGTTTTGCATTTGGAGCGTTTAATTGGTATTGGTAGCTTGCACAAGGGCCATTTGATCTAGCACCTTGGCAAGGACTTGCACATTATCAACAATAGGATTTTAAGTAGGATTATTTTTAGCATTGTTGACAAGAGGAGAATTGCTAGGGGAGATATTAATGGTGTTGATATTAAGAGTAGGAATATAAGTGGAAGCACTAGCTACAGATGTAGAGTTAAGGTTTTTAAGGCTTCCATTCTTATTCGGAGTATAAATGGATTTTGAGTTAAGATCTTTGAGGTGATGGTTGTTGGCAATATGATTGTCATTGATGTCAAAAGCGACACTATGGATGTCATCGATGTCAAAAGGATCAAGTAGGATCGATGAAGAGAAGAACATGTTTCATAGTTGCACTGTGCAAAGTTATGATTTTACAAAGACCATTTATGGATGTTTAAAGTCAAACAGATAGAAGATCTTTTATGGGTTTTTTCATGTACATTTTAGAAATATGGTCCGAAAGTTCAAAGGAGAAGGAATGAGCTCATGATTGAATTATCTTTGCTCTTGGATTGAATAGGGTTTCTCAGTAAAACCCTAAGGGTTTAAGTCATGGTGTCAACAAGCACTTTCTGTTTTGATGGTGATTGGCTATAGCTTGGACCGATAGCTTAAGTTATAACTTAAGCCTTTGTCATCGTTGCGAAACTGGCCCCTCGACCTAGCAATTACCGGCTCAAGCAGTGATCAAAGGACTTAATATTTCCTAAGTCTTAGACTTTCTATTATGTCCCAGCTTGATCAACGGCCCGCGCTTCATATGCAGACCATCCAACAAAGCGAAGCAAAGTCAAATTGTCAAAGGCTCCTCCGAGTAAATGTGCTAGTGACAAGTGTCACATTCACAGAGCTTGTCAGACAGAGACCTAATGAGCGTAAGCTTGTCAGAATTAATGAACGAGCTAGTTGGAAGATCAACGGTTAGCGCTTAATCAGACATTGGAGATCCAATAGAGCACAGTGAAGCCAAAGTGTCAAAGGTCCCTTCGAGTGAACGCGCTAATGCCAAGTGTCACAAGCACATGAGTTTGTCAGATAGAGGACCAATGAGAGTGAGCCTGTCAAAGATAAATATCGAGCTTGTCAGAAAATTTGATGGTGCGTAGGTGATCGTGCAAAGGAGATCCAACGGAGCGAATGGACTCATGCTATAAAGAGCTCGACATTTAACAACTAGACAGAAGTAAAGATCATGCATCTTTGAAGATCCAAGTGCACGTAGAAGTTTGGATGAGAAAGATCCAACGGAGTGAGTGGACCCAGATGGAACAAAGTGATTGATGTTTATCAACACAGCAGCAAGTTAAAGATCGATTAGGTTTGAGAAGATTGAGGGAGCGAAAGCAATCCAAAGATATAGGAAGCAACGAGATGAGGTCAAAGTGTCAAAGTTTAACGACCATGACAAAGCTAAAGTTCGGAAGCGTACAAAGATCTAATAGATAGCGTGAGCCTGTCAGAAGGTGATCGAATGGATGTGTTTTAAAGTTGAGTCATTTGAGTATGGATCATCGGATCGTGGTGCCAAAGGCAAGATCAATGATCGACATTTAAAGTCATGTCCAGACAAACAATTAGTTGCAGGTACATGTAGGAACTTGCATATAAGCTCTATATCTCGACATAGACAACGAGATTGATTGATCCAACTGATCAAATCTACACTAAAGATCCTGTGCATCAAAAATTGAGTCTAACAGATGGTATAGATAGTAAAGAGACTTGCAATTATGGCGTGATACATGGAATCGAGACACAGGAAACTTATAGTCCAAGTCATAATGAACTAGAGTCCAAAATTGGTATGATGTGTTTGTAGTCCGAGTGTGAACATAGAGAAGTAAACCCTAGATCAAATGCTTATATATATGACATCTAGGACACAGGCAGATGCTGCTGGAACCATTGTAATTGAGTCAAACGAATATATATAGACACAGAGGCAGAAGTGTAGAGAAGATGAACTGTTGTTGAAGAGTGTCAAACATAGATATATATGGACACATAGACAAAGTGATAGAGTGAGATGAAGTGTGTCAAATAGATACATATACAGACACAGAGAGAGAGGGGCAGAGAGGAAGAAAGACACAAAGAGATAATGTGCAGAGTATGAGCATGTTACAAATTATACTTGTAACAAATAATAGAGTTTGATTCATTTATGAATCAATGTTGTAATTTGGAGTTGTAGCTCCATAGATTTGATTGGTTGGTGCCATTAGACAAGTTGAGTTGGTGCTTAGTTAGGGGATTGGTGTCTCTTTAGGGTTGGTGCCCTTAAACATTGTGACCAGTGAGTTTAAGCCGAGTTGGTGCTCAGTTAGAGGATTGGTGTCTCCTTAGGATTGGTGTCCTTAGATGTAACCAATGAGTCTTGTAATCAGTGAGGTTTTGCCAAGTGAAGCATTGACTGTGAGGTTGGATTAGAACAATAGATTCTAGCAGTTATTCTCACCATGGTTTTTCCTTTTGGGTTTTCCACGTATAAATCTGGTGTCATGTGTATTTGTGTGTGTATGTGGTCTCTGCATTTATTTTTTAATCTGCATATGCTTTTGAATTTACTTTAAAATGATTAAATAATTGATTTTAGTTGATCTACTAATTTATCCCCTCTCTCAATAGATAGTTGTGTTTCAACAGATGGTCAAGATTTTCAAGATCACTATGAGAAGATATTGAGTCCATGTTACATTGGATAGATCTAGATTGATATTGAGGAAAATTGCACCATGAGGAGTTGCCTTTAATGGTAGGCATAGGAGGAATAAAGGAGCTGCCCATAAAGAATGTAAATGGGTTGAGACTCGCTAGAAAAACCCTAAGAAATCATTAATAATGATGGAAATGCTAAGAAGCTAGGAAAGGAAAGTAAGACTTGAAAATGATCCAACTCAATTGTGCGATAAGATTCATGTTGGGTTCACCGGAATGTATGATGGACAAAGATGGTTGACAGTTTATATATTGTTTTGTATAGGTGAAGGGAGAAGACCATACTAGATCCAACATACAATTATCAACGTTGCAAAGCAGGGTGGAGGCTACAAGTAAACGCTATTTGTAAAAGGGGGATCAAGGATATAATTAGGGAGCCTTTGCAAGGAACTGACGAACAAAAACAAGTTAGATCGAAGGTGTAAAAAAGCTAAACTAAAGATAGAGAAATGCCATTAGGCGGTAACCGAGAGGTATATAAACTAAGGGTTGCAACGTGCAACCAAGAGGTATCTAACTAGGGATATATTGGCATTTAAAGATATAAAAAACTAAGCTAAGCACAAAGAATAAGACAACAACATACGACTCTAGCACATGCATATAAACCAAATAAAAGAAAGAGTTTAGAGATAGGGATACTTTGTAATGTTCCCTTTTTGGAAGTTAAAGTAATATTATTGCTAAAGTAAAAAGTATTTTTAAATACTTAAAAATAAAAACAATTAATAGAAAAAAACACTTTATGTTATAAATTTCACTTAAGTTGGGGCCTTTTAAGAGTCATGGGCACGTAAGGCTTAAAGTGAAATTATAAGTACTTTTAATATTTTTAAATTAACTCGTCCCTCCAAATTGGGCTCTACACTTGGAGGAGGCTATTTAAAGAGGATGAGGGCTCATTTGAAGATATGCTGATTTTTGATAATTCTTCATGCTTGAAGATTTTGTTGAACCTACGTGTTCAATAGGAGTGGGCACTGTAACCCACGATTTGCTGCTGATTATACAATAAAAGGTGTCTTTTGACATCACTTTTGCAAAAAGAAAGCTTGTTTATGCCCTAAGGAGGGGCGAATTGCTTTGGAGGATTTGTATACATGATTTTGAGGGTTTTGTGGTCTTTTACTTTCATCTTGGCTTTGTTAATTTATTGTGTTAATTTGGCAAGTGGAGCGAACCACTTGAGGAGTTAGATGCTAGGGTTTGAAAGATCCAATTGGTTAAAAATTCATAAATTAATTAATCTGAATTTATTTGATGTTTTTTCTTATTATTTGTAGTATCTCTAGCTAAATTGACCTTAACTTGTTCTTGAAACTCAAGGAATATTGTCAAATAGTTTGTATGCAAACTGAACTTGTCAATAGACCGATTGCCAATGGTGTAGAATAGATATGCAAGCAACTTTGTAACATTATTTACTTTCAAAAACACTTAAATTTCGATGAGGCATTTTGTCAAACATTTGGCAAACATACTTCAATATATATGAAATTCTGAAAATTGTTTATTTGCTGATAAGGTCTGATTACAATTTTTCAGATTGTCAAAGAGGGATACAAAACTGAATTTCAACTATCAAATGATTCACACATATGCTCTAATGGCTGTCCAAAATCTTTAGACTTAGTACTCATAAAAATAAGCAATACATAAAGCAAATAGTAATGGAAACCTGGATGTCGAGTGGGGAATGATCTGCAATTTGCTTGGTGAAGACCTCTGATTTTATTTGGAATTTTTGAAGCCCTCTAAGTATGAAATCGCCCCCCTCTCAAGGAGCGCTGCCCCTGCCCTAGATGTCTGATGGATGCTACAAATTAATGCTGCCTTCAACCACTTCGAATATGGTTTCGAAATCTTTGCTTCAACTAGAGGAATTGATTTCTCAATTACCCATAATGATAGGTGGCCTTGGTGGTGCACAATGAACCAAAAATGGAGTCTTCACATAGGCTGGTCAATCCCTACAGCAGACTGATATATAAATTTCAGACCTTAAATACGCTCTCCAAACTCCACAAACTTTATTGCCAAGGTCTCAAGGAGTGGAGCGCTCAAGCTAGAAGGAGGAATCCATGCCAACCTTGGCCTCCATGAGTGAAATCGTGGTCTCCAATGGTGTCTCTATATGACTGTAACTTCTGATCAGACCTCTGCAAATGTATATCAGACTTTTAATGTACTTCTAATATGCCTTCTATGCTACAAAATGATGCAATGGTGATGCCACCAATGAACTCCTAACAACATATGCAAATCGTTCTCAACAAGTCTGGCCTATGGCCACCAAATGAAGCACAATGAAGAGACTGAATTATCTCCTGCAATAGCTGCAACCCTTCGAAAGATCTTTCACAACCTTAGTTATGCCAATCAATGGGAGGTTTCGTTCCCAATGATCAAGAAAGTAGAACTGCAGAAACCCTTGGCTTCCACTTCTCCACAACAACACATCAAAGCAAATATCAAATTCTGGATGATTAGAAGCGTAGCCAAGCCCTCTATTTATTTATTTATTTATTTCCATCCTTCAAGAAGCTTCTAGAATATTATTTTATTTTATTTAAATCACTTTATTAAAGTTCCGTCAAATACACATTATATAACTTCGGACTTTAAAATAAATATGAAGATGATGTCCGAATGCCTTGATCTTGAGCTCGCCGGAAGGTCTCGACAAGACGCATCTAACCCCACTCTAAAAATCTCGATCCGACATTGAACCCGAACTTATTAAAAATAGTAAGTACTCCACAAGGCACCTCAAACTGCGACTGATCATGCCAACTGGATCCAAACCAAAACTACACATCCAAATGGCCCATCCAAGGCCAACTCACCATGGTTCCCTAACCAAACTGCTAGTCCATAGGAAACCAATGATGGACTAAGACTGTATCTAGAAAGGGGACATTACATTATTGGTGTGAAGTTTGGATGGATTTGTGAAGGGTTTTGAAGGAGAAAATTAAATAATAATTTTTACAATTATTATTTAATTATTTTACAGGAAACTAGGGTTTTCAGAACTTCGGAGCACTTTTCTGTGACCTTCCCATGGAAGGAAAATTTTTGATTTATGTTTCATTGGAAAGCTTATATTTTTAACTTTGTTTTGAGCTATCACTTGATTATAAATTCCAATTATTTTTGGAGTTATGGATTTATGAAGTTTCAGCTGTATTTTGGGCATAAAAATCACAATTTTCAAAATTTCAGAAAAATAATTAGATATTCCTTTTCTCCATATTTTTGTGCATCTACAGTAATATTTTCATAATTTTTGAGTGGTTGGAAGTGATAGATCTAAGATTGGTGAAGACTTTTTATCCTCCGAACAGCAGCAAAAAATTGGCGATTAAAGCTGTTTTTTCTTCATCATTTTGTGGCATAAGAGGGAGAGAGAGGTATTTATCTAAGGGTTTTAATTCTGAAATTTATTATTTATTTTCAGATTATTTTAGTGGCATAAAATACCTTACGAAACCCTCATTATTGGTATCTAGGGTTTTTGGAATTAAATAAGGGTTTTGAGAATTTAATTCTCAAACTAGGGTTTGCTCATTTTCAAATCAAATTTTGTGGATTTTGGGGAAAACCCCTTTTGCCCTAATTTGTCCCATTTGGGGACATTACATACTTACCTTGGGTTGACTTGTCAGCGCATCATTCTTCCCTTTGGCTCAAGTGGCACTTTATGAGAGATGTTATAAGTGAAGAATCAAAAGGTAAGAATAAAGACCTAAGTATCCTTAGTTGGGGAATCCAAGGGACTCCAAAGACTAGGTGTACCTCTCTAGTTCAACTTCCTTCTCAAGAACTTGCGAAGACCTTGTGCAAACATAGACCTCCACAAGTATAGGTTCCTATGCTCTAATTTTTCTTCTACTAAAGGCATGTTTTTGTGTGCAAGTAGAACAAAATGGTGTGTTTCTTATAAAAGTGAGATCTGGGAGCCCTATATATATGGATGCAGCTCCTGAAAACAAACTATCAAATATGTCGACAGACTCAATCTAGATCTATACAATATAAAGATATGGGCAAAAAATAGTATCACGTCGGTCATGCTGATATAGTACAGAAAGGCAAACAACTGCATTGAGTGGGCCAATATAGTTGGAAAGGGACACGAGCAGGGACATAAACTATGTTTGCCATGGCCGAGATAGCTATAAATACAGAGATCAGGATAGGATTCAGTTAGTTGGGAGAAACCTTGAAACAAGGCAGAAGAGGCAGAAAGCAGAGAAAAGATTACCCGAGGAGGCTAGAATGATCAGATAGCAAGATAATGACTGTGAACTAGAATAATAGGCGATCATATGACAACCATCTCTCATAAAGTACCACGAGCCTGCCCAACCCCTATCCCATTGCACTCTTTAGGATGTGCACTCAGGGAGAAAGATGCGGCGACAAGCCTTGCAAAAGATACTATTAGTGGCTGAAAAATATAGGTGTATTAGGTAGCATCATCACTTGCCCAAAAAAATTCTCATCCCCTTCAGCCTTTGTCTTCTATTTTCTTCTTTAATATCTCTACCCAAGGCCTCAACAAGAACATTATAGAAATATGGAGAGGGAGGATCTCCCTGTCTAGGCCCTCTTGAAGACTTGAAAAAAGAAATAGGGGGGCCATTTATTAGAATAGAGAATTTTGGAGTAGCCTAGCAATCCTCAACCGATTCCTTCCAATGATCAAAAGAACCCAAACGTCGAATAATAACAAAATTTCCTCTCTTCCACTGCTCTTTAAGGAGTGCATGACCTTGTGGAGGACAAAGATTCCATCCACAATTTTCCTTACCTTTTTCCTGAGATATGGTAAGTGGAAGGATAGGTTTGAGCTTATTGGCCATAACCTTAGCAATAATCTTATATAGGTAGTGACATAAAGAAATAGGTCTAAAATTATTTAAAGACTTAGCCTCAGAGATCTTAGGTATTAGAGCTATGAAAGTGGCATTGACAGTCTAAAGCTTTAATGAGAAAACCTTGATTTTTCCACTTCGTCATTGACTTTAGATCCCACTGTCTCCCATAACCTTTGAAAGAAAAGAGTAGGGAAGGCATTGAGACATAGGGCCTTATCTCATTGCATGTTGAACGCAACTTAGTTTACTTAATCCTCTGTCACTAGGCTAGAAAGGGCCTTGTCCAGTCCCCCTGAAATAAGGTTCAGAACGCTCCCTGTCAATAGCTTCTTCTAGAAGTAAATCCTCAAAATCATTGAACACATAATCCACTATGTCTTTTTGAGCCTTGAAGATTATACCTCCACGAGTTTCCAAACTTAGCTTCTTCTTAACATGCCTTCTTTGGATAGTTGAGCTATGGAAGAACTTAGTGTTCCTCTCCCCTTCTTTCAATCGTTGTATCCTATGCCTTTGCCTCGATTTTTTTTTTGCGGTATCACCTAATTGTTCCATGGCCTTCCCCTCTTCTGTTATCCTTTCATCATTGAGACCAAGGCATTGAATGTCATCTTGGATCCGCCTGGCTCTATCTTCAATGCTGCTCCTACTTACAAAGATGTTTTTAAAGAGCCTTATGTTCCATTTAAACTTCAAGTTTCCAGTAAGAGTAAGCATCCTAGAGCCGTGAACCTTAGGAGTTGCAGTCCACACCTCACCATAGAGTCGTTGAACTCTGGATGCTCCAACTGCACGTTTTTGAATCTGAAAGGAAAATGTTTAGGTCGGGAATCTTCCTTGACAAAAAGGAACACTGGCCAGTGGTCCAAACCACCATCTTACAAGACTTCAATTTTTGATATGACGTTTTAGTCCCGCCATCCTTCAGAGCTGAGAAATCTATCCAACTTCCCTGCAATAAAATCCCCCCTTCCTCCTATAACTCCAGATGAAATTACCATAGCAAGGGTTGGTATCCCAAAAACTACATATCCGACAATAAATTATGAAGAGTCTATAGGTCTTGCAAACGGACTGAATACCCCCCACATTTTTTACATGCCTCCATAAGCAGATTGAAATTGCCTCGAATAAGCCAACTCCCATTGAATCTCCATCCAGTTATATAGTAGTAGCCTAAGCACTCTTCCCTAAGAATGGTCTTCTAGGGCCCATAGGAATTATTGAGAACAAAACTAAGGTCAGAGTTAAGATTATGGACAGTACACATGATGCATTCATTAGAGGACTCAAACATCTCACAAGAAACAAAATTGGGGTTCTAGAGAATCGTGAGCCCCCAACCTATCCTTTCGCTTCCACCCCCTTACCCTACACCAAAGGGTCTTGCCATATCTTGCCATCTCACCCTTGGTTAATCTAGTGTCTTGTAAAAAGAGGATATCGAGAGTCTCTTGATTGATGACACCTTTCAAAATTATTCTCTTGGAAGGGGTGTGCATCCCTCTTAATATTCTAAGAAATTACCCGTATTTACTTTTTTTGCTTTTATCGAGCACTTTCATTTATAGAGGCTATGATCCATTGGCAACCTCTATTATAAACCTATTACGAGTCTTCACATTCAGTTTGTCCTTTCTTGCTTTCCTTGTCATGTAAATACTCTTTTGTCACTGCTGGTCTGAACAATGGGCCATTATCTCCTTTCCTTTGTTGGAATGCTCCCTTTTGCCATTTCTCCTTGAACAACCCTCTCACCCGAAATATGCATGTGGAGATCCTCTAAAGTCTACTCCTGGGTATCCTCCATTGCCACCCCCTTATTACTCTTCCCATCTTGAGAGTTTTCCAAGATCCTTTCAAAAGTTTCTTTGAAAGCATAGTTGTCCATCAACTCCTCTTCCTTAGTGGCCATCGCCCCACGGTCCTCTTCTGTTTCTCCACTAATATTATTTTTCTCTCTTTTTGTCCCTTGAAATGAGTCTCTCCCTACTTGCTAGAACTTCTTAATTTGCTCCATTTTGTCTTTGCGGTATGCTTCCTTTTCAGCTTCTGGAAACCCTCAACATCCAACTTATGCTCCATTTCCATTTGGTTCGAAGTTTTTCATTGAATTGCCTTTGAACATCATCTTTCCAGGTGGTCATATGTAATGTCCCTTTTTTAATAGTCTTTCCAACGTCTTTGGAAGCTCCAACTTTCTTGGAGAGTGCCAACATTTTTGGAATGGGATTTCGTTAGTGGCATGGTGTTCAGGGGATCAAGATGAGTCTGTTGGTTCTTTCCGGGAGCAGTTACAACATTTCAAGTGCATTCCACATATCTTAGAGAAGACTGCTATATTTGAAAAGTATTAATTTTCATTAAGTTGGATCTCCAATGAGCTTCAAAGTACGTTGGCATTATCAGATTTCACTTTTAGGCTTCTTTTGTATTTTACGCAACTTTGGGTGGATGTGCGGAAAGTAATTAAAAAAATAAAATAAATAGTTAAATGTTAAGTTGTCGAAAAGTAAACATTAAAAGCCAACTTATATTTAATTATTTAAAAGGAGTCTAAAGTCACATTTTGGAGGAAAAATAAGGGGACACAAATAATAATATTTTATTATTCCAAAATGTGTTTATAAAAAGAGAATATGAGGATTAAAATGATTATTATGTTCATTGCTATTTTCCTCTAGAGTTTTGGTGAGCTTGCATGTTCATCCACTATCGCTCAAGGAGTAAAATCCCTTGGGATCCCTAGTTTTGGTGTAGAGAAGACTTTGGACCCTAGCTAGAAGGGCTATTTCGGTGAGAGGGTTCATCCTCAATCCCTAGTAGTTCTACTGGTGTTGAAGATCATTTTCGGCATACTAGAAATTTATTTTGGCGACCATTATTCATAGATTGCTTCGATCATCATTGACAGTTCGAGGGGGCAGCAATTCACCGAAGGAGGTCAACGATTCATTCAAGGAGGCCAGTGAAGCATTTAGGGCAGATTGTAGCATTGGGAGCAGTTGGAACTCCAAACATCTATCCAACAATCTAGCATCAGGTTTGCAGGTTTTCAGTGTGTGCATGCGACATGCATGTATGTATGTGCATGTTAATGCATGTGAGAGATTTGTTGTGATATTGTATTGCATGTTAATGCATGTGCATGATTTGGGGTTGACACCATTTCCTAGTTGTTGGAATTTAATTGTGAAGGCAACGTGGGTTTTCTAGGCAAAATAGTGGGGATCTAATCTTCATTTGTTGCTGGACGTTGCTACTTCTGAGGTATTAATTGCATCTTTAAATAGAAAAAAGATTGTTTTTTTGCTGTACAAATTAGTCATACTCCACTGTTCAAAAGAATAATAATTTTTTGAGTTTAATATCGAATGCATGCCAACTGTTTGATGTAACACCCCTATCAATTTATGCAAGTTAAAGTGATTTTGTAATGTCAGTAGGATCAAAGTATCTTAGACAAATTACTCCAAATGATTACAAGCTGAAATCTTTAATAATCGATTGCATACAAACTGTTTGACAAAATGCTTACAAGTTAAAAGTAAGGAATTTTACAAGTTTAGAACAATATCTCTTGGTTGGGGATATTTCAGTGGTATCTGAGCTGGTCTTCCTACCAGTCTGTTGGAAAGCTAACCCTTGTTGCAAATTTTCACAATGCATGTTAATGAACAACACTTGCATGTCAGAGTTGAGCCCAGATTTTCAATTGCATGTTAGTGATCAACACTTGCATGTCAAAGTTGAGATCAGATTTTCAGTTGCATGTTAGTGATCAACACTTGCATGTAAGAGTTAAGATTCAATGGAAGTATTTCAGTTGAATATCTTGGTTCAGTGGCGGTTGCATGCCAGAGTTTCAGCACTTGCTTTGATTTGTCTTTGAAAGATTATCACAACTGAGAACATGGACTGGGGATGACTACCCAAATTTTTACCCAAGAAATAAGAAATAGATCCTATACAAGAGTTGGTGATGAGAATACATAAGGAGATGGTGAACTGTGAACGAGAGGCCACCGAAGTTCTAGATTGGTATCATGGATCCCCTGATAATTTTAAAGATAAAGTTTCCTTTGATGAATTTTTGAAGTTGATTGAAATAGTGAATCCTATCAAAAAGGTCCGCATGAACCACATAAGTAGGTCAAGGAAGAAAGGAGAAGTTAGAAGTTTCCAAGGAGTTGAAGGTCAAGAATTTTTTTGTAGAATCACGAGAAGCCTTTGCAAGAGAAGAGGAGAGTCTTGAAGTGGTGAAAAAGAAAGATAGTAGCAGAAATGAGATTAGAAGAAACAATATTTGCTTCTTATGCAAGGAATCTTGGGAGCCTAGTCACCGATGCAAGAACAAAGAAGAGGAATTAGTGACTTCTAGCACATGTTTATTCCAACAAAATGTTGATGAGCCCAAGGAAGAAAGTGTGATAATGAAAGAGCTTGCTGATCTTGATGAGACAACAAAAATTTCTGAAGTTGACCCTGAATGTGAGGAAGACAAACATTTAGAACTTTCCTATGAAGAAGAAAACGACTTTTTCCAAGAAGCATGTATGACAGTGCCCCATAATGATTTGTTTAAAGGAGCTGCAACTATTAATGAAGAGTTTGATGCTACTGATTTTTTTTTTTTTTTTCAAATAACACCTAATGTGGAGCATATACATCATCCTAGTGATGGCAATCTAGATTTTGAGTGGCAATTTGCCATGCATGATGGACACTAGTTTGACTTCTCGGAGAATTCAGTAGATGAGCACGATGAAATGGACCTTGTTGAAGATTTTAAATCAACACTTAGTGATGACTCATTGTTTGAGTATGGTGTTGCCATGACTTTTGATCAAATTGATTGCGAGGAAGAAGCTGATTTTGAAGATTATATTGCTCCTGAAATTGAAGATATTTCAGAATCTTTGCTACATGGAAAGCCAAGTCACTTGGTTGAACAAAGACCTAGAGAGTTATGTGAATTGAAGAATCAACTCTTGGTCACAAATGAGAAAGAGATTCAAGTCCTTACAAGTTTGGACAACACTCATAAGATCCTTGAAGTCCTCATGTAGAAAGGCATTGGAGGTAAAGTAACTTCTTCAAACTTGCAACTTATCAAAGACTCTTTAGAGACAATGAAATCAGAGTAATTGCACTTGATTAGAGATCGAGATCATGCCATTGAATTTGCAAAGGAGGCCAATAGTGCATTCAAAGAAAAGGAGAGAGAGGTTGATGAGCTTACTTTTGAGCTTGATTCAACAAAGGGCATGTTAGAAAATACAGAGGCAGAAGATGAGTTTGCTGCTATTACAAAATTCAGGGAGCAAGAGAATGAAGAAAGGGCTAAAGAAATCAAGCAGGTGATTGATGAGCTTGATAGGCTTCAAAAAGATTTTGATTTAGAATAGTTTCTTGAGATTGCTAGTACAGGGTTGAGACAACAGAAAGCTTTTATTAAACAAGAGGATGGAAATAACTTTCAATCTTTTGATAACCCACTTTTTGAAATGAATGCAAAATTATCTCTTTATAATCCGCTTTTTGTGATGAATGCTAAGACATTTCCTGATTCTAGTAACCCAACTTGTAACAATAACAGGATATGAGATCCAGGTGAGTGTTTGATATACCCATCAATAAAGTCCGAAGTGGAACAAGCAATGGAGTTTAATTTGATGCAATACCTTGGTGGTTCTTTTCCAGCCCACTGTTTTGTCACTCCATCTACTCAAGGAGTTCGCAATGTGTTTGGCTTCATTGGAACTCACAAGGTATGCAAGGACCCTCTTGTTAAGAGATATCAACTTAACATAACAGGAGTGAGCATTGGTTGCAAAATGCATGGACTAGGGGTCACTATAAGGATGGTTCTCAATCTTGAATATATTGTCCTCCACATTTCCAGCCCCTTCCACACTTTCTTTGCAGCCATAGAAGGATTTTTAGAGACATGGTGGAAGAGTTTCCAACTTATCACCATTGTTGAAGTTAGTGTAGAATGGTTTCCAACTTTCACATGCCTAAATTCTGAGCAATGGAATTCAGTTAGGAAGCCTGGGTATGATGCTTTTGTTGGTCATTTTGATAATTTCATGTGTGGACCAATAATACTTTCCATGAGCAGCTATAGACCTACAAGTGTTTGGGGAATTTCTTTGTTTATTCTGGCTTATGTTTTTCTGTTTGGAAATAAATTCCAAGCAAAGTATGACGGTTACAGGCACCCTCCAGTCCACACACAATCTGATCCGAACTATATTTCAAGTGGTAAAGCTTGCGGCCTCATGGTAAGAGTCCTTGGAGTCCAAGGTAAACGTTATAACACCAGTTTAGAAGAGGTGAGCATAATTGTTGGCTTGCAATGGTCATATTTCTTTGGAAAGTATCTTATAGAGTTAAAATTCAGAGTGAAGAGAGTTATGTGTCAAGACAACTATCTTAGTAGAGCAGTCATGGACGTCACATGGAGACTTAAAAGAGAAGTTTATATAAAAATTAGTGGTGCAACGTAAGCATGGTGAGGTAGTGTCAAACTTGGAAGGTTGTGCCAAGATTCACCCACAAGGTAGGAGGAGAGAAATTGTTGACGATCTCCTAGCACCCAAGGACGAAGGGATCTACTTGGGACGACCATGCATCAAATTCCAGCCTTAACGCTGCTGCCATAATTATTATCAACCCTCACATCACTATAATTACATTTACACAATGGGTTTTACAGGAATCTACAATTATGGGAAGGAGAGATTTATAGTTTGTAATTACTAATGAAGCTCAAAAAAGTGTTATAGATCCTCCATCACATGAGAAGAACCAAGAACTGCAGCAAAAACATGGAGACGAATTCATGCGGCAGCCATTGGTCCTGTGGGAGCATGAAAACATCCTCCAACAAGGAGGAGAAGGCATCATCTATCATCATATCCAAGAGTTCATGAGAATGATCCAAGAGTTCATGAGAATGATTTGGGATCCATGTTTTAGTAGGATGATTCAATCAGATGAAGTTGATGAGCAAACTTGTTATTCCCTGAGGACAAACAATTTTGGGGAGGGAGGATTTGTAATGTCCCTTTTTTATAGTCTTTCCAACATCTTTGGAAGCTCCAACTTTCTTGGAGAGTGCCAACATTTTCGGAATGAAATTTCGTTAGTGGCATGGTGGTCAGGGGATCAAGATGACTCTATTGGTTCTTTCCGGGAGCAATTACGACATTTCAGGGGCATTCTACATTTCTTGGATAAGACTTCTATATTTGGAAAGTATTAATTTTCATTAAGTTGGATCTCTAGTGAGCTTCAGAGTATGTTGGCGTTATCGGATTTCACTTTCGGGCTATTTTTGTATTTTTCGTAACTTTGGGTGGATATGTGGAAAATAATTAAAAAAATAAAATAAATAGTTAAATGTTAAATTGTCGAAAAGTAAAATTTAAAAGACAACTTATATTTAATTATTTAAAAGGAGTCTAAATTCACTTTTTGGAGAGAAAATAAGGACACAAATGATAATATTTTATTATTCCAAAAAGTGCTTATAAAAAGAGAATATGAGGATTAAAATGATTATTATGGTCATTGCTATTTTCCTCTAGAGTTTTGGTGACCCTGCGTGTTCATCCGCTATCACACAAGGAGTAAAATCCCTTGGGATCCCTAGTTTTGGTGTAGAGAAGACATGGATTCAGAAGGGCTATTTTGGTGAGAGGGTTCATCCTCAATCCCTAGTAGTTGTTCTACCGGTGTTGAAGACCATTTCTGGCATACTAGAAATTTATTTTGGCGACCATCATTCATAGATTTCTTCGATCATCATTGACAGTTGGAGGAGGCTAGTGATTCATCCAAGGAGGCAAATGCTTCATTCCAGGAGGCCAACGATTCATCTTAGGAGGCAAGCGATTCATCCAAGGAGGCCAGTGAAACATTCAGGGCAGATTGTAGCATTGAGAGCAGTTGCAACTCCAAACATCCATCTAGTAGTCTAGTGTTAGGTTTGCTGGTTTTTTAGTGTGTGCATGCGACATGCATGTGAGAGATTTGGCGTGATATTGTATTGCATGTTAATGCATGTTAGTATATGTGTGAAATTTAAGTGTGAAGGCAGCGTGGGTTTTCTAGACAAAATCATGGGGGTCTAATCTTCATTTATTGTTGGCTGCTGCTACCTCCGAGGTATTAATTGCGGTTTTGAATAGAAATTAAGATTGTTATTTCTGTTGTACAAATCAGTCATACTCTGCTGTTCAAAAGAATAATAATTTCTGAGTTTAATATCGAATGCATCTCAACTGTTTGATGTAATGCCCCAATCAATTTATGCAAGTTAAAGTGATTTTGTAATGTCTGTAGGATTAAAGTATGTTAGACAAATTACTCCAAATGATTACAAGCTGAAATCTTTAAAAATCGATTGCATACAAACTGTTTGACAAAATGCCTACAAGTTAAAAGTCAGGAATTTTGCAAGTTTGGAACAATATCTCTTGGTTGGGGATATTTCATCATACTCATGACAAGCCATGCATCTAATTGGAGTGTGCTTATAGTGTATCTACTGAATCCAGTCTAGGCCACCTGATTTCAATGTTATGCTCTTAGGTAAGGGCCGACATAGATCTAAACCCACACGAAATCTGGCATTATTCGCGGCCGTCCTTCCTGAAGTCGCTGTAAAGATACATATGAAACTTCCCATTAAATTTCCTAGGGTTTGAAAGGCATAGTCTGACTGTAGTTCATGTGGCAAGGCATACAGACCTATCCACACGGGCTCTAGAGGGCATTTCTTCAATAGGTTTAAAACCAATATGCTTGAATCCTCTTTGGGAAGAATACACAAGTTTCAGATTAAACTTTTTAATTAATATGGGCCTTTATCCAAAATTCCATTTCTAGAGCATCTCATTGACCTATTGATGTCAGTCAACATAGAAATTGTCATTACTGAAAGTAGGGCATTGTAGATAATGATGGGTTGTTAGACTCATGCAATGTTTAAAACAGAAGCAACTCCTTGCCTTATTAGAATGGGTCCCTTTTATGCAACCCAAAGACTAGAGAACAAGGCATTAGTTACTCATGAATACTTAGAAAATTTGAATGATCACAAACGAGAATGAGTGAGGGCCATTGATACATTTTTAATGCATGGGTCATCCCAATAGCCAATTCGGCCTCATCAAAACCTTAACAGCCGTTACTAACATTAGATTTGGCCTAGTGGATCATTCCTGATGGCAGTAAACTGGGAAATGTTGGCTTATTGATGTCCCCAGATTTGTATGCCCGTAATGATCATGGTGAGGACACCTTCTGCTGTTAATTTTGTCCTATTTTTTTGATACCAAAGTCTTCTAATCCATTAATGATTATTTTTTATCTGAAAAGTTTGATTAATGTATCTACAGACCATATTAATTGTTTGAGCATTCATTACCGTTTTAAAGACTCCAGTAATTGCTTTAGCATTTATTATGCATTTGGCATTGTCTTCACCAATGCACGTCACCTAGGCTATAGCCACTTTAATTTTCTTCGAAAATTGCTTTTTGAATGTGAGTAATTGATGAGATTCTAGTTTCCGTCTCAAACAGGATTTTATTTGCTTCTCCAAAAAATGTCTCAAAATTGTTTGACCTCCAGCATTTTTTTAATATTTGTTGTTTCTTATTTTTGGATGAAATAAAATAAGAGCATTAGAAGCTGTGAACTATGTCAATCATGGCAACCTATGATGGCTGACATGTTCTTTTTTATATATTCAGTGCAGATCATATTTCATGTTCCATGCTCTGGATGTGCATAGACTTGAAACACTGTTCAAGTATCTTCCAACCCTCACATTTGTTGAAAGTTATATCTATCAGGTCTTTCCTGCTAGATCGGGCATTCGTTAGCTTAATTTTTAATCTAGATGTATTGGAATATGATTGTCAAATTGCTGATTCTTTATTCACTTTGTCTTAAAGTTGGACAGGATGAACGAAGAAACTTTGCATCCATCTATGAAGGGAAGATTTCATTGTCAGGTAAATATTAAAAATGCTCATGATCCATGTAAGATTACAAGAAGCGATTGTAGTGGTTTATAAATTAAGTTCAGAAGGCTTTTGTCTGAAAATATAAAAATACAAAATTTTGGATTTCTTCAGGAGTCTTTTAAAACAGAACAGTTTTCTCCATTGACTGTCCTAGAGACTGACCCTTTTAGGCCATTGCGCCATGCTTTGAAAGTGAGAGGCTTGATGACAGAGAGGTAAAGGTCTAACCGCATCACTTTCTTATTGTGTTGAATTAATTGAATTCATCTGTATAAAAGGTCAAATAATTGTACATTTTATGTGTCCTTAGCTGTGGAGTCCATTTTCTTTGATTGGTAATATCTGAGTCCTAATATGGTTCAGGATTGACAAGGAGTTGAGAGATGGTGTGGAATATTGGACTCTTGAAAGATATCTTTGCAATGCTGTTTCAGAAAAGAAAGAGGTAAATTCATATCCATTACAAAAGTTGCTGAGCTATTATTTAGAAATAATACAAAGCGCAAGTGTATGTCATATTTTTTTTTGTTTTTCTTTGAGGGTACTGTTTTTCTTCAAAGTGATTGAATTGTATCTGATGCTTAAGGATTAATCGAATGCCACGAAGAATTATTAAGTCATTACTGGATACATTTGAGGATTCTAATTTCTTAAGATGTTTGCTCATTTATGGATATTGGTTTAGAAAATCATGGAATTGTTTTATATGGTGCTCACAGTGCCAGCTTCTTCGTTTGCATGCTACAAATAGTCAAAATTACTGGTGTATGGATAGTTTCTTCAGGGGCTGCTCATATATGCTTACATTATGCATGCAATACAAGGAATGTCTTAGATACATCTTTTAGGTTTCTTAGTGTTCGATGTGTGGCATATAAGTAATATGATTTAACACACAAATTATGAAAGATGTTGAATTGCTGTTTTATGTAATTAAATTCTAGTCTAAACTTGAAATAAAGTTACAAGCTATATGCATTCATTGGTTCCCAATATGGTACGTGGGATCATGGGTTTATGCCATTTTATTATATCAAGAGAATATGAAGGTATCTGCAATATAGGTACAAAAATTACAACTAACAGCGCACACCCCTTTGGTGTGCCAGCCTTTACGTTTGCTTATAATTAATTATTTAACTCACAGGATTACAAAAAATGTTGCATTGCTGTTTTGTGTAATTAAATTCTAGACTAAACTTGAAAGAAAGATACAAGCTGTATGCATTCATTGGTTCCCAAGGTGGTAAGTGGGATTATGGGTATATGCCATTTTATTATATCAAGATAATATGAAGGTATCTACAATATAGATGCAAAAGTTACAACCAACAGCGCACACACCATTTGGTGTGCCAGCCTTTACTTTTGCATGCTGCAAATTTTCGTATTGTCTGCTGTATGGATAGTTTTTTCAGGGGCTTCTCGTGTATGCTTGAAATTATGCATGCAGTACTGTAAGGGATGTCTTTAATCCGTTTTCCAGGTTTTTTCAGTGTTCCATGTGTTTCTTATAAGCTATACAATTTTGCTCAAAGGATTATGCATTATGAAGAATGGTGTATTGTTATTTTATTTAATCAAGTACTAGTCAAAATGTGAAAGGAAGAAACAAGCTATATGTGTTCATAGGTTCCCAAGGAGGTCTATGGGATTATGAGTTATGCCATTTTAATCTATCAAGATAATGCGAAGGTATCCGCAACATAGGTGCAAAAGTTACAAACAACAGCTGGAATGTTATGCTATGCAATTTTTGACAATCAAGAGTCATTTGAAAGGTGTCTACAAGATAGGGTCAAGAGTTACACCCACAGCTGGAGTAGTACAATGCAATTTTTTAATGATGAAGTCCTTTGGTTTTCTTTATCAATAATTATACTGCTACCCTGAATCTGGATATGGATATTTTTTGCTAAAATATTGTAATTTATTACTGAAATTATTATGTTATATAAAAGTCATATACAAGTATGGAGGAGGTTCTTTGAGAGACGGGAGCAAAGCATTATTTGTCATGAACTGTCTTGTGCAATTTATTTTCTTGACGAATTAGAAAGGACTCTCTTGTACCCTATTCCTGTGAAATACTTGTTGTTTTGTTTGTTTTTAATCACTGTTACGACACACACACACCCCTGTGCATGAACAACCATATAGACAGACACACAAACATACACGCATACACACACACACACAAACATACACGCATACACACACACACACATGCACACACACACACACACACATGCACACGCACACACACATGCACGCGCACACACAAAGTCATGAGGATATTTTTTTGGAAGTTCACACACCCACATACACACGAAGTCATGAGGATGTTTTTTCGGAAGTTCACACCCCCGCACACATCCCACACACATGCGCACACACCCACCCACACATGTGCACACACACAAAGTCATGAGGATGTTTTTTCGGAAGTTCAGGCACCCACCCCACATGTACACACAAATTCATGAGGATGCATTTTTAGAAGTTCACACACCCACACACACACATCTACACACCCACACCTGCACACTCATACATGTGCACACACACACCCCCATCTAGCCACTCACACACAAACACAAACTTACAAAACATAATGAGGATGTATGCTTGGAAGTTTGGGAGGATTAAGTTTGGATGATAGTTTGAACCGTTGCTTTTTTTGTATGTTTTATCACTCTCACACATACACACACACGCACACGCACACTCACACACACGCACAGGCACAGGCACGTAGGTGCACGCGCACACACACACACGCACATGCACAGGCACGTAGGTGCGTGCACACATGTGCGTGCACACACAGACACACAAATATATGTTTTTTCTCCACAAGGTTTGTCTTTTGTTGCCGTTCTGCCATGGTAGACCTTAGGGGGATAGATGGATCGCCCACCTCTAAATTTCAAGCAAATAGTTTAGGACCCTGTTAACATGACGGAAAACAATAATTTGCCGGAATGTTGAATTATTCTTGTAGGCAGTTGGGTCTGCTGGGCTGTAGAAATTTGACCACATTAAAAGGGTGAATAGATGTCTCCAATAGAGTGAGACGAAGCCTCAAGTGGTGATTGAACCATAGTAGCTGTCATGTCCCCCTTTTCAAGGGGTCTTAATTGCACTTTTCAAAAATAAACTTTATGTTTCTTATTTCACTTAAAGAGGGGACTTTTAAGGGTCATGGTTGTTTAAGTGTTATTGAAAAAAGATCATAAGGGAAGGGTCTTTTAAGGATTTGAAGTTACTTTCCCTTCCCAATTTTGGGCGCAACACTTGGGAAGGCTATATAAAACAAAAGAGGAATCATTTGGAGAGGTTCATACTTTTTTGGATAATTGTTTTTCTTGAAGTCTAGGCACGAAAAGCTTGACTTGTACCTTGAAGACAAAAACCCTTCAAGGTAGCTGAAACAAGGACAAAAACCCTTGATTTCAGTCGGGAACAACTTCGTAAGGAGGTTGTTCAATGCTTCAATTGCATAATTAAGGTTTTTTCAACACCAATTGATCATTGCAAGTAGGTGAACTCCTTTGTGAGCTGGGTGAGTGGATTGGGAGGCTGCTCTAGGGCAGTGGACACATATTTTGAGGGCTGCATAGGTTTGCAGGGGTAGCAATCAGGTTCTAGAGGTTGGCAACCCACTTGGGGGTCATTGTGAGCTTGTATGAAGGTGTGGATCAGCCACATAACGATTCTGATTTTTTATTATATTTTTCCAGCAATATAGTTCGCCAAAAAATCAGGTTTTTGGTTGGTTTATTTGGCAAATAATTTGTAATATTTTATGCTATTTTTGGGAACTTGAAATAATATTTTTGAGCTATTTTCAAGGCATCTACAACAATATAATTATTTTCAGCTTGTTAGGGTTTGAAGAAATTCTAAAAATTAATTATTTCTTTGAAGTGGTTGAATAAATTCCTTGTTTAGCAATATAACTCTATAAAGGGACATTTTAGTAGCATTCCCTTTTCACGTAGAAAGCTAAAAATATTTAAATGGAATTCAATAGCTTTGGAGTAAAATAGGAAAAAATTGGCAAAGTAAAAGACATTGAAATATTTGTAAAACTAAGGAAAACAAATTGGTTGTGTTGTTTCATGCCAAATATATTGCCCAGAGATTTAAAAAAATGTATTGCATAAAATTTAATTTGTTTCAATGTGGCCTACCACAAAATTTTGTAAATATCATCTCGAGCCTAGACCCTTATTGAGTCTTAGAATCTCAGTCAATTACAAGTTACAACTTACAATGCAAAACAAAACACTATTAAGCTACAAGGTTACAAATTGCGAAGTTGAAGCTCCCATATCCTAACTATCCTACATTCGATTGCAGTTGTTCGATGCCTCATCCAAGATGGCCAAATCCTCCTTTGAAAATGGTGGATCCTCCTCATAGGTTGCGATCCTTTCTTATTCAAGATCAATCTTGTCAACATCAATTGGCTGATCATCTTCGACACTACCTGATATTATCAAGTGATAAGTTTGCAATACCTGATTATTAAACATATGCAAGAAATGCAAATTAATTTTAAGTCATTAAAAGTTAAAATAAGTGACTAAGTTATAGCTTAGCAATTTAGTAACTTTTATCCTCAATTTTTTTTTTAGGTGAAGCCAAAGGTTCTGGTGCTCGAACGCCAAATGATTCATCCGCATTTGGCTCAAGTAGTTGCATTTCTTGGAGTGTGTGTTTAAACACATCAGAAAATGCTCATAAGCAGAAGAACTGCAGGGCTGACTCAAAATCTACATTGCCATCCATTGATGCGATTTAGCTTCCTTGCCAAAGTACTCCCATTGTGGCCTTGACATTTATTTATTTGCAAAACAAAACGTATTATAAATCCATAAATGTATTTTAATTTTTAACGACATTTAAAAAATTGAATTGATTGAAAAATGAAAAAAATATCAAATTTAATGCCTGGCTTCAAACTTTTTCTTGAATTGACAACACATCAGAAAAAAATCCATTTGCATGTTGGTTCATTGGCAACTTTGCTATAGCTTCTCTCTGCTACTCTGCATTAGGTAAAGATGTTGAATGCATTTGAATAGGCCCTTTGCAACCTTTGCATCATCCTTGAATCTTTCACTATAAATAATGTTGGATTTAACTAGTATCCAGTAACATGAAGGTAACTTATCCTCATCTTTCTCCATTTTTGATTTTATTGCCTACACCTATCCATGGCCTCATAAAGATAACTCATAGAGGTTTTTTCCCCACCAACTGTTCTCAACACTTAGACCAATTGATCTGAAATTTGCACAATCTCATGTGCATCGATCCAAAAAGACTAAAAAAACAAAGCCTGAAATAGTTATTGCATCCATGTGATTGGCAAAGTTGGAAGCTATGCACTTAGACAAAACAAACATTCGTTTTAGGTTCATCTTTTGTGTACATAGATTTTGCATCGCAAGAAAGTGGGTCACAAATCTGGTCACACTTGAGGGAACAAGCTCCTTTCCATTAATGAAAGTACTCATCATGCAAAGAACCTTTGTGTCATTGTATATATATTTTGTGGTTGATTTTCCCTTCTTTACTATAGATTTAACGCATGGAAGTTTGCCAATATCTTCTAGGGTTAAATCGAGGCAATGTGTAGTGCATGGGCTTCAAAACATAGTAGGGCACTTTTCCATCAAAAGTCTACTTGTAGCTACACAATTAGCAACCTTATTTGTAATAAACTGCACATATTTTGGCCCAACCTTGGTTACAAACTTACCAAATAGATAAAAAAGTGTGTTGATTTTACTTTGTCAGATGTATCCACATATTTGAGAAAGACTGTGGCACTCTGTGATGCCTCAAGGAAATTGACCAAGGTATGATTCCTTCTATCTGTCCACCCATTAGACATAATAGTGCAGCCTGTCTTTACCCATTGTTAGCATGCTTAGAAAGTACATCACTGACATCTTGCATTGCTTATTTTAACATATCAACCCTGATGTTTTCATATGATGGGGCTTTAAAGCCGGGGTCCACAACAATAACTATATCAAATTTCAATCATTGCTTTCCAATAAGGAGACCTTGTAACATTGAAAGGGATGCTAGAGAAGTACTAGAAATTAGCTATTGCCTTTCTAGCTTGTACATGTACATTTTTCTTTCATCCCATGCTCTTTAAACTTGGTTGAGGTCCAATTGTGGTGCGTGGAGGAAAAAACACATCCACATTGCCCCCACCAGTATTAGATTTTTTTGGTTGTTGTGAATACATTAGTATGATGCTGCAGCTGTGAATCATGTTGAAGTTCCTCCTCATTAGCATCATGAGAGGACCTTGTCGATGATTTAATCATAGTCTTTGCCTTTTTCAATTTGCTCTCCGTAAAGGCCTCAAGAGGCACTAGTGCTTGTTGGGTTACATTGTCAAGGCATTATTTACAAGCCATCACATCATGTCTTAGTAGCTTCGTTAAATTCCATATAGAAAGATTAATACCCCCATTGCCCTCATGCCTCAAAAAAATTACATTTCAGCTTTGATGACTTAGGTACAGATTTACAATAGGTCCATGTGAAATCCCTTTCCCGCAGCATTGTTAGCTGAAACATTAAAAAATGCAGAGGGTTAGGGTTAGTAAATCTGAAAAAATATCTAATAAATAATAAATTTAGGCTTAGAATTAAGTAAAACCTAACAAAAATAAATTCCGTAACGCTAACCCTAATGTTAAACTAATTTTTTAGTTTAGAGTTAGGGTTAGTAAATATTAAAAATAAAATAAGAAATAAAAGTTGACACAATGGTTAGGGTTATGGATTAAACTCCACAGTTTAAACCCTAACCATAACACTAATAAATTTAAAAAACAAAAAAAATAATCACCTCTTTTGTGTGGCTGCCATGTAGAACAAATGTGCAAAAAATGCAAAATGTTTTGCCTAGGGCAAGGTAATGTGATCTAAATGTTATGGTATGGACCATGGCTTAAAATCTTTGATTTGAAAATATTTCAATCTACCTGTGCTCTGTAATTTTCAGGATTAGAGTGTGAAAAAGAGACAAAAAATAAAAAATTCAGAGTTTAATAGCCCGAAAAAGTAACTTCGTTAAAAAATCGCCAAAAACATGCAAGTTATTGAATAACCTGTGACTAATCGTGAGTTATTGAATAACTTGCATGTTCTTGGCCTTTTTTTAAATTACCCATGGTTTTCTTACCGTTGACCACAATTCTGGGGAATAATTGCCACAATAGTTCTAATCAATACAGTTTCATGTGCTGTTGGCAATTACTTGCAAGCAATTGCGATAACTGTCAGTTTCCGCCTCTGTGGATTAAACCACAAAGTGTGCCAGAGGACATTATGTACCTGAGAAATCATGGTTTGATCTTCAAGTTCATGGGTGTCTGAACGAAGTGGTGGCTTGTGGAAGAATGGACATGCTAGAAGGGGACCAAAAATAATCCTCAGCTAGTGGCTATTTTATAGTAGTATTTATGCACATTGCTGATTGAAGCAAGGTCTTTGAAGATGAAGGTGGTTTGTATTTCTACTGCCAAGCTGGGTTATTTATGAAGCCATGACATGGGGTTTTGATCCAATGGAGGACCATCCATACTTTTTGTCTAGATATGCTTGTTTGGGCTCCCGATGAATATTGGTGAGAGTACTTGCTAAGAGCAATTGGATCAACTCTGGGAACCTTCATCAATACCTTAGATGGCACTGTATGATTGTTGATGTTAAAATCCTACTTTGTTTTTGGCGAAAAAATATGTTGCCATCTCAATATGCTCGACAAAGGGTCCAGTCAAAGCACACAAACCATTTTTCCAATATGAAAGAACCCCTCGTCAATCTGCCCTTAATTTTTCAGTTTGTGTTGTTTGTCATTTTGTCAAACACTTGGCTTGCAAAGAGACTGAGTTCTGATTTCTGAGTGTATATGTGTTTGTTTTGTTGTTTTTGAATGATTTGCAATGCCAAAACATATACCAATACATAGAAATGATAACCAATAACTTGCATAAACAAATAATGAACATTTGACCCTTCAAAATGATTTTATTTGCACTATATCAGGTCTGAATACATTGCATTACAGGTCTGATATAATTTATTTCAGACTACAACATTACATAAAATGACATACCCGAACTTATATGACAAAGTAGACATCCAAATGTGCAAAGTTGGGGCTGAAGTATGATCTCCAAGAGCTGGAATAATCTGAAGAATAAAGTGCAAGTCTGAAACCTACTGAAAACCTTGAATAATGCCATGGCTGATCATAAATAATTTTATAAAATATATCTCTGCACATATGGCTCCAAAACCCTCATCCAAGTGTCACCAGAATCCTCATAACCAGTCGCCCAAGTAGATGGAAACCATATAAAATTATGAAGATATTAAATCTGCAACTTTTTCCACCAAATAAGGGTTGCCAAAACCCTAACACCTTCAAATAAAATTCTGATCAGCAAATATTCATCAAACCCTAACCAGAATTGATGCCAAATGAAGATCATGAAACCCTAGAGGCCTTATTTGTCACTTTTCTTTCAAAATTTGCAAACCCACTTCAGATTTTTGATTGTAAAGTCCCTCAAAATAATTTTCAGACCCAGCCGTCCAAGTATGAGATGAATCCTATAACTAAATGCCAACTTGTAGCTCCAAACTGCCTCAAATTTGCAAAATAATCCCAATAGTGAACCTTGGATGGATCCACCTCTCAATGGTGGAATTGGGTTTTCGTCCAATGCACTGAATTCTAAGGGTTTTCATCGTCAAAATTAGCTAGGCATGAATATACCAACTCAAGTATGAAGAAGTTTAAGTTTTCCAAAATCACATTATGAGCAAATGAGGGTGAAGAATAATATTTATAAAACCTCATTGCTAAACTTGGACTCCAAAATCCCATTAAATTATTTTTAATAAATTTTATAAGCTCCCAAGGGTGGCATCCCAATTTGGGGAATTAATATTTTATTTTATTTTCTAATTTTCACTTTTTCCCTTTGTTCTAATTTTTATTATAAAATCACTTTTTTTAATAATTTTATATTTTTCCAAAAAGTAACTTTATAAAAAGTCATTAAGTTATTTGTTGAAAAATAACTTCTCCAAGGTACAAACCCAATTTGCCTAGCAAATCATTTCCTTAACCCCTCAATTAGCTTACGGGAATGCTGGAATAGGCTAATCCAATCATTTGAGTGATCACTTAGGAAAGAGGGGAGATTACACAATACCTTTTCTTTGGAAGCCAAAAATGCTTATCTCCATCTGTAACACTTTTTCCCATAGTGAAATATATTCTAATATTTCCTTTTTCAAGTCTTCCATATCATATAGCTCCTTGAAGTGTGCGTCCTAGGCAATAAATTATGAAGACCGAACCTTCCGATGTAAAGACGTCCATGGGATTTCTCTTCCAAAACCAAATGGTTGAATGCCATGTAAGGGGAGGACTAGTTAGTTCCCCTACTCCAGGAGAAAGGGAAAAACTAAACACAACAGTAAGACTGATTTACCAGTGTTATAGGTCGTAGAGGCAGTATAGGTGGTTATGGGAATAATGGAGGACGAGGGAACAATGGAGGAGAGGAAATATGGGAGGTGGGAGCAATAACAAATTTGTAGTTCTAGAGGCATTAGGAGACCTAATTAAAGATAAAATGCACGTAAAGGAAGTAGGCACAAACCAAGGCCTTGTAGAAGTTTCAACTCAACCCATAGCAGTAGAGAATTCAATGGAAATGCAAGCCAATGCCAATAATCAAGAGGAATAACCCTCAACCCAAGCAAAGGCAACTCAACTTGTGGAAACCTTGGTTAGTAGAGATGACCCTTCGGTTGCAAAAGCTGTCCAAAATTTTAAATATATGTATAACTCTTAATTAAAATTGAGGAAATAGCTAGGGAAAATAAGGATGTAATCACGAGGGAGGTAAGACCCAACCTAACAAAGTGGATGAGAAGCAGAATAAGATGGTGTTGCAACTAGGCACAAGGAAAACCCGAACAAAATCTAAACATGAAACCTGTGAGGCAGGGAGAAAATCTGAACAAGAGAGAGTCAAATTGGTGGAATAACATCTAATAACATAAGGTTTGATCAAGCCCTTAGAGGCACACTCTAACTCGAGCTAGATATGTTAATTTTATCATGCAATGCGCAAGCCTTGGGCAGCAGGGCCCGTCAAAACACAGTAAATGTTTAATAAGAAATACTAGCTCAGAAATAATATGCAAGTGACTAAGTTGAGCATAGAAGAGATCCAATTGATCCAAAATTGAGTGCGGAAGGGTTGTGAGATAATCTCATTGGCAGCATTGGGACACTCAGGTGGTTGTTGGATCTTATGGAAACAAAGCAAATTTTTATGCTACTTCTCCATAGGAGGACCTGATATAATAACCATAGGGGATAAGCTTTTCTTGCAGCTTCTCCAGTATCTATGCTCCTTGTCTTTCATGATAGATTGAGGCAATGGAAATCCTTTCAGACTATATTAGGAGGACTTTAGGATCTTCCTTGGATTGTGGCAAGAGACTTCAATGTTGTTATCTCCTTGGAAGAGAAAAGATGGGGGATTTTGAAGGCTTGATCAGTCGAGTGCTCTTCTCTAGGAAAACATAGAACAACTAATCCTTATTGATGTAGAGCCTAAGGATGGGACTTTTATTTGGAATAATAGAAGAATTGGGCAGGGCTTTATTGCTGAAATACTAGATCCATTCCTTGTGTGTGAGCATTGGTATGTTCAAGGGAAAATCCTAAAATCATGAATCCTCAATGGAGTGGGGTTGGGCCATTGGCATACTTATTTGGGCATCCCTATGGACAAAAATCCCATCAACGTTCCTTTCAAATTTGAACTCATGTGGCTATGGGATGAGAGTCTAAGGGATTGGGTGGAAAAGTTTGAAGAAGGGAACTTTCCCTTTGGCACGACCATGTACTGCCTCACAAAGGAATTTAAGTGCCTGAATGGAAAGTGGAAACGTTGGAATAGACACCACTTTGGTAATGTCTCGCTATAGAAGGAAATCGTCAAAGAGAATATGGGTAAGGTGGTGAAGAAGGGGAGAGATAGTGGGCTTACTAGAGATCTCCTTGTTGAGGAAACCACTCTCTAGAACAAAATGAAGAAATCCGAATGTATAGAGGAGATAATGTGGAAGCAAATGGTCCAATTTGGATGGCTGAGAGGACATAACAATACCCACCTTTCCTAGAGGGTGGTGGTGGGTAATAGGAGTTACAACTTTTATAAATACTCACAGATGAAAGAGAGAAACTATCATCCATTGGAAATATTTAGAAATAAGTAGTCTCCTACCTTTCTGCGCTCTTCCCTTATACGGTTGACGATAGGAGTGAGAGCCAAGAGTAAGTTTTTCTTGACATTGCAACCTTTATTAATAGGGAACAGGGTAGGGCTCTCTTGCAAAGGGTCTCCATGGATCACGCTTGAGCAAAGAGTATATTGTTCATGACATGACAACCTTGCTTAACAGGGAATAGGTTGAGGCTTTCTTTGGTGTAGATAAGAGTGAGGGGGTCACATGAATGTATGCCTTACTCCCCACCGGTGTTTCTCACTCTCTCAAGGACACAAGACTCATAATGGAAACAAAGACTCTTTATTGATGTTCAGTAGTGTTATAGAGATTATACACACACCTCACACTCTCCCTTTCAATAGACTTTGAAGAATACTTTCTATTCCAATGATTGGGTTACAATGAACATACATCACTCAGTATGCTCATAACTCTGCTCTCACACTCCTTTAGCTTCTTTAAGCTTTCTCCGCTCTATTCTACTTTAGAGCTGGACTCTTTCTCCTAACGTGATTTCCTTCCCTTCTACCTTGGGTGATTGAAACGACTCTCTAGTGCTCTTCAAAAATTGAATTCGAATTTTGTTGCCCTAACATTGACATCCTACCTCAACTTTTGAGCTCCCTCTATCTTGAAAAATGGTCCACACGTCATGTTTACTTGATCTAGGCAATTACTTTGCTTATCTTTTAACTGCGGGAAAAACTACTGGTTACTGTAGACTGGCGGTTACGAAACTACCACCTATGGACAACTTTTGCTTGTATGAGCAACTGTTTCATCAATTCCAAAGAAAAGGTTCTTCCGACCAATGGAACATGATTGAAACCATCCTTACTACATTTCATTGCTCTGTGGGACTCTTGATGATGTACTTTAGCTTGACATTGATCTCCCTTCTCACATGCAAAGTTGTCACAAGAGATGACAAGTCACAACATAAAACAAATGTGCACATGTGCACACGAGAACACGAACCTGTGTTTTTAGATGATGTGATCCAAAACTCAGAAGTTCTGGTTGACGAATATTGCAACAGCATAAAAATAACACAATAACAATGAATTCTCTGAGAAGAGACGTCGCATTACTTAAAGACCGCAATACAAATATAGGCTTATCTCTGGGAAGAGATGTCTGCCTCCCCTTTTCGGGTTACAATGCATTTATACATATTTTGAAAACATCGGGAGATTGAGTGGCTCGAGGAATTAACAGTGACCTTTTAAGAATGAGTGGCTCGAGAGAAATAACATAATTAAAACAGTGCAGCGCTCGAGGACATAATGGCTCGAGGAAATACTCGAGGACATAATGGCTAGAGGAAATAACTATCACCTAACAATGTGACTTCCAAGAATGAAAACAATACAAAATTCGAGGAATTAACTGTCACCCGAATGGTCACCCAAATGGTTGCCCGGATCATTTCTGTCACCTGAGTGGTCGCCCAAAGTGTTGCCCGGATCATTCCTCCTTCCTTGAAAAGCAATGGTCCCCATTGCGTCAATATTCCCTGTCAGGTGGGGTAGTTGTGTCTTGATTTGATTCGCGGTGAGCCACTCACCTTGGTGGCTAAGCTGGCCTCTTCTGACGACTCGATACAGCGGAATAGAGCATCCTCTTTTTGTCTTCATCCAAGTATCCACAATCTGATCCTCTTCTACTGGAGCAAAACTCTGTGGGTCAAGCTCATCAATGTCTAGTTGTTCGGCCACAACTGAAGTGTCCAATAGAGGTGGGTGATATGGTTTGAGGAACTCCACATTGAATATTGGATGCAGGCCAAGGTAGGCTGGTAGGTTCAACTCAAAAGCATTTTCTGCAACTTTTCTGGTGATGGTGTATGGACCATATCGCAGAGGCCGAATCTTTCTATGTGGGCCTGCAAGCTGTTCCTTCTGAAGCCGTAACCAAACCTTGTCACCCACAACAAAATGGTGTGCAATCCTATGTTTGTCATGGCGTAGCTTATACTTCTGATTCATCTTCTCCAGGATGTCGTGAACTTGTTGCTGGATATGCTGCATTTGTTCAATAAACTAGGTCGCTTTTGCTGCCTCAGATCTTCCATGAGGTGTGTATTCCATGGTGGAGAATGGAACAGCTATATCAATTGGTGCCATGGGTTGGAACCCAAAACATACTTGGAATGGACTGCGCTTGGTCGAGCTGTGCAGCGCCTGATTGTATCCGTGTTGTATGAACGGAAGTCCCTCGTCCCATGTGCGTGGATGTTTGGAGTGATACATCCGAATCATGTGAACAATCAAGCGGTTTACCACCTCGATATGACCATCAGTTTGTGGATGAAAGGCTATGGACTTCATCAACTTAGTATCCATCATCTTCCATAGAGTGGACCAGAAGATGCTCAGGAACCTGCTATCTTGATCTGAGACAATGGACTTGGGGAGACCAAAATGGAGCCATACATGATGAAAATATAGTTGAGCAGTTTCCTTAGCAGACATATTTTTCTTACAAGCAAGCATGATAGCCATTTTTGAAAAACGATCAACTACCACAAAAATACAGTCCTTGCCATGTTTGGAAGTGGGCAAACCTGAGAGAAAATCCATTGAGACGGATTCCCAAGGCCTGGTTGGTTCTGGCAATGGCGTGTACAATCCTTGCTTCTTATTTGTTGGCTTGGCTATTGCACATGGGGTGCAAGATTTGAGATATCTTTCCACATCTTTTCGCATATGGGGCCAGTAGAAGTGTTTTTGAAGAACTGCCAATGTTTTTTCGATACCAAAGTGGCCAGCTGTCCTACTGAAGTGTGCTTCCCATATCATCTTTTGTTGCTCTGCAACAGGAACACAGATGTGCCCCATATGGCAGAGGACATTATCTTGCAAATAGAAGTCAGAAACATGTTCACCTTTTTGGAGCACTTGATATGTGTCAGCAAAGGTAGGATCTGCTTCATACAGAGCACCCCAAGTGGCAGTCTCATGTCCGCACAGGTCAAGCACTGTTGTGAGTGCAGTAATTGGTGGGCGGCTTAGGCAATCTGCAGCTGTATTTGAGCTCCCCTTTTTGTGTTTGATTATCCGGTGGAATTGCTGAAGATACGTGGCCCACTTTTGGTGCCTCTCATTTCGTAGTTTGCTTTGCGTCTGGATGAATTTCAATGGTCTGTGGTCAGTGTGGATGACCATCTCTTTCCCGAGGATGTAGTGTTTCCAGTGTTTGCAGGCTTGTACAATGGCGTAGAGCTCCTTATCATATGTTGGATATTTCTTGACTGTATCAGTGAAAGTTTCACTGTGGTATGCAACAGGATGGCCATGTTGCATGATGACAGCTTCCATGGCATATTCAGATGCATCTGTCATCAACTCAAACGGTTGATGCAAATCTGGCAAGGCAAGAACAGGGGCTGAGCATAGTCTGTTCTTCAAATTCTCAAATGCCCTTTGCTGTATTTCACCCCACTGAAATGTAGCTTTAGCTCCTCCTTTAGTCACTTGGGCTAGTGACCAAGCAACATGTGAAAATCCAAGAACAAACCTGCGGTAGAAATTTGCAAGGCCCAAAAAGCTGCGAAGCTCTGTGAGGGTCCTTGGTGTGGGCCATTCTTGAATACCCTGAATCTTTTCTGGATCGATGTGGACCCCTTCCTCATTCACAACGTACCCGAGGTACTGAATTGTTGTCATTCCGAATGTGCATTTGTCAAGATTTGCGTACTTGTGCTCTTGAAGAGTTTGAAGCACCTTACGGACATGTTGCAAATGTTCTTCCCATGTTTTGCTATAGATGAGAATGTCATCTAAGTAGACAACCATGAATGAGTTGGTGAAGGGTCGTAGGATGTCATCCATCATCCTCATGAAGGTTGCAGGTGCGTTAGTTAGGCCAAAAGGCATAACCAACCATTCAAAGAGCCCCTCCTTAGATTTGAATGCAGTTTTCCAGACATCAGTGGGATCGATGGGAATTTGGTGATAACCAAATTTGAGATCAATTTTGGTGAAGAACTTTGCACCACGGAGCTGGTCCAGCAGGTCATCGATTATGGGGAGAGGGTAGCGATTCCTCACAGAGATTTTATTCAGGGCTCGGTAGTTAATGCAAAGCCTCCATGTTCCATCTTTCTTCAGTGCCAAGACGATTGGGCTACCACAAGGTGAAGAGCTTGGCCTGATGTGACCTCTTTGGATCAATTCTTGAATCTGTCTTTTTATCTCATCATTCTCCAAAACTGATCTGCGATACACAGGACTGTTAGGCAAAGGTGATCTTGGGATTAAATCGATAGAATGTTTTACCTGGCAATGCAGTGGAACTCCTGTGGGTGACTTGAATAAGTCATCATATTCGCCTGTGATTCGTCCTATCTGCTTTTGTTGTTGTGTTGACTGTGTAGTTAGGACCGCAACATTGGCCTCCTGGGATCTCTGTGGTTTGACCATCATGAGAACAAATTGCTTTGTCTTCTCCACCAATCTCTTGCATTGCTTAGCACTGATCAGGGAAACAGATGTGGGAGGTGGTACCTCTGGTACCCTATAGCGCCGTTTTCCAAGAGTGAGGGTGATCCTTCGGGTTCGGGATTCATAGACGCCATGTCGCTCATACATGAACGGTTGACCAAGGAGGACATCACAAACATCTAGATTGACCACATCACACAAGACTTCATCTTGGAATGGTTTTATAGCATATGAAAGAAGACATTGATGGGTGACACGAAGGTCTCTCCCGAGGCTCAACCACCCAATACTATATGGCTTTGGACGAGGCTTCATGGATAGACCTAGACTTTTCACAACTTTAGCCGAGATTAAATTCTTTTGACTCCCACTATCAAGAATGAAATGCAGAGGCTTACCTTTTACCCATAATTTGGAGTGAAACAATCTTTCTTTGTCATTTGGTCTTTCCTCACGGGTCTGTGATGAAGCAATGATGGTGTCGGGCTCAACATCTACAATTTCTTCTTCATCCTCTTCGACTGTAGGTTGTGTATGAGGCAGAGTAGTAGACGTCGAGTATTGTGACTCAGAGAGCAGTGACTTGATGGCTCGACATTCTTCTTTGGAGTGAGTTCCAGTTTTGTGGTAATCACACCATTTTCCAGCCTTACCCTTCTGGGATTTCTTATCCTGAAACTCCTGCTTCCAATTTTGGCCTCGTGTTTGACCTTCCTTGTCACTTTTCCATTTTGGAGGTTGACTCTTCGTATTCTTCCTGCCATGCTTCTGTTCAATCTTCACTGCAAATTTATATGCCTCACCAAGGGTTTCCAAATTGAAGAGTTCCATTTCCCCCCGGATGTACCATTGTAGTCCACCACAATATTTGAGAGTTTTATGTGTCTCACTTTCTTGAATGCCTAGTCTTGCAGACAAAGATGAAAAGTGTCTGTGTAATCTTGCATCGATTGGTCCTTGCCTTGGCGAAGTTGTTGACATTGTATGTACAGATCATCATACGCGCCGATGGGATAGTATTCTTCTTTTACTGCTTGCGTAAAATCATCCCAGGTGGGTTCCACCCCAAGGCCAATGATCTCCGTACTGAACCTCTTTTTGTACACTTCCCACCAGTTTTTCACGGGCAATGATGATTTCAAAAGAGCAAAAGTGATCTTTTCTCCATCAGTGAACTTATTTACAGAGAAGTAGGACGACAGTTGATCCAACCAATTTTCCACTACATCAGCATTGATTTTGCCTTCAAATGTGGGAATATCAAAATTTACTTGAACCTTGAAGGGTGTTGGGGCACTGAAAGGAAGCTCCCTCGATGAGGAGCCAGGATGTGTAGCCGCGGAGCCAAAATTTCCCATCGGAAGTGTTTGAAGAATTTGAGAAAATTGTTGGAGCATCTGTGCTTGTTGCCGCTGGAGGGCTTCATTCACCATTTCCCTGAAAGGATCGGATGTCTCGGTGTCGTCCGCCATTTGAGGTCGTTTGGGGCGCACAGGTGGAGCGCTTGGAAGCTCTGTCGCTTCCCACCCAAGTTTCCTGTATCCTGACCTCGTCCTCGGGAACATACACTCTCAAGACAAACCACTCTGATACCACTGATCCAAAACTCAGAAGTTCTGGTTGACGAATATTGCAATAGCATAGAAAGAACACAATAACAATGAATTCTCTGAGAAGAGACGTCGTATTACTTAAAGACCGCAATACAAATATAGGCTTATCTTTGTGAAGAGATGTTTGCCTCCCCTTTTCAGGTTACAATGCATTTATACATATTTTGAAAACATCGGGAGATTGGGTGGCTCGAGGAATTAACGGTGACCTTTTAAGAATGAGTGGCTCGAGAGAAATAACAAAATTAAAACAGTACAGCGCTCGAGGACATAATGGCTCGAGGAAATACTCGAGGACATAATGGCTCGAGGAAATAACTGTCACCTGACAATGTGACTTCCAAGAATGAAAACAATACAAAATTCGAGGAATTAACTGTCACCCGAATGGTCACCCAAATGGTTGCCCGGATCATTTCTGTCACCCGAGTGGTCACGCAAAGTGTTGCCCGGATCATGATGTAAGATAGCTTGTAAACCTAGATGCTCTTGCATCCAAGGTAAAAGAATTTGTCCATATGCTCCTGCTCATAAACCCCTTGCGAGCTCCTCAATGGTTATTTTGTGTTTGTCAACATTGGATGCACTCCTCGAAGCTGCATCTTCAGCTGCTTTGTCTTTCCACTTCACTAAGTACTATAAGTACTCATTGCCTGTTGTCTTTGTGCCAATCCTTATAAACAATATGGCCTCAATATCATCCTTTGTCTTTTTCGGCAACTACTTCTTCCAATCTATACTTGAAGAATTTGAAATTGACCCTTCTCCATTTCCTTGTCACTCAAAGTAAGGGCACAAATTTGGTATACCCACTCCGTCCAGTAGCTAAATCTCATACACATTCACTGAGAACATCTCAAAATTATACAATGTCCAATTTTCCTTCACTTCAACTTTTTATATTCTCCTTTGGGAAACCTCTCCTTACACAAATATGCAAATACTAAGCACCCAACTTCGAAATTCCATTCTCTTCTTGTTTGATCAACATGCTTCTTATACTTCATACTATTCTCTTCTAGTTTTCTCCACTTTCATATGGAAATCATAAATAGTTGCTGCATACTCTTTTGCTTCAGCTTTTCTCATATCTGATGTGCTTCTCAACTCACACACTCCTGTAGGACTGCAACCATAGACAATATGGAATGTACTTATAGCTGTACTTCTATTTAATTAAGTATAGTATGCAAATTCAACTTGCATCAATGCCAAACCCTACAGTTTGGGCTTGTCTCCAGTCAAACATCCTAGCAAATTACCAAGACTGTGATTCACTATGATTTTTGGTTTAGATTAAACTAACTAAACACCGAACATATCTTCTCACATAGCAAATAATATATTATTGAAATATATCTTATTTGGGATATCAATACAAATATAGAGATTACATTTTATAGGTGTTTTTACTCCAACATTCATGGAGTGAAAAATTCATCTTGAATCCCTTAGATATCTCATCCCTATCTCCTAATACCTCTCTATCATCCCTTTATTCTCTCATCCTAAGATATCACTAGTGAGTTAACTCACGTACAATATATTATTTTATACTAGCCTATACAAATAATGTGAGCGCTAACTAGATATCCTAACATTCCCCCCTTTAGTGCGAACATGGGAAAACATTATTCTGTATTGCAACTACTAATAACCTCAAATGATAGTTTTTTACTCGGCTAACCACCAACCTACAAGCATCAGATGGTTTTACACTCGGTTTACCACCAACCTACAAACAACAAATGGTTTTACACTCGGTTTATCACCAACCTACAAACAAATGGTGGTTTTACATGTGGTTAACCAACAACCAACAACACATTATGTTACAACACACTTTTAGTTCTCATCACCGTCTTTACTTTAAGGGATTACATAGGAAATCTTGCTCACTTATTACAATACTTGAACAAGCATGTACTTTTGTTCTTATTTATAGAAAGTAAAAACAAAACTGAAAAACAAGCCACAAATGCATTATGCAGCCCTGTCACTTGTTGCTGATGAGAGGTCGTTATTTGACCTCCTTCCTCCGTTGCCTTCTCTAACAAGTGAAGCTGCTTACTCAACATGTGTCGATGAAACTCAATTGTATGAGGATTTTGAGAACCCCCCCCACAATTTGAACATTGCGTACAAGCAAAAATGCGTCCATGATGCAAATATTTTTATATTTTACAATTGTTGAACACACTATCTACTGAGAGGGGGGTGAATCAGTAGATGAGCTAAAACCTGGTTCTTAAAACTTTTAAACAAGATACTTTAAGTACATGCAAAGTAAAAAACAAAAACACAGATCATACACACACATAAGAATGCTCAACACCAGATTTTTACGTGGAAACCCAAAGGGAAAAACCACGCTGAGAAACGCTGCTAGCAGCTACTGTTCTAATCCAGTTTCACAAAAAAAAAGTCTCACAGACAAACCTCACTAGTTACATTCAAGAGCACCCACTCTAAGGAAGCGTCAACTTCTTAACTGAGCATCGACTCAATTTTTTTGATGGCACCAACCTATCAGAGAAATGAAGCTGCAACTTCAAAATACAGAAGAGATTCATAATGAATCTTGTTCACTTTTCTGTTACAAGTCTTGTCTGTAACTACACCTACGCTGTGTGCCTTCTCGGCTTATTTGCCTTTTTCTCTTTGTCTGGATATCTTCTATATTGACACACCTTATTTTCTTTGCCTTTTCATGCTGTCTGCATAGGTCCTCACTCGACAATTTTGAGATAACACTAATTATTATAGCAGTAGCAACAAAAGACACTTTCCAATGTTCTTTTTGTAGCATATATAGACAAATGCATCTTAGGGTTTTCTATCTGTAAGTGTTCACACTTCAATTGTTCTTATCGGTTCAAGCTTCTGCTCTGCATTCAATGTGACTTTGACTTCGTGTCTCGATTCATGCTTCACACGGCAATGTTCAAATTTCTTTACTATCTTTGGCATCTGTACTTCTACTATTCTTAACTGCGCCGCTTCCTTGATCACTTTTGATTTGCATTCAACGTGACTTTGACTTTGTGTCTCAATTCATGCTTCAAACGACAACGTTCAAATGCCTTTACTATCTTTGGCATCTGTACTTCTACTTATTTGTGTCGCTTCCTCGATCACTTCTGATCTGCATTCAACGTGACTCTGACTTTGTGTCTCGATTCATGCTTCAAACGACAACGTTCAAATGCCTTTACATCTTTGGCATCTGCACTTCTACTTAACTGCGTCACTTCCTTGATCACTTTTGATCTGCATTCAACATGACTCTGACTTTGTGTCTCGATTCATGCTTCAAACGACAATGTTCAAATGCCTTTATTATTTTTGGCATCTGCACTTCTACTTTACTACGCCGCTTTCTCGATCAGTTCGATTGAATTATCTCAAGCTCCGTGAAGATATATTGAGTTCATCACCAGTTCCAGTTGTTCCTTTACAAACAGTTAGAAGACATTAATTGCGGGCTTTTTATTTCATTCGTAACACCAAGTTCACATTCTTTTCTTTGTTGGATCTTTCCTTATGACCTTTTGACACTTGTCAAATGCACGTGCACTCGGAGGATCATCTGAGTTTGCTTTGCACCATTGGATCTAATGCACCAATCAAACATGAGCCGTTGATCATTTAAAGCAGCATTAGTTTTAATACTTGCTTTGCCATTAACCATCGAGCTTCTTTTCTTCCCTTTTTGCATCTCGTTGCTTTCTATATCATGGGTTTGCTTCCGCTCCTTTCGATTATCCTTGATGTTGGGTGAATATTTTGTCACTAGTTAACTGATGGGCAAAATAGGTGTTTCCACCACAACATAGGGAGATTGGTCAGCCAAATGTGCAGGTTTACCACATTAAAGGGGGACAAATCTCTCCTCTCATCAAGGGGAGGTTCCCTATAAATATGAGGTGCTATATATATATTAATATAAGTTGAAAATAACACTCAGGGGTAGGACAACACCATCCATCTCTCTTTTTTCAGAGATGATGTTCACAGATCAAAGGAGATATCCTGGGTGATTGCTGAAGGTACTTCTCTTCTTTCAGAAGTAATATTCAGTCAATAGCCAGATTCCTTCCTGGTAGTAATTGTAACCACGAGAAACCCACGAAAGCACAAAGTCTTTCGTTGCTTCTCTCACTGAAACAGGGCGCAATAACTAGCAGAATGAGGTGTAGCACAAAGTCTCCACCTCAACTGCCAAAGAGTGAAATACGAAGGACAATGAGGGCACAAAGTCGTCCCAAGATTCTTTACACAGAAACAGAAAACAGACAAACTAAAGACAATTGTGGCAGCACAAAGTCTCTCCACAGTCGGCTTCAAGACACCTTCCTGATTACTTCCACTAGTTCTGCTTATTTAATTAAATGGACAAGAACGCATTCAGGAAATAGACATAAGAACAATTTCCTCAACAACACAAGCTATTCCAGCACAAAGTCTGAAAAGTCACTTGTTTTTTAATTCAAATAAAGAAATACGATTAACAATCTGAGCTCAAAGTCTCAGTAATGCCTTTCAATTTGGGCAGAGTTTTACTTCTGATAACAAAAAAAATCTCTCTTGCATAAAATAAGAGATTACAATACATAGCAGCGAAGAAAGACTTGGCGCTTTGTTTCATGGAAAGGCTCATGCTGCATTCAATGCCTTGAATGCATTTTCAGTTCTGTCAAAGGGGCCATGTTGAAACAGGGCATTGGCCTTGACTTTGGTGTACAAAAACATCTCGAATGTCTTCTCCTGGGCATGGGTCGTCTGGTCTGTCTCCAGATATGTACGTGGCTGTCCAATCGCTTTTATTCAATGGGAGAAAAACGGGCCTCGCCTTTTAATGTTTGCGAGCTCAGATGTCTACTTGGTGGACTGTTCCACCTACTGGAAATAACTTCTGTGCAGATATTTTTGGTCTTTCTTTCTTTCCTTGTTGCATTTTGTCTCTTCCTCGTGATCTGAGATCTCGGGCTATCTTTTCCCTTTCTGCTGGCTCTTTCGGCTCCCTCTTCAGCTGGTCGCTGAGTTTGTTCTCAGATTCGCGCCACATTTGAAAATCAACGGATATTTCATTACCCTGAATTTGACGTCCACGGGGACGTTATTAGTCGCTGGTTGCTTGAACCACTTTGAACCATGAACCTTGAACCATGAGAGTGCATTGGTTCAATGGTTTCAACGGTTCGGATGGCCCTATCGGCTCCTTGGTTGAATTGCTTCTTTGGTTCAATCGCTTTCTTTCCTCTTCGGTTGAAGCTTATTTGATCCTTTGAACCATTTTGGTTCAAAGTTTAACGGTTCATTCTCTTCCTTAGAATCCTTTGGTCCTTCGAAGTTTTTGGATCCTTTTCTTTTCTGTTGAACTCGTTGAACCTTTGAATTTTGAACTCTTTTGGTTCAAGGTTCAATCGGTTCATTCTTTGTTCCTCGAATCCTTCTTTTCTTTAAGTCCTTTGAAGCCGTTGAACTTTGAACTTGCCGAAGCGCTTAACTCTTTTAAGTCTGCCGATGTCGTTGAACTTTTGAACCCGTTGAACCTTTGAACCCTTGAAGGCGGGGTTCAATGGTTCAATGGTTCATTCCATTTTTTTGAAGCCTGCCGATGGACCTTTTGATTGAACTTTGACGTTGAACTAGCCATGAAAATGCCTAAGTGTTGGGAACTTATTTCTTTGTGAGAGCTCGCCTGTTGAAGTCATTGAACCTGTTGAACCTGCGAGTCCCTTAGCTGAAAAAGCTTGAATAATTGAAAAATTTGAGCGCTCAGAACATTTTTTGAGAAGGGAAGAGATAATTTTGGCCTGCAAGACCAAAATAGTTGATATGTTGTCCCCAAAAATGAGTGACGGATTTTGGGAACAACACTTGATATGCTCGATCTTTTACCCTTTGTATTGAGCGTTAAACTTCGACAAGTTGACGTGATCTTATTTTCTTCGGCATTCTACTAACGTTCTTTGCAACGTCAATCCTTCAAGACTTGCTCGTCTTTTAACATTGCTTTAATTCCTTCGGAAGGTTCCTTTATACAAAATGTTGCGGGCCTTTGTGTCTTCGGGACAATTTCCGTGGACGTTTTGTCCGGGTTCATTTCATCCTGAAGTGTCCTCCAATTTTTCGAAAAAAATTCGTCATTGGCTTCTAATAAGAGATGTCCTTCGGAAATCTTTTCTTCGGACTTTTTTTCCGTGACATTTCTTTGGACTTTTTGTCCGTGTCATTTCTTCGGACTTTTTGTCCGCAAGAAATTTATTCAGACGTTTTTTTCGCAAGGCATTTTTTCGGACTTTTTGTCCGCTAGGAATTTCTTTGTACTTTTTTGTCCACGAGGCATTTCTTCGGCTTTTCTGCAAGTGTCCACATATCCTTTGCAACGTTCAAAAGATACCCTTCGAACTTTCTGCAATCTACCCTTCGGCTTTTCTGCAAGTGTCCACATACCCTTTGCAACATTCAAAAGATACCCTTTGGACTTTTTGAAAAGGTCCACTTGCCCTTTGGAACGTTCAAAAGATACCCTTCGGACTTTTTGAAAAGGTCCACTTACCTTTCGGAACGTTCGAAAGATACCTTTCAGAGTTTTTGAAAAGGTCCACTTGCCCTTTAGAACGTTCAAAAGATACCCTTAGACTTTTTGAAAAGGTCCACTTGCCCGAGGACTTGACAATTTTTCCGAAAGAATTGTCCTTGCCATTCTTTCCGAAAGAATTCCTCCGAAGGAATTCTTCAAGACTATTTCAGGTTTTCAATTCTTCGTGACTTATCCCGATTGCCTCTTTTAAGTAAGAGCATTTCCCAAACGCGATTTACTCCACAAGTCTGCTCAACTCAACTTTTGGCATTAATGCATGATCAGATTCAAATCTCAATGACATCAAGGGCATCAACCTTTGACATCAATGACAATTCCATGCTGCCTTAGATCGGAATGATAACTCTTTAGTCCTCAGACTGCTTTCTGTATCATGATATCAAAATTGTCAACTGTCTCCTTGCTCGAATTTCCAACAATCTCCCCCTTTGTGATTGATGGCAAAACACCTTCAAGAGCAAAAACATCCTCAGAAGTCCTTTCTCATTCTGCTTGCTTGCTCTTATTCTGATTTCTCCCCCTTTGACATTAATGACAGAGTGTTTGCTAAACCAATAAGACACACTACTGCTGAGCTGTTCTGATCCTTGGACCTGTCTGGATAGAGCATTATGAAAAAAAGACTCCCCTTTGGATAATGCACACTGACCTGAACTGTTCTTATGATTCTTTGGGCTTTCATATGCTCCAACCAATCTTGGATGTAGCATTGGTCTGAAAGACCAATCAACAATAGATATCTCTTACATAGATGAGCATAAAAGTCTAGATCCAACATACCTTAGTTTGCTCCTTAACATCAAATGACAAACGATGTGTAAGGTACAGAGTAGATTGCTTTCACTCTTAAACCAGGAGTTTAATAAAATGCCTGCAATGCTCCCCTTGGACTTCTAACCTATCACAAGAGGCTAGTGATATGGGGTGGGAGCTACAACTCCCAACTTCTCTCTCAGATACTCAAATTGCTCCTTGGGAAGAGGCTTGGTAAATATTTTTGCAATCTGATCCTTGGTTGGCACATATTCCATTGTGACCTCTTGACTTGCTACCTTTTCTCTCAAAATGTAATGTCCCCTTCTAGTTAGACATTGTACTTTCAGCATGATTAGCCTATCAGTGGCACTCATAGGCTAATACGACATGGTTAGAGGGTCTTCTCCGTAGTTACCCAAATGGAAGTTGGTTTCTTTAGGGAAGTTTTGACATATTTTGGAGGTTTGTGTTGACCAATTTTGGTCCTACAGGCCAAAATTGAGCACCCCTTTACTTTTCCTTACAGTGTCTTTTAATCAGTTTCTGACAAGTTCATCCCACAACCGCTTTATGGGTTTTCTCTGTGATAGGCCTCTTTCCATGAAAAAAACTCATTCTGATTGCCAAGTGTTTTGAGTTCGGCAAGCACTTGGGTTGATTTGGAACTCATTTTGATTCAAGATGTTTAGCAGGGCAAGCAGGTTACTTCGGGTGGGCCTTTTATCGGCAAAAATGGACCAAGTTCAAAGGGTAGGGGTCTTTTTCAAAAAGTCCGAAGGGTATATACTCTTGCAGAGGGCACTCGGGTGCCAAACAAGGCCTTTGCGAATTCTTCCGAAAGGCGACTTAGAGGCCAAAGTGTCCTTGCGGAGGGCAGGAAAGCGACGAAATGTACCTTTTCAAAAAGTCTGAAGCGCAACCTTGGGCTCAAGGTGTCCTTGTGGAGGGCAGAAGACCTGTTTGCAAAAAATCAAGGAAGAAACCTGTAAAGGAAGGATTCCTTCAGGGAATATGACAAGCCAAAGAAGGGATTCCTTCGGACAAAATGTCCGAAGGAAATCCAAGGAGGAACGCTCAAGGCACGAATTTCTTTGGACAAAATGTCCGAAGAAATTCCTTCGGACTTTTTGTCCGAAGAAATTCGGTAATTGAAGAAGCCTGGAGAAATTCGACAAGATAAGAGCCTGAAGGGTAGGTGCCTTTTCGGAGGACACTTCGCCATGAGAGGACCTTTCCATTTTTTTCGAAGGGTCACTTTCCCTTCGGAAAAGTCCGTTTGCAAAAACGCTGAGGAAATTGCTAAAGGGTAGTGACAGGGCCGCGGACTTCAATTTTAAGGTAGTAAGCTAGCCATTGGAGTTCAAATGTCTGGTGACAGGCTCGCGAATGTCAAATTCAGGGTAGCGAAATAGCCATTGGTTTTCAAATGAGATGACAGGCCCGCGGACGTCAAATTTAAGATGATAGGTTAACCGTTGAAGAGAAGTCCAAAAAAGCAATTCTTTCGGGCATTTTGTCTGAAAGAACTCATGTGTGGCAAGCGTAAAGAAAGAATTCCTTCGGACATTTTGTTCGAAGAAATTCAATGGCCCAGAAGCTCGAATTTAAACTCAGTGACCCGCTAAGGAAGGAGCTCGAATTACCAAGGAGCTCGAATTGCCAAGAAAAGGACAAGAAATAGCAAGAAAAGAGAAAGCAGAGTGGGTAATCCAGAACATGGCCACACACAGATAAGACAAATACTCAGAACCCGCTAGGTGGCGTGGGAAGTCAAACGCAGGGACGAACCAGACCATGCGAGGTGGAACAAGAGATGCCCACGGGAGAAGTAAATGCTTGCAGATGGAATAGTCTCAGAAGTAGGGACATACATGCTACTTACTGCAAGTGCGGTGTGGGCCTCCACTTTCATTTCAAATATGCTCCTCTTGTTGGCTAGGCCTCGCCGACTAGGTATAAATCAAGATAGTGGGACTGAATCCTCACTATCCTTTAGTGGGTGCTAACCACCTCATTGAACAACAAATTTGCAACCACTGCACTTGATCATTGTTGCTTGATTATGAACAACAAAACGTTACCACTGCCACTAAACACCATTCTTGGCTTTAGTCTTTTTGGTGCAAGTCTTTGAATCATCTGTACTTGGAAGACGACATCGCTGCCACTAATGATTAACAACTCTTCAGGGTATATAGTCTTTTCGGTGCTTTGCGTTTTGCTACTAAAGCAAACTGCCAATCTTTGAGTTAGCGGCAATCTCGAGATTGTGATTGGCCTCGTTCCTCAGTTTCCTCCAGCCTCCTGTGGACTTGGCTCATGTAGCTAGATTGAACTTGATGGTCTTGTGAACCATAGATCCCTCCATGATGTATGGCAATGGTTTCAGTGTTAAGTTTGCTTTTCCATAAACATCCCCCCCTCTCGCTCCCCCACAAGCAAAAAATACTATTATGGGTGTCGGGCTCAACCGACAATCAGCCTATGTACAACATAATTTTTTTTTACCTTAGTTTTTATACAAAAACAATTGAATTGTGCAAACCGTAAGGTTTTATGTGAAATTATTCTACTAGAATGATTAACATACTATTTTACTTGTGGCAAATTTTTACTTGAAACCAACTTCCAGTTTGTAACATTTAGGATTTTTCTACAATCCTCCGAGCAAGATTTAAGTCTATCTATCTATCTATCTATCTATATATATGGTCAACTAGGTGAAATGATTTTATTGGGGAGTACAGAATAATGCTAGACACAATATGGAAAAGTTTCAATAACAAACTCTCCTATTAAAAAAAATTATTTGAGTCTTCCCGTGTGGACTAAGGAAATATTAAAAAAATTCCTGTAGTTTTTAATTATCTAAAATTTTAAACTCAATCTACAAATTTAAAATACCTAAAAGCTAAGCCGTTGTCCTAATTTTTTATTGAAGAAGCTAAAAACTATATGCGAAAATTTGTTTTAGCTTGCTTCATTTTTGCTGAGCTCTCTCCTACATTATTCCATGGTGTCTCACCTTTGGATGCCACTCTGGCATACTTTTACCAGGTTCAGGTGCCATGTAGCTTGTTGAAGGAATTTTGAGTGAGGATAAATGGCCATGTTTTATTTTGCTGTGCCTTTATACTTCCACGCTCCTTTAGGTTGCGCTTTACAAGAGCTGCGCCATTCTTATCTGCTGGGAAATTTTTTCTACAACATTGGGTGCCTGTAGGATGTGCCTTGGTTGTGTAAATGGCACTTCTCTGTCTGCTGCTCACACAATCTTCTGATGTGTGTGCTGGCTGGGAGCTATGGTTGTTATTCATTGTGCTTCAAAATACAAAAAGGGATGGAATGCCTTTGATCTACTTACTAGCTGCTTTCTACATGTTGTAGCTCTCCTTTCCACACGCCTATGCTGCACTTCTCTTGCAACTAAAATGCAAAATGCATTTAGTGTGCATTTACGCCTTTCAACAGCTAGCTGACACACTTTGTTGACATGGTTATCTCCAACAACTCACCTTTGGCTTGGCACTTCACTTATGCTATTGCAGCTACGCTGCAATTTTTAATTTTATAAGATCTGCCCAAGTGCCTCTTTGCCTCTCATATATATATTTTTTTGTCACGCTTTCTATAGATCCTCCTCCTACCACGTCCTGCCTGCTCCACATTTACATTAGCCTGCTTTGTTTCTTGTCTTATCTGCTACAAGTGACAACAATTGCACTAGAATTCAGACTACTCTTCATGGGCCTCTTATCTTGCTTTGATACCAAGGATGGGCAAAATTTGTTCGTATCAGGATAACTTACATCAAACATCAAACAAATATATACAAGTTTGCATATCCTACATTTCTGGATATGATCCTATCTAAATCTCAACGACCCCTATTAGCACTCATTCTATCCTAATCACACTTTCTATCATCTAGTGAGTTATTACTACAACTCACGTACAGACACACACCTAAATACATGGCTTATATAATTAGTATAAACTATGTTGTACTAACCAATCTAAGCAAATATCCAACAATGAATGGCTGCCTTAATTCCTAGTGGTGTTCCACTATTCTCACTTTCTCAAAGACTCAAGACAAAGAATGGAAATAAAAACTCTTTATTGATGTTTAGTTGAGTTACAGAGATTACACACCCCACACTCTCCCTTCCCCTAGACTATGAAGAAGACTCTCTTTATTGATGTTCAGTTGTGTTAGAGAGACTTTACACACACCTCACACTCTCCCTTCTTCTAGACTATTAAGAAGACTCTCTTAGTCCAATGACTGGTTTACAATGAACATACATCACTCAACCGGGTCATAGCTTTGATCTCGCATTATTTGAGCTTCTCTAAGCTCTCTCTTTGCTTTGCCCTACATTGGATTTGGACTCTCTCTCTCTCTCTCTCTCTCTCTCTCCCATGCTCCTTCGCGCCCGACCCCACGCCCCCCCCACCTAATGTAAGGCCCCTTTTTGGGCTGAAACCAAACAAAAAGGGTATGCTCTAAATCCCATCTTAGACTCACAAATTATTAGAAAAAATCAGAATTTTATAACACTGAAATATATTGCAATATTTTCCCATAAACTGCAAATCACCCAAAGACCTAGGCGACTAGGGTTTGTCGCTGATTTATGCCTAAAAAATGCTCCAAAAAGTACGAAATTAAATTTGTAGATGAATAAAAATATGCCAAACACAATTCCAAAATCGGATTTGCAAAAAAATTATTTTCTGATTTTATATGACAAAAATATAGTTGAAACCTGTAAATTTTACAACTTGCAAAATACTCAGAATTTCTAAACAAATGATATCTTGAACTAAAGATAAAAATGTGCTCTTTCAAATGAAACAATAATTAGAATTTTTCCTTGGGTGGAAGTCACCCAAATCTGAAACTGTGTAGTCAAACCTTAGAAAAATAGAAATCTGCAAATGAACAAAAAATTCTACTTTTGGATATGTTTCAAAGATTCTCTTCAAATCAACAAACAACACATCAACTCAGCACACATGCAATTTCTGAAGTGAAATAATTTCTGAAGTGAAATTGCCTCTTCAAGATCTCCTTGGAACTCCAAGCGCCTTGATTCAAGATTGGAACTCCAATACCTAAAAATAAGATTCATTGACAAAAAGATGTCCTTCCAATATTTCAAATTTGCTTTTATAACTCCTCCAAGGTGGGCGAATCACTTGGGGTTATTTGACAAAGATGGACCTCTTTTAGCCACTTGGGTTTTCTCCTTTAAACTCAGTCATTAAGGACTTTTAATTGAGGGTCAAGTCCTCATGAAAGTGTCCTTTTACTTTATTATCTAATTTACTCCTCATAATATAATAATTAAAATTACTTGAGAGTCAATTAAATAATAAATAAGAAAATTGCCTTTTAATTTAAAATGATTAGAATCACTCTAGCAATCTCTTATTTATTAAAAATATTCCTCTTGCATCATCCCTTAGCCCATGAGAAATAAAATAGGCTAAAGGTCTTCAAAAGGTTGATAAAAAATCAATCCCTAGAAAAGAGGACCTTACAGTCCTCCCTTCCCAAATTTGCTTGTCCTTAAGCAAATGCAAACTTTATGTGTCCAAGTACCATGTCCAAGAGGGAAAACATGATGTAGTACTCCCAAAGCCTTGATCCATTGTCGGTCAAATGAGAGATCTTTTGCCTACCCAAGCTCATACTTCCGAAGGGCCTTAGCCATTTCAAGATTTCAACCTTTTTATTTCTTTTTTTTTACTCTTGCACATGAAGCAAACATATTAGAAAAAACATGAGTGTTTAGCAACACTTTTGTCATTTCTCCGTTGTGTCTCATTAGCAATACTTCAAGTGCTCCTAGTATTGTTGCTCAAAGTACAAAAGAGCAGCTTGCTGTTACCACAGCCCAAAAAAATCAGAATATAGAGGTTAGTAAAGTGCAACAAATACCTCTGATTCGTGAGTAGCAAGTATCACAGAAAGCGCAATCAAAGGTTAGTGCATTTCAGTTCAGTATTGTAGATCAAATGAAAAAGTCTAACATCAACATTAGCATGTGGGATTCTCTTTCAATTCCAGGGCAAAAGGATAAACTCATTCAAGAACTTTCAGCGCTTGAATTGTCTCCAAAACCGGTTGAGAAAGGTGTTGTCTTGACAAATTCCGATCAGCCAACTAAGCAACAGGTGCAGCAAGGAGATAAAATATCAAAGGTGGACAAAACTGAGGTAAAAATGAAGAAACCTCCACCTTTTTATCTTTCTTTGATAGTGGGTGATACTTTGGTTCATAATTGTATGGCGGATAGTGGAGCTAGCAGTACGGTGATGCCCAAACATATTGCAGACAAACTCATCCTTGTTTATGAGTCAAATACTAAAGGGGTATTGCAGTTGGATGGTTCACTAGCAAAAACGGTAGGCATTATCAAAGATTTGAAATTGACATTACATGCCTATCCTAACGTTATTATTCAATAGGATGTTGTAGTGGTGGACCTGCCTCTTTATTTCGTTATGTGCCTTTCAAGGGATTTCACCTCAAAGATTGGGGGATATTTATCAGCTGATTGGACCTATTTGTTGTTCAGAACTAGATATGGCACAAAGGTAACAATTCATTTAGAGCCTATTGCACGTTTTCATATGGAGCCTTATATGCCAAGTGTGGTCAATGCAAATTGTATCATCTCAGATGAAATATTACAAATTAGAGATATAAAAGAGGACTCCCCTTTGGATGGAGTTCCAGATTTGTTTCTTGATGAGTGGGTTTCCACCTTGCATGAGCATGATCCCTACACACTGATTGAAGAAGGTCTTGGTGTGTATCGTCTTCATGAGAACGATGCACCAATTCAAGCCATGGTCAAAGAGGACGAATCTAATGAAGGCTTGTGGCAATTATACTTTGATGGATCAAGAAATAAGCATGGGACCAGAGCTGGAATGATGTTAATTTCTCTTTCAGAATAAAGGTATTTCTCCTCTATTAAATTTCAGTTTGACTGTTCAAACAACGTTGCTGAATATGAAGCAATAGTTCATGGTTTGCAGTGGGCTAGGAAGATGAAAGTAAATTGTTTGCAAGTGTTTGGAGATAGTGAACTTGTAGTCCACCAAGTAAGAGGTTTGAACATATGCAAGAATCCGTTGCTTAAATCTTACAGACAAAGAGTTTGAGATTTACTTGAAGATTTGCAGGCTTTTAATATTCAGGGAACACCAAGAGATAGGAATAAACATGTTGATAGGTTGGTTGTTGTTGGGGCACAATTTGATATTCCAGCTGATGTAAAAAGTGACATTTTTCAGTCACATATAAAGGTAGTTGTAAGGCCTTCTATTCCAGATAACCAAGAAAAATTGGCAAGTGTTTGAAAATGACAATCAAATTGTGATATTTTTGTAGGAAGAGGTTGAGTTTTCTTTAAGAAATCAGTTGAAACATTTACAACAGTATTTTGATCAGATTGTACAACTGAAAACTAATAAGCTACCCAAGGGATTGGTCACCTTTGAAAATATTTTCAGTGAAGATGATGAGCTAAGGAAAGAGAAACCATCCAATGTAGAGATTGTAGTTGGTAAAATTTTGAAAATGGGCAAGGTATGCACTTCTCCACAAAAGAAAGCTTTCATTGATTTATGCACAAGTTTTGCTGATATATTCACATGGCAGTATAGTGATCTCAAAGGTTTTGATCCAAGTTTGGCTCAACATACTATTGAGTTAGAAGACAAAACTAAACCTGTAAGACAAAGACAAAGGCCAATCAATCCAAAGATTGAGCCTTTGATGAAAGTTGAGCTTCACAAACTCATAGAATCAACGATTATATTTCCAATCAAGCACTCAACTTGGGTGGCGAACCTCGTTCCAGTACAGAAAAAGAATGGTGTGATTCGTTTGTGTGTTGATTTCTGTGATTTAAACAGGGCTTCGCTTAAATACCACTATCCATTGCCATCAATAGAACAAATTTTACAGCTTGTTGCAGGTTCAAAGAGGTTTTCCTTGTTGGATGGATATAGTGGTTACAATCAGATTTTGGTCAAAGAAGAGGACCAATTCAAGACAACGTTCATGACTAAGTGGGGGACTTTTGCATACAGAAAGATGCCATTCGATTTGTCTAATGCTAGAGCAACCTTTCAGAGAGCCATGGATATGGCCTTCCAAGGCCTTCTTAACAGTCTGTGCTTGTTTATTTGGATGATATAACAGTATTTTCAAAAAATGCAGAAGATCACATGGTTCATCTCAAGCAAGTTTTTGAAAGGTGTAGGCAATTTGGGATATCTCTAAATCCCAAAAAGTGTGTATTTTCAGTTCATGAAGGTAAGCTTCTTGGACATATTGTTTCAAAGCATAGTTTAAATATAGATTTTGAAAGGATTCAATCGATTCTTGCAGTCTCCTTGCCTAAGAGCAAAAAGGCTTTGCAAAGTTTCTTTGAAAAAATCAATTTTATAAGGAGATACTTTTCAAATTTCGCTACTGGAGCTAAACCACTTACAGCCATGTTAAGGAAAAATCAAAACTTCAGCTAGTCCAAGGAGGGAATAACATGGTTTGAAAATGTTAAGAAAGCCATAGCAAGTGCTCCTACGCTTTTAAATCCAGATTTTACGAAAGATTTCATTTTGTATACGTATGCTAATTGCTTCCACTTGATTTTTTTCAAAATTTCTAGGAAATTGTCAAGCACAACCTTCTAAAGGTCATGGTACTCTAAAAATGTGTTAAAAGCCCTCAATAATACCTATAAACATTCATAGAAGCTAAAGTGTTCTTTTATGACATATGGAATTTGTAGAATCAAATATAACAATAGAATGTAACAATGTGCACAATTTAGCAATGTATGCAATAAACATCTATGAATTACAATAAAACAACGATGCTTCAATACAAAAACAAGTGAACATAAATGAGTCTAAGGTTACTTGGTAATACCACTATCCTTTTGTCCTCACCAAGACAACTATTGTGCATAAAGATATTTTGCTGATTCTTACCTAATATTTGGTTAAATTTTGACAATTTCTTCCATTGGGATGCCAAAATTCCCCTCAATCAACATTGCATTCGACTTCACTTCACCATTTCACTATGCATTACCACCAAACGCTTAGCTGTGTCATAATCCTACCAAGTTCTAATACACTAGAGCATTAATAGGCATAATTGATATATCTACAAGTTGCGAAACCCTTGCCTCTTCTAGTGGTGTGAAACATTCATGCATTATGTTTGTTATGAAGAGTTGTCTTAGCAAGTAATACTCTTTCCAAATCCATTGTTCTTTTGTCTCTTTTACATTTTTCTTCTCTATGCCCTTAACCATTTCCAACGACTGTGTGTATGACATTCTCAAGATCTATTGTTCTTCCGTTTGATGTGATTTTGCTCTGGATGATGCTTGCCCTTGTGATGTTTTTACCTTGTCCAAGTAGGGATGCCCTCTCTCATTGACCCTCTTTAGTATTTACATTGATGAGCTAGAGGATTTTATTTGACAACATACCCATGCGAACGATGATTGCATTTTACATGATGTGGTGATAGCTCTCCTACTTTTAGCTGATGACGTCATCTTTCACTTTGTTGATGGTTTACAGAGACAACATGACACCTTTGCTTGTTTTTGTGAGCTTCATTGGCTTGTGGTCTAGCTTAACAAAACTAAGGTCATGATATTCAACACCTCTAATTCTTATCTTTATTGGTTCTTGTTCTTTTATAAAAGCGAACGTTTGGAGATCACATCGGCCTACACTTGGGGTCCTATTTTCTGGACCGTCTTTTAGTATGAAGCCTGCCTTGCGGTCATGCATTTGCAAGGGATATGCCTCCCTGCTTGTCTTAGAGTGCTAGTGTTTTTAGATTCACTTCTAGGATATCCCTTCGAAGATGCCTCTCTTTGGTATAGTCATCAAGGCTATGCTTTTGTATGGATCTGAGGTTTGGGGACCTAGTTTGGAGTCCATTGACTATGCTCGTATTGAGAGGATCCAAACTCTCATGAGTCAACATATGATTCATTGCAAATGGATTGTTCCTTAGTGCATCGTTCAAGCTGAGTTTGCCACCCAACATCTGCACCTTGAGACTATCTTCAGTCTGTGATAAGTATTCATAGTTAGCTCTCTGTTATTCAGAGAGGCCTACATCATTGGACCCAAATAGACGTTGGCATTGTTGGCACTTTGAGACTAGTTTTCTCTAATATTCTATCGGCATCTCTATTAATAGGGTACCCCCTTTTCAAGTACTCGTTGGCCCCTTATTGACTTCTTCCATTGCATCTCTATTGATAGGGTACCTCCTTTCGGGTACTCCTTGCATGCCCCTCATCGACTTCTTCTATTAAAGGAGGTTATCATCAGAGTTGCAAGAGAGGATATCTATAGGCAATAGTATAGTTTGCATGCTCGTCGATTACTTGTCAACTGGGCGAGTAATCATTGAGCTTCACCAAAACCTAGTAATTGCCACTCAAAATCATGGTTTTTGATAACTCGAGCATTGGCGAGTACGATGCTAGTACTCATCGAGGCTCGATAACTGGCTCCTACATCTAGAACGCATCTATAATCCTGGGAATATGTAGGAAAAACACATAATTTTGTCTTATAAAAGCATACACATCCTCACATTGGAATCACAGAGCGAATTGGAGGGAGCAAATTTGAGCAAACTTGATTTCTAGGTTAGTTCATTCCCCCCTCCCCTCCTACCCCCAAAGCATGTAATTTTTTTGTAATTTATTTGTAAACATGTTTGAAAAATATACATGCATTCCATTCAATTCCATAATTGTTCTTCATGATTTATGCACGGTTTTCAGCTTTTCATAATTTTTGAATAAAATTGTGTTTTTTTACTATTAACGTAAAAATTATTGTTAATGTTTATTTTAGATGTCATTTTAAATATTTGTAATATTTTATTGTAATTTGTATGCATAAGCCCTAGGGTTTAGTGTTTAAATTTACAAGTTTACGATATAATTTTTTTTTAAAATGTTGTATTTTAACTTATGTTAAATGTTTTTATATTTGTTTTTTAATGCTGTTTTGAATATGTTGCAGGTTTACCACTAGCATACTATGGAATTCGGCACTGCATCAGGGTCAGAATCAGTTAGTGGTAGCCATTTGGGTTCCCCTAATGCTTGTAGTGCTGTTTGAAAGCATGCCATATGGATTGGAACTTCCCAGACTACTGCGATTTGTATGTTTTGCTCGAAGAAGGTTTTTGGGGGCATCAGTCATCACAATTACCATTTTGTATGCATTCCTTGTGTTGTTGCACTTTGTCCTAGTGTAACAGAAGAGTTAAAATGAGAGATAGTTGCAGAGCTTGCGTTGTAGGATGGAAAAAATTAAAGAGGGCAAGGATACAAACAACCTCAACAACGGCCATTGCTCCTGCATTGACAGAGAAAATTGAGGCAGCTATGACAAAAATTGTGGGTTCTAGTCATGGTCCATGCAAGAAGGCACATCCACTTCAGCGAGTTGGAGCAAATTCCAGATATAGTTTTTTTATGCCTAGAAACATACTTGGAGCTCAACCTTCATTGCAAGGTATGTGGAACAAGGAGTAGTACGTGGAAGCAGATAAGGCATGTGCAAATTTTGGGTACTTCAACAACCTTCCATTCAACATGGCGAGGAGCCCTTATTGGGATTATTTGGTGATGGCATTGACAGTTATATGGAAATGGTACAAGGCACCCTTTCCAAAAGATTTAAGTGGGAGGTTGCTCTAGGATGCAGTTGAAGATGCAAAGTTAATTGCGGAAGATCAAAAGAGGTTATGACGAAAGTTTAAACGCACCATTATTTTCAATGGGTGGATAGATGGAAAGAACCACACTCTCAACAATTTTTTAGCAGCTTCAAATGGTGAGCTATTTTTTTGAAATCAATTGATGCCTCTAACAAAATAAAAAATGCAGAAGCTTTGAGCGTAATGCTCGACGAGGTTTTTTTAGAGATGGGCATCGAGAATGGTGTGCTAGTTATCATTGACAATGCAACAACATATGTGGCGGTTGAGAAACTTACAAGGACAAACATCCATCACTCTTTTGAACCCCTTATGTGGCCCATTGCCTTGATCATTTTTTGGAGGACATAGGCAAAATTGATTGGATGAGACTTGTAGAAGGGGTTAGAGACATCACCAAATATATTTATAATCCCCTGTCATGTCCCTTTTTCGAAATATTTAATTATAGAAATAAATAATAATAATATTTTAAGACGCCCTATATTTTATAACATGGAAAAAGGACGCGGTTTTTTTATTATTATCATGTGTGCCAAAAGTAATATTCATTAAGGGCCAAAAATTAATATTCATTAAGTGGGAAAAAAAGTAATATTTATTTAAAAGTATTGTTTTAAAATATTTCTAGGGTAAATTGGAAAATGGAAAGTTATAAAAGGAGGAGCTGGGCTCAAAAGAGTCATTATTCATTCATTATTGAAATTAAAACCCTATTCCAGAGTTTGAGCTTTTGGTTTATCTTTTTCATTTGAGGATGAAAACCCTCTAGGTGTACAGTTTTTGAGGATGAAAACCCTCTAGGTGTACAAGATTTGAGGATGAAAACCCTTCTTTCCTTCGTGGTAATAACATCTGGGGATTACAATTGCGCTAATAGATCGGGATTAAATACCAGTTTTAGGTTGGTTGTGGATTATTATCAGTTTCAAAATTTGTGAGGGATTACAGAGGAATGTATAGGGGTTTATTGTTGCCATTGCTGGGCTGCCATGCCATCAGAAATATCAATTGGATTTGGAGGCTAGCATCACACCCCACAAAACCCCTTTTGTCATTTCTATTCATTTGTTGTCGGACAGTTTCCAGTACTGATTGGTGATAGCTGGGATTGCTATAACCTCTCTGTGCAACTGTGTTGATTCTTTAAAGCAATTGTTCCACATATTTCTCAATGCTGACCATTGGGGAACAATTGTGCATAGTGTTTGGTATTTTCCATCCTTGGAAGTGGGCGTGGACCATCTCCCAGCTGGCATTCTAGCTAACAACTCTAACGTAGCTGGTTATTAGCCTATTGAGGACCCATTAAGGCTGTCGTGAAGTGAATATTTGACTATGGGTAATTATTGTTTGGATATATTGTTGTTGTACATCAACATTTGGAAGTCATCTTTCAAGTAAGATTGTTGTTTGTAATTATTATTCAATTGACATTGTCTTCATTATTATTATATGTGTAATCAGTGGATTAAAATAAAAAATGCAATTGAGTTTTCAGTATTAAATGTTGCATGCGCTATTTTAGAATTTTAATTATACGCAGTTTTGGCAACAGAATCACGGTAAATTCCAAAATTCATAAATTTACCTAAAAATGGAAATCACCCTTGGGTTCGCAGCATGATGAGAGAACACACCAAAGGGAAAGAGCTTGTGCGAGAAAGGGTCACCAAGTTTGCAAGTAACTTCCTTACATTGCAAAGTATTTGCAGTTTATTGATAGCTTTGAAGTAGATGTTTGTGTGTCAAGCATGGGTGGACCCAACATATTCAAAGAAAGTTGGCGGAGTCAAGGTCTCAAAGGTAGTTTTTAATGAGGACTTTGTGAAGAGAGCTACAAAGATTGTCAAAGTAACTTCAAATTTCAATTTCAATTTCTAGTCGATTCATTTATTTTCAAAATTTTAAAGTATTTACTTTAATTGTAAGTTTGTAACTTTGTAGGTGTCGGAGCCTTTGATGAGGGTTTTGCGCTTGGTGGATGGGGAACAAAACCCAATGGGTTACATTTATGAGGCTATGGATAGGGCCAAAGAGGCCATCCAAAACTATTATAGGGGGGATAGTGTCAGATTTGATCCCATTTGGAAATTATTGATTGGAGTTGGAACAATCAATTCCACCAACCCATCCATGCAATGGGGTACTACCTTAACTCAGATTTTTCTACTCTGATGGCTTCATAGATGTTAATGGGAAGGCTATGGAGGGTCTTTCAACATGCATTGAGAGTATGACACCTGATATTGAGGCGAGGCCTCATTATTTTAGAGTTGTATAACTACAAGCAAGGGGGAGGCTCTTTTATTCAGCACTAGCTATTCGAGGGAGAATTATGTAGTCACCAGGTAATAAAAAATGAAGTATTTACTTATACCTTACAAATTACAAATTTACAATTATTATTAATGTAATTACTTACAAAATTTTGAATATCTTGTTTGCAAGTTCGTGGTGGGAAGACATGTGGAAATACCTCAAATATTCAAAAGCTAGCCCTTTGCATTTTAGCTCAACTTTTTAGCGATTCTGGATGTGAGCACAACTAGAGTTTGTTTGATGCCATTCACACGAAGTAGCTCAACTAGTTGAGTCAACGTCTTAGTGACCTAGTTTTTTAGCAATACAACCTTCAGCTTTGCACAAAAAAAGTGGAAAACACATCACCTGAGCTTATCGATCTAGATGAGATCGATCCCTACAGTGATTGGACTGAATAGGACAAGGAGATTCCCTTGTTCTCAGAGGACGAGATTGCTGATTTTAAGAGGCAAGCTATGGATGGTGCAACAAAAGGAGAGATTGGATTGGATGACATCGTTGTAGATGTCTAAGTTGAGGCCAAGGAGTCACAAGCATCTGGTAATAGGGTGGAGCCACAGGCACAACATTCTAGGCAAAGTGAGGAGGGCAACTAAGTGGGAGGACTAGACTCTCTCAGTCTTCATTAGTTTTCCAGAGAGTAGGGGAGAGAAAATTGTAAATTCTTGTATAAGTATCAGTTTGTTGTTGACAGTTGTATTCACATGAATCATGATTATGCAATTTTGTACTCTATTTGTATTCAAAATAGAAAACACTTGCCCAACGTTTTATAGACTCATTTGATATATTTTGTAACTGTAATTTGTATAAAATATATGCTTTTAAGCTAGATGTTTGTAGACTTTTAAGCTTTCTTGCTCATCTGTCACATCGCCAGTCTTTAGTATATCAAGGCACGATTATTTTGGTTTTATTATGCTGAGTTGGGTTAGTACTCCGCCCTTCGGCGGTTTTGTGAACCCTTTAATAAATGGCTTTTGCCACCATTTCTACATCTTTGGATGCAGGAAAAGCTGGTGGGAATTTGCATATCAATGACATTGAAACAAGCGTGGAAGTTTGTACCAAAGGTATATCATGAGGTATTGGTTCTAACCCAGACACTCTTTTAACTAATGTTGTGCTTGATTTACCTGAGTTCGATAAAACTTGTAGCTTCTTTGAAAACTACACTTTGGTTGCTTTGTGGGTAGAGTCCTCCCCAAGAGCTTTTTAAAACAATGGGTCCACAACCATTGGCAAGGCTATGTTGTGAAACTAGAATCAGTCCAAAACCTTACCAAGGGATTTTTCTTGTTTCTCTTTACTAACCCAGAACATTGCAATGCCTTTGTCAACCATGGCCCCTAATTTATCCACAACTATTTTTTTTATCATTGGACTCGTGACTTCCAGGTCTCTGAGCAAGCCAAGCTTAAGGTCCCAGTCTGGATAAAATTGTCTGGGTTGCCTCTCCCCTTGTGGGGCTTCATCAAACAACTCATTAAACCCCTAGGACAGTTTATCTATCATGAACAAAAGCTCTTCACAACACGTCTTCAAAGAAGGGTTTGTGTTGAGATTGACCTTGCTAAAGACCTTAAGGAGTCCATAGAAATTCAAGTGGGAAACAATCGGTTCACACAATGTGTGATTTATATTAACTTGCCAAACATTTGCTTTAGGTGTCAATCCTCGAATCATATGATTCGAGAATGTCTATTAATGTTCGACACTCCTGCTCCCCATGAAAAAGCTAGGTTCGAGTCCAAACCCCAAAAGGGAAAATTTGAAGGTTGGACCATAGTCACTAATAAGAAAAATAATTTGGGCCATGGCAATATTAAACCCCAAGCCACTGTGTACCGACCCACAAGTGGTCCTAGCTCTTCGGCCTCTATTGACAAAAACATTACCTTGCACTAGTTACGGCATTGCCTCATGTTCTTGCATGCCTCAAGCGGTGGCTGACTTTGTTCCTTCACGACTTTTTGCTATTCCAGCTCCATCCTCACAACCCCCTTCTGAGGTGATAGCTTCAGGCTCTGAGACTAATGTCATTACCCTCAACTGCAAAGCTATTCTATGGCACTTCCATAGTCCTTCACCTTCCAGGGATGATGAGTATGTGATGAAAAAGGCGTCCTTTCTAGCATGGTGAGTATGTGGCGAACAATCCTACTTTTAATCGGTTTGCAGCTCTCGATGAACTTACAGAGGGACATGATATGAATCTCGATGTTTCCCAATGCTAGTCTACTCGTGGAATGTTCGAGGTCTCACTGATCCGACATGTAAGAATATGGTTAGGAATAGTTGTCAATACTTTTCTCGCATGAAAATTCTTTGCATGCAACAAGTCAAGTTTTTTGACTTCCTTCTTTAGTCTACTGCTCGCACTATCTGGCTTGGTGCCTTATGTCGGGCACTTGTCATGAACCTGGTCATGGAGGTGTCATCACTCTTTTAGCACTTGAGATTTCTCAAAATGTTGTTTCTTGGGGTTTCGACCCCACTCTTCAGGTCATCTAGACCCTTTTTCATTTTGACAATCACATTATTGGACTTGTCAACCTATATACATCCAATGATGTTGTGGAGCGAACCTTGCTATTGAGATGGCTAACAGATTCTCTACCTGATGCCCATTGGATCATATGCGGAGATTTCAACATGGTTGAATCCCTTGAGGACAAAGAGGGCCGTCTACACATGCATTGGGATGCTAGGGAGCAGGAGGCATGGTTCTACGTGCATAACAAACTTGGGGTGTTTGATCCCAATCACCACAAGAGGAGTTTAGATTCTCCTTGGTTCACTTGGTCTAACTTTCGACAGGGAGAAGACAAAGTGCTTAAGCATCTCGATCGTGCTTTATTGGCAAAACAAGACCTTTTTTTCTTTGCTCTTGTGCATGATTAGTCGATTTTTGTGCTCACTAGCACTCTGTTGTCAGATCACCATCCTGTTTGCTTCTGTATTGAGTTGACTACTCCTTAGGTTAGACCCTCCAAAACATAGTTCTATCTGAACACAACTCATCTTAAACATGAAAGAATTGTTGGGCATATCATTCGAATTTGGAATTTAGTTCCCAAACCCATGGGGAATATTGGTTGGATTGAGTGGTGGTTCGATGCCATTTCTCACACCACCATTTTCCTTCAAATATATGGCAAACAAGCTGATATCTTTCGACAACACTTTTATGATGCCAAAAACCGTGAATTCTTTAGCGTTCCACGGGTGTTTGAGGCCTCGCCTTTTAATAATCATCTTCAGACTCAAGCAGCCCTTTGGAGACATAAAATCCAAATTGAAGAGGCATACAAAGCTAGAGGAGCACAACTTCGAGCTCGTATGCATTGGCTGAAAGTTGGAGACAAACCAAGGAGTTTTTTCTTTCTTCGCTCAAGATGAGCTGCTGATAGAATCAAGGACATTAAGGATGCTTCGGCCAGACTTACCAAATTCCATGATGTTTAGCAAGCTTTTGTGCACCATTATAATGGTGTGTTTTCAGCTCAACCCGTCACTTCTGAACGAGAAGTTGCTCTCTCAATGCCTTGGTGTTCTCCCTTGTAAGCTTTCTAAAGCACAGAGGGTTGGTTGTGATAGACCTCTCAACTTGAATGATCTTAAGGAAGCTATTATGCAAATGGCCACTGACAAATCCCAAGGTTTTGATGGTTTTTCTTGTGAGTTTTATCAAACTCTATGGGATACTGTGGGACTTGATGTTTACAGAGTTTATTCTAAAGTTGTTCTGACCAATTCTTTGGGCCCTCTCATCAATCAAGGTAATATCAAGTTTATTCCTAAGGCTGGTGATCTTGAAGTCATTACCAATTGGAGGCCTGTCACCCTTCTCAATGTTTATTATAAAATAATTGCTAAAGCTCTAGCTCTCTGAATCAAGCATCTTCTTCTTTTAATTGTTAGAAGTGAACAAACATGGTATATTCAACATAGATACATTCTGGATAATGTGATTGTTGTTTGGGAAGGTATGGAATGGGCCAGGGTTCCATTTAGAAGGCCCTATTTGTCAGGATTGATTTTGAGAAAGCTTTTGATCGCATAGTGGCCTTTCATTATAGCAATGTTTCAAGTGTTTGGTTTTGGCCCCAGGTTTGTGCAGGTTGTCCACACGTTGGTGCTTGCATTACTATCAATGGTGTCTAATCTCACCATTTTGAACTTCATAGATCTATTAGATAGGGTTGCCCTTTAGTTATCTTTTGGCTAATTATGCTTCTAGGGGTTTGGTGAAGGGTATTTCTCTCCCTAATTCAGACCATTAATTGATTAATGGGCACTTTACAAATGACTACTTTGTTACCCCTCTAGGAGGAAGAGGATTCTATTAAAAATGCTATGGAATGCCTTGTATATTCTGTCTTCCTTTTGGGTCTTCCATCCAATGGAAGAAAACTCAGTGCTATAGCCAAAGTCTCTCTCCCAAACCTCCCTGGTTGGAGGGATTTCAGTGGCATTGGATTCTCCCTGGAGTTCAATTCAAATTCTTAGACATTACCTTTGCTTTTAGAGCCTCGCTTGTTGATTAGTGGTCTTATGTGGTTCAAAGGGTTGAGGAAAAAATATCCTTTTGAATCACTAAACCCTTGTCATTAGCAAGAAAATTTCAGATATGCTCTAAGGTGTTAGCTTCTACTCACGTCTACTACTCTTGTTGGGCTCCTTCCAATGTTGCCTTTGCTAAATTGGAAAAAATTTTACGGGATTTCCTATGGGCCAATTTTTGAAGGTCAAAAAGGATACCACAGAGTTTTTTAGAACATTTGCTATCGACCTAGAGAGGCAGGGGGACTTGGGCTCATTGACATTAAAGTCCAAGGTCTTGCTCTCAGTGTCAAATGGATTATCAGAGGTTTGGAACTTGATGAAGCTTGGAAAATTTTGTTGAGACATTGTATTTCTCAAGGTTGTCCTCTTGGTAGAAAGGCTTGGCAAGGTATTGGTCTGCAAAACCTTCTCATTGCCCTTGTTCCTGATAAGATTGGAGGTACTTTTGTTATGCACAACATCTGGAAGGCTTGGGAACAACCCAAACCCCACATCATTTGGGTGGGGGAGGGTTTTCGAAATGGTCTCTCTCTAAATTCTCACTCTCTATGGTGGTCCCTAATGCTCAACTTTCATAATGTTCCCTTTGCCATGGTCCTTTGAATCAAGTGTTTGAGATTGTTTAAAAAGGGTAGTAAAACCATTGGAGATTTATTTTGCAAGCCCAACCATGATTAGCTCCCTTGGAATCTTGTAAGGATTAAGTTTAATCTTAACAATGAAGATGCAAAATCCATTTCTGAGATATAGAGTTCCAGTCCTGAGGAGTACCTACATAAGATTGGTGTAACCTACCTTACGCCCTGGTGGAAGGATTGGCATTGGATACAACTACACCGTTTTGTCGTTAGTCTCCTCAACTAGGGTATAATTTGTTGGCTTCTTAGCACATTGTCACCGAAACTCTTAATCATCGATGGAATCTTAGATCCCTTCATGTTGTCTAGTCTAGAAGGTTTACTACCATTTGGGTTGTGCTCATTGAGCCTAAAAAATACCATTTCCTTTGGTGTATTCTCTACCAAGGTTTGTCTCTCGGTGATCGTCTCAAGCATATGGGGGTTTCAAATACCATTTGCCCTACTTATCACCGACAAAAAAAAACATCTTTTCTAGTTTTGCTCTCATGCTCAGTCTGCTTGGAGATGGATTCACACCCTCTTTGAGCCCTTTAGACTTGAATTATTCACATGGAAAATGGTTCTCTTGGGTGACTCTACCGTACTTCCTGCAAGATACAACAAATTTTGGCAATTTTTTCATGTTGACTTCTTTTTCAAATTTGAAAAACTATAAATTCTACTTGTTTTAATCATGAAAAAATGTAAAGGTTTTATGTAACTAACAAAGTCGCTATGATTTCTAATGTTACCCTCCAGATCTAGGTCCAAAAAAATAAAGTTCGTCTTGAGCTTCATCATCTACAAGTCCTCTTGGATTACTGAGATTGCTCCTTGTGTTGTTAGTCGTGAGCCTCCATATCCTCCATGCCACCGCTCTCCCCCTCGTAGATGTGGGTTTCGACGTCAACATTCTTGAAGTAGAAGGAGCCCCTCTCCTCGCTCTCGCTAGTCGTCCCCACACCACGACGGATTTGACAGGTCTAACAGAGGTGGTGGTGGAAGGGGATTGGGGTCTCCCTCCACAAGATAAGTTCCTGCATTTGGCTCTATCCATTTTGCCCTCCAAACAGGAAGAATCTGAAATCAAAGAGCATAATGATGGTTCGGATCCCTTGTTGATGAAGATCCCCTTGCTCAGGGGGGTTGTGTCATGTTCCCCTTTTAGATCTAACCACACACGAGGAACTTTAGCCTTTAAATTGTTCCCATGGGCTAAGGAAAAAGAAAGAAAAGAAATAAAAGGGAATGTTAGGGACCTTTTTAAGAGCAATTAGCAAAAAGGTACTTTATGTTCTAATGTTCACTTAAGTTGTGTTCTTTTAAGGGTCATGGGCACCCAACCACTTAAGTGGGAGTTATAAGGATTGCTCCTTTTAATATTTGAAAAAAAAGTTTCCCTCCAAGTTGGATGCCTTTTTTGAGGAATGATTATAAAAGCAAGTGAGGGGATCATTTGAAGGTATGCTAATTTGGATATTGAATCCTATGCTCAAGTATGTCAAGCATGAACAAGTGACTTGAAGACGAAACTCTTCAAGTGCACAAAGGAGTTTGAGGATGAAAACCTCTATTATTTCACATAGGGCAGCTCTACTCAAGGGTTGTATTTGTGCTTCAGATTTGTGGATTGCCGATTTGCACCCTCTCTTAGGGTGGCTACTTTCTTTGGCAAGTGTGGTTGTGTGTTGAGGTATTGTGGCTTGCTATCGAAAGCCATTTACAGGTTTTTAGGGAGCTCTAAGGGTGGCAACTTAGCCACTTGTGTTGAAGAACCTGTTAAGTGCTGCGCTACAAGGAAAGAACCCTCCTAGGATCTGTGGATTTATTGCTATTTTATCCCAGGTTGGCCATTTGATTGGTGGATGATTTGCATATGTTTTGGGGTGATTTTGTGCTCTAAATAATATTTTAATTTTATTATAATATTTTTGCACTTTGGCGACTTGGTTTGGAAAGGTTTTTTGAGGAGAAATTCTAGTGAACTAGGGTTTTGAGAATTTCGGGAAATCTTTTGGTGGACTTCTTGTGGTGGAAAAATTTTGTTTCTTGTTTTGTTTGCTAGCTGCCATTTTTGTGGTCATTTTGAGCTATCATAGGCATTGTAACTTCCAATATTTCAAGAGATGAATCTATGAAGTTTCAGCGATATTTTGCATTAATAAATTCCAGAATTTTGAGTTTCGGCCGTTTGAGTGATTATTTTGACTTCTAAAATTAGTGGTTGCAATATAAAATTCATTTCATAATTTTTGGAAGGTTAGAAGTATCAAATCTAATTTTTGCCCTAGTCGCATAGGGTTTGGTAGAGGAATTTTTGAATACTGCTTTCATTTTCAGCATTGTGTTAGCTGAGTTTGCATTTTTGATTATTCATAGGAAGGGGTTTCGAATTTGATAGGGTTTTGTTGGCAAACCCTTATTTCCAGATTTGTCCCAAGTTGGGGACATTACAGGTTGGGGAGTATAGTCGTAGGATCCTCCACTACCTCCATCGGTCGCCATGCTCGTTGTTGTTGCTTAGTTGTGTCCTTGTTTGTGATTTTATTATCCTTTGTTTGTTTGATGTGCACTTGAGTTAGTATAACTTGTGGTTCACGTGACCTTGAGTTGCCCCTTTTGCTTTTTTTGCTAGCTTCCTGAGGCTTGTTTAGCTTGGTGTGACTTGGCCTTTCAAATGTGATTTTTCCACCCTAATTTTTTTGTATGACTATCGATGTACTATAATTTTGTTATATTATTATAAGTGCTCTTTTCAATTAAAAAGAAATTAAGCATTTTTTTAAGTTGTCGAGTATTGCCGAGTATTCATCGATTAAAAATTGAGGGGGCTAGGCAAGTACTCGTGGAGTACGAGTATGCAAACTACATCTATGTCACTTGGACCTCTCCTCTTCAACCACTCAATTCGAAGTTTGCATTTTACACTGAGTGTCTCTTGTGGATGGTGGATGGTGTCGTTTGTCATCCTGACTATAACCAACATCATTGGTTTCATGGCTTTAGGTTTGCCCTTGGCTAGTTGAGGGTGTGCTCGCACTAGTTGCAGGTTGAAATTGATCATCATTTTCCACATGGGGATTGGATTTGTTGTATTTGGTCCCTCTAGGAGGTGGAGATTGAGGAGCTCTTAATTTTCAGATGCCCCATTTATTATGAGATCCTCCTCCCCCATTTATTATGAGATCCCGAGGAGATACCATTGTTTTTATAGACTCAAACGACTCTATCCACTATCTTTATATACCTGAACCAATAGTAGTTGGCCCTTTGTAATGTTCCCATTTCCGGTTCATAAGTAAATATATATTGAAGACCTTTAGTCTACTTTTCCCCATAGACTAAGGGATAACTTTTGGGGATTTCATTTTATTAATTAATTAAAATTGCCCGAATAGTGATTTTGATCATTTGACCATATAAGACAATTTTAGTTAGTTAATAGAATATTATTAAAACGTGGTTTTTACCACTAAAGCATTTTATAAAAGTGGTTTTACTTTTAACCACTATTGCACTTGAAAGTTTGAATAATAATTGGAGAAGGTATTTTAATTAATTGTTTGCCCAAAAGTGATATTAATCACTATTGTAAATTAGGTAAATTAATTAATTATTTATTAAATTATTGCCTTAGAGTAATTTTAATTACTAATTCTATTTTGGCAATTAATTTAATGTTATAAGTGGGAAAAAGAGTAAATGTTGGCTTGGAGGGAAAATTAAAAAAAATATATTTTGCCTCAAAAAATGGTTTGCCCCAATTTGAAAACTATATATGGATATGAGGGCTTCTATTTTGGATATGCTAATTTGATATATTGAATTTTCATTTTTTGAAGAAGGATTGGGATGTGAATGCTCAAGGTTGTTGCTGATTAAATAGTGATTTCACCTGGAAATCACATTGAAAACATTCTGCTTTTTTGTAGGTAGCTGATTTGAAGAAGTATTTCCAGTTTTTCTGTATTTTAGGTCTATTTTTGAAGGCAAGTGAGCAAATACATTAGATCTGAAGCAAGTGATCAGATTGAAGACATTTGTGAGGGCTCGAGGGTGGAGCGAACCCCTCTAGGAGTGTGACATCACACTCCCTAAGGGTGACCTCACCTTTGGGACTATAATTTCCATTTTTTGTGAACATTTTGTGCCCAAAAAGACTACAATAAAGATCATTGAATTTCTTATATTTTTGTGCTCGTTTGGTATATCATTTGTGTTGATTGACTGAGTATTATTGTAGCAATTAATTTTATAAGTTTTTGCTGTATTTTGCCTATAAAAATTCAAGAATTGATGATGTAGCAAAACTAATTGGAGAATCTGATCTAAATATTCATTTAGCACTTGCAAACCAAAGTTTATAATTTTTGGAGTTGTTTAAGGGCAGAAAAACCATTTTTTTTCAAATAACTGACCTAAAGTAGCGATCTAGTCTTTTTGGCAATTTATTTAGATTTTGGCATTTTAATATTGTGACTTTTTTGTTTGAAGATAAGTGGAATTTGTGGATTTTTTATACTTTCTTCTTTGGCCCTATAAGGGGACATTACAGTGGTATCAAAGCACCGATCTGGTGCACCCGTGAGATCTTATGTGTGTAGATTTGAATGCAAACAGATAAAAAGATTTTGAGTTCTCAGAGAAGAAGAAAAGCTATGGGTGATCAAGGGTTTACTTTAGAGCAATTAAAGTTTTTGCAAGATTTGATCAAGGAGAGCCAAAGTGATCTTCCACATACGTTGAGTATGCAATTTGCAGCCATGTTGAAAACTACATTAGATCCAAGCAAGAGCCATCACCTCAATGGAGAAGGAAGCTCAAATAGCAGTGAGAGGGTTTCTACCAACCCTCCTTACAAGTTCTTCAAGGGTACATTTTTGCAGAAAGAACCAGTTGTTGAGGATGAGCCACCGATGTGTAATCCACTTGATACATGTCAAAGTGATTTTGCAGTCCTAAGCTATGCTACTCAAAAACTTTTGACTTTCTGTGAGTATTGTGAGATGAAGGATGGGTCAAAATCAAGAGGATCGAGCATGTAGGTCGATAGAGACAACAAAGGTTGGGTAAGGTTTCTCTTTTTGTTTTTGATGGTATTCATAAACTTTCAGTGAGATCATGGTTGCAGAAATTGGAGACCTATTTTTCACTCAACTCCATGTTTGAGGATGAAACTCTCAAGTTTAGCACACTTCACTAGGAGGGTTTTGCTCATGAGTGGTGGTTTCACGGCATGATCACACAAGGCCGTGGATCTATTACTATCTTCGAAGAATTCAGCAAGAGGGTAATAGAGAGATTTGATAGAAGAGATCTAGAGATCCACTTCTGGGAGTTGGCACAACTCAAACAAAATCATGATTTTGAGAGGTATGTTGCTGATTTTCAAAAAAAATTAGTCATAGTATCGGATGCAAGTGAAAAAAGGTTAGTTCTCTTTACTGAGGGTTTTATTTAGTCTTTGAGAGGTTTGGTAAAAGCTTTTAATCCTCTTTGTTTGCAAAATGCAATTATTAAAGATTTGGATCTAGAGTGTTCAGCTTACAGGGGCAATATGTGGCCAAAAAGATAGCAAGGGGCAGCCACTCATTCGCTACCAAAAATGGGAAATACCGAGCATTCAAAAGCACCAAGCGGGCAGCCTAAGGCAGCACCTAGTGAGCCACCAAAGAAGCCTTTTCAGCCTTATGTTCCACCACATAAAGCGCTGCCCTATAGCAACAACATGAAGGATTCAAGAGATGAGTTGAGGTGGAGAGGTTTGTGCCACACTTGCAACGATCCATGGACTAGAGGCCATAGTTGCATGGGCAAAGGACAAGTCCATTACATTGAGGTAATTAATGATGATTCAAATTTTGATGTTAATACTAATGTTGAGCAAAATGAAAATGTTGTTGATGAGTATGTGCATGAGGACACAAAAGAAGTGGGAAACACACTTGCTTTTCTTTTAGGAGCTGTAATGTCTCCAAATGGGATGATTTAGACCTAGTTGGGGTTTACCTAACAAACTCTTGATTAAATTTCCAAACAATTAAAATTCTGCTCCACAAACCAACTAGCCCTAGCTAGAAAAATTATAGAATATCCAAGCAAAACACACAAAATAACTTCACAAATAGCTGAAAATTATTCGGAAAACAATGTGCCTTTTTTAGACCAAAATGAATTGGCGAAGTAGCTGAAAATACCCTTGCCAATAATCTGATTTTTACGTGAAAGTACAATTGCATTTTTCAATCACCAAACACCACAAAAACCTCTACAAGTGGGTTGCCACACTTTAGAAAAATAGGGGAAATAATTTCGAATATTATTTCTTGGAATTTGCCCCTCAATTCACCTCCTGGATCTCTCCAAGAAAGTCGCCTAAGTTGCCAAAAATATATATTAAATTCTAGAATATTTTTAGGGTCTAGATTGACGTTCCACACATGCAAATTGACCCAAAACAAATCACCAACAATTGTAATAAATTACGAAAATTACCTTGATCCTAGAAGAGGGTCTCAAAGACCAAGTTGCCCTCTTGAGAGGGGTCGCTACCCTCCCAAAGCAAGACTCCACCTTTGAGATGGCCTCCAAACTCGTTTCAAACTTCTGCATTGAGATCGCCTACTTCTTTGACCTACAATTTGAATGTTTTCAGCGCTATGAAGGATTGGACTAAATCCTTGTTGAAGGTGGTGTCCAACAACACCTTTGTAGATCCACTTGCATACAATTATGCAAAATTAAGGCGCAATTATAGCTCTTGAATAAAGCTGTCCTGGTAGAAGAATGGAGGTTTTCGTCCCCAAACTCCTTGGTGCACTTGAAGGTTTCCGTCCTCAAGTCACTTTTTAAAGTTTGACATACTTGCACAAGAATTTTAATATCAAAAATGCATAACTTTTTTAAAAGAGCCTTCCCTTTCTTTTTATATGTTTCCTCCAATTGTGGCACCCAAAACAGAGAGAGAGATTTACTTTTTCCTTTTAATAAAATTATATATTACAAGCTTCCTTATAAAAACACTTTTTAGAATGACCCTTAAAAAGGTCCCAAAATTAGATAATAAAGTGCTTTAACAAAACATATTCTTGAAGCTCACTAATGTTCTCCTTTTGCCTTTAAAATACTTAGCCCTTGGGAATGCACAAGCTAAGGGTCTCATCCCTATGACTAGCTTGGAAAGGGGGACATTACAGTTTCAATCCCAAGGTGCTAGAAATGCATGGAATGGATGAGCCATCTCCCAATGTTACCTAGAATCCACCATTTTTCTTGGTGGGCAGCCTATACCTTTCAACCAATTTGGCATCTATGAAGTTATGTGTGGCCCCACTATCAAATAGCACGGTTACCTTTTTCCCTTGGAGAGTTCTTTTCACAGGAAACAAGTGGTACCTTGAAGCATCAGATAGAGTTGCAACTATCTTTTCCTTTGACCCCTATTGGCTGCCCTCCTTTTCCCCTTGCAGTTGTCTTTCAAACTCAGGTTTACATGTCTCAGAATTCCCCGTTTTAAGCTCTGAATTTTTTGAGTTTGATGAATTTAAAACCAATTGATTGTCAATGGTGGCTCAAAACTCACTGATTTTTGTTGCCTGTTGGTTGCTCCTTGCATGTCTGAAAACTTGTCTTTGGCTGCCCAGTAGCTACTGATTTTTTATGTCCAGCATACTCATGGGGTGGCTGCCTTTTATACAGTTGGAAACTAGGCTTAGTTTGTTGTCTCGATGGCTGCCCCTTATACAATTAAAAGTCCTTTGTTGCATCAAGATTTTTGGTTTTGGCAGCTCCACCTTCTTATCAAACTGTTTAACGATCCTTTCACCTAGTTCTTCATATGTTTTAATGAGGTCATGTCCTTGTGTCCTCCACCCAAGATGCCACCAATCATGTGTAGCCCCCTCCAAATTTTGGATGACGAACTTTAGAACTTCTCTTTCACCTCTAGGCCTTAAATCAAGGTATTCATTAACCTTGTCTACCCATGCTCTAACTGAAGTACCTAGATCCCCATCAAAGGTTGGGAGAACAATTTTCCCCAAATCGTCATGCAAAACCACTTGTCCATGGTGCCCCTTTCCTTGTTTCGATGCAACCCTTTCACTGAAGCTCGTTCCTCTTCTGAATTGGAGGGTGTGTGTCAAATACTCATCATAATGTTCCGTTAGAACCCAACGAATTGAGGGCTGGCCCGTCATTCCCTTCCTGTCCCTTCTATTTGAAGGAATGTGGCCATGGTCCCTATCAACTAATCCTAGGCTTGAATAAGAATCTCCAACCTAGCCTGGTCCATGTCATTGTTTGACATATGCCTCTCCATCCCACAATTAGCCATGAAATTGGCTTTGATACCACTGTAAGGTCCCCAATTTGGGACAAGTATGCAAAATTAGGGTTTTAAAACAACCCCTTTCAAGTCTGAAAACTCCACATGTATGTGCCAAAACAAGGCCAAAATTATGCAATAAATTATAGAAAATATTCCTAATTTTTCTGAAGTGTATCTCAGCCCAAAATGGCCTTAAATCCCTTTCTTGGCAAATCGCCAAAGGTGAAAAATATAATAATACAAAAATCCACGCAGCCCTAATAATTAGGGGTCTTCAAAGCTCAGTACTCAAATGCAACCCTTTGTGGAAGGGGTCTTCAGTATCCCAACACTTTGCTAACTTCACAATGGCCCAAACTCAGCTCCAAACTCATCCTAAACAATTCGCTAGGCTTGCCAATCAACGCCAAGCTAACCCAAGAAGTTTGTTGCCCTAGGAGAGGGCTTAATCGATAGAATTTTGAATGTTTGTGCAAATACAACTCCTGCAATGGCGTTGCCCTGAGAAGGATGGGAGGTTTTCATCTCCACACTCTCGTGCCCTTGAAGGTTTCCGTCTTCAAGCCACTAATCCAAGTGTTACATGCTTAGACATAAATTTGATAAGTCAAATTTCCTAACCCCTCAAATGGAGGCCTTCACTTGCTTTTATAATCTTCCCTCCCAAGTGTGGCACCCAAACTGGTGGGAAACATCCTTTTATTTTAAAATTAAAATAACAATCCTTATAAATCCCACTTAGATGCATGATCATCCATGACCCTCAAAAGAACACCTTTGAAGTGAAAATTAGAATACAAAGCACTTTTTGCTGATTGCCTTAAAAGATCTCCAATGTTCCCTTTCTTTTGTTTCTTTTCCTTAGCCCTCGGGAACGAAATAACGTTAATGGTCTTCCCTCATGGCTAGCTTGAAAAGGGGGACATGGCAACACAACTTGTTATACCTATTTGGGAGTTTTGTTCACTAGCCCATCATTTAGTATGAATTACATTGCATAGTCACATCTTTACAAGGGATATCCTATCATGTCCCCTTCTCAGGTTTAGAGAGGAATGAAGAACCTTAGCCTATTCTTTTGGTTTACCATAGGCTAAGGTAAGGAAGGAGAAAGGGGAACATGGTGTTTCTTCAAGTTTTTAGAAACTGACTTTATGTTGGCAACTTATTTCTTATTTGACTTCTAAAAAAAGGGACTTTTTAATTTGAGTAAATCAGCGCTTAATTCGAAATCTTAAGCAGAATCAGTTTTTGAATATTTGAATTTTCCATAGTATGACTAAATGGCCAAAAAGTAATGTCGGGAACTTATGTTTTATTGTTAAAATAAAATAACTTTGGAGTTTGAGTGGGAAAGCCAAAAAGGTATAAAAGGAGGGGATCATTTGTGTTATCTATGAATCATCTATCATTTGACATTTTTAAAAGTTGAGTAATTTGCTTCTACTTTCAACGATTGAGGACAAAAACCCTCTTTGGTAATTTGATATTGGAGATGAAAACCCTTAGTATTTAGGTGGTCGCTTCATTCGGGAGCCACATTCAAGCAAAAGATCATTGGGACAAAGCACAAGGGTATGATTTATGAGTGGCACAATAGTTAGGGCATCATTTGAGGTGGACGTAGTAGATAAGAGGCAGCTAGAGGTAGGCGACCTGCTTAGTGGGGGGTTTTTGTCTTCAAGATACTATAGCCAAGCTTGACGTACTTGAACAATAGATTCAATATCACAAAATGCATAACCTTCAAATGGAGTCCACTCTTTCTTTTAATAGCCAATGCCCCCAAAAGGAGCGCCCAAGTAAAGGAAGGAAAATCTCCTTTTCAAATATAACAAAGCATCCTTATAATTTCTTTTTTAGCCCATGGGTGCCCATGACCTTCAATAAAGCCCCAACTTAAATGAAAATAGGATAAAAAGGTACTTTTTATAACTCAAGTGCAAATTATAATTCATAATGTACCTTTTTCATTAATTGCTCAAATGGACCCCCAATGTTCCCCTTTTTTCCCTTAGCCTTTTGGGAACAAATTTAAGGCTAAGGACTTTAAGTGGCTCATGTCAAAAAGGGGGACATGACAACAATTATAAGAACAAGTGTTCCATGGAGGCATAGTCATAGAGACAATGACAACACATGGAAAACATAATATAGAAAGATGTAGAGGAATAGTTTCATCAAAGACGAAATGAGTATCGTGTTTAGGCTTCAACATGAAAAATTATTATCAAGTATAAAGAAGTGAAGACAAGATGAACTAGAAGAAACCCAATATGGTAATGCAGTTCGATGTTTAATGCGTTTGTTTGAGAAAGAATAGAGGAAGCAACAACTGCCAAGGGTTGCATTGAGACAAAGTTTGCAGGGTAACAAGACTGAAAAATAGTTAGAGGATTAGCAATATATTGCAAATGAATGTGAAGTAGAAGACGAGTTTGAACAAGAGTTGACTCCCCTACTCAATAGAAAACAAAAAGCTTTTCCGAAGGAGATGCCACAATAAGAATTTGGAAAGGCAGGTTAATGAAAAGTTCGAGGTGCTGACCAAATTGGGGGTTAGGATGCACAAACTGTAAATATTTCTTAAGGCTTGGTAGAAGCCTCTAATGATGACGAAGTTGCTAGTGCTGAAGATGGTATTCCAGCAAGGGCACATAACAAATTATTGTACTAGAAGATGAAAATTTTGTAGGCTTGTCAAGACAAAAATTAAGGGGAAGGAATTGAGTACCGAAAGGATTAAATTCTCCATGTAGTTGCTATTCATCTGCTTGGTCTACTTGAAGATAGACCAAAAGTACCGAAGTTCTATGGTGATAGAAAATTAGATTTGGTACGATATTGCAATGCAAGCAAGACCATATGGAGTGTGAAAGGGCAGATCGGTGAAGATAATTGGCTCAAATATTTTCCAACCGTTCTTAGATGTAGCTTTTGAATGGCATATGGAATTCGATAAATACCATTTCAATAAATGGGAAGAGTCAACGAAGATGTTAGAAGCTGAATTCAAGCTTGTAAGTGTTGATAATGGAGTAGTTGCACGAATTTATATAACAAAACAGGGCAAGAACGCAACAATAGAAACATGTACTAAATGTTCAAGGAGCCTATTGGTTAACTATAAAAGGCTCTGGTAGACTTTTTTCCCAAGTGTAAGTTGAAGATGAAGTTGTGGCACCCACTTCTTGTAATGAAACTCTATACAAATCCTTGAAACTTGAGTGTGAAGGAAATATGGGGACAAGACTGACAATTTCTAGTAGAGATGCAACACTAAAGAAAACAATGAATCTTCCTTAATGGCTTTGTCAAGGAAAAAGTATGACGTGTTTAAAAATTGAAGAATGATACAAGGAAGGTAGAAAATGAAGTTTGATACACAAGATTTCATACAATGGATCATAGAAATGCATATTTTCTCAGATAAAAAAAATTGTGAAATTTATCTAAATAACGGGCCACTTAGATTGGGAATGTCCTGTGAGCATCATTTGGATGCAAGGAGTGTTGAGTGGACCATTCATACTCATGAGATATGGGTTCTTGTGAACCACTAGTTGTGAAATATGGGACTCAAAACTATGTGTAGTGGGTTTAAGTGTTAATTATAAATATGTAGCCAAAATGTTTTATTAGTGCTCAGTTGCAACAATTATAGGAACTTGCAACCATTGGGCCTTGCCTTTAAATAGCATAATGAACGCAAGGGTAAGGGCTCCTATATTAGGTCCTTCTTGAACGAATAATATTGTAATAGAAGTTATCTTGAAGAATACAAATCTACTGTTGTCTCATATTTTGTTATGGTATTATGGTATGTACTTGCATATGCTATTCTATGTATGTTGTCCTTTCTAGTCTACTATCTCAACAAACTATATTTATATTTACATTTTGGCATTGTTGCTTTAAAAGAACTTGGATCATATGGGAGTAAGTCGAATCGACAATCCGATTCAAAACCAATATTAACTGATGGGTCTGCCCATTGAAGAATGGTTGCAACCAACCAAGACCCAGAGGAATAATATAACAAAGATTTACAATACCTCTAGAACCTGTTTGTTCAAGAACATGTAAAAGAGGAAACTGAACGCTCCCAAGTGCCAACAGAATCCATTTGGAGTAAATAAGCTGTCATTGAAGAGATAGAACATCTCCTCGACCATGTCCCATGAATCCTTGCCAAGCATTACCTAGTGTTGTAGAACTTGTGTGCCGAATGTGATTGAGAGAGTCACAAACAACAACTCTTGCAAAGACACACAAAGGCAAAGTCAGAAAGTGGAAGCGAGATCAGAGGAGAAATGTTGATGCCACTAAATCCAAGTAAAGGAACATAAAAAAGAGAAGTGGGTAGAACAAAAGAATTTGAACTAAGGCATTCAACGAGAGTTTTGGAATGCAAATGCTGAAGATAAAGGTTGCAAGCAAACAATTCAAAAAACCAAAAGCTGGTAACTTATAGACCAAGCCCAAGCCCAAGCCAAAGCATAAGTCAGAGTAGGAGTCGGAACTGAGACAAGGTTCTTGCAGTGTCGGAATAAGTAATGAATCATCCTTTGCCACTCTCAGCTACACAGTGGGTAGAAATTGATAGGCATCTTTTGCTCTAGATATGGGTTGGAAGTCCAACGCAATCCACAAAGGAAGGAAGTTTCCTCTCCGATCAAGAATTTGAAGATGATGGAAGAAGAATGATTTTCTTATGAAACAAATATCTCAAATGGATTGAAGATCTAGTTCCAAAGACACTAGGATAGTTAGAACAACTTGAATGTCTGGAAGGGGAAGGCAAGAGCACAGAGAGAGAACCTAAGGGCGAGCAAGCACAAATAATTGTTGAAAGACAGGTCAAAAGCCAAGACATGTCTGAAGTAGAGGACCATTCTGAAGAGATTGTCCTAAGGAGGAAGCTCATGATCGAAAGGCCATTGTGGAAGACCTCAATACTACAGAGAATGGTTAATCCAAACCCATCATTACTTGAAAAAAAAATTGCTTAAATTTTTTGGTGATAGTGAACTAGAATCGGTTCAAGCACTTCAGAATCAAAAGGACATGCTCAAAATTATGGAGCAACAAAAAACCAATGGAATAAGGAAAGGATCTTTGGTGCATGGAATTTAATATAGAAGGGCACACAAAGGCCAACTATCCAAGGTCATTATGTGAAATATCGTTTCAAGTTAATGTGCATTTGATAAAATTCAGTCCGCACATTCTAAAAAACAGAAGTGCCCAAGTCCTTCTCACCCATGTAGAACCTTCAACACCACCAACTACTCTGATAAAGCCCCAGGGCAATGCTTCACCAAGACTATCCCTAGGCAAATATAAAAACTAGTGGAACAACAGATGACAACATAACAATAGGGGTGGCGGTGGTAGTCACATTCAATATGATGAACAAGGTCGACTGATGGTTCTGTATGCACTAAATTATGCTCGCCCCGCTAATTATACTAATTTTCGCTAATTTAGTCTAATTTCTATATTTCCTAGCTAAAATAAGTAATGGCCTAATAACCCACATCCCATTCGTATATCCCAAAAATCTTTATCCCATCCTAAAACCAATTAATTTTCCTCATTAAACCCCTAATAGAGCCTATTACCCATTAACCTACCTCCTAAGCCAACTAGCCAATTTAAAATTCCAAAATAATCTACGTACCCATCCACCACCCTATTTGAACCTCTCCTAAAACCCTAAACCCTATGGGGAGATTTTTAGAATTGGAGGATTATATAAATCTTCCCCAATTTAGCTCTCTTCTCTAAAAATCTCTAATTTTAGAGATTTCCATGGAATTAAAAATTTCATGAAAATTTCCTAGCCCATGATATCAATGGCCCAAATTTGAATTTGGACCATTGATCTTTCCCTCGTTGCCTATAAAACTAAGCTCTTCCTCCACTCTCAAACTAATTGGAAACCAACTTAAAAAGCCATCAAGCCATCATATTGCTACTATCTTGCATCCATAGAAATCCCTTTTTGCACTCATCCAAGCCACTATCCACCATATCCAATCATTGGAAGCCATTGTCAAGACCTAGCAAGCAATCCAATATTTCAAATTTTGGACATCAAACAATCCCATTGCAAATTCTGGAGTGGAGTCATAAGGAGGTAAAAATGATGGTAAGCTTGTTCTTATTGTTTTGATTTGCCTTGTTTATCCATTCCTATTGGTGTCATTGAGTTTTAGGTTTTATTGCTAATTTTAGTAATATTGCTTAAATCTAAAATTTGGTGCACATTTTTGGTGACCATGGTGGGATTTACTCCCTTAATTAACATTATAAATTTGCTGAAAGTAATTTGAGTGATTGCAGGACAAAATGGACGTAAATCTAAGACCAGATTTTCAATTTTTGTCACGCATAGGTGAATCACGACTTTGCACTAGTATTAGTGATATTGCAGTTGTGACTTTGTAGACGTCAATAGCGATTTTGTTAGTTAACCGCTAATGGTTAGGGTTTTTGCAGGGTTTAGCTTTTTGACAAAACCGCAACTCTGACAGTTGCGATTTTGTCTTGGTAATTGTGGTATTGCAGGCTACAGTTGCGATTTTGTCAAACCTAATAGTTAGGGTCAAATTTATGGTTTGTTTCTGCTAACCCTCCCCTTTTGCAGATAGTTTGTTTGTTTGCATTCTTCTGTGTGGAGATAGGAAAGAGATTCACCTGATATCTAACCGTTGATACATCTATGACAAAACCGTGACTCTATGAATTTCCTCTTTGGACTAGTAATCGTGGTATTGTGGGTTGTAGTTGTGATATTGTCGAATGTAATAGTTAGGGGTGATTCTGTCATTTGTTTCTGCTAACCCCCCCCTCTGCAGATATCTTGTTCTCTGTTTCATATTTCTGTGCACAGGGCAAAGAAGGGATTAACCTCAACATCCAGCTATTGGTACACCTTTTACAAAATCGCAACTTTGTCAGTCGCGATTTTTCACTAGTAACTATGGTTTTGTCAAGTAAAGTTGTGATTTTGCAAGACTTCAGTTTGTCAAAAACTCTTGCTATCACTTGACAATAAATATTTTTGTATATTGCTTTCTCTGTTTGGGAAGGGTATTCTGGTTTGTGGTTGCAAGGAAGAAGACATCAAGCCAAAAACCTTGACCTTTTAACTATCTTCGACAAAATCACAACTCCTTGAATAGCGATTTTGTGATGGTAACTGCGGTATTGTCGTTGACAATTGTGGTTGTCTTTTCTTACAAGACTTGTAAAATCTGAACCTTTACACTTTTTGGATTATAGATAAGGTTTCTCTTAACGCTTGCAAAGAAATTTCTCAAATCTTAATGTAATATCCTCTATGGATATTTGCCCCAATTTTCCAAATGTTCCACAGAAAATTTAAACAAACAGTTTGCATGAACTAATTTCTATTCATCCAATAACTTGCAAGCAAATTTCAATGTAAAACATATTATAATAGTTTTAGAACAAGGATCTGGAATTAGATATGAATATTGCTTTCCAATCTTCAGTATAATAACAATAGAAATATCCAATTGTAACCACAGAACTTACAGTTGGATTGGACAACCATAAGTATGAATTTGAAGCACAAAGTGAGACACCTGAATAATATCTCCAATAGACAATGGGTTTCCGTCCACTGCCTCCAAGCTCTAGGGTTTCCGTCTCCAAACCTGCTCTAGAATTCTCCAAGAGAAAATAATAACCAAACATTAACCAAGCATATCCAAATGAGAGCACTTTTCCCTCTTTTATACTTTTTCAACTGGGAGTTTCTAAAATCCTCTTGCATATGGGATAAAGCATGAGAGGGAAAATAAATTATAATTCTCTTTAATTCTTTTCTCAACATCACCCTTAAAGTCCCCTCTTTTAAAACAACATTAAGTTGTGCCTAGGCACCAAGGTCCAATATTAAATAATAATGTTTAATTTATGGACTTTAAAACAGAGGCCAAGATGATGTCAGAAACCAGTGATCTATAGCTTGTCGGAAAGCCCTCGACTAGACGAATCCAACCCCACTCTGAAAATCCCGAATCGACACTGTTCTCGAACTTACCAAAAATAGTAACGTTCAAGAGCAAACAGAGCCAACTTTGAAGGTGCCAACTGGATCCACTGAACTCGAACCACACCACTGTCAAACTGCGCACAGTTCCCTAACCAAATTGCTAGTCCATGGGAACCCAGTGATGGACTAACCATGTATCTAGAAGGGGACATTACACAAATGCCCCGGATTGACTTGCAACGAAAATTGCCTAGGGCAAAAATCCTCAAGATTCCTTAAAAGCCTTGGTTAGCTTACAGAACCAAGGAGAAATAGGCTAACAACATCATACAATGTGCGCTAGAAAAGGGGATATTACGTTCATCCCTTCTCGAGATTGATTGCTCTCAAGCAAACATCAACCAACCCGTTGCTCCACCTGATGAAAACACCATACACCACAAACTGTGAAACAACATCATGGAATCCATAAGAGACAATGCACCAATCATGTCAGTACCCGGATCCCAAACCAAGATGTAGAACCCACTATAAGAGATAAAAAAGAAGTTTGTCAACCAAGTACCTGTTGGCAATTCTTCCACAAGTCGGATTGTCTTTTGCCATTTAGAAAGTTCACGTCTCTAGCCAAGGCAAGAAGAATACATTGTTTTTGGTAGGGGCCTTTTGCTACAAAAGGATGAATTCCTTCGGGCTTATGTCCGAAGGAATGGTTCATGAAACAAGGGAATAACAAATCAACAAAATGCCTAGAGGAAGTACCCTTCAGAAGGGTCATTTGCAAGAAACCCGAAGGGCAGGGCACCTTTCGGAAGGGTCATTTTCAACATTCTTGAAGGGCACATACCCTTCGAGAAGGTACAAGAACGAATTCGGGACCTTTGCGAAAAGTCCGGTTGCCCTACAACTTTTTCGAAAATGGCACAGACAAGAGCCACTAGCCCTTGCGGAGGGAACTTGGTTGGCGACAGGACCATGGTAACCTTTCCGAAGGGCACATTTCAAAGGCACTTGAAGGCGCAGCAAAGGAAGATATCCTTCGGACTTTTTGTTTGAAGGAATTCCTTTGGACAAAAAGTCCGAAGAAATTCGGAAGACACAGGAAGAGGCTGGTGGAAAAGCCGATGGCAAGAAGTTCGAAGGCTTCGAAAAAGTTGAAATGCCGATGGCAAAAAAAGCAGAAGGAAACCTTCGGACATTTTGTCCGAAGGAAGCCGATGGCAAGAAGTTCGAAGGCTTCAAAAAAGTTGAAATGCCGACGGCAAAAAAAGCAGAAGGAAACCTTCGGACTTTTTGTCTAAAGGAATTCCTTCGAACAAAATGTCCGAAAAAATTCGAAGAAAGGGCCGCGGAAAAAACCAGAAGAAAATAGGAATTCCAAAGGAATTCCTTCGAACAAAAAGTCTGAAGAAATTTGGACAAAGCCCCTTCAATAAAATCCGAAGGAATTAAGTTGAGACACCCAAAAGTAATAGTTTTTGGACTGTGCAAAAGTGGAAATAAGAGAAGTCTGAAAGAAATTGCCAAATATAGAATCCCGCCAGAAATAGACAGCAACAGGCAGACCAGAACAGGGTAAAATACATGCAAGCGGGAGCTATTTTCGAACACCGGTCAGAGCTTCAGTCGACTGGTTATTGAAAACCTGCTCAGCTCCGGATCAGCTCATGCATCCGAAGGTCCAACTCAGCTTCAACCGGAGTTCCAAATTTGAATGTCGAGTTGACTGTTCCAGATTTAGAGTTGACTAATTGTTAAACGCCGCATCCACTAGGAGCTTTCCATTCGAGGGAGAATGATCTCTTCGTCCAACTCAGCCGATCCCTTCGTCTAACTCAGCGTTTCAAATGTTCCAATTCGGCATCAAGCAGCTCACGTAGAGTTCTAAAATTAACATTAGCGTGGATTTCCATGCAAAGAGAGGTGGGCGGTTCATAACAAAGACAAGTTCACTTCCTCAAGCGCAGGAAGCTTCATGCAAAGACAAAAGAAAACATATTTTATTGAAAGGCCAAGTCAGCCTTGAGTTAACCTAAGTGAATCCTTCTCTTCAAATTTTCTACGCCAAACTTTGGCCTCTTGTAATTTTCTATAAAATGGCTTTCAGCGTTGATTAAAAAGAAGACAATCTCTCTCTTGGTTAGACTAGACTCTGCCATTGGTGAGTTGTGTAACCTCTTCGATCAATAGGACTGTACTTTCAGATTTCAAGTGTTGGCATAGTGTATATTTCATTCAACAATTTGCATAAGTGGTAGATTTCTCTTCCTTCCCAAATTCTGGTTCATACCTAGTTGCTAGATTATCCTTATGCAGATCATGTTAAAGTGTTTTTTATGTCTTTTGCTGAAGCTATAAGTGGACTTTAGGTGGCTGCAAAGTGTCTTTTATCAGACCTCTCTCCATCGTTTTCCCTCATGTTTTGGGTCATTGGATCGAACCTCTTCATGAAATATTTATGCATAAGTGGTTGATTGAAATCTAAGGTCGTCCTTTCCCCTTGTTCGTTCAGTGTTAAAGGTTCCAAGTTGAGTGGATCAAACTTCTGGTGTATCACCCCCTTTTAGGTAGGATTTCCCCTTTAAGTTTCCTTCTTTTTCCATGGTAGTCTGCAACATAGAGTAGAGATCCTCATTGATACATCATACAGGAACCAGCCTTCTCTAGAGGTTCTCACCGTTGAGGCACCCACCCTCGTGAGAAGATCCCATTGTTTCAGCCGGATAGAGGACTGGCCATTTTGTGCACATCTTCGAATCAGGGCGCAACTCCAGGTTGACAACAGTACCCTTACGTAACCATCTGTGTATGTAAGACATCCAACCAATGTGAAGATGAACCCCCATATGCCCATAAACCAGCACAAATGGCCACCAAACCTTGCTGTCATAACTCTGATTAGAAACATAGATGATATCAAATATGTCATCAAACCAATGCCCATCAAGGAAAATTACTCCACATTCTAACTCAACCCAAAAGAATTGCCCTTCAACATTCCCATACTGCTGTATCATTGATATAGCCAATGCAAAATCGGAAAGTGGTACATGATTCCAACTAGGACAGCCATTAGTCCATAAGAGATCGAAGACTATGAAGTCACCAAACAACAAAGACATCGCTGCCATATTAAGAGGAACAGTTAACCAACTCAAAAGTGAAGTATGTATGCCAACACTGCTCAACATAGACAACTCTTGAGTGGCTGGCCCACTAAGAGATTCATTAACCCAATCACTATCACCATCATGGGAATGATCAACTATCTCAACTGGAGACTCTGGGTTAGGCAATTCATGTCTCTCATCATTAAAAGAATGGCGAATATCACGAATATGTTGAATGTGAAGCTTGGCTTGTTGAACCACAATCTTAGCTTGTTGAGCTCTTTCCAACCATTTTTCATTCAAAACTTGGGTATATTCTATATCAGCTGTATCAAAATGTATAGACTCAGTCCTATGACAAGAGACACCATCAAAATTACCATGTAGTCCATTAGTAGGTGAAATTGTACCCTTACTTTCTTCATGATTGTTAGTGGCAACATTATGAGAAAGGTGAAATATATCATTGCTGTTCTCAAACTGAAATTTAGGACTGGTTTCAACCTTTGTGTCCTTGCCTATGCTATCTTCCTTGGAATGATGAGGAATTTCCATACCACGGTGGCTTGAATCCACCCCATATTCCCCATAGTTATCACACACAATTTGGGTGCCATCATAGGTAGATTCCATAACGCTATCCTCCTCATGTAACCAAGTCGTTACCTCCTGTTGAAAGACAGGAACATAACTGTTGTCATTCAAATCAGAATTATTGTTATATGCTTGAGCCATGTTTTTGACCCCTTTTAGTGTATCATCATTGAAAATTTCTTGTCCAACATTTGCAACATTGTCTTCATAAGTTTTCTCAAGTGCCACAATATCAAGAGGAGGATGTAAGCTATCGCTAAGCATTTGTAGGTAGTCCTCTTTCATCAACTTCAATGCTTCCTTGAAAGAATGCAAGTGCATATGAGAAATTCCAAGTCCCATTCCATTTTGTCTTTCCTCCCTTTGGGCTGTCCAAATGAGGTACTCTAGGTGCTTATGAATAGAATCCATCCTTGATAATGCTTGAGCAATTTTGTCCTCTGTTACCATCAAATGGTCTTGCAAATCTTCCCATACCAAAAGCTTTTGTTCTGATTTTTCTTCATGTGTAGGAATTGTGTCCTCATATAAATCAACTATCACACTAGAAGATGCATTGTGATCATTCCAAGAATCCACACCATCATTATCCATGTCAACCTCGTGCTCTACATCAAGGGAAACTATGTTTACATTATCTCTAAAGGGCTTATCCAGGTTTGCATTATCTTCCACTTTGTGATCAAGCAAAGGAACACCAATAGAAACCATACCTTCATATGGATTGTCAAACATAATCTCTACATCACCCAGCAAGAGACTCATGCACCCTCTTGTAGATGCCTCTTAATCTCTGTAGGAATGATCTAGATACAGGGCTAAGGCTGCTGCCATGTCCTCATTTCCACGCAACTATTTATCATATGAAGATTCTGAGAATTCATTAGAGACTTTCTGAGACTCAAGCATACTCCCTTCTTGAGTTAAGCCATCATCTTCAAACTTTGTAACCTCATTTGTTGGTATGTTTTCAACACTACTTGGCTGCAATGGTTCTTTTTCCTTATTAACTCCACATGTGTGATTAAATGCCCAGTGTCCCTGACAAGTGAAACAAATCTGCTCTTTCCTCATTTGGTTCTTGCTCTTTTTGGGTGATCCTGGGACCTGTATACCCAAAGAGATTAGCTCTGTAGCTGTCATCTATTCCTTGAACCTGCCAATTTTATGTTGGACCAAAACTTTTGAGAAAGCATAGGCCATGGGGGAAACACACTGCTTCTTCCTCCAAATGGCCAACAAGTTTGATTGCAACCGCTTGCAGATATCATCATCCTCATCTAAGATTAAGGACATAATAGTTTGCATACAAGCCCTCACATTGTCTGGATGATGTTCCTAATTTCAGTTAAGAAGCATTGAAACATTCGAAGAATCAATTTATCACATCTGAGACCCAACAAAATGATAAATGATCGGGTTCTTGCCATGCTTTCTAAAATCTTAGCCTTCTTACCAAAAGTAGAGGCTTTGACATAATGTAACCCATGTAGGCTCTCCACAATCAGTTGTAGAACATTCTTTAATATGTCATCATTATAGGGTGCTCCAGGAGCTGTTATTCTTATGATCTCACTGTGACAAGAAGCAACTGCAAGTCTCACCTCTTCATAAGGATGTTCCACAAACCTGTGCTGAACTAAAGCGAGCATTGAGGGTTGCAAGGCCCAATTTAGAAGCCTCCAATCTGATTGGTCTACTTTAAACTAATATGTGCCTAATTCCTCCAACTTAGAGAGAACATCATCAGGGAATTTCGTGGACTTCAATTGTAATCCAATTACATAGAGCCAATTCCCTGCTTCCTTTTCCTTTTGTAATTCCCTTAACTGATTACCATTAAAAGTATCGCTGAATTCTTTTGAGAAAAGGACACTTTTCAAATTTGTCATTGTCTTCATTTTATTTACTGGACCTTGTTGTAGCAAATATATAGAAAACACCCTTCACAATGCCATGCATACCCAAAGGATTTTGTACAGTAATTTCACCCTTTTCCACTAAGGAGTTTCGTCAAACAGTTGTCCTGTGATTGCTGTATGTTGTTTTCTTTTAATGTTTTCTCTTTTGAATGATGATGTAAAGCCGTAAAGACTCAAAACAACTTGCAATGGGAAGGAGATGCAAAAACACAATTTTCTGACTTCCCAAATGAAATAATGACTGAAAATGCATATAATTGTTCAGTTACAGCAGTGAGACATTTAGGCAAACACTTGGTAAGCATACTCCAACTCGTCTGAAATACTATTGATATTCAAATTAAAGATTTGAATATAGAAATGTTCTTTATTGCTGTTTACAATCAGATTTCACCATTCAATAGTTCACATGAGTTTGGAAACATACATACCAAATTCACTTTCAGCTATGGCTGCCTTCATATATAAATCTCCAAATGAAGCTTTACGATTTGCTGAGAATATTGACCTGAATATAATTTCCTTGTGAATGCAGGTGCTACTCAATTATGTAGTCTAAATAGATATAGCAGGTATTGGTCTGATTTGGCACTTTGTAGACAATAGTTAAAGCTCCCAATAGGCTGACAGTAATTGTAATAGTCATCTATTCTGAGTAGCAACATCATTCAAAACTGCAAACCATATGAGTGCTCTCCTTTAGATTCCATGATTCTTTGAATTTCCCTTATATGATATCGAATAAAGACAAATGCTGACCTGGGGCTTTTGTCTTAAGCTCAGATTTTGGAAATTGCAAAGAGTATATTATTTATGAAAATAAACCCTTTCATACAATACCTCCAATCTTGTCCTCAGACTTCTACAAATCTGTCACTTTCAATCCTAAAAAAATACCTCACAAGCTAGGGATGATTTTTAGCTCTGATACCATTGTAATATCCCTTATGGATATTTACCCCAATTTTCCAAATGTTCCACAAAAAATTTAAACAAACAGTTTGCATGAACTAATTTCTATTCATCCAATAACTTGCAAGCAAATTTCAATGTAAAACATATTATAATAGTTTTGGAACAAGGATCTGGAATTACATATGAATTTTGCTTTCCAATCTTTAGTATAATAACAACAGAAATATCCAATCGTAACCACATAACTTACAGTCAGATTGGACAACCAGAAGTATGAATTTGAAGCACAAAGTGAGACACCTGAATAATATCTCCAACAGACAATGGGTTTCCGTCCACTGCCTCCAAGCTCGAGGGTTTCCGTCCCCAAACCTGCTCCAGAATCCTCCAAGAGAAAATAATAACCAAACATAAACCAAGCATATCCAAATTAGAGCACTTTTCACTCTTTTATACTTTTTCAACTGGGAGTTTCTAAAATCCTCTTGCATATGGGATAAAACATGAGAGGGAAAATAAATTATGATTCTCTTTAATTCTTTTCTCAACATCACCCTTAAAGTCCCCTCTTTTAAAACAACATTAAGTTGTGCGTAGGCACCAAGGTCCAAGATTAAATAACAATGTTTAATTTACGGACTTTAAAATAGAGGCCAAGATAATGTCAAAAACTAATGATCTATAGCTCGTCGGAAAGCCCTCGACGAGATGAATCCAACCCCACTTGGAAAATCCTGAACCGACACTATTCCCGAACTTACTAAAAATAGTAACGGCCAAGAGCAAACAGAGCCAACTCTGAAGGTGCCAACTAGATCCACTGAACTCAAACCACACCACTGACAAACTAACCACAGTTCCCTAACCAAACTGCTAGTCCATGGGAACCCAATGATGGACTAACCATGTATCTAGAAGGGGACATTACACAAACGCCCTGGATTGACTTGCAACAAAAATTGCCTAGGCCAAAAATCCTCAATATTCCTTAAAAGCCTTGGTTAGCCTACGCAACCAAAGAGAAATAGGCTAACAACAAAATTATACAATGCGCACTAGAAAAGGGGACATTACACTTAAATTGAACTGAAGATTGTTTTTATCCTCCCAATCATTTGTCAATCTAGACATCTTGCTATAATCATCGACTTATAGAAGGAACGTAACAGTGTGTTGTTTTTATGTGTAGGATCTACAGGGGGTAGAGGAAGACTAGATAATCAAACATCTCAAACCCCATCACCTAGACTGTTTTAAGCCCTTTTGCAATACCACAAATCGCGAACCTGCGGTTTTGTCCTGGTAGTTACGACTTTGTCACTTGCAGTCACGACTTTGTAGATACCTAGTCAAAGAAGTAGCGTAGGATATTTAGCTGGCATTAAACTCAAGTTTTAGTGGCTATAGGCTCTGTGCAGGGTAGGCATTTTTCTGTTTAGTAGGCATAGGCCTACATTTATAAAAAAATTGTCATAAAATTGTAGATATCTTTGCTCTATATTTATTTGCCCTGTAAATCAAATCTGATAAATTAGTTACCTTAATTAGCACTTGGTATATATATTTTTAATTTTGCTATTATCTCAATATCACAGATTGTGTTATTTCGATAGTTGTGATTTTGTTAGTTTAAGTAGCGATTTTGTTTGACAGTCATGGTTTTGTCAGATAACCACAACAATTTCTAACCTTTTGCAAAGTCGCGACTTGCGACTTGTGATTTTGTTTTCTAGTTGCGATTTTGTGCATTCTGGTTGTGGTTTTGCTCTGTGCATTTGTGGTTTTGCAGGGAATTGTGGTTTTGTAAAAACTTAAATTACTAACCCTTTTTGGTGCGGGATCATTTAAGATTTAGGCACCCCAATTGGATTTCTAACCTTTGTGCTTGCAAGGGGGGTGCTTTTACTGTATTGTTCTAGTTTTCATTATATTTTCATAGTTTTTATTGCATAAATCGTTCCTTGTATATACTTGCTTGTGTGTGTGTGTGTGTTAACTTGTAAATAATCGTTGTATCCTACCCCTCACGTAGGTAATTAATCAGTTAATTAATCATATTGTGTTTTGCTTGTTTGTTATCCCTCCTCCAGGATAACACGTGATGTGGAATTCATTCGTACGCACGGGCTTAGTATATAGGGGTTGGTGATGTGGATTTCATCACCACACACTAACCAAACTCCGTGTTTCAACGGAGTCTAAAAATCAGGAGAGTTGTCGTTGCACGTTTAAGCGGATTCTCCATAAAGGTTTCTATGGAGTGAGGGGCGATTAGGGTCCAAGATACAGGATGGTCAGACATCATCCTATACGGACTCGGACCCCAACATATTTTCATGTATATAGGGGATGCACCTAGAACCTTTTGTGTATACCTAGATTAGGAGCCTTTGACCGTAACAGGTGTACTGTTGTAAGAGTTAGTATCAGCTCCGAAATAGCCATCGAGTGCGAGTGGGGTTGAGAGGGTTCGATTGATACTGTAACAGGTCACCGGCCTACAACCTTACTCGTGACGCCGTTGAATGGTGCGGGCATCGGGTTACACACCCATAACAGTTGACTAATTTAGGATCATACTTGTGTGTGTTGTGACAAAACCCGTATTGATTGTGATCTGAGTCAACCATACCTATATTTTGTGTGATACCTTAGAAACCTCTAGGTTAACGCCCATAAATATATATCATTTGATCATCATCTTCATATCATTCACCTATATATTGGTCATTCACCTACATTCACCATTTCTCTTCCACACCCAACATCCACTTCAATCCTATACCTTACCCCTTCTATATCCATTTCATATCACCTTTGACCACTATCTTTTCTATCCATATTCATCCTATCATACTTACCCCATATTATCCCTCTTCCACATCTACTATCTACTATCCACCCCATTTATACCCATCCTACAACACTTTCTTATAGTAGTTACCTTCTTGTATTTACCTTGTACCTATCTTGTACAAACATCCTTGTCATATCTTGTCTTCCTTGACCTACCATTTCATACCTACCATATACCTACCCCATATCCATTCCATACCATACCATCTTGTATATAACTTATCTCTTGTATCCAAACCATCCACCCCTCCAAAGCACTATCTATAGTTCCTATCCATCCTATCTTATTCCATATAGTATCTATACCCTTCACATCTTCTATTAGCCTCTAGCTACTATCTACCATATCAAAACACATTGTCAATATCATCCTCCCTCCCACATAATTCTTTGGTGATTCATTTCTTTAACCTCCATTTGTGCATAATTCATCTTGAGTGGTCGTCATTCTTGTCCAGTCCTAAAATCACCAAGTATTCTACCCACCTAATACACATCCAATTTTTCACTCCTCTCTCATCCTCAACCTATCTCATTCCCTTTGGATACTAGATTTCATCTTGAAATCAAGATTCTAGTGCTCATTCGTCTTCTTTGGATTATCATTTGTCACTTAGACTTTGGATTATCAATACACAGTCTTATAGGATTCTAATCTAGCACCCATCACTTATCTTTGTCCTTATCAGTTATCTTTGTTATTTAGCACCCATCAAATTGTCTCTTTGCTAGTGACAAGGTATTTGATCCCATCACTTTTCTTCATCCTTGGTAGATTAGCCTGTTATGAGACTTTGTCTTTTGGTAATTCTTGTTCCCCTCATCATTTTCTTTTGACCACTAGTGGCTTTTGATTGCTAGATGGAGGAAGTATTTGAAGATTTCCATATCATCTATCACATTTCATCACATCCCTCTTTCATAATGGTTATCCATACCCGAGCCCAACTTATGATTAGACAAGCCTCCAACCAAGATAATCAACCATTGGGGTATATAATTGATCCAGCTCGGGAACATGATGAAACTCATAGTGATATGCACACACCTTGGGAAGAGGATGAAAGGTTTAATCGCCTCCATAATGATGAAGTTCGTAACTTAATAGACCGTTATTTATATGAGAATCGTGACCATGTCCTAGCCCGTGCCATAGAAATAGGGGGCACGTTACCTTCCACTTTTGACCGTACCCTCTTACACAATCTAGTCCGCCCCCGATCACGACCAAACATGCCATGTCAACATGTCAATTATATACCTCAAGAAGGTGTGGACCATGAATTTGTTGAAGAACGCCCACTACCCCTTCATAATAACCGCATTGAAGCTAATCGGAGACAAGCTGTCATAGAAGATTGCTTAGACCAATTAACACAACAAACAACGTTCTACTCCGTAATCAACGTCCATCATCCCCTCGACAAAACAATCCAAATAATAATGCAAATAATAACACCATCAATAATGCGAACAACACTCATAGCATCCATAATACCCATAGTACCCATATCCCTCAAGGCAGCCAAAATTAAACTACCAATCCTCTTGGGAATCCTACCTTTGCTCAGGATTGGAGAGCGATGAAAGAGACCCTTCAATAGATAGAAGCCCTCAAATACAAGTATGAAGACTTTTGTTCCTCACCCTTGGACATGAGTGTTTTACAAATACCCTTTCCCTCACACTTTGAAGTACCTAAATTTGAGAAATATAGAGGGAAAGGAGATCCTAGAGATAATGTCCAAGGATTTTATGTGGCTTGCCATGAGGTGGCTTACAAAGATGCTTATTTGTTAAGACTCTTTCCTAAAAGTCTCATAGGATCCGCTTTGGAATGGTTTATGTATTTGCCTAAAGGGTTGATATCTAGCTTTGGAGAGCTAATAAAACAGTTTGTTAGATATTTCTCATTTAATATTGAGCATGATATCTCCATAATTGACCTCTATAATACCAAACAACAAGTGGTGAAAGTCTAGCAAACTTCTTACAAAGATGACAAAGTTTGACAAGCCACTTGAGGTGTACCGTACCTGAGAAAGAATTGGCCAAGATTTTTGTAGATAATCTCAATGCTGAACTCAAGTATCAATTAAAATTGTAGTGTGCCAAAACCTTGGATGAGATCATAGAGAAAGGAATGCAAATCAAAAAGGCCTTCATTGAAAAGGGACTATCAAGTTATACTCTCGGAATGAGCACACCCAAAATCAAAATAATTCTTTTTTAGGAAAATCCAAAGTCTTCAACAAGAACAAGAATGTCGTGGGTGATAAGGTAACTGATTCTAAGAAACATGTACAAATAGTTAAGAAGAAAAGCCCTGCACAACAACCGAATGTCTCTTCCATCCGAGTACAACAAGGCAAGCCAAAGCCTCGTACAGGGAAAAGACCACTCACAAGCTTGGGAGTCCCAATTGAAATAGTCTTAGAACAATTGATAGCTGCCAATATGATCATCTTGTCTGAAGTCAGACCTGTTGATGATCGTCAGTGAAACCCTGATTGGTATCATGAGGATGAGTTTTGTAAGTATCATAGGGTCAAAGGGCATGATACAGAAAGGTGTATGCAACTGAAACGTTAGATCCAAGTTTAATTGAGAGGGGTGACATTGAAATTGAAGGAGAGGCTCCCCCAAGTCAATCAACAAATGGACAACTCGGCATCTACAAGGATCCACTCCCTAAGCATGACCAAAGGAATCAGAGACCACAAAGAGACCCGAGTCAGGCCTCTTCATTCAACCGTAGTGACTACCACAATGTCCCTTACCATTACATGAACACCATCAAAATCTGCAACATCCAAGAACCCAGTGCATCCTCATCCCCCATCCAAAAGATTAATCGGGCCACTGCTGATTGCGTCGCTACTACCAGGGGCAATAAGATAATAGTTCCCATGGCACCCCCTAAAGACCCGTCCACTTCATCTGCTACCCAAAAGGGGAATGTTCTTAAAATGGCTTCAAGCTCTTCTGATAAATCCTATGACATCATTCAGCAACTTGAGAAAACTCCAGCTCAACTATCTTTAATGGAGCTTCTTAAAACATCAACTTTACACCGTGAGATATTAAATCAAGTACTGAATGGTCTAAAAGTCCTTAGTGAATTGATACAAATCAGTTTCAAGCACTAGTAGCACACTTTTCCCCTTCACAGCAAATCACTTTTGGTGCCCGGGATATGCCTCCCATGGCCCACACCATAATTACCTCCTATACATTGAAGTAACCATCTCCCACTATTGTGTTTCCCGGCTTCTCATAGACGGAGGATCAACGCTAAATTTATGTAACCTGGGCTTTTTGAAAAAATTGGGATATTCAGAAGCCTCACTTGGGCCCACCTTGATAATGATCAAGGTTTATGGGGACAATGAAAGGCCATTAGCTGGGACCGTTTAGCTTCCCATTACTGTGGGACCCATAGTACATTGAACACTAGTTCATGTTGTGGATGTGGATTTGCCTTATAACATGTTATTTGGAAGACCATGGATTCATGAGATGCAAGTTGTTGCATCCACTCTACATCAGTGCTTAAAATTCCCTCACTCTGCAATTGAGGTCACTGTTGTCAACCTGGAGCTGCAACCTGAATCGAAGACATGCTGAAATGGCCAATCCTCTCTCCGGTTGAAACAATGGGATCTTCTCACGAGGGTGGGTGCCTCAATGGTGAGAAGAACCTCCTGAGAAGGCTAGTTCTTGTAAGATGTATCAATGGATCTCTACTATGTGCTGCGAATCTACCATGGAAAAGAGAGAAAGAAACTTGAAAGGGAAATCCTACCTAATGACGGTGATACATCAAAATATTGATCCACTATACTTGGAACCTTGAACACTGAATCAAACAAGGAAAAAATAAGACCTTTGATTTCAATTGATCACTATGCATAAATATTTCATGAAAATGTTCAATCCAATGACCAAAACATGAGGAAAAACGATGGAGAGAGGTCTAATACAAGACACTTTGCAGCCACCTAACATCCACTTACAACTTCAACAAAAGACATATAGAACACTGAACATGACCTACATAATATGATGAACTAGCAGCTAGGTACGAATCAGAATTTGGGAAGGGAGAGAAATATACCACATATGCAAATTGCTGAATGAATGTACACTATGCCAACACTTGAAATCTGAAAGTACAATCCTTCTATTGATTGAAGATGTTACACAACTCACCAATGGCAGAGTCTGGTCTTACCAAGAGAGGGATACAATTCAAGGCTGAAAAGCCAACTTATATGGAAAAGTCAACTTATATGGAAAAGTATACAACAGTCAAGAGATTGGCACTGAAAATAGAAGAGGTCAACTCAGTCCAACTTGTGTTATTTCAGCCTTCAAATAAAATCTATTTTTGTCTTATGCCTTGCATGAAAGCTCTCTGGCATTGAAAATGGACGGTGGGCCCAAGTTGCATGATGCTACGCTAATCGAGATCTTTAGAACTCCTCTTGAGTTGATGGAATGTTTAAAAGCTTTCCTTTGCATGAAATCAATGCAAATGCCAAATTAAGAATTATGTTTGAACCATCAGAATGTTTTGAGCTTTTGAGACAAGCGAGAGTGCGTGCATGGAATCTCTTGCTGTTTGAAACATTCAACGCTTTGCCTGTTCATCATGCAAGACGATTCTATTTTTAGAACTGAAGCGTGCTTGCTTTCTTAAACGCATTTACTTCGTTGGAGTCACTTCATGTTAGTTTGTGCATGATCTTTGTTTATCCTGCCTTTGTCTTTGTTCTGCGTTTGTTTTATTCGTTGTTCAAGCTTATGTCCATATTCAGTTCTGCTTTAATCTTTGCTCATGCATTTATTTCTGCATTTGTCTTTCTTCTTGTTCAGTTCTGGCTCAGTCCTGTTTGTGCTTACGTCTCTATTCATGCTATTTATCATGCTCAGTTCACTTCATGTTTTTTCTGGTTTTTCCTGTGTTCTGCTTTAATTCAGGATTCAGGGTTTATTTTGGTTTTCGTTCTTCGGACAAAATGTCCGAAGGACTTTCTGTCTTTTCTCTTTCTCTTTCTCTTTGCTTATGCCCTTGTCTTTTCTATCAGGCTTTTGAGACTGTCCTTATTCCTTTGGACTTTTTGTCCAAAGGAATTCCTTTGGACAAAAAGTTTGAAGGAATTCGTTTCTTTGCCAATTTCCCCAAATTTATTCCTTTAGGCTCCTTATATCTTGCCTGTCTTGTCTATTTTCCCCGGGTTTATTTATTCTCTTGAATTTCTTCAGACTTTTTGTCCAAAGGAATTCCTCCTTTGGTAAAAAGTCTGAAGGAATTCGTTTCTTTGCCAATTTCCCCAAATTTATTCCTTTAGGCTCCTTATATCTTGCCTTTGTCTTGTCTATTTTCCCCGGGTTTATTTATTCTCCCGAATTTCTTCGGACTTTTTGTCCAAAGGAATTCTTTCGGACAAAAAGTCTGAAGGAATTTGTCTCCTTTGGCTATTGTTTCATGCCCTTTGGGAACTTTTGAAGGGTCCACTATTTATGTCTCTGCCTCCGCAAGGGCTTCTGTCTCTCCTCTGTGCCCTTTAGAATTTTTGAAGGGTCCTCCCACCGACCAAGTGCCCTCAGCAAGGGCAGGTGTCCTTCGGAACTTGTGAAAAGGTTCTTCGGAATTTTGCCAAGGTCTGCTTCGTGCTTGAAGTGTCCCCCGCAAGGGCACATACCCTTCGGGGAAATTGTAAATGTCCCTATGTGACATCCAGATGTCCTCCGAAAGGGCTTTTGTCTTCCAGGAGTGCCCTTCGGGGAAATTGCAAAGGTCCACTTCACCGACCAAGTGCCCTCCGCAATGGCAGGTGTCCTTCGGAAGTGGCTTTTCGGAAGAATTGAAGGGGACCCGAGCTTTTTGTAAGTCACCTGGGCTTTTTGTAGGGCACCCGAGCTTTTTGTAAGGCACTCGGGCTTTTTGTAAGGCACCCGGGTTTTTTTAAAAAGTCCTTATTCCTTCGGACGTTGGTCTTGTCTTCTCAACTATGCTCTTCCTCTTTTCTTTCGGACAAAAAACCCGAAAAAAAAGCCTTGAAAGACTGCCACTTAGTCATTTTTTCGGACTTTTTGTCAGTCCTTTGAGAGCTCTTTCTCTTAGACAAAATGTCCGAAGAAATAGTCCACCTCGTATACCCGAAAAATTCCTTGGGAAGACAAAACAAATGAACTTACAGCTTGAATATCTTGGCTGTATTTGCATGTTTCACTGTAATCAAGCAAGCTCCTTGGAAACCTCTGCATGACTAAACTGCACCTGGTTGTAGATGGCCACTTGGGTGGCTGTAAATGCTCATTTGAGGACTCCAAAACTGATTCACAAGACAAATTTGGCACCATAGCAAAGTTCCGAAGTGTAGGGGTGACAATTTTGTCCTGTGGGGGCAAAAATGTCAACATTTTTGGCGATTCTGCTGGGAAGCATGCCTGCTATGCTAGAGAACTGAGGCCATATAAATGCTATTCGAATTCCCAAATGGTGAACCTGATTTTTGACTGAAAATATCCTCCTGGCCTTTGCTGAAGTAATCTTTCTCCCTCAAAAAGGAAGGGAAAACACGAAAGCAGGAAAACTAACTAAGAAACAAATAAGTAAACAAGCACTTATCGAACAAAACTGAAGCAAACTACTGTGCTTGAACAGCACTTGGAGGAAAACAAAAACAACTATGTACATAGAGCTTTGCTCTTCAATAGCAATGTTTCAGATGTATCCCATTGACTGGGATTGATAGCTCTTGGCCGTCCATCTTGGCAAGTTGGAAGGCGTTGTGGGATTTGCAGTGGGAGATCGTGTATGGGCCACTTCAAAGGGAATCAAACTTTGTGTGCCTTTCTGGTTTGACTCGATCCTCATCCCACTTAAGGACCAAATCTTCTTCATTGAAGCTTCGTGAGGAATCTCCTTTGTCAAATGTTCTTTTCACCTGTCCCTGATGACTTTTCATGGCTAGTATGGCTTGATTTCTTGTCTCTTTCAACTCCATAAGCTCTACATACCTGATCTCCATAGGCTCATTCTCGAACAACTCAAGTTGATGCATTAGTTCCAACGTTGGAAACTCGAGAGAAATAGGTAACCTTGCTTCCTTACCATAGACTAGCTTGTAGGGAGAGTTGGCTATTGACCTCTTGTAGGTGATCCTATCTGTTCATAGAGCTGATTTCAACTTGAGATGCCATGACCTCTGATTGTCTTCAATAGTCCTTCATATAATCCTTAAGAGGTTCTTGTTTGTAGATTCGGCAAGGCCATTTCCTTGTGGATAATAGTTTGGTAAAGTGCTGAGATAAATTCCATGTTGGACAGCCCATTGGTTGATCCTAGATCTCATAAAAGCCATTGCATTGTCAGAAATAATGGTCGAAGCAACTCCAAACCTAGTAAGCAAACCTTCATAGAAATCAAGAACGCTAGTTTCGTTTGCTTCTTTCAATGCAATTGCTTCCATCCAACGTGTGAAGTAATCTGTAGCTATTAGAATCCACTTATGCCCTGAACTCGAAGAAGGATTAATGAGACCAATAAAGTCCAATCTCCACTGGAGAAAAGGTTGATCCACTGCAATTGGTTGAAGGGGTAGGGCTGCAAGTTTAACTTTTCCTACAAACATAGCGCATTGTTTGCACTTCCTAACCCATGTATGGCAATTGCCAAATATAATAGGCCAATAGTACCCACCTCTCATGATTTAAGTGTTGTAGTTCTTGCGAAAAAGTGTCCTCCACCAAGTCCATCATGAAATTCTTCAAGTAATCTTTGAGTTTGGCTTGGTTCTACACACCTTAGTAACATTCCATTAATATCCTTTTTGAACAAAATACCATCAACGAGCAAGAATGGAATTGATTGCAATCTGAAATACCTTCTTTTTGAAGCACTTAGGTGAGAAGGGTAAAAACCATTTTGCAGATAGCTTACCAAATCACAAAACCAACTGGAAGGTGAGGTGTGAACAACAACAATCTCTTCATCATTTGACACTAAAACAACTTCATTAGTTTCTTGAAAGTCTTGAGTGTTGACATTTTTGTCCCCCACAGGCCAAAATTGTCAACCTTACTATTCGGAAGATGGTTTTATGGTACCAGTTTGTCTTGTAAATCAGTTTTTTTTTGGGTCCTTAAATAGACACCTATAGCCATGTAAATTGGTAAAGAGACACTTACATCACGTTCAAAGGCCATATCCCTTATTTAAAATGTCACATATAGTCTTAAAGCTCCAGCCCTGTAGAAGGAACAACTTTGTGAGGTGTATAGGAGCCAATGAAGAATTGATAGCTACAACCATCCTTGAAGTTAACCTACAGGGCTGTAGGTTCACTTTCAATGAAAGCACGGGATCAAAGGCAATATCATGCAAGTTTAGTTTGTTGGATTTTTTCCCAAGTGGTTCAACAAAAAGACGTGGTTGGATTTATGGTACAAGCTCTATTGGTGGAGTGGTTCCAGTACTTAGCCCCAAGGCTCATAAATTGGCTCGATACATGTGGGCATTTTTCGATAAAAATACTATTTACCGTGCTCTTGATTCTCTAAAACCTTCACATAAAACATGGGATGATCTACTTAAGGATGTTACAGGTGCCCTGGGTTGCGACTGAAGATACATATTTTCTACTTGTTGAGACATACTGCATATCTGGACTGTTTGAAAAGGCAGAGGTTGTTTTGCATGCGATGTGCAAACATGGTTATTCTTCTAGGGATACTGCATACAATACATTAATTAATGCCTTAGGCAAGGTTAGAAATATGCACAAAGCAAATCCAAGACCAAAGGGAATCTGCAGATAACAAAAGATTATTCGAAAGAATTAGGCTAAGGGGTTGAAACAAGATAATAGACCAAATATAGATAAGATTATTAGAGAATAGAATCTCGCCAAAAATAGACAAGCCACGAACAGGCCAGACCAAAATAAGAGAAAATACATGCAAGCAAAGGCTATTTTTGGTTGACTGGTTAAAGCTTTAGTTCACTGGTTGTTGAAGTCAAGCTCATCTCCGGGTCAAACTCGTGCTTTCAAACGTTCCAACTCAGCTTCCAACGTTTCAATTCGAGTTCTAATTTTTACATGGCATGGATTTCATGCATGCTCTTGTTTATCTTGTGCTTTCAAACGATCAAACGGATCAAGAGGAAGTCCATACTTGGAGGTGGGCGTAGCATTTTGCATGGTAAGAGTTTGACTTTCAACAAACCCATCGTCCATTTCCTCTAATGCCAGGGAGCTTCATGCAAGACAAATAGATTTTTTGTGAATGTTGAGTTGGACGGATTTAGACTCTCTCCTATATTTCAAATGCCAACTCTTGGTTGTAATTTTCTATATAAATTGGCTTTTCAGCCTTGAATGGTATCCTTCTCTTGGTAAGACTAGACTCTGCCATTGGTGAGTTGTGTAACCTCTTCAATCAATAGAAGAATTGTACTTTCAGATTTCAAATGTTGGCATAGTGTACATTCATTCATCATTTTGCATACGTGGTAGATTTCTCTCCCTTCCCAAATTCTGATTCATACCTAGTTGCTAGCTCATCATGTTATGCAGATTATGTTCAGTGTTCTATATGTCTTTTGCTGAAGCTGTAAGTGGATGTTAGGTGGCTGTAAAGTGTCTTGTATTAGACCTCTCTCCATCGTTTTCCCTCATGTTTTGGTCATTGAATCGAACCTTCTCATGAAATATTTATGCATAGTGATCAATTGAAATCAAAGCTCTTCTTTTTCCCTTGTTTGATTCAGTGTTCAAGGTTCCAAGTAGAGTGGATCAATATTTTGTTGTATTACCGTCATTAGGTAGGATTTCCCTTTCAAGTTTCTTTCTCCCTTTTCAATAGTAGATTCGTAGCACATAGTAGATATCCATTGATACATCTTATAGGAACCAACTTTCTCTAGAGGTTCTTCTCACCATTGAGGCACCCACCCTCGTGAGAAGATCCCATTGTTTCAATCGGAGAGAGGATTGGCCATTTCAGCACGTCTTCGATTCAGGGTGCAACTCGAGGTTGACAACACTGAGCTAGATGCTCACAAAGTCCTATGCCTCTAACCAACTTTGTAACTTTAATTTCTACGTCATATTCCATTACCTTGGTTATCCAACCAGCCCTCTTCTCATTTGTCTTTGTTCAGAAGAAATTCTTTGATGCTTGGATGAGCAACCATTAGATGTATTTTATTATTAGACAAGTGCCTAAATTTCTTCAGATATCTTATAACTGAAAGAACATGATTTTCAACAAAAGAATACCTTGTCTCATACTCCTCAAAGCCTTGGCTGTAGAAAGCTATTAGTTGTTCCAAATCTTCATGATTCTGCTGCATAAGAATGCCGGAAATGGTGTCCACATTAGCATACATATACAGAATGAAATCTTTTGTAAAATCTAGATTTAAAAGTGTAGGAGCACTTGCTATGGCTTTCTTAACATCTTCAAACCCTGTTATTCCCTCCTTGGACCAGTTGAAGTTTTGATTTTTCTTTAACATGGTTGTAAGTGGTTTGGCTACAGTAGCGAAATCTGAAATGTATCTCCTTATAAAATTGATTTTTCCAAAGGAACTTTGCAAAGCCTTTTTGCTCTTAGGCAAGGAGAGTGCAAGAATGGATTGAATCCTTTCAGAATCTATGTTTAAACTATGCTTTGAAACAACATGTCCAAGAAGCTTACTTTGATGAACTAAAAATACACATTTTTTGGGATTTAGAGATATCCCAAACTGCCTACACCTTTCAAAAACTTGCTTGAGATGAACTATGTGATCTTCTGCATCTTTTGAAAATATTGTTATATCATCCAAATAAACAAGCGCAAACCTATTAACAAAGCCTTGGAAAGCCATATTCATGGCTCTCTGAAAGGTTGCTCCAGCATTAGACAAACCGAATGGCATCTTTCTGTATGCAAATGTCCTCTACTTAGTCGTGAAGGCTGTCTTGAATTGGTCCTCTTCTTTGACCAAAATTTGATTGTAACCACTATATCCATCCAACAAGGAAAACCTCTCTGACGCTGCAACAAGCTATAAAATTTGTTTCATTGATGGCAATGGATAGTGGTCTTTAAGTGAAGCCCTGTTTAAATCACAGAAATCAACACACTAACGAATCTCACCATTTTTTTTCGTACTGGAACGAGGTTCGCCACCTAAGTTGAGTGCTTGATTGGAAATATAATAGCTGATTCTATGAGTTTGTGAAGCTCAGATTTCATCAAAGGCTTAAGCTTTGGATTGATTGGCCTTTGTCTTTGTCTCACTGGTTTAGTTTTGTCTTCTAACTCAATAGTAAGTTGAGCCAAACTTGGATCAAACCCTTTGAGATCACTATATTGTCATGCGAATATATCAGCAAAACTTGTGCATAAATCAATGAAAGCTTTCTTTTGTGGAGGAGTGCATACCTTGGCATAGTGATCTTCTTTTGTTGACAAGGATGGTTTCTCTTTCCTTAGCTCATCATCTTCACTGAAAATATTCTCAAGAGCGACCAATCTCTTGGGTAGCTTATTAGGTTTCAGCTGTACAATCTGATCACCATACTGCTGTAAGTGTTTCGACTGATTTTTTAAAGAAAACTCAGCCTCTTCCTATGAAAATCTCACAATTTGATTGTCATTTTCAAACACTTGCCAATTTTCTTGGTTATTCGGAATAGAAGGCCTTACAACTACCTTAATATTTGACTGAAAAATGTCTGTAAGAACCCCAAGTTCCCTCTGATTCTGACAACTGACGGTTTATATGTTTTTTTTCTGAGGTTTTTGAATTTTTTTGATGTTTTTGGGTTTTTTGCCAGTTTTTGAAAGAAATGCGGATTTGCATAAAAATGATAAATAAATCCTATAAAATTTACTGAAACTCGAAAAGACTATTTTTTATTAAAATAAAACCCTAGTTGCACGAGTTTACAAAAATTTGCTGTTTGGGTTCAAGAAAAACCTGAACTGTTCGCTGCCCAAAAAAACTGAGTGACTGCTGCCAAAAACCAGGCGCGGTACAGTCCGTACGACGTCGTACGGACGCCGTCCGTACGGTACAGACAGGTACAGTCGGGCTGTTTTTTGCACAGAAAAAACCCTGCGCCCTGCTCTTATGATGTTTGTCCTCTGCTGTAGATGGTACGGCCAGGTACAGGAACGACTGGGTTAAAACCAGCAATTAATGCTGCTGTACGGCCTGTCTTCTGGCTATCTCAACCTCCAAAAATGGGCGCCTAAATGATCCCTGACTGAAAAATGAATAACCCTGATGAAAACCTGTGATGATAACCTCTGAAAATCAATGTCTTCTCCTGAATGAAGAAAACCCCGGCTGCAATAAATCAGGGGTTATTTCACACCCTCTGAATTGCTTCCAATGGAGATGGCACGTTCTCCAATGAAAATGAACTCGAACCCCTGAAGCTTCTAGCTCAGACAAATTTGATCAATTTTCAATTCTCCAAATGACATAATGGCGCTCCTCCCAATGCAGAAGTATATATAACCAAAGAAGTGCGATTTCCTCTATAATAGGACTTTTAATTAAAAAATCGCAATTCTTTAATTATTTTAATATTTTCAACTTAGGCCAAATTTTATAATAATATTAAATTTGGCCCCTTCCTGATGATGGGCGCCCCCTCAACATTAAGACGCTTAAGTTATAATTTTTAATTATAACTTAATATAATAATCTCGTAATATTAATATTTAATTAATACAATTAAATATTAATATTTCCCTCGTTACTCGCCCGATGACCGAATCGTCTGAAGCGGTCATATACTGGAATGATTCCGAATGCTGTCAACCCATATTGCCAAAAATAGCAGGGGTCCCACACTGACCACCAAGAACTGCTAAAAATAGTAACTTCTGCCAAAAGTGTCCGATCGAGCCCAAACGAAAGCCAACTGATCAAACTCTGCCAATCTGAAGCATGTGCCAAGCTCCCAGGTGACCCTCTATCCAAACGATCAGCCTACGAGGGTCGTATGATAGGCTAATCCTGTGCTCCGAGAGATGTCACTGAGAAGGGGACATGACAGTCCGCCCCTCCTGAAATTGCTTGTCCTCAAGCAATCTCAATGCCGGATGCTGTAGAATATCCTCACTCTCGCATGTCGCATCCTCAACAGGCAAATCTCTCCATTTCACCAGATATTCCCTGATAGTCCTCCTACGCAACTATCTCTCCCTATACTCCAGGATGGACTCAGGTACTAAAATCAACTTTCCCTCGTCATCTAAGGGAGGTAGAACTGCAGACGGTACCACACGATGACCCAACGCCTTCTTGAGGCGTGATACATGAAAAACGTTGTGTACCCTGCTCTCTGCTGGAAGCTCAAGCTCGTAAGCCACCTCGCCAACTCTCCTCAGGATCCTGAAAGGTCCGTAATAGCGCGGCTTGAGCTTCTCTGACCCACTCTTCCTAAGAGTGGACTGACGGTAGGGCTGCAGCATGAGGTAAACCATGTCACCCACCTCGAAATGCCTCTCTGTCCTCTTCTGATCTGCATACTGTCTCTGTTGATTTTGTGCCTTAGCTATATTTTACTTGAGAGCCCTCACAGTGTCCTGACTCTCCTGCAACCAACCTCCTGCACTCGGCACTCTATTGTCGCTCAGTAGCAAATCAAGGAAACTCGGCGCCTCATACCCGTACAATGCCATAAAGGGTGACATCTGAATGGTCATATGGAATGTCGAGTTATAGCAATACTCACACAAATATATCCATTTGACCCACGCCTTCTGCTGCCCTGCTATGTAGTTTCGGAGATATCCTTCCACCCACTTGTTCACAATCTCTGTCTGCCCATCAGTCTGCGGGTGGTAGCTAGTGCTCGGAGTGAGCTCGGTCCCACAAAGTCTGAAAACCTCCTGCCAGAAGTTACTCAGGAACCGACTATCTCTGTCGCTCACGATACTCCGAGGCAACCCATGAAGTCTGAATACCTCGCGAAAGAAAACCTCTGCTACTTGCGTAGCTGTGTAAGTCGTGGTGATCGGAAAGAAGTGGGCATACTTCGTAAGCCGATCCACAACTACATAAATGCAATCACGTCCTTGGGCTTTAGGCAAGCCCGTGATAAAATCCATCGACAGGATTTCCCACTTCCTGTCAGGAATCGGAAGTGGCTGCAACAAACCTGCGGAGTACGTGTTCTCTTGCTTGTTCTGCTGACAAACAGGGCACTCACGCACATACTGAAGAACATCTGTCTTGAGTCCTTTCCAAGTGAATCTCTCTCGAATCTGCCTGTATGTTTTGAAATATCCAGGATGTCCTGCTGTAGGCGTGTCATGAAAGGCTCGCATAACAATGTTCTTCACCTCTGACCCTGGGATCAAATATATCCTGTGCTTGTAAATGATCAAATCATTCACAAGTGTATACCTGGTATCAACTGCTGATCCCTCAACAATGCTGGAGGCCCAACTGTCCTTGGCATACTCTGCCACTATCATATGCCTCCAATCCTCTGAAATATGAACCATAGTGCTCAAGTACGGCTTACGTGAAAGTGCATCAGCCACTACGTTCTGTGTACCTTTGATATATGAGATATCAAAGTCATAAGCCTGCAACTTACTGACCCACTTCTGCTGCCTATCATTGAGATCTCGCTGCCCTAAGAAGTGTCTCAAGCTATTATGATCAGTTTTAATGCAAAATTTGCTGCCGACAAGATACTGTCGAAATTTTGCTAAGGCATGCATGATTGCGAGCATCTCCTTATCATATATACTATACAATCTCTCGGGTCCTCTGAGCTTGCGGCTCTCATACACAATCGGGTGCTTGTCCTGCATAAGCACCGCACCAATGCCCTCACCTGATGCATCGCATTGAAGCTCGAACGGCTTCGTAAAGTCGGGTAGTGCTAGAACAGGGCATGTAGTCATCAACTCCTTGAACTTCATAAAACACTCCTGTGCCTCTGAAGTCCAAACAAAAGCCCCCTTCTTCAATAGATCTGTCATCGGGGCAGCATGTCATGAATACCCATTCACGAATCTGCGGTAGAACCCACATAAACCGAGAAACCCTCTCAACTGTGTCAGGTTCGCCGGTGTAGGCCAGTCAACAATGGCGCGGATCTTTTCAGGATCCATGCGCACTCCATCTGCACTAATGATGTGACCGAGATATAACAATTCGGTCATCCCTATGTCGCACTTGGATTCCTTGGCGTACAAGGACTCCCTCTCCAAGATACTCAACACTGTCTCCAAATGAGCTAAGTGCTCCTGCCAAGCCCTGCTATATATAAGGATGTCATCGAAAAAGACCAACACAAACCTCCTCAGCAATGAATGAAAAACCCGGTTCATCGTAGACTGAAAAGTCGCTGGTGCGTTAGTGAGTCCAAATGGCATCACTACGAACTCGAAGTGCCCACAATGGCATCGGAAGGCAGTCTTCTCTATGTCCTGCTCTCGGACCCTGATCTGATGATATCCCGACCGTAAATCAATCTTAGTGAAGTAACATGACCCATGGAGCTCGTCAATAAGCTCGTCAATCCTCGGTATCGGGTATCTATTCTTAATTGTCCTCTTATTCAGGACCCTGTAATCAATGCACATGCGTAATGTCCCATCCTTCTTCTTCACCAACACAACCGAAGAAGCAAATGGTGACTTGCTAGGCCGAATGTGACCCATAGCAAGTAACTCCTTTATTGTCTTTTCTATCTCATCCTTCAATCTTTTAGGATGCCTGTAAGGAGTTATCATGACGGGTTTCGCACCCTCCTCAAGCTCAATGATGTGCTCTATGCCCCTGTCTGGAGGTCTACTTGGCGGAATATCACTGAACACCTTGTCATGCCTGACTCTCAACTCCTGTATATCCGGATGATAATCTATCTTTTGCTGTCCCTCCTGTATAGGTGCTAAATGACACTCGGCAGCCCACTCTACCATGTCGTGACGCATAAGCCGCTCCATCCGGCGGAAGGAAATTGTTTTGATGTTGCTGTCCCGAATTGCCTTAAGTATGTGTGTCTTTCCGTTAAGATCAAAACGGATCTCCATGTCCTTGAGACGAAGTGTGACCTCATCCAATGAATGTAACCACTTCATCCCCAAGACCAAATCAATGTCCCCCATATTAACAACATAGTAATCTGCCTTGAACTCATATTTGTTCAAGCATAAAGGGAGATCCTTAATCATGCGTTCACATTTCAAAGTGTACCCATCGGCCACTTTGACTCTTATGCCCTCGAACTCCTCAGTGATGAGTCCACGTTTCTCAACAAATCTAGCATCTATGAAATTATGCGTGGCTCCTGTATCAAGTAGGGTAATGACCCTCTGTCCTGCCAACACTCCACGAATCCGGAAAGAACCCTCCTGCTGGATACTAGATAAACGGGCCTCCTGTACCTGAAGCTCGGGCTCCGTCTCAACTCTATTCTCTGGAGCCTCTGGCTCTGAACTCTCTGAACTCTCCTGCTGTTCGGAATCCTCTGATTCCGAGTCCTCATAGAACGCCCACATTATACGATTTGCCTTGCCCTTAGGTCTTAGAGGACAATCGTGATTAGCGTCATATGGTCCTTTGCAGTAGAAGCAAAGCTTCTTCCTGCGTAGGTCATTAACGGCCTCATGATCCAAAGGTGGGGCTGCTGATTTACCTTTGGGATCATTCCTAGAGTTTGATTTTTCTTTGCTAAAATCAGACTTATCCTTATTCCTGTTAAAGCCCTTATTATCCCTGAATGATGAAGAACCTCTGGAGCTGAATTTACTCGATGGTGCTGCTAACTCCATGTTTCGTGCCTTCTTCATCGCCTCCTGTAACGAAGGAGGATCAAAAGCTTTGATCCAACCTCGCAATGGTTCTGACAACCCCTCCATGAAGAGTACTACCAAGCGCCTCTCTGAGATGTTAGGGACCATAACGGATAACTTCTGGAAGTCACCTATGTAGGTCTCTACACTGCCACTCTGCCTCAACTGTGCCAAGTCTCGGAAGTAGGTTTCTGGATCCTTCTTGTCAAAGCGCTCAACCAACCTGTCCACAAACTCCTGGTATGTAGTGATCCTGTCATGTTATAAAGTCACCATACCGTGGTGCCACCAGTCATAAGCAACTCCCTCAAGATGCAAAGTAGCATATCTAATGGCGTCACTCTCAGCGATCGGGCGCAGTGTAAGGAATGTGTCAAGCTTGCTAATCCAAGCTTGTGCAATCATCTTACCACTACCATCGAACGTCGCCAATGTGAGCCGGTTCGTAGCATGTTTTAGATCATTATTCTGCTGACGAGGTCTCCTATCCTGTCGAGATCTGTTATGCTCTCGCCTCTGTGTAATAAAACGGTCAAAAGTGATCATCTCTTTGACCGCAGGCGGTACCAACTCCCATTCTTCATGAGCTGCCATAAGGGTATCAGCGAATAACTCATCATGCTCCTCATCTGGTATAGCCTCGCCGGGCTCCTGTCTCGTGAAAGTGGGCCTAGTAGGCCTATCTGCTGTCCGTGACGCTGCCCTAGTAGCTCTCCGTGACCCTACATCACTCCTGTCATCGTCACGGTTAGGTGACGGTCTCCTCGAAGTACCCAACCTCTGTAGTGCCGCTGCCACCTGCTGCAATACCTCATCGGATCGCCGTTGCCCTGCACGAAGATCTCGAAGTGTATGCATGAACTCTGCACCCTCCTGATCTCTGTCATTATGTCCCGGCCTAGGTATATCTGTTCTGTCAGCCATATTGCCCGACTGCCTGCTCAAACTCTGTTGCCTGTCAATCAGGGTTCGCCTGCGTGTGTAATACCTGGGTGACCCAATCTGATCTGGCTGCATAAGATAGCTAAACCCGTAGGATGGCAGGATTTAGCTCTGATACCACTGTAGGAACCCCAAGTTCCCTCTGATTCTGACAACTGACAGTTTATATGTTTTTTTTCTGAGGTTTTTGAATTTTTTTGATGTTTTTGGGTTTTTTGCCAGTTTTTGAAAGAAATGCGGATTTGCATAAAAATGATAAATAAATCCTATAAAATTTACTGAAACTCGAAAAGACTATTTTTTATTAAAATAAAACCCTAGTTGCATGAGTTTACAAAAAATTGCTGTTTGGGTTCAAGAAAACCCTGAACTGTTCGCTGCCCAAAAAAACTGAGTGACTGCTGCCAAAAATCAGGCGCGGTACAGTCCGTACGGCGCCGTACGGACGCCGTCCGTACGGTACGGACAGGTACAATCGGGCTGTTTTTTGCACAGAAAAAACTCTGCGCCCTGTTCTTATGATGTTTGTCCTCTGCTGTAGATGGTACGGCCAGGTACAGGTACGGCTGGGTTAAAACCAGCAATTAATGCTGCTGTATGCCCTGTCTTCTGGCTATCTCAACCTCCAAAAATGGGCGCCTAAATGATCCCTGACTGAAAAATGAATAACCCTGATGAAAACCTGTGATGATAACCTCTGAAAATCAATGTCTTCTCCTGAATGAAGAAAACCCCGACTGCAATAAATCAGGTGTTATTTCACACCTTCTGAATTGCTTCCAATGGAGATGGCACGTTCTCCAAGGAAAATGAACTCGAACCCCTGAAGCTTCTAGCTCAGACAAATTTGATCAATTTTCAATTCTCCAAATGACATAATGGCGCTCCTCCCAATGCAGAAGTATATATAACCAAAGAAGTGCGATTTCCTCTATAATAGGACTTTTAATTAAAAAATCGCAATTCTTTAATTATTTTAATATTTTCAACTTAGGCCAAATTTTATAATAATATTAAATTTGGCCCCTTCCTGATGATGGGCGCCCCCTCAGCATTAAGACGCTTAAGTTATAATTTTTAATTATAACTTAATATAATAATCTCGTAATATTAATATTTAATTAATGCAATTAAATATTAATATTTCCCTCGTTACTCGCCCGATGACCGAACCGTCTGAAGCGGTCATATACTGGAATGATTCCGAATGCTGTTAACCCATATTGCCAAAAATAGCAGGGGTCCCACACTGACCACCAAGAACTGCTAAAAATAGTAACTTCTGCCAAAAGTGTCCGATCGAGCCCAAACGAAAGCCAACTGATCAAACTCTGCCAATCTGAAGCATGTGCCAAGCTCTCAGGTGACCCTCTATCCAAACGATCAGCCTACGAGGGTCGTATGATAGGCTAATCCTGTGCTCCGAGAGATGTCACTGAGAAGGGGACATGACAATGTCACTTTTTACATCAGTTGGAATATCAAATTGTGCCCCAACAGCAGCCAGCCTATCAACATGTTTATTCCTATCTTTTGGTATTACCTGAATTTTTAAAGCCTGAAAATCTTCAAGTAAATCTCAAACTGTCTGTAAGATTTAAGCAACAGTTTCTTGCATAACCTCTTACTTGGTGGACTACAAGTTCACTATCTCCAAACACTTGCAAACAATTTGCTTTCATCTTCTTAGCCCACTGCAAACCCTGAACTAGTGCTTCATATTCAACAATGTTGTTTGAACAGCCAAACTGAAATTTAATAGAAAAAAATACCTTTGTTTTGTAGGAGAAATTAACATCATTCCATCTCCAGTCCCATGCTTATTTATTGATCCATCAAAGTATAATTGCCACAAGCCTTCATTAGATTCGTCCTCTTTGACCATGGCTGGAATTGGTGCATCGTTCTCATGAATACAATACACACCAAAACCTTCCTCTTCAATCAGCTTATAGGGATCATGCTCATGCAAGGTGGAAGCCCACTCATCAAGACTCCATCCAAAGGTGAGTCCTTTTCTATATTACTAGTTTGTAATATTTCATCTGAGATGATATAATTTGCATTGACAACACTTGGCATATAAGGCTCCATATGAAAATGTGCAATAGGCTCTGAATGAATTATTACCTTTGTGCCATATCTGGTTCTGAATAACAAATAGGTCCATTCAACTGATAAATATCTCCCAATCTTTGAGGTGAAGTCCCTTGAAAGACAACGAAATAAGGAGACAGGTCCACTACAACAACCTGTTGAATAGTAACGTTAGGACAGGCATGCAATGTCAATATCAAATCTTTGATAATGCCTACCATTTTTGTTGGTGAACCATCCAATTGCAATACCCCTTGAGTATTTGGCTCATAAACAAGATCGAGCTTGTTTGCAATTTGTTTGAGCATCTCTGTACTGCTAACTCCACTAGCCACCATACAATTATGAACCAAAGTATCACCCACTATCAAAGAAAGATAAAAAAGAAGATTTTTTTTCGTTTTTACCTTAGTTTTGTCCACCTTTGATATTTTATCTCCTTGCTGCACCTGTTGCTTAGTTGGCTGATCCGAATTTGTCAAGACAACACCTTTCTCAACCGGTTTTGGAGACAATTTGAGAGCTGAAAGTTCTTGAATGAGTTTATCCTTTTGCCCTGGAATTGAAAGAGAATCCCACATGTTAATGTTGATGTTAGACTTCTTCATTTGATCTATAATACTGAATTTGAGATGCACTAACCTTTGATTGCGCTTTTTGTGGTACTTGTTGCTCACGAATTAGAGGTATTTGCTGCACTTTACTACCCTCTATATTCTGATTTTTTTTGAGTTGTGGGTGCAACAAGCTGCTCTTTTGTACTTTGAGCAACAATACTAGGAGCACTTGAAGTATTTGCTACCGCTTGAGCTTCATGAATAGCTCTTCTTTTAGTTCTCTGATAGGTTATATCTGCAACTTGACCACTTGAATTGTTAGTCTTAACATCCTGAGTAAAAGCAACATGATCATCGACCTGCCAATTTACATTAATATCATCAGGCTGCCCTTGAACTTGATGAGTCACTCCTTGTGATGTCAAACCTGTATCTTGATATTACCTCCTGGAAAAGAGAACTTTTTTTGTGTCATCTGTGGCATGGTGATGTTCTATGATACCAAGGCTTGGTTTTGAGCATCATTGAAATTTGAGGGCTGCCAACTTGAATCTTGCACCAAATTATTGTGAGGTGGGGTTGGAACAATGGCTTTTGAAGTGGAAGGAGCATTCGAATCAAGAGCAGCATATGGCTTAGCTGGAGTTATGGCTCCTTGTGCTTGATAGGGTGGTCAATTTTCTCTGAAACCCTAATAAGGAGACATTTGATCTTTGAAGGACTGATTGTTGTTCTGATTTTATTGTTGATAGGTCCTATTTGACTGAAATTGCTACCTTTTGAGTTGTACTATTTCATTTCCAAATGATTGTAGCAGACTTTTCAACTCTCCTATTTCACTAGCTTGACCAGTAGGTGCTGGAATAGGAGCTAAGGATGGAATTTGAAAAACTTGAGGGGCTGGTACAGAACTTATTTTTGGAAATATGGGCATTGGGGGTCTTGGAGAAAGCTTATCTGCTTGTATCAAACTATTTTCTGCTCTTATTGCAACTTCATAAGCATCTGACAAAGTAGTACCACCCATTGACTGTATCGTCTGACAAAGTAGCTTTAGGTTGACAACAGTTACATTCAAGGACACCTATCCTTAGGAGAAACCAATCTTTTAACTGAGCGCTAACTCAGATTAACCTTACTGGTTACAAGATTTAAGGGAACCAACCCTAGGGAGACTCCAATCCTCTAACTGAGCATCAACTCAGTTTGTCTGATGGCCCCAACTAATCAGAACTATGGAGCTACAACTCCAGTATACAAGATAGATTCACAAATGAATCCAGTTCAATTTCTTTGTTACAAGTCTAGTCTATAATTGCTCACTCTTGGCTTATTTTGTGTATGCCTATTCTTCTTCTCTACTCATTCTCTGCACATTCACTGTGTGCCCTTTCTTTCTCTCTGCCTCACTTTCTGCTCATTCTCTGTGTTTTTTCTTCCTCTCTGCTTCACTCTATTTGTGTCTGGATATATTCTAGTTGGTCACACTTCATTCCCTTTCCGTTCTGCCTTTTACTTTGTCTTTATACGTCTGGTCATATTCTGTTCAAACACGCTTCTTTCCCCTTCCTCTCTTCTACCTTTTTCTCTGTCTGCATATGTCTATCATCGACAGTGTTTTCTTTTCTTCTCTGCCTTACTGGTTCTATGTCGTTATATCTTCTATTTGACACAGTCTGTTTACACCAGCTACTTCGGCCTCTCTTCCTTTGTATCTTTTATATATTCTTTGTTTGACACATCAACGTCCTATTCTTGCCTCTATACGTTTCTCTATGCTATCATGGTCTGTGTCTGTATATTCTATTCGACACACTTTGTATTGCTCACATGCTTAGGTTCAATGATAGTCTGAGCAGTCGCAAAAAATGATAGCCATTTGCTCTATCTGCCTATTTCTCTCATCGACAGCGTTTTACTCTCTCTTGAAATTGCAACGGTAGCAACATTAGCGGCAAAAAGCAAATTACAATGTTCAAGATGTCGTATATGTATAGACAATGAAGCTTAGGGTTTTCTATCTCCAATTGCTTTCACACTTTAGCTGCAATTAACCGGATCTCATTGAAAGCGATTTTGACTTATGCTTTTTGTCGTGTCTCGGTTCATGCATCACATTGCAATGGTCAAGTCTCTTTACTATGTTTGGCAATTACTGAGTTTATCTCATAAATGCACAGCCTCCTTAATCGATGATTGATCGATTGGATCGATCAATCTCGGGCTCTGTGTAGACTTTTTGAGCTCACTGTTTTTTTGGTCATGTCTTTAATCGAGGATTATTCATCTTGTCTTTGGTGCCAATCACTGTCTATCTTGAACCGTCAGATGTATGCCCTATTTCAACAGAACTGTCGACCTCTCTTGTATTAATCATCGATCTCTTTCTCGCATCTCGATATCTTCTACATGATTGATTCGCTTTCGCTCCTTTCGATTATATTCGATATGCTTGATCTTTATCTTTTCCTATATGCCTTTTCAGAAATCTTTGCAAGTGTCCTCTATTCATTTGAACTATATCCTTAGGACAAATTTGTTGCGGCCTTTTGTCAAAGTCCCCTTCGGAATCAATTTCCGCAGACTTTTTGTCTGAGTCCCCTTCGGGACAATTTCTATGGACTAACCTTCAGCTTATTTGAACGGTACACTTGCCCTTCAGACTTTCTGCAGACTACCCTTCGGCTTATTTGAACAGTCGACTTGCCCTTCAGACTTTCTGTAGACTACCCTTCGGCTTATTTGAACAGTCGACTTGCCCTTCAGACTTTTTGTAGAGTACCCTTCGGCTTATTTGAACAGTCCACTTGCCGTTCAGACTTTCTGCAGAGTACCCTCCGGCATTTATGCAAGTGTCCACATACCTTCGGGTTTTCTGAAAAGATCCCTTCGGTGTTTTTTTGAAATGTCCACATACCCTTTGAGGCTTTGCAAATGTACCCTTCAGCTTTTCTGTAAAGGTCCACATACCCTTCGGCCTTTTTGCAAAAGTACCCTTCAGAAATTTTGTTTGGATCCACTTGCCCTTCGGATTTTTTGCAGTGATCCCTTCGGAGGCTTTGAGCAGTCCACATACCCTTCGAAACAATTTCTACAGGGAATTTGTCCGAAAGATGTCCTTGCCAATATTTTCAAAAAACCCAAGTGGGTCTAGCAAAGTTGATCGGGTTTATCAAATGACTTGACTTCTTTCAATCTTATAAGTTAAGCAGTGAGGAGAACCCAAATTGGTCAATTCTTTCGGAAATATTGGCGAAGACAATTCTTTCGAAAATATTGGCGAAGACAATTCTTTCAGAAATATTGGCAAAGACAATTCTTTTCAAAATATTGGCGAAGACAATATTTTCAAAAAAATTGTCTTTGCCAATTTTTCCGAAAAATTTGTCTTCGCCAATATTTTGAAAAGAATTGTCTTTGCCAATATTTCTGAAAGAATTGTCTTCGCCAATATTTTCGAAAGAATTGTCTTCGCCAATATTTCCGAAAGAATTGACCAATTTGGGTTCTCCTCACTGCTTAACTTATAAGATTGAAAGAAGTCAAGTCATTTGATAAACCCGATCAACTTTGCTAGACCCACTTGGGTTCTTGACACTGCTCAACTTATAAAATTGAAAGGAAGTTAAGTCACTTGGTAAACCCAATCAACTCCACTAGACCAATACGGGTTCTCAACATTGCTCAACTTATAAAATTGAACGAAGTTAAGTCTTTTGAAAAACCCGATCAACTCATGAAGCAAGACTCATTCGGATTTCTCGACATGCTTGACTGAAAAGATAGAGAGAAGAGAAGTAGTCTTACAAACCCGATTTACTCCACAAGTCTGTGGAACGCAACACCTTTGTCATTAATGCGTGATAGAACATTCATCGTTTGACATCAATGACAATATTACAGACAACAATCTCCTTTTTACACCATGACACTCAAATTTCCAACAAATAACCCTCCTAGGGCGATGTTAGCCCTAATAGGGGTGATGTAAGCCTATTGAAACCCTCTCAAGCAGGTTGCCAGCCTCTAAAATGTCTCCCAGCTGCTACACCCACCTTAAAATATGCCCTAACTGTTGCATCACACTAATTTAGGCCTCTGTGCTTTGTCCCAAATAATCTTTCACTCAAATGTGACTCCCAGATGAAGCCATTAGTTGAATACTAAGGGTTTTTGTCCCCAATATCATATTAATTGAAGAGGGTTTTTGTCCTCAATGGATAAAAGTAGAAGCAAACGTGACCAACTCATAAAATTAAAATGGTAGATGATTCTCCCCAAAAGTGAACCTCACCATCTCCTTTTATACCTTTTTGCTTCAAATCCAACTCCATAAGTGGGATGCTCCAAGGGTTAAAACAATATATTTAAAAAGTGACCCTTTTTACTTTCAAAATAGAAAAGTTACTTGCATGAAGCTACTTTTGGCAACTTAGAAAAGCAAAGAACTATGTTTCCCCATTTCCTTCATCCTCTTAGATGATCAGAAACCACAAAATAGCCTAAGGTTCTCTAGACAACGCTAAACTTGAGAAGGGTACATTATAAAAGCTAGCAAGAATTGTAAAAAAAGCTGCTATAAAAGCTGCTTTCAAACCACTCAATACCCTTAGAACATCCGTTGATCATGCTAAAGATTTGATTAACCCTGTTGGGTGAATATTTTGTCGTCAACTAACTGATGACAAAATGGGTATATCAACCACAGCACAGAGAGATTTACACCACGAAAAGTGTGGGTTTACCACATCTGGACGAGGTAAATCTCTCCTCTCATCAAGGGGAGGTTCCCTATGAATATTTATACTCTATGTGTATGTATATAAGTAAGCAGAAAATAATACTCGAGGTAGTATAACAACATCCACCTCTATTTTTTCAGAGATGATGTCCAAGGAACAAGAGAGATAAATCTTGGTCGTTGGCTAAGAACATTCCTCTTCTTTCAGGAATGGTATCCGGCCTAGAGTAGAAAATCCCCTGAAGTAAGTAACAAAGTCTACAAGAAAACTTACGTAAGCACAAAGTCTTCTGTTGTCTCTTTCGCTGATCCGGAACACGCGTAACCGTAGAGTGAAACGAATCACAAAATCTCCGCCTAAACTACAAAAGATAAAAGGATCACCAAAATAAAAGTAGCTCAAAGTCTTTCTTCTATCTTTTAGAAACGTCCTCAGATAATATCAACACACACACTTTGCTTATTAAATCAAACAGATAAGAGATTATCAGGAAAGAGGACATAAGAACTATTTTTTAAATAACACAAGACTACTTCAACACAAAGTCTGAAATAAACCTGTTTCTCATTCATTCGATGAAATATGATTTACAAATTGAGCACAAAGTCTCAAGAAGTGTCTCAATTTCGGCAGAGTTTTTGCTCTCAATTATCAGAGAGCTATTTACAAAAGAGGTCCCCTCTATATATAGGGAGAAACTTTCCAAAAAATTAAAAGATTAAAAAATAAAAATATCTTAGTCAAAGATGAGTCATCTTTGACTTTTGAGATATTTTTCCGAATTTTTTACATGTAATTACACATTCCAAAATTGCATGCACTTTTACACGACAAAAGTGCATGAGAAGAGAGGAAGAAGAGAGAAGGGGAAAATGGTTCAGCTCTTGCTGCCAAACTTCTTCAGATGAGCATCATACATAGCGATAGATACCTGAATTCCTATACTGTCTGGCGCAACGGTGTTCTTGAAGATGACCTTGGCCTTGATTATAGCATCCTTCAATGCCATGACTGTCTTAGCATGACTAGTTAACCTGGATCTTAGATTATCTAGAGTTAACTGAGTATCTAAAATATTATCCACAGAAGTCATTGAGAACGTTTTTTCTTCGAAATCCCTCTGAATCAAACCTTTGAATCCTCGGATCATCTCTTCGGCTGAGAGAAATCGATTATCCCTGGAAGTGAGGTCGCAAGACAGTTCTTCTAGTCTATTCAACAGGCCTGTGTCGCTTTTCTCGCTAGCATCCTTGGAAGACTCGAGATCTTCAATCAGTTCCTTGAGTACCTGAATCCTGTATATGTGATTCCTTAATCTCAACATAGGAATCTTTGCTGGCAATAACGCTAATGGATATCAAGGTGCTTTTCTTCAGATCCTTCATTTCCCTCCACTTGTTAAGATATTTCTCTGTACTGTTAATGTCTTGAGAGATAAGAGAGACAAGGTCCTCTAAATCTGTCCTCACCATCTTCATCTTGTTTGTCTTCTCAGCAACCTCTGTAAGTAAGAAAATTCCCTGAGTGTGCATCTTTTCAATGTAAACCTCTAGCACTTTCCCTTTCATATAGGTTTTCTCTGCCTTTTGAATGATAGGGTCGTCTATGGAAAAGGCCTCTGGGGTTGCCGCTTCAGGGGCAAGGGTGAATTTCCTTACTACTGCAGTCAACTGTTCTGTCTTGGCTTTATAGTAATCCTTCATCTCTTTTTCTCTGTCAAATTTCTGGACCATGATGTCCATTGCAGACTGTAGATCGTTTTCGCACCTTCGTGAGTAACTTTTCCAAGTTCAACACGAAAAATTGAATAGCTGCTCATGTCAAAACCCTCAAGGGTTTGCGTCCTGCGGTGGTTTAGCTATTTTCAGAAATTTGTGCCCCTTTTTCTCAACCAATTTTGAAAGAATCCTTGGTCTCTTAGGGGCCTTAGCTTTTACCAGCACTATCTTGCCAAAATCAAAGTCATCTGCAGATATGGCTAGCTTCTTTCTTTTGGACGTGAAAGCCAACATCCAAGGAGGGAGAGAAGTACTTACTGTGGCAATGGTTCCCGCAGCTGGGGTCACCAAGGTGACGTCTGTACTGCTAGTGGTAACAGTGGTTGCAGTGAGAGTAACTGGCAAAACCGTATCAGCCGTTGATTGATCAAGGGCAGACTTTCTCCTAGATTGAAAGAAAGAGATGCCAGACTAGGAATAGAACATGAGGAGTGAAGAGTATCTCCAGAAGCGCTTTTTGATGATCGCCAAACATGAATTTAGGAGAGGCGGCTCTAGAAGAAGGAACACTAATAGGAGATAGAGGTGAAGGAAATGCCACAGGAGATTGAGGTGGTGAAGGAGAGACGTCTGTAAGTGGTTGTGCCCCTTTTTGGGAAGGTAGAGGCTCAGTTCTTTGCTGCTTTGAGGGCCTGTCATCTGTCTGCATTTGCTGAGCTGCCTGTTCCTGGGAGCTTTATTCTCCAACTCCTTTAATCGTTGATTCTGGCTCCTCAACAACCTTTGATTTCTTGAAAATAAAGATGATTCTAGGCTTGTGAGGCCTAGATGGGGAAGGAACATCACCTTTGTTCTTGGTCCTATTTTCTGCCTTCTTTCTCGTTTTCGCTTGAAATTCAGCGTCCGATCCTGTAATAAACTCTTTCAACGTGATCCCTTTGACTGCTAACCAATCATTGGTGTTAGTCAATATTGGTTCAAATCTATTCCTCAAAGAAGTTAATTCTTTTTGGGACCACTGAATAGGAGGAAGAGGAGAGTCAACAACCTTCTCGGCCAGGTACCTGCTATTGATGATGTTCTTATCATCGACCAAATTGGAGGAAAAATCCGCAAGCCCCAAATATTCGATCTGTTCCAGAGTCAGCATGCTGTAATCCATCCTCCTGATTTCTTTAGCTATCCTCAGGTCTACCCAGATGTCTTCGATCATAGGCTCATGAAACTGAGTCTTTCTTCTGATCATGTCTTTGACACCCCTGTAGTCAAAGTTGTCCCTTCTCTTAAACTGTTTCATAGTAACCAACTGCATTTTCGTCTCCATGACTTTGACTTTGGCTGCAGTCAAAACCGAGTATCTGCCAATTTCAATTGGAAACCTGAAACCTGGGTTTTTCAGTTCCATCTACCTAGTGTGTACGACAACCATTTGTCTACACAGCTCCATTAGGACTAACTTATCAAAAGGAAACCTGGGAGCATATGAGGATGGTTTTGGAAAAAACCAACCCGAATATAGCAGAAAGAGGGAAATTGTAGGAACATACAGCGATAGTCGTTGACGACCGCCCAGGCTTCATCAGATACCCTCTTCTGTTCGAGCTGAGAGTCGAAGAGGCACAAAATACCGCGAAGAAGGCGTCATTTACCTTCCTAAAATGACGGATTGATCCTTGCAGTGTTAACTGGGGGTAATATGAGTAGACTGGAGTGGTGTTCCTATCTCATTCAGTTGTCAAACTTGGAAATGTTCGCATTGAAGCCGCTATGTACACCAAGTACGAAGTCATATAGAACTTCGAAGTAGTTGATATCTTGGTTAGTTGCTCATGAAGAGCGTTGCTGATCTGCTCACCCCATAAGATGACTTGCTTTCTTTGGAAGATGATCTTGATGAAGAGATACATCCATTCGTGGAATTGTGACGAAGACGATAGACCTCGTACCCTGCTGAGGAGAGTAATCAAGTCACCAACCTCTTCAATGAAATCACTCTTAGGGAAATTCCACAGCCATCTAGACAAGTTGGTTTTGGGGGTCTTGAGCCACCTGTGATTCATCACTTTCTTTGCTGTCTCGGGATCCTTGTCATACTCCCTCTGTGCCTCGATGAAGTCGATCCTCAGCACTTCAGTAGCAGGAGGGCACATGAAGACTTTATTAATAAATTCGGGGTCCAGCCGAATTATCACGTTGCCGCTAGCGTCTAACACTGATCTGGTCTCTCTGTTGTAGAACTGAGCGCATTAGAGGACGAACTCCGTATGATGTGCCGCTACCGGGAAAGAAGCAATCAGATGAATGTTGCTCTCGATGATTCTTTTCATTTCGGAGCTCGGGTTCGTTGCCTTGGTTCTGGTCACGAACTCGGCCATATCCACGTGGCCAATTTCTGTATCTCTAATGTCGTCGACATTAGAGGTGACCGAGGTGATCGAAAAAACGCTCTGGTACCGGTACTTCATGGCCTTTGACTTCTTCGGAGAAGCCTCAGTCATTGGAACTAGTCTTGGTTGAGTGGGTGCCGACGAACAAGAACTTTTAGGTGGTATTGCAATCATGATCGTGCAATTAGGGAATAGGGCAAATTGGGGAATTCGCACGTTGGGTGATCATGATTAAGGAAGGGCATTTAACAGGACTAAGTCGGAAAACAAGGGAAAAAAGAGGAGAAAAAGTGAAAAAGATGAAAATTTCTCTAGAGTTAGAAATTTAGAGGAAAAAAGTAAGGGCGGCAAAATTTGCCGCCCGTGCATGTGGACAGGTTTGCATGCACGGGTAGCGAATTTCGCCGCCCTTGCTTGGAAATGAGAGAAAAAAGGAGCACGGGCGGCGAAATTCGCCGCCCGTGCAGGGCAGGTAGGAAAGTGCAGGAGCGTTTGCCGCCCTTGCTTGCAAAGGAGAGAAAAAGGGCGCACGAGCGGCGAATTTCGTCGCCCATGAAGGTAAGGTAGGAAAGTGCAAGAGCAGCGAAATCCGCCGTCCGTGCACTTTCGGCCTACGTTGACGGTGAATTTTGCCGTCTGTGTAGGTCGAAAAAGACGAACCTGTATCGGCGATGAATTTTGCCGCCTGTGCAGGTGTTGGATAGGGCACGGTTAGGGCGGCGAAAATCGCCGCCCGTAGTAGGTAAGACTAGGGGATCGTGGGCAAGAAGGGAGGGTGGCGAAAATTGCCGCCTTAGCATGAAGAGGAAGCTTGGAAGGCCAACGGGGAAGGGGGGAGAAATCGGCGGGAGGAGAAAACGGGAGCGAGCCGATCGGCCCTAGGGGAAGAAATACACAAAAACAAACCCCAACAAAACAACTGAAAACAAAACTGAAAAAGAGGAAAAAAATGCCAAATACAATACCTACCTGGAAAACCATGCGCGTCGCGAGCTCAAATCCGCCAAAACGCGCTTTTACCCGTTCGCTGGATCGTCCAGAGGCAGAAGGCAAGAGGATGAGAGGAAGAAATGAATCAAAATGAGGCTAAAACTGGATTAAATGGGGTGAAAATCGACCCCAACCACTTGACGCGCACGACAATAAATACCGTGCGCGAAAATCGAGGCAGTGCAGGGGTGGCGAAAATCGCCGCCCTTGCACTAGAAAATAAAGGGATATGCAGGGGCGGCGAATTTCGACGCTCTTGCATGTGAGGAAAAATGCAGGGGCGACAAAATTTGCCGCCCGTGCACGTCCAGATGCAGGGGCGGCAAATTTTGCCACTCCTGCATACAAGAAAGAAAAATGCACTGACGACAGAAATTGCCGCCCGTGCACGAAAATAGAAGAAAAAACACTAACTCTGAAGAAGCCAAAATTTTGGTCCCCTGGTCGTATCAAGACCGTAACAACTTTTACGTTTTGGGGAAAACGTAATGAAAAGATGTTACGAATTTCGAACGGTGTCAGTTGAGCCAATACGAGAACGAGAAAAACCCGTCTCGAAAACGGACTTAGAGAGACAAAGGGTGAAACAGACAAGTTTCGCAGGGGATTGTTTCAAAAACGAGCTGAGCTGATTTCGGAAACAACAGCGGGCTCCTGTTGGGGAACTTTCGTTAATCGAATCGATCAATGAGAGTAGAAACTAGTTTCAAAGTGCCTTCATCCAAGCCATTGGGCTACGGAGTCAGGGTAAAACAAAAAAAAACAAACAAAACGTAAAAACCATGCAAATATACAAGTGGATCCATCAAAGCTTCAAGGATTAAAAAGCTTAAGATGCTGCCCACTGTGGGGTAGTGCAAACGGTGTTCCATCCTGATACTCCAACAAGAAGCTATTCTCACCACAACGCTGTCGAATGGTGAACGGACCTCTCCATAAAGAGTCGAATTTGCCGTGCATTCCCCTCGGTTCTCGCCTCTTGTCCCACAACAAGACTTGATCTCCGATTTGAAAATCACAGACCTTAGCCTTTTTATCAAAAAGTTTCTTCACTTGGTTCTGATGTGCCGTAATCCGGTCCACCACCATGGTTCGCTGTTCATTTAGTTCGGTTAGATACATGATTCTTTTGTCGATCGAACTTTCGAAGGTTGAATCTTCGATTGCTTTGGCTAATCTGAGCGCTGGTAGTTCTAGAGTGATGGATATCTCCGCATTCAAGCCATACAGAAGTTGGAAAGGTGACATATCTATGGCCCTCTTGGGTGTAATCCTATCCGCCCATAAAGCATCAAATAGTGCCTTGTGCCAAGTTCTCTGATTATCCTCTACCTATTCCCTGATAATAGTGACCAGGTTCTTATTGCTCGATTCTGCTTGGCCATTTTCCTGTAGGAAATAATCTGAGGTGTGGGATAGGGTAATCCCATAATAAAAACATAATTGAGTAATTTCATGCGAAGAAAAATAAGCCGTATTATCTGTTACAATTTTGAGCGGGACTCCAAATCGGAAAATTATATTTTCCTTAAGAAAATTGCACACTACTTCAGACGTAGCGTGCTTGGTTGGGATGGCCTCCACCCACTTGGTAAAGTAATCAGTTGTCGTGAGGACATAATCATGTCCGGCACTTGAAGATGGGTTAACTGTGCCAATGAAGTCAATACCCCACTGCTGAAAAGGCTCTTCGATTATTACTGGCTTGAGAGGCAATACAGCCAGTTTAGGCTTTCCGACGAACTGTTGACACAATTCGCATCTATGCACCCATTTGTAGGCATCTTGAAACAGCGTAGGCCAATAGTATTTTGCTCACAAAATCTTGTGCGCTGTCACTGGTGCAGAAAAATGTCCTCCATAGGCCAAATTGTGGATAGACTCCAAGAGTTTATCTTGTTGTACCTTATCGACACAATGAAGAAATGCTCCGTCCAAGTTTTTTTTGTACAGACCATTATCCCACAAAACGTAGCTAATAGCGTTTAGTTTAACATTCCGCTTTTCCTTATATGTGAGATGAGCGGGACACTCACCATAGGTCAGAAAATGGGCAGTGTCGGAATACCACTCATCAGTAGTGGCAACAAAGAGGACCGTGGGCATGCCTTCGATCTCTATTTCTTCATTTTCTGCTTCATCGAGAATGTTGTTGGCAATCAATTGACAAAGACCCTTTCCCCGCACAAGTTTGGTGGGTTTGATGTCTAGTTCAAACACCTGAATTTTGGCGATCCAATTACCCCTCTTCGTACCAAACTCCTGTTGAGTCAAAATGGACTTCACTGTTGTATCAGGGACCAGAACTTCAGTGTGCGAGTTCAGGATATAAAACCTAAAATGTTTGATTGCTTTGGCCACCGCGTATGCATGCTTCTCCATGTTAGAATATTTCAGTTCATGAGCCTTGAGTGGACAACTCATGAAGGAGATAGGGGATTCCACGCCTTCCTGGTTCTATTGAACTAAAATCGCTGAGAGTGTATGTTCGGAAGCATCACTGTATATTTTGAAACTTTTGGTGTAATCCGAACAAACTAGAATTGGTGCGCAAGCGATCGCTTCTTTGATGTCTTTGAATGCTGATTTGCCCTCAGCAGTCCACCTGAAGGTAGCATTACCTTTCATCATATTGATGATGTGGCGAGTTTTCTCGGCGAACTCAGGAATGAATCTTCGAAAAAAATTCACCTTTTCGAAGAAAGAGTGAACCACAGTTTTACTGATAGGCAGAGTAAGTTCTTGGATGGATTTGACTCTTTCCGAGTCAATTTTAATACCTTCTCGGGACACAATGTGTCCAAGAAGTTTCCCTTCAGTCACTCCAAAGACAGATTTTTTTAGATTTAGAGAAATATTGTTCTAACGAGAGCGTTCCAGTATTCTTTGTAAATGGTGGACATGGTCAAAACGGTGTTTTGAAAATACCGTCAAATCATCTAGGTATACTACAATGAACTTACCCATTTTATCTTTGAAAGTGAAGTCCATCGCTCTTTAAAATGTGGCACCTGCATTTATCAAACCGAAAGACATTCTTCGATAGGCGAAGGTGCCTCAAGGTGTGGTGAAAGCAGTCTTATGCTGATTTGCTTTTTCAACTTCAACCTGATTGTACCTCGAGAAACCGTCCAGCATTGATAACATCTCTGGACCTGTTACCATTTGCAGAACTTGATCCATGATAGGGAGAGGGTAGTTATCTTATAAAGATAACTGATTCAAGTTCCTGAAATCCATGCAGATCCGAATTTCACTATTCTTCTTTCTGACAGGCACTATGTTGGCAATCCATGTGGAGTGATGGATTGGGAAAATTATTCGGGCATCAAACATTTTTTGTATCTCAGCTAAAATGGTACCTGAGATTTTTGGATTATATTGCCTGGACTTTTGCTTGTAAGGCACAGAGTTTTCCTTAAGAGGAATGTCGTGGCGAATGTTATTGGGCCTGAGTGATTTCAGGTCGTCATAAGAATAAGCTAAGACGTCTATATATTGGCGGAGTAGATCGGCAAGCTTAAATCTCTCCTCGGGAGTGCAGCATTTCTCAATGTTTACCATCTTAAGACCTCCCTTGGTTCCCAGGTTTACTTGATCAAAATCTTGGGAGGAGTTTGAATTTGTTCGCTGTTTAATAAACCTGTCATGGTTATCAAACAATTTCTCTAGGGAAACCAGGCCTTTGGAAATCTTATTCCCTTTAAGCTGTAAGAAATCCTCACTTGTGTTCGCATTCGATTCAAGAGTTGCTTCACGTTCTCGAAGTTCACTACCTTCAAAATGCAATTGTTCGAAGCTGTTTTTTTGCTCCAAGAAGGTGATGATTTGATCGTCATTGTTGTATACTTGCCAATGGCCGGCATTATCAGGTACACTTGGTCGAAAGACCAGCTCAATAGTGTACTTATCTCCTTTAAAATCTGAGTGAAGAACTAAGAGAGTAGCAGAAACAACCAATACATCCGCTCGGTCATTGAATTCTCTTGGAACGGCAGAGATGTTGAAAGCGTCGAAATTTTCGATTTGGTCCCAGACAAGATTGCGGTAGTGGTGCAATCTTTCATTCTTGGTTTGATAGAGGTTTTTTACCTGGCAAACCACCAATTCGGCGTCCCCTTTGGCATGGAGTAGTTTAATGCTTTTTTCTCTAGCAGCTTGTAATCCAAGTAACAGGGATTCGTACTCAGCTGTGTTGGTGTTGTTGAACTGCAATTTGTAGGATAAAGGAACAATATCTGTTTGAGGAGATACCAACACAACTCTGGCTCCTAAACCGGTAGAAGAGCAGCTGCCATCAAATTCTAAGATCCATACCTCATTATACATCGCTTTTCCTTTGAAAACTTCTTCATCTGGGGGAAGAGGTTCTTCTATGCGTTCATTTCGCTGTGCCATTTCTCCCGCCGTGTCAGCTGAACACATTTCCAAGTTGTCACTTGTAGGAGTTTTGTCGGATGCCTCATGGACTTCGTCCGTAGATAGGAAGTAGTTGCCCATGCCAGAAGACTCAAATAAAATTTGAGTTTCCGGTGCTGATGATTGGGTGACTACATATCTTGCCTCTTTTTCAGGAAGCAATTTCTTCATAACACCTTGAATTGGGATTCTCGCATCTGACAAGTCCATGCTTAGCTCACCTCCAACATCCTTGCAGAAATTCCGCCCAAGCAGGATGCCGTAAGAGGCTGAAACATTGGCCACTAGAACCGTCATTTTTATCCTCTTTTCTGGAAAAACTGTGAAAGCAAATTGGGCATCTTTTATCTGATCAAGGAGTGGGACCTGCCTGTTTTCTATAGAAAAACACCTCTCAAAAGTTTTGGTCAAAGTTAGACTGAGGGAATCTGCCATTTTGGCGGGCATGACATGATTCGAGGCTCCAGAGTCTATTATGCAATTACTCAATTTGTAACCATTTTTTAGCAGGGAAACATAAAAAGGTTTTATTTTCCCAGGAGCAATTGGAGGAGTCACGACAAGATTATTTTGGGTGGATTTATCCTTGAGGGGGTCATGAACGGCTTTTGAAGAATCTTGTCTTGTGGGGACGGCCTTATTTTTCGCATATTCCGTCAACCTATTAAATTGTTTAGGGTTAGCCCTCAAATATTCAATCTTTGTCATTTGGATTTGTCTTTCTGGCGTGATCAATTATATCAAATAATTGAAAAGAATTTGAAACAGAGGAAGAGAGTCCATCTGGGTCTTTAGTGGGTGTGGCACTGATCTGAGCAACAGAGGTGGAAGGTATGGGGCGGTTGGAGGTACTTACTTTTTTGTGAGTTACCTGATCTTTTGATTGGGGAGGAAATAGAATCCTTCGTTTAGCGATGGAGACCACCGGCCGAGGTTCTTCTGCTTTTCTTTTGTCAGCTTGTGGAGCTGACTGGTTTTGAGATCTGGTAAAAACAACATAAGATCCATCCAACCCTTGTCCTTTACTTCCAGCTTCGTCCTGGTAATCCAGGAAACCAATATTGGAGTCGGCAGCTAATTCTTCTTCTTCTTCAGTGAAGAGATTAACATCATCTTTGAGATTTAACTCGGGCTGGAATGAGAAATCCGCTTCAGCTTCTAGATAACCGACTGCCGAGTTGCTTGGAGGCACTTCAAGGACGAGGTTCCTCTATGGAGGGGGAAGGTGATTTTGCTATCCCTGATTTCTGGCAGCATTGCTTTGGTACCCCTGATTCTGAAATGTCCCCCTGGGCATATCTCTGTATGCAGGAGCAGATGACATTCCTTGTGCCATTTGCTTTCTAAGAGCTAGCATTTCATTTGCTAGTTTTTGTACCATCGGATCAGTGGTGACTGCAAGTGAATACTCAAAAGATGAAGAGGATTTACCTTTATTAGGGTCTCATTTTTTTTGCCAAGATAAGGTCATCTTCTACCTCAGTAGCCAAGTTCTGAGCAACAGTAAGGTCTATGTGTCTGGCCCGTCTCAACAAGAAACCTACTTCAGGCAATTGTGAATTGATGAAGAAGCATTTGAAGTTCTGAGGCGTCGACTAGACGACCATGGAAATTCTGTGCCTCAGTTTGTCGAACTTGGCAATAAAATCCCTCATAGGCTCATGAGGCTCTTTCTTCATCTGAGTGAGCTGGGCCAGCAAGGCATGTGCATCTTCTGTAAGCTTGAATCTAGTTTCAAATTTGTCTTTCAAGGTGTCCCAGTCAGTCACTGATCCAATCTGCAGGTGGTAGAACCAGTTTGCAGCAATGCCTTGTAGTGTCTCTACGAACAGCTTGACTGCTATGTCTTCGAATTTCACACCTATGACACCGCATGCTATGCTGAAAGCTGCAATGTGTTCATTAGGATAAACCTTCCCATCACCGAAGAATTTGGGGAAATTCTTCTTTGAACTGCGTGTAAGCTCATGCAGAGGTGGAGTCAAATTTAGTAGACCGAAAGAATTACTCCAGGGGCCTTGAGCCATGATTTGATTATGTAAAAGTGGGATCACTAATCCAGGTGGAGCTTGGATAGGTAAAGCTTGGCCAGTAGCAGAAAAAGAAGCTCTGCTTTGTGTTGGTGGCCTGGTAGGGCTAGGAGGAAGACTCCTAGTTCGTCTAAGGTGAGGTTGTGGAGGAAATAACTCGAAATTACTCTGTTGCACCAACTCAAAAGCAGGGTCAACAACACCTTGAGATTTTTGGCCTCTGGTATAACGTGGAGTTCCCAGATTGCAGAACGAAAAAATGGAAAAGAGCAGGATCTGCTTCAGTTTGAAGTTTGAGACTTCAAACTGTGCGCTCTTCCCCAACGGAGTCACTAAAAAGCTGTTTGGTGAATATTTTGTCGTCAACTAACTGATGACAAAATGGGTATATCAACCACAACACAAGGAGATTTATGCCACGAAAAGTGTGGGTTTACTACATTTGGACGAGGTAAATCTCTCCTCTCATCAAGGGGAGGTTCCCTATGAATATTTATACGCTATGTGTATGTATATAAGTAAGCAGAAAATAATACTCGGGGTAGTATAACAGCATCCACCTCTTTTTTTTCAGAGATGATGTCCAAAGAATAAGAGAGAAATCTTGGTCGTTGGCTAAGAACATTCCTCTTCTTTCAGGAATGGTATCCAGTCTAGAGTAGAAAATCCCCTGAAGTAAGTAACAAAGTCTACAAAGAAACTTACGTAAGCACAAAGTCTTCCGTTGTCTCCTTCGTTGATCCGGAACACGCGTAATCGTAGAGTGAAACGAAGCACAAAGTCTCCGCCTAAAACTACAAAGGATAAAAGGATCACCAAGATAAAAGTAGCTCAAAGTCTTTTTTCTATCTTTTAGAAACGTCCTCAGATAATATCAACACACACACTTTGCTTATTAAATCAAACAGATAAGAGATTATCAGGAAAGAGGACATAAGAACTATTTTTTAAATAACACGGATTACTTCAACACAAAGTCTAAAATAAACCTGTTTCTCATTCAGTCGATGAAATATGATTTACAAGTTGAGCACAAAGTCTCAAGAAGTGTCTCAATTTCAGTAGAGTTTTTGCTCTCAATTATCAGAGAGCTATTTACAAAAGAGGTCCCCTCTATATATAGAGAGAAACCTTCTAAAAAATAAAAAGATTAAAAAATAAAAATATCTTAGTCAAAGATAAGTCATCTTTGACTTTTGAGATATTTTTCCGGATTTTTTACATGTAATTACACATTCCAAAATTGCATGCACTTTTACATGACAAAAGTGCATGAGAAGAGAGGAAGAAGAGAGAAGGGGAAAATGGTTCAGCTCTTGCCGCCAAACTTCTTCAGATGAGCATCATACATAGCAATAGATGTTTGAATTCCTATACTGTCTGGCGCAACGGTGTTCTTGAAGATGACCCTGGCCTTGATTATAGCGTCCTTCAATGCCGTGACTGTCTTAGCATGACTAATTAACCTAGATCTTAGATTACCCAGAGTTAACTGAGTATCTAAAATATTATCCACAAAAGTCATTGAGAACGTTTTTTCTTCGAAACCCCTTTGAATCATACCTTTGAATCCTCGGATCATCTCTTCCGCTGAGAGAAATTGATTATCCCTGGAGGTGAGGTCGCAAGGCAATTCTTCCAGTCTATTCAATAGGCTTGTGTCACTTTTCTCGCTAGCATCCTTGGAAGACTCGAGATCTTCAATTAGCTTTTTGAGTACTTGAATCCTGTATATCAGTGATTCGTTGATCTCAACATAGGAATCTTTGCTGACAATAACGTCGATGGATATCAAGGTGCTTTTCTTCAAATCCTTCATTTCCCTCCACTTGCTAAGACGTTTCTCTGTACTGTCAATGTCCTGAGAGATAAGAGAGACAAGGTCCTCTAAATCTATCCTCACCTTCTTCATCTTGTTTGTCTTCTCGACAACCTCTGTAAGTAAGGAAATTCTCTGAGTGCATCTTTTCAATGTAATCCTCTAGCACTTTCCCTTTCATATACGTTTTCTCTGCCTTTTGAATGACAGGGTCGTCTATGGAAAAGGCCTCTGGGGTTGCCGCTTCAGGGGCAAGGGTGAATTTCCTTACTACTACAGTCAACTGCTCTGCCTTGGCCTTATAGTAATCTTTCATCTCCTTTTCTCTGTCGAATTTTGGACCATGATGTCCCTTGCGGATTGTAGATCGCTTTTCGCACTTTTGTGAGTAACTTTTCCAAGTTCAACACAAGAAATGGAATCGCTGCTCATGTCAAAACTCTCAAGGGTTTGCGTCCTGCGGTGGTTTAGCTATTTCCAGAAATTTGTGCCCCTTTTTCTCAACCAATTTTGAAAGAATCCTTGGTCTCTTAGGGGCCTTAGCTTTTACCGACACTATCTTGCCAAAATCAAAGTCATCTGCAGAGATGGCTAGCTTGTTTCTTTTGGGCGTGAAAGCCGATATCCAAAGAGGGAGAGACGTACCTACTGTGGCAACGGTTCCCGCCGCTGGTGTCACCAAGGTGACGTCTGCACTGCTAGTGGTAACAGTGGTTGTAGTGGGAGTAACTGGGGAAACCGTGCCGGCCGTTGATTGATCAAGGGTAGAACTTTCTCCTAGATTGAAAGAAGGAGATGCTAAACTAGGAATAGAACCTGAGGAGCGAAGAGTATCTCCAGAAGTGCCTTGAGGATTGCCAAACATGAATTTGGAAGGAGAGGCGGCTCCAGAAGAAGGAACACTAATAGGAGATAGAGGTGAAGGAGATGCCACAGGGGATTGAGGTGGTGAAAGAGAGACGTCTGTAAGTGGCTGTGCCCCTTCTTGGGATGTTAGAGGATCAGTTTTTTGCTGCTCTGAGGGCCTGTCATCTGTCTCCATTTGCTAAGCTCCCTGTTCTTGGGAGCTTTGTTCTCCAACTCTTTTAATCGTTGATTCTGGCTCCTCAACAACCTTCGATTTCTTGGAAATAAAGATGATTCTAGGCTTGTGAGACGTAGATGGGGAAGGAACATCACCTTTGTTCTTGGTCCTGTTTTCTGCCTTTTTTTTCGTTTTCGCTTGAAATTCAGCTTCTGATCCTGTAATAAACTCTTTCAGCGTGATCCCTTTGGCTGCTAACCAATCATTGGTGCTAGCCAATATTGGTTCAAATCTCTTCCTCAAAGAAGTTAATTCTTTTTGGGACCACTGAATAGGAGGAAGAGGAGATTCAACAACCTTCTCGGCCAGGTACCTGTTGTTGATGATGTTCTTATCATCGACCAAATTAGAGGGAAAATTCGCAAGCCCCAAATATTCGATCTGTTCCAGAGTCAGCATGCTGTAGTCCATCCTCTTGATTTCTTTAGCTGTCCTCAGGTCTACCCAGATGTCTTCGATCATAGGCTCATGAAACTGAGTCTTTCTTTTGATCATGTCTTTGACACCCCTGTAGTCAAAGTTGTCCCTTCTCTTAAACTGTTTCATAGTAACCAGCTGCATCTCCGTCTCCATGACCTTGGTTTTGGCTGCAGTCAAAATCGAGTATCTGCCAATTTCAATTGGAAACCTGAAACCTGGCTTTTTCAGTTCCATCTGCCTAGTGTGTACGACAACTATTTGTCTGCACAGCTCCATTAGGACTAACTTATCAGAAGGAAACCTGGAGAGCATATGAGGATAGCCTTGGAAAAAGCCAACCCGAAGATAGCAGGAGGGAAATTGTAGGAACATACATCCATAGTCATTGACGACCGCCCAGGCTTCATCAGATACCCTCTTCTGTTCGAGTTGAGGGTCGAAGAGGCACAAAAACACTGCGAAGAAGGCGTCATTTACCCTCTTAAAATGACGGATTGATCCTTGCAGTGTTAACTGGGGGTAATATGAGTAGACTGGGGTGGTCTCCCTGTCTCCTTCAGTTGTCAAACCTGGAAAGGTTCGCATTGAAGCCGCTATGTACACCAAGTGCGAAGTCATATAGAATTTCGAAGTAGTTGACACCTTGGTCAGTTGCTCGTGAAGAGCGTTGTTGATCTGCTCACCCCAAAAGATGACTTGCTTCTCTTGGAGGATGATCTTGATGAAGGGATACAACCATTCGTGGAATTATGAAGAAGAGGGCAGACCTCGTACCTTGCTGAGGAGAGTAATCAAGTCACTAACCTCTTCAATAAAATCACTCCTAGAGAATTTCCGCGGCCATCTACACAAGTTGGTTTTGGGGGTCTTGAGCCACCTGTGATTCATCACTTTTTTTGCCCTCTCGGGATCCTTGTCATACTCCCTCTGTGCCTCGATGAAGTTGATCCTCAGCACTTCAGTAGCCGGAGGGCACATGAAGACTTTATCAATAAATTCGGAGTCCAGCCGAATTATCATGTTGCCGCTAGCGTCTGACACTGATCTGGGCTCTCTGTTGTAGAACTGAGCGCACTAGAGGACGAACTCTGTATGATGTGCCGCTACTGGGAAAGAAGCAACCAAATGAATGTTGCTCTCGATGATTCTTTTCATTTCGGAGATTGGGTTCGTTGCCTTGGTTCTGGTCACGAACTCGGCCATATCCACGTGGCCAATTTCTGTATCTTTAATGTCGTCGACATTAGAGGTGACCGAGGTGATCAGAAAAACACCCTGGTACTGGTAGTTCATGGCTTTTGACTTCTTCGGATAAGCCTCAGTCATTGGAACTGGTCTTGGTTGAGCGGGTGTCGACGAACAAGAACTTTCAGGGGGTACTGCAATCATGATCGTGCAATTAGAGAACACTGCAAATTGAGAAATTCGCACGTTAGGTGATCATAACTAAGGAAGGGCATTTTACAGAGCCGGGTCGGAAAACGAGGGGAAAAAGAGGAGAAAAAGTGAAAAAATGAAAATTTCTCTAGAGTTAGAGAAATTTAGAGGAAAAAAGTAAGGGCGGCAAAATTCGCCACCTGTGCATGTGGACAGGCTTGCATGCACCGGCGGTGAATTTCGCTGCCCGTGCAGGTAAGGTAGGAAAGTGCAGGGGCGGCGAAATTCGCCGCCCATGCACTTTCGGCCTGCGTCGGCGACGAATTTCGCCACCTGTGCAGGTCGAAAAAGATGAATTTGTATTGGCGGCGAATTTCGCCGCCGACGCAGGTGTTGGATAGGGCACGGTTAGGGCAGCGAAAATCGCCGCCCCAGCATGAAGAGGAAGCTTGGAAGGCCGACGGGGAAGGGGGGAGAAATCGGCGGGAGGAGAAAATGGGAGCGAGCCGATCGGCCTTAGGGGAAGAAACACGCAAAAACAAACCCCAACAAAACAACTGAAAAAGAGGAAAGAAAAACGCCAAATACAAGACGTACCCGAAAAACCACGCGCGCCGCGAGCTCAAATCTGCCAAAACGCGTTTTTACCCATTCGCTGGATCGTCCAGAGGCAGGAGGAGAGGAAGGAATGAATCAAAATGAGGCCAAAACTGGATTAAATGGGGTGAAAATCGACTCCGACCACCCGTTGTGCGCAGCAATAAATGATGTGCGCAAAAACCGAGGCAGTGCAAGGGCGGTGAAAATCGCCGCCCTTACATTGGAAAATAAAGGGACATGCAGGGGCGGTGAATTTCGCCGCTCCTGCATGTGAGGAAAAATGCAAGGGTGGCAAAATTTGCCGCCCGTGCACGTCTAGATGCAGGGGCGACAAATTTTGCCGCTCCTGCATACAAGAAAGAAAAATGCACTGACGACAGAAATTGCCGCCCGTGCACGAAAACTAAAGAAAAAACACTAACTCTGAAAAAGCCAAAATTTTGGTCCCTTGGTCGTATCAAGACCGTAACAACTTTTACGTTTTGGGAAAAACATAACGAAAAGATGTTATGAATTTCGAACGGTGTCAGCTGAGCCAATACGAGAACGAGAAAAACCCATCTCGAAAACGGACTTAGAGAGACAAAGGGCGAAATGAAAAAGTTTCGCAGGGGGTTGTTCCAAAAATGAGCTGAGCTGATTTTGGAAACAACAAATCCAAACAATAAAAAAATGTATATGTGGTTCCTTGTTCATGTGGTTTACCCTACATTGGGAAAACTAGCAAATCTCTCTAGACGGTACTAAAAGAACACTCTAGGGACATCTATAGATCTCGGGTTGATATCTTTGTGCTTGTTGAACACTCGCTCGACATTAAACACCATCAAGATTAATTGTTAAAGAAGATGATTATTGGAGATGAAAAATAAGAGAAACTATCAAAATTGAAAAAAGACTAGTTAATCTTAAGAGGGATAATGGACTCGGTATTGACAATTCTTGGAGACTTATCTTAAACCACATTAGTAGGTGAGAAGATATTGTGAATAAAGAGGAATAGTCTTTTACTTTAAGACCACCTTTAAACTATTCCACATTTTGTTTGAAATTTCCTTATAAAAAATCATTTTTTATTACTATTTTTTCTTGAGGTGGCCAATCGTTTACCATTTCATCCCTTTGACTATTATTTATGGTGTTTGGAGAAGCTGTTTTTTCCATATTATAACTTTCACATCTTCCCCCCTCTCTGAAGATGAGTACACATAATGTACTTAAAACGTCGAATAATGTTTCTACATACGTGATGAATTTTGAAAATCATTTTTCAAATCACGTACATCATGAAAACCTACCTAACCTCACATTCATACAAGTTTTTCAATAGGTAAGGCCAGGGTTTTGGCTTGTAAGAGTCACTCCAAATCTCTGCCTGAATTTGTGTGCTGCCAGGAAAGTTTTGCCAAAAATTTCTTTGGCTTTCATGACCAACGTTCCCTGCTCAACTCAGCTACACAAACATTTTCTTTCCCCAGATCTCTTATATCAAAAATTGCAAAAATTATCAAAAGTCTCTTCACATATGTCTGCCCGAAACAAGATGAAGTATAAAGATGAAAATCAGTCTGCAATGACCCAGTGTATGCATGACAATGGAGTCCCTCAGGCAACATCTTTTTGCATGTGTGCTCAATGTGCAGACCTTGTTCTTGCCTATGCAAAGAACTTTAATCTTGAGATATGCGAAATCCACACCTCAATAATAATGTATTAATTGCTCATTGATCCCCAAATTTTATTGATGATTACCTCAAATTCCTTCTCATGAAGTGTATGTAGATGTGTCTTTGGACAATGGTAGAGAATATTGGCGAGCCAATACTAATAAATGTCTCATGACTATCAACAAAGGTTGGCTGAAGACAAGGAGGCTGGGGATCAAGAAATTGCCTAAGAATTTGTATAGATCAGATTTCAAGGAAGACCTCTTCGACATGATCGCACTTCGGAATTGAATTTCATTCGTGGATGTTTGAAATAATGAGCATTATTTGTTTAGGCAAAGAGTTCATTGATTGGGGTGGAATTGTCAGTGATTCTTTGCACAAAAAACTGAATGAGCTTTATACAACTGGCCGTTTTTATATGACCCTGTACTTGGTGTATGTTGTGGATCATAGGTCATTTGTAGGTTTGTAAAGAGAAGGGACTCTTGGCCCTTTAAACAAAATTTATAAATACCATCGCCAACATGCCTTAGAGGATAGTCTTCAACACTTCAAGCGCATCAGTGCTAGCTTTTCCATGTTCATTGTAAGAATACTCGAAGGAGACCTTGCCATGAGGATTTCAGGGGGAGTTGCATAGGTTGGACAATATGGAAGCTAGTTCATTCAACTCCCTAAATTCACCTACATCCATGTTGGTGGGTTTACTGGTAGACCAAATCAGCTACCCAAGTATGTAAATGACAGATTGTTGCTTATGGAGTTATGCAAGCAATTGTCAAAAGTGCATCAAAACATAAAACAGTGGTTCGATTTTCTATTACCATTGGTCACTATAATTGCAAGAGTGATATTGATGCCCAGGCAATTCAAAAGAGCTTGTCAATTTAAACTTGCTTGTTTATGATTTTTTTTGACAAAACATAAGATGACAACTCTTGTGATTAGTATGAAGGATTTATATGGAGAATTGATGTACTGAAAGCTACTTTGAAGGACCTCTATGCCCAACAGAAGCAATTGAGATAAAATCTTAGATATTTAGTCTAGCATTTTGTCATGTCCCCCCTTTTTGACATGAACCACCTAGAGTCCTTAGCCTTAAAAGTTGTTCCCAAAAGGCTAAGGGAAAAGAAGAAAGGGAACGTTGGGGGTCTACTTGAAGAGCAATTATTGAAAAAGGTACATTATGGATTTGCACTTGAGTTATGGAAAGTAACTTAAGCCGGGGCCTTATTGAGGGTCATGGGCACCTGTGGGCTAAAAAGGAAATGATAAGGATGCTTTGTTATATTTGAAAAGAAGATTTTCCTTCTTTTATTTGGTTGCTCCTTTTGGAGGATTTGGCTATTAAAGGAAAAGAGTGAACTCGATTTGAAGTTTATGAATTTATGATATTGAATCTACTGCTCAAGTATGTCAAGCTTAGCTATAGTATCTTGAAGATGAAAACTTTCAAATGCTAGAAGGTGTGGAGACGAAACCTTTCACATCCTCATTGTGAGTAACTCTATGTCAAGCGCTGCAAATTGTGCTTCAATAGGTGAATTTCAGATTGGAAAGGTTGGCGACTTGCTTCGAGGGGTTGCATGGGTGGGAGGCCATTTCTAGGGTGGCAATTTGTTTGGGAGGTTGAAAACCCCTCTTGGAGGGTTGCACTACATAGGAAACCCTCTCATAGAGTTTGATAATATTTTATAAATTATTTTCCACTTGGCGATTTGGTCCCTTGGGGTTTGGAGGTCATTGGAGGACCTTTTGAGGCATAAACAATTTAGGGAATTATTTATATATTTTTGTCAAGTGGGGTGACCCACTTTGGAGACATTTTGGAGTCTTCTAGGGTGCTTTTCGGCACTAAATATTTATGGATATTATTCTATATTTGCTTGGTAATTTTCATAATTATTGGAGGTTATTTTGAGGTCATTATTACTAAAAAATTATCCATTATTTACTGTTGTAATTTTTTGTGTATATGTGACTTGTTGCGAGGGTTGTTGATCTCATTTGATGCCTTATTACTGCTGGAAACTTTCGTATATTTTTTCTATCAATTGTGGTGAAGTGTGCTAGGGTTTCAAGGAGGAAACTGTTAAGGAACAACTGTTGCATTTTTAATCAAAGACATCCATTATTGAAGGATAGGGAATCAACAATATCATCTTCATATGTTGGTAAAGAAGCTATATATTACAGCTCTTGTTTGGGGTATATCTAGGTACAATTTCTACACTTTGGTTAAGAGGAATTGAGTTGCATTGTGGTTGGAAATTATTGTTTAAGTTGGAAGCATTGGACCTAGGGTTTGCATTTATTTGATGAATTTTGGAAATAATTATTTACCTATGGTATACTGGATTTTATATCAGAATTATCAGATTTGTCTAACACCTAGGGTTTGCATTTATTTGAGGAATTTTGGGAATAATTGTTTACCTAGGGCATGCTGGATTTTATCTCAAATTTGTGTAAGGGTTTGCTGTTAAATCCTAGTTTGCATGATTGTCCCAATTTGGGGACATTACACATTTGGTGTTTGTGGTGTGAATTATTTGATAATGATGGTGCTGGTCTTGTGAAGTCTGCAGCGGTTATCAAAGAACAATTCACTACATTGATTAAAAAAAATATTTTTAAGCCCAATATTTTTAATGTCACTACCATGCAAAAGTTACGTAACATTTTGAGTGCATTGGATGTGGTCAATAAGTCTTTATTTGAATAACAAAAGTTGTCTGACATGATTTTGTGACTTGTAGCAAAATGGGCCACTCGAACCAAAAATATGGTGACTCCAAATGAACAATTGGTGACAGAAGCTGTGAATAAGTTCAGGGAATTAAAATTGAGGAAAGATGAACGAAATGAGGCAATCAAAGTTTCTAATGATGAAAAGTCTTTCCCTCCAAAGGATGACTCGTCAATTGGAAAGTCCACTTAAGTGTGGCACCAAATTTTATTTCTTTTGTTTTATTCTCATAATACTATTTTAGCCAAAAAGGATATTGTTTTGTGATATTGTGGAATTACTTTGTAGAGTGAATTGTAAAAAGTAGCTAGGGAGTTATTAATAAGTTCATTGCTTCCTCCTATTATTTATAAATAGGAGTGTTTGCCATTGTAAAATGACTTTTCGACAATAATGTTGAACACAACTATCTATTAAGAGGGGGGGTGAATCAATAAATCAACTAAAAACTAGTTTTTTAAATTTTTAATGAAGATACAAAACATATACATATCAAAGAACAAATGTAAAGAGCACACACACACAAAAGCACAGTACACCAGATTTATACGTGAAAAATTTAAAGGGAAAAACCACGGTGAGAATAGCTGCTAGAATCTATTGTTCTAATCTAGCCTCACAGTTAAATCACCTCACTGAGAAAATCACACTGGTTACATTTAAGGACACCTATCCTTAGGAAACATCAATCTCCTAACTGAGCACCAACTTAGTTTAACCTTACTAGTTACAAGATTTAAGGGCACCAACCCTAAGGAGACTCCAATCCCCTAACTGAGCATTAACTCAGTTTGTTTGATGGCACCAACCAATCAGAACTATGGAGCTACAACTCCAATATACAAGATAGATTCACAAATGAATCCAGTTCAGTTTCTTTGTTACAAGTCTAGTCTGTAACTGCTCACTCTTGACTTATTTTGTGTATGCCTATTCTTCTTCTCTACTCAATCTCTGCACATTCACTGTGTGCCCTTTCTTTGTCTCTGCCTCACTCTCTGCTCATTCTCTATGTGCTTTTTCTTCCTCTCTGCTCAATCTTTGCACATTCTGTGTTCTCTTTCTTCCTCTCTGCCTCACTCTATGTCCCACTGTCTTTCACTTTGTGTCTGCATACATCCTAAGTTGACACCCTTTGAGTTTTCTTTGATGGCACTTTTTCAGTTTCAACAACAGTAGTAGCAGCCCATTTTCTTTATCTGCGTATGTCTGGATATGTTTTGTTCATATACGCTTCATTCCCTTTTGTTTTTCTCTGCGTTTTACTCTGTCTGCATGTATCTCTTATCGACAACCTTTGACTCCCTCTTAAAATTGCGACAGCAGCAATAGCACAATAATGTTTTAGAAGTCGTGTATATACAATGAATTTTAGGGTTTCACGTCTCCAATTGCGTTCATACTCGAACTGCACTTAACCGGTTCTCATTCAATGCAACTGACTTATACGCTTTTTGTGTCTCGATCACGCATCACATTGCAATGGTCAAGTCTCTTTATTATGTTTGTCAACTACTGGATTTAGGTCATTACTGTGTTTCTTTAATTGATGATTGATTGGTTGGATCGATCAATCTCAAGCTCCGTGTAGACCTTTCGAGTTCACCATTTGTCTGGTCATGTCTTTAAACGAGGATTATTCATCTTGTCATTGGCGCCATTCACTATCTATCTTGAACCGTTAGATATTTTCACTTTTGAAATAGAATCGTCGATCTCTCTTGCATTAATTGTCAAGCTCTTTCTCGTATCTTGATATTTTCTATATGATTGGTTCGTTTTCGCTCCTTTCGATTATATTCGATATGCTCGATCTTTAATCTCGCCTTGATCCTTTGGCAATATTGCAAGTGTTTTATGCTTCAACCGAAATGTCCTTCGGAACCTTTTTAAGTATCCACTTGCCCTAGATTCTTTTCGAAACAATCCAAGTAATCCTTTGGAAGCTTTGTAATGGTCCTTGTGTCCTTCGCAATTGTCCTTCGGCACTTGTGAAAGTGCCCTATATCTTTCAGCAAATTGTCAAGTGCCCTTTCCCTTCATTCGAACTACCCTTCGGGTTTTTGCAAGTGTCCTCTCTCTTTGGAAATGTCTTGCGGGAGATTTGCAAGTGTCCACTATCTTTCTTCGAACTATCCTTCAGGATTTGTAAAATGTCCTTTGGAACTTGCAAGTGTCCCTTCATTCGGACTACCCTTCGGACAAGTTGTGGGCTTTTGTCAAAGTCCCCTTCGGAACAATTTCCACGGGTTTTTTGTTCGAGTCCCCTTCGGGACAATTTCCGCAGGCGTTTTGTTCGAGTGCCCTTCAGAACAATTTATATGAAAAAATGCCTCAGTGTCCTTTGGGACTTCTTGAATTGCCCTTCAATTCTTGGCTCATATCTTTTGGCACTTTTGTTTAGGACACATACCCTTCGGGTTTTTTTGCAAACTACCCTTTGGCATTTTTGCAAGCATCTACATACCCTTCGGCTTTTCTGTAAAGGTCCACATACCCTTCGGCCTTTTGCAAACTACCCTTTGGCATTTTTGCAAGCGTCTACATACCCTTTAGCTTTTCTGTAAGGTCTACATACCCTTCGGCCTTTTGCAAACTACCCTTCAGCGTTTTTGCAAGCGTCTACATACCCTTTAGGTTTTTTGTAAAAGTCCACTCTGGAAGCTTTGTTCGAGACCTATTTCCTTTGCACTTTTTGTCCGACGAGAACTTAACCATTTTTCCGAAAGAATTGACATAACCAATATTTCCGAAAGAATTGACTCAACCAATATTTCTGAAAGAATTGACCAAGACACTTTTCCTAAAGAATAGACCAAACTTGTAAAATTGACTAAGTGTTCAAACACCGTTCAATTGCTTGGGATCCCTACTTTGCATCTGCATAACTTTTGCTCCTTCCATCCGCATGACTCAGAACTTGGACCACAAGGAATAGGCACAAACCTGAGTAGCCTGGTGTGATTGTTTCCTCCAGATGCTGCCATAAATGCAAATGTAGTCACCAACAAACTATGTACTAAGCCTTATTCAACAAACTAGCAGAGGCATTCAAATGACTATTCTGTGAATTTAGGGTGCGCATACAATCTCCATGAGGACTCTATACCTGATTTGTTCAGCTCAACACCTTTGTCATTAATGCTTGATAGAACATTCATCATTTGACATCAATGACAATATTACAGACAACAAGAACAATCTTTTTGTACACCATGATACTCAAATTGCCAACAAATAAAACAAAATTTGGTAGAGAATAGAAGAAATTAAACTTTGCATTCATTTTGGAAGGAGAATATAAGAGAAATTCCTGGACTTTGTCTTGTCTTTCCTTGGTTATGTCATTATTACCCTTTTGTTTAATAGTGCACATCTCTTTCTAACCTATTTGAAACTAACATGTTTAATGTTAATAGTCAATAATCCATTTCATTTCATTCCAGCATATATGAGTTGAACTCTGGATTTATTCAATCTTATATGTGTTTTCCTCCATTTCTTTTACTTTCAGCAATGTGTGAAACCCTACCCCCAAGGCAATTTTGATTGTATATTCCTTTCATTTTTCCTTTTCATAAATTGGCAGTAAATTTAATCAAGAAGATCATTAAATACATTGTAAACATAAATAAAATGTATATATATCACATCCCATGATTTTGTTTATAATTTCTCTTATTCATAATCGATATCTAGATTGGACAATTTAACGAACAAACGAGTGTGCAGATGACCTAACTAATGGTATGAAGACCATATTATTAAATGAAAATAATTTCTCATCCATTTGTAGTAACAATTCAAGCAACGGAAACACTTATATTTGATCTTATACACACTAATTGTTATTGCTTAGTTATACCTGCACTTTTGTCAGAAAACACAATTTTTACTGTTTCATGACACATATTGGTTAGAGTGGTTTTCAAATTGCCTATAACCCATTAAAAGTAGCTTTTGAAAATATTTAAATATTATCATATAACCCATAATCAAATCTATTATTTAATTGATCGCATTCTAAATAATATTATTCATATTGACCAACATATAACATAATCAATCTTCAAAACTTTGAAATTCAAATGTGTATGCTGTGTATAATAAAATCAAAATATGGGATAAAAAATGGTTAAAAATGACCAAGCATAAGAAATTACATAAATATGGACTTGTCATGACAACATGCGACTCTTGTTTATTCTTACGAGATCTGGAAGTTGCTGACTAAGAATATGTTTTTTTTTTTGGATATTCTGCGCTTTAGACTAATTTTTTTTGCTGTCCAGGTTTCAATTCAGGATGTTGTGAAAGCTTTGCAACTCAAATCTTTTGATTATCGAGTTCTGAACCTTATATTGTATGGGTTGACGAATCAGCAGGTAACTAGTGTCGCTTAAAGCTAAGTTGAATGATATGTTCCTTGGTTCACGGCATTGCCAAATCATGTTGAAGTTTTCGTCCATTGATACATGGGTTGGATTAATATTAAGCAAATAATATTTCTAGAGTCTACAAAACATTGATATAATTAACTTATAGACTATCATTATATAGTTTTGCTTTAATTATAGTGATTTTTACCTAAAGGTATGATATCTTGATAATATATTTAGCCAAGGTCCAGTTATATAAAACATCTCAATAGTTTTATAACACTGGCACATAAAATGCATCAATAGTGGTTATTTGTTTTCCTAGCCACCTCTTGGTATTTATTACTCTAATTTGAAGAGTTTGATATGTGTTCTTTATTGGAGAAATGGATGATTAACAAAGAAGGATATCCTAAATGAAGTATAAAGATCAAAGCCTTAATATTCCTAAGATTTCATTTCACATTGTAAATATGTGGTAAAGGAAAAATTGTGGTTAAAGATTATTTTGAGTTCAAAGAATAGAAGAGTAGTTTGTGAACTATTTTGTTGTTTGCCTAGGATTATGAAAACAAAACGACATTCATTTGTCTTGGTGCACAATAAATGATTTGGAAGCATCTGCTACATATTTAATCATATTCACATCTCAACAATGTATCTTTCAATGACTTTCTTTGGTGTCTATATTGATTAGTTGGAGGACTTTATTTGGTTGCATACTTGTGTTGATGATGTTTGCACATTGCAACATGTTCAAATTGCCATACTGTATTTTACAGATGATGTGATCCTCCTCTCTCATTTTCTTGATGGCCTTAAATACAATTTGATGCTCTCTTACATTTAATAGCTTGTTGTGTACGATTCCTCCAGAGACACTCTTTCCAAGTTCCAATTCTCCTACAAAGTAGAATCTCTCGAGATCACATGTAATGTCCCCAATTTTGGACAAGTATGCAAAACTAGGGTTTTCAAACAACCCCTATTAAGTCTGGAAACTCCACATGTATGTGCCAAAACAAGTCCAAAATTATGCAATAAATTATAGAAAATATTCTTGATTTTTTAAAAGTGTATCTCATCCCAAATGGCCTTAAATACCTTCCTTGGCAAATCGCCGAAGGGGAAAAATATAATAAATACAAAAATCCATGTAGCCCTAAGAATTAGGGGTCTTCAAACCTCAATACTCCTGTTGTCAATCAGACTTGCACCCCTGTGAAGGTAGTTTCAGGCCTTCACAATCTGTTGAAACTTGAAAACAATCTTAGGCTGTGGGTACCCTAATCAGTGGATTGAATCTCTAGATTATAAGGGCTAGCTCCTTGTGGTATATCAATTAGGATCTTTGCTCTACGCTAAAAACTGCTTGGGAAAAGAGAGAGAAAACTTGAAAGAAAATCCTATCTAATGATAGTTATACCCCTGAATGATTGGTTGATCCACTCAATTAGAGCTCCTAAAAACACTGATTTAGATAAGAAAAATGCTGAACTTTCAACTCCAATTGACCAATATGCATAAGTATTTCATGAAAAAGTTTTATCTGGTGATTCAAGCTTGAGGGAAATGAAATAATAAGCTTGATTTAAGGCACTAACCAGCCACTTATATCCACTGTAAACTCAGCTAAGAAACATCAAACACAGAACATGCCCTTCATAAACTGATCAACTATGCTGCTAGGTAAGAATCAAAACTTGACATGGAAGAGAAATTCTATCACTTATGCAAATCATTGACATTAATAACCGACCTATTAATTTGAAAAATGTTACAAACTTAGTTTTTGGAAGAATTTGATCTTGCCAAAAGAGGGATACAATTCAAGACTGAAAAGTCAACTTATATAGAAAAAGATACACAAGCCAAAGAGGTTGGCACTGAAAATAGAGAGGGAGTCAACTCTCGCATTAACCAAGTCAAACTACAGCTGTCAAAAGACCTAAAAATAAAAACCTTTTGTCTTATGCTTGCATGAAAGCTCCTTGGCGTTGAAAATGGACGGTGGTTCAAAGTTTGAGTCAAACTTTTATCATGCAAAATGCTACGTCAATCTTCAAATATAGACTCCTCTTGAGCTGCTGGAACGTTTTAAAACTTTCATTTACATGAAATCAATGCCAAAACTGAAATTAGAACTCCACTCGAACTGTTAGAATGTTGAAAGCCTTCAACAAACTAAACAAATGTGCATGCATGACTTGTCAACCGGTCAACCATAGTGCAAGGCTAGTCAACTCTAGAACTGAAACATGCCCGAAATTCCATGTTGGCGTAGAAGGGATGAGGTGGACCCAAGTTTGACAAGTCAAACTCTTGCATGGAAAGCCACGTTACAATTTAGGACTGAGAACTCCATTTGAACTACTGAGCTGGAAGTACCTGAAAGGCTCAGATTGCATGAAAACCAAAGAGAAGCGTGACCTATCAACTAGTCAACTGAAGTTTTGACCAATCAACTATAGACAGCTTTGGCTTACATGGAAAGGACTTTGATGAATGAGTGGCGCATTCAAATTGAACGCCTTGTTAATTCTCGGCCTTCTCCTTATGAAATTCTTCGCGTCTATGCACGTATTTCTCCAGCATCTATTTGTTTGGGCTCTTTATCCTCGGAATTATTTTTGTTTATTTCCTTCGGCCTCTTTGTCTATCTTTTTCCCACGGGCCTTTGTTTTGGTCTCTTCCGAACAATTTGTCCCTCTTTCCCACAAACTATTTTTCCTTGGGCACTTTGTTGGACCTTTTCTTCAGGTCATTTCCTTGTTTGTTTCCTGCAGAGCTTTTGTGATGATCCTTTCCTTCAGACAAATTGTTTGAAGGAAATCTGTCTTCGGCCCCTTCTTTCAAATTGCCCCTCAGCATGTTTGGGTTGCCCTTCGGAATTTTTGTAAATGTCCTCTTCTGAAGGGCAGGTAACCCTTCGAAATTTTGTAAATGTCTTTTTTCGAAGGGCAAGTAACCCTTCGGAATTCTTGTAAATGTTCTTTTCCGAAGGGCAGGTAACCCTTCGAAATTCTTGTAAATGTCCTTTTTCGAAGGGCAAGTAACCCTTCGGAATTCTTGTTTTGAACCTTCCCGAAGGGTATATACCCTTCGGGATTTCATAAAGGACCTTTTCGAAGGGCTAATAACCCTTTGAACTTTTTGCTTAGTCATTTTCCCGTGGACAAATTGTCCGCAGGAATTGTCTTGGACTTTGTCTTTTCCTTCTTTCGGACTTTCTTTTCGAGTACTTCCTTTGGATCATTCCTTTGGACATAAAGTCCAAAGGAATTCGGTCTTCATTTCGGGTATTTTCCTTTCTTTCGGGCAAATTGCTCGAAAGAATTGTTTCTGCCTTCTTGTCTATCACTTTCCCACGGACAAATTGTCCGCGGAAATTCAAGGAATTGTCCCATTCGGACTTCTTGAACTCTCCGAAGGGAAGGTACCCTTTAGAGTTTTGAAATGTGCCCCTAAAGATGCCCTTCAGGGTTTTTGAAATGCCCTTCGGGATTCTTGATTTGGTTCAATCATCCCTTCGAAAAACCCTTTCGGAAGAATTGTTTGGTCCCTATTCCTGTGGAAAAATGAAAACTGCCCTTTGAAAAGAACTTCCTGAGTACCCTTCGGGAAAATGCAAACGGCCATTTTGCCTTCGAAATTACCTTTTTTCGAAAGGCATGTATCCTTCGGATTTCTTCGAAATGTCCCTTTGTCTTTTTGTTTTGAACTTTCCCGAAGGGCACATACCCTTTGGGATTTTTGTAAAGGACCTTACGGAAGAAATGAAAGTGCCCAAGTCTAATTTCTTGAAGACTGCCCTTTTGAAATTCATGAAGTGAACCTTCTCGAAGAGCACATACCCTTCAGGATTCTTGCCAATGTCCTTTGGAAATTTGTAAATGGTCCTCTTCCCCTTTCAAATGGTCTTTCGGCTTTTTTGTAATAGACAATTCCTTTAGACAAATTGTTCGAAGGAAAATTGCCCTTTGGAACATTGCAAAATGGACCCTCAGAAACTTGAAATGGTCCTCCTAGTGAAAGAAAAAACCTTCTACCCCTTTGTATATATTGGAAATGTCCCTCACTCCTAGTGATCCTTCAGACAAAAAGTCCAAAGGATTTGAACCCTTTGGAACTTTGAAATGATCTTTGCCTCTTTGTAAAACCACAAAAAGTCCTCTTTAGAATTTGCTCCTTCAACTGCTTGAATCAACATCTGTTCTTTCTTGTGGGGCAAAATTGTCAACAACTCCAATTCAGACCTTCGTGGAAGGGTCTTCACTATCCCAACACTTTGCTAACTTCACAATGGCCCAAACTCAGCTCCAAACTCGTCCCAAGCAAATCGCTAGGCTTGCCAATCAACGCCAAGCTAACCCAAGAAGTTTGCTGCTCTAGGAGAGGGCTTAATCCACATAATTCTGAATGTTTAGTGCAAATACAACACCTATAGTGGTGCTGCCATGAGAAGGATGGAAGGTTTTCGTCTCCACACCCACGTGCCCTTGAAAGTTTCCATCTTCAAGCTACCAATCCAAGCATTATATGCTTAGACATAAATTTCATAACCCCTCAAATGAAGGCCTTCACTTGATTTTATAATTTTCCATCCGCAGAGTGGCACCCAAATTGGGGGGAAACATCCTTTTTTTTAAAATTAAAAGAACAATACTTATAACTCACACTTAGATGCATGATCATCCATGACCCTCAAAAGAACACCTTTTAAGTGAAAATTAGAATGCAAAGCACTTTTGGCTGATTGCCTTAAAAGACCTCCAATGTTCCTTTTTTTCCTTAACCCTCGGGAACGAAATAAGGCTAAGGGTCTTCCCTCATGGCTAGCTTGAAAAGGGGGACATGACAGTCCTCCCTTTCCAAAATTGCTTCTCCTCAAGCAATTGTGAACTTGGATGTTAAAGGATGGCTGCCCCTTCCCAAGTTGCATCTTTCAGTGGCAAATCTTTCCATTTGACCAAGTATTATGTTATGGTTCGGTTTTGAAGCCTCCTCTCACGAACCTCAAGGATAGTTTCTGGAATCAAGACTAACTTGCCTTCATCATCAAGAGGTGGCAACTTGATGGAAGGTGTTATGTGTTTCCTAAGGGCCTTTTTTAGGCAAGACACATGGAAGACATTGTGAATCTTGATACCTTCAGGTAAGTCCAACTCATATGCCACTTTGCCCACTCTTCTCTATATTTTATACGGCCCATAGAAGCATGGTTTCAACTTTTCCACCCTACTTTGTTTGAGGGAGGATTGTAAGGCTGCAACCTCAAGTAGACCATATCTCCCACTTCAAATTGCTGTTCCACCCTATGCTGGTTCGCATAAAGATTTTTTATGCAGGAGCATCAAGACATCCACTTGTAAACATGTAAATATTCAAAGTTGTATTAGATTCATAGCCTTGTCAAGTCTTAAGAATGTCTTAGAGGTCCTAGGAAGATAATAAGGAAGCCTTTGAAGGCTCTAGTTTGTATTAGAATAATGTTTAGTAGAAGATTTGTGAATTCATGAAAGACGTACCATTTGTAAGTGAGAATCATTCAAAGTAACTGTAAAGACACCTAAGTAGCCTCTAGAAAGGTGGAAGTCTACGTTGAAAAAGCCATGCATGGAATAGACTATAATAAGGCTAAGGAATTGAGAGATTCTTGGAATTATTATCTATCCTATGACTATGTTTATGTCTTAGGTAGTTAATGATAAGTTCTGAGAATTCATTTAAGATCAAGTGTACATAGGGAAGAAGATAGAGAGTAGAAGAAAGGGTGGTAGAGTTCAGGGGATGGCGAGACAAAATGAAGTAGTTGAATAAAAAAACAGAACAGTTCAAGTGATGGCGAGACAATGCTAAATGAATCCAAGATACTAGATAAATATTGGAGAGAGGCAGTTGCTACAACAGTGCATATTCAGAACAGAGCATTATTGAGAGTCAATAATGACAAGATTCTTTATGAGTTATGGAAAGACAAACCAACAATAGTTGATTATTTCAAAATTTTCAACAGCAAATTTTCATAAAGAGAACCGATAAAAAATTGGATAAGTTTGAATCTAGAGCAGACGAAGGTATATTTCTTGGTTATTCTTGCAAAAGTAAAGCTTATGAATGTTATAATAAAAGAATAAAAAAATAGTTGAAAGTGCAAGTGTCAGGATAAAAGAGGATGGAGCACAAAGAATCAATGATCCAATAGACATTCTTGAAATCATTGAAGAGAAAGATTTTGAAAAATCAGATGAAGATAAGGAGAAAAAGGACACCAAAACTCCATCCAAATATGTCTAGAGAAATCATAATGAAAGCGACATCATCGGGGACATAAATGAAGAAATTCACACTAGAAGAATGATGGTAAGTGAATTTGAGCAAGTTAATTTTTCTTTGTTATCCAAAATTCAGCTTAGAACTTTTTCAGAAGCTAGATATGATAAGCATTGGGTTAAGGCAATGGATGACGAATTAAATCAGATAGAAAAGAATGATACTTGAGAATTAGTGCATAGACCAAAAGATTACAATGTGATAGGAACAAAATGGGTTTACAAAAATAAGTTGAATGAAAATGGAGAAGTGACCAAGAATAAAGCAAGATTAGCATGTAAAAGATATGCTTAGGTTGAGGGAATAGATTTTGAAGAAACTTTTGTACCAGTGGCAAGGCTAGAGGCTATTAGAATGTTTTTTGCATATGCAGTGTTTAAAATTTTTAAAGTGTTTCAGATGGATGTCAACTCTGTGTTCATAAACGGGAATCTAGAAGAAGAGGTCTACATTGAGCAGCCTGAGGGATTTATTCTCTGAAATATTAGTAGCCATGTATGCAGATTAAAGAAAACACTATGGATTGAAACAAGCTCCCAGAGCTTGGTATGCAAGACTTGATAAGTACCTGCAGAATCAAGGTTTCAAGAGAGGATTTGCTTACAATAATATCTACATCAAAACAGAAGGTTAGCATCAATTGATTGTTGTGGTGTATATTGATGACATCATTTTTGGAGAAAACATTGAAAAGATGACAGAAAGAGTACAAGTGGAGAAGCTTTCTTTTTCGATGATAGCTTAGTATCATGGCTAAGCAAAAATCAGAATTCAGTATCACTTTCTACAATTGAAGCAGAATATATTGCAACGGTATTGTGTTGTACTCAAGTGCTTTGGATGAAGCAACTTTGGAAGATATCAAGGTAAAATATGAACCTATTTTTATTTTTTGTGACAACACAAGTGTTATTAATATTTCGAAGAATCCAGTGATGCATTCAAGAACAAAACATATTCCCATTAGATATCACTTCTTGAGATAGCAGGTTGCAGATCAACAGGTTAAGATGAAATATCTCAGTACTATAGAACATATTGCAGATATTTTCACAAAGGCACTACCAAAAGACACATGAGTATCTACGAGAGAAGTTGGGAGTAATTTCTTTTACTTCCTACCATTGAGGATCAACATCAGTTGAAGGGGAGCTAAGTTTTAGTTCTAGGATAGGCCCTTTGCCATTGATGTCAAAGGGGGAGAAGAACAGAAATAGGTATAGGTATAAAAATAGGTGCAAAAATAGGTACAGAGAATAGGTACAGGTTGCTACAGTAAGGGGGAGTTACTGTATGTTTTTCAGATGACAGTATGTGCAGGTTGGCATGTGCGGTGCAGGGTTCAAGATGTGGTAGTTTTATTTTGAGATTGCCATCAATGACAAAGGGGGAGATTGTTGGAAATATTGTTATTGATGTCAAAGGTCTAGTATTGGTGATAAAAGCCCCATTGCATTTAATAGTGTTTTTAATATTCATATCTTGGCTAATGTGTATTAATATTTATTTAATATTAACGAATATATTTTTGGTTGCATATAAGTCAAAAGAGGGCCCATAGAGAAGTCAAAGAGTCACGGGGTAAAGACAAAAGAGGAATGGGACGCATTTTCTCATAAAGAGTCATCTTGAGGAATTCCAAGAGTCACCATGTGAAGACAAAAGAGGGTATAGCACATTTTTCCATAAAAGGACACTTTGAAGAATGCGAAAAGTCACCAAGATAAGGACAAAAGAGGAAAGGACGTATTTGCTTATGAAAGGTCACTATGTGACTTTTCAAATGAAGGATACGAAGGGTCATACAAGTTTGGCACCATTTTTCATAAGGATTGAAGGGTCAAAAAGTGTGAATGTCAAAGGTCATTTGGATAGCTATAAATAAAAGCTTGAGAAACCATTTGTATTATGCAAGAGAGTGCATGGTTTGTATTTGTTTTAGAGGAGAGAAAAACAAGAGATATTGTAGAGTTCTATCATTTGTTGAGTAAGCAACATTGAGAGATAGTTGTGTTTTATACACAAGAGGGGTTGGTGCTCACAAATCTTTGCAAAGTGTTGGTGCTCACAAATAGTTGATGTGTTGGTGCTCGGCAAAGGGGTTGGTGCTCCTGCAAGTTGGTGCTTGTGAACTTTGTAATTTGATTTGGTGCTCATTCATATATTTGAAATTGTTCTCTGTGGTTGTTTCATTTTGGGTTTCCACGTAAAAATCTGGTGTCTCTCTCTCTCTTTTGTGTGGTGCATATTATTGTTTTAGTTTTATTGTATATCTTGAATGTGTGATTAAGTGGTTAAAGAAAAGAAATCAGATTAAGTAAAAGATATATAATATACTGATTCACCCCCCCTCTCCATATATTTTGTGCTTAACACTACTTCCATTTTTATAAACATCACAACTTTCCCTTTTAAAGTAAAGTTTATCTCCTTGGATTGAGGATTCTGTGAGTATTGTTCGATGAACTACAACCATTGAACTTCCATGACTAGGTTAGTATTCATAACATATATCTTATCAACAACAATGATATTGAATTCATCACCAAGTTTACCCTTCATGTGTGTCAAAATATCATCTGGATCCCATATATGAATGCGTATGCTACCTTGAACAAAATGATCTATGTGCCCTTTCACATTTTCAGCCTTATTAGAATGCTTCCCATGATGACAAAGAGTTTTGGCACTTATGTTCATAGGCATATGTAATATCATATGTTAGTTTACACCAAGAAGCATTTAGTGAATTACCTTTTTGACTATTTACCACAAATGTTGGTTCATAAGGATTACTGATTACTTCTTTTTCCTTAGCACATTAAGTAAAATCTTCCATAATGTTCCGTTACTTCCACGTAAATATAGTCTATTTTTTTTAAAGAAAAACTATATTAAAGCAAATTCAAAGAGTACATTTTCTAATATGCCAAGCTTGAAAACTAATAGTCCAAGCTCTGGTATTGAACATAAAGGATAACCAATAATCACTCATTGATGCAAATCCAAATCCAAAATCTTTCTCAAATCTTCTTGCAGTTTGCTTAACCACCAAATTGGAGGCAGATCATAGCAAAAAATGTTGTGATTATCCAATGCCCAGTTGGCCAAACTGTCTTCCACTTTATTACTTTCTCTAGGAACATGACAAAAATAAGCCTCCTGAAACTTAAAATCCAAAGTACTAATCTTCCTTATTTCTCTAGCTATTTTCCAATTCTTCCTATGATCTCCCTCATGGTTTGATAACAATCCCACAATAACCTTAGAATCTGATTCAATTTGCACTTTTTTCCAAACTATTTTGAAAGCTTCTTGCATCCCTTTATATAAGCTTTGATCTCCGCCATATTATTGGTAGTACATCCTAGCTTTTCTGCAAAAATAAAAGCAACAGATCCATCCAATGTTTTGCGAATACCTCAAATACTAGCTTGTCCCAGATTTCCTCGTGAGGCACCATCCGTATTTAGCTTCCCATACCCAAAAGGGGGTGCTATACAATGCCATTCCTGCTGAACTTTTTTCTTCTGACTAAAAGCGGGCCTTGTAGCTATAGATTGCATTGGGAGTTGGCTACATAAGTAAACCCATTCTGGTGTTAGTGGTTGAGGCAAACTAATCTTATGTTTTATAGATTTAACAATGTTGATTTTGACCTTTTCCCAAACCAAATTGATATCTCTACTTTTCTGTCGGAAGATTTTGTGATTGTGTTCTTTCTAAATGTTCCATAGCAAAAGGGAGATGCTAGACCACAATGCCGGAAGAAGATTCTAGCCATTGGCCAATTGACATTGCCATTCTCTACTTATTTGTTCTAATCACTGAATAGGTATCTAGGTAAGTGTTGACCATTTTTGATCCAGCAGGCCAAAATCGGTCTCCTTCCCCTGCTATTCTGAGCCAGTTCAATTTTGGTTGCACAAGTCTTTCGGCATAAGATGAACCAATTCAAAGAATGCAAGGGCTTTTACAAAGCTTCTTCGGACATTTTGTCCGAAGAAATTCACAAGGAAAGAGAGCTAAAATGATTCAAGACACTTTTCCTTAAGGTTGGAAAAAGTGGTTCAACGACATGATCTTTCCAAGAGTTTTGAAATTTGAACTTTGAACCATTGAACTGTTGAACCATTGAACCGTTCAATTAGATGGTTCAATCGGTTGGTTCAATCAGTCAGTTCAAGTGATTGGTTCAGTTGGGTTGGATAAACGTTTGGTTCGACGCTTGGTTCAAAGGGATGGTTCAGTTAGCTTGGTTCAAAGAATTGGTTCAATTGAATGGTTCAAAGCGGTTGGTTCAAGTGGTCAATTGAATGAGCAGAACATAGTATTGAACCATTGAACCGTTGAACCATTGTTGGTTCAATCGGTCGGTTCAATCAATCGGTTCAATTGGAAGGTTCAAAGGAGCCTCCCAAGGCCCGAAGGACAGTGCCCTTGCGGAGGGCAGTCAAGCGCAAAATGGACCATTCCAGCAGGCTGCGGAGGGCAGGGAACACTTGCAAAGGGATCAAAGAGAAGGCTGAAAGGGAAAGGTTTTCTTCAGAAAAGTGAACAAGGCAGAAAAGTTGGAATTACTTCGGATTTGTTCAAGGCAAGAGATGAAGAATTTCTTCGGACAAAATACCCGAAGGAATTCCTTCGGACATTTTGTCCGAAGAAATTCATAAGGCAAAAACAATGTCTTTCGGGAAGATTTTCCACGGCAAAAGACAAGATGAATTCTTTAGGACAAAAAGTCCGAAGGAATTCGCCTAAAAGAAAAAGTCCAAGGGAATAAGCAGGAAAGACAAAGGAAGAAATCCTTCAGACAAAATGTCCCAAGGAATTCCTTCGGACATTTTGTCTGAAAGATTTGAGGACCAAGGACCCCGAAGGGCAAGTGCCCTTGCGGGGGACTCTCGACTGCCAAAAGGAGGATCTTTCTCAAGGCTCAAAGGGACACCTTCCCTTCGAGAGGTTCCAAAGACAAGGCTGAAGGAATTGACCAAGGGGTGACGGGCCTGTGAACGTCAAAGTTGAGTATCATGGACTAGCCGTTGGAATCCAGATATCCGATGACGTTCCCAAAGACATCAAATTCAGGGCAATAGACTAGCCATTGGCTTTCAAATGGCGACGAGCGCGCGAACGTCAATTTTACGGCAATGAAATAGCCGTTGATCTTTAAATACTTGAGCGCCAACCAGAAGGAAGCCCAAAGAGCTAAGAGAGGAAGAGACAAAACCAGCAAAAGACAAAGCTGGGAAAAGACAAAAGTTAAGAATGAACTCAATGACCTGCTGATGAAAGAGCCCAAGGAGCCAGCAAAGGACAATAAGATAGCCCCGAGAGCTCAAATTCCAGGAAAAGACAAAGCCAGGAAGGGACAAAATCATGAATATGGACAAAACAGCCCAGGTAGCAAAGGGGAGACGAGTTATTCCTGCAGTTGAAACAGTGTCCGCCAAGTGGTCATCAAGGAGCGCAAACAGTGAACGGTGCTCCTGTTTTCTCCACTTTGCATTGATGAGCAGACAAATCGTGTGAATCTCTTAAAGAAGCGGTCTTGTTTGCAGATAAAAGGGCCGGCCTTGTCATTAAAACAATTGGGTGACTCACGCTTCTGCAGTAGCGTTTAATACGTTTTAAGCGCCAAAGTCAAGAGCGGCGATTACACAAGATGGTTTTAGCAGGCCTCTTCTAGAAGAATGATATCAGCAACAACGACTTCCTCTTCCCAAGGTTTTCAAGGCAGCATGGGTCATTTATTTTCCAAAGGGGCGCCTTTTGCTTTCTTTTCTCTATATATATTGTAATCTCTCATTTTGAGAAGATATCTCTTGGCTTGTAAGGCGAAGCTCTGCTGGATTTTACCTTGAATCAAGACATAACATTTTTACCTCCATTTGAGCTTACACTTTTGCATGTCTATGGCTTTGTTTTGTGTTAAGTCATTTTTATTTTATGCTTTCACAGAACGATTCCAGCATGTCTAGTGTATTGTGAAGTTTCTTCTTTTGCAGGTCTGTCAGAAGTGTCTACAACAAGGTATAGGCGCATGTGAACAGGCTGCCATAGTGTGTTTTAGAACACCTCTGGTAGTTCTTCCTCCCTGTATCTCAAGAGGACCCCTAGCTCATTGATGTAGAAGAGTTTGTCATATCAAATGAAGTGTATGCCATCTTGTTCTTGGTAGAAAGTGTAGGTTCAAGCTAAGTAGATCAAACTTTTTGGTGTATCACCGTTTAGCCCCCTGCATTGTTAGCAGTAGGAAATCCAGGACCACAAAGATACATCAAAGGGAGCTAGCCCTTATCTAGAGACTCTCCCCCAAGTTTTACCAGACCCACAGGCAAGAGGGGAGTTTCCATTTTGCTGCGTGGAAAATAGAAGCTCAGTCTTCTCTCAAAGGTGCAATCCACTGCGTCAACAATAAGATTTAACATTTTGGCTAAGAGCTTCCACAAGTAGATTAATGAAGTTGGCCCTTATCAGGCCAGAACCAAAGGCTCAAACACATAATTTTTTCAGTCAACCAACTTAATTTTATTCAACTGCAACATTACATTATATAACAATGGTTCGAATAACCACTTACTCTATAATAAGTTAGTTGTTCTAACAACTAACTTATCCCTAAAATGCTCCTTACAAATCACTACATGATTTGCACATTATATTTTATTTATTTATTTATTTAACTATGTTAGGACTATTTCCTAACTCTCACCCCCCTAGTTCTAACATGGGGTGAGAAATTCGAATGTCGGTTTCAACTAATAATGTATTCGATTACAAACATGTGACTTTGAAAATCCTGCCTTATTGAAAAATGCTTTTCAAGGCTTATTTGAAGTTCATAATTTTAAAAACGGACTTGACACAAAAAAACTAAAGAAAACGACACAAAATAAAACATGACATTGGACTATTGTCGACAATTAAGACTTTAAAGATATTACTTAAAACAATAATTATAAATAAAATCTTATTAAAAAATCCTATTGATATAAAATAATTTTGACACCGAAACACAACAAAATGCTAAAGAATTTAAAACGTAAAATCAAACCTAAGACACTCATAACTATATTCAACTTAATATATATCAAAACATAATAACTAAATTAAAAAAATAACCAAAATAAAAACAAAAGTATATTATATACACACTAAATGACTCTTTATATTAAAAAACAAATGTACGTAACATAACATAAAGTAAAACTTAAAAACATAAACTTATAAGCTAAAAGACTACTTTAACGACTATACTCTGATTAAAAACTTAATACAAAGAACTAATTAAAATAACGAAAGACTTACAACAACTGAATAAACCTAAAATAGAAATTCCATTTCCAGCACCTATGGGAAAGGCAGAGAAGTTGCCGCCGTTTGGAGGGATATTGCAACTGATACATGTGGAGGGTTGTGAGGTCGATGTAGAGATGAGTTGGGTACCATGAGGAGAGGAGTCGTTGCTTTGAAATAAGTTGTTGAGGGAACTGAATAGTGATAAACGGGTGTTGGTTCGAGGTAGTCGAGCTGAGTGAGATGAAATGGAGATCGATCTGGGAGTCTGTCGTGGAGGGAAGGAACCACAGTCCTATGTCGTGACAAAATGATCTTGACCTTTGTGGAGTCAGGTTTGTCTTGCCAAGGTTTTGAGCTGAGTTGGGATGAAGATTGCATGTCATTGAATCCAAATCTTATGCTGAATATGCAGAGATTCAATGAATGACGCTGATCGGGGAGAAAAAGCAAAACCCTTCAAAGTGAATGTGAGATCCGTTGTTGCCAAATTGATGTTTACGTCGAGGAGGAAGATATATGATGAGAGGAGGCTGTAGTAGGTCAAAACAACATGCAATCTTTGGGAAGGGAGCGAGCTTACATTGTGGATCACGAGGTTGGAGATCCAATCTGCCAAGAACGCCAAGTCACTAGGATAGCTCATGAGGATCAAGAGCTGAATTGGAACAACAAATCAAATCTCTCCGATTGTAAAAGTACAACTCTTGTAATGTTTGTAGAATATATATAATATATTTGATTTTCCAAATATTTGGAAAACAAAAAACTTATAGAAAAAAATACTATAAACAAATATACAGAGATCTATGATTTTTTTTCCATATATATATATATATCATTTTTTTTTAGATTTTCCGAATGCACACAGTGAATAGTAAGGGGTGGACAAACTGTGGAAAGAATGAGTAGGGTGGAAGTAGAGAGGAAAATGCATATGGATGGTGTAGCCAACAAAAATGCATGTGGTCTTTGATGCACTTTGTAGACAGCGTGCAATGGTTTGCACAACAATGCTACTCAAAAATCATTTCGGTGTAAAATCATAGGGAAATGTAATGTACATAGAGGTCCCATTAGGGTGCTTGTTCTGATACCACATAATGAAGTTAGCCCTTATCAAGCTAGAGCCGAAGGCTCAAACACATAATTTTGTCAGTCAACCAACTTAATTTTATTCAACTGCAACATTACTTTATATAACAATGGTTTAAATAACCATTTACTCTATAATAAGTTAGTTGTTCTAACAATTAACTTATCCCTAAAAATACTCCTTACAAATCACTACCTGATTTGCACAATATATTTTATTTATTTATTTACTTAACCATGATAGGACTATTTTCTAACATAGATCCCCATAGGACACTGGAAGAAAAGATGAGATATAGTTTCTTCATTGTCCAAACACAAGACACATCGAAAGGGACCATATAGATCTCGTCTCATGAGGTTTTTTCTAGTTAAGACTATTTTTTTCAAAAGCAACCATAAAAAGAAACTTACATTGAGCCATAAAGCAGGCTGCCAAATTTGGCTGAAAATACCCTTAAGAGGATGAGGTTCATGCCTAGTATGAGAATCAAATCCTGAGGAAACCATATAAACGCTTGTATAATTCTTCCCCCAGGCTAAAGCATCAGGATTTGATAGTATTGAAAGGGGGCGAACTAAGAGCATCTTACTAATCCATGATCGTTGGTCTTCTGCTATTTGAATTGGCCACTCACTAAGAGGAATCCAATATTTTTCAATCTCCCAAGGCTGATTAGTATCCCTAGAATAATGAGCAATCTTAATCCTTCCCTTCTCATGTAGCTACTTCATTGTCTTAAGTTCTGGGTATTGAGAAATAATTGGTGGATAAGCATCCCACGAATCAGTCCAGAACTTGGCTTGTTGGCCATTGTTCACAATCTAAAACAAATTCTTTTTTATTAGATCCTCTCCTACTTCAAGGACAACAAGAATAGGTGACCCTTTAAGAGGAAGAGATAATCTAATAATTATCTTTGGAGGATTGTTTTTTGCATGTTTAGCTCTAATATTAATAACCCACAAATCCTCCATATGCATACGCAATCTCCAGTATAGTTTGGCCGCCAAAGCCCTATAATGCTTAGAAGAGGAATGAAATCCCAAACCTCTTTCGCTTTTGGATAGGCACATACTTTCCCACTTTACAAGAGACCATTTTCTTTTCTATTGCAAACCACTCTAGAGAATTTTTTGTCAAATGGAATCCTATTGCTTCAGAATTTTACCAGGAATGTTCAAAATAAATGAAGCATAAATAACCAAGGCTTGAAGGACTGCCTTGACTAAAACTATTCTCCCTCCTGTCGACAACCATTTATTAGTCCACTTTTGAAATTTTATTTCCATCTTAGTAGTAATTCACTGCCAATCTTTAATCTGTTTCACTGCAAGAGGGATCCCCAAATATCGAAGAGGAAGAGATCCTCGCCGAAATTGGAATATGTTCAAAATTTGTTCCTCATGTCTTCTAGAACAATGAGAATATAATGTTGGATTTATCTTGGTTAATCAACTGACCCGTCGCTCTAGAGACCATTTGAGGAATTTTCTGCAACTGTTGAGCTTTCGAATAGGTGGCTTTACCCAAAAACATATAATCATCCGCAAATTGTAAATGGGTAATAGGGCAAGCTTTTGTAGCTAATTTAATACCATTGATCTTGTGTTCCTAACAAGCAGTAGTGACCACTCTAACAAGGCATTTCGCTAGGATAATAAACAAGAAGGGGGACAAATGATCCCCTTGACAAATCCTCCTAGAGGCCAAAAAAATTTGAGTGCCATTAACCAAAATAGAAAAGGAAATCGGGGATAGACATGCTCTAACCCAAGCAATCCAATCCTCTGAGAAGCCAAACTGAGTCAAGGTGTAATGTCCCTAAATGGGACGATTCAACAAAAAGGAGGTCTCCAACGAACCCTTATGCAAACTGAAATTTAGGAACTCAAAACCAACAAACTTGAAGCAAAGAATTACTCCCAACAAGGGCTGTAATAAATACCTCCTTTGCCAATGTATTGAAGATGAAAATGCTGATTTTTTGCCTTCCAATAATTCAGCGCTGTAATAAATACCTCCTTTTCCAATGTATTGAAGATGAAAATGCTGGTTTTTTACTGAAAATGCAACAATTGTTCTTTGACCAATTCCTTCCTAAAACCCTAGCACACTTCATCAAAATTGATAGAAAAAATATACAAAAATTTCCAGTAGTAATTAGGCATGAAACGAAGCACCAAAATGAGATTAATAACCCTCACAATAAGTCGTCCATGTACAGAAAATTGCAATAGTGAATAATAGATTATTTCATAGTAGCAATGACCTCAAAGTGATCACTAATAATCATGAAAATTAGCAAAAAATTATAGAAATAATATTTAGAATTATTTCAAACTTAGAAGCACTCTAGAAGACTCCAAAAATGTCTCCTCAGTGAGTCGCCCCACTTGCCAAAAATATATAAAAATCTTTTGAATTGTTTTGCCTTAAAGGGCTCCTCTAATGACCTCCAAACCCTTACAAAAGTTAGATAAAAATGTAGGAATAATTATAGAAAAATCAGAATAGTATTTGGGCACAAAATAGCCTTTCAAACCCTAAGAAATCAGCCCCAAACCAAATCGCCCTAGATAAAATATTAGGTAAAAAATGCATAAATATTCCCTTGTAGTGCAACTGTCCAAGAGGGGTCTTCAACCTTCCAATCAAATTTCCACTCTAAAAATGGCCTCACACCCAAGCAAACAACCTTTAGAAGCAAGTTGTCAATTTCCCCAATCTGAAATTCATCTGTTGAAACACAATTTGCAACCTTTGATGTAGAGCTACTTACAATGAGGTTGTAAAGGGTTTCATCTTCACACCTTGTTCCTCTCTTTTCTCTTCTTCTTTCAAACGCATATAGAAATTACTTACCATGCTATTGGATGAAGATGGGGGTGATCCTTGGTCATTTAAGCCATGTAGAATAATCTTCTTACCTCCCACTTTGAATTTTAACTCCATAGTTTGGTAATTTTGTGTATACTCACCAAGGGAATGCAACCATTGTATGCCAATGTTGTCAATTTTTGCTGATGTCTGTAATATTGTCATTGATGTCGAAGGCAGCTTGTGCTATCAGACATTAATGTCAAAAGTTGAATTGCACAAACTTATAGTGCAAATCTAATTTATGAAGAGCTTCTACTTATAAAATAAGTAAAGCAGTCTTGAGAACCTGAATGGGTCTTGTAGTGCAAATCGGGATTCCAGAACAACTTTACTTCTCTCAACTTTATAAGTTAAGTTGCTTGAGTACCCGAATGAGCCTAGTAGTGTTAATCGGGTTTATGCAACGACTTTACTTGTCTCATTTTTATAAGTCAAGTTGTCTCAAGAACCTGAAAGGATCTAGAAGAGTTGATCGGCGTTTTAGAAGCACTTTACTTCTTTCATGTTTATAAGATACGCAATGTGGAAAACCCGAATGGGTGAAGGAAGAGGTAATCGGGATTTTGGAGTGACTTAAGCAATGTGAAAAACCCGAATGGGTCTAGGTGAGTTGATCGGAGTTTTGCAACAACTTTACTTAGCTCATTTTAATAAGTTAAGCAAAGTTGAAAACCCGAATGGATCTGGAAGAGTTGATCGGGTTTCTAAGATGACTTTACTTTTTCCAAGTCTATAAGTCATGTTGAATGAAGAACCCGAAATGGTCTTGAAGAATTCTTTCGGAAAAATTGGCAAAGACAATTCTTTTGGAAATATTGGCAAGGACAAATCATTCGGACAAAAAGCTTGCGGAAATTGTTCCGAAGGGCATGTAGATGACTGCAAGAAAGCTGAAGGGTAAGTGGAGCGTTCAAAAAAGCCGAAGGGTAGTCCGTAGAAAGTCCGAAGGGTATGTGGACCATTCAAGAAAGCCGAAGGGCACTTCTCAAGAAGTCCGAAGGGCAAGTGTGTTGAACACACCTATCTACTGAGACAGGGGGTGAATCAGTAGATGATCTAAAACTAGTCCATTTAAAACCTTTTAAAGAAGATGTAAATTCATGTGCAAATCAAAGAACAAATGCAGAAGTCACACACACACACAAACACATAACATCAGATTTTACGTAGAAAACCTAAAGGGAAAAACCACGGTAACAATCAGCTACTAGAATCTACTGTTAATCAGCTACTAGAATCTACTGTTCTAATCCAGCCTCACATTAACATGCCTTACTGACAAACCTCACTAGTTACATTCAAGGACACCGATCCTTAGGAGACACCAATCTCCTACTGAGCACCAACTCAGTTTGTATGTAGGCACCAATCTACCTGAACTATGGAGCTAAAACACCAGTGTAGATTCACAAGTGAATCCAGTTCAATGTTCTTTGTTACAAGTCTAATTTGTAACTGCTCACCTCTTCTCATTATTTGTGTGCTTCATCTTCCTACTTGCTTTATCTCTGTCTGCATGTCTTTCACTCTGTATCTACATACATCTGGTTATGCTTTGTTCAGATACACTTCATTCCCCTTCCTTCTCTGCATTTTACTCTGTTTGCATATTTCTTTTTATTGACAGCCCTTTTTCTCACATGAAAACGCAATTGCAGCCACAACGATATGATATGTTAAGAGTCGTGTTTATACAAGGATTCATTAGGGTTTCTCGACTCACTTATTGCATTCACATTCTATTTGCACTAAACCAGTTTTAGTTCTGGATTCTCCTTTAATGCATATTTGACCTTTTTAATTTCTCGTGTCTTGGTTCTTGCATCATACAACAATTGTCTATTCTCGTTTCTATCTTTGACAACTGCGGGATTCTGGTCATAACTGCGTTGTTTCCTTTTCGTGTCTTGGTTCATGCATCACGCCGTAATGTTCTGGTCTCTTTACTATGTTTGATAGCTCCTGGATTTATCTCTTAAATGCACAACCTCCTTAATCGATGATGGATCGGTTGGATCGATCAATCTTGAGCTCTGTGCAATCATTTACAGGGTTTGTCTGTTCCTTCAATTGTTCGTTGAGAATATATTAAATGTGTGCCTTTGATTTCTTTCTTCACACCATCTCTAACTATCGAGCCCCTTTTTATGTTTTCTACTATATCTTCTATAGTTGGATCACTTTCGCTCCTTTCGATTTATTTGAATTTGCTCAATCTTTAACTTTGTTACTGTGCATTAACCTTCAAGCACCTTTAAGGCTTTGGATTCACTCACTCCGTTGGATCTTTTTAAACCTGACTTGCGTGTGTCGTTGGATCATCAAAGATGCTTGCTCTTTATGTTGACTAGATCATTAACCTTCGACATGTTGACTTCATCTCACTTCTTTCGACGTCTTTGAGATGCTTCCACTTCGTTGATCTCTTCAGACTTGCTCGAACTTTAACATGTCCCCTTCGGGACAATTTCCGTGGACTTTTTGACTGGGGCTCCTTTTGGCACTTTTGTTTAGGACACATACCCTTCGGGGCTTTGCAAATGTACCCTTTGGATTTTCTACAAGGGCCCACATACCCTTCAGCCTTTTCAAAAACTACCCTTTGGTTTTTCTGCAAGGGTCCACATACCCTTCAGACTTTTTGAAATGATCCCTTCAAGTTTTTGCAATGGTCCACTTGTCCTTCGGAACTTTTGTAACTGTCCACTTGCCCTTGGGACTTCTTGAGAAGTGCCCTTCGGCTTTCTTGAACGGTCCACATACCCTTCGGCCTTTTGCAAACTACCCTTCGGATTTTCTGAAAGGGTCGACATACGCTTCGGCTTTCTTGCAGGCATCTACATGCCCTTCGGAACAATTTCTGCGGGCTTTTTGTCCGAAAGAATTGTCTTTACCAATTTTTTCGAAAGAATTCTTCAAGACCATTGTGGGTTCTTCATTCAGCATGACTTATAGACTTGGAGGAAGTAAAGTCATCTTAGAAACTCGATCAACTCTTCCAGATTCATTTGGGTTTTCAACTTTGCTTAACTTATTAAAATGAACTAAGTAAAGTCGTTGCAAAACTCCAATCAACTCACCTAGACCCATACATGTTTTTCACATTGCTTAACTTATAACCATGAGAGAATCAAAGTCACTCCGAAATCCTGATTACCTCTTCCTTGACCCATTCAAATTTTCCACATTGCTTATCTTATAAACATGAAAGAAGTAAAGTGCTTCTGAAACCCTGATCAACTCTTCTAGATCCTTTCAAGTTCTTGAGACAACTTGACTTATAAAAATGAGACAAGTAAGGTTGTTGCATAAACCCGATTAACACTGCTAGGCCCATTTGGGTTCTCGGGACAACTTAACCTTTTATAGTTGAGAGAAGTAAAGTTGTTCTAGAACCCCGATTTGCTCTACAAGACCCATTTGGATTCTCAAGATTGCTTTACTTATTTTATAAGTAGAAGCTCTTCATAAGTTTGACTTGCATTGTAAGTCTATGCAATTCAACTTTTGACATTAATGTCTAATAGCACAAGCTGCCTTTGACATCAATGACAATATTACAGACATCAGCCAAAATTGCCAACAAAGTGGACTATTCAAGAAAGCCGAAGGGCACTTCTCAAGAAGTTCGAAGGGCAAGTGGACCGTTCAAGAAAGCTGAAGGGTAGTCTACAGAAAAGCTGAAGGGCGTGAGGATGTTTCCAAGGATTCTGAAGGACAATTTGTCGATAAAATTGTCTTGAAGAATTAAGTAGGGAAAATAGCTCGAAAAGAAAAGCCCTGAAAAAAATAACTTGGACAAAAAGTTCGCAAAAATTGTCCCGAAGGGAACATGTTAAAGTTTGAGCAAGTCTGAAGAGATCAACGAAGGGGAAGCATCTCAAAGACGTCAAAAGAAGCGAGATGAAGTCAACATGTCGAAGGTTAATGATCTAGTCAACATAAAGAGCAAGCATCTTTGATGATCCAATGACACACACAAGTTAAAACTAAGAAGATCCAACGGAGTGAGTGGATCCAAAGCCTTAAAAGTGCTCGAAGGTTAATGCATAGTGGCGAAGTTAGAGACCGAGCAAGTCTGGTAAGATCTATCAGAGCGAAAGCTCTCATGAATGCCGTGACAAGTGAGATATAGGCAAATCTACCGAAGATTAACGTCTGATTAAAGTTTTGGATCGAGCATATTCGATTAAATAAAAAGGAGCGAAAACGACCCTGTTATATAGGAAATAGTGAGATGCAAAAAGAAGCTCGACAGTTAATAAAAGAGCTCAAAATTGGCACGAAGAAAGAAATAAAAGGCCCGCATTTAATATGTTCTAATGGTCAGTAAAGGAATAGGTAGAATTGGTGATGAACTCGAGTCTACACGGAGCTCAAGATCAATCCTCGATTAAAGAAGCGGTGTAGTTATGACCAAAATCCAGCAGTTGCCAAAAATAGAAAAGAGATCTGACCTTTGCAATGTGATGCATGAATCGAAACACGGGAAAGAGCATAAGTCAAAATCGCTTTTAATGAGAACCGGATAATTGCAATTGAAGTGTGAACGCAATTGGAGATAGAAAACCCTAAGCTTCATTGTCTATACATATACGACATCTTGAACATTGTAATGTGCTTTTTGCCACCGTTGTTGATGTCGTTGCAATTTGAAGAGAAAGAGGAATAGAGGCAAGAAGAGGACATTGATGTGTCAAAAAAAGAATATATAAAAGACACAAGGGAAGAGAGGCCAAAGCAGTTGGTGTAAATGGACTGTGTCAAACAAAAGATATAACGACATAGAACCAGTAAGGTAGAGATGAAAAGAAAATACTATCGATGATAGACGTATACAGATAAAGTAAAAGGAAGAAAGGAAAGGGAATGAAGTGTGCCCAACTAGAATATATCTAGACACAAACAGAGTGAGGCAGAGAGGAAGAAAAAACACAGAGAATGAGCAGAAAGTGAGACAGAGACAAAGAAAGGGCACACAGTGGATATGTAGAGAATGAGCAGAGAAGAAGAATAGGCATACACAGAATAAACCAAGAGTGAGCAGTTACAGAGTAGACTTGTAACAAAGAAACTGAACTGGATTCATTTGTGAATCTATCTTATATACTGGAGTTGTAGCTCCATAGTTCTGATTGGTTGGTGCCATGAAACAAACTGAGTTGGTTCTTAGTTAGGGGATTGGAGTCTCCTTAGGGTTGGTGACCTTAAATCTTGTAACCAGTAAGATTAAACTGAGTTGGTGCTCAGTTAGGGGATTGGTGTCTCCTAAAGATAGGTGTCCTTGAATGTAACCAGTGTGGTTTTGCCAGTGAAGTGATTCCACTGTGATGCTGGATTAGAACAGTAGATTCTAGCAGCTATTCTCACCGTGGTTTTTCCCTTTGGGTTTTTCACGTATAAATCTGGTGTACTGTGTTTTTGTGTGTGTGTGTGCTCTCTACATTTGTTCTTTGATATGCATATGTTTTGTATCTTCATTAAAAATTAAAGAACTAGTTTTCGCTGATCTACTGATTCACCCACCTTCTCAGTAGATAGTTGTGTTCAACAGCCAATTACCATATGAGTCTCCCTAATGCCCACTACATAAAAATAATCCTCTACCATATACCTCTCCAAAGTTGGATTCAACTTTGGGATCTTGGTAGTACATGAGATGGTGAATCCATCTGCCACCGTTGCTCTAAACCCCTTGAACTCCATGGGTTGTAGGCCACATTATGTCACAAGTTATTTATCAATGAAGTTGTGGGTCGCCCCACTATCAATGAGTATTGCGATTGGTTTACTTTTCAATGATCCCTTCACTCTAAAGGGATAGTATCTACGGGCCCCTGAAAGAGATGCTAGAATGCCACTCAACTCCTCTTCTATCTCCAAATTTCCCACTTCATGGGTGGCGGCCCTTAAATCTTTCACCTCATTCTCCTCATTAGGAATTACCTCAATATAATGTACCTTTCCCTTGCCAAGGCAATTGTGCCCCCTCTCCCAAGAGTTCTTACAAGAGAAACAAAACCCCTTCCTCAATTTTTTCCTTAGTTCATAGCTACTTATTGGTAGCTCCTTTCGCTGTCCCAAACTAGGTGGGTTTCGGCCTAATCAATGACCCCTCATGAGTGGTTATTGAATGCCTTGTATAGTTGCCCCTCGGCTGTCCCAAACCGCCACCTCCATGTTGCCTTGTAGGTGGTAAAGAAGTAACCTTTGGCTGTCCCAAAGGTGTAAATTTGCTTCTAGAAGTAGAAGACTCCAAATCATAGGCCTTTTGGATGGCCTCCCTCAATGTTGGTGGGTCAAATACATTGACCAACCCTCGTAAGGGTTCGACCAAGCCCTCTACAAACAAAAGCACCAACCTCCTATCCAAAACATTGGTCACCATGACTGAAAGCCGTTGAAACTTAGAAATGTACTCATTCACTAAGGCATTTTGCCTCAATTGAGCCAAATCACAAAAATGGACTTTTGGATCTGCCTTATCAAATCTCTCCAAGAGTCTCCTACTGAACTCCTCATAAGGTTCATGCAAGAAATTCAATTTTTCTGTAGGTATTTTCTTTTTTGTGCCTCCCATGCTTTCCTGCTTGATTCACAAGAATTCAAGATTATTGCTCTGATAGCACTGTAATGTCCCTTTCCCACTATTTATAATCTCTGGTTCTTTTGTGAATTGTTTTTCCAATATTGGGTATCAAAAACATAATAAGCACCAACATACAATATTAATATTCTAAACCTTACTGATAACACCAATACCCCACGGATTTCTTTATTTTAACAAGATGAAAATACAATGCAACTGAAATCTTTTATTGTAATGAGTTGAATACTCATGAATACTGATGACAAGACAATTGGGTATTGAAATAACACATACAAAAATATCTAGTTATATAATATGTATAGTACAACTTATGTTTACTGTGGACATACAACAATACACTAGTTACTGATCTTAGTTGAACATTTGATCATAAATACAGTTGACAATAAGGTATAAAGGGACTGTAGCAGCAATACAAACCACTGTAGCAATGGTACAGATCACTATAGCGGGTATACGGACCACAAATCAATGTAGCAACAATATGGATCACTGTAGCAGTGTTATAACAAATGAAAATTAGAATAAATTTCAATCTTTTGTCACAAATATGATCATTTGATGGAATTACCACAACTGGATCTAAAGGGTTTTCGTCCTCCAATCTTGCACATCAAAGGGATTTCATTCTTGGGTGAAAGTATGAACACAAAGGCTCAAGCTTTGGAATAGGGTTTGATTTCAATGAGTAATGAATAATAAATCCTTTTGAGCCCAACTCCTTTTATAATAATTCTTTTTATTCCAGCCCTAAAAGTATTTAATACACTTTAATAAAATATTATTTTTGGCCCGCTTTATAATAATAATACATGTGTCCTTTTACCATTTTATAAAAATAAAATTACTTAGACAACTTAAATTGTTATTAAATTATTTTCTTAATTAAAAATAGTTATAAAATGGGACATGACATTGGATTTCGAGGACTTGACTCAATTCTAGATGCCAGCTGATCTTCTGATACCAATTTTTTGGTGTTAAACTCTGGTACCAATAGCTTCGTTCTCTATGACACCAACTTTTATCTTTTGATGTCGACAATAGGGTTTGATGCCAATCACTTGCAATCAATTTTCACCTTGAGCCTAACTTCTCCAATACTTAGATTGAATGTACAAGGCCTAAAAACGAATTCACTGCTGCATGGTTGACTGATGATTACTAGCCATTCCTACTTCATGCAGGCGAGTTGCAGCCTGCAATCTGAATTGAGGCCAAGTTTTTGAGGTTAGCTTGCCCTCACAGGGGCGTGATTGTTTTTCCCAACCATTGTAGCATGTGTCTCCTAGGGCATCAGGGGCACAATGACTTAACATCATCCTCACCATCCACCCACTTAACACCGATAGTCTGTTCAGGGTGCCAAACTATTCTGGCAACTGAACACGAGGGTTGCACTCGTTGTAGGACTTAACCTAACATCTTGTGGCATGATCTGACGACAACCATGCATCACCTGTTTCCATGTTCCTGAAGGCACTACCTAATCCTTTACTGGTCAGATGTATTTGGGCATCCTTTTAGAGGCCTGTTGTAGTCTTCTACACATGAGTCATGTCCGGATTGGGTTTTCTATGTTTTATTGTATTGTTCAGAGTTTCTCAATTATTTTTTTAGTCCTTTATTGGAGGTGCAATTCATTGTTCCTTTGGTTATCTTTGGTTTTGGTACTTTTTGTAGTCCTTTTGGCCATTTTTGGCCTTTAATGGGGCATTAATATCTAAATTAAATTAAAAAAAATTAAATATCAATATAATTGTCTCAAAGCATGTTCAATTTTTTTAAAAAAAAGGTAAACTTAATGTATACTAACAAGATAAGTACAATGAGGGATGATTGTATCAAATCAGTTCATCCAAAAATTGTGTTGCAGCGCCCACATTTCCTTCCGGTGTGGAATTGCCCCAGAAATGTCCAGGACATTTCTAGGGTGTTTATGGCTGATTCCCGGCATTTCCAAGGGATTCCAATGGGAAAAATAGGGCAAAGTCATCCAGAAAAAAAAGCTATCATATTTCAGACTTAGTTCAATTTTGAGGATTTGACTAAGTTGAGATGTTTTTGAGGATCCTATCATATTTTAGACTTAGTCAAATTTCAGGGTGTAATATTGCCAAATACAAAGAAGACCATAAACATGAATTGCATTAATGTAAATAAATCACCAATGGAATCGCCTAAACCAACTACAATTAAATTAACTACAGTACCAACTAAATTAAAGAAATTATCTATATGGGAAGGAGCGCCACATTAAATTCAAGGGATAGAAGTTATATTAATGCAAGTCGTCCCATTTGATGAAAATACACATCACTTTGGAAAGGACACACATCATTTGATGCAAAGTTATGAAAGGTATTTATAAGAACTTGGTGAAGGAAAAGAATATATATTCGGATTTGATAATCATTCCCTTATCTGAAGTTTAGGAAGCAGCCTCTTCTTTTATAATTGAGGACGAAACCTCTCATTTATTAGATACAAGGACGAAACCCCTTGATATCAACCCCTCAAGGATGAAACCCTTTGAGAGTTCTTTATTAGAATATTTATAACCAGAATTTCACATTGCATATTTGATCATTATACCACATTATTTGTTATATAAATTTATTATCTTGTTAATAAGAACATAATTCTATATTCATTAAATATTATTATTTCGAACTTTAAAAAGGAATTATAAGAAATCCAAATTAATGTATAATATTCCAATTTAGAAATATTACAGTGGTATTAGAGCTATGATTTTGCTAGCCTGTGAATAGTGAGGACATTGGAAGAATCCATGTTAGAGTTGTTGCAAGCTATGCAATAACATTCAAAGGAGTTAAGGGTATAGACAAAAGAAAAGAAAACAAAAAAATCAAGGACTGAATTCCCAAACCCTACCTAGGAGCAAAAAAAATAAGGAAACCAAGGTTGAAACCTTGAAATACAGAAATCCATTAAATGTACCTCCCCTGTTGAAGGATACCAAAGTGACTTTCAATGGTATTAGGGATAACAAACAAAACACTGCATGTACACCTTTAAATTTGCCTGGCTATTCGAGAAAAATAGGAAATTTGCCTGGATAGCTTTCTGAATATGAAGAGAAATCAAATTCCATGTGTCAGGGGTTAGCAAAGTAAAAAATGGTAGTGCTTCTTCTGCAAGTATTGCTTTTGTTTAGACAAGCTGATAAGAAAAAGATTAAATCAGGAACTGGTCAAGTTGCCTCTGGTAACCATGTCATGGATCCATTGGATAACTCCAGAATTTATCCGGAATCATATGAGCTAGCCAACAAAATGGTCGAGAATGTCTATTGTGAAGATGTGGGGCGTGATTTAGATGACAAGGATAATGAACCACAAGAGATGGCAATTAAACATGTCAAAAGTCATCCACATTTGCTAAAGGTCCTTGATATTGATGAATATACTGTAAGGATGGAACAACGATTAGACAATAAAACCATGAAACCTTGATGACATAAAGATTGAACTGTTGCATGAAATTCAGGATTACCACCATATAGAGAGCCAAACCAAGATGAGAAATTTCTTTTGCTTACAAGAGAAAACAAAGAGATCCTTGCAGAGGGGAGGTTTGTGCAAGCTTTCAAAGGGACAAATATTCATGTGAGTCGTGTATTAGTTGGAGATGAATACTCAACTGCACTTGTTTATACATGGGGAAAAGGGCACTATGGAGCGTTGGGGCATGGTAATAAAATCGATAAAACTATTCTAGAATTAGTGATTGTTATCAAGGAGCATCGAGCTATGCAGGCTTGTGCAAGGAAGAGGAAGACTTTGGTTCTTACAGACCATAGATTGGTATTTGCTTTTGGATGGATGGGTCTCGGAATCTTGAAATGTATGGACCGAGATATCAACGATAAAGTTGTAAGTCCACAAGTGCTGAAAATTCTTAAAGGAATTTAGAGAGAACTCTCAATACATGACAATATTCAGTCAATGTCTATTTACGTTGATGCTTCAATCATCACAAATGATCATGGGAGAGCATTTTCTACAGGAAATCGATCTCATCTTCATAAATTCAATACCAAATACACTAGTGTTGTGGCAAGCTTCAAGTCAACAAATCCATTGCAGACTATATTTGCGATGCATAGATTGCAGCTGAAGGTTCAATATGCTGTAAGTTTAGGGAATGTTATCAGGGAAGGGTTTGCTTCATTTCAACCCTTGATAGTGATAATTGTGGAATAGTAAAGACCTTGGCTGTAACATGCCTTGTAAGCTTGCATTTATCTCAAGATCCTATTCTTGATATATTGAATCAAGATGGAATTACACCAATCGATCAAATATCACCATCAAATTCAAATGGCACAACATTAGTTGTGAAGTTGGGTATATCATGGCCACAAAGGGATTGTAAATCTGATAATATCAAAAAAGGATGTCTTCATGACTTTGCAAATTTCTATGATTGAGAAAGAGAAAAATTTAGATCAACGTAGGGCCACTACAGGATTTGTGTTTTGCATTCTGTGGAAGTTCTACATGTATTTGGTACTCTATCATAAGGAATGGCTTAAAGAGTTTGAGTAAGACAAAATACATGTTTGCTGGAAATATACATCGAGATGGCATCTACCTTTCAATTGATATGAGCTATTCATATTTTTATTGCTATCTTATGTTGTTGAGTGAAAATAAGAAAAGTAAAGATTACCGAGTGTTGGTTATTTGTAAGATCTTTTCATGGAAAAAGTATACAAAACCTCCTGACATTTTGGTGGTTTCCACTAAAACTGTTGTTGTCTTATAGTATTTGATCATATTTGTGAGATTGCCAATAGAATATATAATGTGGGAAGGAGCATCAATTATTGAACATCCCAATTTACAGTTGCTTGAGGACAAGCAATTTGAGGAAGGGAGGTCTGTAATGTCCTCGAACTCCACCCAAGTCACACAGCAGCTAAGGAATGATAAAAAACAGCTAAGAATAATAAAACACAATCAACCACCAAGGCTAACAAATCGCTGCCAACAACAAATACAAGGAAAGGGAAATCACAACAGTCAAGGGAGATCAACGTAGCATTCAACCATTAACTAAATCGCCTTTGGGGTGTAGCGCCATCATTAAAGAAGTAATCATTGTTAAGAATTAATAACATCGTTGTTAATTAATTGATTCAGCATTCATCAAATGAGTGGCCGCCACCTTTGGAAAAGACAAATCGTTTGATGAGGGGTTATGACGTATTTATATTCATTCGTTGAAGTGGAAGAAGGCATTCATTCAACTCATGTATTAAACATTCAATTGTGTACAAGCTTTACACTTCTTATTACACTCAATGACGAAATCCCTTAATTGTAAAATTGGATGCAAGGACGGAAACCCTTGTCATCACAACCAAAGACGAAAACCCTTGAAGATTATATTGTATTATTCGAGATCTAACAATTCTGTAATAAATCTTAATAAATTATCATTTCAAAGTACAAGTTATATATTTATTTTAAAACGGAATATTCGAGAAAACCAATTTTTCATATAATATTCCCATTCGGAATATTACAATGGCATTGTAATATCCCAAATCAAAATATTATACGTTAATTTTGATTTCTCAGAATTCTTTTTTAAAGTTCGAAATTATAATATTTAATGAATATAGAATTATGTTCTTATTAACAAGATAATAAATTTATATAACAAATAATGTGGTATAATGATCAAATGTGCAATGCGGAATTTTGTTTATAAATATTGTAATAAAGAACTCTCAAAAGGTTTCGTCCTTGAGGGGTTGATATCAAGGGGTTTCGTCCTTGTATCTAATAAATGAGGGGATTCGTCCTCAATTATAAAGAAGAGGCTGTTGCCTAAACTTTAGATAAGGGAATGAATGTCAAATCCGAATATATATCTTTTTCCTTCACCAAGTTCTTATAAATACCCTTCATAGCTTTGCATCAAATGATGTGTCTCCTTTCCAAAGTGATGGGTTTTTTCATCAAATGGGACAACTTACATTAATATAACTTCTATTCCTTGCATTAAATGTGGCGCTCCTTCCCATATGTACAATTTATTTAATTTAGTTGCTATTGTAGTTAATTGCGGTTAGTTTAGGTGATTCCATTGGTGATTTATTTATATCAATGCAGTTCATGTTTACGGTCACCTTTGTATTTGGGGATATTACAGACCTCCCTTCTTCATATAGCTTGTCCTCGAGCAATTTTAACGCTGATAGTACACTCCACATCAAACTATAATTTGCTCCAAGCTTATATGTTTCTCTCCCCATCCTTGTAGAACTGATTGCATTATTATTAGTTCTCTCTTGCAAGGGATTATTATAATTATTCTTTCCCGAATCCCATAGCGTTTTGCCATTATAACCATTGTTGTTATTATTAATGAGCTCTTGGTTGAGCATAAGGAACCTGGGACTTTTATGTACTCCAAATTGATAATTTCTTGTGCTACTAATGACTTGTTAAAGCTCATTTGTCACCAAATCTGCCCTTACAATCTCCATTAATGACTCACCTCCATTGTCCATGAAGACAAATCTTTTATTTGTGTTATTATGGAGATCAAGCAATGGTTCATCTTTGATAAAATATTCATACATGTTTTCATTGCGATAATAGGACAAATTTATGGTTGTCATAAGATGATTCCAAAGTTTGTTTGGCTGTTCAAGTTCAAGAACCATCGCCTCCAACTCAGGTTCAGAAAATTCTTTGAGTGATGCTATTGAGATGTTTATCAACACTGAATAGTTTACTTCCACTGGCTGCTCCTGCAACTCAAGTTTGTTGCCTAAATTATTGTCAACCATCCAGATTTTATGCTCCTTCGGTAGCTCTTCCATGATGACTTGTTTGACCGAATTTGGATGCCATTCATCTTCCTTTGGTACACATTTCCCATATAAACAGTAAAAATCTATGAATGTCAATTCATCCCTTATCATAGGACCAAGATTCAAATATTTATTGTGACATGCATTAATATCATTGAAAATCAACTTGGCCTCGTCTTCTTCCGGTATGGTTCCTCTCGTTGAAGGAATGTGGGCATGGTTGGGCATACATAAATGTATAACCTTGTGCTTGTGATGATCTTCCCTCAGCATTAGAATTCTGAGTTAGAGAGATATTCAACTGCCGCATTTATTGAACTAATTGTGACATCAACTTATATACTTGAATTTGCTCTTGGGCCCACCCGCCAAACTGTGTATCATTATGTTGTTTATGTTGACCTTATGATTTGAATGCATAAACCTTATTGAAATCCTCAAGTTGGCAGGATGAAAGCTTTGATACCATTGTAATATTCTGAATGGGAATATTATACGGAAAATTGGTTTCCTTGAAAATTCCATTTTAAAATAAATATATAACTTGTACTTCGAAATGATAATTTATTAATTCAAATGAAGATTTATTATAGAATTGTCAGATCTATAATAACACAATATAAGCCTCAAAAGTTTTCGTCGTTGGGTTGTGATGACAAGGGTTTCCGTCCTTGCATCCAATTTTACAATTAAGGGATTTCGTCATTAAGTGTAATAAGAAGTGTAAAGCTTGTACACGATTGAATGTTTAATACATGAGTTGAATGAATGCCTTCTTCCACTTCAATGAATGAATATCAATATGTCATAACCCCTCATCGAACGGTGTGTCTTTTCCAAAGGTGGCGACCACTCATTTGATGAATGCTGAATTAATTAATTAACAATGATGAGTTAATTATTAACAATGATTACTTCTTTAATGATGGCGCTACACCACAAAGGTGATTTAGTTAATGCTTGAATGCTGCGTTGATCTCCCTTGATTGTTGCGATTTCCCTTTCCTTGTATTTGTTGTTGGCAGCGATTTGTTTGCCTTGGTGGTTGACTACATTCTATTATTCTTGGCTGCTTTTATATCATTCCTTGGCTTCTGTGGGTGGAGTTTGAGGACATTACACAGGGTTTCTGGATTTCAGACTTAGCCATATTGTAGGGTTTCAAGATTTCAAGGAGACATCATAGGAGGATGAAAGCTACATGAAGGGACGTAGGTATGATATAATAGTATAATAACATCTCTTGCAAAGTGCCATGAGCTGATCCCCCACATCCCCAATGCACCCTTTACAACGTGTACTTAGGAAGCTTCGATACACCAAGGAGCCCCTACAAACTAGATGATTAAAACTCAGTAAATGATAATGTTGAAAAATAGTGGGAGTGGCATTCATGATTTTGAGGACAATCTAGATGATTTATTATAGATTTGAATGTACATTTTGTCTTTGAAATAATGAATGAATGAATACTATATATTTTTAAGTGTTTTATCTTTTATAGACTAAAAATGAGCATTATGCATTATGTACGTATGTATGTATATATGTATGTATGTATAGTATGGACATTTCCAAATCAAGGGTTTATGAAAATCTGCATTTCGGAAACTTTTTTGTTTCCGTTTCCAAACAACATAGTCCAAAAACAGACCACTAGAGAGATCAAAATAAAAAAGACAACACTATACTACATTATGATGTATTAAAATTACAGCATCCCAGAACCAGAAAAGACCATTATTAGTGTGAGAAGCAAGTCTATATATATATATATATATATATATCACACACAAACACATTTACATTTTGTCTTTGAAATAATTGAATGAATGAATACTATATATCCCCAAATGAGACGATTCAACCAAAAAGGGGTTTCCCCTAAAATCCCCAATTTTTTGAATTCTGAAATTAGCAAAATCAACAAACCCTAGTTGTAATTGCACCTCCAAATTGAAAATTAACTCCCATTTCACTTGGAAATAAATAACAAATAAATACCTTGTGAATTTGGCCACCAATGGCTCTTACCACAATGAAGAAAGACTCTGAAATGAATGTTTCAATCCTCGCAATCCTAGTGCCACACTAGTTGAATTGATGTCCTTTCCCACTCTAATCCTTGCTCAAACTTTCACAAATATTAGACAAAATCATACAAAAAATCACAACAATCATATTATCCATGAATCATCAATGGTTAGGGCTCCAAAGTGATCAAACACTAGTCCAATCCAAACGCCATAATTCAAAAAATTATTAAAATAATAAATCAGAATTTGTGCTTTGAATTCACCCTCAAAATGACGACAAAACCCTAGAACTAATATGCTAAAAATCCACAAATAATTATGATATTATTTGTCCCACGTTGAGGGCCTATAAACATCCTACAACCCTCAAATTATCCTTCAAAGTAAGTCGCCCCACTTGCAAAATTAATATAAATAATAATCAGAATTATTATGCTCAAATTGGTCATTCAATGACCTCAAATGCCTCAAGGAGCAAGTCGCCCAACTGCAATAAATTCCAGCAATTAAACTTGACCAATTGGACATCAAATTGTCCACCAAACCCTTTCAACAAGCACACAAAGCAAATCGCCCCTCTAGGACAGGTATCAAATTCTCCTTAGCAATAGGTGGCGTCAAAAGACACATTTTGTAGAATAATCAGTTCCAAATCTACAAACACTTATTGGACATACATCTCAATATTTTCTTCAAGCATGAAAAAACAATATCAATTTTCAGCTTGTCCCTTAATTGAGATCATCATGCATTTGTACTCTCCAAAGGGGGACGAACCACCTTGGGGGGTAAAACACTTCATAACCCCTCCTTGTCAACTTTTTAATATATCTTTCATTTCTTTGTTCATCTCCCAAGCCAACATTCCTTTTAATTTCACTTTAAGCCTTTTTGAATTAATTAACTTGCCTCAATAAATTAGTAATATAAATTACTTTTTGGCAAATTAAATAATTATTTTATATTAGATCCGTGCTTCAATAATTAATTAAATTGATCTAATAATTGAAGTGATAAAAATCACTTTTCAAACAATTTATCAACTATAAAACCCTTTAGAATAATCATTAAAATTATTTTAATTTTTCAAATGGTTAAAACCATTTTTCCAGTAATTCAAATAATTATCCAAGATAATTCTATTTTAATAATTAATTAAATTGCCTTATATTTTCGAATGATTAAAATCACTATTCGAACAATTTTATTAGTTACTAAAATAATATGAAAATGGGGATATTACATAATTTTAAGTGTTTTATCTTTTATAGACTAAAAATGAGTATAACGCATTGTTTATGTGTGTGTGTGTGTATATATATATATATATATATATATATATATAAACAATGCGTTATACTCATTTTTAGTCTATTAATGATAAAACACTTATTCATTGCTTTAAAGACAAAATATATGTGTGTGGGGGGAGGGGTACGGACGTTTCAATCAAGGGTTTTTTGAAAATAAGAAAGACAACACTACACTGCATTATAATGCATCAAAATTACAGCAGATAGGAATTAAAAAAGATTATTGATAGTGTGAGAACGAAGTAAGTATATATATGTATGTATGTAGTACGGATGTTTCCAAATCAAGGGTTTTTGAAAATCAGCATTTCGAAAATGTTTTTGTTTCCATTTACAAACAACATAAACCAAAAAACAAACCGCTAGAGAGATCAAAATAACAAAGACAACAACACTATATTGCATTATAATGCATCAAAATTAGAGCAACCAGGAACCATAAAAGACCGTCGGTATTGTGAGAAGGAAGTCAATTATCATGAGCAATGGTGAACATAGATCATTACTCATGAGGTGAGCGAGAAGTCCATTCTTTGTTCGATGAGGTGTGATGGTTTGGACTTTTTGGGCTCCAAGACTACTCGTGCTTTTCTTCATTGTGATGAGTTTTTGGAATAGTGACTTGTTGCTTTGTAGGAGGGTTGTTCGCAGTGGATGTAGTGATTATAGCCTCCAATCTTATTTTGGCAGATTCAGAGAGCACAATAGTATTTACTGCCTCCATGGTATTCTCATGTTTATTCACTATTTTGGTCAAATTTTCAATACAAGATTAGAGAGAATCAATTCTAGCATGCTGCAACTTAGTGAATTGAAGGAGATTGAAAAGGGTAGTTTCAATGAAAGGGTTACAAACTCCTTTGGTTTCAAGGACGATTCCCACTTGTTGTATCATGGCTGATATGTTTAGCATGTCTTGAAGAATTTCCTCATTCTTAGATTTGGGGGTGTAAGTGAAAGAAGAATAACCACGACTATCCTTTGTGCGACTGGGATGAAAAGGCTTTTTGTGGGCATGAGGTGGAAGGGTAATGGAAATCCCACCTCCAGGAGCAATATGAGGGTTTACAACTCGAGGGGGAACAAAAAAACAAATTGGCATGTGGATATTTATTATGTATGGATTAAGGACAAGACATTTGAATGAAGAATTTAGAGCTGAAGGAAATTTAGGCATTTTGTGCTTGAGCGATTCATCTGAAAAAGCTTGCACACACTAATGGGTATGAGGGGGGATTGGTGGTTTATTCACACCAAATAAATGAGCATAAGTTGGGGTAGAATCCAATACTTCGGTGAGATCTATTTCTTGAGGCCAGTGGGACTGAGGATGAGACTGTGACCCTGGTTGGGCTTGAACTTTAGTGGAAAGTTCCTCCTGCATGCGTATTGTCTCATCTTCCTCAATATTGATAGGTTGTTGTAGAGTGTGGACTTCATTTTGGTGTTATGATGTTTTGGAACTATTTTTGCATCTGTTGTAGGAGGATTCTTAGGTTGCTATTTTTGCCTTCAATACACTTGAAGTCCATTGCTGAGAAGGTTGTCTACAATGCCCCCTTTAGGGCCAAAGAAGAAAGTACAAAAAATCCACAAATCCCACTTATCTTCAGACGAAAAAGTCATAATATTAAAATGCCAAAATCTGAATAAATTGTCAGAAAGACTAGATCGTTGTTGTCAACGATTTGGTAAAAAATGTTTTTTTTGCCCTTAAACAACTCCAAAAATTATGAAATTTGGTTTGTGAGTGCTAAATGAATATTTAGATCAGATTCTTCAAATAGTTTTGCCACATCATCAATTCTGGAATTTTTATAGGCAAAATACATCAGAAACTTATAAAATTAATTGCAACAAAAATACTCAGTCAATCAACACAAATGATATACCAAAATGACCAAAAAAATAGGAATCCAATGATCTTTATTACAGAATTTTCTAAGCACAAAATGTCCACAAAAAGTGGAAATTACAGTCCCAAAGGTGATGTCACCCTTGGGAGTGTGATGTCACACTCCTAGAGGGGTTCGCTCCACCCTAGAGCCCTCACAAATGTCTTCAATCTGATCACTCACATCAGATCTGATGTCTTTACTCACTTGCCTTAGAAAAAGACCTAAAATACAAAAAAATTGAAAATACTTCTTCAAATCAGCAACCTACAAAAAACGTAGAATGTCTTCAATGTGATTTCCAAGTGAAATCACTTTTCAATCAACAACCACCTTGGGCATTCACATCCCAATCCTTCTTCAAAAATGAAGATTCTATAAATCAAATTAGCACATCCAAAATAGAAGCCCTCATGTCCATATATAGTCTTCTAAGTGGGGCGAACCACTTTTGGAGGCAAAATATCTTTTTAAAATCACTTAACCACTTTTCAAAATATGTTTTCTTCTTTTATTTTTCCTCCAAACCGATATTTACTCTTTTTTACACTTATAATATTAAAGCAATTGCCAAAATAAAATTAGTAATTAAAATTACTTTATTGTAATAATTTAATAAATAATTAATTAATTTACCCAATTTACAAGAGTGATTAAATCATTTTTGGGCAAACAATTAATTAAAATACCTTCTCCAAATATTATTCAAACTCTCAAGTGCAGTAGTGGCTAAAAACACTTTTATGGAATGCTTTAGTGGTAAAAACCACTTTTTAATAATATTCTATTAACTAACTAAAATTCTCTTATATGGTCATTTGATCAAAATCACTATTCGGACAATCTTAATCAATTAATAAAATAAAATTCCCAAAAGTTAACCCTTAGTCTATAGAGAAAAGTAGACTAATGGTCTTCAATACCTGTTTACTTGTGAATCGAAAATGAGGAGATTACAGTCTTCCCTTCCCAAAATTGCTTGTCCTCAAACAATTCCAAACATGGCTGATCCTTCTATTCCACATGACCATTTGACTTCTTTGATAGTGCATCCTCCACCACATTGTTTTTACCTTGCACATATTCAATGTCAAAATCATAAGCTTGCACTTTGCTTACCCACTTTTGGTGCCGGTCATTCAATTCTTTTTTACTGAGAAAGAACGTCAAACTGTTATGATCAAATTTCACCACAAATTTGCCACATACCAAATATTGTGTAAACTTACTCAAAGCATGCATGATTGCCAACATCCCTTTGTCATAAATTGAATACCCTTTTTCAAAATTTGTGATTGTCTTTTCAATTTCTTCTTTGAATGCTCTTAGATGACAATATGAAGTAACAATAACCGGTTTGGCACCCTCTTCTAGCTCAATGTTATGCTCCAAACTTATATCCGGTGGCAACCCATAAGACAAATCATTAAAAACATGAACATGCTTGTCTAAAATAGCTTGTAACTCACTATGAGGGGGCAATTGTTCTTTTTTTTCTGATTTTACTATGATAAGACAGCTTGCTGCCAATGCAATTTTACCTCTCCTAAAAGCTCTTTCCATCCTCTTCATGGGCACTTCTTGTGGAACACCATTAGCTAGACCTTTGAGGACCACTTCCTTGCCTTCTTTGAAAATTTATTAGCTCCATAGTGTTATAATTTTGAGTGAATTCACCTAATGAGTGCAACCATTGAACACCCAACACAACATCAATCTTACCAATGCCAACAACATAAAAATCATCGAGTACCTTGTGCTTCCCAAGAGTGAGTGGATGTTGTTGAATCTTCTTGGAACAAGGAATAGTGAAGCCATCTGCCATAGTCACATTGAAGCCCTTGCAATCTGTGGTTTCCAATCCCATCTTCTTAACCAATGAAGTTATGAGTGGCTCCACTATCAACCAAAGTAGTCACTCTTTGTCCTCTCAATGTGCCTTTTACCTTGCATGCATGATTCTTGGGAGCTCTTGCAAGAGAAGCAACTATGTTGCCCACTTCTTTTATGTCCTCCTCATGCACATGCTCATCAACAACATTTTCATTTTGCTCAACATTAGTATTAACAACATCAAAATCTGAATCATCATCAATTAACTCAATATAATGGACTTGTGCTTTGCCCATGCAACTATGGCATCTAGTCCATGTGTTGACCAATTTTGGTCCTATAGGCCAAAATTAGGCACCCCTCTTTCCTTTTCCTAGCAGGGTCTTTTAGCCCAGTTTCTGACAAGTTCATCCCACAGCTGCGTTGTGGGCTTTTCTTTGACAGGTCTCTTTCCGTGAAAAAACCAAGTGTTTCCTCCTTCTGATTGCCAAGTGCTTTGGGTCCGGCAAACAAAAGTAAGAATTGAAACCCATTTTTGATCTTGCAAGCCTAACAGATCAATCAAGTTACTTTGGAGGACCTTTTATCGGCAGAACAAACCAAGTTCAAAGGTCTAGGGGTCTTTTACAAAAAGTCCGAAGGGTAGGTACCCTTGCGGAGGGCACTTGGGTGCCAACAGGACCTTTGCATTCTTCTGAAAAGTGACTTAGAGGCTGGGAAGCCCTTGCGGGAGGCAGAAAATTGACAAAATGGACCTTTATAAAAGCCCGAAGGGCAACTTTGGGCTCAAGGTGTCCTTGCGGAGGGCAGACGGTCGAAGCAAAAGGCCAAGGTAGAAAGCCCGAAAGGGAAGATTTCCTTCGGAAAAAGTGACAAGCCAAGAAATGGATTTCTTTGGACAAAATGTCTGAAGAAAATCCATGAAGAAACTCAAGGAACGAATTTCTTCAGACAAAATGTCCGAAGGAATTCCTTCAAACATTTTGTCCAAAGGAATTCACTGAGTAAGAAAATTCAAGGAAGGACACTAAAGGCACGAATTCTTTCGGACAAAATGTCCGAAGGAATTCCTCTGGACATTTTGTCCGAAGAAATTTGACAAGACAAAAAACCCGAAGGGTAGGTGCCCTTTCGGAGGACACTTGGCCATCAAAAGAGGACTTTCCTTTTTTTTCGAAAGGTCACTTCCCCTTCGAAAAAGTCCGTTTACAAAGCGGAGAAAATTGTTGAAGGTTAGTGACGGGCCCGAGAACATCAACTTTAACATGGTAAGCTAGTCGTTGGAAGTTCAAATAAATAGTGACGGGCCCGCGAACGTCAAATTCGAGGTAGCGAAAGAGCCGTTAGTTTTCAAATGGTGATGGGCCCATGAACGTCAAATTTAAGAAGACGGGTTAGCCGTCGGAGAAAGTCCAAAGAACAATTCTTTCGGACAAAATGTTCGAAAGAGTTTTGTCCAAAAGAATTCAAGAGCGTGGGCCCAAAGTGTCATCAAAGGCAGGTGTCAAAGTGGCGAGCATAATGAAGGGAATTCCTTCGGGCATTTCGCCCAAAGAAATTAGAAAGGCCAAGGAGGCCGAAGGAGAAGAGATAGCCCCCAGGAGCCCAAACTGCCAAGAAAGACAAGAAATAACGAGAAAAGAGGAGAGAGAGCATGGCTCAGAACATAGCCACGCACACATAAGACAAACACTTGGAACGTTCCAGGTGACACAGCCAGCCAAGTGCAGGAACGAACCAGATCAGTCTAGGTGGCACAGGAGACGTCGCCAAGAGAAGTAATTGCTTGCAGATGGAATAGTCTCCACCAAACAGCCATTAAGAGAACTGTGCGAGCATTCAAGAGAGCGGCCCGTTTTTTCTTTGTCTGGCATTAATAGGCAGACAACTGCGTGAACTTTCATGGAGAGGTGGCCTTGTTGTTCAAGGAGCAAAGCGACCCATGCTTTAGCAGGAGTGTTTAATGCAGCTTGGGCAGCAAAGTCAATATCTGGGACACCTACAACATGGCTCTTACAAACACATTTATGGGAAGATGATAGCAACATAGGTGAATTCCTCTTGCCGAGGTGTTTAATGCAGTATGGGCCGCTTGCTCTTGAAAGGGTCAAAGGTCTTTTTCTAATTTCTATATATATTGTAACTTCTCAGCTTTGAGGGGGATCTCTCAGCTTTTTATGGCGAAGCCTTGAAGAAATTTACCTTTAATCAAAAGAAGTATTTTACCTCCATTTGAGTTTGCACTTTTGCATATCTCTGTGTATTGTCTTATGTTTAGTTATTTATCTTAATGCTTTTATAGGTTGATCCCAGCGTATTTAGTGTGTTGTAGATCCTCTTTTGTAGGTCAACAAGAAGTGCTCAAGTTGAAGTGTAGGTGCAGGTGAGCAACAGTCCAACAGTGTGTCTGCAGGACACCGCTGGTAGATTCTTCCCCCCCTTATACCACCATAAAACCCCTTGAAGCATTGATGCAGTTAGTTTTTTATTCAAATGAAGTGTTTGTTCACTCCTTTTGGTGCAAAGTGTAGGTAAAAAACTGAGTAAACCAATCAATTTTGGTGCATCCCCACCTTAGTTAAGTTTTGCTTTTGTAGTATCCCTCTCTCTTTTCACCCCCCATTGTTAGCAGTAGAAATTCAGGACCCTAGGATGCATCAAGGGGAGCTAGCCCATAATCTAGAGATTCATTCGTCAAACTTGCTACCCACAACAAGAGGAATGTCTCCATTGTGCTGCATGGAAGAAAGGAGCTAAGTTTCCTTTCAAAGGGTGCAATCCACAACGTCAATAGTTTTTGGCACACCTGGTGGGACCCAAATTACGCCCTGTGATTTCAAGATTGATATTGGTCCTGTTACTGTAAAAAATCCAAAAACAAGGTCTATAATTCAACATTTGGCAACTCCATTTTAAGAACTCAGTCTTTGGTTAGTGATCAGCATGTCACCCCATGCCTAAGGTCACCACAAGATCTTCTAAGGGTGTCCCTTTCGAATTTGTTGAGCTGCCTTTGAACTCAACAAAGACGCTAAGGTTTGCGACGACTCATCCCTACATGGCAAACCAATTTTTCAGACCTGCCATAAGATATACCTATACAAGAAGATCCAAGTTGAATCCTGTCACAGCGATGGCTTTAGCTTTTGTGGCCTTCAATGGTTAGAGTACTTTGAACCTTCTACAGCATGACCCAATTCCAGGGACAACCCTTAAGAGTGTTCCTCCCTTTAGTGGAGAGGGGCCAATCACCACTATTGAGCATATCAGAAATATAGCCAACCTCTGCAATATCCATAATGTTACTGAAGAAAACGTAGCCATCAGGTTACTGGCCTTGTCCTTTAAAGGTAAAGTTTTGGATTGGTATGGGACCCTGCCTATGAATTCAGTTGGCTCATGGAACGAATTAGGCACCCTCCTGACAAATAGATTTGGAGAGAAGAGTGACCATCTATCTCTATCTGAGCAATTGACCACTATGAAAAGAGTTCCGCATGACTTTATGCAGGATTTTAACACTAGGTTCCAAAAGACTTGGGACAAAATTCCCATTCTAGTGAGGCCGACCCCAAGCTATGCTTTCCTTTACTACTTAAAGGCCTTGAATAGCGACATTGCTGTCATGATACAGCCCATGGGTGGATAATTTTTACCCACTGCTTATGAAATAGCCGTAGCTGTCGAAAATTGTTTGGTGCAAGTAGGAAAGATAGCCCCTAGACCCCATATGCCGCCCTTTCTTGATCTACAACGCTCAGCTCAGCTTGCTGCACCCACTTTAGCTCCTTTACCTAGTGTAGAAAGGTCGGCTACTACTCCTGCAAATAACCTCCACGAGGTTAAGAGTTTACTGTAGAGTGTTACCAATGAATTAGTGGCCCTCAAGAGGCAACAAGCTCAAAGCTATCGACCTAATCAAGGGTACCAGCAGTTCAGACAGACAAATAGACCTCCTTTCCAAAATTATAATCAACGGCAGGGTTAGATTACTCAGGTCAGACCTTATCAGAGTTATAATCCAAGTGCCCCTTCATCGTCCAAGGCTCTTGTCCCCACTCAAAATAATTTGGTACAGAAACAACCTAATTGTCCACCCCTAGGGTATGGTCAAGAACAGGGTGCTTATGCTAATGAGCTAACAAATCAATGTATGCACACACAAGGTGATCAAGCAGCCCAATTCTCAAGTTTTGAGGCGTCAACACAATCTGAGATGGACAACAGGGAAGCTCAATCTGATTCCACTCTTATGAACCACTTAGAAGGGGAGTTCTATGCAATCAATTATGTGGGGACCGCAAATAATCAAGATGATTGCATTGCAGCCAACACCAGGTCCAAGAAGAGAGCTATGGAGGAAGCTCAAGCACCTTCTCCAGCATTTGCAGCATCTTTTTCATTACAAGTAAACCAGAAATTTCTCAATTACAGACAGCTAGTTGCAGCTTCAACTCCGCGGGTTGCACCTCAAGTTGCAAATGCCCCCAAGGAGAACTCAAAAGGGAGCAACCCTCCAATCAATATGGTGGACCAAATGAAGAAGCTGAACATGAATATCTCATTGTGGGATTCCTTAGCAATGCCAGGACAAAAGGATATACTCCAAAAGGAATTGCATGGGCTGAGTGTGTCATGTCCCCACTCTAGTCCAGTCTAGCAGTGACATGTGAGTAAGCCTATTATGGGGTCTTGTAGGTTGACAGGGTTGTATAGAGACCCAGTTTGGTTATTCAGTGTTGGTGACTTGGTGTTCTGGCGGTTATTGATCAGTTGGGAGACATTCCTTGTTCTTGGGAGGCAGTTCCTACATTTATGGAGGTTATTCCTTCTTTTTAGGAGGTATGGTCAGGCCCAGGGTTGGGACTCTATGAGTTTACTCTTTGGGTTCAGTTTCAAAGAGATAGGGCTTATTCCCTAGATTTTAGGAGCATCCCTAGATTTTAGGGATGAGACTGCCAGTGGTTCCTTGATTTCCGACTTCAGTCACAGATAGGTGACAAGTTGTTTCGTTGGTTTGTGATGTCAGTTGGGCAATTTTTAGTTACTTGGGTTATATTTTTAATATTACCTAAGTTTCCGCCTTTTATTTAAATAAGGCTAAGTTTATAGCCAAATTGGGGTTATAAGGGGTTTTTGGCCTCATTTGGATGCGTGCACTGGAGTGTAATAGCTCGTTGGAAAGGTCTCGGATTTTCCTAAATATTTCATTCATAAGCCAGAACCTTTAGGTGGACGGATCTTTGTTAATTTGGAAAAAGGCACAATTTTCTATGCACTTGGCCTCTTATAAGGGAATTATTCTAATTATGACTTAAGCGCTCCTTGGTCCACTTTCTAGGGGTCGGATAAGTATGAAGAGGCTATAAGAGGCGATTAGAAGAAGGGAAGGGGAATTCATTAGCATATCATATTCTTTTGGAGAAGTGCGCTTGGAGGTGTTTAGCATTGGGACGCCAAACCCCAATCGCTTACCTGTTGGGACGTAGCCCCCACACAGTGGTTTATGACTATTCTGGTTCGTGGAGATTGCTCTCTTTTCTCTTGGCAAGGCGCTGGACTTGTTTTGACAGAACGCAGCAGTTAAAAAGGGGCGACTTCAGATTGTGAAGTTTCTATTGGTATTGCTGTACCTGGCCGATTCTGAATCCGTACGGCTGTACTTGACAGCCATTTCTGATCACAACAACGCACCTATCAAGGAGTCATTCAGCTGGCCGCCATTCTTTTTTGGTTTAGTGAATATTCAACGATTTAGGTTGGCTGTTTATCATTGTCTTCCACCTGAATTATTGGCAGTCTGTAATCAGCTAGTTATTGAATTAAATATTTAAAAATTCTGCTCATTCGAATTTGGATTTGGTTGTAACTAGGTTTAATTTCCATAAGCTGTTTATACATTTGCATTTCAATTATTTTCTTGTTGCAAAATTCATCAAAAAACCAAAAACAAAGAAAAACACAAATTTCAAAAGAAAAATACAAAAATTACAGCAGTTCAATAGAAAGGATCCATCAGGGATCTTTCAGAGTGAGCAAGCTATCCTAGCAAAGGTTGATAATGTGTTGATTATGAATGGGACTCCTCCCATCGAAGGTCAAGCAAAGAAAGATGAAAAAGTCTCTCCTTTCTATCTATACTTGATTATTGGAGATTTCTTGGTCCACAATTGCATCATTGATTGTGGAGCAAGCACCTCAGTAATGCCCAAATGCATCACTGACAAGCTAGGACTCAAATATGAGCAAATGATCAAGGCAGTTCTGCAGTTGGATGGATCACTAGCCAAGACATTGGGAGTGGTAAGGGGTTTGAATCTAACCCTCCATGCCTATCCAACCTTATCCGTTCCCCATGACCTAGTAGTGGCAGATGTTCCCCCTTACTTCGTTCTTTGCTTATCCAAGGATTTCACGTCCAAGATAGGTGGGTACTTAGCAGCAAATTGGTCTTACATGGTCTTTAGGACCAAATATGAAACCAAAGTAAAGATTGAGTCGAAACCTATCCACAAAGATCACCTGGAGCCATATACGCCCAACGCAACAAATGTTAGCTATGCCATCATTGATGAAGAAGAATTCTAGGTAGACCAATCCCCACCCTCTTCCTTCGAAGGAATTGTTGACCTGCTCCTAGACGAATGGGGAAATGACAACTTTGAACATGATCCTTACAATTTCATCGAAGAGGCAGGTCTTGGAGTTTACTACATGCATGAAAAAGATATTTTCATGCCAAATTTGATGAAGGCAAACCAAGAGAGTTGTGGTTTGTGGCAACTTTTCTTTGATGGATCGAGAAGCAAGTTGGGCGCTGGTGGTGGAGCAATGCTGGTTTCACCTTCAAAGGAAAAATACTTTTCAACTTTCAGGTTCCAATTCTCCTGCACTTGCAACGTAGTAGAATATGAATCTCTTGTTCATGGTTTAGAGTGGGCAAGAAAAAGAGGAATCAAAGAATTGCAAGTTTTTGGAGACAACGAGTTAGTTGTAAACCAGGTAAGGGGTCAAACTTCGACCAAGAATTCCTTGCTCAAGTCTTACAAGCACAAGGTGTGGGACGTAATGGAGAGCTTCACTGCTTTCAACATCACTTTCATCCCAAGAGAACACAACAAGTATGCAGATAGACTAGCAATAGTTGGTGCTCAATTTGACATTCCTAGGGGAATAAGTCAGGACAACAATCAAAACCATTTAAAAGTGATAGTAAGACCCTCCATACCAGACAATGTCATCAATTGGCAAGTGTTTGACAGCGACCAGCAAATAGCACTTTTCTTACAGGGGGAAGCTGAGTTCGTTTGTAGTAATTAATCCAAGCTACAGCAACAGTATGAGGAGTAGATTGTTCAGCTGAAAACCAATAGACTTCCTAAAGGTTTGGTCACTCTTGAGAGCATCTTCAATGAGGATGACCAACTCAAGAGCGACAAAGCAAACATGCCAACCAAGAAAGAGAATTACGAAAGGGTAGAGATATTCAAGGATAAGCTGCTTGCACTTGGAAGGTATGTACAAATGAAGAAAGACATTCTTTCATTTTGTTATGCCAAGAGTTTGCCGATGTCTTTGCTTGGGAGTATGGCGATTTAAAGGGGTTTGACCCAAGCTTGGCCCAACACACCATTGAGCTGGAAGAAGGTGCCAAACCCATCAAGCAAAAACAAAGGCCAATCAATCCAAAGATTGAGCCTCTCATGAGGAAGGAACTCACCAAGTTGATTGAGTCTAAGATCATTTTTCCTATCAAGCACTCTTCTTGGCTGGCCAATTTGGTCCCCGTTAGGAAGAAGAATGGGGAGATCAGATTGTGTGTTGATTTCAGAGACCTTAATAGAGTCTCTTTAAAAGATCACTATCCCCTCCCAAACATGGAACAGATTCTTCAGATGGTGACATGCAATGAACGTTTCTCTCTCCTGGATGGGTACTCCGAGTACAATCAAATTCCGGTGCAAGATTGCGACCAATACAAGACAGCCTTCACCACCAAGCGGGGAACTTTCGCCTACAGGAAGATGCCATTCAGACTGTCAAATGTTAGAGCTACCTTCCAACGAGCTATGGATATGGCTTTCCAAGGTTTGATAAATGACATTGTGTTGGTTTATCTTGATGATGTGACAGTTTTCTCCAAGGAGACAGGACAACATCTGAAACACCTGAGGCAAATCTTCGAGAGGTGTAGAGAGTTCGGCATCTCTCTCAACCCTAAGAAATGTGTGTTTGCTGTCCTCGAAGGCAAACTCCTGGGTCATGTCGTTTCAAAAAAGGGCTTGACCATTGATCCAGAAAGAGTGCACGCCATCTTAGCATTGTCCTTGCCTAAACACAAGAAGGGCCTGCAAAGCTTCTTTGGCAAAATAAACTTTATTAGGAGATTCATTCCTAATTTTGTTGAGCTGGTCAAGCCACTAACTTCCATGCTGAGGAACGACGAGACGTTCACATAGATAGCAAGGAGGAGAGATAGCTTCGAAGGTATTAGACAAGCTATCACCCAAGCTCCCACCCTGACTACTCCGGACTTCTACAAGGACGTCAATCTCTACACCTTTGGCAATGAAGAGGTAATCTCTACTATGCTCACTCAAGCGAATGGTGAAAATTTGCAACAACCTCTTGCATTTTTTAGCTAGGGCTTAAAGGGCTATGAGATTAGGTACACATGTTGAGAAGCAAGCACTTGCAATATACGAAGCTTGAAGAAATTCAGACATGTTGTCTAATAACAAGATTCACATCATGGTGCCACATCTTAGTGTAAAGGACTTCTTGCTGAGCCATGACTTGAATGAAAAAAGGGCAGGGTGGATCACCAAGGTAATGGAGTATGATGTGGAGATCAAGACCACCAAGCTGGTAAGGGAAAGAGGGCTATGCGAATGCCTCGCTACAGACTTCAAAGAGCCGAAGGAAGGCATTTTGATACTCAATGGCAGAAATGCCCACAATCACGAAGAGCTGGACACAAGATATGGTTCATTTCCTTCGAACTGGTGAGTGCCCTCAAGGTCTCGATAGAACTGAAGAGATATTTCAGGCTCTAGTCTCTTCATTATGTCTTGGTTGATGGAGTGCTGTTTAGAAATGACTTTTCAGGGGTACTCTTGAGATGCATCGATTCAGATCAGGGCGACAGGGTACTGTCCGAATTTCATGATGGACCAGCTAGTGGTCACTTTGCTTCGAAGCCCACAACTGCAAGGATTATGAGGGCTGGCTACTTTTGGCCCACTTTGTTTAGAGACACTCATGCTTGGGTGAGGAGATGCCAGAAATGTGCTCTCTTTGATGGAAAACAGCGGCTGGCTGCAATGCCTCTGCAACCTATTCAAGTGGAACAACCAACAATGGGGTTTGGATTTCATAGGGATGATCAACCCTCCTAATGCTGGCCACAAGTAGGTCTTGACTGCTACAGATTATTTCATGAGATGGATAGAAGTCGTCGCTTTGAAGGAGGCCAACGAGAGTGTGGTCCTAGACTTCTATGAAGGCCTAGTGACGAGATTTGGATTCTCAGCTACAATCATTTCGGAAAACGCATTAGCTTTCTTGGGAACCAAGACAAGCGAGTGGGCATTATGATACGACATCTATCTCAGTACTTCTTCCAACTACTATCCATAGGGGAACGGGCTTGCTGAGTCCAATAAGAACCTGATCAGGATCATTAAAAGAACAATGGAGAAAAATCAAAGGACTTGGCATCCCAAGCTAAAAACAGAGCTATGGACAGACAAAATCACTCCAAAAAGGGCAGTTGGCAATTCACCATACACACTTGTGTATGGAAGGGAAGCTAGACTTCCTATTTCACTTGAATTACCAGCCTTGGATCTTGCCCAACAGCTGCAATTGGAGGAGAGCAACAGCATGGAGGTCAGATTTTGTGAATTAATGGAGCTTCAAGAGGCAAGAGACCAAGCCATGGTTTCCATGACCAGCCGCCAACAACAAACAAAGAAATATTTTGACAAGAAATCCTCGCCAAAGGATTTCTCAAAAGGTGACATTGTCTTGAAATGGGATGAAGACCGAGCTAAACCTGGAAAGCATACGAAGTTCGATGCCTTGTGGAGTGGTCCATACGTCATCACCCAATGCAAGCAACATAATGCATTCCAACTATCTAGGTTGGATGGTGAAGAACGACACATCCTAGTCAATGGGTTATATCTTAAACATTGTCACTAACCTTCTCTTGTTATGTACATAGTTTCCCTATTTTTTCCTCGTTTTTCCTAAGTGCTTTTATGCATGTTTGTAGTTTTTTAGCCTTGTGTGTGTTTTCTTTACCATTTGGGGTAAAATCTTCATTGGTTCTTAAGTTTCTCAAGGTTATTGCTAGCCTTTCAAGCTGTATCCTGACTCCATGCCCAATGGACCTTTAAGCCACCAGTCTTCTTAAGCATAGCAGGTATGCTTCCCCTATGAATCGCCAAATGTGTTGACCAATTTTGGTCCTACAGGCCAAAATTAGGCACCCCTCTTTCCTTTTCCTAGCAGGGTCTTTAGCCCAGGTTCTGACAAGTTCATCCCACAGTTGCCTTGTGGACTTTTCTTTGACAGGTCTCTTTTCGTGAAAAAACCAAGTGTTTCCTCCTTCTGATTGCCAAGTGCTTTGGGTCCGGCAAGCAAAAGTTCGACTTGAAACCCATTTTTGATCTTGAAAGCCTAACAGAGCAATCAAGTTACTTCGGAGGGCCTTTTATCAGCAGAACAGACCAAGTTCAAAGGGCCAGGGGTTTTTTACAAAAAGTCCAAAGGGTAGGTACCCTTGTGGAGGGCACTTAGGTGCCAAACATGACCTTTGCATTCTTCCGAAAAGCGACTTAGAGGCCGGGAAGCCCTTGCGGGAGGTATGAAATCGACAAAAGGGACCTTTATAAAAGCCCGAAGGGCAACTTTGGGCTCAATGTAATGTCCCCATTTTTGCGAGCATCAGAGTTTGGTGGATTTAGCCTATTCTTAGCCCTCGTAGGTTAATATGCATGGTTAGAGGGTCTCTTGATGGAGCTTGGCTCAGCTTCAGTTTGTCAGTACTTGATCAGTTGGCTTTCGTTCAGGCTCATTCGGACACTTCTAGCCTGAGTTGCTATTTTTAGCAGTATTCAGCACTCAGTGTGGGACCCCTGCTATTTTTGGCAGTATGGATTGATAGCGTTCAGAATCACTTCCTCAGTTGACAGCTTCAGACGGCTCGTGCATCGGATGAATGATGAGAGAGATATTAAAGTTTAAGTGACTTAAGTGATTTATTTAATATTTTAATATTATTATAAAGTTATAAAGTAACTTTATAATAATAAAGTCACTTTAACATAATAAAGTGCATTAAGTGAATAATTTAAGGTGGGAATAAATCTTTTATCCCACATTGGCCAGGAAGGTGATTGAGCTCTCTTAAGAAAAGAATAAAAGGAAAGGCAAGAGCTCATTCTCGGCATCCAGTTGAATGAATAATATTTTGATTGATTCATCTTGTGGAGCCTAGGGTTTCTGCAGAATAGCCATTGGAGACGAAAACCTCCATTGGAAGCATAACTGAGGGTGTGAAATACCATCTGAAGGGTTGCACTTTGAGGAGGAAGCATTCAGCTTCTTCATTTGGGCATCATCGACAAGCTTTGGTCAAGGGTTTACATTGCATAATCTGAAGACTTTCATGGCAGCCATGGCAATGAGTTCTAATTTTTCATTCTAGGTGTTTGTTGAAGCAACAAGAACATCCAATTGAAGCGCCCTAGCTGGGAGAACATTCTCAAGACAATGGAGGTCTATTTTGTTTGGAGACCTTTGGAAGGCCATTACAGCTGTAAATAAAGAGGAATATATGACTGTAATTTCTGAGGACAGCCACACTTCCAAGTTCGTTTTGGTCACCTAAGAGGGTTTTCAACATCAAGCATAGTGCCATTTGGAGTGCCCAAGTCCAAGGAACGTTTTGTTTATGCCAAAGAATCCAAAGGTTGTGGAGATTATTTCAGATTTGAAGGTTTATCCATGGCAGGTCTGCAACTTTGAAGTGGGGCGATTTTGCATTAAAAGAGTCCAAAAAATATCAAATATCATCCAAAAGGGGCGCCCAACATTTCCTAACACTTTGGCATTGACATATATTCATTTGGAGGTGGAATTTGGAAGATATGCAAGTCTGATCTGAAGTATACCAGTCTGAAGACAACTCAGAAATTCATATCATTTGAAGGCATCTCCAATCAGGGTCATTTTGAAATTGTTAGCATTGAGTCTTGGCCATATTTCATGAGCATTGTATTAGAAATTTCATTGCAATTAAAGAGATAATAATTGCTGGTGTCATTTGAGAATTTCGATATCATTTATTATCAGCTAGTTAGTTTGCATACCAACTGTTTGTAAAAATGTCAGTTGGTTGTAGGTGTTCATTTCTCAGGCTTAGATCATATATATGCATGGAATATTGCCAAAATTAGTTGCACATTCGTGCTAGGTCATTGTTTAGACAATCTAGAGTCTTCTTGCAAGCATTCTTATTGATGTTAAGTAAAGGAAAGAGCCATTAAAGCAAACTAAAATGTTATATCAGTCATATGACCCTTGTATGAGAAGTGTTTGATAAAATTGCCAAGACCAAAAATCAAAAGTTTTCAACCAGATTTGAGCAGGGTCATTACAGTCAAGGTGTCCTTGCGGAGGGCATATGATCGAGGCAAAAGGCCAAGGCAGAAAGCCTGAAAGGGTAGATTTCCTTTGGAAAAAGTGACAAGCCAAGAAATGGATTTCTTCGGACAAAATGTCCAAAGAAAATCCATGAAGAAACTCAAGGAACGAATTTCTTCGGAAAAAATGTCCGAAGAAATTCGAGTAAGGAAATTCAAGGAAGGACGCTAAAGGCACGAATTCTTTCGAACAAAATGTCTGAAGGAATTCCTTCGGACATTTTGTCCGAAGAAATGTGACAAGACAAAAAACCTGAAGGGTAGGTGCCCTTTCGGAAGACACTTGGCCATCAAAAGAGGACTTTTCCATTTTTTTGAAAGGTCACTTCCCCTTCGAAAAACTCTGTTTACAAAAGCCGAGAAAATTGTTGAAGGGTAGTGATGGGCCCGAGAACGTCAACTTTAACATTGTAAGCTAGTCATTGGAAGTTAAAATATATAGTGACGGACCCATGAACGTCAAATTCAAGGTAGCGAAAGAGCTGTTAGTTTTCAAATGGTGATAGGTCCATGAACGTCAAATTTAAGAAGACGGGTTAGCCGTCGGAGAAAGGCCAAAGAACAATTCTTCGGACATTTTGTCCGAAAGAATTCAAGAGCGCGGGCCCTAAGTGTCATCAAAGGCGGGTGTCAAAGTGGCGAGCATAATGAAGGGAATTCCTTTGGGCATTTCGCCCAAAGAAATTAGAAAGGCCAAGGAGCCCGAAGGAGAAGAGATAGCCCCTAGGAGCCCAAACTGCCAAGAAAGACAAGAAATAACGAGAAAAGAGGAGAGAGAGCATGGCTCGGAACATAGCCACGCACACATAAGACAAACACTTGGAACGTTCCAGGTGACACAGCGAGCCAAGTGCAAGAACGAACCAAATCAGTCCAGGTGGCATAGGAGACGTCGGCAGGAGAAGTAATTGCTTGCAGATGGAATAGTCTCCACCAAACAGCCATTAAGAGAATTGTGCGAGCATTCAAGAGAGCGGCCCGTTTTTTCTTTGTCTGGCATTAATAGGCAGACAGCTGCGTGAACTTTCATGGAGAGGTGGCCTTGTTGTTCAAGGAGCAAAGCGACCCATGCTTTAGCAGGAGTGTTTAATGCAGCTTGGGCAGCAAAGTCAATATCTGGGACACCTACAACATGGCTCTTACAGACACATTTATGGGAAGATGACAGCAACATAGGTGAATTCTTCTTGCCGAGGTGTTTAATGCAGTATGGGCCGCTTGCTCTTGAAAGGGTCAAAGGTCTTTCTCTAATTTCTATATATATTGTAACTTCTCAGCTTTGAGGGGGATCTCTCAGCTTTTTATGGCGAAGCCTTGAAGAAATTTACCTTTAATCAAAAGAAGTATTTTACCTCCATTTGAGTTTGCACTTTTGCATATCTCTGTGTATTGTCTTATGTTCAGTTATTTATCTTAATGCTTTTATAGGTTGATCCTAGCGTATTTAGTGTGTTGTAGATCCTCTTTTGCAGGTCAACAAGAAGTGCTCAAGTTGAAATGCAGGTGCAGGTGAGCAACAGTCCAACAGTGTGTCTGCAGGACACCGCTGGTAGATTCTTCCCCCCCTTATACCACCATAAAACCCCTTGAAGCATTGATGCAGTTAGTTTTTTATTCAAATGAAGTGTTTGTTCGCTCCTTTTGGTGCAAAGTGTAGGTAAAAAACTGAGTAAACCAATCAATTTTGGTGCATTACCACCTTAGTTAAGTTTTGCTTTTGTAGTATCCCTCTCTCTTTTCACCCCCCATTGTTAGCAGTAGAAATTCATGACCCCAGGATGCATCAAGGGGAGCTAGCCCTTAATCTAGAGATTCATTCCTCAAACTTGCTACCCACAGCAAGAGGATTGTCTCCATTGTGCCGCGTGGAAGAAAGGAGCTAAGTTTCCTTTCAAAGGGTGCAATCTACATCGTCAACACCATGGATCTTTGCAAGTGTAGCACAAACCTCTCCTCCTCAACTCATCTCTTGTATCCTTCATGTTGTTGCTATAGGGCAACGTTTTATGTGGTGGAACATAAGGATGAAAAGGCTTCTTTGGTGGCTCACTAGGTGCTGCTCTAGGCTGCCCACTTGGTGGTTTTGGCTGCCCACTAAATAACACCTTGGCTGCTTGGGCTTTTCCACTTTTGGCAACGAATGAATGGCTGCCCTTTGCTGTCATTTTGGCCACATATTGGCCCTGTACGCTGAACACTCTAGATCCAAAGCTTTACTAATTGCAATTTGCAAAGAAAAAGGGTTAAAAGCTTTTACCAAACCTATCAAAGGATCAATCAAACCCTCAGTAAAGAGAACAACCAACTTTCTTTCACTCACATTCAGTACCATGACTGAAATCTTTTAAAAATCAGCAACATACCTCTCAACATCATGATTTTGTTTGAGTTGTGCCAACTCCCGAAAGTCGATCTTTGGATCTCTTTTATCAAATCTCTCCATTACCCTCTTGTTGAATTCCTCCAAGGTGTTAAACTCGAGAGCTTCATCCTCAAATATGGGGTTGAGTGAAAAATAGGTCTCCAATTTGTGCAACCATGATTTCACTAGAAATTTATCAGTATCATCAAAAACCTTACCCAACCTTTGTCATAAGTTTCTACGGGGCTGCATGCTCGGTCCTCTTGATTTCGACCTATCCTTCATCTCACAATACTCAGGGAAAGTCAAAAGTTTTTGAGTAGCATAGCTTAAGGCTGCATACTCACTTTGATGTGTATCAAATGGATTACAGATCGGTGGCTCATTCTCAACAACTGGTTCTTTTTGCAAAAATGTGTCCTTGAAGAACTTGTGAGAGGGGTTGGTTAGAAATCTTCTCACCGCTATTTGAGCTTCCTTCTCCATTGAGGTGATGGCTCTTGCTTGGATTTTGTGTAGTCTTCAACATGGCTGCAAATTGCATACTGTCTGTTGAAAATCACTTTGGCTCTCCTTGATCAAATCTTGCAAAAACTTTATTTGCTCTAAAGTAAACCCTTGATCACCCATGCCTTTTTGTCTTATCTGATAACACAATCTAGGGCCAAAGAATAAAGTACAAAAAATTCACAAATCCCACTTATCTTCAAATGGGAAAGTCAATATTAAAATGCCAAAATCTGAATAAATTGCCAGAAAGACTAGATCGCTGCCCTAGGTCAATGATTTGGTAAAAAATGTTTTTTCTGCCCTTAAACAACTCCAAAAATTATAAAATTTGGTTTGTGAGTTCTAAATGAATATTCAAATCAGGGTCTTCAATTAGTTTTTCCACATCATCAATTATGAAATTTTTATAGGCAAAATATAGCAAAAACTTATAAAATTAATTGCTCAAAAAATACTCAGCCAATCAACACAAATTATACACCAAAACGACCACAAAATTAGGAGGAATCCGATGATCTTTATTGCAAAATTTTTTGAGCACAAAATGTCCAAAAAAAAAAGAAATTATGGTCTCAAAGGTGACGTCACCCTTAGTGTGATGTCACACTCATAGAGGGGTTCGCTCCACCCTAGAGCCCTCACAAATGTCTTCAATTTGATCACTCACTTCAGATCTGATGTCTTTGTTCACTTGCTCTCAAAAAATACCTAAAATGCAGAAAAAATAAAAATACTTCAAATCAGCAACCTAAAAAAAAGAAGAATGTCTTCAATGTGATTTGCAGGTGAAATCACTCTTCAATCAACAACCTTGGGCATTCACATCCCAATCCTTCTTCAAAATGAAGATTCAATATATTAAATTAGCATATCCAAAATAGAAACCTTCATGTCCATATATAGTCTTCAAAGTGGGGCGAACCACTTTTGGAGGCAAAATATCTTTTTAAAATCACTTAACCACTTTTCAAAATATGTTTTTTTCTTTTATTTTCCCTCCAAGCCGACATTTGTTTTCCACTTAAAATATTAAATTAATTGTCAAAATAGAATTAGTAATTAATATTACTCTAAGACAATAATTTAGTAAATAATTGATTAATTTACCTAATTTACAAGAGCAATTAAATCACTTTTGGGCAAACAATTAATAAAAATACCTTCTCCAAATATTATTCGAACTCTCAAGTGCAATAGTGATTAAAACCACTTTTATAGAATGCTTTAGTGGTAAAAACTACTTTTTAAGAATATTCTATTCATTAACTAAAATTGTCTTATATAGTCAAATGATCAAAATCACTATTCGGACAATCTTAATCAATTAATAAAATATAATCTCCAAAAGTTAACTTTTAGTTTATGGGGAAAAGCAGACTAACGGTCTTCAATACATGTTTACTTGTGAACATGAAATGGGGACATTACAATCTTCCCTTCCCAAAATTGCTTGCCCTCAAGCAATTCCAAACATGACTGATCCTTCTCTTCCACATGACCATTTGGCTTCCTTGTTAGTGTATCCGCTACCACATTGTTTCTACCTTTCACATAGTCAATGTCAAAATCATAAGCTTGCACTTTGCTTACCCACTTTTGTTGTCAGTCATTCAATTCCTTTTGACTGAGAAAGAACCTCAAATTGTTATAATCAGATTTCACCACAAATTTGCCACAAACCAAATATTTCGTAAACTTACTCAAAGCATGCATGATTGCCAAAATCTCTTTGTCATAAATTAAATACTCTTTTTCAAAATATTTGATGGTCTTTTCAATTTCCTCTTTGAATGCTTTTGGATGATAGTATGGAGTGACAATAACCAGTTTGGCACCCACTTCTAGCTCAATCTTATGCTCAAAATCTCTATACGGTGGCAACCCATAAGGCAAGTCATTAAAAACATGAACATGCTTGTCTAAAATAACTTGTAACTTAACTTGAGGGGGTTATTTTGTTTTTTTTAATTTTACTTTGACAAGACAACTTGTTGCCCATGCAATCTGACATCTCCTAAAAGCTCCTTCCATCCTCGTCATGGACACTTCTTGTGGAGCACCATTATCTAAACCCTTGAGAACTACTTCCTTGCCTTCTTTGAAGAATTTTAGCTCCATAGCCCTATAATTTTGAGTGAATTCACGTAATGAATGCAACCATTGAACACCCAACACAACATCAATCTCACCAATGCCAACAACATAAAAATCATCAATTACCTTGTGCTTCCCAAGAGTAAGTGGAAGTTGTTGAATCTTCTTGGAACAAGGAATAGTGAAACGATCCCCCACAATCACATTGAAGCCCTTGCAATCCATGGTTTCCAATGCCATCTTCTTAACCAAGCTCTCATCAATGAAGTTATGAGTGGCTTCGCTATCAGCTATTGTCCTCTTAATGTGCCTTTTACCCTGAATGCATGATACTTAAGAGCTCCTAAAAGAGAAGCAAGTGTGCTGCCCACTTCTTTTGTGTCCTCATGCACATGCTCATCAACAACATTTTCATTTTGCTCAACATTAGTATTAGCAATATCGAAATTTGAATCATCATCAATTACCTCAATGTAATGGACTTATCCTTTGCCCATGCAACTATGGCCTCTAGTCCATGGATCTTTGCAAGTGTAAGACAAACCTCTCCTCCCCAACTCATCTCTTGAATCCTTCATGTTGTTGGTATAGGGCAGCGCTTTATGTGGTGGAACATAAGGCTGAAACAGCTTCTTTGGTGGATCACTAGGTGCTTTTGGCTGCCCACTAAAATTAGACCTTGGCTGCCCGGTATTTCACACTTTTGGCAGCAAATGAGTGGCTGCCCCTTGCTATCCTTTTGGCCACATATTGACCCTGTAAGCTAAACACTCTAGATCCAAAACTCTTGTAATTGCATTTTGCAAAGAAATAGGGTTAAAAGCTTTTACCAAACCTCTCAAAGGTTCAATCAAACCCTCAATAAAGAGAACAACCAACCTTTCACTTACATCTGGTACCATGATTGAAATCTTTTGAAAATCGACAACATACCTCTCAACATCATGATTTTGTTTGAGTTGTGCCAACTCACAAAAGTGGATCTCTGGATCTTTGCTATCAAATCTCTCCATTACTCTCTTGTTGAATTCTTCCAAGGTAGTAATAGATCCATGGCCTTGTGTGATCATGCCATGAAACCACCACTCATAAGCAATAGCCTCCAAATGAAGTGTGCTAAACTTGAGAGCTTCATCCTCAAACATGGGGTTGAGTGAAAAATAGGTCTTCAATTTTTGCAACTACGATCTCATTGGAAGTTTATCAGTACCATCAAAAATAAGAAGATAAACCTTACCCAACCTTTGTTGTAAGTCTCTACGAGGTTGCATGCTCGATCCTCTTGATTTTGACATATCTTTCATCTCACAATATTCACGGAATGTCAAAAATTTCTTGAGTAACATAGCTCAGGGCTGCATACTCACTTTGATGTGTATCAAGTGGATTACACATCAATGGCTTATTCTCAACAACTGGTTCTTTCTGCAAAAATGTGCCCTTGAAGAACTTGTGAGGGGGGTTGGTACAAATCCTCTCACCACTATTCGAGCTTCCTTCTCCATTGAAGTAATGGCTCTTGCTTGGATCTAGTGTAGTCTCCAACATGGTTGCAAATTGCATTCTTAAGGTATGTTGAAGATCACTTTGGCTCTCTTTGATCAAATCTTGCAAAAACTTTACTTGCTTTGAAGTAAACCCTTGATCACCCATGGCTTTTCCTCTTCTCTAATAACACAATCTTTTTATCTGCTTGCATCCAAATCTGCACAAATAAGATCTCACAAGTGCACCAAATCGGTGTTCTGATACCACTGTAATGTCCTCTTATAGGGTCAAAGAAGAAAGTACAAAAAATCGACAAATCCCAGTTATCTTTAAACAGAAAAGTCACAATATTAAAATGCCAAAATTTGAATAAATTGCCAGAAAGACTAGATCGCTGCCCTAGGTCTGCGATTTGGTAAATTATGCCTTTGTTGCCCTTAAACAACTCCAAAAATTATAAAATTTGGTTTGCAAGTGCTAAATGAATATTCAGATCAGATTCTCCAATCAGTTTTGCCACATCATCAATTTTGGAATTTTTATAGGCAAAATACAACAAAAACTTATAAAATTAATTATTTTAAAAATACTCAACCAATCAACCCAAATAATATACCAAAACGACCACAAAAATAGGAGGAATTCAATGATTTTTATTGCAGAATTTTTTAGCACAAAATGTCCACAAAAGTGGAAAGTACAGTCCCAAAGGTGACATTACCCTTAGGGAGTGTGATGTCACACTCCTAGAGGTGTTCGCTCCACCCTAGAGCCCTCACAAATGTCTTCAATCTGATCACTCGCTTCAGATCTAATGTCTTTGCTCACTTGCCTTCAAAAAAGACCTAAAATGCAAAGAAATTAGAAATACTTCTTCAAATCAGCAACCTACAAAAAAAGCAGAATGTCTTCAATGTGATTTCAAACAACCTTGGGCATTCACAACACAATCCTTCTTAAAAAATGAAGATTCAATATATCAAATTAGCATATCCAAAATAGAATTCTTCATGTCCATATATAGTTTTTGAAGTGGGGCGAACCACTTTTGGAGGCAAAAAATCTTCTTAAAATTACTTGACCACTTTTCAAAATATGTTTTCTTCTATTTTCCCTCCAAGCCGACATTTACTCTTTTTCCCACTTATAATATTAAATTAATTGCCAAAATAGAATTAGTAATTAAAGTTGCTCTGAGGCAATAATTTAATAAATAATTAATTTATCTAATTTACATGAATGATTAAATCACTTTTGAACAAACAATTAATTAAAATACCTTCTCTAAATATTATTCGAACTCTCAAGTGCAATAGTGGTTAAAACCACTTTTATAGAATGCTTTAGTGGTAAATACTAAAAACCACTTTTTGATAATATTCTATTAACTAACTAAAATTGCCTTATATGGTCAAATAATCAAAATCACTATTCGGACAATCTTAATCAATTAATAAAATAAAATCCCCAAAAGTTAACCCTTAGTCTATGGGGAAAAGTAGACCAACGGTCATCAATCCCTGTTTACTTGTGAACCGGAAATGGGGACATTACAGTGTCCCTATTCTTTGCATTGTGCTTCCCTTTATTTAAAAGCCTTGAAGGTCTCCTTTTCTTGATGCCCAACATTTTGACAACTACAAGGTTTAGGTGGGTTTTTCTAGGTTGATCTTGAGTTGAATGCATCAGATCATAGAAACTTTGACAAATTTTAGAGACTGTTTATTGAGAATTTATTGCAGCTGTGAGAACTGCACACTGTAGAGGCTGCTAAGCAATTGTGTCCAGGAGAGTTTTCAGAGGGAAAATCTGAAGTGGCATGATATTCAAACAATAAGATAAGTTTGATGTTGTGCCCTTTTCACCAACCCCACTAAGGATGAATAGGTCATCTGACCCTTGCTCCCACGCCTCCCAATGGGCCATATCATGGCTCTACGCAGATTTTGATTTGAAATTTATGAATGAAACCTGTGTTGTCAGGAAATCTACCAAGCTGGAGATGCAAACATTCTGGTGGCCAGCAACTTTAAAAAGCAGGTTTGAGTATTGTTTGTTGTTCAGGTAGAAATGCAATATGGAAGAAGACAATCCCATGGAGCGGGAAGGACAAACCATATGTATGCTCGACTACTATGTGTTGGTGGCGGTGTTGAAAGTAACATTAGGGATGGGTCAAAAATATATTGAAAGACCGTTGTATAAAAGCGCATCGGGGAGCAATTGAGCAAGACAAAAATAATGTTGAGCAACAATCTAAGCATGACGTCGAGTGTTATAGGGATTGAGGACAAGACAAGTGGGAGGCAGAAAGGCATTCAAAGACAAAGGTAAATGAATACAAAACAAAAAGAGGAAAAGGTAGAAAGAGTGAAAGTGGTAGGAAGTCATAGGGAAGGGCATGGGATAAGGAAAAGTGAATGGGGATATGTAGGAGGAAGTAATGAAAAAAAGTCCCAAGTCAAATGATCAACTAAAAGACAAATATAAAAATTGGAAGGGTACCATCTAAACTAGGGACTAGGTGTGGGTGTCTTAAGTCATTCAACAAAGTCTTGCTGCACCTTATACCATTTGTGTTATACGATTGATTGGTTTGTTATGGTAGTTTGCTCTAAGTCTACTAGGCATGAAACATGTTGTGGAAGGAGGTTTGGAGAGATGATGAGTTGGTGTTTGTGTTGTGGGTGCAAAGTAATAACCAAATTGGTCAGTTGGTTCAGAGCATGTTCAATAAGTGTTGATACAAATCATTGGTTTAGGAGTGAAGTTATCCAATCAAGCTTTGGGTATAGCTAAATGTTAGCTTCATAAATTTTGGTAGTGGCAATCTTAGTTTTTCTATATATGAAGATATTATGCTTGTGAGGATGTGTTTCTAAAACGTTGATCCTTTGATTTACTTTGCTTGGTGTTTGAACATCTTTATAGTGATCTCATACAAGTTTATCTTAAAAGAACATATGTAGCTGCTTTTAGATACTGACTTCTGTTGTTATGTAAATATTTATACTAGGCATATGTCTTGTACTGGATCAAATCCTTTATATACTTCTTATTGTTGAATGTTGTTTTGGACAACTTTGTTTGCATTTATATTGTTCAGGTTAGACCTATAAATCATGGAGCGATTGTATGTGTTTTATGCCACTAATTAGGCATTGATTTTTCATAATAATAATATGCTTACAAGAATTGATTGGGTATTCAATTGCAATGTTATATGGCTATGTATCACAACATACATGGTTAAAAGGTTTTGATTTCTGGTATCTTTTATATTGAATGCTTTTTTGCGTTTCATAGTTAGATATCTAATAAAATAATACTATTGTTTATTTCTTTCTTGTATGCTATACAGGTTGATGAATGCCACTGGAGATTTTTGTCCATTTCAGAGTTCCTTGTTGAGATTTCAGATGACTTGTAAGCTTACTTTTGGTCTGCCTTGATCAACAATATGTCCACCTTGACTATTTATTTCATTTCTTTTAGTGTTTCAGAAAGATTTGTAGGAAAATAAAATCGTATTTAAAGATTATCTTGAATTTGTATTTAAACTTATACATATCAAACCACAAAGGACACCCAATATTATAAAAATTAGACAAAAATTGTCCCCAGATTTTGGAAGTGTTTGTCGAACATATTTGTAGAAATGAAGCAATGGCAAAGACCCTATGCTAGCAAAGGGAATGGAAAAATTGAATGGACAAGAAAAGGTATGGATGTAAGTATCTCTTAGCCCTCTAGTACTCTATCTTCATATGTGTACTAACTTACTAAGGTTATGTAGTGGCCAACGTGTTGCACACCTAATCATTTTATTTTCCTTCGATAATTCCTAGAATTCTCTCTGGCTGACTAATTAGGTCCTTGGGAGTGGCTCCGACCTAATTATGTCCCAAGTCACTACATTCGACGATTTTATTTTAAAAAAATAAGAATTCGCCGAACATTGAACAGACACAAAAAATGCGTTGAAATTTGTGATTCAATTTGTGGGAATGGAATGACCAATTGAAACAACAAATATATTTAAAAAATCGTATTAAATAACATTGAAAATCATGATTTAGAGTTTGATGAAGGTCAATGCTAGATTCACCCCCTACTGTGAGCGTAATCAGTAAATGGTAAACAGTAAATCGTAATGGCCTCTAAGGGGAAATGCATCTAATTCTTACCTATGTGTGCGGCTTTGTCAAGTTAACGGAAGCCGCTACTTGCTGAAATTACCACTGATTTAAAATCTGTCCAAGAAACTGCCCTTATTTGCCAGTCAGACTCCCCAATCGCCATCCGAATCGGTGCCCACCGGTAAATTTAGAGTTGGCAGCATTTCTCATTTTAACTTGTTCATAATGCGGGAGTGCACCATTGCTATCTGGCATTAATATTTTGAGATTTATTAAGATTTTCCCAGCATACCAATTCAATATGCATAGCTAATGAACTAATAGGAATCCCCATATAACATAATATAAATATTTAAAATTATATTTTATAGTTTATAAAATATTAATATAATAAAATATATTTATAATTATATTTTATAGTGTGTGTGTGTAGTTTTAAATTTATCATATATAGAATTTAAATATATATTTAAAATATATTAGATTATATATTTCTTTCAATTGAATTTAATCACGAATTTTATAGTTGATATTTTTAGCAACGAATTTTATCCTCCATGAATTTGAACATGAATTCAAATGTAGTGACTTAGATTATATCTATAAATAGGCAGTAAATATTCCCATTGAGGGCATTAGGTGTGGAATTATCTTTTCTATTCTCAATGTCATTTCCCCCTTTTTGATCTAACCACACATGAAGACCCTTAACCTTTAAATTGTTCCCATGGGCTAAGGGAAAAGAAAGAAAATAAATAAAATGGAACGTTGGGGACCTTTTTAAGAGCAATTAGCAAAAAGGTACTATATGTTCTAATGTTCACATAAGTTGTGTTCTTTTATGGGGCATGGGTGCCAAAGCACTTAAGTTGTAGTTATAAAGATTGCTCCTTTTAATATTTAAAAAGAAGATTCCCTCCAAGTTGGACGCCTTTTTTGGGGAATGACTATAAAAGCAAGGGAGGGGATCATTTGAAGGGATGCTAATTTGGATATTGAATCTTATGCTCAAGTATGTCAAGCTTGAACAAGTGACTTGAGGATGAAATCATTCAAGTGCACAAAGGAGTTTGGGGACGAAAACCTCCATTCTTTCACATAGGGCAGCTCTATCCAAGGGTTGTATTTATGCTTCAAATTTTTGGATTGTAGATTTGCACCCTCTCCTAGGGTGGTGACTTGTCTTGGCAAGTGTGGTTGTGTGGCATGCTATTGGAAGCCATTTATAGGTTTTTGGAGAGCTCTAGAGAGTGGTGACTTGCCACTTGTGTTGAAGACCCCGTTAAGGGTTGCACTACAAGGAAATAACACTCTCCTAGGGTTTGTGGATTTATTGCTATTTTATTCCAGGTTTTTTTAAGAGAAATTATAGTGAACTAGGGTTTTAAGAATTTTGGGACAGCTTTTGGTGGACTTTCCGTGGTAGGAAAATTTTGTTTATTGTTTTGTTTGATAGCTGCCATTTTATGGTCATTTTGAGCTATTATGGGCTTCGTAACTCCCAGTATTTTGGGAGATATGAATTTATGAAGTTTCATCTATATTTTGCATTAATAAATTCCAGAATTATGAGTTTTAGCTTTTTGAGTGATTATTTTGATTTCTAAAATTAGTGGTTGTAGAATAAAACTCATTTCATAATTTTTGGAGGGTTAGAGGTGTTAAATCTAATTTTTGCACCTAGGTGCCTAGGGTTTGAAGGTTCATCTCACATTTCCAAGGGCTAATTTGCATGATTGGATTGTCTACTTGGTGTGCCGAGTTTCACATATGTTAATGCTAATTTTGGGATTGTTATTACAGCTAGAGTTTGCTGTTACAAAAATTAGAATTTTACATTTTTGGCTAGGGTTTCCAAATAAACCCAGAATTCAGAAAATTGTCCTATTTGGGGACATTACACTCAAGCATTTTGTTTTGTAGTTTTCCCCCTCGAAGTGACAACAATGATCATATGTCAGCTATTTTCTTATTTTTGCTATTTTTTTAACTTTGCAACGCTTTGCCCACCCAAAACAATTGTGGATCTATTACGTATTGTTGCTTTATTATGCATTGTGCATTGTAGTGAATTATTACTGCTATTTCTACTATTTATGTATTTTGCAGTCAAGAAATATTATGACAAGTGGTATCATAACAACAGTTTTGGTGGCGAGTTCTATGGTGTAGAGACAATGACTATTAAAACACTTTTTTTTCGTCTCACTAGTTTTTAATGAATGCGAAATCTGCAATTATTTAACCATTAGTCTCAATGAATCTCCTTTATGACAACATTCTTATACATTCCACTCTTTTATTTATCTAAACTCCTATTTTCCCTTCCTCCCATATTCACACACTCATACCTATTTAAGGAACCTATAGAGGTGTGATTCTCAAAGGGCACTTCTCTTCCAATAATAATAGGAATAATAGTTACTAGTAATAAGAGTAATAATAATTCCCCATTAATGGTTCAGTTGTGTGTTTGAAGGCTTCGAGATGAGAGAGCAAAATGGAGTGGGTTTCCACCTGTCCGCTCCCGCCCCCCGCCCCCCCTCGCCTCCTCTAGGACTGCTCAAATTGAACTTAGATGGGGCTGCCAGGGGGAACCCAGGGGCCTCTGGAGTAGGTTGTGTTATTTGGGACTATGGTGGTTCTCTAATCAAAGCCACATTGAAGAAGCTGGTAGATGGCACTAATAACGAGGTTGAGGCTCAACCTCTCATCTTCGGGTTGGATATTTTGACACATTGCAAGCTCAACCTCTCATCTTCGAGTTGGATATTTTGACACATTGCGGGATTAATCGAATCCTTATATAAGGTGATTCAATGGTTATTATCCAGGCCTTACGGGACAGGAAGGCTGGGTCCTGGAATATCAATAACATTCTTAATCATACTTTGGGAATGCTAGACTATCTGAGCTTCTGGGAGGCCTTTCACTATTTTCGGGAAGCAAACTCAACGACAGATTGTTTAACAAACAAAGGATTATCATAGATTGATGAAATCATTGTTGACAATGATTGGAATAGCTGGAATTTCTAGGATCACCCTCATGATTAAGTGATTTGGGGTGGCAAAGCTTTAATGAGGAGCATGCCATTTTTTTATTGGTACTCAATCGACATTGGGGATCTCATTTCCCATGCATGACATGCTCCTTGTAGTTATTTCTTAAAGGTAGTATAGGTGGCAATGCCTTCATTATAGGTACTCTTCTTTCCTCACATCGCTCTCCTAAGTTTTCTAGTAGGATTCTGGTGAATTACGACACCATTGATAGAATGTTACAGGCGGCGCTGAGTGAGCCCTTGCTACGCGTAAAAGCAACTAGGAGGGAGATGGTCTTTGGTGGACGAACGTTTGACTCGCATTTAAAGCAGGTTTTCATTATTCAATCTAGAAGTGTTCTGTAGGCGAAGGAAGTGATAGGTCTGGTCTTCTTAGAAACTAGTTGCCATGTGAAAGTTAACTCTCTAGTTGCGTTGACTTTCATAGGGAATATGCTCTTTGTCTCCAAGGTTAAACATGCGACTATGGTTGTCGCATGTAGGCTTATATGTCTAGGGTTTCGAGCAGGTCTAGAGGAAGCTGTGGAGGGGTTTTAGTGGGGAGATTAGTGCCAACTTCCTTTTTTTGATCAGGTTGACATTGGGCTAATTCCTCTGCGAGTTTTTTGAGATTTGGAGGAATGGTTTAGTGAGGTGGTGGAGCATCTTGAGTTTATTTAGTGTTGCCTGAAAAACTCAGGTCTGGAGAGACGATTCCTACCTTTGTGAGCCCCATTTGCTTCAATGGTGACGGCTCTAAGCATGAGAATGTCCACAAGGATGTCAGCTGCAACGAATTTTGTAATCAGTCTCTTTGGGGCTCCTCTCCAACAACCACAAAATACTTCGCTGGGGTTGGGTGCAGGACCCTCAATTCAAAGAAGAGCGGTCTCTTCCCACATGCAGGTTCATCTGGGCACCATTAAAGCTACGCCAGATGTGGGTAGTGTGGAGCTAAAGAAACAAGTGGGCAGGCCTAGACATTGAAGGTGGAAGGTGATTGCATTACATGATGGTGGGTCCAATGTTGTTTCCGTTGATAGTGGAATTGGCTCAAGGAACCACCATGAAGGGTGGAGCAACGAAATTCTGGACAACAAACAATTGGCGCAGGTGGCGGTGGGGGGATCCCGGTGGCGACATCCCATCAGTGGTTGGTTTGGGTGGCTCTTAGGTGGGTTGCAAATTACTAGTGCTTATTTTTTTGTATTTTGTTATTTTTTTGTTCCCCTTTGGGGTGGTGGTTTTTTTGGCTTGTCGTGTGCCTTATGAGGCTAGTTTTTTGTAACCCTTTTTGGTATTTTTGTGGGTTTTGCCCTCTCGGGTGTTTCTCGTTTTTGTAATTCTCGTTTTTCATTTAATAAAAAGGGTGAGGGACCCCCCAACCCTCAAATCACCTATCAAAACAAAAATAAGAGTAATAATAATTGTTATAAATAATTATAGATTCACTGTGGAATTATGCATGCATATCCCATGTATATTAATTCTAAAAGTATGCATAATCAATATAATTATATTTGTCCCTATTCATGGATCAAGGGATCAAGGTATTTGATTTTATAACAATAAGATGGAAAGCTCTTGTAGAAGGATGGCCAAGCTAAATTTTGATATTGCAAGCCTAGGATGTCTTTTACGGACTCAAATGGGGGAAATTATTGTAGCTTCCTCATTCTTATCTCATGCAACATATAATGAAGCAAAAATACAAGCTTTGATAGAAGGCTTACGCCTTGCTTAGATGTTGAAGGAGATTCACTGCTTGCCATCATTGCCATGAGTAAAGGCAACAGTCCCAATTGGAAACTCCACTACCTTATTTCTTCATCTATGGAGTTATCGTAGTTCTTACCTCACAACACCCTCTCTCACTGTTTTCGTGAATCCAAGCGACTGATGGACAACTTAGCTAATGTTGGGGCAAATATTGGCGGTTTTTCAAAAACTTGAATGTCCTATGTCATTTGATTGGTTGGGCCTTGAGGATTTGCTTTCTAAAGATTCTAAGTTGGATCACCTTATATCATGATTTCTCCTCAAAACTTCCCATCATTGCTCATCGTTGTTGTATTCATTTATTTCTTCCTTTTATTTATATGTAATGTCCCCCTTTTTGGCATAGCTTGCTTATGGACCCTTAGCTTGGTTTGTTCCCACAAGGCTATAAGGGAAAGAAAGAAAAGGGAACGCTGAAGGGGCTATCCTATGAGCAAAAATGTGAAAAGTACTTGAATATTGTAGTTTTCAGTTAAGTTATGCTAAAAGGTACTTTTGATCTAATTTTCACTTAAGGGACCTTTAAGGGTCATGAGAGCCTAAACCCTCAAAAAGGAGTTTTAAAAGATAAAGTTACTTATGTTTCAAAAGATACATCCCTCCAACGTGGATGCCCCCTTGAAGGATGATTATAAAAAGCAATTGAAGATTCATTCGAAGGTTATGCTAAATATTGATATTGAATCATTGATCAAGTATGTCAAGCTTGTTCATCACATCTTGAGGACGAAAACCTTCAAGAGTGTTAAGGGTTTAGGGATGAAAACCTCCATTCCTACTTCTTGGGCAACTCTATTCAAAGGTTGTAGTTGAGCTTCAAAATTGCATGTTTGCATGCAAGTGAATCTACAAAGGTGTTTTTAGACACCACTTTCATTGAGGAATATTGCAAACCATATAGAGAGCTGGTTTCTGGAGAAATTGCAGGTCATTAGAGAGTGGCGATTTGCATTGGGAGCTTTCTTGTGGAGTTTAGAGGCATTCCCTTGGGTGGCAAATTGTTTGGGTGAAGACCTCTCTTTAGAGGGTTGCACTACACGAAGACCCTTGAGGGTTTGAGGAGTCGATTGATGAATTTATTCTACTTGGCTGACTTGCCTAGGGCATCATGAGAGGGCATTTTGATGGTCAATTGATGGGATAAAATATTCTGAAATATTTTATATTTATTTATGAGGTGAGGCGAACCAATTTGAGAAAATAGTGAACCTTTTTGGAGGGCTTTTAGACTTCAATTCGACAAGGTAAGTGAGATAAAATATTCTGAAATATTTTATATTTATTTTTGAGGTGGGGCGAATCAATTTGAGTAGATGGTGAACCTTTTTGGAGGGCTTTTAGACTCCAATTCGGCAAGGTAAATTTATAGTATTATTTCTGATTTATTTGGTAATAAATCACAAGGGTTTGAAGGATTTCTTAAGGGTTAAAGCAAGGGTATTAATTCTGAAAATTTGTCAATAATTTTTGAGTTAGGTGATTCACTTGGAGGAAGTGTGGAAATGGTTTGGGGTGCCTTGATTGGCCCTAAATAATTGGGCAATTGTTGTTGCAAATATTTACGAAATTTATAACCTATTTCCAGCAAGTTGGGCAGGGTTACAATTCTGATTTTCTAAATTATTTAATGCTAATTATTCCTGATTTTTGGTGAGTTGGCTTGGAGAAGGTTTGATCATGTTTGAGGTCCTAACTTTGGCTAATTTATATCTGATATGCATGTTGAAATTTCTCTGAACTTTGTCTTCAGTTGTGGAGGGTTTTGAGTAGGATTTAGTGATGGAAAGAGGACATTAAACAACATTATTCTTTGCCTTATTATCCTCTTTCTTTGAATGTTCCAACCACCACCAAAACAACCACGACCCCCAACTACCATTTTTCTTATAGATCTTAAAGATCTCCAAGCTACCAACACTCCACCAAAAAAAGTGACATTTACAGTCCAACAAAAAGAATATAAACATTAGTTCCTTAAAAACAAAATTGCATTTTTTAAAATAAAAATCCACGAAGGAAGACGGCCAATGGTCTATTGACAACAATAACAAATTATGAAAGAAAAACCACGTACTCACCATTTGATGGATTCAATCCAAAAATTAGTGCTATCAATCATTCAGTTTGATTCCATGTCGAATAATTGTTTCCCTGCTTGCAGTAACATCCCAAAAAAATTGCTAGGGCTTTGCCAAATCAGTTGGCCTCATCTCAAATGATGGAAAAAATGAAGTCAACGACCTATTTTTCCCAAACCTTGACGATGTTCAAACTATGGTTTCATTTCCCTAAACCATGGTTACCAAACTTCTAAATCAAGTTTCCAAAAATGTGTTTATACGCACATAACTCAAGTTTTCCTAAAACTCCAATTCATAGTTGGTCGGGTCCGAGCCTTCTCCACATTATTTCACTTTCCTTGCTTTTCCCCAAAGTTTCTATTTCAACTCCCATTTGAATGCCATGGTGAGGTCCAAGTCCCACTTTTGAGTTAGGTTCTATGTGCGAAGTGACTCGGCCACTTTTATTAAACATAAACAAATGCCATGCCTGAATGGGCTTTGATTTAAACCATTAAGTTAATCATATAAGCTATAGCCTATATTAGGCACAAATTGGGTTTTTAAATAAAACAAGGAAGATAAGAATAATGGTCCCAAAGTCCGAAAGAGATTGGCGTTATGAGAAACAAGTCTAAGTTTTAATGCCAAATGCCTTTTAAACAGGATGGTGGTTTGATTAGGAAAACCTGTAGCGAAAATTGCAATATGTGATATGCAAGTAATTCATGTCATTTAACAATTACCTTGCAACTTAACAAGTTGCGACGTCCATTTCACTCAACACACTTGTTCTCAAAGTGGCACCACAAATGATGCCTCAATGGCTTAATTGGTTACGAGTTTCCAAAACAAGTTTTACCTTCCAGTTTGAAAAGCATAAGCCAATCCAGGTCTGTTTCGTAGAGAATTGCCAACTGATTTAGTCACTAAAAGTGACATGTATGCAACAGTCCAAGAGTCATCTTAGAAATGCCGAAGGTTGGAAGCTTGTCAAAGACAAATGAGTGAATGTTAATAATGTGATAGCCTCTGGCTTTTCGCATTATTACCACGTCGATTAGTTAGGACTAAACATTACCTAGGCAGCCCAAGCGGGGTACAACTAAAAGAAATCAAACCAGAATATCATAGAAAGGTACAAATATCTTGAATATCATTTTACCACCCGTAGGGTCTACAACCCAAATGTGCATATATGTTGGGGTTAACTTGAGCAGGAATAATCCAAGTTGATGCCTCAATCCTGAATGCACTTGCACATACAAAAAGTACATTAGTAGTATCTATACCATCCAATAATTCATAACATAATAAATTCTAAAATATTCTGAAATAAAGTGCTGAAATGAAGAGTCACCTGATTCAACAATGAAGATCTGAGCTTAATGTCAGAATAATAACATAGAGTCTCTATATAAAGAATAAAAGTAGATCAATAAAAATGTCTCTTTTGCCACCAACGGCAAAGCATAAACATGATCAAATCTCAATTTCATAGCAATAATAAAAGTGTCTCAAATGGGGGTATGACAGTAATGATTTTTGAGATTCAGCTGTGTAATTTTGAGCCAAGTTACATTGCGACCCATATTGCATGAGTGGTGGTTTACAAGAACTCATTGCATCTTGGCAATACTCACAGGAATGAAACACCAGAACTTTCCAAGAGGTCACCCATCCCAAGTACTATTCCGGCTTAAGCGCTTCTAACCATGGAGTTTCCCCCACAATCATGCCCACTTAGCTTACCACCCCATTTGCTTCTTTAAATATTTTCACAGTGTTGTGCCTTATGAACCTTCATAAAAAGGTATAATTTATAATCAATCAAAACATCCACAACAAATTTTGAATTCTGGCCAAGGAAACACAATTTTAGAAAATACATGGACAGCAAATCAAGTGGCAGTACTTCTAGCTTGAAAAGTTGTTATTGCAATTGTTTTAGTGAATTTGGTAATGCAGAAAAGGACTGTTAAAAGAAACAGTTTGCATTGTCACATTTAAGCCCTGGGAATTATTCAAATAATTTTGTTGATCTTGGTCAAATTTATGTGGCAAATAACCGTAGAAATGCAGTTTTGACTTCTTTGGTAGTCAAGAACACAGCCAATGATGTTAATTGTATGGATATTGGTGCCGCAGGGCACAACGTATAACAAAACATGGTTTGTGTTTGCATCACTTGATGATGAAGATGATTTGCAAGTTGAAAATGTTATAATGGCTGGCAATGGCTTCTATAAAGTCAAAAGGGAAAGGTATAATCCCTATGAAGATCAAGAATGGCTAGATCCAACATGTGAATGATGTCTAATTTGTAAAACCTCACGAGGTCACTTTGTTTTGTTTTCAATTTTTTAAATTGGTACATCACTGCATCGGGCTCAATTTTTTTCTTCGGGATAATAAAACAGGGTCTAAATTCCACCGTATGCCCAAGATGTCACAAGTTTTCGATCATCTTCTCGATATAAAAATAAATACTTGCATATGATGGTCAAATAGATGTGAAATTTAAGATTGCCCATTTTAATTGACATCTCAACCTAGCATGTTGTTATTGATGTGTCTCTATCATTTAGAATTTCAAGTTCATGATTAATCATAATGGTTTTATTTATTAATTTATTCATATTGTTTAACTTTAAATTGATTATTTGAGTTTCAGCTTATTTTAGTTTCTTTAAGTTATTTGTCTAGTTTATTTGTATATTTTTTATATTTATATATTATTTTGATAGCCATCCCCTTTTCCCCAAAATTCAGATTTTTTTTGCCTTCCTGGAAACCCCATTTTGCTGTCTTGTGGTCCTGGAATCTTAGGTAAATATGTTATTTTTGCAGTTTATGTTTTCACAAAGTTATCCAAATTCTCTTCATTGGTGATTTTTCATAAATGCCATTTCTGGTTGCAATAGAATGTGATTCCTAAATATGTTTTGTATAATGTATCTTAAATGCTTTTAATGAAAAAAAGTTACTGTTTATGGCAATGCTAACATTCAGTTCTTATTGATGTTTATGTAAATGTTTAACTCAAATAGATCTAAAGTTAATATAAGCTTCTATGTGCGTGCATGGCACGAGTTGTGAAAGCGTGTGCATGGATGTAAATTGGTTCAGTTGCATAATAGTCATTACTTAAAGCAGGGTGAAATTTTTATTTGTTATGTATTCGTGTAATTGGTTTCTATGATTAGGTGAACCATTTCACTTGGTTTTCCATAATTACAATTGTATAACTTTAAATTCAGTCAAATTGTAATTTTTAATATTTCACTAGGTTCAACACTAACTTATATTTTTATGTTGCAGGTATGATTATGAGGTGGGCAACATATAATACTTGGACTACAAGTTATTTGTCAGATTTTGGGAGCTATCTCATCTTTTTATAGATGAAAATACTTATGCTTCTCTATGAACAATTTTGTGTGTTTGAATTGATATTGTCTAGTTTCTTTTTTGATGATATAATTTTGATTTGGAAAAATACTGTCCTGTGACAGGAAGATGTCTTGAATAACAACTTCAATGTACTACGTATGTTTGCAAAATTGTATGGACCATCCAAAGCCCCTAGTATGCTGGTAACAAAAGGATAACTGAGCCTTTTTTTAATGTTTTTCCTTTGCAAAGTTTGCTTTTAAAAATTCAAGTCATTCTATGGTTCATTGTAGGCTTATGAAATACTATTTTGAAAATCAAGTCTAACTTAGACTTCAATTTTTCATTTTTCCTTAGAAATCTGTAAATACTCGAGAACTTTTAGTTTATTGATGATTGTATGTTCTCTTTCAAAATTGCCTATTTATGTTTGTTATATTGGTTGTGAGCAGCTATGAATAAAAATTATTTTTTCAATATCTGATTGTTAATTTGATCTTTTAGAATGCATTTGATATATTATTTCATAGAGCAACAGTACAAATTTAATTGATAGAAATAAGATGTCTAGCATGTATCATGGAAGGATATATAAGTTAATGGATGTGATGAGTAAACAAACATATTATGGATTGACCATGATAAAAATTATGGTTCTTGGGCAATCCAATTTGGGGCCAATTAGTACTTTATAGGTATATCCTGATTACAATCAGCCATGGGTAAACTTTACCATGGGCAAGTAATTTATTTGTAATTGAAGTGAACTGAATAGGCCCTCAAACTGGGGGCTTTGGTTTAATTAGTTACCCATCATATCTTGTTTAAACAAGTGGATCTTATTCCTCATAGGGCCATCGTGTAATAATTTTATAACCTTATAATTTTGGGCCAAATGTTCAGAAGTGAAATTGGCCAACCACTCGAAAAGGAAACTAAACTTAGAATTCCAGTAGACAGGCCTTGGTGAAAGTCATTAATAGGATATAGGAGTGCATGCCATAACTATTCATGGCCCACACAATGATTATTATTTTGCAAGAAGAGTTGCACTGCTCAGTTTTTTAAATTCATGATAACAATGAGGTTTGATGAATTAAAAAGAAGTACAACTAGCTACCTCCCAAAAAAATGAGGTAAACATAATAATATGTATGAAAAATCACATTTTTTTACAGAGTCAACATTATAATCTCATATGGAATGAACATGTAAGAAGATATGTAATGCCCAAAACGTCCAATAAAGTTAAAGAAAACATGTTTTTTTAAAATTTAAACATAAAACATAAATCACAAGGTGAGTGCAACGCAACACCAAACCAACATGAGTCTCACAACAATACCTATATGTAATTGGTACAAATAAGCACAATAAGTAATCGAAAATCATGCATAACATTGGAAGAACATCATATTCATGATTCATCTTAAGGTCTACCCCAATCTTAAATCCCCTATTTCTATTTGCACATAATGGTCATACATTATTCATTAGAGCTCTCCCCAAGTTCTGCTTGTGTTTAAGCTATCAATCATAGGGAAACATGTGAATCATTCTTATGCATACCAAGTTCAAGATACAATGCACATTAATTCAATAACCCTTATATATTACCATTGGTGGATACCCCTAGCAATGGCCCTCCTACAATTCCTTATTGACTAATGCTAAAGAGGTTTGTGCAAGATTGCAACATCTAGTTAACATAGACAATTCAACACAACTCATTTTAAAAGCATTCTAACGTAAATGCTACACCTATTAAGAGTTTTCAGTCAAATGCAACATAGTAGGACTCGTTTTTGAAATGTTCCAAATTAAAACGATTTGTTGAATATAGAAATTATTTGAAAACCTTACCGCAAATGGAAAATTCTGATTTTTGTAGCAGCAAATCCTAGCTGCCAAAAACACCTTCAAAGTAACTTAAAAATAGCTCAAAAATATATTAAACCCTAAGCAATCATCAGCTCATCCAAAAAAGAAGTTATGACCCTTCAAAAGTGGAATTATTCCTCAAAACTCTAGGTGCCCTTGACTGAAATATTAAACTGAAAATTACAGTTGATTTATCATGCAATAAATCTCATGAAACCCTCAATAATTTGTACAAATATTATTGAAATGAAAGTTGAAATTTTTAGAGAATTTTATGAATATATTTTTGGCTAAAAAAGCCCCAAAACCCCAATCGTCCAAGTTGGAATATAATAGAAAATTTATAGAATTAATCCAAGACAAATTGACTTTCAAACAAAGTCCAAACCTCCTCCAAAGCAAGTCACCACTATGCAAAAAAGAAATAAATTCTAGAATTGTCCTTAGGGCACAAAAAAACCCAAAAGCATGAGAATTCACCCACAAAACAAGTCGCCACTCCCCAAAAACAAGTCACCCCCAAATAGCAAAATTGGTGTTTAAAACACCCTTGTATGAATTGATGACTCCAATGGCAACCTCTTAATAAAACTACCTCAATGAAGAAAGAGGTTTTTCGTTCCCTAACTCCTTTGCTTGAAGAGTTTCATCTTCAAAATAAATGGCTTAGCTTTTTCATGGTAATAGACCAAGATTCAATATCAAAACATAAATAATCTCTCCAAATGATTCATCTTTCACCTTTATAGCCCTCCAAGTGTGGCGCCCAAAAGATGAAGGGAAGGTAACTTAAATAATTTAAAATTCCTTTTCTTATGATATTTTCTTAAAATCACTTAAGCCTTCATGACCCTTAAAGGTCCCCTCTTTAAGTGAAATAAGAAACATAAAGTAACTTCCAAAAAAGTGTTTTTACAAATATTCAATCAAAACACTTAATACTCTTTTCTCTTCATGCTTGCCCCTTAGCCTTCGAGAATAAGTTAAGGCTAAGGGTCTTCCATGATGTCCCTATCAAAAGAGGGACATGACAATCCTTCCTGTCCAAAATTGCTTGTCCTCAAGCAATAGAAGTAACCAAAGTGCTATCTCCACCATGGGTTTTGTGCAAAACTCGAACCTAGGCCCTTCCCAATGAAAAGACCTCTCCTGATGAAGCCTTATAATGTTGTAGATGAAGTTTCCTTATTGCTTAAGCAAGTTAAAAATGAAAAAACAGCAGCACCTCATCTTTTTTACTTCTTGCTTTTGAGCCCAAGTATTCTGAAAATGCCCATAAGATGCTGAAAATAAGAAAATCTTCAAAGTTGGCTAGAAAATTGTATTCCAACAAGGTGGTCTTCAAGTATTAGGGCCTTGATTTCCCTTTTATCAACATCTACACAAGAAGCAAACACATTAGTCTAAAAAATTATCTTTCCTTTCACCTTTGTATTTTTAGCAATGCCTTCTTTAATGGGTATGGCTGCAAACTTCTCATTGCTAGGCTTGGTGCAGCCCCTAGCATTCTCCTTATCCGCCCTAAAAATGATTCTTCTTTTTAATGCCTCACTGTCCTAATCGTATTTTGCCTTATGCAACTCATAACAGCCTCATATCCCTTGATTCCACCCTTCAAACTCTCAAATTTGAATCTCCCAAGGATTGGAAACTCATATGTGGAAGTGGTAACTCCACCCTTGGCTCATAAATTCACTTGTCTTTTTTTCTTGGAGCGAACCAGCTCTTTTATAAATTTGAACCATTTGTTATGTTAGTTGATTTGTCTTTCAACGACCCTGCAAATTTTCATTGGAGCCAACCCATCCATCACCCATTTGGTTCCCAACAACCCCTTCATGTCTATGCCACATAAAAAAAACACTATGGACACAAGCAAGCAAAATAAATCAGAACTGGAAAATGTTAAAGAGCTGCATCAATTGGACCTTTGTCACCAAGAAAAAACCTATACTTTTTTGCAATTTCAGACTTTATAGAGTTCTGTACATTGCTCTTTTTTATCTTGTTCCATGGGCATATGTTCAGCTGAAGTTGTTCATTCACCCCTTCATTACTACCAACACCAAGTGTCCTCTTGGTTTCAACCCTTGAGGTGTATTTATCAAGTTCAGTTGACACTTTGTTTACGACATTTCTAGAATGTATACTAAACTGAAATAACATAAAAAATTCAAAATTTTTTTAGTGTATTTTTAAATTCTTTCCCATGCCATTTTCAGAATTCCTTATTCTCTTTATATATTGAATTTTGCTCCTCCACAACACCAATTTTAAGCATATATTTTCAAAATTTATAGGGCTTAGAGAAAAAGGATTAAATAATTATTTTCATACCTTGGTAGCAAACTAGCATTGTCTCCTTTCAACAAAACCTTGTTCACTCTAGCATGCCTTAGGAACCATATTTTACCATACCTTACAAACCAGCTTATGCAACAAAAATTTTGAAAGTTCTTTTCATACCTTAGAGGCTGCCCTATTCCCCGATCATTGAACTTTTTGTATGGGTAACCTTTTCCCACTCTTTCTTCACCCAACATGCCATGTATGTGACTTATTTTCTTCATGAAAGTTGGCTGTTCCAACTCAGAAAAAAATATTTGTCATGCTACCCCTACCGGAATTCCTCCATGCATTATGCTCTCCATCCTCTTGGATGTTGCCCCCTTTGGTGGCCTATCATACAAACCATGTAGAATCACTTCTTTTTCATTGGCATCAAATTTGAGCTCCATTGTCTGGTAATTTTGGGTGCATTCCCCAAGAAAGTGCAACCATTGTATACCAAGCACTAGGTTGGTTTCCTCAATACCAACCACAAAAATTATCTTCAATGAGATGTGTTCCCATCATTATGCTCAACTTGGGGATTTTAGTGGTACAAGGAATGGTGAAGCCATCGGCCACAATCACACAAAAACCACTAGATTCAATAGATTGTAATCCACACAAAGCCACTAATTTCTAACCAATAAAATTATGAGTAGCTCCACTATCAATAAAAACAGTGACATCCTTACCTTTCAAACTACCCTTTACACGAAAGGGATAGTACTTAGGGGTTCCCAATAAGGAAGCAAAGGTACCCTCCAAGTCTTGTCCACCAAGGATTTTCAAATGCTCTTCATCATAGGTGGCTGCCCTTTCTTCTTCATCTTAATGCACTTCAATGTAGTGCACTTGACCCTTTCCATGACAATGGTGACCCGGTGTCCAAGGGTCTTTGCAATCAAAACACAACTTCTTCCTTCTTAATTTGTTCTTTGTCTCAAAATTTCCTCTTGGCAACTCTCTTTGCGTCTCCAAACCCTGCTGGTTTGGCCTTCCAAACTACCCCAAACCATGCTGATTGGACTTCTCAAATTTCCCCAAAGGAGCTAATCGAGGTGGCCCAAAAGTGCTGCCCCTTGGCTGCCCCCATTTGTCCTCCTTTGGTTGTACATAAGGCTTGAAAGAGTTAGTTTTTTGTAAATTAAAGGGCATAATTTTACCTTGTGGTACTAAGGACTCAAGATCAAGGGCCTTTTGAATGGCTCCTTGGAGAGTAGAAGGGTCAAAAGCCTTGACCCAACCCCTAATAGAATCAGCCAAGCCCTCCATGCAAAAAACCACTAACCTTCTCTATGAAACATTTATCTCCATGACAAAAAGCATCTGAAATTTCGTCACATAATCTTCTATAGTATCCTTTTGTTTTAATTGTGCCAACTCTCTAAAATGTAATTCTGGATCAGCCCTATCAAATCTTTCAATAATCCTCTTATTGAATTCTTCATAAGATGAAATGAGTTGATGTCATTGAGTAACCAAACCATGATACCACCATTTATGGGCAGCCCCTTCCAATTACAAAGTAGCAAATTGAATGGCCTCTTTTTCTATCATAGGCTTTAGAGAAAAATATGTATCCACCTTTTGGATCCAAGCCTTAGCTGAACTTTTGGGGGAACTATCAAAATTTGAGAGTGAAAGCTTTCCCGAAGCATGGTGGAGTCCACCTTGGCTGCCCTAGTGTTTTTGTCCAACCCTATTGCCTACCATTTGGCCATGCTTACATGAAGTGAAAGCTGAAAAATCCATTTATTTCCTAAAAGGAGTTGGATGTCATTTATTTATCATAATCTCTCAACAAATGTCCTTCAATGTGGGTTGTGCTTCCCCATCTAGAATGACTACATCATCTTGCAAAAACTTAGGCTGGTTAGGCCTATGTGAAGCTCCTCCAACACCCTTAGAACGTTGATCCGTGAAGTTGTGACTTTCTGAAGCACAACCATCCCCATTGGATGGTTTGTCACCCTTCATCTCCATAATACAAACAAATTCTAACATCATAGCAGTCATTTGTTCCTGGGCCTTTGTGTACCTATCAAGACTTTGTTCTTTGTTTTTTGCCTCATCCCTTGGCTGATCCAAGTGAGACATATCTTCTGTTTGTGGAATTTCTCTCGCTTTCTTCTTGCTCCTCAAGTAATATTTTATCTCTGTCACCCTCTTGCATGTGTCACTTTGAAATCCCACAGCTAGCCAAGATTGGGCTTTGATACCACTGAAATGTCCCAATATAGGACAATTTGTTGGATATAGGGATTATTTGAAAACCTACCTCAAATAGAAAATTCTAATTTTTGTAGCAGCAAACCCTAGCTGCCAAAAACACCTTCAAAGTAGCTCAAAAATATATCAAACCCTAAGCAATCATTAGCTGATCCAAACAAGAAGTTATGACCTTTCAAAAGTGGAATTATTCCTCAAAACCCTAGGCGCCCTTGACTGAAATATTAAACTGAAAATTACAGCTGATGTATCATGTAACAAATCTCATTAAACCCTCAATAATTTGCACAAATATTATTGAAATGAAAGGCAAAATTTTTAGAGAATTTTCTAAATGTATTTGTGGCTAAAAAATCCCAAAAACCCCAATCGCCCAAGTTGGAATATAATAGAAAATTTACAGAATTAATTCAAGACAAATTGACTTTCAAATGAGGTCCAAACCTCCTCCAAAGCAAGTCACCACTATGCAAAAAAATAAAATAAATTCCAAAATTGTCCTTAGAGAACAAAAAACCCCAAAAACATGAGAATTCACCCACAAAACAAGTCGCCACTTCCCAAAATCAAGTCATCCCCCTTGCAAATAGCAAAATTGGTGTTTAAAACACCCTTGTAGGAATTGATGACTCCGATGGTAACCTCTGAATGAAGCTACCTCAATGAAGAAAGAGGGTCTTCGTCCCTTAACTCCTTTGCTTGAAGGGTTTCGTCTTCAAAGTAAATGGCTTAGCGTTTTCATGCTAATAGACCAAAATTCAATATCAAAACATAACATAACATAACCTCTCAAAATGATTCATCTTTTACCTTTATAGTCCTTCAAGTGTGGTGCCCAAAAAAGGAAGGGAGGGTAACTTAAGTAATTTAAAAGACTTTTTTTTATAATTTTTTCTTAAAATCACTTAAGCCTTCATGACCCTTAAAGGTCCCCTCTTTGAGTGAAATAAGAAACATAAAGTCACTTCCAAAAAGGTGCTATTTTACAAATATTCAATCAAAACACTCAATCCTCGTTTCCCTTCATACTTGTCCGTTAGCCCACAAGAATAAGTTAAGGCTAAGGGTGTTCCATAATGTCCCTATCAACAGAGGAACAAGACAGTTTTAACGATCATTTATCATAGCTTTCTTCAAGTGGACACACACAATAAGTGTTATTCTACTAGAAAAATTATTCCATAATGACATTCACCACATTTATCTAGCATGCTAGGAAACAAACAATTTGTTAACATGCACATTTGTAATGTCAATAATCCTTATGAGTTTTAGCATATCTTAAGGGGGCTATACTTATAACAACCCTAATATTGCCTATGTCTAGGACCTAGGATCATTTTAGTGAGCTGCCTACATATCTGCTTTGAAAATTTAGGGTCTAATGTGGTTCTTACTAGTTAGTAGTTGTGAAATTTCACCCTCTATAAAATAATTGAATAATTTTCCATCATTATAAATTTTCCGTTTTGAATCACTTTGTGCAGATTTGTAATGTCCCCCTTTTTTAGCTAGGCCTTGGATGAGACCCTTAGCTTGAGCAGTCCCTAGGGCTAAGGATTTAAAGACAAAAAGGGGGAGCATTAGTAAGCTTCAAGGTTATTTTGATAAAGTACTTTATTTGTTGAGCACAGGCTAATATTGAGAGGGGGGGTGAATCAGTATTATATATTCTTTTCTTTTCTAACACTTAATCACTTATTCCAATTAAGATATTCATAGCAATCAAATTATAACACAAGAGAACACAATGCAAAGTGACACCAGACATACATGGAAACCCTTTCAGGAGAAAACCATGAAGAAACCTATCTCAATATAAATATTCGTAGGTACCAACCTATTGGAGTACCAACCCCAATTACAATTTCGTAGGCACCAACCTACAGGAGCACCAACCCCGTTCGCCGAGCACCAACTCAGCAAGAGACACTAATCTCTTCAATACGAAGGCACCAACTTTCTTACAAGAAACACTCTTCTATCTTTGATTTGTTGCTAACACAACTGATGATAGAATACTACTTTTTCTCCTTTAGATCCGATTGACACTTGAGTATTTTCGTTGCTATGTTCTGCCTTATACTTGCTAATATTTCTTTCAATATTCTAACAATTTCTGCTTGTAAATATTTTTGCTCTTCTTTATTAATATTTACTTTCGGATATACCCTTTTGCCACTCGCTATGCACCTTTTTATAGCCCACAGAAAGCCATAAATTAAGGTTGTGACTTTTCAACGGTCACAACTCCTCCCAAAGGTGGGACAACTTCCAAGAAATTAGCCCCATAGTCTTTTAGCAGGTCGGCCAAGGTTGGGGATGATTTTAGCCTTAAAAACCGCCTTGAAAACTTCCCCATAATTACCTCTTTAAGCCCGTTTAAACAAAGTTAATTTGTCTTCGATTCCATGCAAACATATGACTGTTATTTGCATCGTTTAATTGCCTCAATTAAATTAAATATTCTTTATTTAATTCAATTCTTTTATCAAAATATTTTGCCATCAATCAGATTCATGATTACCCTTTGACATCAATGACAATATTTCCAATATTATTATCCAAATTTGGCGTCTTTTTAAGGGCCATTCTAAAAATTACTTTTATAAGGTAACTTGTATATATTTTATTAAAAAGAAAAGTAACCCTTCCTCTCTTTTTTTGGGTGCCACAATTGGAAGAAGATTATAAAAAGAAAGTCTCCTTTGATAAAAGGCATGTTGAATATTGATTTTGAAAAATTGGATCAAGTATGTCAAGTTTGGTTTCCACCTCTTGAGGATGAAAACCTTCAAGAAGTGTCATAGGTTTGGGGAGGAAAACCTTCATTCGTTCTAGTTATGCAACTCTACTCAAAGGTTGTAAATGAGCTTCAAATTGCATGTTTTCATGCAAGTGGATCATTCAAAGGTTTTTTTAGACACCATCTCATTAAATAAATATTGCATACTTATATCGAAAATAGGTTTTGTAAATTTCACATGTTTTGAAGAGGAGTGAATCATTTTGGGAGATTGTCTGTGTTGCAGAATACCACCCCAAAGGGTGGCGACTTGCCTAGACTGCTAGGCGAACCACTTGGAGGGGTCTTTGAAGGCCAAAGGGAGTTGTTCGTGTTTTCATTATATTTTTCAGCTAGAGTGATTGGTTGGGAGAGTGGATTTCGAAGATTTGAGAAGGATTTGGAGTGCTAACAGTGTATACAATATTACTAATATTTTATACCATACTTTTTGCTTGGGCGACTTGGCCTATGAGACATTGGGAGGTTATTGGGAAGGATTTTTGGTGAGTTGAACATTTTGGAATGTATCCCCTATTTTTCTGAGTCAAATGAATCAATTGTGAAGAAGTGAACACATCGGAGGGCTTTTATACTCCAGTCGGCAAGGTATTTGTGCTTCTCTATTTTCTGAATTTTTGTGACAAATTATCATAGGGTTTGGAAGGAAAATACTAGGGTTTCATCATATAAATTCTGATATTATTTTATGAGTGGGGCGATTCACTTGAGGAGCATTTTCTAAGTTTTCTATGGTGCTATTAGGCCCTAAAAGATTCATAAATAATATTAGAATTATTTGGGTATTTTTAGCATAATTTTCAAAGGTCCATTGACATCTTTTGAGGGTGAATTCAAAAGAAAAATATGAATTATTTAACACATTAATTTTCTACTCTTAAACGAATTGTTGTGAAGGATTTTTGGAGGTTTTGAAAGGGCTAAACTTAGAAATATTTCAATTTGAAATATTTTAATATTTTATCATATTTTTGGTGAGTTTTTGCAAGGGTTTGAGGGCTGATCTTGCAAAGAAAACATAGCTGAATTTTCAGGAGGAAAATCAGATTTTTGGCAAAGGTATTCTCTAAGGTACATGCATCCTTTTTCACATATACAAAGGTATTTATCATAGCAGTAATTTGAGGGTTTATGCATGACTTATTTGAGGGTTTAAGGTGAAAAATTCAATGTTACATTTTAAATGGGTGCCCACTAATTAAAAAACATGGGCATTTAGCATTATAATAATATTATAGGGCTTTAGCCTATCATTATGAATCTTGTAATGTCCCCAAATTGGAACAATGATGCTAAAAGAGGGTTTCCCAACAAAACCCTTAATCAATTCCAATCACATTGAATTCTGAAAATTAAAATCAGTAAAACCTAGCTGACATATATATGCTCAAACACCATATGTATAACAAACCCTAAGTGCCAATATTTGCACAGCTAATTTCAAAGCATATAAAGGATGTAAACTAGCCTATGTATTAAAAAGGGACTGATACCCCGTTATTTAGATATGGGTGTATAGTCAAAAGGTTCTTTTTAATTAAAAGGTGATTTCACGGGCATGAAAGTATTAAAAGGCATATTTTCCTTTATAAAAGAAAATTAAAAGTTTTTAAGCTTTTATAAGGTGGAATCATAGGAGGGTAGGAAAATTGAAGGCTTTGCCTTTATTTCATTCCATTCATTTTGAGAGCTCACGCAAATATTTTCAGCAATGAATATTATGAACGGCTAGTTATTTGAATGAGGATGAAAATGAAGACGGAAGTAATGGGAATTCATATTCATTAATGGCATTCAAAGAGCAGTTTGTTATAGGAAGTAGTGTCTGAAATTCGAGAATTCATTTACACATTCAAATCCCTCCTCTTCTTCTCCGTGATTGTAAATACATAGAATCCCTCTATTTTCTATGCTCTTGGGCCCACAGATTTTTTTAGGTTCTCCATATGAGAGCTTCATTATGTATTCATGGCCTTAGCATTTTGCTGGTTATTGTAATATTAGTTTATTTTCACAATTGTATGTAATTGTGTAATTATGCAACATAATAAAGATTTTGTGGCTATTTCGTGCCTTAAATCTGGAATTTTGTGTGAATGTTCAATTTATTTGCACTATTGTATTTTTACCTCTTGCATTCAGTATGATGTCTAATATTAATTTGGATTTCAACATTTGCTTTGTGCCTTCATTCCTTTGATTCGGAAATGGATCATCTATTATGGGGTATCGCCTTCCTTTTATTTGTTGTATTTTATTTTCCTCTCACCCTTTTCACCTCCCAACAAGCTCAATTTAGCACTAGAATAGAAAGGAATCAGGTAACTCCAGAGGTTGCCTTGGGTAAACTACTGAGGCTTCCCATTGTGGTGCTATGACTACGGGTGGAACATATAGTCGGACATTTATGAGCATCAACATTACTAACTATTAATCTTTGAAATTGCATGTGATAAAGCTATTTACAAATCTAATAAGTTTCTCTAAGCTCTTATAAGTATAAAATGAAGCACTATCCATTCGCTTGCATTTAAATAATAATCATACTTTCAACTCCACTTAGCTTTTCAACGCTAGTGTGAGAGTACAAAGAATTTTGACATTCTTAGTTACCCAAGTATATTAAAAAAATCTCACTTACAAAACTATGTTATTTAAAGAGAGTAGGGCTACAAGTTCTATTTACAAGAACCATTGTGTTCTTAGTTCTTTACATATCACCATGTTCTCATGATTATATCAATATACACTATTGGGTTCTTGGAACAATATAATATATTGTTTTCTCTCTAACAATTGTTATAAATTTGTTATATTCTCACAAGTCACAACAATTTGATCGAGTGTTTACCATATTCCTTATGCTCCATGTTTTCATGTAACAATAACATGTATCGCTCTTAAACTATGTTACTGGGTCCTTATGCCCAGGGGGTTGGTCCCGGTCTAGTACACTATTGCTATGCCACAGGGATTGCCCAACATAGTCAGGTATGCCAAGTTCATCTCGATGAACCCAAGCATACCTGAATCTGTTGGGCAGTCCTCGGGGTGTACTTGATAGTTACCCATAGTGAAAAATGGTTTTTCTAATTTTTTGTTTTGTTTTAGCTTTAAAAAAGTCAAAGTTGGACTCAAAAGAATAATAAAAAACAAATGAAATCTTGGGGGAACCCTAAAATCCACTCTCACATTGATTTTATCAAAATCAAACAACAATGCATTTACCTCTCATTGGACATTTTCTCTCTCACCTTCATTTTTTCAATTGCTACTACGTGTTGTTCTAATGAACCACATGATGGTGTGGATGCTCTCGATGAAGACATTGAAGAGCAATATGAATATAATGAATATGCCGATTTATCTTGATTTTTGTGTATACATTGTAACATTTGCACTATATACTTGTTCTAAGTCACTAAATATCATGACATTTGACATTGAATTATTAGTGTTTTTTGTGGTTATACAACTTATTTTGTTTACTCTTTGCATATTATGTGGTTCATTTTGTGTATTTGGCTATATTTTTTAATAATTTATATGTTCTTTTGTACAGCGATATCCAAGGCATACCCGAGCCAGAAAGTTATATACCAGTGTACTCGAACCCCGTTCCCCTACCCATACCAATACCAAGATTGGCTACTTAGCTCTAGAACAAACATATAACACTTATTCTAGGTTTGTAATTTTCACCCAAGTGTTCTATCACTTAAAAGAGCTCCTTGCTTTGTTTCTCCATAAGCTTTCATGTTACTAAAACATGAAAGTATTATTACCCAAAAACATATGAACACTTGCCTATCAGAAGCTTATTTACTCTACTAAATAGACATACCAACATTCTGTTGATAACTGCTTCAAGCATGGATGAACACATACAAAGACTCAATATTCATCCTTAATCCACAACTGTGGTGATGTCTTCATGTTGTTGATCTAGGAAGGAAAGTGACAAGGTCTGGTTTCATGACCATACACTAGTGCCTATTCTTTTATGATAGAATTCTATGGCTTGATGCTTTATGCAAGGTGTCTTGACCAAAAGACTTGGTGTGCCAAGTCTGCACTACCATATTTAAAATACTATCAGCAAGAAATTCCCTCTCAACATACAAAAAATTCAAAGGCATCATGAACAAGGTACCCATGGAAACCCTTTCCACAATGCAAAGCTACGAAAATTGCACATGCTTTCCTAATCCGGAACTACCTAAAGTGCCCCTGAAACTAGCACCCACTAGTTAAAAGTCCAATCATAGGGCTTTAGGAAGCTGGCGCCCATTAGCTTTCAATTCTATTTACAAGTCTCAGGAAACTAGCCCCTGTTAGCTATAAATCTATGACAGGTCTCCCAGAAGCTAGTGCTCGCTAGTGATAAATCCATGGCAGGTCTCTGAGAAGTTAGCATCTGCTAGTTGTAAATATATGATACGTCTGTGAGAAACTAGTGTGTGCTAGCTATATATCTATCATTGATCTTTGGGAAGCTATCTCTTATTAGCTTTAAATCCATCAATGTTTTTCATAAGTTAGTGTCCAGTAAGTATAATTCCATCAAGATTTGTAGGAAGCTTGCGCCCACTAACTATAATTCCATCAAAGGTTTTTGAGGAAGGTAGTGCCCACTAAATTTGGGTATTGGGAAAGCTAGAACCTGCTAGCTTTAATTCCAGCAAGGGTCTCGGGGAATCTAGCACCTACAAGCTTCCCATCCAACATGGGTCTTGGGGAAGCTAGCACTCACTAGCTTTAATTCTAACATGGGTCTTGGGGAAACTAGTGATAATTCTAACCATGGGTTTCAAGAAGTTAGCACCCATTAGCTATAATTTCATCCATGGGCCAAAAACCAAACTCAAAGAGAAGCTATTGTCCATCATACAATACAGTGATCTGCCCAATGTCAACTACTGTCAAAATTAGCATTTGAAGGAAATGTGGAGTCAATAATAGATGTCTGAATTTTACATGACAGGAAAGAACGTTTGTAAGCATTGTAAGGGGATAGTAGCAAATATTTATCTATTGTCTAGAATTTTTTCTTATTCTATTGTGAATTTAACCTGCGTTTGAAAGGTAATTTCAGTAAATAATTGTCATCAAAATTTAACATGATAGGTAGGATTGACTGTCCAATTTAAACCCTGGTGCCCTCATATGAATGTGTAGTGATCCTACCAAGAATTCTGCCAACTAACTTGCAATATTTCTGAATTTAGCTTATAGGCATTTTGTCAAACACTTTGCATAGAGCCTATTATGTAGAAATTATGATTGCAATCACTTACAACAGCTGTAACTAAATTTATAAATCACATATTCATCAGATAATCGTGCCATTGTGCTTAGATTTCAAAAAGATATTTTGTCAAACAAATGGCAATCTTTCTGTAGAGCTGGGAACAATAAAAACGAACAATAAAAATTGTTGTTCCAGAAATCAGAATTACAAATATATAAAATGCTTATTCTCCAACCTTCAAAATAAAGTCGAGTATTCTTGAAAATGATTATTATGCTGATATAGATCAATAGATGACTGAAAGATGACTGGTATATCTTAAAACTGCACCATATTAGCAAGCATCTTCTTCCAACAAGGGCGACTAGGCATTTCATAGATAGGAATCACCATAAAGGACTGCGCCACTCCTCCAAAGATGTTGATTCCTCCTTTAAATAGCAGCAAATATTGTAGCGGGTATTGTATCTAGTAATCTTTGTGACTTTTCGTTCAAATACTCTCTATAATTTGCTTTGTTAATATCTCCAATAAAATCTTGAATCTTTCAATCGTTTTGTGCACCTGTGAACTTTGAATGAATCCACTGAGGATTGGCTAGGTGGGTTTTCATCCACGAAATCAATAGTCGCCTTAGGATTTTCGTCTTAGGCTGAATAGTTGAACAATTGCTCAAGCTCCCAACAGGGTTTTCAAGAAAATGAATATGTTAAGAATGAATCTCTTTTTCCCCAAATCCTCCTTTTATATCTATTTGATAGAAATTACTTTATTTTCTTTTTTTCTTTTATTTTCCCCGTCAACTCATAAAGTGTCCCTTTTTATTTTAAAACAATTGCACTTTTGTACCCCACGTCTATCCACACTTTATAAAGCCACTTTATAATTCCTTGTTCAACATAATTAATTAATTAAATATAAGTAATCCTTAGAATTGACTTTGGACGACTTATGATTTAATTAATTAAATATTCCCTTTATTAAATTTTAAATTATTTTCCACACATTCATCCAAGTTTACGGAAAATCTTAAAATTGGCCAAAAAGGGACCACAGATCCTCCCCCCTCAAAGATTGCTTGTCTTTAATCAATCACAACTCAACGAGCTGATTACTCCAATGCGATTCCAAGATCCCAAATCAATCTAGGAAGCTTGTGTGTCCTTCTGCCACCACTAATCTCCATCAAACTCTATTGGTGTTAAAAACTCAATAATGAAATAGCTCCACCATGCTTATGCTGCATTACTCTGGTCTTCATGTGAACTTCATCTAGTGAGCGTTTGGTGGTGTTTGAATCTTCAATACTAGATATAATATTCTCCACACAACCAATCTTTGATTCATGATAGTGCTCATCACCCTGTGGCGGTGCTAAGAATGCAAAACCCATCACCAATCATTTTGTTTCAATGTAGGAAACATACCATCATGTGAAAATTGCTCCTCAAGTCCCAAGAGTTTACACTCTTGATGTTCTTTCCAATTGCTATCAGCATATTGAATCTGCATGGTATTAGGAATGCTGAAATCATCATACAATATTTCATCCTCTATGGTTTCCTCTTCATGTCTCCAAGGGTAGCTTGGCTCCAATATATAGTCCTTTTGGAGCTCATCAATTCCTTTAATTATCTGCTTGATCTCCATAGTCCTTGTGTTAGATCTTGTTCCTTGGGTGTGGCTGCAATAGATGAATGATTTTCTGCTCTGTAGAGTGAAAAGTGAGCCAAACTTAGCTCTAGGTTGAGCTCATCAACCTCTTTCTCCTTCTGCAAATTTGATAGCATGATCTCTGTCTATGAGCAATTGCAAGTAATCTGATTTCATTATTTCCAATGCATCTTTGACTGTTTGCAAATTTGCAAGACTAGCTCCTCCAATGCCTTTTTGCCTCTCCTCAATTTGGGCTTTCCAAATGAGATCTTCAATGACTTTGTGTGTGCTATCAACTCTTTTTAACACTTGTACCACTTTCTCTTCCGTAACCAAAAATTGATTCTTCAATTCTTGCAATTCTAAAGGCGTTTGATCTATATCTGCAAAGTGACTTTTCTCACCATACAAATTTTTTTTAAATTGTCTTCATTTGTAGGAACAATATCAGCTTCAAATTCAGCTACCTCTCTAATGGGTGCCTTGCAAACACTATGAATAAATGGTATGACAACACTATGCTCAATCAATGAATCATCAATAAATTCCATACCTTCATATGGCTTATGAACAATTGCTGATTTAGCAAACTCCAAATCAGTATACCCTTCAAACTCAACACTTCCAAGAAAACTCATGTACTCCTCTTCACTTGCGGATGCATCATGTGATTCTTCTTCTTTGTTCTCATCATCACTCTGCTGGAATAAACATGTGATAGAAGACACTAATTCATCTTCTTTGTTGTTCCCACATGTGTGACTAGGTGTCTAGACTTCTTGGTATGTGAAACAACGTTGTTCTTCCCTCAATTGTTTTTTGCTCATTTTAGGAGGATATGTAACCTGTATACCACAAGATAGCAATTCATCTTTCGTCAAATGATTTTTCAGTTTTTCAATATTTTGTTTAACCAACTCTTTGACAACTCATGTTTCGCTAGTGAAACATCTTGCTCCTTCTTCCAAACGGCCAACAAATTAGCTAACAATAGCTTAGAGATATCATCATCCTTATCAAAAATTAGAGACTTAACAAATTACATGGAGGTTATGACATTCTCTGTATGAGCCTCATTAATAACAATCCAAAGTATTTGAAACATTCTAAAAATAATCTCTTCACAACCAATATCTAACATGATGTTACATGATCTGATTTTTGCAAAAGTTTCTAGTATTGTTACCCTATTTAAAAAAAAAAACACCACAATCATATTAGATATAAATCAAAATTACAAATTCTACTATGCCAAGGCTGAAAACTATTTGGCCAAGCCTGAGTAGTATAAAAGAAAGGGCCAATAGAATCACTCATTATAAAGAATCTGAATTTAAAATGCTCCCCATGTCTTCTTGGATCTTGTTGGACCACCATATAGGTGGCTGTTCATAACACAAAAGATTATGATTGTCTAGGGCCCAGTTAGCCAGCGTATCTGCCACTTTATTTGGTTCTCAAGGAATATGGCTAAAATGCACCACTTGAAACTATTACTACAATCTTCTTATTTTCCAAACCTCTCTCACCATCTGCCAATTTGGATTGTGGCCTTCTTCCGAATCAGATAAGAAGCTAACAGACACTTTGGAATCCAATTCAATTTGAATTACCAACCACTTTTCAAAGCCTTCTGCATGCCTTTGTACACAACCTTGATCTCTGCTAGGTTATTAGTTGTAGTACCTAAATTTGCAGCAAAGAAAAACACCACCGACCCATCAAAGTTTCTACCAATTCCTTCCATAGCTGTAGGACCCAGATTACCTCTTGATGCTCTATCAGTATTCAATTTCCCATACCCCAGAGAGGGAGCAATCCATTGACCGTCTCTCTTAAGTGTCTTTTTTTTCCTTCAGAAAAGCTGACATAGTAGAATCTTTGAGTTGCAAAGATAGTTGTTTACAAATATGCTCTTATTCTAGGGTACGAATAGGAGGTAAAGAAATTTTATGTTTAATGCTTTCAACAACATTGGTTTTGGTTTTCTCCCAAACATTAGATATATCTCTATTAACCTGTTGGAAAATTTTGCTATTTCTTTCTTTCCATATATTCCAAAGGAGAAGGGAAATGCCAATCTAGAGGACTAGAAGTAAATATTGGCCTTTAGGAAGATGTCCTTATCAATCTTTAATCAGTTGTTCAAAAGACCCAATATTATTCCAATGCATGTTAAACAATGTAGATAGTTGCTGCCATAAGGGTATAACCCATGGACATTGAAAGAACAGATGAGCGATAGTTTCATTATCCTCCAAACATAAGACACATCTAAAAGGACTGTGAAACCCATGCTTCATAAGCCAATCAGCAGTTAAGACTCTTCTTTGTAAAAGCAACCAAACAAAAAAACTAACCTTGGCCCACATAGTAGGCTGCCATATGTGTCCAAAGATGTCCTTAAGAAGATGAGGGGTGTCCTTAGTCAAAGAAGCATATCCTGAAGAAACCATATAAATACCACTAGCAGAATTCCCCAATCCTAAAATGTCTAGCTTATTAGAAGTGGAGAGAGGACAGTCCTTCAAGATAGTATTAAGTATAATTTGTTCCTCCTGCCCAATGTGAATAGGCCATTTCAAAATCGGAATACAACACTTACCACTTTCCCAAGGATGAGTGACAAGTCTTCCATAATGTGTTACCTTTATCCATCCTATATTATGCATATCCTCCATGAGTGGTTGAAATGGAGGGTATTGGATAAGAAGTGGGGGCTGTCCATCCCAAGAGTCAATCCATAAATTTGCCTTTTGCCCATTATTCATAATCCAGAAGAGCTATTTTTTAATAATTTCTTCACAAACTTTAAGGACATGGGAAAGGATAACCAAATAATTCTATCAGGTGGATTATTCTCCGCATATTTTACTCTAATATTGGCCACCCATAAGTCATCCAAAAACACAAGCATCCTCCAGAAGAGTTTAGTAACAAGGGCCTTGGTCTGCTTTGAAAAAGATTTGAAGCCTAATCCACCTTCCTTCTTTGGCCGATATAGAGTTTCCCACTTAACTAAGGACCACTTTCTTTTATCTTGCATACCACTCCATAAGAATTTGTGGCATATGGAATCCAACTGTTTAAATATAGTTCCTAGAATATTCAATATAGAGGAAACATATATTGGCATTCCCAGAAGGATTGCCTTGACCAAAGTCATTCTACCTCCTGAAGATAGCTATTTATTCGTCTATTTTTGTATTTTTGAGTCAACTTTACTAATGAGCCAATGCCACTCTTGTATCTGCTTGGAGGCCAAAGGGACACCCAATTATTGAAGCAGAAGAGAACCCCTTTGAAAATGAAAGATATTAAGAATTTGTTCTTGTCTATTAGAATAGTGAGAGATAATACTAGATTTAGCATGATTGATCAATTAACCAATGGCTGCTAAAAAACCCTGAAGAAGTTTCTCAAACAGTTGGGCTTCCATACATGTAGCATAGCCAACCATCATTGAGTCACTGACAAACTGAAGATGTGATAAGGGTCGAACAGTTCTAGCCAACTGTATACCATGAATTTTCTTTTCCTGACAAGCTTTGGTAGCTAATCTGCCTAGACACTCAGCGAAAATAATAAACAAAAAGGGAGATAAGGGGTCTCCCTGTCGTATCCCTCTAGAAGCCCCAAAAATCCAAGATGGAGTGCTATTCACCAAGACAAAAAAGGAAACCGAAGATAAGTAGGTTTTGATCCAATCTATCCATTCCATAAAGAATCCAAATTGGGCCAAAACTTGACATAAAAAGCCCCAGTCCACTCTATCATATGCCTTAGATAGATCCAGTCTAATAAACATAGCTAGAGATTTTTGTATTTCCATAGAGTGAAGGATTTCTTGGGCTAACACAATTTCATCATGTATTTGGCGCCCAATAACAAATCCTCCTTATTCAGGAGATATAATCTTGTGAAGGAGAGGTTTCAACCTTTCTGCCATGACTTTGGTAATTATATTATCTAGGACATTACACAAAGCTATAGGTAGAAAACCAGAAATATCCTCCACCTCATTAGCCTTAGGAATGAGAGCTATGAAAGTTTTGTTAATTTCCTTAAGCATTGTTTTAGTTCTTCGTACCTCTTCTACTACTTGAAGGAGATCCATTTTAATTATATCCCAAAAAGTTTGGTACAACTCAATGGGGAAACTATCCAAGTCAGGGGTTTTACATTTCTTCATACTAAACACTATCCCTTGTAACTCTTTTTCTATGACAGGTTGAATAAGCTTCTCATTATCCTGCTAAGATATAAGACAAGGCAAAGTATCTAACACTTTTTGTTGGGAAGACAAAAGAAGAGTTTGATCTGTAATCAATTTTTGAAAATATTGTTGAACCAATTGCTTCATTCCCTCCAGAGAGTATTCCTTGTTCCCATCTTCTTTAATAAGAGAGTTAATATAGTTGTGGGAACATCTAGACAATAATGATTTATGAAAGAATGCAGAATTTATATCCCCTTCTTTAAGCCACTGGATTCTAGATTTTTGCTTCCACATTATATTCTCCCTAGTTCCCCATTCTTGTAACTCTGCTTTCAAAAGACATTCTTTATGGAGAAGATCCATAGTGCTTCCCGAATTCTGAAGATTGTAATTTAACTCTTCCAATTGTTCTAAAATCTTGAGTTTTTTCCTTGATATCCCCACACTCATTCCAATTCCAGTGTTTGAGCTTAATCTTTAGATAAGCCGAACACTTGGCAAAAGTAAACATATGAGTAACACGTATTGGCTTTCCTTATAGCCGCCACTGTTAAATGTACTTACCAATATCTTCATGTCTTAGCCACATCAACTGGAACCTGAATGGAGACTGGTACGGTGTTGTTTTCCCCATCTCCAAATACATTGGTCAATGATTTGATCCACTGTTATTAAGATGTTGAGCCTTAGGAACAAATTCCTTCAACCAAAATTTTTCAGACACCAAAAACCGGTCCAATATTTCTAGGATACAATCCTATCCTTATCTCCTATTGAACCACATCATCACTTCATTCCCTGCAGGCACATCCACCACATGAAGAGCCTTAATGAAGTGGGACATAATAGAGGAACTCGAGTCCAATTGATTATTCCCCCCTTGTTTCCCCTGAAGGTGAAGGATAGTATTAAAACCTCCACCATGAATAACTGACACCTCCGGAAAATATTTGATCTATAATGTCCCCAAATGGAATGATTTCTTACAAAAGGGGTTTTCCCCAAAATCTACAAATTCTGAAATTAAAAATCAGCAAACCCTAGTTTGCCGCAAATTCACCTCCAAACTAAAAATTAACTCCTAATACCAAATAAATACCTTGTGAATTTGGCCACGAATGGCTCTTGCCGCAATGAAGAAAGACCCTGAAATGGATGTCTTAATCTTCAAAACCCTAGTGCCAAATTACCTGAAATGAATTCCTTCTTTTTCACTCTAATCCCTGCTCAAGCTTAGTCCAAACCAATCATCAAAACTCAGAAAATTATTGCAATAATTAATTCAGAATGAAATCCTTGTAAATCTGCGCTCAACAAATATTATTTCCTACGAACAGCTGAAAACTTCAAAAATTCATAACTCCCTCAATATTTGGAATTATGATGCAAACAAGAGCCCAAACTGATCATAAAAATAAGGACTATCAAATAAAAATAATTTTGGAATTTTCCTTCCATAGGAAGGGCACCAAAAAAAAATTTGAAAATTTGAAAACCCTAGTTTCCTGTCAAAAATGATTAAATAATAATCTAAAAATTGTTATTTAATTTTCTATCAATTTAAGGATTTAAATCTTCCACAAATCTTCTCAAAAACTCCACGTTAATGTGCATAAAATTAGCAATTGATTTCAAAATATTAAATTGCATAAATAGACCTTAAAGGGGCCTCCAAACCCTCAATCAAGCCTCTCAAAATAGTTCGCTCCACTTGTAAAAATAGTGCAAATATTATAAAAAATAATATGCAAGAAAACAGCCTCAAAAACCTCGCAATAGCTCTTCAATGCAAATCGCCTCACTCGAGGGCAAGTAACAAGATCTCCTTAGCAAAGGTGGCGTCAAAAGACACTTTTTATAGATTGATCAACACCAAAACAACGAACACCTATTGGGCATGCATCCCAATAGTTTTTTTAAGCATGAAGAACATTTATCAAATTCAACATGTCTTCAATTGTGATCTTCACATTGTATTTATACCTTCCAAAAGGGGGGCAAACCACCTTGAGAAGAGAAAATACCTCATAAGCCTCACTTTTTTTTTTAGAATATCTTTTCCTTTCTTTACTTTAGCTCCCAGGGCCAAGCCGACATTCTTTTTAATTTCACTTTAAGCCTTTTTGAATTAATTAAATAACTTGCCTTAATAAATTAGTAATTAAAATTATTTTTTAACAAATTAAATAATTAAATCCTTAAATAATTAATTAAATTGCTCTAATAATTAAAGTGATAAAAATCACTTTTCAAGCAATTTATTAATTATAAAGCCCCTTAGAATAATCATTAAAATTACCTTCATTTTCTAAATGGTTAAAACCACTTTTTCGATAATTCGAATAATTATCCAAGATAGTTCTATTTTAATAATTAATTAATTGTCTTATATTTTTGAATGATTAAAATCATTATTCAAATAATTTTATTAATTATTGAAATTATATGAGACATCACAGTTCTCCCTTCCCAAATTTGATTGCCCTCAAGCAAATGCAAGCTCATATGCCCAATTACTATGTCCAAATAGTAAAATCTGTTGTAGTGCTAAAAAAGCCTTGCTCCTGTACTTATGAAGTGGAATAACTTTTGCAAAAAGCATAGTGTAACATACCCCAAATGGATAATGAATGCCATTCCACATTGCCAACACGTTCCACAATGCAAACCCCTTCTGTATATGTTTTCCAAGAGGAAAAAATATCCAAATCAACCTTGAACTCATAATACCTATATTTTGGGGAGTGCCCCAATGTGTTCCAAATCATAGGAAAGTCATCCAATGGCTCACTGCACTTGTATGCCCCATCTCAATCAAAACCGAGGGGGTTATGAAGGGTAATCCAATCCTGTTGCCCCAACTATGTCCTCCAAAAAATATCCAGCTCCATACTCCAATCCTCAAAATAATCTCCCAAAGATGCAATGTAGGAAAAAAAACCATACATTGGAAGCAACTTACCCTTCTATGAAGCCTACGAGAATAGGTCACTCCCATGCAAAAATTATAATCAACCCAAAGCTGCCCCTCCTTGTGAATGTTGGGTGGGAAAGTGACCTCAAAGACAACCCAAATATTCCAAAAATACTATGTAGAAAATTGCTGTACCTATACCTTAAAATCAGAGATGTACTTGGATAGAGGATGTAAAAGTAAACACAAACCTGATTTTTTCTCATGCCATAGGGACTCCCTGTATGGTGTAATAAAATCAGTCAACAAATGTTTTTCAAAGTGTTGTATACAAGTTTTTTCCCCACCTTTTTCATCCTTATTAAGTGGCTAGAAATTCTCTTTTGACGCAGAATTTTTGGATGAAAGATTTTCATGTATTCCAACCAACTTTTCAATATTTGATGACAGCTGTAAGCAATAGAAAAAATCAGACTTTCCATACCTATGAAGGGGTTGTAGTATGCACTCTTTTTTCTCCTCTTTGTCCTCAATCGGTGGTTGGCAATGTTCCCCGTACTCAGAAATTTCTGAGGCAACAAATTCAAACCTTATCCTCAACATTTCAGAACTTTTACTTTGTTGTCCCATGCCAAAAGAGTTGCCTTCTATGTAAGATTTGAGCCATGAATGTAGCAAGACATCCTCAAAAAATTTTGATAAAAAGAGAAACCAAAATTTGCTCAAAAACATACCTTCAAACCTTTCTTTCCTTTTTCTTATGCTTACACCACCATTATCAAACATAATGTTAAATGAAGATGTAGGACCCTCTTCATCATTTAAGTCATGCCAAATGACTTCCTTGCTTGCCATCTTTACAAGGGATCTCCTAAATAAACCTACACATAAAACAAACAAATTAGGAAAATCATTGGTGTTTAATAACACCCATTTGATCCACTTGTCCAGTTCTAGGATCCTTTCTTGATGTCTTGATCCTTTCTATCCATTTCACACAATGGATTGCCTTTTACATTCTACAATAAGTTGGAATCTTGATCTTTTTCCATATCCATTTTGATTGTATGTAAGTCCATATTATTTTTTTCTTTCAAGCATTCCCTCATCTCATTGTGCATTAATCTATCAAGAAGCCTCTTTGTGCCATCCAACTTTGTCAAGGCTTGCACTCCTTTCTTATTTGTGATTGGGAATTGTTCCTTCCAAACTCTTTCTTCAAATCTAGAGTCATGCAACAAATTTGAACAATTATTAGCTACCAAAAAAAAATCATCATTCAACTCATACCTTTCGATGAATATCTCAGTTTTTTTGGCTTCTTCAAAATCAACTTTTTGAATACCAAAGTCTGAAGTACTTGGCTGCCTCAAAGCACGTAGCATCTCATTTTCATCCATCATGCAACCCTCTTTGCTGCTCCAAAAACTCAGATTTTTGGTTTTCACAATTTCCCACTCTAGGCTGCCCAAAGTGTCGTCTTTTTGTAGCTCATCTTCCTCCTTCAAATCTGATTTTTTTGTTTCTTTGGCACCTTCATAGGAACCCTTATGAAGGGTTGTCCCTTCATTCTTTCCGTCCAACTCTCCATGTAGTTCAATCTCCTCTTCCTCGACATGCTCCACTATCAAATAAGGCCTCAATTTTTCCTTACAATCAATTCCAACATTTTCAAACAACATGTGTGCAATTGGAAAATTTTCTTTTTCTAGCCTCAAACTTGTCAACAAGATAGATAATAATGGTTTGGAAAGATCATCACTCTCATTGAGTGTCACAATCAAGATTTTCTACATAGTAGCTACAATATTTTTTTAGCACCAACTTGCAGGAGCACCAACCCCTTTGTTGAGCATCACCACAGCGATGATTTGTGAGCATCAACTCATAGGAGCACCAACCCTTTTCAAAGATTTGTGAGCACTAATCCACAGGAGCACCAACCCCTCTTGTGTATAAAACACAACTATCTATGTGTGTTGCTTTTTCAACAAATGATAGAACTCTACTATATCTTTCTTTTCTCTCCTGTTCTATTTTATGCTATATATAAAACAATTACAAACCATGCACACTCTTGCATATAACAAATGGCTTCCCAAGCCTCTTTTTATAGCTTTCTAAATGACTTTTGGCATGCACCTTTTATGACCCTTCAATCCACATGGAAAATGACGCCAAACTTGCATGACCCTTCGGATTCTTTCATTCGAAAAGTCACATGGTGACTCTTCATGGGAAAATACGTCCTTTCTCTCTTTTGTCTTTATCCGATGACTCTTCAAATTTCTCAAGGGCCCTCTTTTGTCTTTATGCAACCAAAAATATATCCGTTAATATTTAATTATTAGTAACATACCTTAGCCAAGATATGAATATTAAAAACACCTTTAAACAATAAAAGCTATAGGGCCTTTGTCACCAATACTGCTAGACTTTTGACATCAATGACAATATTTCCAACAATCTCCCTCTTTGTCATTGATGGCAACCTCAAACTGAAACTGCAACATTTTGAATCCTATACTGCACATGCCAATCTGAAACTGAGCTCTGCACAAATTGAACCAACTGAAAACATATAGTAACTCTCCCTTACTGTAGCATCATGTTTTTTGAACCTATTCTTGTACTTCACCTGTACTTCTCCCCCTTTGACATCAATGGCAAAGGGTCTATCATGAATTTAACACTTGGCTCTCTCTCAACTGATGCTGATCCTCAATGGCAGGAAGCAAAATAAATTACTCTCAACTTCTCTCGCAGATACTCAAATGTGTCCTTTGGTAGTGCCTTTGTGAAGATATCTGCAATTTGTTCTATAGTATTGATATATTCTCACTTAACTTGTTGATCTGCAACCTACTCTCTCGGGAAGTGATATTTGATAGGAATATGTTTTGTCCTTGAATGCATCACTGGATTCTTAGAAATATTAATAGCACTTGCGTTGTCACAGTAAATAGAGATAGGTTCATATTTTACCTTGATGTCTTCTAAATTTTTCTTCATCCAAAGCACTTGAGTACAACACAACACTACTGCAATATATTTTGTTTCAGCTATAGAAAGTGATACTAAGTTTTGCTTCTTGCTTAGCCAAAATACTAAACTATCATCGAGGAAGAAATCTCCTCCACATGTACTCTGCATGTCATCTAAACAACCTGTCCAATTTGAATTTATATTAGCAACCAAAGTGAAATTTCTCCCTGTGGGATACCATAATCCGTAATCCAATGTCCCCTTGACATATTTGAATATTCTCTTCATCAATTAAACATGACTTTCGTTCAGGGTTGCCTGATATCTCGTGACCATGCCTTCTGCATGCATGATGTCTAGCCTCGATGCTGTCAGATATAAAAGACTACCATAGATCTATACAAGAATTGATCTGCATCGGGTGAAACTTCATCCTTACTCACCTTGTTACCTGTACCCATTGGTGTGCCAATTGGTGCACAATCCTCAAAACCAAAAAATTTCAACATCTCCTTGGCATATTTGCTTTGAGATATGAAAATACTTTGATCTGACTGAGATATTTGCAATCCTAAAAAAAATGACAATTCTCCCAGCATAGATATCTCAAATTTTTTTTACATATTATCAAAAAATTCTTTTGTCATATTTTCACTGTTACCTCCAAATATTATGTCATCAACATATACCACAACAATCAACTGGTGCTCGCCTTCTATTTTGATGTAGAGATTACTGTTAGCAAAACTTCTCTTGAAGCCTTGATCCTGCAAGTACCTATCAAGCCTTATATACCAAGTTTTGAGAGCTTGTTTCAATCCATACAGAGCTTTTTTCAATCTGCACACATATCTGCTATCATTTGAGAGAAGAAATCCTTCAGGATGCTCAATGTGGACCTCTTCTAGCTTCCTATTCAGAAAAACAGACTTAACATCCATCTGAAACACTTTGAAATTCTTAAACACTACATATACAAGAAACATCTTGATAGCCTCTAGCCTTGCCATTGGTGCAAAAGTTTCTTCAAAATCTATACCCTCAATCTGAGCATATCTTCTACATACTAACTTTGCTTTATTACTGGTAACTTCATCATCTTCATTTAACTTATTTCTGTATAAACATTGTGTTCTTATCGCATTTTGATCTTTCGATCTAGGCACTACTTCCCAAGTATCATTTTTTTCTATATGATTTAATTCTTCATCCATTGCTTTAACCCAATGCTCATCATGTCTAACATCTGAAAAAGTTCTAGGCTGAATTTTGGATAACAAAGAAAAATTAAATTTGCTCAGATTCACTTACCATCATTTTTTTGGTGCGAACTCCTTTATTTATGTTCCCGATGATGTCACTTTCATTATGATTTCTCTGGAAATATTTGGATGAGATTTTGGTGTCCTTTTGCTCCTCATCTTCGTCTGATTCTTCAAAATATTCTTCTTCAATGATTTCAGGGATGTTTACTGGATCACTGGCTCTTTGTGCTACATCTTCATCTACTCTGACACTTGTACTTTCAACTATCTTCTTAGTTCTTTTGTTATAATATTTTTAAGCTTTACTTTTGTTGGAGTATCCAAGAAATATACCTTCATCTGCTCTGGATTCAAACTTACCCAATTTTTTATCAGTTTTCTTTATAAAATATTTGTTGTCGAAAACTCTGAAATAATCAACAGTAGTTGGTTTGTCTTTCCATAACTCATAGGTCTTGTCACTGTTGACTTTAACCAATGTTGTGCCTACTGCCTCTCTTCAATATTTGTTTGGTATCTTGGATTCATGTAGCATTGTTTTTGCCATCTCCTAAATTGTTCTATTTTTTCGCTCAACTACTCTATTTTGTTGTGGAGTTTTAGCTATTGAATAATGTCTCTTTATCCCATGGTCTTCACAATACTCAATAAACTTATTTGACATGAATTCTCTTCTTCGATCTGATCTCAGGCGCGTAATCTTCAAACCAGTTTCATTCTCAACTAAAGCCTTGAATGCTTTGAAGTGGCTAAAAGCCTCTGATTTTTTCTTCAAAAACATCACCCAAGTCATACATGTAAAATCATCAATAAGCAACATGAAGTATTTATCACCTTGAGTACTTTGAGTTTTGGTTGGTCCATATAGATCAGTGTGAACAAGCTCTAACATCTGAGTAGTCGAGTATTCTTTTGTCTTGAACCGTCTTCTGGCCTGCTTCCCATGCTGACATGGTTCACAAAGTGTGTTTTGGGGCTTTGTAATCTTTGTAAGATCTCTAACTGCTTGCTTCTTGCTGATGTTGACAAGATTGTCAAAATTTATGTCTTATTCTCCTATGTCACAGTCAACTTTTCTCAACTTGACTCAAACAACATTCTTGGCCTTTGATATCTAATAACACATAAATTATTGTCTGTCCTCTGAGCATTTGAATATTTTATTCTAATCTCACAACCTTCTGCATAAAATTTTAATGTGTCCCTGATCACACATTTGACTTACACTCAAAAGATTATGCTTAAGAGCTACATATAACACATTCTCAATCTTGGTTTTACCATTATCCAAACTTAATGTACCTTTTCTGGCTATCCTGGCAGTGGTATTGTCTCTGAATTTTACTGTGCCACCATTGATCTTCTTTAGAGTTATGAACTTATTCTTGTCTCCTATCATGTGCCTCGAACATCCATTGTCGATGAACCATGGTCATTCTTCATTTTTTGCATGCAAAGTTGTCTGGACTAACATAGACTCTTCAGGTTGTTTCTTCTGCCATGAATCTGTTTAAACTCTCTTCTTTATGAATGGAGCCTTGAAGCCTTGGTCCTTCTTGACTGACTCGAACATGCTTCTACAATACTGGGCCATGTGTTCGAAATTATTGCACTTGTAACATACTATGGCTTCTTCATTAAACCCTGATAGAGGAGCAAAAGAGTTGTAGCTTCTGTTTGACTCTACATGAGTTCCCTTCTTGTTTCTAAAATTGTTAGCTTTTTTCTATGATGACCTCTGTTGTATTGGCCTTTAATTTTCTATTTTGAGCACTTAGTGATTTTGTCAAACACCTTGCTTGTAAACTTGTTCTTGGCTTGTAGATGTTTTCAGTTTGTCTTGTTATGAATTTGTATGTTGCAAATGGTACTTTTAATGATGCAAGATTGATTGACAATATAATAGAAAAGATGTACTAACTATTTTTGACCTTTCATGTATATATAAGTGATTGAAATTAACTTGTACAGCTAGTTGACATATTGTCAAACACTTTTCATGCATCTTAAAATAGCCAATATGCACCTACAACAACTAGGCATTAATGCAAACACTCAATTTGCATCTATTCAATTCCCAAATGAAGGTACAACAAAGACACAAGTAAATCTCTTATGCAAAATAGTCACAACGAATAGGCATTTAGGCAAACATATGGTGTGCAAACTATTAGACTGAAATGAGGATTGTAATCCACTATAACAAGTATGTGACATGCAACTTATCATTCATTTATTGATGAACTACTCCCACTACAATGCTGATATAGAATGCTGGCCAAGACTCTTGGCAACATAATGCAACTAACTTATGGCAACACCTGAATGGCCTGATACAATGATATCATGATAAAAAACTAACATTACAATACAATGAAATGACCTCAAAGAACCTGGATTATGAAGCCCTCCAAATCGATGAAGAGATGGTCGCCAAAACCCATGCAATGGATATCTCTTGAAGCCAAATCGCACCTCTATGGTAACCACGCCAGTTTCTGATCTGAACTTCTGATAATAAATTATATGCAGCCTTTAGACCCTCTCACATGCATCAAACATCATTGTCCAGGTCTCTAGAATGGAGCGCTCAAGCCCCATGAAGGAATCGATGCCAAATCAACCTTACACAATCAAAATCATGGTTCCCAACTGTGACTGTCATAAAATATCAGATAATAGTATCTTGCCAAAATCGCTCTTCAAGATGATGAAATGATGAACCACAATCAACAATTATTCTCCAATTGAATCTCCACAAATTTGGCTCTTGGCCACTAAATTTGAAGTGGTGAGAAGACTGAAATATCTCCTCCAATAGTTGCAACCCTTCAAAATGTATTTCGTTTTTTCAATTATGCCAATCAAAGAGAGCTTTCGATCTCAATGATCGAATGAAAAACTGCAGTAGCCCTAGGCTCCACAATAAAAATCAACCAAACAATATTCTTCAATTGGATGTCTAAAAATGAGCTCTAAAATCCCCTTTTATTCTTTTCTTGTGAGAGCTCAAACACTTTCTTGGCCAATGTGGGATAAAAGATATATTCCCACTTTTTAATTTACACTTAACGCACTTTCTAAAATTAAAGTGACTTTATTATTATAAAGTTACATTATAACTTTATAATAACATTTAAATATATTTAAATAAATCCTTAGTCACTTTAAAAATTAATAACCCCTGGAATAATTGTCCATTTGAGGAGCCGTCTGAAGCAGGAGTTAACTCTGTCAATTCCCCATGTGATCAGGTGTCAGTCTGAAAATAGTAACCCGGCAAGGTGACTTACTGTAAATAGTAAGTCCTCCAAACTGAGCTAAAAAGGGGACATTACATTTTCCGAGAGTATATTTTCTTATGACCATAACCATTACAATAAAAACAATAACCATGAAAATAAAACATGTTCTAGTTTGTGTATCTTTGCCCTGGTGGTCTTTTGTAGCTCTATTCCTTCCAACCTTCTTTGTTTGAGTTGGCCTCTGCATTCTTAACTTCTTCCTTTTTCATTTTCTCTTTTGTAAGAGCTTCAACATAGCTCTTTTCTTTTTCAAATCCAATTCCTGTCTTATTTGACATTGATTTTTGACTTTCTAATATCTTATTCAACATGTTAGTGCTATTCTCAAATTTTGAATCATTGGTTGTTTTATCATTTGTTGTTTTATTTGTTTTCTCGATATCTTCTTTTAAAGAGGCAATTTCAACAACATACCTTTCACATTTTTTACTTACTTTTTGCAATTGTGTTGTTAGATCTTCTTCAGTCTTTTTGGCTTCTTCAATGTGTGCTTGTAGATCTTCAATTATTTCTTTTGACTCCTTTTCGTTTTTCTCAATTTGGAGCTTCAATCTTCGATTCTTCTCAAGAGCTTTTAATTCTTCTAAGGCACAAATGAGTTCTCCTAGATTCACCTCGGCTTCATCTTCGCTTTCATTGTGTTCTTCTTGATCATCTATACTTTTACTTGCGGAGGCATCTTCATGTATGGTCATGAATAGAATCTCTTCTTCATCTGAGTCACTAACTCCATTGTCTTCGACTGAGCTAAGATCTTTAGAATATGAACTCTTTTTCTTGAATCTCTTCTTGTATTTGCCTTTGAAGTTTTTCTTGTATGTAGGCTTTCCTTCATTGTCACCATCTGGGCACTTAGCTGCAAAATGTCCAATCTTACGACATTTAAAACATTTAAATGGCAATTTTCCTTGATATTTACATGTGCCCTTTTTAGGCTTGCAGATGAATAGGGCTTCGTTGTCATGTTCTTCATCGCTAGAGTTGTCACTTGATTATTGAACGTTAGCTTTGTCTTTCTTAGATGTTTTGAAAGTAGCTTCCCTCTTTGAGGGTTTCTCTTGTTCGGTCCGCATCTCATACGCTGTAAGAATACCATGTAGTTCATCCATCTTTAACTTGGATAGATCTTTCATTTCCTCAATTACAGATACCTTTGCATCATATCTCAAAGGTAGAGATCTCAAAATCTTTTATACCATCGTTGATTCTTCTAATTTTTCTCCAAGGCCTTGAATTTGATTTACTATTTGATCAACCTGCAAAAGATAACTTGATATATTTTATTCCTCTTCCATTTTCAGACTCTCAAACCGTCTTCTAAAAGTCTAGAGTTTAGCTTGCTGAACTTTTCCATCACCTTTGTAAATATTCTCGAATTTTACCCAAGTCTCATGAACAGATTTGCATTGCATAACTTTAACAAATTTTGATTCACATAAACCACATAAAATAGCATTTAAAGATTTAGCATTATTTTCACTTGCCTTCTTATCTGCGGGAGTATTTACAAGTGTCTGTGGCTCTTTGTATTCATCTATCACTGCTTGCCAAATGTCAAATTCAAGGGCCATCAAGTAAGTCCTTATCTTATGCTCCAAAAAGCATAATTTGTCCCATCAAACAAAGGTGCCTTATTTGTAAAAAATCCTTCATGTGCTCCAGCGATCGTGCTTTTACCGATCTACCTTCAAGCTGTTAAATTTTTTTCAAAGGCACCTACTCTGATACCAATTGTTAAGCACAAGATATACTGAGAGGGGGGTGAATCAGTATATCATATATCTTTTAAATATTTTACTTAATCAAATTTCTTTTTTTTAACCACTTAATCATATATTCAAGATATGCAATAAAACTGAAACAATAACATGCACCACACAAAAGAGAGAGAGACACCAGATTTTTACGTGGAAACTCAATGTGGGAAAAACCACGGAGAACTATCTTAAGTATGTAAATGAGCACCAACTCAAGTTTACAAAGTTTGCAAGCACCAACTTGCAGGAGCACCAACCACTTCGTGAAGCACACCAACACAGCAATGATTTGTGAGCACCAACTCACAGGAGCACCAACTCAAGTTTACAAAGTTCGCAAGCACTAACTTGTAGGAGCACCAACCACTTCGTTAAGCACACCAACACAACAAAGATTTGTGAGCACCAACCCACAGGAGCACCAACCCTCTTGTGTATAAAACACAACTATCTCTCTATGTTGCTTTCTCAACAAATGATAGAACTTTACTATATCTCTTTCTTTTCTCTCATCTTCTCTTTTATGCTATATATAAAACAATTACAAACCATGCACACTCTTGCATATAACAAATGGCTTCCCAAGCCTCCTTTTATAGCTTTCTAATTGACCTTTGGCATTCACCCTTTGTGACCCTTCAATCCACATGAAAAATGGCATCAAACTTGCATGACCCTTTGAATTCTTTCATTTGAGAAGTCACATGGTGACCTTTCATGCGAAAATGTGTCATTTCCCTCTTTTGTCTTTATCCGATGACTCTTCAAATTCCTCAAGGGCCCTCTTTTGTCTTTTTGCAACCAAAAATATATCCGTTAATATTTAATTAATATTAACATGCTTTAGCCAAGATATGAATATTAAAAACACCTTTAGACAATAAAAGCTACGGGACCTTTGTCACCAATACTGCTAAACCTTTGACATCAATGACAATATTTCCAATAGCATGGGCTACCCAAAAACATTGTAAGTGATAGGGATAGCAAGTTCATGATTTTATTTTGGCAAGAGCTCTTTCATTTGACAGGTACTGAGCTCACACCTAGCACCAATTATCATCCACAAACTGATGGGCAAATGAAAATTATAAATAAATGGTTGGAAGGGTATTTAAGGAACTATGTTTCGGGGAAACAAACACGGGTAAAATGGTTGCATATGGCTGAACATTGTTATAACACAACTTTCCACATGTCTATAAGTATGACTCCTTTCAAAGCACTTATGGTTATGATGCACTTTCCTTCATTGATTTAATTCTTACGGATAGTAGAGTACCGAAAGCAAAAGATTTGGTGCAACAGAGTTATGACATCATGAAGGCACCTAAAGAGAACCTACAACATGTTCAAAACTAGCAGAAGTTGTATGTGAATCAGCATAGGACTGAGATGTCATTTGAGGAGGGAGATTGGGTCTTTTTGAGGTTGCAGCCTTATAGGCAATCCTCCTTCAAACAAAGTGGTTCTGAAAAGTTAAAACCACGTTTTTATGGGCCACATAAGGTGAAGAACAAGGTGGGCAAAGTAGCATATGAGTTGGAGCTTCCGAAAAATGGTAAAATGCACAATGTGTTCCATGTCTCTTGTTTCAAAAGGGTTCTTGGACAGCATACTACTGCTTCTTTAAAGCTACCCCCATTGAATGAAGAGGGAAAATCAATCTTGATTCCAGATTCTATCATTGAGGTACGTGAGAAGAAACTAATGAACCATAGAATCAAGGAATATTTGATTAAATGGAAGGACTTGCCACTTGAGGATGCCACTTAGGAAAATGAGTCAATTTTGGAGCATCCAAGTTTGCAATTGCTTGAGGGCAAGCAATTTTGGGAAGGGAGGACTATAATGTCTCCATTTTCAAATCACTTATGAACAAGTACTGACGACCTTTAGTCTATATCCCCACAGATTAAGGGATCACTTTTGGAGTTTTATTTTATTAATTAATTATTATTGTCTGAATAGTGATTTTTATCATTTATACATATAAGACAATTCTAATTGATTAATAAAATATTTTTAAAAGTGGTTTTTACCACTAAGATATTTAAAAGAAATAATTATTGGATCATTGCCTAAAAGTAATTTTAATTACTAATTATTTAGGAAATTAATTGAATATTATTATTTATAAAAAAAGAATGTCGACTCAAAAGTGATCAAAGGAAAAGAAAAGATGTTCTAAAAGTTAACAAGGAGAGTTAAAAGAAGCATTTGACCCCCCAAGGTGGTTTGCCCCTCTTTGGAGGGTACAAGTACATGGTGAAGATCTCAATTGAAGGATATATTGAATTTGATATTGTGATTCTCCATGCTTGAAAAAATATTGGGATGCATGCCCAATAATTGTTGTGCAGGTTTTGGAGCTAAATTATCGACAAAAATGTGTCTTTTGACACCACCTTTGCTAAGGTGGATTTGATATTTTTCCTAGAGTGGGATGACTTGCTTTGTGTGATCTTTGAGAGGGTTTTGTGGACAATTTGATGTTCGATTGATCAAGTTTCATTACTGAAATTTATTCATGAATATTTCTAAAGTGTGGCGTTGATTTTGTATGTGAGGTGGTAAGGGTTCGAATGACAATTTGAGTGAATAAATAAATAAAAATTTCTGAATTATTTATTTATTTTATTGGGCAGATTTTATGAGGGTTTGACTTCACAAATTACTAATTTGAGGTAAATAATTATTGCTTGATTTTTCTCAAGTGTGGCGACTTGATTGGGCATGAGTGGATGATGATTGAAGGAGTCTAAAACCTTAGTTGGAAGATAAAAATTAATTATGAATTTTTGTTTGCAGATTTGACCTAAGTTGACTTGGTTTGGGAAGGTGTTTGACCACCTAAGTGCCCTAGAAGAGTGCTGAAAATTTTTGGCTATTTTTGGTATTTAATTCATGATTTTTGCAAGGGTTTGAGTGAGATTTGGTGAATATTCAGATGCTATTTTTTATGCATAAAATCAGATATTTTGCAGCAAGGTTAAATAAAAAATTCATCTATATTTTAGAGGTAAAAAGGTACAATATTTCTATTTTTAGTTTGGGGCTCATATTGGACCATATTGAGTTGATATTTGATCAAAGTAATTTCTAAGAATTACCTATTTATTTATGGTTTGAACGCAATCTGTATGTTTTTGGAGCATCTACTTGAGCTAGGGTTTGTTGATTTTGCTAATTTTAGAATTTAGATTTTTTTGGATTTTAGAGAAAAACCCGTATTTGGCTTTTTGGCCCAAAAAGGGGACATTACATAATGTTGCTTTGCATATATGATTTTTGAAGTTTTAGCACTGGTGTACCATCAATTGCTTTCATGCATCCATTCTCTTCTTTCTGGGATCTGTTTGGGCATCCTCAAAGGTTGCTTTTGAATATTCCTTCTTGACATTTGGATTTTCAACCCCCCCTGAAGAGCCTCTTTGAAACTTGGTTTGGCAACATCCATTTTACCCATTGGTTCCTTGCCCGGAGCATTATCCTGTCCAATGGTAGTCATAATAAAAAGAATAAACTAAAAGGCCCACATGTTTTGCCAAGAGGGCAAACATGGAAAGATGTCAGTGTGGGATCGTTGCAGGTCCCAACGCCCTCAAAAAAGACAGATGAAGGGTCATGACAAGGCAGAAGGGTCTCGATCACCAACATTAGAAGCCAATAACCCTTCACGATAGTCACGTGTGAGAGAAAATGACAGAAAAAACATAGAAAAGGTCAAAAGAGCATACGCAATAGGCATCCGTCAAAATTTGCGAGCGTCGAATCTTTTCAATCATGTATTTGGATTTTAAGTATTGTTACCTTCTTAGCAAAGGAAGAACTTCCAATATTAGCCAACCCACAAAAACTTTCAATAATCAGCAGGAAAACCTCCTTCATGATGTTGCTGCTATAAGGTTGCTTTGTAGTCGTTATTCTCATAATTTCATTCACACAATAAGTAACTGTAAGTCTTACCTCTTTATCTGGATGTCTCATAAGTTGCAGCCTAACCAAAGAAGTGACCGAAGGAACCGTAGCAAACTGCATTGTTTTAGGAGGGTACTGCTCAACCATATATAAACAATTATGTACTTCCTCCAAGGTGCCGAGAAGAACATCTTTTGACTGATATAAAGATTCAAGTTTCTTCTTAGTATTGTAAAGCTTTTTACACAAATCTTTTTCTTTTAATTCAGGGTTTCTTTCCATAAGAATATTGGGTGATGAGGATGGAAAGCGGACACTATCACAAATTGACTATTTGCTGGAGAACTCGTTTTGATTTAAACTTACCTCAAACACCTTTTGAAATGTTCTTTCCAATTCATCCTAACTTTGTCTAAGAGATTCAAGCAAAGAATCTGTCATTTTTCTATCTTCGAAAGAATCTGAAAATGATCTCTTTAACTGTTAACCACACAGGCTGGCAAGAAAACTAGCTTTGATACCACTATAATGTCCCTACCAAGAATTTTGCCCACTAACTTGCAATATTTCTGAATTTCGCTTATAGGCATTTCGTCAAACACTTTGCATAGAGCTTATTCTGTAGAAATTCTGATTGCAATCACTTAGAACCACTGTAACTAAATTTGTAAATCATATATTCATCATATGATCATGCCATTGTGCATAGATTTCACAAGGACATTTTGTCAAACAAATGACAATCTTTCTATAGAGTTGGGAACAATTAAAATGAACCATAAAGACTGTTGTTCAAAAAATCAGAATTACAAAAATATAAGATGCTTATTCTCCAACCTTCAAAATGAAGTCCAGTATTCTTGAAAATGATTATTATGCTGATATAGATCAATAGATGACTGAAAGATGATTGGTATATATTCAAAACTGCACCATATCAGCAAGCGTCTTCTTTGAACAGGGGCGACCATGTATTTCATAGATAGGAATCACCATAAAGGACAACATCATTCCTCCAAAGATGTTGATTCCTCCTTTAAACAACAACAAATACTGTAACGGATGCTATAGCTAGTAATCTTTGTGACTTTTCCTTCAAATACTCTCCATAATTTGCTTTGTCAATATCTCTAATAAAATATTCAATCGTTCTATGCACCTGTGAACCTTGAATGAATCTACCGAGCATTGGCTAGGTGGATTTTCATCCACGAAACCAACAGTCGCCTTATGGTTTTCGTCCTAGGCTGAATAGCTGGACAACTGCTCAAGCTTCCAATAGGGTTTTCAAGAAAATGAATATGTTAAGAATGAATCTCTTTTTCCCCAAATCCTCCTTTTATATCTATTTTATAGAAAATACTTTTTTTTCCTTTTATTTTGCCCCTCAACTCATAAAGTGTCCCTTTTTATTTTAAAACAATTGCACTTTTGTACCCCATGTCTATCCACACTTTATAAAGCCACTTTATAATTCATTGTTCAGCTTAAATAATTAATTAAATATATGTAATCCTTAGAATTGACTTTGGACGACTTATGATTTAATTAATTAAATATTCCCTTTATTAAATTTTAAATTATTTTCCGCACATTCATCCAAGTTTACGGAAAATATTAAAATTGGCCAAAAAGGGACATTACAGCATGCCAACAATTTGATAGAATGCCTTAAGGAAAGGGGACTGTGGATTGTTGCAAAATCTTTTCAAAGAAAAGAGGCCTCGTGGAGATAGCACTGTCATGAGCCGTTTGACTTTACGTCTCAAGAAATATGGTTTAATGGAATGCAAAGAAGGCAAGTAAAAATCCAAAAGGCAGAACATTTACTAACATCCCCATGGTCTATGCCAAAAATGGGAGCTTTGAATGAGGGTATGGGCATTCATCAAAACATAATGGAGAGTGAATTTTTGGTCTGATAGAAAGCATTGATAGACATGTATGTTAGATGTAGAGATAAAATAATAGGCATGGAAATTGTTTGACAATATGCCCTCAAATAAATGTAGCCTGTTGATAGCATGATACACACAAAATGAGGAAGCTTGAGGGCATACGAATCTTTTGATAAAAGTATTCATGTTCCCTTTTGCCTCCAAAATTTTAACCGAATACGTATAGTTTTTCCTTGAATATGCTAGAAGCCCAAACCATTCATATGAAGGTTGGAAGGACAAGATTTCAAATATGATTTAGTTTTAAGTCTACATTCCAATAGACTAAATACATTCAATCTTAAACAAGAAGAAACCCCTACCTCCTCTGACCCCTTCAAGCATGGCTTCCCCAATAAATATTTCAAGCACCAATCTTTTCCCCAAATCCAAGAGTGCAAAAAGTCCCTCTCAAGTATGACCTTGGAGTATAAATAGCCAAATACCCAAAACTCACACCAAATGGGAGTTTGCCACTTGTCAACCCTACTTCCAAGACAATCAACAGACTGCTTACAAGTCACATGGGCTCCTTACACACCCCCATGGGTTTCCTTACACATATTGACTTTACTTACATATCCTCTTACAGACTCGACATCTTCTTTTGTACTCAACCTCCTCCTTACAACATTCTTATTTAGTTTTCTTACACAAGCAAGGTACCCATTGCTTTGAGGCCTTCTAGAAAGATAACCAATGTAATATTTCCACTAATCTTATAAAGCTTAAGCACCACTAGTTACATTTCCATTTACAGCAACTTATTAACATGAGGGCCAATTCCCCAAAAAAGTATGTCCAATTGGGTCTTCAAGTACTGAAAATCTTGTCATAAATTTAACCTTATTTACAGAAAGACCCTTGTCTTTCACATTATTATAATTATTTCTTCATATTAAATTCGACTTAGGCTTTAAAAATTCTTTTTTTGTGAGTTTTATACTTTTTACCTTTTTTTGTTCGGCCAAAATACATGACCCATTTCCATCGACAAAAAGGCATAACGACTATATGTTAATTTGTTAGCAAATGATTTTTTGTTCATCTATGGGAAGATAAATATTGCATTTGCTCCAGTATTCTTGTTCCTTAACCAAATATTATTTCTCCAAGTTACTTCAATTGAATATTTTAAACCAAATTCTAGTCTCATAAGCTATTTCAACTAAGGCTTTTAATCATTTGGAAAGTACATCAGCATTAATGGGCAATAATTCTCATTCTGTTGTCAACTGTTGGTCAGCAGGAGTATTACAATAAGCAATAAGAGTAATAATTGTCAAAATACAAGTACAATAGCCAACCACAAGCCAAGATGGTCAACTTACCTTTAAATTTGGTCAAACAGCACTCTTTCTAGTCAATAACATCAGAAAATCTCGTCAACGCAGCAGTTATCTGGTTCATGCAGTAGTCCTTGCTCAGTACAACATAAAAATATGGTTAGAAGTTGGTCAAACATTCAATGAACACACTTCAATGCTCTAGAAGTTCGTTGATGTAACTCTCAGCTGCATTAACATCAGAAGTGAATTGTCTCAATTCCCCTTTTATGTCATTTTCTTCTTTCCCAGTCAAAGGAAAGAGAAATTGGTTTTTATACTGCATTTTATGAAGTCATTTAATGATATTTATTTATATTTAATATGAACATTTAGGGCTGATGTGGCATAGTTATCCCCCCCAATAGTATGCCCTTAGTTAATGTCATATCTTCTATTAGGTTGGCGAGGAGAGATAAAACAGACTTGCTTATACACAAAAATTCTGGATTTTCATATATAATGCTACAAAAATGCTATTTTAGAATAATAAAAATAAATGATGTGATGAGTTCAAACTTGTGAATATTATCATCAATCCTTTTATGTTTGGCTTCTATTTCATTTCTGAATTTCAGTCTTGGGCTTCCCTCCTGTAATTTGAACATACAATTGATTAAAGAGAGTATTTCCATGGTCCACGGAGTATATGATAAGATTTTCTGGTAAAATTGTGGGAGAGTTTTTAATCAACATTTCGAGTGACACTTTTGAACCATCATTAGGGTATGAGAATCTTATCATTGATTACAAACTCTCACATGGTTTTACCATAAAATCATATCATTTACAATTTTTTTTTTTTTTTTTTTTGTAGTGGAAGCTTACTTAGGGTTGGAAAAAACTGACTACTCGAAATATTTGGCATGGATATGTATATGTATGACTTGACTTCACATAGATTGTCATGTCCCCTTTTTCGAATTGATTAAGTTAGAAGACCCTTAGCCTATTCTCCATTTCCCGAAGGCTAAAGGGATGATGCAAGGGAAATAAATTAAAAATTTAATTTAAGTTGGTTAAAATTAATTTTATGTTATAAAAAGGCAACTTATGCTATTTTATTAAAAAGGTTATATATTTTTAATAAAGCAAGTCAACAACACAATAGAATTGGGACGTTGCTTTATGGGTGTTGTCTTGGTATAAGATGAAAGTAAAATTATAAAAGGGTCGTTGGGCTTTTTTGGAGAGTATCTTTTATCAATCAACCTTCCCAACTTATTTGTGAGTTTGAGCAATCCACTTCAGGTTTCAACCTCAGAGGACAAAAACCCTTCTATGGAGCATCAGAGAACGAAAACCCTCAAGTTTTGTGTGGTGGTTCCATCTAGGGACTACATTTGCACTTCAAATCTGGTCTATATCAAAAATGACCTAAATCAAATAATCAAGGCAACGTGCAAGTTTCATATCTACGCAACGGCATCAATGTTAGTGATGGCGTCACACTTCTGGAAGCATTTCTATGGCCAGCGTCATATATCTAGGGCTAATGTCATCATTGTGGGCGTTGACATCACCAATAGGGGTTGTTTCCGATTTAAATTCTCGACTTTCATGTTCAGTTGTGTCATAAATAATTTATGCATTTTGTTGTAACTAGACTTTGTTGTTATTCCAATAAAATCTCTATTTTCAACTGTTTATAAAAAAAAATCAGAGTTTTATATTTTCAGATTTAAGGGTTTGTTGCAAAAAACAAAATTTGTTGTAAAAATGAGAAATTTACAGAATTATGTAATTTCATCTACAAGGGTTTCACTATAAAAATCAGAGTTAGATATTTTCAGTATAAGGGTTTGCTGAAAATCCAGATTGTTATATTTTTTCCAGAAAAGGGACATTACATAGACACTTTTTTGTTTGGTTGTTAGCTGGCTTGCATGCATAAATGCTTCTATGAAACATTTCTATCCGCATGCAGCAAATATGACACACCAATGATGCATAAAATATTTTATCTTGGCAATTATTGTCATGGTGCATTCAAGTGCATGAGCTTGCACTTACATAGGTGCATATTAATTACTCATTCTACCTATGCACCTAGCCTTAGATCTACTCGCTTCTTGGTAACTTGTGCATATGTGAATGCTTTATAAACCACTGATAGGAACAAATTTAAAAAATTATGCCGCACATGATATGCATCCTAGAACAAGAATAACATGAAAGTTTATCACATCGCCAATGTCTATGACATAGGATATTTGAAACTCCTATATTCTCTCCCTTTAACATGCATTTTTGAAAAAACAAACAGTAAAAATGTATTAAAAAAGTAGAATATGATATAGAATAATTTGAGACATAATATTGATAAAATGTTATTGTAGTAGTTATTTCCCATGGGTTCATATGACTGTATGTTAGCATGGACAAATGACTGACAACCCATGCGTACCGCTTGCTTGGAATTGTGTCAGGCAAAGTACATCTCTGAAGCTGAAGATAAGTATCAGCATCTATTAAATCAACTTAATCCTTTTCTTGTTTCTGCATACCAAAAACGTTGTGAAGAAGCTGTCAATGAAGGTAAAACTGAATTCTCTGCAGGCACATATCTGCTATTATCAATAGAACTTGTTTCTTTTTAAGAAATGTTTGTTCTTTTGTAAACAGCTGTGTGATTTATGAGTTCCAATTGCAAACAACTGATAGAATGTAGAAAACTACGTATGCATGATAACTTTTTGGAGTAGTGCTTTGTTATCAACAGACTTCCCTAAAAATGGAATTATATGTGAAGAATGATTCAACTAATTATCTATTTTACACTGGAGTTGAGAAGCTTAATTAATAATGTTTTTTTGCTGGATTTAGGGGTTAAGGTATCTGCACATTCCATGGGATCATGGAATATACCTTCTGTTATTTCCGATGAGGAAAGCTATAGATTGCAGCTACATGGTTTAAATTAGGAAGCAAGCAAGAACAAGAAATACCTCAATTGCATTTGTACGTGCACATTATGTTCATCCTGTATCACTCTATATCTTAAATTATTTTTTTTCAGTGGCTCCATTGTATTTTTATGTTATTTTTAACAAATACAAAACTCTCAAATTCATAAAATGCAGTGACTCTATGCAAGCCTCTGATAATTGTTCAAAATTCTGTAGAGAAATGAGTAGAAAAAAACCATCTTGTGCGGTTTGGTTTCTATCCTTTGGATTACTGAGGTCTAAATTTTCTTTTGAAGAAATCACTAATTAGAATAGTACTATTTTAAGCATTTTTTCCTGAGGGACCATACAAATATTGGCCCTTGGGTGTCAGCTATGAAGCTCAGAGGGCCTGCACAATTAGTTATTGAGGAATTTCAAAGCTGGAATTCAAAGATTAAAATGAATGTGGAAAACACAATGTCTTTTTCCACAAACAATAGCTTTTGTTATTAGTTTTCTTGAGAAACATGATCTCTTATTGCTACGTCTGATTTTATGTACAAAGACTAGGAACAAAAAGCTTGATATAACTAATTTCCCTACCCATACATTACTAGCTTATGATACGCACTGAATTTTTTTGGAAATAGCAGGCTCTAAGTTGTATAGAAAATAGATACAAGTAGAGATTTAGGTAAGCTATCCTTTATGGATACTAGAGGTTTTTAGAAAACCTTGTGATATATACAAAAACAAATATTCAAGCAAAGAAATACACACGTGTGCAAAAAAATTGCCATGAAATATAGAAAAATGCGATACCACTCGTTGATTTGAAAATATGAAAGGTTAGTGAAATCATAAGAGGTTTTTATAACAATTGTCTTATTAGTTTTAATTTGTGTTATTTGTCTTTTGTTTTCTTTAACCAGAATATGTTTTATATGGCTCAGATTTTGTATCTGATACAACTTCTAATGGAACTGAGTTGCTTCTTGTATCACAAAATTTGCTGCTTCTTACTAATTAGAATAGTTCTTCGTATTTAAACTATATGCTGAGGCACCATACAGATATTGGTCCTTGGGTGTCAGCTATGAAGTGCAGTAAGGCTGCACATTATGTTATTGAGGAATATAAAAGCTTGAATTCAAATAATAAAATGAACTTGGAAAACATAATGTCATTTTCCAAAGTAAAATGTTTTTGTTACTACTTTTCTTGGGCAACATGATCTCTTAGTGCTACATCCGATGTTACGTACAAATACTAGGAACAGATTGCTTGATATAATTAATCTCCTCACCCATAAATTACTATCATATAATATGCACTGTAAATTTTTGAAATAGCAGGCTCTAAGTTGTATAGAAACAGATACAAGTAGAGATGTGGGTAAGCTATCCTATATGGATACTACAGGTTTTTAGAAAGCCTTGGGATACAACTTATACAAGAACAAACAATCAAGCAAACAATTACACACACTTGCCCAAAAAATTGCCATGAAATGTAGAAAAATTCAATACCACTTACCAATTTGAAAATATGAAAGGTGAGTAGAATCATATGGGGTTTTTATAAGTGTTGTTTTATTTGTTATAATTTGTATCAATTTTGTCTTCCATTTTCTTTTAACAGAATTTGTTGATTGTGGTTCAGATTTTGTATCTGACACAACTTCAAATGCAACATACCCACTACTCTTTAGGGAAGTGAGTTGCTTCTTGTGTCACAAAATTTGCAGCTTCTTATAGCTTGGGTACCAATGCATAACCACTTCCTTAACAGGAACAATTCTGATATCATTATGTCATTTACCTAATTACTCAATAGGAATGGAACAACTACTTGTACAAAGGGTTATAGCTGGAATTCGAATTCTAATCCTTTGTTTTCTTCTAAGCACGGTAGTTCAGACTTCATAATATAGATTCTCCAGGACAAATCTGAACATCACAAGTATTTATTGAAAATTAGAGGAGCAACATCGCATGGCCCGACTTAAAACAGAAAACATAAATACATTCAGAACATCATAATTTACAAGGCATGGGAACCCCTCCAAATCTCCATAAAATTCACCTCCCCATTGGAGTTCTCTCGGAATTCATTTCCTGTGCCAAGGCTATGACATGGCAAGAACAAAAGAAGGGGGGAGACATGACTGAGAAAGAAAACTGCAGTAGTAAACATTAAAATCAGTGCTGTCCCAACAGCCTGAACTAAAATTGGCTTACCACTGACCAATTAGAAAACCTTCCTACTTGCTACTGAATTCTTTTGCCTCACACACCCATATTGGCTACCAACAGAAAACCACCACTAGAAAATATCCTAACGTGCTATGAAAGGCCCTCTGGCTCATAATTCAAGCTGGCTACCAACAATCAACCACCCAAAAACAATCTCCATGCTTGAAGCCCTAGATCATTTTCCACTATTCTTCTTGGTTGGCATCCATAACTTCAACAGAAGCACAATTACAGCCCATTGATATATATATTAGATCCTTTTAGAAACAATCTTGTAAGAATGTATGGTAACAAATAGCCAATTTTTTGAAGTTTTGAAGGCCATATGATGGTATGAGGTTGGGATGTGCAAATGATTTGTATGCATTACTAGCAGTGCCTTGATTGAATCATAACTGGTGAGCCAAGTTGAAACTATAGCATTTGCCTCCATCCCTCCTCTTTCCTTTCCATCTCAAGGTGGGGTTAACCAAAACACTTTCCTAACCTTCCTCAAACTCTTAGAGTTGGTGCATGTTGATAAGCATTATGATATCACAGATCAACTTAAGATTACTCATGCAAAAATTTCCATCTTAGAATTGTTGACGAGGTCTAATGTCTTTAAGGACATACTTTATGAGGTCTTGCATGATGTTGCTTTACCACATGATACCAAACCCACATACTTTACTTCTATTGTTAAAACCTTGACATATAGTGAGAACCTCATCTATTTTGAGTCAAAGGACTTACCTTCCAAGGATATTATGGAGCAACACTTACCCTTTTATATTGAAGTTATCATCCATGATAAAGGGATTAAAGGCATCTTTATAGACAATGGTTCCATATTGAATATTTATAGTGAAACTTTTCTTAATGTACTTGGAATTGGACAACAAACTTGTAAACCCTCTGATATTGATACGTGTAGATTCCGCATGGGTTTATGCACTCCTCACAAGAACTTTGAATCTCCACGCATCAACATCTTACATCTTGCATGCAAGCTTGCGATACCTCCTGAGTTGTTGCAGCATCTTGCTCCATGTTGTGCATGCACATATGATCTCCGCATGCCACACGTTGCTTGACTCACCTCAACGTACATGTCTGAGTTGCTTCTTACTGCGCAGCTCTCGATGGTGTTGCACACGAACATACATAGTCAACATCCACGTTTCAGATCTCTCCTACCATGCGACATGCCAATTGACACTCTAGATCTGTGGCATGTCAAAGAATCTAGCAACAACACCGCACAGCTCGAAGTCCAACTATACACCTGCAAGAAAACTAAATGTCACTCAATTAGAAGATGAACTACCACTCTTCTATAATTGTCGTCAATTGTAATTGCTTCATATATATTTGAACCATAAAGGATCAAAGATAGACAGATCACACATATCCGATTGGAGATTGTTAGCATGCTTTGTATATCTAGCATTCACATACATCTATAGTTTAGCATTCTTTTTAGTCTAGACAAATCAGTAAGGAAGTATTTTCCATTTTGATCACAAGGGTTTGCATTCCTAGTCTTATTGAGTCTCGTAAATATTTGTACATTTCCCTATTTTGCATATTAATTAGAAGTTGGATTATTCTACATGTTGTAGAAAAGTCTCCTTGTTTAGCCCATGTGCTTAGTCACACGCTTAGCATTCAATTCGGGTCAGTTTTATACTTGATACAGCTAGGTGCAAGCATAACAAAAGTCTTTGATGCACAACATTTAAATGGATTATTGGGTTGGCATCAATTTCAAACAAGGTGCAAGCCTTGTGCGCTCACTCGAAGCGCAATAGTGAAGAGAATGGGGTCTGCGTTGGGCTAGTTGAAACATGATGCAACCTTAGTCTCGATGGGACATGGTCATTGGCGAAACGAGCTTAGGTGGTCTATCAGCGGAAGGCTATTATGGGTAAGATCAATAGGCGTGAGCCTATTCAAGGGGACTAGTTTTGGCCATGGTGGCTCAAGTCGGTATTAGACGAGTTCCAATTTTCTAGGGGTGCAAGTCTTTCAAATAGTAGGTAAAGTGTCATTCAAGCGCTTAGTGAAATAAGGGAATAACTCATACTCAGAGGCTCATTCGTCCAACTAGTACCCTAAGCGCAAGGGTCAAGGCTCAGGGGCATGCCTATCTCAACACTTGGATAATTTTCAGCCTATTGAGGGTTTGCTATGTTAAACAGGGATGCCATTGACTCTGGGGGCAAACCTTCATATGGTAACATGTTCATATATAGAATTTATACTATCAAAACTATTAGATTCAAGTTGCAAACACAAAATAATACTATAACCATCTAGATAAGATCAACACTCAATTGTTCTTAATGACATTCTTCATTAATTCACAGTTTTAGTATACAAAGTTCATAACATGAAAACAAAACATGTGCTCAGGTTCAAGCTCATTTTTAAACGCGAAGGAGCATCTTCTTGCTAGGTCGAATGGGTGCACGTTGGGTGCTGAGCTGTCACCGGGGGTCGTTATGTCGTCGGCTCCACTACTCTGACACCTGCGCTCTCCAACGACCACGTGCAAGCACTCAAAGGGATGTCCGTAAAAACCTAGGTGCTAAGCAACTGCTTTCTAGCTGGTGCAAGATTTTCAAAAATTCTTCCAACTGGCACTAACGGTTTCAAAAGAGCAATCATTTGCAACGATTGCCACGTGTCGAGATGTGTTGAGTTGGCACGGTCCACTAGGTATCTCAAAAAGGGGCCCAACATTACCCCATACAAAATTGCTAGTCCGCCTTTAGACTAGTCTTTCAGTGCCTTTGATGCACAAAATTCGAGCATGCTCTGCTGCAGTTCTGCCTTGAAGTTTTCAAAGCCCTGAATTGCGAGCTTGATTTCTTCGATAGCACCTTCTGCTTCTGTTGATGCGACCTCAAGTGCAAGCGCGTTCGTGTTCTCCAGTTCTTTCTTGGAAGCTTCCATCCTTTCCTTCGCTCTTCTCACCTCGCCATCTAAAATATCCCCATGTTCACTTGCCTTTGTCTGAAAGGCGCGAAAGAGTGCTTCCAAGTTTTGCTCTTGGGTCTTTAGCTGGGCGCTTAAGGTATTGACCTACGCCATAACTTGGACATGTTCGGTCTTGCTCATAGTAAACGCATGGTTCACCAAAGCATCCTTCTCTTATTTTGCCTTTTGAAGGTGCGCATAGATGACTGACGCTTGAGTGGTGAAGTTGCAAAAGATGGCATTCGCTTCTTCTATGCCCTCTTCTAGTTTGGTGAAGAGGTCCTCTATCGCATCGTGCTTTTTGTTTAGCTCTCTTTTGATGGCTTCGTTGGGGTCTTCTTGTTCCTCTAGCATTGGCTTCATTCGAGGGAGCATTTGTTCTACTAGCACGTAAACCTTATCAACCTCTTGCATTTCCAAAGTATCAACACCATCCAAAAGGGACGGCTCCGCTTCTTCGACGCGCTCGACCAGCTGCTAGAGTTTGAGCTTCATCACTTTTATCTCTTCTTTTGCTTTGAGTGCAATGTCTTTCCACCTAGCAGCGCAACATCATTGACAATGTTCTTGCGTGCCACTTCGGAGGCCATTTTGAGGAGGGCGTTAATAGACCTCACAGGGTTCATATCCTTAGGATTCACGAGTTGGTAGTCATGCCCCTCTTTTGGGTTTTTGGCACTTTCAATCGCTTTTATAGGCACCTTGAATTGAGGCTCGTCCATGTAGAGATCGAGGGCCCAAGAAACTTGATGGCACGTCAAAGTCGTGGCAGCTCGAGGGGGCACGTACTCCATATAGAAGTCATCATCCTAGGTGAACCCTCTCTACGCTTTCTCCCTGTAGCTCAGCTCATACTTCTTAGACTCGATGATTACCTATGTATGCTCCCGTTCCCCTCCACTGGCATTAGGGCTTTCTCCACTACCTTCTTCTCTTAGTGGTTCTTCCTTGGACTTCTCCCCTTGGTCCACCTCTTCTCTCTCTTTGGCGCTAGTTTTGTCGTCTTGTTTCTAGAGGGATTCTTCCTTGAACTTTTCCCCCTTGTCCACTTCTTGTTTCATTTCCTTGGCACGAACCTCCTCAACGCCAGTCTTACTTCCTTCTTACCCCAGTGGGATCTCTACTTCTCTATTTGTTCTTTTGAGGCGCCCACATCACCTTCTTTGTTTTTAGGCGCCCCTTTAGAACTGGGGCACCCCTGTTGTGCAACTTTCTCTGCTAGGCTGGAGTGGGCGCTAGGCACCTCTTTGGTTGCCTTCTTTCTAGGTTCCGCGCTAGCAGCAACCTTTTCCTCTCTCTCTTTCTTCATTCTTGCCCTTTTTGTCTGGGTTGCCTTCTCTTCTGTTTCTTTCCTCTTGGCCTTTTCTTCTCGACGTTCCTTTTTTTGGCCTGCGCTTTGCATTTTTTCTCTTATGCCTTTATCTCCTCGGCCTCCGTTCGATCAATCTCAGCTTGGGTCATACCCTTGGCCCTCATGGCCTCTCGTTTGTGGTGCAACTCTAGTGTCGCGTTGATGTGTTCTTGGTCTAGGCCCATGTCCTCCCATTTGCGCTTCAACTCTTCTTTAGTTGGTGCGCCTGAGAGTATTGCTTCTCCATGCACTTTTGCCTCATTGGGATTTTCACCTGTTCCCCTTTCTTTCCTTTCATCTCGTACGCCTTGCACTCCACTTCTTTCTTGCGCTCTTCGACCTCAACCATCTCAATGGCTTCTTTAGACATTTTGACCTTTGTCATTTCTTCTCTTGATTCCTCCATTTCCAGTGCCTTCTGTATATCGCATCACTGAAGTCGAGTTTCCTCCATCTTCGCATCTTCTTCTCCAATTCAGTCTAAGGGGATGGAGAAGGGGTCCCTTCACTTGACGAGGAGTCATCTTCCTCAGGCACGATGTATACGTCCCTCCCAATTGTTTCTTCCTCCATCTCTTCCTCTATGTCAAATAAGATTGTCCTGGGCACCACAAGAGGAACCTTCCCCTTCTTTTCCCTCACGCTAGGGGAAGCCTTTAGCGTGAATCGCACGTGCTTCTTTGTGGAGGCCGAAGGAGAGGCTTCTTCTTCTGGGGTGATCTTGAGCCTTGTTCACTCTATTTCCTCCAAAGTCTCCCCCCTCTTCTTCTTGGGAGACTTCTTCTCTGTTGGCATCGGAGCTCCTTCATCGTCGATTTGAATTGGAGGGTCTTCACCTTGCTCGACGTTGAGGCCCTTCTTCCGTGGCTTCATCTCATAGTAGAGCCTATGGATGTGGTCGTGTATGGTTGCTTCCTGAAGGGGGTGGATATTTGGGTGATCTGATTCATTCCTTTCATCCTTGATGGTCTTCCCATCTGCACGAGTGAATTGGTGCCTCATCCTGCACCTCTCCACATCCAGTTCCTTGAGTGGAATGTCTAATTATTGTGCATTGGGGATCCGACGCAACACGTCCCATGAAGTATCTTCATGAGAAGGCGTAATGGAGTTTTAGCCACCCTAACATGTCATCAACCAGCGACAAGCGCACTACACAATAGTGTTGCATTACGACAAAGGTTATCGATTTGAATATACTCTGAGGGAGCCCCTGAGGGATGCACCATTATAGCCCGAAGGCCTTTATGTATTTATCGCACCACCCCATGATGCAAGTCTTATATTTGGCACTAAAAGAGGGTGGGCTTGTGAAGTCTTTGTACTTTTGCGTCGGGGATTCGTTGTGCTCTAGATGGATCCAAAGGTTGTCCTCGTCCCCATCTGGAATCCCAATCTCCTCCATGACAATGAAGATGAAGATGGATCCCCATCTGAATGTCTACTTTGCCCTATGTCACTCTTGTGCATTCTTCACAAATTCATCGGCGATGAATTTGGCAATGTTGAACTACACGCCATGTGCCATGTGATAGGCGACGCAAAGGTATGCCTTAGTCACATTGGTCCATCGACCGCCTAGGCATAGCTTGGAGCTTATAAGGCACATCGTCACCCTTGTGTCAGGGTCCTTGCACTCCTTGATGGGGAACACAAAACCCCCTTGAAATACTTTAGGAGCTGGGCTATGTGCTCCACCTCTTCATCATCATCCATCATCTAATGGATGTCCTTATCGGTATTTGGAAGCCCGGATATTCTCTTTATCAATTGCACAAAAATCTTCATGCACCTCCCTGCAAATTAAATGCAGTCCTCGTGGACGCGCAAGAGTAGGAATTGAACCAGCTCCTCTGGCTTCCCAAAGCATAGCCACTCATAGAGTTGAGTTGCACTAAAAGCTGTAAATTTGTCTCGGATCGAGACGTCAAACAGGGCATCACCTTGCGCTATCTTTCACCCTGTGTCCACCATCCAATCTTGCATGAGGTCCTACAAATGACTGGATGTGCAGTGATTATATTCTTTTAGCTGGCAAACATGCACAAAAGAGTGTCAATCCTCCCCTATCATGAATTTCAAAGGGAATTGCATTACTTGGTAGGACATTTTGGTGAGCACCTCAATGTCCACCTGCGCCACACTCACTGCTTCTACTCTTTGCACCATTGTTTTATAGTGGCCGCTTTGGGAGCTATACGTGCCCATTTTGGGTTCTATTTTGTTGGCTCTGAGCTCGATCCCTTTCGTTTCTTCGCCATCCTGAACCCAAAATGGGCCTACTTGTGTTAAAGTGTAGGTGTAGTTTACCAAAGCCTAAAAAAAAAAGTGGCGCTTCTCTAGTTGTGGGATCTATGACTATTCCTTCAACTCTCGAGCTTCGCTGACCTTCAATGGCAGCCAGGGCATCACTCCACTTTTCCAATTGTTTGGTTTGTACAGAATCCTTTCTCCACACTTCTCCAAATCACACTTATTGCGAATGTAATCTTTCCTAGAACACAGTCGTTCGCTCTTGGTACCTGAAAATGCTCAAACTCTCACTTGGTATAGGGTATTTGCACCTCAGCTCTTTAGTTTTTGCTTAGATTTGCTCTTAGTCTTAACTTAGTTTAAACTTTGTAACCTAAGGAAGTATGTCACTTGCTAATTTATACCCTTTCCTTATCCACCGTTATTAATGCAGGTGCTTTATGGCATGGCGGCGCCTCGATTTCTTGGAAAATGCAAAATTTTGCGAAATCCATGAAAATTTTGTCATCAATACATTAATGGCATATCTTTGTGCCTCCGTTGTCGCTTCATTGAATGCTCTCTAACGATAATTCGGTGAAGTGACATTTAATTCAAATGGTCACTTCCCGCTCAATTTTGGGTGGATGCCAATTGTCTTAGACGATTTCTCTCATGTGCTTGTTCACTTGGCGTGACCTTCGCCTTCCTTTTGGCAACCTGGGCACAACGCCTCACATGCGCACGATTCAGCCTCCTTGGTTCCACTTTCTCGTCTAGCTATGCTTCCATTTCAAGCATGCTTCTTTGTTTTGGTTGGTTTCTTGTGCTTCATCTTGCCTTGGCCTATCCTACCCCATACAAATCCCTTGCGTTGGCCCTCCAACACTTCGGCTTTTCTCCTAGTTTGCTTGTGCACTGTCAAATTGTGCATCTTCACTTTCTTTCTTACACCCAACTATGTTGAGCGTCTTCACCTTCTTCTTTGGTCTCTGGCACATGATCAATGGATGCGCCTATGTCTAACTGTGGCTTAAAGGTTACCTTTGCACTTATGTACTTTGTCATTTTGTTCTCAAATCTTCAAAGTCTGGTAACTTCCTTATGTCCAGAAACTTAGGTATTTGGTTGTAGGTGCTTAGAAAGCAAATAGGCTCGACTCACCCGATTAGTATTATGTGAGGGAGCATCAAAGTAGTTCATTCTTGGGCCTCCAGGGCTCTTTGCGCTTATGCACTTTATCATTTTGTTCTCAAATCTTCAAAGTCTAGTAACTTCCTCACGCCCAAAAACTTAGGTGTCTAGTTGTAGGTGCTTAGAAAGCAAATGGGCTTGACTCACTCGACTGGTATTATGCGAGGGAATGCCAAAGTAGTTCGCTCTTGGGCCTCCAAGAGCCCTACAATGTTCACTTTGTGCACATGGATCTTGTGCATCTTTTGCTTGCATCCGACAAGTTTCATGCGCCCCCACTTAGATGTCTGGCCTCATGCGCTTAGAGGGTGCAAGTGCTTGACTCACCCAATTGGATTTATGCATGAAAGGCCAGATGAATTCATTGGTGTTGGGTTGATGCACATGCCCATAACTTAGGTGTCGTGGGCTCATGTGCTTAGAAAGCGCAAGTGCTCAATTCATCCCGCTGGAATTATGCATGAAGTGCCAGCACATAAGTCCTTATGACCACCATGCATCGCTTATTGCCTCTTTAAACTATACAAAAAACAAAAAGAACAGTTTGGTTTGCGCCAAACTGTACTCTGGTCAACTCAACTACAAATCGACCAGTGATCAAGAAGTCGGTGTTCGTATGACACGAGCGCCATCCTATTGCTGATACGACATCAATCAGTTGCCATTGAAATACCCTAAGAGTATTTTGTCGGACAATGTGCGTAACTTGCAGGCGCCTGTCTTCAATGTGGTGGATGATATAGGGCCCCATCCACCTTATTTGCAATTTGCCTGGGTGCTTAACGTACTTCAAGTCATAGAGCAACGCCAATGTCCCTTCAGTCAGCTCCTTACACTTAATGTGCTTATCATGCTAGAACTTTTGGCATGCCTTTCGATTTGTTGACTCCATCTTACTTTGGTACGCTTTTCATCTAAGCGCTCCAGTCTTCCAACCTTATGCTCAAAGATTCTTAGTCATCTAAGCGACCAATCTGTGCAATGTGCAAAGATGGCAATAGGAATTCCATGGGAAGAATTGCATCAGTGCTAAACATCAATTGAAATGGTGTAGCTTTGTTCAGGCGCTTATATGTTGTGCAGTACGCCCATAGTACTGCTAAAACACGATCATACAATCCTTACGACCAAAGTCGCATATCTTTGTCAGGCACATTATCAGGGTCTTGTTGAATGTTTCAGCTATGTCGTTTGCCTAAGGATGGTACGGGATGGTCTTGTGGTGCGCCATCATGTATTCAGTTAAGAGGATGCACACCATCTCATTGATGAAATGAGTGCCCATATCGCTAGTCAGACTTAATGGGCATCCATATCGACTTATTATGTTCTCCCAGATGAAGTGCATGGCTGTCACAGTTGTGCAATCTTTTATCAATGCGGACTCAGCCAACTTAGTGAAATACTCAGTGGTTGTCAAGATATACCTTGCACATGTGCGTCGTGCTGCAAGAGTTATCGGTCCAACAAAATTAATAGCCCATTTCTTGAATGGTGATAGGAAAGAATGGGGATGAGAGGCATCTCATCCCGATGGTTGGGCTTCCCAGTGTGCTGGCATATGTCATATGCTTTGGTGCACTCTTTTGCGTCTTGGAACTTGGACACCAAAAGCCTGATTGTAATATCTTGTGCGTCGTTGCATCCCCAGTGCAATGGCCTCTTATGATTCCCTCATGAGCTTCTTGTAAGATGGAGTCCCTTTCATAGTGTCCATGATAACATCTGAATGCATACTTGCGAATATCCTCTACATGGGCATGAATTTGATGATGCCCTGAATGAAGATCAATATTGGAGAAGTAAACTTCTCCATGTAGCTTATCTAGTAACTCATCAATCTTGGGTATGGGATATTTGTTCTTGATTGTCTTCTTGTTCAAAGCTCTGCAGTCAATGCACATTCTCATGGTGCCATCCTTTTTTTTCACCAAAACCACTGATGAGGCAAAGGGACTAGAACTAGGTTGAATGTGTCCCATATATAACAATTCCTTAATTGTCTTCTCAATCTCATCTTTGAAATGCCTCGGATGACGATAAGGTGTGGTGATAATGGGCTTGAAGCCCTCCTCTAACTTGATGACATGCTCAAACCCACGATCAGGGGGTGAACCAAGAGGAATGTCTCCAAATACTATGCTATGTTTATCAAGCACCGTCTGAATATCAACATGATGTTGTGGCTTACCACTAGGAGACTTGGACGACATAAGACATTGAGCCGCCCATGCTACATCACCATGCTTTAACAAGGTCTCCATCCTCTTAGCTGAAAAAACCTTGGGTTTCCCATCAGATAAAGCTTTTAGGACAATCTTCTTCCCATTTGATACAAACTCTAGCTCCATCCGTTGGAAATCCTAGATATCTCCCAAGTGACTGTAACCATTGAATACCCAAAATAACATAAATCTCACCAAGTCCAAGCACGTAAAAATCATCAGTCAAAGTATAATCACCCATCTGAATGTTAAGCTGCGAAACCTTCTTAGTGCAACTCATAGAGAATCCATTTGCAACTGTCACATTAAATCCAGAGAACTCCTTTCCCTGTAGTCCTCTCTTCACAACCCAACCCTCATCAATGAAATTATGAGTAGATCCACTATCAACCAAACAAGTGACATGCTGTCCATTAAGAACTCCCTTCAAACAAAAGGAATGATCCCTAAGGACTCTTGAAAGTGAGGCAATAATAGCATGCTCAGTATCACCTATAGGTGTAAGCTCAAGCTCAACATGAGGGGGTTGCTCCTCATGCTCTCCATCACTATCTGAACTAGTATCTTGGACCTCCTCATTCTCCACATCAGATGTGACCTTAATGTAGTGTAATTTGCCTTTGCCAAGGCATCTATGTCCTGGTTCCCATGGTTCTTTGTAAGAAAAACAAAGTTTATTTCTCCGTAGTTCATTTTGTGTCTCAAAGTCCATCCTAGGTGGTGTATGCTTGGGTTGACAAAAGATTTATGATTTGATTTGAAGCCCTTAAAGTTTTTTATTAGGTGGCTGATATGAAGAAGATGAAGTGTCAAGATCTAAAGCCAACTGGATAGCATCGTGGAGAGTGCTAGGCTTAAGTGCCTTGACTAGTCCTCTCATCCTGTCATTTAAACCTTCAATAAACAGCATTACCACCCTCTTTTCAGTCATATTCAGAACCATAACAACAATCTTTTGAAACTCATTAATATATGTATCCACATGCCCACTCTATTTCAATCATGCTAGTTGTCTATAGTACACCTCCACATCATTCCTGTCAAATCGAGCAATTAATTTGTTGTTGAACTCATCATAGGAGTGAATCAATCCATGGTTTTGTGTGACTAAACCATGATGCCACCAATCATAAGCAATGCCCTCAAGGTGCATAGTTGTAAATTTTATTGCTTCATTTTCCTGCATTGGTCTAAGTGTCAAGAATGTGTCCAACTTGTGAATCCATGCTCTAGCACTAGTCTTCCCACTACCATCAAATGTAGGAAGAGTGAGTTTACTTGTAGCTTGTTTTAGGTCCTTATTTTGATGTTTGGGTCTTTGTTCTTGTCTTGTTCTTCTATTGTCTCTTCATTGTCCCATATATTGGTGGAAAGGTAAGACATCCTTGACATGTTGAGGAAGAGCATCCCACTCATCGTGCATAGTCATAACATTGTCTATAAATGACACCTCCTCATCAACAACCTCCTCTTTTGTGTCATTCTTGGATAAGAAAGTAAGCATTAATGGTCTATTTGAATTGCATGTAGGATTCCTCCCCACTCGTGGTGTACCTACTACACTGTCATTATCTGCATGCTCATTATTGTTTCTCCTAAGACCCATGTTCATTTGTTGGATAGTTTTTGTAAGTTGTAAAACATTAGCCACATTTTGCTGCCCTTTTGCAATATCTCTCATGATTTCCCTTGCTTCTCTATCCTCACATGGTGGACTGTTATCTCTCTTTTCCTTATCCATATCAATCTGATTTGTACATGTAATGGAGCTTCTTCTTGATTTTCTTATTATCCTGGTCTTCTATGGAAGTAAATCAAGTTGATTTGATTATGTAATTGGAGCCTCTTCTTGATTTTCTTGTTGTCTTGGTCTTCTACGAAAGTAATACCTATGAGGACCAACTTCACGTGGATGCATATAACCAATCTAACCTCCCAAGCTGGTAGGATCCAAGATATGATACCATTGTAAGAACCCCTGCTTATTCTACCATGATTTTTTAGTTTATGTTATTTGATATTTTGTCAAACACTTAGCATGCAACTGAAAAGTTCTAATTTTCTAAGTGTTTGCTTGAATTTTTGATGGGATGTTTGATTATTTTTAGCTTGATATTTGTAAAGCAATTGCATATAATGATAGTAAATAAACATAGATTGAAAAACAAATGGAAGAACACACGTCAACCTCTTATTTCTCCTCAATAGAAATGAAATTATAATAAAAATCAGATTTAATATAGTTCTGGTTTTATTGCTACAATAAGCTATATCTTCCTACATTCAACTTGTTATTGATTCTCAATGGAAATAAAGACATACTCGGATCATAGGCTGCAAAATTAAATACTTTGATCAATGGAAATGATGAAATATAAGTTGAAAATGTACCGTTGTAGGTGATGTCTTCAGATCAACCAACAATCCATGTAAATGAGCTGGTAATTCTTTAAATAAATCTACAATAATAATAATAATAATGCCTTCAAACCCTATAGACAATTGAGCTGAAATAATGATTTCTCCTTCAAACTTCACCAAACCCTAGCGTCTATATGCAAAAATAAATAGATAAAATATTTTTCAGTGATTACAAGTCTGAAACTCTCATCAAAAGCTTCCAAAATTTCTCCAAACAAGTCGCTCTTATGCAAAAATTATTTATAAAATATTTGGTATTTAAAATCTACAAAAATGTTTCCAAAATAGGGTCATAAATCCTAGCTGCCAAATTTATAATTTTGCTCAAGCACTATAAACCCTAGACGTCCAATATATCATGAAGATATGACCATTAGATATCCATATTTGAAACAATGTTTTCAACCTGCAAATAGTTTTCAAATCTTAGTTGATTGAAATCTCAAAATGATGAATAACTTGTAAATATGTTCAATGATGAACACTAAATGAATTCACCTCACAAAGCAGACTTGAGTTTTCATGCGATCCACTGATTCTTGAAGTTTTCGTCCTTAGAAATGGCTGTACTTGTAGTGATAAGTTGAAAATGGAGAAATATCAAATATGTCAAATCAAGAATGAGCCTGGAAAGAGATAGAGGACCTTTTATAAAAAAGAATTAAACCTCTTTTAGACCCCAAAACTCCATAAATGATTTTTAATATTTTTTTCCCCTTCCAGCTCTAGGCGTCCACTTTTGGGGAATAATTGTTTTATTTTAATTTATTTTTTATTTTTTTCCCCCACAAAGTCATTTTGTAATTTTTTTAAAAAATAATATTATTTTATAAAAACTTAAATAAAAATAATATTTTAATTTCTCCATGGCCAAATAATATTATTTTTTTCTTTTATTTTTCCATGCCAAAATATTAATAAGTACAACTCATTCCCTTTCCAATTGGATTAGCCTATGAGAATGGCCAATAGGCTAATCAACCCCCCTGAATGGTGATCACACCGAAAATGGGGACATGACACAAGCCAAAACTCTTTATAGGATGTCATGATGACCTTGTAGCCTTGCCATTGGGTAATTGTGCCTCACATTTACAATGTCTTTCATAAATTAAATTTAAAATCATTTGCTTTTCTTAGATTACCTTCAATTAATTCCTATTAGAATCATGAAGTAATTCTTCAAGTGGGCATTAGGCATTTCCTGGCCTTATTATATTTGTTTTCTTTATTGCTTAACATAATAAGCATAAGGTATCATGAACTAGATATCAAGTTCTGTTCATTATTATCTACTCTTGCTCTTCTCTTGATAAAGCAATCACATGAATAATCTAGCATACATTTGATTAAATAAGAAATCTTTTAAGGATTCACAAAGCAGATAAGCTTTCCACTTTCCTTAAACTCGTGTGAACATCTTTTTGTCTTTTTAACATTTTTATTTTCTTTCCGCTAACCCTTTGCACATCTTCATGCGATAAAAGCTTTTCTAACAAGATCATATTCATTTTATTAACAAACTTCCATATTTAGAGCACACTCCTCACATGTTTATAATTAATATTCATGGTTCATGACCCATTTATTATTCTACTACAAATTTCTACTAACAGGTAGCCAAATTCTTACTAAATTACATGGTTGGACAATACATATATGCCAATACATTGATTACAATTCAATACATATGTAAAGGACAACTTTTACTCAAGTACTAAAAAGATAGACTTATTTTACTTGCTTCTTAATTAGGTTACATCTTGTAAAGATTAGAAATCAATTGAAAAAATCCACACTCAAGTCATATAATCAACAAATCAATGGCTTCAATCTGATATGAGGATCACCCCTACTCTATGCTAGTTAATGAATGCCCTCCTCCTCCTTGTTAGTGTAGGTTTTTTTTCACTGTGGTTTTACCTACACGGTCTAGTTAGTTTTCTTAGGTGTCACTTAGGTGTGTAATAAAGGCCATTGGGAATGATAATCCCATATTCATAAAGATGTGAGGACATGTTTATCTTTCATCTATATAATAGATCTTAAATCTTTTATGACTAATGCTAATGAATGAATGAATGAATATTAATGTAAATTTTTGTTGTGATGACAAGTTTCTTCCTTATTGAGTTCTTCAAATTTCATTACTCCATACAAATTAAACTTTGTGCATTTGAATTTATCTAGTCCAATCCTCGATTGTGGCCCACTCTGACATGTTATCAAAGATGCATTGGTAGACAAATCTATATATTTTGTTGTGAGATCTTGCATTCTAGCTTGTTCAAGATTTTTCATTGATTTCAGTTTTCTAGGGTTTCTCATAAATCTGTGCAAAGTTGCATACCTAGAGTCTCTAATAAGTAAAAAATGAACAATGTTGTTGGATTTAGGTGGTGGAAAACCTTAGGATCAGTTGTAAACATGACCTAATTTTGAGATAGTTTATTTTCAAGTATTTTTTTAAGGTTTTAAGGTCATTTGTTGAATTTTGCTAAAATTCGTACATTTGGTGACTTTGAGAAAAAATCATTTATGGGGTTTTCTAGGTTTGTCAAGAAATAAAGTAGGTTCTTTCCATTTTTGGAGGAAACGTTATAGAATTTGCATATACGAAGGTTTAGTTTGTAGGTTTTGTCATATTAATAGGTTCTACAACTTCGACAGACATTTCCACCTCTGTGGACATTTTTTCCTACTCAAGTAGGTGTTGAACTCTGCCCCTCCTTACAAGTTTCATTTGACATGTTTCTAAAATCAAGTGGACATCGAGCAGTGCTCAAACATACCATGTAGTCCAAGCCTTGCTCAAACAAGCCGCAAATTTTGAGCCATGCTCAGACATACTGTGGAGTTCGAGCCTTGCTTGGACAGGGCGTGGGTTCCAAGCTATGCTAGGACGATTGTTGGGTTTTGCGACCCTTGAAATCACCTTAGGCGGGATCCGAGACCCATGTACACACAACCATCGAACCCCGACATAGGTGCAAGCACTATTGTCGGACCCTGACACCTATTAAGACACATAGCAGACTTTAACCCCTGATCCAACAAGCTATGGACTTCGACCCTCCTGCACGCATAGTCAACGGACTTTGACCCCTAAAAATACACACCGTGGGCTTCGTCTACCCGTTTTGCTCATTTCTTTATACAATGACATTTGGGAAACCATCAAATTTAACCAATGTGCATACTTATGTTGTTTATATATTGTGTTGATTATATATGCATTTAAATGTGTTGATTATATATGCACTTAAATATTTCTTGTATATGCACTCAATTATAAAGTACCAACCTATGCAATATCATGGAGAATTTGGTGACTATTGCATTGTTTGCTTATTTGGACACATTTTTTGTTGAGTTTGACATTCATCACATTGAATGTGCATGGTTACTTGTGGTCATGTTGACTCACCTTGAGAGATATCAAATGAGGATAGTTGATTCTACTCCAGTGGTTCTTCTTGTAAAGAACAATGATGCTTCATGGTGAATATACATAGAACGTTTGTTTACGAAGCATGTCCTTATTCCATTTCTATATGGACATATTCCTACCTCCACTAACCCTTGTCAATACAATGACTAGGACAACTTTTGTAATTGTGTTTATGGTCATTTATTGATGTATGTTTCATGAGATCTAAACCACCATGTGGAGCACACAGAGTGTTCCTTTATTGTTTGGAGCAATCTTCACACTCTTTTAGGAGATCCTGTTAAGATTTATATCACTCATCTTTTTATTGTCTCTTTAGAGATTGTTGTACTCCCTCCTACTTATATTTCTTGTGATGACACATTCCTGATAGACAATGTTCTTCTTTCTATCAAGCCACCACTAGTGGACAAGATTTTATCCGACCTTAGTTGTCCTTTTACATAACCTACATTATTTCATATTCAAGATTTTGCTCTTCCAAAGCCATCACATATTTGTTCTTAGAATGATCATCTCATCTTCATTGACAATGTGAGTGCACCTATTAAGAGCATCAACGATTCATCTCTCCCTATGGATATTTATTCTACAGATCCGCGTGTTTTATCTACAATATCTTCTTCAATTTTTAGAGTTGTTGATCCATGCTCCACACTTCACATGGACATTATTTTAGCAAATGTTCCATGTCCTTTTGATAGGTTCACTTCAGTGGCATTACATTTAGTTATTGTGCATAATCTTACAAGGCTTATGCCACATTTTAGATTTGGATCATATTAAGAGATTTTCATACTGCTACCTTCTCCCATTGTGGAATGAATAAACTTTTAGTACACCTATTAGAGTCTTTCTTTAGCAAAAGAAAGAAACACTATTCGATGCAAATGAAGCTTCTTCAGTCTTCAGATAGAAGATCTCATCATTGGCCTTGGTCATTTTGCGAGCTCGACTACACGTAGCTTCAGTATCTATAATGGGAATTTCTTGGTTCTCTATTTACTATGTACTTGTGTACCTCATCATTTCTTATTTCAGGACCCAATTCTTCTGCGCACTTAAGCTACATTTAAAGAGGTGTTAGTGTAGAGTTTTTTTCACTATATGATTTTACCTACATGGTCTAGTTAATTTGTTTAGGTGTCACTTAAGTGTGTAATAAATGTCAATGGAGAAGATAATTCCACATTCATAAGGATGTAAGGATATGTTTATTTTTCAATTATATAATGTATTTTCCTAATGCTTTTATAGTTAATGCCAATGAATGAATGAATTTAAGGCAACTTATTGTTTTGAAGATAAGCTTCTTCCTTATTGAGCTATTTTTTAGATTTTACTACTCTATATAGATTCATCTCCATGCATTCAAACATATCCAATCTAATCCTCGATTATGGCCCACTTTGACAATCATCATTTTATATCTTGTGATGACACAATCCTGATGGGCATTGCTCTTCTTTTTGTTGAGCCATCACTAGTGGACAAGATTCTGCTAACCTTAGTTGTCCTCTTGTAGAATCTACATCAGTTCCTATTCAAGATTTTGCTCTTCTAGAGCCAACACATATTTGTTTTTCAGAGGATCATCTTGTCTTCATTCATAGTGAGTGCCCCTATTGAGAGCATCAACGACTCATCTCTCCCTGTGAATATTTATTCTATGTATTTGTGTGTTTCATCTATAGTATCTTCTTCAGTTTTGAGAGTTTTTGAGTCATGCTCCACACTTCACATAGACATTATTTCAACAAATGTTCCATGCACTTATGACATGTTCAATTCAGTGGCATTACATTCAGTTCTTGTGCACAATCTTTCCATACCTCTGTCACATTTCAAATTTGGATCATATTCAGAGATCTTCATATTTTTGCCTTCATCTTCCATTGTGGAATGGACAAACTTTTAGTACACCTATCAGATTCTACCATACATACCCACTCATAAGATGAGCTACCATACATATCCACTTGACATGGGATCAAGGTCTAATGTAATTTTTTGGAAGTTAATGTTTATTTAAGTCACATGGCTCTGGTATTGACTTGAATTTTCATTAAGTCTCAAGTTTTTGAATCCATTCATTTATGAATTTATATTTATGCTTTGTTTCAAGTGTATCATCAATCCTTGATTAAGATATGTCGAGTTATTGCCTACATGATACGTAGTGTATTGTTTTGAAACATTGGTCATACATTTGGCTCACAACAAAAGAGCAAATCCTTGTATTCTTTCCTCAAGTGAAAATGAGAATATTCCATGCAAATAAATCAACATTGCAACGAACGTGTTGATCAAATTTATATGTATGGAACAAGTAAAATGATCCGAGTGTTTGTAGATCCATTTCAAGACCAATTTTCATAACATGTTCACTTTGTTATAGGCAATCCATTTTCAATGACAATCAAGTTTTGTTCTTCAATTACATGACTGAACAAACATCCATTCCAATCATTTTATTTTATTATGCTCATTCATGTTAATAATGACTAAAAGTGGGAAGATAAATATCTCAACAAAAGAATATAAAAGCACAATATTCCTTGATGATCAAGTCAAGGGGTTCCAAGTAAAGCAACTAAAGGTGCAGTTACAATTTTCCAAGCCCTAATCAATTTCTTCTCTTTTCCTTCAGAAATATATTCAATGAATGAATGGAAAATGCATTCTTGAAAATGTATCACATTTGCATAGATATAATCACCATATATTCAAATAAATTTATTTCCATGTTTTCATTCAAACTTAGCTACAACCGAAAAGAATTAACCTCAACAAGCAAGTCCAATATTTTTTATCTTTATCACCAACAAGAATGCATATCTAGTTTATTCTCAAACCAACTAAAAAGATTGTGATTCCAAGTTTATTGCCCATGAATTTATTTTGTTTCCACTTAGATCTATGCAAAATACCCATTAAATATTCAAGATCAAACTATGCAAAATACTCGTATTTTCCAAGTTATTATATAGATTTGTATCTATGTTTATTTCCATCTTTTTCTGCAGTATTTCATCATGAAATACAAAAGTGCAAAGAGAGAGAAATGCACAAGAAATTCATGCCTTTTTATTTATTGCAAATCTTGAAAAAATATGGCAACAAGTTGAACGTCAAACTCTTATTTCCTTTCCTCTCCACCAAACATTCCAACACTTCCAAAACGTCACAGCAACCATAAAAGACAACAACATAATCCCATCCTTCATTTCCAAGAAAAATTTTATGGACTTCGAATAGCCATGGTTCTCCCATAAAAATGACATGCATGACCATTAAAATACCATGCAAGTCTCATAACAAAAACATAATTTTTCTTTGCATTCAAAGCTCATAATAAAAAAGTAGTTTAATCTCTTAGATATGCATTTCAAATGAAAGCTATAGTGTAAGGCTTGTTGCCAACAAATATAATCAATGAAAAAGACTATGCAACTTATCCATTTGAAAGATTCAAACAAAAAACACATGCCTTTAATTATAAAAAACAATTTTTCAATGCCCATCATTGCCTCCATGCATGTAATAGTTGAACCAAAAATTCATCAGGGCTCCACCAAGGATGTCATCCATGCCCAACAAGGATGCAAAGGAAGTCAAATGATCATGTTAATTCAAACCCTAACTTGCGGTTCTATCTTCTTAATCACATTTTCTCAAAACTTATCCCCCAAGCTTCCACAAAATGCGTGTATCAATAGACTCCAAATTCCCTAATGTTCTTTCACAAATTCTATCGGGTTTGACTTATCCCCAATTCCCTCATTTTTTCCTAAGTTCCAATCTTTATTCGATATTTGAATCAAATGTCATGGGCTGGTTTACCACTTTGATAAGTTCCCTATGTTTGGCAAATGGTTCTTCCTCTTTAAATTAAACTTAATCAAATGTAATGCCCCTAGGGGCTTATTTTAATTTTATTATTCAATCAATCATAATCCATGGCATAAAAAGGCTTAAATTGATTTCAATTAAAATAATGGTTGATAAGATCATAACCCTTAAAGGAATGTTAGTGTTGGCATTAAAAAATTATTCTACATCTTATGTCAATGCCCCTAAATAGGGTGAACCTTGTAACTTATGCCATAGCATGTCAAGGTAAGCAAGATGGTTCAACAAAACATTGTTGTTACCCCTAACACTTGTAATATCACGTTCACATTTCATCTAATAAGCGTAAATTAGGTCAAGTCGGTTCACAACCAATCATGCTAGTCACTCCATGCAATAGGTAAAAGACAATTCAAGAGTTTTTCCTAATAACAGAAATTGGGGATTATTAAGGTCAATGATCGTTAATGATAAGATAGCCTTCAAAAATGCATGTTATTAACACATCAATCAGAAATGGCCAAGATACCTTGATAGTCATTATGGTATAAATAGAAACATATCAAAATATAAATGAAGGGTAAAAAAATAAAATGACATTGTATCATTTGTAATATTTGTGACCTAAAGGTGCACACATATTAGGGACAACTGGTGCACTTAAACCAAGCCAATGCCCCTTTCCCACATACACCTACACATAATAAATACATTAGTAGTACTTATATCATCCAAGTAAGCTATAGCATAAAAAAATCTAAATAAGTATATTGCAGAACAATATGGTAAGATAAACACAATTGTGTCATTAATCAATGAAAACATTGTAACTTTTCAGTAAAACACTCATAAATTTTGAATGAACTACATAATAAAAATGAATCAATAATAATGTTTCACTTGTCGCTAGCGGCAAAACATAAACATAATCAGAATCCAAATACATAGAAACAAATGATAATGTCTCAAATAGGGATATGGCATCTTGGTTAATCATTTCATAGATGAAGAGAAGATCACTTTCATTGTATTGAAGATGTCCATTTTAGTGTCCCACTAGTGGGAAACCTTCAGCGCACAACATGAGAAGGACAACAAGCCCATTGAATCTTGTAAGTCCTTTGTCAATGCCCTTAAGGATGAGTATTACTCCCTCAAGCACTATGAAGACGAATACATCAAGTTCCAGTAGTTACGCTAGTGTAAGGAGCAATAAGTTAAAGATTATACCGATGAGTTCTATGACTACACTATGCATCTGCATAAGGATTAGATAGGGAAACATAAGGTGTTGAAGTTCATCAACAGGGTCTCACCTTGTATTCACAAAAAAATGGAGTTCTTGACTTATGACACATTAAGGCAAACATGCCACAACATCACCAAGATCGAATCCAAGGAAAACATGAAACATAATTTCCCTTCTTTATCTAGTGTCATGCATAAGAAGTAGCTCGTACAAAACTCACCATCTAACCCTATCGTGCATTATTATAACATATTACACAAGGGGGAGCAAAGTAATAATTTTGTGTAACACCAGAATACTTCAATTTATTCTACACAAAGCAAAGGTAAGAAAAACCAAGATGACAAATGGTGCCATCAAAACTGCATAACTTCACATAGTGATTCTAAATGCTATGCACGACAATCCTTGATTGGTAGTCTACATCAAGTCTTGTGCCAACATTTAACATTGATATAGGGGCCACTTGTTTAAGTGTTGAGGCCATTACCATTGACCCCTCTAAGGAATGAAAACATCTCTTCCACACCAAGTTCTAGGTGAAGGGTCGACGTCTCCATGTAATCATCAACAATGGGAGCCACAAGAACATTAATATGCAAGCAATAACCAGTGCCTAGGCCTCACCACTAGAGCACATCCTAAAACATACTCTTTGGGTTTGTGACATTTTGCTTGGAAGGTTTTATTTGTGTAACTGTGGTATTGCATGTCAATTCAAGCTGTAGCAACAGACTATGTATGTCAAATATTGATTCTTCAACCTCTTAGGGTCAGCTCCAATGATAAAAATTACTTTGGTCTCTACCAAGCAATGGTGCAAGCTCGTTTCACACATGTAGATATTTTTGTTATTCATGGTCTACCTAAAATCACTTGAAGGGAGATAAAGTCTGCATTTGCAACAATCCAAGTTGCATAAACACTTCTAAAAAAACACTTTAAGTTATTGCAATAATGTTTTGACATTTTTGAAGAGCCAAAGGGTCTACCAACACATTGCGAGGTAAAACATCACATCAATATTGTTTTTGGATTCCATATTCTAAATTGTCCACTATATTGTAGGTCCATTTGGGAGAATGATGAAGTCTAGCACCAGATCCAAGAACTTATCGATCAAAGCAATATCAAGCCTAGTTCCTCTCCTTGTGGAAGCTCAACAGTTCTCACACCAAATAAAAATGGTACTTGGCATTTATGCATTGCTTATTGCATGCTTAAAAACTTAATGGTGAAGAATTAGTACCCAATAAAACACATTGATCACTGAGTAAAGTAACTTTTAAATGCATAATAATTCACCAAGATTGACATGAAGTTAGGTTATTATCAAGTACGAGTCTTCCTAAGGATATTTAGAAGACAACATTCAAAACATGGGAAGAATTGGTTGATTATGCCACTTGGCTTGACCAATGCACCAAAAACATTCATGCTCTTGATTGATGACCTTCCTAGCGCTTTCCTCAACTTTTTTGTAATTATCTACTTGGATGACATCCTCATCTCCAACAAGACTTCGGAGGAGCATGTGGAAAACATCTCACGTGTGTTAGACCCTCTGTAGTAACACAAGTTACAAAATTAGCAAAGTGTAAATTTGGTGTCATGAAAATTCAATGCTTTGGCTACATCATTGGCCACATGCAGGCATTTATGTACATCCAAAGAAGAACAAGGTGATCCAAGATCGGCCACTTCCATGCAATCTCACTAAATTGAGATGTTTTCTTTGAGTTTATAACTTCTATTGCATGTTTGTTCTTGGTTTCTTGCACAACATTTTATCTTAGTTAGATCATGTGCAACAAAGCAACATTCCATTGGACAACTGCACAATAGTGTGCTTTGGAGGAGCTCAAACAATGCCTCTTTGTAGCACTTCTAGAAATTCCTGACATTGTACACTGCTTTGAGATTCACATCAATGCATCTAATTGTGCACTTGGAGGAATACTCGCAACATGGAGATATGACAACCAATCACTCAGAGACATTCACTGACATGATTCAACTGTACTCCACCTATGATAAATTATTGTATGCTATTTCTAAAGAAATAAATAAATGGTGCCACTACATCTTGGGCAAGAAAACATTTACTTATGATCATCAGCCACTCTAGTTCTTGCATACACAAAGTAAAAAGGAAAATGTCTGCCACATGAAGTGGATGACTTGTAATAATTCTATCTAATGAGAAAGTATAAGAATGGAAAGGATAATAAGGTCACATATTGCCTTCATCAATCATTAATACACACACTCATCACAATGTTGGACATGTGTGACCATAACTTCATTGATTGAGTAACTCTCTATGCAACAGACAAGGACTTGGTGGAAGCCTATACCATCCTTGCTCATGATGAACATGTTTAGGAGTTATACATATTTAACAAGCTTCTCTATAAGCTTGGACATATTTATGTTCCTAATGTTACACCTCTCCAAAGACACATTTGGGAGGCATACTAAACTAAGATACAAGGACACTGAAGCATTACAATAACACTTATTTTAGCTGGTATGTGCATATATGTTGAGCACCACATTCAGTTTTGCATCCCTAATTACATTTCCAAACCCATGAACATGAAGCTATGACTTTATACACCTCTATTAATCCCATCCAGGGAATGAGAATCCATTAACATGGATTTCATGATTGGACTACATATTAAAATCACCAAAATGACTCTACATTTGTCATAGTGGATTGGTTTTATAAGATGGCCATTATGGTTGCCTACAAGAATAGAATCAATGCACAAGAAACTTCATGCTTCTCCAACCATTTTTGGGTTCATTTTGGGTTACCTACATCCATTGTGTCTGATCGTGACATGCATTTCACGAGCCTCTATTGGAAAGATTTGTGAGGCATGATGGATACACAACTAAACCAATATACTACATTTCATCCCTAGACATATGGGAATAGTTAACCACACACATGCTCATTTATGATGCATATATAATAGTGCACATATGTTCACTTGGGATGATAATATGTTATACATTCAACATGCCTATAATAGATCTTTACACAACTATACATGGCATAGTCCATTCCAGACATGTCTTGGGTTCCAACCAATGACACCCCTACATATATCGTATTGTGCACCATATGACATGGTCATGAGCACATGAAAAATAAGTGGAAAAAACACATAATTTTAAGTAACACATTTGAAACACTCATAAATAGGTTCAACAAATACCCTTGCACCAATATTCAAAGTACAAAGAATTCCATGATGCATACCACACACCTCATGATTTCAAGGTGGATGATAAGGTCTAGTTGCATCTTCATAAGGAACATGTCAAGGGTTCACACCGCAAGATAAAGCCTCTAAACTATGGTCCATACACCATTTTTTGCATAATTGAAGACAATGTTTTTGTTCTAGACATGCTGCAATACTTGGGTTTGCATCCAATATTCAATATGTAACTACTCAAGCTTTGATTTCCACTTTTCTTGAGCTAGAAACAATGCAACACCCTTCCAATTTGGACCTTGTAAACTTGTACTTAGCACCGAAGGACTATATTACGAAAGTGATAACAACACACCCACAAAGTCACACATTTTGTTTCGAGTAGTTAAGGCAGGGCATTATGTTGATCAGATAAGTGGTACAACCTTTAACAACTTCGGTTTAGTTCGTATAGTTGATGGAAGATGTAATGGGGACCATTGCTCCGCAATAAATGAAAAATTTTCCATGTACAACTTTCACATATCTTCCCACTCCTGACAAGGACTTGTCTCCCTCATGCTTGTTATCTTGTAGCTCGCACACAAGCTTGTGGTACCTCCCTAAGATTATTCAACACCTTGTTCTTTGTCACACAATAGTCTGACGTCATGCATGCACATTTAAAATTGATGTGTAACATATCCACTTACAAGATGTGTGTGTCACTTGATTCACCTTACATAACTTCTCCTAGTTGTCATAACACCTTGTTTCTTGTCGTTCAAGTCTCCATGGTGTTGTGCATAAACATATACATTCAACATCCACTAGTTAGGCTTCCCTTTCCATGTGAAATACCAACTATAACTCTCCATATTTTTGGCACATTAGAGAATCTACCAGCAACACTGCACATTTATAAGTCAAACCACACCCCTATAAGAAGACCAATCCTCACTTGGTCAAAATATGAACCACTACCCTTCTATAATTGTCGTCAATTGTAACCATTTATTGTAATGATGGTATATTGTATCTATTTACCCCATTAGGGATTAGATATGAGAGAGGTGACACATAGACTAGATAAGATATTGCTAGCATGCTTTGTGTATATAACATTAACACACATTTATACTTATGCATTCTTTTCAGACTAGAAAAATCAACAAGGAAGTATTTACTCTTCTAATCACAAGAACTTGCATTCCTAGTCTTAATGAACCTTGTATGCATTTGTATGTTTCCCTATTCTACATATTTAATAGAAGTTACATTATTTTGCATATCAAAATTCCACATTCGAATGTGTTTTTGGTTTTCTCTTATTTCATTAATCTCTATGCATTATACAATTAACAACTTGTTGCCAAATGTGGCATTGTCCATTGCAATAACAAACTAGGCCCTATGGTTTGAATCATATATGATCATTTTTAATGTCTCCAAAATGGGATGATTTAAACAAAAAGGGGTTTCCCCTAAAATCCACAATTTTTTGAATTCTGAAATTAAAAATCAGCAAACCGTAGTTTGCAAGAAATGATCCAAAACCGTTACCAAAAATATGCCACATGTGCCAAAAATCAAGAAAAAATTCCATTAAACCCCTAGGGCATCTAAAATGGTCCAAAAAGTCCTCCAAGTTAGTCGCCCAAGTCGCCAAGGTGCAGAATAAATTGCTAAGTATTTAGTGGATAAAATCCCACCTTTCATAAGTTGATTTGATCAAGAAACCCTATCAAATAAATTAAATAATAATCTAAAAATTATTATTTAATATTCTATCATGTTAGAGCCTCAAAAATTCATCAAATCTTATCCCAAACCTACGATATTAAAAAAATGAGTAATAAATTCTAGAATATTAAATTGATCAATTATACCCAAAAATGATCTCAAAACACTCCCACCAACGTCCAACCCAAGTTGTTGCACTTGCAAAATTAATACAAAAAATAATCATAATTATTATGCTCAAGTTGGACCTCAAATAGTCCACCAAACCCTCTCAATAATCTCTCAAAGAAAATCGTCTCACTCTAAGGCAAGTAACAAATCCACCTTTAGCAATAGGTGGTGTCAAAAGACACTTTTTTGTAGAATAATTAACTCTAAATTTGCAAACACATATTGGGCATGCATCCCAATATCTTCTTCAAGCATGAAGAAATAATATCAAATTTAACATGTCTCAATTGTGATATTCACCTTGTATTTGTACCTTCCAAAGGGGGACAAACCACCTTAGGGAGGTAAAATACCTCATAACCCTCTCTTACCAACTTTTAAGATATCTTTTCCTTTTCTTTGCTTTAGCTCCCAAGTCGACACTCTTCTTTTTCAAATATAATATTAATTAGTTGCCTTAATGAAATAGTTATTAAAATTACTTTTAGGTAATAAATTAATAATTAATTTAATTGTATACTGTAGTGGTAAAAACCACTTTTATCAAATATTCTATTAATTAAAATTATAATCGCCTTATATGAGCAAATGATTAAAAACATTGTTTTGACAATTAATAATTAACTAAAAAAATATAACCCCAAAAGGATCCTTTAGTCTATGGGGAGTAGACTAAAGGTCTTCAATACCTGCTCATACATGATATGGAAATGGGGACATCACATCATTAAAGGCTATATAAATCCCAAGAAAGGATTTAAGAGCAATTATATCGAACATAAATGTTAGACCCCAAACTAAATTTAGCTACAAAATGTCAAGTGATATATAATGATGTAATCTATATCTTTTTACTTGGAAGGTCATGGATTCATGCCATGCATATGGACCCCTCTATGTTACATAGATGCTTAAAATTTGTTTATGAGGGATTTATCTATACTTATCCCATGGATGATGTTCCTGTCTAGTTTTACAAAATGGTAGATTCCATAGAGTCATTATGCATCTCAATAAAATGCAACACTTAATTGTGGAACCTAAACAATTCATTCCAATATAAGAATTGACTACATTTGGATTGAATGAAAGTAGCAAAACCTATGAGGATAGTGGCATTAAAAATGATAGTATAAATGAACATTTGTATATGCTTAAATTTACTCTAATAAGTCCTAAGGAATGTTGTTTCAAATATTTATTATGCATCTTTAGTTAATTTAAGTAGTTAGTTTCTCTACTAAGAATAACTAGTGTGAGCACATGTCCAAAGATGTATTTAATGCATACATACCTCACATGTGCCACCATAATTCAATGCCACCTTTAGTGTGGCCAATAGAAAAATAGATGCAAAGGTGTGACTTTTATATATGTACTCTTCTCATCCTTTGTATTCTACAATGGTTTTACACATCAGTAATACATACACAAAGATGAATATTTGAGTGAACTTATTATTTCTCATTTTAGTTCTCTTCTTTTTGCCTCTCTACTACATGAGCTATGATTTAGTTCTTCTTTGATCCTAGTTAGACTAGTTATTAATATGTACCAGAGCCATTAAAGGCTAGCTCCATAAAATATAATAGTTTTTAAGGCATTTTTTAGAAGTGATTTTTTTGCAACATCTTGGAGCAAAATAGAAACTACCATTAAGTTCAAAAGGCAAAAAACCTAGGGATCAACTGTAAACATCCTGTAGGTTTTTAACAAGAAATCTATATTTTTTGGGGGGGTCCTCAAGAGCACTCAAGTAAGGTCCTTACTAAAAGAATTTTGTACTTTTATGGGTTTTTTGTGATTTTTATAGTTTTTTCTCATTTTATGTAGTTCATACAAACTTGTGCCATGTTTAATACCTGGATGTATTGTGCCTGTACTACCACATCATAATTTGGCATGTATGTCAAATTTGTAGCATCTATTGTACCATCACATGGTACCATTCTATGCCATCCTCACCTTGTATGGCACCATGTTTTACCCTATCGTACCCATACACGGTACCCTTCTGTGGCTTGTCATACCATCTACATGGTCAATTATACTGCCTTAACAATGGCTTTTACATCTACCACATCATTCATCGTACTGCCAAATGTGTTATATTTGTTGATGTTGACACTCCCTATACAACCTCCAATTCCTAGTCATATGGGCCTAACCACCATGTGACCACCACTCAGCCTACCTAACCATCATTTCCATGAAACCACCAATAATAATACTACATGTGACCATAGGTCCTAATTGATAGTGATTAGCTTTTTGTGTCATCCCCCTAGACACCCATGTGACCATTGACCAATCAAGGTTAATCTCCTAGGCAGTCCTATTGTCCTCCTAGGGAAATTTGGACCTATGCTAACTCCAAGAGGAATATCTCGTGATCTGTGAGGCCTAGAGGCTCTCATTTTTGTTCTAGATTTGTGTTTTCAATGCAAATTAAATGAAGCATAATTTGGGACATTCTAGTAACCTAATATTTATTGGCACAACATTTATTGTAGCATAAACTTGTGGAAGACCTTCTTCAATCACCTTTAGTGGCTCATATCTTGAGTTCCATGTGGAATTTTTGCATGTTGTCTTATTCAAACTTGGATATTTTTCCAAGTTATACACAATGTTATAGTCATTGATGCATTTTATCTTAGCAAGATCAATGCATTGAATTTTATTGTACTTGGAGGGTGCAATTACTGTCTTGGTGAGGCCTTTTATATGTCATGTTTATTGCATTTGGAAAATGCAATGGTAAATTTCTTGTCTTTTTTGGCACATTTTTTTGAATATCATTTTGTTAAAAACTAGAGGGTGGGGTCTAGTCTGACAAGTAGTTAGACCCTGCCATAAAAAAATATTACAATTTTTTGTCTCTCTCCTATCTTTTTTGATCCATTGGCTTTGAAAATGTACCTTTTTCCTCTCACCTTGTGAAGGGTACCTAAGATGGCATTGTTTCCATGACCCTATGGAAGAAATTTTTTGTCTATTTTTACATGGCACCTTTCTAGCAAGACTTCTATATTTTTTAACATATTGTTACATAACGGATTTTGGGTCACTTATGTAGACAATTCCTTCATTCCTTGTATTTTTCAACACTTGACATGATGATCATTATTTGTGGCTTTTGGCATCCCCATTGTGAGTAAATTTCTCTGTGTTCAAAGTAGTGGATCTTGGGCCACTCGTGCAATAATTTTTTGGATTGTTGTGAGCTTATTTTCCATCGTGAACATTCAATGGTTATGTTTCCCTACCACTTCCACTCATGCCATTTATTTTGAGACAATTGAGGCCCCTCTCTATGTACCTCATGATGGAATGCAATGTGCATTCATGCATCTATAGGATCACTCCTGTACACCATTGCCACATAAAAACCATCTCAAATATTATGCACATAGACAAATATTATACATAAGCTAGTCTCTACATTATTGACTCAATAATAGTACACTCTGAATATCTCTCTCTTAATCATTGGTCAAGGAAAAGCACAAGGAGTGCCTAATAAATAGTAAATGAAAGTTTGTTATGTGTAACAATTAATTTATTTCACAAACTAACAATATGTGAAATGAAATATTTTCACGAACTAGTTTTAATTGTAAAAATATTTCTTGTAACTAACCAACCGATAAACTCCCTAATAAGCTTAACTCCATGAGTGGGTGGAAATAATGCTGAATCAAAACTGGTTTGGAAATAATACAAACCAGTAGCGAGTGTGAACACCACTCCAACACCTCCCTTAAGCATAAAATAGGGAGAGAAAATAGAAAGCAAAGAGATTGAATGGGTCTCAACAACTAGGCCTGATCAGGTACCCATATACAAATCATAGTGAAATACAAAGTGTCCCTATGATAACCAATCCATCTTACCTTAATACATGGATATCAAGTCATTGTAACTATCAACTCAAATAAGAACTGTTACTCTATACAAGGCTAACTTTGTAAAAAACACTGATCACAAACTAGGGAAAAAGAGTTACCATGGATGAATTGTATCATTACAAGGTACCCAAAAACCTGTAAAACCATAGTGAAAGTGAAGAAGAGAACATATACTGCAAGGCATCTCAAGAAGCATGACTCAAAATATCAACACAAACCTATAGTAGGTGCACTTGATGGAATGAAGTCCATCGAATAAAAGATGCACTCAATCAATTGAATCCAAAATAAAAAGTGGTGCACCAAGGTCTAGCATGAAGCAGTATGTGCACACACCCACCCCCATAATGTTAAAGTGGGTGTAATGACAAAAAACATATTTGTATGCTAATCCCACTACAAAATAATGAAATATTGACATTGAGCTACAATAGAATAGCTATTCTTTAGAGAGAGAGAGATCAAACTCCATAACAAATCTAAAGGAGACTGTCAACATCAAAGGTACATATACAAATATTTCAATAATATGTTCCTAGTGGTGATATGATAATCAATAACTGAAGAGTAAAGTACTTAATAGGGAACATATAAATATGAAGAAAAAGACTCCATGACTCTTAGTGTGACTACAAATAAAGGTCCCATATAATAACAATGTCAACAAGTGATGAAATAAAATATACAATTCAGTCAATGTGTAGTAGATGACATCTATGAAATAAGAGATGTAGGCTCCAAAAAACACATCTGCCTAACAAAAAGCTCAAATAACCAAGGAACATCAAAAGACAGGTGAAGCAATGTGTGATCGAAGAAGCTGAGTGGTGGAAGAACCTCACCTTCAGAGTCCTCTCAAATAATGTTGTTGGCACTACCAAGAATAATAAAAAAGCCACCCCAAATGAATAGAAATGGTGGATGAAGATGCATGCATATGAGTGGGTGAAAAATCCACAGTATAAGAATGCAAGGTAACATCCAAATAAGTGTCAGGTAGATCATATTTGACCAATGTAGTCTCATGTTTCTTAGGCCTTAGTGAAGGTGTAGAAGAGCCCATATGTAGCTCAAAATCTTCATGAAGAGTGGAGTGAACAAAATATGGAGCTCTATCAACATATCCCAATAAAGATGAAGTACCTGCATCATAACTAATGCCATGTCGATTAATTCACATAACAAACTGAATATGATGAGCAATGCCCTATAGACACTTCCCCATGCCCATAATTCTGGTAGTGTGATCCATGGAATGAAACATGCATGATCCAAACCCATTGGTATGATGTTCAAAATAAGCAGGCATATATGCAGGTGGAACTAGAGTGGGATGTGCAAAGTGTGAAATAATAGTAGGCATAAGAATATCATCTATAATAATAAGAACAACATGAACAATTGACTGCTTTGAATATGGTAGATCACATTGTAAAAATACATCAAGTGGATGCATACCATATTTAATAACACGTGATGGGGTATTAGACTGATGCTATATGCCAATGAGTTTTTTTTACAGAGAACATATGAGGGCATCCTTTCCATGAATCAGGGAGCGTAGAAGAGAATTCCTCATCATGAGTTTCATGTTTTCTTCTTGAAGTGTTAGGAAAGAGTCCATGGGATCAATGTGTTGCTTAGGCCTTGGTAGGGTACTATCAATAGTCATACCAAAATAAAAAATAGGAGCAACAACCATTGTATCATAATGTGCATCAGTAGGTGGAGGAGGTGAAGGTACTTCATCCAAGTGACTATCAATAATCAAATATACATCATGAGTAGTAAGAAGAGGTGGTATAAGTGTCTCATCCTCAAAAATTATGTCCTCACTAACAGTGGAAAGTGAAAAAAATAATAGGAGACGGAGGTGCTAAAGAGTCCTCATGCAAATCACTATTAAGAATTACACTCTCACAAATGGGAGAAGACAGTGGACAAACAATGTCACCAACATAAGAATCCTCACTCTGAGAGGAATGAGAAGAAAGAGGAACAATGAGAGGTGAAGAGACCTCATCGAACAATATTGAAATAATGTCTCAAGCTCCTTTAGGTGACGTGGCATGTTCAATATGAGTTTGTAAATTGTCAGAAACATAAAGGCAAATAAACAAATGTACCTCCTTTTGCAAGGATGCAAGCCATAAAATATCATCCTCATCTGTAAATATGGGAAATTCACAAATAAAAACTCTCCAAAATACCTTAAGTTACAAGTGCATATGCATTTTGGTTTTCTAGGTGGTGTAGTTTGAAGCACTAAGGGTTTCAATCATATGAGAATCCATACCCGAAGATGGAAAAAACCAATAATTGTGAAAAATGGCCAAAGAGGGACATCAATTACCACCAAAAATGCATCCACAAGTACAACAAATGGCACAAAAGAGGATAAAACACACTAAAAGAGGATGTTGAACTTTGTCAAAAATGCATCCATGTACAAATTGCACAAAATAAGTGTAGTGTTTTTGTGAGGGGGGCTGACCTCTTTCCAGACCAAACCTCACCCTTCGTCTTCAATAAATAATAATATAAAAGGTGTCAAAAAATAATAAAAATGCCCCTGAATGTTGCCACTAAAAATAAATGAAGTGGTTGAAATTATGTGCTCCCTTTAATAATTGCTCGTCCCCTTTCAATGGCTCAAAAATAAATGGAGGTAAAAAAGAATCCCCCTCTTACAAAGTATCTTCCCCAAGGTTAAAAAATACCACCTTTAAATATAATTTATACCAAATTAAAATTTTTGGTGAAAGTGGGGTCGGTCGAACCAAGGATCTCCCCAACTTTGAATGCATCAAAATTTTGACAGTCGACTTGGCTATCAAGTGATTCAACCATATAAATAACAAATATGCTTATTATTTTTAAACTTGAATTTTGAATTGAATAAAGTAAAGGCTCACCCGATGATGGTGAGGGATGCTAGGTAGTGGCAGGAGATAGCTTGTAGGAGAATGTTGACTTTTAAAATCATAGACCACCTATGAAGGAGATTTTATTGCAGTGAAGAAATTAAACAAAGTGTTTTACCGAATGTATAGTTCGCTGGATGAAATAGAGGTGAGAGAATCTCCATGGTGTAGGCAGATGGCACAACATTTGGTTGAGAGGAGACCGAGTTTGATTTTTAAAAAATCCAATCCATAAAGTTGAAAAGTTTGAGTTTTTATCGATCTATGTGGGGGACTGATAACGAAGTAACCAAAGGTCATGTAGATTGAATGGTAGGCCTGGGTTGAGCTACAACTGTCCTGATAGCAGGTGGAGCAAAGAATTTTTAACACTTCAACAAATGATCCACCTTGAATAAACACACTCATTATAATATCACCAGAAGCCTCCATTATATCTCCCAATGAAAAGTCTTCAAATGAGCATATACCAGAACTCCCATAATTGCTTTGGGTCTTAAAATTTGATGAAATCAATATGCATTTGGGTAATTAAAATATGATGAAATCAATGTTAACCACATCAAAACTAGATGATTCCAGGCTGTGTGAGGATGACAATAGTGTAATGCTCAAAATTTACATTTCAGGCACACATAAAATCACACTTTTTTTAAACACCTCACTCAAACACACTACCACTAACAAATATAAAAAAAACAATAATCACATATGGTTATAAAATGTATGACAACAGATAAATAATACTTACTGCAAATGAGTTTGAATTTCAAAAACACTTCTTAGTCACAACACATTAGAGCTATACATCAACCTCTTACAACAAAGAAAACACACTAAAGAATGAGACACATATCTAAATAGATTGAATAACTACAAGCCAACAATGAATGCCTACAATTTAAATTCCATAATAAGAATGATTATTTAAACTTGATAAAATTGGATTACGCTCCTCACGAGCCCAAATGTTACACAAATAAACTATGATCACACACACACACACACACACACACACACACACACACACACACACACACACACACAACACACAAATCAACATAGAATGAGATCATGACAAAGGAAATAACGAAAGGTTAATTAAGTGAAGAGTGTAATACCTGAAAACCATGAAAACACATATGCACCATGGGTTCACTAAACAACTTTGGATAAAATATCTTGGAAATATTATAAATTAGACTAAAGTTGTAAATCAATTACTTAAGTTAAATAAAACTCATATGAATCATAAAATAAATATAATGTAATAACAATGTGAAATGAAATGACTATTCTAAACTAGAATTAACAACATAAATTTGATTTTTTCAAGAAACTACTAACAAATAGGGTACAAAAAAGACTCATCAAAAATATCAAACAGAGTTGAAAGATAAATATGAAATGTTAAACATGAATATGAAACTCAAGGTAATAGATTATAATTTTTAGATTTAGAAAATGTTAAGTTGGATGATTAATGCAACATCCTTTTTAGAGTGACGTTGCAGACTAAAATCATGAACAATAATTTTTTTGAATAAATTTGACTTAGAAAGGGGTCACTAAAAATAGAAAACGAACATAAAAATTGAAGCTAAAGGCTCTTCTATAAATTTAAACATAAAATAAATCACTAAAAAGCTCTGATTTTTTTAAGACTCTTCTAACTATTTTTGGAAACTCAATTTTGAATTGACTTTGTAAGCTGAAAAAAGAACTCAAATGCAGAATATTGCCAAATGTCCCCAGAACTATATCCACCAAAGATTATCATAACAGGGTATAAAATTTACAGTTATAAAAATTGATTCATAAATAGTAATTCTAGAGCTTTCAAATTGATGTTTCATGAAAACTTAAATCTGGGTATTAATTTAGAACCTACATTTAAACTGATTCGATTGATGTTAAAATAGAAGAATTTATGATGAAAAATTGCACGAAATCTTATAGGAGTGCATACAATTACCCAACCATCCACCAAGCAATTTCAAGGGATGATATATCTATCTGTGCACTTCATAAAATGGAAATTAAATCTTAAATACATTTACATCCCATCAAAAAGACTTCAACGTATACCTAATGACCTACCATGGACACCTACTCAAAAGTGTTTCTATAAATCTTAAGCTAAGAAAGTCACAATATTCATATTAAGGCACCCAGAATAACCTGAGTTAAAATTTATTAACTTTACTCATTAATATCACTGTGTTAGTCAAACTCAATATTAATTGTTTAGATATTTTACACATTAAAATTAATCCAATATTTTGTAATATAAAAGTGAACTAAGATCACTTAAATTCCAAGTCTATGACTATTAATGTTTTCTTGCCATGTAATATTCTTAATGTTATTTTACTATTCAATTAATGTGTTCTTAACACTAATGCTATCATCTAACTATGAATATTAGATATTACAATATTTATTTATCCAAATGAATACTTCTTTCCTCTTCAATGATATTTAATTTACCTACTCATTGAGGTTATCAACTCATAGATACAACACTTTCCAAATCACTACTAGATGTAACTATATTAGTCAAGCACTAGTTTACAATTATTGTCAATACATTAAATTTTATAGATAAATCATTAACAATTTAGATTAAAAAATATTGTTATATATTGATATCTTAAACAATACAACAATCATTATAGACATCAAGTACATAAACTCCAACATGAATCTTTCAAAGGTAAGTCAACTTAGGTTAATGACAGTCTCTAAGAACATAACTTTACAGATGTCTCATTTGAATAACAAATGTATAGCCATTATCTACTCAAAACTAAAATTGAACAACATACTAGATGCTACTGATTTTAGTATAAAAAATATTATTTCTCTATACTTTATCTGCCACTAGTAACTTACCAACCTGCACTATAAATATAGTCAAATAGAAGGGGTCAACTTACATTGAGCAAGAGATCTCTACTACCTAAATAATTCATTTTTTCAAATTAATAAACAAATTAAATAAAGATTTAAACAATAAGACATAACATATAGATAACTTATATGTGATAATTCGAATAACAACCCAACCATTAGAGTAAATATTACACTTCAACATCAAATGACACCAAGCTTATTGGTAATCAAGGTCACACCAATAATTATAAAAAATATAATCTCATTATATAAGCAACAACAACATACCCTTACAGATTGTAAAACAATCAAGTTTCATCAAAGCGAACAATACAAACAATCCCATCCTCACCACATCATTTGATTTATACACACCCATTTAGATGTCATATCTATGACAGAGTAAACCCCTAAGAGGAAATATAATTTTCAAAATTGATTTTCACTTCACAATTGTTGGAAATAAAACCATATAGAAAATGGTCCAAGTAAAGGCACAAAGACCTTGCAAAGCACGTCAAAGAGTATATCAAATCTCCCTAGCTCATATCAAAACTAGTCAAAGTTATAAGGATAATTTTCCATCCTTATACCACAACGACATCAAGCTTATCTAACATAATTTATTATGATGAACGAAGGTTTAAATTCGATCAAGATAGCCCTCACTAGGGTTTATTCATATTAATATTGCACAAGTAAACAATATAAACAATAATCTACTATCCAATTTTTCAATTAAGTGTGCGTGTGTATTTATTTCTATTCCCCTGAAACTCATGGTTATAATTTATATCATAACGCTTTAATTTGATATCCAATATAACATGTATAAATCTACTCATCTATATAATAATATGTTCATTCTTAAATAATTCTCAAATGATGTAGATATACTCAAATATACAATATATTCTAAAATATACATATATTTACATATATAAAAATATATATTTTCAGTACCTAGAATTATAACTATATCACCTTTTTTTTTGCCGGTTATATATAATAATTTTTTATTAATTATTATTATTATTATTATTATTATTATTATTATTATTATTATTATTATTATTATTATTATTATTATCATCATCATCATCGTTTATAAAATTATATAATATAAAATAACATCCCATTTATATATATTAACCTATATATGTATCCAAAATATAAAATATTTCTCATAAAAATATTTATTGATTGATTTATTTAAAAAGTAACAAAAATATTTTATTCTTTATTTATTTCTTTTTCATTTATTAAATTTTTATGAAACTTTTTTATTAAGTATTTATTTTGATATACATAAAAATACATACATGCACGCACGTGCGCGCACACACACACACACACACATTAAAAAAAAAACCCTGAAGGTTTGTAGGGTGATGATCGACGGTCGGGCTTAAGGACCTAGCTGTAGCCATGGCCATCGACTAGGCCTGCTAGGAAAGGTCGGGGGGAGGGGGGAGAGCAGGGAATAGGGGGTGAGAGATGGGTCAACTAGTTATCCCCCTCACCTCCCTATTATGGGAGGGGGCTAGGATGGATCAGTTGTTACCCCTCAATATCAATACAATTTATTTTTTTATATAATTTTCTTAATAAAATTTCAAAAAAAATAAAAACCACATCATATAAATTTTATTTCTTTTATTTATTTATTTTTAAATGTGAAATAAATAAATATAAATATAATTAGTTTGTATATATATTTATTATTATTAATTTTATACATACATACAAACATACATACATATTTGTAAAAACAAACAAGAACTCATTTTATTCATTTTGGGAGGGCAAATGAGATAAATCAGAAGAGCTCTAGGGTTTAGATATTTATTTTTGAAAATAACTCATTCCAAAATATATTTCTTATTTCTATTTGTTCATTTGTTTATAAAAATAATATGAATTTAGAGAAGAGAAGAGAGAAGCTCCATTCTTTTTTCTCTTTCCTCTTCCATCTTCTTCCTTTCTTTTTCTTTCTCCCTCTACCCAGGATTCTCCCTTGGCCATTCTTTCAAATGGATCCTCTCCCTTTTTTTGTTGACTTTTAAATGAAATAAATGATTGTATTTTTTTCCTAGGGTTTCACTCTTTTCTTTTTCTTTTTTAATTTTTTTTAAATCCATCAATACATTAATTGGTTAGTCATTATTTTTGGTCTTGATTGATTAAATTAATTAATATATTGAGAACATCAAGTAGCTGAATGTATTCAATTTATTATAAATGTAATAATGATATTTTAATTTTTATTAATATCTTAATACATATATTAATATGTACATTTATAAAAATAAAATAAAATTTGAGATCGATTATATTTATTTTAAATTATGAATAATAAACACATTTATTTATTAAATTCACTTATCTATAAAATATTATTTTAATGTACATATATTTATATAACTATGTTTTTATATGAAATCATATTTACACCCATTATTAAATATTACCTAGGGTCGGTCGCAAATCTAATATTGTTATTATTCCCTTTTTGTAAACTAGATATGGTTGTCGAAACACCAAGGAAGGTACAAGTCAATTTACCATAATTGACTTGACATAACACGGCCACACGATGAGTTCAAACAAGCTATTAGAATAAATGCAAATCATGTCCTAATAAGATAAACTTGTCAAAATTAACACAACGATATGGAAACCCCTAGAAGGCCTAAGCAACACAAGAAGGGACAATACAATTAGTTTTCAATGCTAAACACATATAGTCTAAGGTGGTCTTACAAGAGTCATAATGAATTTGATTCTAAGCCAACACAACAAAGTAACGAAAACAAGACTAACCACTACCCATAAAACATCTCACTCACACATCGAGCACAATGACACACTCGACACATTGATCATCTACATAATGACACTTCATCGAGAAAACACTGAAGAACTTTATAAGGGTATTACAAGTAGGCTGATGACACAATGTGTGGGTGGATTTGGTACAGTGAATAATAGTAATAAAATTACGTGTTATGAATCATCGATGTCGAGCCGTTGGGAAGAATTTTTAGCCAATAACCTAGGCGTGTGAAGCAAAAAAAATGACATAGAGAGAGGACACAAGTATAATAGACTAAATCTGATGCTAATAAAAAATAACAAGAACAAACCCAGGTCAATAATAATACAACCTTGCCAAAAAAAAGATTTTGACAATACCAAAATCCACAAAATAAAAACCAAATATGTGGTACGACTTGTGTTGAAAAACAATTCTATAGTAGAAGACCCATACAACCTTCCTTAGAACATCAAAACATTGAAAATTGTCCATGTTGAGTAATAGCTTCAAGGGATGGCTCTGATACCATGATGGAATACAATGTGCATTCATGCAGCCGTAGGATCACTCCTGCACACCATTAACACAAAAAACTATCTCAAATATTATGCATACAAACAAATATTATGCACAAGCCAATCTCTACATTATTGACTCATGAATAATATAATTTAGATCTCTCTCTTGGGCACTGGTCAAGGAGAAGCACAAGGAGTGCCTAATAAATAGGCAATGAAGGTTTTTTACATCTAACAAATAATTTGTTACACAAACTAATAATAGGTGAAATGAAATATTTGCAAAAACTAATTTTAGTTGTATAAATATTTATCATAATTAACCAACTAATAAAATCCCTAATAAGCTTAACTCAGTGAGTGGGTGGAAATAAGGATAAAACAAAACTAGTTTGGAATAATACAAATTGATAGCCAGTGTGAACACAACCACTCCAACACCTCATTCCATTTTCTAGAAGACATTGTTTTCTGAAAATAAACATATTTGTGTGCATATGTGTGATTTCTTTATTTTAGCATAATAATGATTTTGGTTTTCTCACATGTACATGGGTATCTTCTTGGGTAATTTTTTTGTTGTAACCCATATGAGTATTTTAGTATGTCTCATCTTTTGATGGAATTATTTGGTATGCTCTTATGTATTTTTAATAATTTCCTTGATAATATGACCATCTTGTGTTGTGAATGACATCTAGTATCCCCAATATCGGCCAGGATTTAAAATTAGCCAATGTAGCCATTTTTGCTAATATTAAAATTTAGAACATTATATCTGAGCCATCTTTGGTGGTATCAAAACTCAGAACATTGTCTCTATTATGTTTTTTTATGTTATCAAAATTACCACAATATTTCAATGTTTTGATTAGTGGATTATTACCACTCGTACAAATAACATTAGGTTTTCACCATGTGTTCACTTTCATTCTACACAACATCATATGAGTGTGGATCAATCTTGTGAAACTCACCACTATTATAGAGCATCACTTGATTTAGTACTTTTCCATCATCTTGTGAGAGATATCTTTGATATCATCATCTTCCACCCATTTAAACATTTAAGGGAGCTAGGTATCCAATGTTTCCTTGAGTCATTACTACCCAAATTCTTGAAATCATTGTTTATTTTAAGTGAGCCTCGCACAGAGCACCAATTCCTAGTTTGACTTGGCAGCTATAGTAGCTTGACACCCATGCATTCCAAAATGATGGATTGGCATCCATATGGAAACTCAACATCACACTGTATTTTTTTGATATTTGTATATAGGTACCTTATCATGCCTTGTTGTGTGGACCTATTTTATGAGGATTCTAAGACCTATTTTTTTATTTTAGACCTCCTTTAGTTATACTCAAGGAGGGATAATGGTGTAAATAGTTATTTTTCACCTTTAGTTAACTCAAGTAGTTAGTTTCTCTACTAATACTAGTTAGTGTGTGCTCATGTCCAAGGATGAATTTAATGCATATTTACATCACATGTTCTACCATCATGCAATGACACCTTTACTGTGGCCAATAGAATTGAGATGTGCGAAGATGTGACTTTGATATATATACTTTTTTCCTCCTCTATATTTTATAATGGTTTTACACATTGGTAATATATACACACACATGTTTAATATCTGGGTGAACTTGTTTCTCAATTTAGTTCTCCTCTTTTTGCCTCTCATACATGAGCTATGCTTCAGTTCTTCTTTGATCCTGGTTAGACCAAATCTTAATAGGGAATATAGAGATGACATGCATACCTTTGGTATTTTTGAATTATATCTTACTCCCCAATACTATGGTAGACCCTTTCAATAATTTGTGCCTAGTGATACACCATCTTACGATGATAAAGGTAAAAATCCTATAGTGGACACTTTCTTCAATAATAATAAGATAAAAAAACTACTTGGCTTAGTTTAAATTGCATTAGAAGAATATGGATTTGGATTGAAATTCATACAAAAATGGGATATAAAGGTAAAAGATTAAGTAAAAATAAGTTAGGCACTAAAAATCATATCATTCCTTCTAGTCATCAATTTAAAATAAGGATTAGATATATTAAGTGTTCTCGAGTAAAAGATTTTCCCTTTCAAATGAATCATGGGTATTTTTATGCTTGTAATCATGAGATTACTATCAAGAACAAATCCTTACATATTCACTTTTTCAAATCTATTCCAAATAATATACAAGAAATAAATATTTTCATAGCTTGATGGCTTGTACATATTGAATTGATTGATGATGTGGATTCACCTAAGATTGTGCCTCTCTATGCCTTATTTAACAAAAAATCCCTTCAATAATATTTGGGATCATATGTGGACTTACCTTCTTACCATTAGAAGAATAGATTTCCTTTCAATTTGAGAAATCACACATATTTTATGGAGTGTGAGTCCTCACTTATAAATGAAAACATTCCATTAGATGGTCTTGATTCTTTATCAACTGATCCAAATGTTGAGGATTAATCTACGTTATTAAATGAAGAAACAAATAATTTAATTACGATACTAAGGAAGATCCTAATATTGTGTTGTTGGGCACATTAATTAATCCTAAATAAAAACACTACAACACATGAAAATATTTTATGATTATCTCAATCCATTTATTTGGTCTTATATAGATATGCTTGGTATCAATCCATCTATCATGGTTCATCACTTAGTTGTCCATCTTGATACTTAACCAATTAATAAAAATATTTGAAATATTCATCCTAACTTTAATTTATTGGTTAAAGACAAAATCTAAATTTCTTAGATTTTGGTTACAAAAAACCTATTGGTTATTTAGTTTAGATTTCTAACACTGCCCTAATTGATAAACCAAATGGGGGCATTAGGATTTGCATAGACTTTAGAGACTTAAACAAAGCATGACCCAAGGATGATTTCAAATTACCTAATATTGATATGATTGTTTCTTTGATGATTAGATATGAGATGCTTTACTTTATAGATAGGTTTTTAGGTTATAATCAAATCAAGATAAATCCTAATGATTAACATAAAACTATGTTCACTACTCTTTGGGGTACATTTTGTAATGTTTTCACATCTTTTTGTCTTAAAAACGTTAGTGCCACTTCATAAAAGGCAATGACACATATATTACACAATTATATGCATCCTATTTTAGATGATTGCTTTAATTATATATTTTGGAAAATATAATAAGTGTTAAAATCATCCTAGATATTTGAGAAAAATATTTGAATTATTAGGAAATTAAAATGTAAATTTAAATCCTAATAAATGTGTCTTTGGTATGACAACGAGGAAGCTATTGGGTTTTATCATTAATAAATTTGGCCTTCCTTCTTATATTAGTAAGGATAATGGTTCACCTTTAAAAAATAAGATGATACAAAAGTTTTGTGTTAAATATAAATTTGAGCATACATTTTCAAATCCTTATTATCCTCAAGGGAATGTCAAAGTCGAGGCTAAAAATAATACAATTGTAAATATTTTGAGTGAAAATAGTTGTTAAACATAATGAAGATTGGAATAATCAAATTCATTATGCTTTATGGGTATACTGAATAAGTGTCAAGAAAGCTACAAGGGCTATCCCTTAGTCTCTTGTGTTTGGGCTAGAAGTAGTTTTGCCTTTGTAACATGAGAATCCTTCTCTTCATATGTTTTTTAAATTAATTATGGATGACAATGAATATGAATAAAAAATAAATGTTAATTATAAATGTTGGATGAAGTGTGTATTCATAATATTGAACACTTTAGTTTTATCAAATTTGACTTAAGAAGCCTTATAAAAAATATTCGATGAAGAGAATTCAATGTGTGCAATTTGGTAATAAAATAAAATCAAAATAATAAAAATATGTATAAATTAAATAGAGGTAATTTCAAACTTAATTGGCTAGGTCACTTCATTTTTATATAAAAACTTGGTTCAGGGGCCTATCACCTACCTATATCAGAGGGTAAGCCTTTAAATAATCCAATAAATATCATGCACTTATGTTGATTTTAAGCTTGATTTATTTTATTTTTCTATTTATTTATGGGTATTTTAATTTTTATTGGTCATTTTCCTTTGTTTTCATGATCCTCAAGGTTTCTTTTATGTTTTCTTGGGTCGTTAGTTTTGCACACTTGCACATATTTTTTACTTGTCTTATTCTTAGTTGTCTTGTCTAGTCATGCTGACACATGTAGTAGATTATTATCTTCATGGAGATTCATATATCATATATTACCTCCATTGGGGGAAGATCATTAGTGCACTTGTATCTATCACTGATACATAGGCATATTAATATAACTATGCTTTATTTTTTATTCATTAACATTGGGTACATGATGCGATTAAGTAGCTATAGATTATGCATTACTTATGTCAGGGAGGATTTTTTCCATATATATTTTTATATATTTTCACACTAATATGTTTTATTTTTTATACATTTCCATTGGGTGCATGATGTGACCATGTATCTATAGATTATGTATTATATATATCAGTGAGTAATTTTTCCATATGTAGTTTAGTATATCTTATTCACATTGGAGATTTACTATATGTTTATGCTATAATAAATTTGAATAAATAAATTTATCAGTAACAAATTATAGAAATAAAATGAAATAAAATATAAAGATAAAGGTACACTATGAATAGTAAATAATTATTAAAAACATGTATTTAACTTGAAACTAAATGATTTTTTAAGTTTCAAACAGTGCACTAATCTAGAACACATCATATTGTACTCTGAATCATATTGACATTGAAAGTAGAATTTTATGAGTTATAAGGACAAGAGTGCACTATGTGGCTAAAGTAGCAATGTGGATCTTTCTGTTGACATGGAGTTGTCCCTGTTGATTGTATAATTGAATTTCCACTTGGATCGCATGCGACCACCTACAAGGGTTTTCATATCTCGCATGAAGGTTAAATAGATGTATAAAAGTGATGCCCTAGTTATGCACAACCACACAAAAAATAGATCAAATGTAAAAGAGTGAAAAAATACATAAATAGGATATGGTCAAGCTATCATTAGAAAACCCCTTGTTGACTAAGTGTTGCCTACATAGTCCAAGTGGACCTCAAAATGATGTAGTTCTCCCTTTTGATAAACGTAAAAAATCCACGATGAATGAAACTATAATATTTATTAGAATGTTTGATAATAGATACCCTTGACCTGCAATAAAACACTATTAAGTTTGGACTATAATTGTAAGAAAGCAACAAAAATAAAATTGAAAACAACAATGCTCTTTTACTCAAAATATAATGATTTTGAAATTAGATTACCATATGATTTCTAGGTAATAAATTAAGTGATTTTATAAAATAATCTTCTAATTGTTTTCATGAGTGTATCTTATGAAAAATATGGGATGTTATTTATTAAATGTGATTATTGGAGGTAAGGGGACAAGAGTGCACTAGGGGACAACATTGTATTGTGGTCATGTCCACTTAATGTTGTCTTATACCAGAACATGATAAAATTATGAAACTTTCTATAGATGATCTATGAGTAGAATATGGATGTTTACATGCTATTTTTTAATGTTTGTAAGACAATGAAGGCTCCTTTAATTAATTCAACTAAGGAAGTGAGAAAAATACTAAGGTAAGGATGTCAATAATAAGCATTAACAAGCATTTATTCCTACAAAAACACACAAAAGATATTAAATAAAAAATGAGAAAATGGGGAAGTGGGATATATTTGAGCTATCCTCAGAATACTCCTTATTGATTGAGTGATGCCTACATAGTCCAAGTGGACCTCAAGCCAATGTAGTTCTACATTTTAGAGAAATTAATAAATCTATGATGAATGTAACTATAATTTTGATTAGAATGCTTGATGATAGATACCTTTGACCTAAAATAAAGCACTATTAATCTTGAATTATAACTATAAAAAAGAAACATAATTGAGATTGAACAGAAAAATGCTCTTTTACTCAAAATAAAATGCTTTTAACATAAAATTACCAAATGATTGATAGGTAATGAATTGAATGAATTGAATGGATTTGATGTGATTTTATAAAATATTTTTTTTATTATTGTCATGAGCTGACCTTATAAAAAGTATGGGATATATGTTATTAATCATCTTAATTTTAAAAAGTGTTTATTAGAGGTAAAGGGACAAGAGCGCACTAGGGGTCAATGCCACACTATAGTCCTATCCACCTAATGTTTTCTTGTCCCAAAATGTGAGAAAATTATGAAACTTTCTATGGATGATCTATGGGTAGAATAGATATGTTTTCATGTTATTTTTTTAGTATGTTTAAGACAATGATGACTCCTTTAATGATTTTGGATAATAAAGTGGAAAAAATACCAAGTTTAGGATGTCAATATTAAACATTATTCTAGTGATACAATAAAATGAAGTTACTAGAGTAAAGGAGAAAGCGATATAACCTGAGTGTGGAAACACACTTTATCTTAAGAGGAGTTTGGGTTGACAACTAACCCAAGTGGACCTAAGATGCCTTCAAACTTATTTCCTTCCTATCTATGGAGAATATTTTTTTTGAAATTGGTAATAAGATGAGTGGTAGGCCATTGGTTGTCACTAAAACATAACCATACCAACTCATGGGATTTGAACATATGATAAAATTTAGAGTGATAAAGTCTTGATGAGTGAATATTTTGATTTAAATAAAGATATGTTTTCACTTGTGAAGAGCATTCTGAGAAAAATTAGGGGTGCTACATGTTGAGTTTCACTAAAATCTTAGGGGAGGATAACAAAAAGATGAGGGAACTAGTACATGGTTTGCTAAAATTAAAACTAAAGCATGGAACATCACTAGGATCAAACTTGGATTACTTGATAAAAATAAGAGGTTGGAGCCAATACATGACTCTCTAAAGTGAAACAAAGATGTGGAGCATCATTAAGCTCAAAGGTGGTCCACTTGAAAAATATGAATTACACCATTGAAAATGGATCTAGATTTAAATTATAACTTATTTAAAACTAACTTAGTACAAAAAAAAAGAAATAAGAGGAGTACATGAACCAACATCATACCCCTTGCATTATAATTTGAATTTTGTAAATGTTTGAAATATTTGTACATGTAAACTTGTGCTTAAGTATTTTTAAGAGTGAGGTGCATATGTAAACCATATGCCCCCATAATATTGATAATTTGCATAGTGTATATTGTTAATAATCTGAAATAAGTTGCTTGTGAGAGTTTAAATTCAAAAACAACCCAATATGATTCCCCCCTTTTGAGATGAGGGATGTAGATTGCAAATTACTTATTTTAAAATAAAAAGTGAGAGCATTTGTGAAATAGATAATCATGTAATAATACTTTATATATTAGAATATGAGAAATATAAATTTGAAACATATGAAGAGTTTGTATATTGCATTGCATCATGTATTTGAATCTAGCATTGAAGTAGTGGATGAAGCATGTAAAGAACATGAAATTATTGAATGTGTATTATAAACATAGAGTTTGTAGATAAATTATGTAAATAATTTATAATGATTGAAAGTGCATTGCATCATGAAATTAAGTAAATAATTGAATTATATATGAATCATTGAAAGTAAGTAGTATGTGGAGGATATTTTTTTATGAACCATAGTATGTGTTTGAAGTATATATTAAGCAAGAAATTTCAAGCATGGTGTGTAATATGAAAGTAAAGGAAACTAACATATGTCACATGTAAAGTATGAATGAATAACAAGACATGTATAATATACAACTCAATATGGAAAAGAGGTTTGTGGATAAATACAAGTTGTGAAAGTGTTCGTATATAACAATAAGATGTCCCTAAGTTAGCAAGGTTATTAGGTAGAAGGTTGGCCTAATAACAAACCTATGTAAAATTATGTCATGTATCACACTCACATACCTTGTGAAAACACATTGTGTATTGAAAAGTGAACAAAAATGTGTTATCTACTTAACATAAAATAGATGACATATGTATAAATAGTAAACTAGAAACATGAGTAAATGCTTAGAAATCTTGAGTTGTGAGCATTGAAAATATTTTGATGTTTATCTATTCTTGAAATAGATACTTGCAGTTTGTAGTATTTCCATATTTGAAATGTAAATTTGTAAAATTTAAAAATGCAAAATATTTGAAAGCAAGAAGCAAAGATTCAAAACTAGAAATCGTATGAGGATTTTGAACAATATTTAAAGTGTGAAATCATAGTATAGCGAGATGGAAGACTATGAGATGCCCCCAATCTATGTGTAAGGGAAGTATAATAAGATATCATAGATAATAATCATTGTCATGTGTAATTGTGTTTGGTCATGTGTCATGGATTTTAGGAATTATGTGAATGCAACATTGTGAATTATGTTATATTATGGCCTTAGTGTGTTTTGTTATTTTTTTACCTTGTTTTAATGTTCATTAGATTAATCGACTAGATGGATATAGAAATGCATCATATGGATTAAATGCTTAGATATTTATAGTTGCCTTATCTGATTTATCATGTGTATACATATTAGTGTGCTCAATTTGTATTTATGCTAATTTATGGATCCAAACTTGGGTGGGTAATTTATTAGTTATGTCATTAGAGGCTTTTTGTGTGACTATGTTTGTTACTAGGATTGAGATGATCATTATTATTTTGAATATTATTTGGATATTTTAGTGAAATTGGTTGAATATTTAAAACTTGAGGAGGTTGGTTGAAGTTATGAGATTTTTTAAAGAATATGATTCCTTGATTTTCCATCTCATTTAGATTTTCTCTTAGTGCATAAGAATTATTATCATGGTGACTATTAATGCCATGGTAAATACAAAATGGTTGGCCTTTGATTTTTTTAAAGTGATGTGGAGTGTTATAATAATTAGGTTGTAATTTGATAATCCTTTTGTCCAATAGTTTAGGTAAAATATCATGTGGACATTTATTTTAAGAAAATATTGGTGTTTTTCTTTTCTTGTAGGGAGAGAATGAGTTGATTATTCACTTTAGTATTATATTAGTTTCCTTTATGCAAAACTTTGAATTTCTTAGATTTATAATCAACATTATGTACTAAAGTATTAAGGTGTGTTGTGTGATTAGTGCATGTACTGTTATAAGATAAAGGGTTATGTGTTTTATTATAATTAGTTGCATTAACTTTAGGTAATTTATTTTCTTGAAATAATGCAATGTCTTCTTGCATATGATTTGAAAAAATAACAAGACCTAATTCTTTTGTTAGTGTTAAGGCCTTGTAATAAAGAGAAATAAATGATTTGCATGTATTATTAAGTGAATTCTCTTTTAATGGATTAATAATACCTAAATAAAAGATGTATTATACTTATAATCATTTGGGTTGGTAAATGAATTGATGCAAAATAAGTTTAAATCATAAGTTGAAATCAAAAACTTTCTCATTTTTACCTTGGTGCAAATATGGTAACTTTTCAAAAGTAACCTAGGTCCCTTTTTTGGAATATATTGAATTAAAAACGCTTCTTATAGCTCAAGATAAGTAGATAAGAATCTGAAAGGGAGGGATTCAAACCAAAAAAGTACACATCACTCTAGTGTTTTAGGGAATAATTATAATAATAATAAAATAATATTATGCCCACTCATGGACTCACAAAAGGCTCCAAGATGCAAGTAAGGGTCACCACTTCCATAAAATATGTAAAATGTAGTGTTTTAAAATTATGAGGTAAAGGTGAATATAAGATATTAAACATAATAGGATTACCATGGACTATGTTAGATTCCACCCAAGCATGGCATGTTTTGATTTCTAAGGATAAATGGTGTACTTGTGATTTTTAGGTACCTATGCCATGCATTAAATAAATAACCTCTTTAAAATACATATTAATGTTTTTAAGAGGTTCATTTAAATCCTAAATTATGTTGTTACTCTTAGCCATTGGTACATTAGAGCAAATAGGAGAAGGATGCCTAGTAAGAGATTCTTCCTTAGAGATGATTGGTTTTGGAGATTCATTGGCTTTTAACATTGGAGATGTAGCATAATGAATATTATAATCCTTGTATTCACATATTTTACTTTGTAGGGGAGAATTATAAATATAATCACAATATGTATGAATATTTTCAACACTAGGAGAGGATAGTGAATAAGTATCCAGGGAGGAACATGTTCATCATCACTATAGACATAATTGTCATCATACCAATCCTCATCATAAACATTATAGTTGTGAAGTTCACTGGGAATATAAATAGGAATAGTCTTGATTTCCATTTTAGGTTGGAATATGGGAAGAGGATAACTATGACATTTAGGTATAATAGTATGTAATGAAGGAGATATGGTCTCAACACAAATGGGGTATGATTGGACCACATGGGAATAAGGGGAGGGAGGTTGTTTGTAGATAATATCATCCTTAAGAGTAGGTGATGAGCTAAGAGAAGGGAAATAATAAAAAAAGAGGTTTGTGGCTTGGTAATGTATTTTTTATGTTAAAGGGTGAAGAAAAAGTGTGAGTGGAATCCAATTTCTCCTCTAATGAGGAATATATAGAGGAAACCATGAATGTGACCAAAGGATAATGATAAGGGAGATCTTAAGCTTGTCTAATGGATGATCCAAAGAAGAATCTAGATATGAATCTAAGGTAGAGTCTATAAGAGGATCCAAAGATGAATACAAATGAACATCATATTTAATGGGGCATAACTTATGGGAATTGGATTTATAAGAGTGATGGTGATAAATGGAATTAATAAAGACAAAAGAGAAGTTAGGTGTGTAAGAGTAAGGTTGTTTAGGTTGGATAATAGGTGGTAACCTAAGAGATGTAAGTAATTATATTTAGAAGGCATATTAAGTTTTAATATAAATTCTAAGGGTGAAGATGAGAAAATATCATGGGTAGATCCTAAGTGTACATCCAAGGTGGATACTAAAGGATTAATTGAAGAAGAATCTAAAGATAAATCCAAATATCATCTAAGATGTGAGTTAAAGATGAGTCTAGATATGTGTCTAAGGAAGAATCAATAGGTGTGGCTACGGGAGAGTGAAAAGAAGGAATAAAAAAATAGGGTTTAGAGGACACTATAGAATCAAAAGATTCTTCCCCCTTGGTTTAAAATTACAACTAGATAAGTTGAATTCTAATAGTTTATATACATCCATGCTATCAAGGTCAAAATTGTCCATATAATCCCATAAGTTTTTTCTTAATTCTATTTTTCCATTCAACTTGATCATAAGAAAAGGGGATAACATGTTTGAAAAACAATCTATTTTTTCCACTCATAATGAAATTAAATATAAGAAATGCAACAAGAATAATGCTAAAAAGTAACAAGTAGTATATCATTTATAGATAAAATATCATTTATAGATAAAATATTGATTAAGCAAACAATGCAATAAAAATTTGAGGTATAATGGGTAAACTAGGAAAGGGTCTTGAATAATTTGTAGGCTCTCATGTATACTTGCTCATTCATTGATTAGTGTTAGCCTAATATTTCAAAGCACTACCTATAGAGTTAGAAGGATGCCTGAAACCCACTAACCTTGATTTAAAGGTTAAGTTGAGAGAAACTTCCTTGAGTGATACACTCCTCTTAGGTGCACCATAAATCAGACAGATAATAAAGAATTCTTATTAGTGTAAACAAGGGATCCTAGGTATTTTAGAAATACCTTGAAGCATATGAAAACTAAAGTTTGAGTTTAAAATTGTACTATGGCTAGGAGTATTGGAGTAAACCCCCCACACCATAATGTTTATAAATAAAACACTGCATAACCCTTCATCATAGTAACTAAATAGTTTTAAATCTATTGAAACAAAGTTTCTAAAATAAACACAAGCAATGAAAACAAAATAAAAAATAAAATAATTTTTTTGTGTAGGAAAAAATGAATTTATAAAATCAAAATTTTAATTGAAACCCTAGACCATGCAAAAATCAACAAATAATAAGTAATATATTATTAAAAAATAAATAACTACAAATTATAAGATATTTATAAAATATTTTAGAAAAATAAAAAAGGTTATTGCATAAAAATAGTTAATTTACAAAACTCATAAATTAATTTGAAAATAAAATTAATGTTTACTACTTAATCTATTACGTACTAAAAATAGTAATTTGTGATTTCTAAGTAATCTATGCAAAATTACACAAAAAAAAAGAGGTTTTTAATTATATGTGCGTGTGTGTGAGTGATAATTGATAACTTTTAAAATTGATTTTTTAGAACCAGTTATGAATGAAACAAATTGTAGTGATTACAAGCTAATTGTGATGAAACCCTAGAACATGCAAAATGGAAAATATGTAATTATAGGGGGAAAATATTTTTTAATCTAAGATAGGTTTTTACAAAAAAATATTAAATTTACAACACCTAGAAATTAATTTCAAATTAGATTTGTCTACTTTCATTTATGAAAGTATTTACTAAAAAATAGTAAATTACAGTTTCTGTAAAAATTATGCAATAATTTTTTGATAAAAAATAGGTTTTTACTTATTTGTGTATGAACAATAAAAAAATATAATCTATTTTCAAATAATTTTTTTATAACTTAAAAAATATAGAAAAAAATATTGAGTAGCTAGGGTTTTAACAATGTTTGATAATATACGGGTTCACAAACATGTCTTTCTTATAATTAATTTGAACCAATCAATTACTAACAATAAACTATAGAAATGAGTACAATAAAATAAAAAGCTAAATGTATAGTATGAATAATAAATGAATATGAAAAACACATACTTAACTTGAAATTGAATTATTTTTGAAGTGTTAGACTGTCCACCTATCTAGAACAAATAAGAATCATGTCACCACCAAAAACAAAATTTTAAGAGATACAAGAACAATAACACACTATGTAGATAAGATAATAGTCTGGGTTTGTTCATTGACATGGATTTGTCCATGTTGACTATAAAACAAAAATTTCACATAAACCACATGTGACTACTTGCAAATGTTTTTAGATTCCACCCAAAGGTCAAATAGATACATATAAGACCTATAAAGTTGATGACATAGTCCTTCAAAAGCACACATAAAAGATATCAAATTAAACATGGATAAAAATGGGGAAGTGGGATATGGCCGAGTTATCCTCATAAACATTTTTATTGACTAAGTGATGGCTACATAGTCCAAGTGGACCTCGGGCCAATGTAGTTCTCCCTTTTGGAGAAAGTAATAAATATCTGATGAATGCAACTATAAGACTAATTATAATGCTTTAAAATAGATACATTTGACTTGTAATAAAACACTATTAATCTTGGCCTATAACTATAAGAAAGAAACAAAATTTAATTTGAAAATAACAATTCTCTTTTACTCAAGATAGAATGCTTTTGAAATCAGATTGACAAATGATTGCTAGGTAATGAATTGAGTGGCTTTGATGTGATTTTATAGAATAATGTTTTGATTATTTTCATTTTCCAACATTATGAAAAGTGTGTAATATTCATTATAAAACATATCAATTTTAAAAATTGTCCATTGAAAGTAAGGGGATAATAGTGCACTAGGGGACCAGGTCACACTACAGTCATGTCTACCTAATACAGTCTTGTCTAGAATGTCAAAAACTTATAAAACTTAATATGGATGATATATGATAGCAATAGAGATGAATATGAATGAAATAGGTATTTTTCATGCTATTTTCATAATATTTTTAAGACAATGAAGGCTCTTTTAATGATTTTGACCAATGAAGTGGCAAAAAGACTAGGTAAGGTAAAGAAGTCAAAAATAAACATTGTCAGACATTTATTGATTAAATTTATGTGTCTAAATTATAAGTACTTCATTGATCTCAATTTTACATAATGGGGCATATTGGTTATCCCTTATTTGTTGTTACATCATGGCATATCACTTTCCCCTCCCTTTCCATTTCATTTCTTATATTGCTTTTACTTTTACATATTAGTATTAGGTTATAGATGAGCTTTGATTATTACATATTTATATGATTATATAATGTTAATAAATATGATTTGAAAGATTATTATAACATTTAATTTTATTTATGTGATAAATGGTGCATCTAATCCTTTTCTTTTGAGATGAGTGATATACATAAATATCTATCACCTCAAAATGGAAGCACATAGTTGGTTTATTCTATTATTTAGTTACATGTTTTCAAGAGGCTACAAGATGTTAAGTAGTTACAAAAATATGTCAAGGGGTTACAAAGAGGTTTCAAATGTTTGATTCTTCAGTTGAGACACATATTTTGTCACTTGAAAATGTGAGTAAGATCTATATTTTAGAGGGTTTTCCACATGAAAACAATAGATTGGAACCATCATAATTTCATTTTTTTTAGAGATGACAACATGGTTCACATACCATCAGGTGTATTTATTCTTAATATTTATTTTTTAACTTTTCAAATTATTTCATTAGTAACATTATTATTTTTATATTCAACCGTTCATTTATTTTCAACCATTCACATTTGTTTGCGTGCACACTCAAGATGTTGACATAATAAAATTAATAAAATCTTAGTGGGAGTCAATACATTCATGCAAATAGTGAGGAGATTTTTTTAATTTTGCAAGTTGTTGGAGATAGACTATGATGTAAGATAACCTCTCCCCATTATATTTTTATATCACTTTCATAACCAAAACTAACCTTGAGCATAACTTACATTTATCGATTTGACTATAAAAAAATATCCATCATTGTTTAACTTACTTTAGTATATCTGCATGCACACACATTAAATTGTGGCATTATGTAGACATATATAATTGGTACATGCCTTATAATTGAAATGTTATTATAATATTTATGTATATATGGACTATTGGTTAATATTAAGTTCTTATTAGAAAATTTTCATTTGTGTTGGGCCCCATAAAGCCTTCTCTTATCATTATTCATTCTTGAACATTTCTTAACCAGTTATTTATTTACCCTAATATCCTCCTAGATATTCTTATAGCTCATTAGGTTTCTATTTTTAGGTTTTTATTATCTTGATTGTTATTAGAACATCTTAATGATGGTCTAACCATTGTCAAAACATTATAATAATGATTGTACTAGTTATGGGTCCCTTGGGTCTTTCCCCCATGTTCACTTTATTTCATTGTGCTTGATTTTTTTTACACTCCTATGTGGTTGACTTGTGTGATAACAAGGTTATAATTTAGATTTAATAAGTCTATACACACAATCACTAAAATGCAATTATGATTAGACAATATCATCACAATTACAAGGAATATATATATATATATATATATATATATATATATATATATATATATATATATATATATATATATATCACAATTATAACTTTCCTTTTACTATATTGAATAATTATTATTTGTACCAAGAGAAGGGATATTGAAAGTACATAAATAGTTCACTCTAGTTTCATCTTGCATCTCATATCATAGGGATGAGGATTAGGATTATCATATACAAGGATATGATTGTTGAAATTCATGAGTGTTAATTGATAAATTGTCAAAACATATGTGATTGAATGAGGAAATCCCCTAATAAAAACATTTTTAAATATATTCTCAAGGTCTCATAACATGGATTAGGGTTTGAGAAAAATAGAGGACATTTAGGTTATTCTAAGAAATACATGCTGATCTAGTAGAGGTTTTTATCGATCAAACACATTAAAGGGATTCATAGAGTTATATACATGTCATATTAACATAACCACTATTATAAGATGATTACTACTCTTGGGATAAAGTTTATCTATCATAAAATCTAATTTTGTCAGCTTCTATCAGGATAGTTCAATTATAGTCACTTGAGTAGATCACAATCATTTTTTGGGGTTCTATTCTGCATTATTTTTGGACCTTCTTTTTGTCATATTCAACATCTATCAAAACTGAGATGAGTTATAAATTGAGTATGTTTTTATAAAACCACTTTAAATTATTAATCATTCTAGGTACTTTCATTTTATACTCTTTTTAGCATTAGAGGAGTTTTTTAATTTACTAATTTAGTGTATTTATATAATATTTACCCTATAGAATATTTTTATGGATTGGTGTTATTTTAATTAGTGTAACATACCTTGTAAATATTTTCATCTAAATAAAACCACCACACATTTTTGTAATTCTCCTCAAACAAATAGTTTGGAGTTTTATTAATTATTATAGGTCCTATCTTGTTTATAGCCTTTACAAAAACAATTGACATATTAGGCATCCAATTATTATATAGACTATCCCCTTGTGAAATAGATTCCATTTTCTCACTTATGTGTTTGGTTGTAATTTGAATAGAGAAGGTACCTTTGCATCTTTTACTTATATCTTTAAAACAACATTCCATTTCAAATACTTGTATAGGGGATCAACAAAGTCAAACAATGCAACATTTCCATATAAAGGAATGAATATTCCATTTACTAAAAACAAACTAAATCCATGTATGGAGGATGGTGTTATTTGGTACATGTAATTTCATAACTTGAATTCAATGTTGATGTCATGTAATGGTTGAGGGTGCCATGGCTTCTTGATCCATATGTTCCTCTAACTAAGGCATTCATATCACTCTCATCATTGTGAGATCAATTTCCTCTTGATATGACGTATTCCCACCTACGATTGAATCCTTTTATCACTATATCAACTCATTTTTTCTCCTTATTTGAGGACCTTCCACACTTTGATTAAGTGAATCATCATCACTATCAAATAAAATGTCATAGAGATATATATTAGATGAAACATATGAACTTATATAAATTTGAAACCAATTTTTAATGATTTGAATTTACATACTTTAAAATAAGAAAAAATACCATATAAAAGGCATATAAATTCTTTGAAAAATTAAAATATTCACATGTCATTCTATTAAGGACAACATATACAATGCATAAACCCTCAACAAAAAACTTTAATTAAATCTCAAAAAAATATCAAGTATGTCCATTCAAGTTTTAATATATTATATAAAGTTTATAAACTATAACAAAAGTATGATCCATGTCATAATACTGAAGTTACTAAGATACCATGCCATAATGTTTAGAAATTTTAAAAAGAAAACATGTAAAACCTCGACAAAAAATTAATTTAGTTGCATCTCTTTAACAAGTATCAACCATGTCCATTCAAGATTTAAGATACTATATAAGTCTATATACTTTTAAAAAAGTATGATATTTTAGATAATGTTCAAGTCACTAACATAACATTACATAATGCTAAGAAAACAAGTTATTCACAAAATACAGGTAAATTTCTTAAATCCCTTGCAACCCATGTGACCACATTGTTTTGTACATTTTTTTTCCAATAGTTCACTTTCATTATGTATGTTTCCAAAGTTTGTATTTGGGTTTTGAAACTAAAAAAAATGACAAATATTCACTATTATTATTCTATGATGGATGTACATACACTTATGTAACAACATTGAAATATTATGTAAAAAACACGTGCTTTATAATGTAACCTTAGATGAAAAATATGACAACATAGAAAATACATGTGAATGTGTTTATGATACATAAAACATTCACATGTCCCTCTATTGAGATAAAAATTTACAACATATAAAATCCTTAACAAAAATAACAACTATAGTTGTATGTCAAACAATTATAATGTCCATTCAAGGTATAAGATCTTATTGAAGTTTATAAACTATTATAAAATTTTTATCCTTGCCATAATGTTGAAGTCACTAACATATTGGGCCATAATATTAAATTATTTTCCTACTCACAAAATGGAAGTCAATGTCTTAAGTCTCTCACTAAAATCCATGTAAACACATTTATTTCAAAAAAAACATCCAATAGTTTACATGCCTTATGTATGTATCCACATTTTGAATTGGGGTGTTTGAAACTAACACATATGAAAAATATCCTTTCTAATTATGCTTTGAAATATGCACATACCCTAATGTAACAACATTTAAATATTATTTAGAACATGTAGCACCTATAATATAACCTTAGTTTGAAAATGTGGTAACATATAGAAGACACATCAATTGGTTGACAACACATAAAACATTCACATGATATTTAAATTAGGGTAACATATATAACACATAAATATTAACAAAAAAAATATATTTACATATCAAAAACTATCAGTTTTGTCCATTATTGATTTAAGATGTTATAGACATTTATAAAATTTTACAAAATTATGTTCCTTTTTGTTGATATGAATTTTGTGCGCTCCCTCAAATCCTTATGGGTATACACCCTCTCATTTTAGGACCAATGAATAATCACTCCAAGGCATGAGTTGTGAGTATTTAGTTTTACAGATAATGATGTGTTGGAATAATGGTGGATCACAATGGTTTTATTACCTCAATTTTTTCAGATATGATTGAAAGTATAACATATGACCTATAAGCAAAAAATAGTCAACCTAAAATGGATTATACACATGATCTAGGCTAAGGTGGATCAGATAAAAAATTTGAAAAATAAATGTAGGGTAAGGTAGAAAAGAGATTTTGGATGGGCACCACATCATCTTAAAAGCTTGTTGCATGTAAAAAATCTAAATAAAACAAGTTTATTTATATGCATAAGCTTTTTCACATAGTTTTTTGTTTTCTCTACAAGAAAGATATAAATAAAGTTGATATAAATAATAATAAAAAACTACTAGGATATTTGTCTATAAGTATCTAGTATAGATGCTATCATAATTGTAGATGACTATGTGGATGAGCCAAAAATAGATACATTTGGATCTGGATACACAAACACTAATAATGTTGATTGACCCAATGATAATAAATCACTCATTTTAGTAGAATTTAAGTCAATTAAGATGAAATACGTGACCAAAGTTGATGTTAAAGTAACCACTAAGGTTGCAACATTTGATTTGTACATTGTAGTCACATTTGTTATGGACAATGGTGCTCCTGAGGACCTGAATCTAATTGAATTAAACATTGTTATTATTATTGGAGAGGATGGTGCAGATACACATGAAAGAGTTATGGAGGACCCATATATTACTTGAGTTATGAGTTTCTTCTACTTTTTCTACTTTTTTGTATCTTCTCACTCTTTCTTCTTCTTCTTATAATTTATTGTGCATGCTGAGTGATATGCTTCAATAACTTCCATATTAATAATGGGCACTTTAAAAAATGATTTTATTTTTTCTATTAGCCTATTATGTATTCCCAAGGAAAATTGGAATGAATCTTTAATTATCTAGGCTCTTTCAATTTTCTCTTTAACAAAGGTAATCAAGTCAATAACTTGCTCATTACCTACCTAGATAACATTATTGATCCTCTTTTTGAAATTTCTCATCGAATATAACAATTGATATTCAAGCATGCCATGGTCCATGACCTTTCCATCATGCCTGTATTTATAATAAATAACTCATTTAATAAATCAAATATTTTTTGTTCTTGTATATTAAATTGATTTACAACAACTTTCATTTCATTATGCCAGTTTGTTAAATATTTGCTTTCCTATTGAAATATTTTTGAGCCAAACCTATGTCTTGAAGTGAAAGCAAATTAAACTTAGGGAACATATTATTTATAAACATTTTGTAAATGTTTTCCAATTTGGAGTCAATAAGCCCCAAATTCTGGTTGAAATTGATAACTCTCTACCACTTTGGTTATTTTTTAGCTCTATTTTTATGGATCTTAGACAAAATACTATTAAAGGACTAGATTTCATCCAACACTTTATCGCTTATATCTACATGTTCCTCAATTCTAGCATGTAATTGTAGTCTTTTATTTTTCTATTGTAGTTAAAATACTACTTTCTTAATCATACCACATGTAACCTCTACAATCAAGATTGGATCCTCTTTGATCTCGTCATGCTCTCTAAGTTTTGTCTTTCTATTATTTAGTTGGAAGTGTTCCTCTTCCTTTTAAAATTCAATCTTCCTTTTCAAATTTAATTTCTTTGGACCCTACAGACATTTCCTTTTAATTACTCTTTTCACCTTGTTGTTAGTCTCCTCTAATTCCAATGTAACTTTGGGATCCTCGATAAAAACCAAATTATGCCTCTACAACTTCTCAACTTGGATTTTATACCTTTATGGTTGTGTCAAAATTGACTCAATAGAAGAAGAAGAATCAAGGGATGAAGGGGAAGAGGTGGATATGATAGAGTGATGTGGAGGCATAAATATTTAAGGTCCCGATGAAGTGGTATAGTCTTTTGTTTTTTTATTGTAGTCTAAAGACCACTTTATTAATCATACCACATGTAGCCTCTACAATCAAGATTGGATCCTCTTTGACCTCATCATACTCTCTAAGTTTTGTCTTTCTATTATTGGTTAATTGGAAGTGTTCCTCTTCCTTTTCAAATTTAATCTTCCTTTTCAAATTTAATTTATTTGGACCCTCTAGACATTTCCTTTTAATTAATCTTTTCACCTTATTGGTAGTCTCCTCTAATTACAAAGTAACTTTGGTATCTTCAATAAAAACCAAATTCTACCTCTACAACTTCTCAACTTGGATTTTTTGCCTTTATGGTTGTGTCAAAATTGACTCAATGGAAGAATAAAAATCAAGGGATGAAGGGGAAGAGGTGGATATGGTAGAGTGATGTGGAGACATAAATATTTAAGGTCCTAATGAAGTGGGTGAGCTAAAATGCATGGAAAGTGGAGGACTGGGAAATATGGTATTGACCATCTTCTCCCTTGATGACTTAATATGGGAAGGCCTCTTTGCTATATATTTGATCACATTAGGTAATTTATTTATAATTATCACAATAGGGGTTTCAACCAAAGTTTTTGTATGCATAGATATAATAAACTATGAATAAATATGTATTTCCAATGGAGTGGAAAAATTTGACTAAGATACCAAGTCCTCAAATCTTGTAGTTTTGAAAATAGAAGTGAAATATATATATATATATATATATATATATATATATATATATATACATATATATATATACATATATATATACATACACACACACACACACACACACACACACACACACACACACACACACACACACACACACACACACACACACACACACACACACACACACACACACACACACATATATAGAGGAAACTATTGGCATCCTAAGTTGCACCCTAGCTGAGAAGGGGATTGTTTAGTTCCTCTTACTCAAACCTAGTCCAACATGGGAATGATCCTAGGCTGTGGGTCACCTAAAACTAGGTCAAACCTATAAAGAAATCCAAATTCCTTTTGGATATATCACCTAAAGTAAACCTAAGATAACTCTTGCTTGGAAAGGGAGAGAGATTAACAATAATCCATGAAAGCATATAAAAAGGAGGTGATGCACCAAATGTTTTGATCTTTATACTTTCATAAGACACACTATAAGACATATTCAAGACTGCAAAAGATCACTTCACTAACTCTTTTATCATCCCTCACATAAGTATTTCACAAAAAGGCACAGAATCTCTATCAACCTAGCATGGGAGGATAGTTCTCCACTTCTAAAGTAATCAACAAATTATATATTTCACTTAGAATGACTTTTTAGAACTACCAAAATACTTCATGAAGGTGAGAAAATTCAGACAGAGGCAAGGAAAATATATATTCACTTAAGCACATCAATGAATTCATGAGACACACTTCAATTTAGCTTATAAAATGGAGGAATTTAGTCTTTTATTGCATCAAATAGGTGTTACAGTACAAATCTTGGCATAGCCTATGAAAACAGAAGTGAGGGATCATTTTCAAGGCTTAGAAGCCTGCATTTATATCAAAATGGGATGAGAGAGACCAGGATCATGCATAAAATGATGAAGAAAGGAACATAATGACAAATATTTACAATAATTATAGTGTTGATTCTATTATAAAATATCATAATGCCTAAGATTACTTTTAGAAGGCAGCTATAAAAATTGTATCAGTCTCTTTCAATCTATTTTTGGCCTACATTGATGCTCCATATGGTTACAATAATGGGATAAAGTCATTTTTAAGCTAAATTTTGGAGTCAATATAGTTATAATAGCTGGGTCAATCTGTTATGATCTTATTCTAGCATTGATTACTCTTTACTGGTTTATTTGTGATGTGTAAGAATGGAGAGGAGGGTCATAATCATGTTGCTAGTTTTGGCAACGAACCCATCAAAGCTGACAGATCTACCTTCATGGCATCCCATTGAAATATTTACTATAGTTTGACCTTGACCATATTTTATCTCCATTTAAAGTCTTAAGGCTTTAAATTTTGATATCAACCATTGATCTTGATCTAGGATCCTTGATCATGCCATTTGTCAGCTACACATCCCTTCTTAGGATCCTACTATTAGCTCCATCTACTTCCACAATTATAACACGTGGAGGATTTGAATTTGATCTAATCTCCTTGAATTTTTTATCTCACTCTTACTATTGATTTCATTTTCTTAGTGAATGCATGCCGATCAAACACACACCATTGATCACCTTTTTTGCCATGATCATGACACTTAGCACCATTAAATTTAATTTGAGATAATTAAACCTTTGACCCTATACACATAATTTATCTCCTTGGTTTTATTGAATGCATGTCATCGGTCTCCTTTTGCTTGATTGAATGTGCAACATTGATTTGTTAAGTCACTGTGATCATGACACTTATCAGTCACTCACTTGATCTCAATATCCTCTAAATTTTTGAATTTATGCTCATCATTAGATCTTATGTGTATTATCAAATGTGATCCATTAGATATTTGGGGCCCACTAACATCATAATATTTCAATCACCATTAGATCTTTGATATGATCAAATGCCAACTATTGATCTTGTTTCAGGAACGTTTTAACTCTTTGACCTTACGCATGCCATATATATTCTATCCAAGCTCCAAATATCATGACACAAATTAAATATAATTTAACCTTAGGATAATTTTAACTCAAATGGTTACTTTCTATAGTTTTATCTTGATGTCTCTGTACACATCCCAAACTATTGGTTTAACTTTGAAGCTTTATATCTTGAGATAGAAAATACATCAAGATATGAAATTTTTAGAGGATGATCATGACATAAAAGACATCATATTAAGTAAATTTTAAGACCAACCTAACTCACAAGGGAAAATATCATGATATACTAATTTTTAAATGATAAGGGTGATAATTTTGCCTGTGGGGTCAAAATTGTCAACATTCTAGTGAGTCAATTGGGAAGCATGCTTGCTATACTCAAGAACCAAACCATCTGCATGAGTCTTGGACTCATAAATAATGAAAAGTTTGATTCATGGATGTAAACAACCCTTTATTTTTTAAAGATAATATATTCCACCAAAATAATAAGAAAACATAACAAATAAGGAAACTAACTAAACAAAGCAAAAACAAACAAACAAATGTGCTAGGGAAACACTTTGAGGGAAACAAAAATAAAAAAAATTTAACTAACCATGATAGGGCATGGTCCACTTGGATCAAAAATAAAATTCATGAACTCACTCATTCTAAAATATGGTACAAGTTGCAAAGCAAGATTCTTATTAAACATGACCTTTGATCAGGCACTCTTCTCACCTACTAACTCTCTTAGCATCTTCTCAAGTGAGTTATCAATAACAAACCAGTCACCAACAAAGGCAAAGTCATATTCAACTTTGGGATCTTTTTCATACTGATTTTCATCTATAACCTCATCAAGTGATATCTCATCTATGCATTGTCCTTGAGTTACCTCATTCTTCTTATTATCTACTATAAGTTCATTAAGATCTTCAAGGATCTTTGAATCATCAACCCACTCTGTATCATGATCATGAATGAGTGAATCTTGATCAAATTTATCATAAACATGCTCCTTAATGGGAAATATATCCCTATAAATCTCCCTAATCTCTTTTAGAGATTCAAAGTATAAATACCAATCATCCTTTTGTTCCTCATTTTGATGAACCCAAATAGGATCAGTTTGAAAGGTATAGTGATCCTTCTCAATAGGAAATGTCTCAAACTCATTCATGACTTTAGCTTGTACTAATTTATTTTGGGGTTCTTCCCAATCAAGACCATCCTTCTCAAGTAGACTTGAGCTATCTTTTTCAAGATCAGCTACAACCTCATTATCAACATGTTCCTCAAGTGAAGTATCAATGAGAAACACTTCCTCATACACACTTGAGACATCTTCGTCACACCCTTTTAAAAATTGACCCACAAATTCAATATCTTTCTCATACCTCCATAGAATAAGCTCCTCCTAAAAAAGGGAGATGGTGGGAGGGTGATGATATTTATTTTCTTGAGAGGGGGTACGAATCATGGAAGGTTGATCATGATCATATTTTGGGATTTTAAGGGCAATGGAATAATCTAGGGAGTCATGAAGAGGAGGGAAAAAGATACTCTTAGAGACCTCTACATTCAATTCCTTCCATTTGGATATCACCTCATAAAAGTTTGAAACCTCTTTGTCCTCATAGATAGCTTGAGTTTGAGGGATGAGCAAGGAAGAAATGAAACTACAAGAAGGCTTAATCTCTTGAATAGATTCTTGAATAGGCATATGAGTATGCTCTTGACTCCAACTAGGTGGCTCCCTTGGCTCAAATTAAGTATGGTTTTGCACTTCATGAGAGTAAGGAATAGAAGAAGACTAGTAAATAATACAAGAGGTTTATTGAGACAACTATTTCAACTCACTTTTATACCTTTCCCAAACCTCCATCTTCTCCAATACAAGATAACACAACTCATTCCTTTCCTTCAGATTATTGGACACATTTTTCAATAGACCATTCACTTCCTCATACTGAGAGTTTGAACAAACTTTCCTTGTATATGCTATTATTTTGAGCTCTATCTCATCCATTCTTTCTTGGAGATAAGGCTACTCATATGAAACATCATAGACATATGGGAAAGGTGAAATCTAATCTTGAGACTGACATGGTTCACAAGGAAGGTAAGAGTCATACTCTTGGTAATAAGGATCATGGGAAACTTGATAAGGCTCATCATAGCTTTGATAAAAATCTTGGTAAGGATAATTAGGCTCATAAAAAGGTTCATATGGATCATGACAAGACTGGTACAATCCATTATAGGGCTGATAAGGAACTATAGCATAGTTTTCCTCATATAGCCATGAAAATAACATAAAGATATTAAAATGAAAATTGACTTAATTAGAAACTATGCTTAGATTTTTAGAAGAAATTTCTTGAGCTGGGAATTACCAAATGTTTCATGAAGAACATTTCTAAAACTATAACTTCACCAAAACTAGTTCTAATGAGTCCCACTAAGTGTGCAATAAATTATTGTCATCTTAGGTTACACCTTAGCTAAGAAGGGGATTGTTCAGGTCCTCTTACTCAAACCTAATCCAACATGGGAATGAACCCAAGTTGTGGTTAACTTAATATTAGGTTAGAACTCTAGATAAGGATAGATTCCTTTTAAATCTATCACCTAAACTAAACCTAAGTTAACTCTTACTTGAAAAGGGAGAGATATTAACAATAATCCATGAAAACATATTAAAATAAGGTGATGCAACCAATTTTTTGATCCTTATACTTTCATAAGACACACTATAAGACACATTCAAGACTATAAAATATCACTTCACTCACTCTTTGATTAGACCTCACATAAGTATTTCAAAAAAAGGCATGGACTAGCTATCAACCTAGTATGGGAGGGGAGTTGTCCACTTCCAAACTAATCAACAAACTATATATTGAACTTATAATGACATATGAGAACTAGTAAAACACTTTATGAAGGTAATAAAATTCAAATAGGGGAAATGAAAACATATATTCACTTAATCACATAAATGAATTCATGAGACACACTTCAATTCAGCTTGAAAGATGGAGGAATTTATTCTTTTATTACATCAAATAGGTGTTATAGTACAAATCTTGGCATAGTTTGGGAAAGCCAAAGTGAGGGATCATTTTTAAGGCTTAGAAGCTTGTATTTATAATAGAATAGGATGAGAGAGATGGGGATCATACATAAAAAGATGGAGAAGGGATCATAATGACCAATATATCCAATCATTCTAGCATTGATGTCATTAAAAAAGATCACAATGCCTAAGATTAATTTTTGAAGGCAACCATAACAACCATATCAGTCTCTTTTAATCTATTTTTAGCCTGCATTGATGCTCCTTATAGTTACAATGATAGGATCAAGTCATTTTCAAGCTGAATTCTAATGTCAATGTAGTTATAACATTTGGATCAATCTGTTATGATCTTGTTTTAGTTTTGATTTCTCCTTATTGGTTTATTTATGGTGTTTAATAATGGAGAGGAAGGTCATAATCATGTTACTAGTTTTGGAAACAAACCTATCAAAGCCAATGTGTTTGCCTTCATGGCATTCCATTGAAATATTTGGTTTGGTTTGACCTTGACTATATTTTATCTCCATTTAAAGTCTCAAGGCTTTAACTTTTGATATCAACCATTGATATTGATTTGGGATCCTCTATCATGCCATTTTTTTAGCTATGTGTCCCTTCTCAAGATCTTGCTATTAGCTCCATCTAATTTTGTGCTTGCACCACATGGTGTATTTGCATTTTATCTAAGCTCCTTGAATTTTTTACCTCACTCACACTATTGATCTCATCTACTCGATAAATGCATGCCATTGATCTTTATCAATAAGATCAAATGTGCATCATTGATTACCCTATTCACCATGATCGTGACACTTGGAACTATTAAATTTAATCTAAGCTTGTTAACCCTTTCACCTTATACACACCATCGATCTCCTTGGTCTAATTAAATGCATGTTGTTGATCTCTTTTACTTGATAAAATGTGCACCATTAATCCATTAAATCACTATGATCATGACACTTGTTATCCCCTCATTTGATCTCAAGATCCTCTAAATTTTTGACTTGATGCTTGCCATTAGATCTTAAGTGCATGATCAAATGCACTTTGTTAGATATTTGGGACCCACTGACATCATCAGATTACTGCTCATTATTGGATCTTTGATATGATCAAATGTTGACCATTGATCTTGTTCCAGGCACTTTTTGACTCTTTGACATTGTGTGTGACATAGATCTTGTACACAAGATCCTGAGATCATGACACCTATAATATATATGTTTGACCTTAGGATTATTTGAACATAAACAGTTAATTATCATAGCTTTATCATGACGTCTCCACACATGTCCCACACTATTGCTTTAATTTTGAAGCTTTATATCTTGAGATATAAAAAACATCAAGATATGAAATTTGTAGAGGATGATCATGGAAAAAAATACATCATGTTAAGGAAATTTTAAGACCAACCTAATTCACAAGAAAAACTAGCATGACATGCTAATTTTCAAATGATAAGGGTGACAATTTGGCCTGTGGGGTCAAAATTATCAATAGAAACAAGTGAATAAGTTAAGGGTTATGTAATGGAAAAATTTATTCATGTAATAGGATATTTTATAATGGAAAAGGTTACACTTGTTTTAATAATAATATTATATGTGTCTACCATGTTGGTTGAATCAGTAGAAACTTGACTTGTTTCTAGAACACTTATTGAATCGCTAGGAACAATTGAAACATAAACAAAACTGGGAATAGGTACCATAAGACAAGTATATGAAGAAGCCTTATGTTAAAAAATCATGTTATAACTAATGATGTTTTATTATTCTAAGTCTTCTCCAGAAGATATGTTGTCTATATCAGGGGAGTAGGGTAAGTTCAATAACCCATGAAATTTTTATGTGACATGTTGACTAACCTCTAACAAAATTAATGGAGTTATAGACAAAGTGAGAGGAAATGGTGCATCTTAATGGGTTAATGAATACTAAAGTGAATTTTATGCTACTAGGGGATAATATTGTGAAGTTTTATCCTATGGAGGGGTAAGTCCTCTTAATATTCTTCTCTTTAATTGTTCCTCAATATCTTGTGGGTATTTTTCCTTATCAAATTATTTTACCATATTTTCCATAGTTGGATGATATTGGATCCTTTGTGTAACCTCCATAGACATGCAAAAAAATGTCATTCTCTTATATAATTTCATATCATCCTCTGCATTGAGGAAGATTTTATCATGGTCATAGCTTTTATAGAAGTAGGTGGCTCAGTCCTACCTTAAATATCTTTCAAATTATTAAAAAACTATTTGCTTGGGGTCCCAACATCTGAATTCCTCAACTTTAAATCCATAAGATGATATATGAGATCCAAAATTAGACAATTGAGTCCATTTTTATAATTATTTTTTGCTTATTCTGAGTGGCAACTTATGAACAAGATTAAGCTTGACATTCTTACAATCATACTATATACTTTTAGCCAATCAAAAAATAATCCCTTGCTCGGCGATTTTTTTAGTGACATGTTTTGGAAGGAATAAATGTGTCACATTGGTTCCTTATATTCTTATAAATTCATGGTTAAGATAAAAACAATAGTAACCAATCACTCGTAGATAACTCTTGACTTCATCAAATAGTTTAGGCATTGGTTTCACATTAATGGCTTGGTACACAATTGGATAAAATTGATCAACTATATTTTGAATGTAATGCCTAAATTTATTGATATATAATATGTGAAATTCATCACAAACACACTTTTTACCCTTATGTTTCCATGTAGGTGATACTATAAGGCTCATCAAAACAAAGACAACATCTAGTAAATAGGATAACATATAAATACTTCCATGTTGCCTACCCTGATTATATTATTTCACTAAGTTAAAATGGATTATATCTACTAAGGTAGAGATTATATTATAATCTAGAATCATTGATAGTAAGTGCACCCAAACTTCATTCACATTGATAATATTCTACTCCATGCAATATATTTAACAAATCCATTCCAACTCTTACCCCTAGTTTGAATGGGAAATAGGAACAAAAAACACATTTATTTTCTTGACAAAATTTATAGGGTTATTTGTGTGTCTTTAAAATGTATCTCTAACAAAATGTGTGTTGAACCATTTTGTGGTAACTTCTTAATTATAGATAATGTTTGTTTGGGGAAATATATATTAATTAAATCCAACACTATCTAGATATGCAACTAAAACTTATATTTTTGGTGCATTCAAAGTATCTTTCATGCGCATACCTCTTATGTAAAATTAAAAAGAACATCAATACAAGGGAATACCTATAGTTTTATTACTAATTTGTGTAATCCTACTATTTAAATGGCCAATTTTTGGAGAGTTGTCAGTGATGTCATGGAGGTGTCCTGGTGAGTGGATGAAGAGCCTTGATAGTCTATCTGATAATGACAAAGTGTGCAATGTGCCTGTCCTAATGTGCTTGAAGAAGGTTTGGTTGATATTCAGAGTTTGCTTGGTTTTAGATGTTTAGGAATGAGTATAAAGTATTTATCATATGAAAGAGGTCCCATAATATGTTATATATGCTTTGAGAGTTTATGTGCATAAGTGGAATTCATCTGGTAGTCTATAGTTTTCATCTAGATAGTTTGGGTTTAGTGGTAAAAAATCTAAATAGGTAGTTTGATGACATCACCATTACCATGTAGAAATTATTCAAGGGGAGTTGGTAATATGGTTATGATCACATTAGTCCCTAGTTATGCACTAGATTTTAGATCATGTAATGAAACACATTAAAAGATACACTTATGCAAAGTTGGGTTCCTAGAAAGTTTGACTATGTTTTTTCATATTTAGCCAATTTTACAATATGGCAAGAAGAGCTGAGTGAGAATTTTTATGGTGTTATAAATTGCACATGTGAAAGTGTCAAGATTAATTGATCATAGTTAATTTATGATAAATTTTATATCATGCACTTAAGTGCCATAAAATCTATGCAAGAGCAAAGATTAGCCTCCCAAGCAGGTTTTTGACATAGTTGACTCTATGACAAAAGATTTTGAGAGGGCATTTAATGGAAATATATCTCACACATGTGAAGGATTCAAGAGTAGTGTGTCACATGGTTAGATTCTCCTATGTAAGGAGATCATCTAGTCTAAATTTTAGATTACGAAATTAAGAGCATAACAATTTATTGAGGTTTAAAAGTGGCTACTCAGGCATATTAAAAGGGTCCTCATAGTCAATTTTGAAAGAGTTAAATATCAAGCAAGATAAATGGTGTGCATTACTCCAAGAAGTCAAGAAACAACAAGACGAAGACAGGTGCATGATATTTAATGATTGAGAAAAAGTAAGGATAAGAGATCAACAATGAGTGGGTGTTTATACAATTGAGATCAATGGAGCATAGTAAGTCAAAATGGTCAAAGTGATTGAAGTTTAATAGAGTTAAAGTTTGGTGTACTTTCAATAAAGATCGATAGAGCATGATTGGCCAAGTTGAACAAGGCCACAAGATGATAACATAGTGGTCAAGGTTTAATGTTTGAGCATTGGTGCCTATATGTTAAAGATCAGTGATCCATATTCAATCTGAGAAATGAGAACATGAGATGATTCTAAAGTGTTTGAAGTTTAATTATGACCATTGCCATTTGAATATTTCAATTTGCACAAGGAAAAACTAGAGCTCTATATTTTGTCAACTTTTAATAGAATTCAATTTTTTTTGTGATGTAAAAATAAAAGATGAAGAAGACTTCATGGCACATATAATGAACCTAATTTAAAAATCTAGAAGTATGCATAGAAAAATATATTGAGCTTCAAAATTGACTGTGGTTTCATGCTTGTTCTGTAAGTGGCTCAAGAAGATTAATTGAGCTTATGTAGATGTTATTTTGATGTTTCATGGTGAATTGGTTATTGGGAAGTGTTCTAGACTCCATGGGGATGCTTTGTGAGTATTTTAAATATGTGATCAATCTATCTTGAGTATGAACAATGCTTAATAAGTTGACTGTATGTTCAAAAATGGTGTTTTTGTGTACAAGGTCTCTATTTGAGTTGATTAAAGATATATAAAGGTGAGAAAAGGTGATTGTGATTATTTGAGGATGTCGTAAAAGATATAAGGATTAGACCTATGTATTTTTAAGTGGTCTTACATTATTATTATGATGGAAGAATTGTCAAAGAGCTGAATGGGTCTCCATAGGACCTAAAAGTGACTTAAGCCTATTTAAAAGTGTGTTGTACTTAAGTGTGACCCATGTGAGATGCCTTAAGGGTGAAGGAATGTATTGCAGCCAAAAAGTATTAATGTGGACTTGTTAATTAATGATATCTCTATATATAGTGAAATACAAGATGATGATTTATATATATTGTGTTGAAGATTTATGAGAGTTGGGAAGTGAAGGATAGGTAGTGTGCCTATAGGTTGAGTTAATGAGTAGAATAGTTTGTTGACTATGTGTATGACGTATAAGTTATGTTACTAATATCAAGATAGTGCTCTTGTAGTTTGAGGATATGTGAACAGGTCTGAGTGTGCATATGAGGATAATTTGAGTGAAGGAGAGAGATTGTAGCATGCTTAGGTGAGAGACTTGTTTGAGAAAGAAAGAGAGATTATGTAGGGGATAGATAATTAGAGATCCATCATTAGGTGTTGAAGACATCAATTCTCAGGTGGAAGTGTTCTTTTCAAGGATGGTTTAAAGGGCTTGGTCTTCCTTAGGGGTAGTTACTCCTTGTGAAACTAGGTTTTACTAAAGACCTTTGGTCAGAAGGACTTGATTAAGGTTGTAGGTCAGAAGGACTTGACCAAAAGTTCCTAATCAGAAGGACTTGATTAGTCTCTTATTTGTGATCATCTTATAGGATAGTATTCCATGTGTTTACAAGCTTGAGAGTGGTTTTATTCCCTAAGATGGTTTCCCACATAGATCTTGTGCTGTGTATGTGATCTTACATTATGTTCATTATTCATTGATATGAATGATATGTATGCTTCATGAATTATTATATTGAATGCTTAAGTATTTTTAAAGTTTTGGAAATTGAATTGGATTATTTTCCACCATTGATTCAACCCCCCTCTTAGTGGATTATACCTTTGACAATCAATATCAGAGTGAGGTCCTTTGGTAAAATATTGACAGCTTCAAGGTGATCCAAAGTATAATGGTTAGTCAGAATATGCAAGGTGGTTTCTCTACTAAGCAAGCATTGATGTTTAATGGACCCAATTGTGAATTTTGGAGTGTTAGGATGAAGACATGTATTATGTCCCTAGGGTTTGATGTATGGTAATCTATTTTGGATGGTTATGTTACTCCTACTATTCTTCCATCTAGTGTTATAGACAAGAAGCTATTTGAGAATAATTCTAAGGAAATGATGCCATCACATGTGGCTTAAAAAAATTGAGTTTACCAAAGTAATTCATTGGACATCTACCAAGGAAATATGGGATAAATTAAAGACTATTTTTGAAGGAGATTCAAAGGTTAAGTTGGAAAATTTATAGACTCATAAAAAATAATTTTAAAGTCTAATATGAATGAAGAAGATACTGTGGCATCCTTTTTGCAGAGAGTTGATGAGATTTTGAACATCATTAGAGGTCTTGGAGAGAACCTTGAAGAAGCTACTATTGTTCAAAAGGTATTGAGGTCTCTATCCCTAAAGTATAATCCAAAAGTATCTGCTATATAATGTAGTCATGACCTTACTTAGTTGATGATAGATCAATTACATGGCACCCTTACTACCTATGAGATGAGGAAGAATGATGATATACCACCAAAGAAGGAAGTAACTTTCAAGACTAAAATGAAGACAAATAAGAAATTCCAAGGTAATAAAATAAAAAAGGATGGCATTCTTGATATAGATGAAGATGATCTAATTGCTTTAATTTCAAGGAAATTGAGAACATGTTCAGGAAAGTATAAAGGTAAACTACCCCTCAAATGCTTCAATTGTGGTGAGATAAGACATTTTGCTAATAAGTGCCCTCATAAGTATAAGAAGGATGATGATGAAGAGCATGATCAAGGTCATGGTGATATAAAGAGATATTTTAGGTCTAATAAAAGCAAAAAAGGATTCAGAAGGTTTGATAATTAGAAAAGGTACTTCAAATACAAGAAGAGTCTCTACACCAAAGAAGATTACATCTCAACAGATGAGAGTGAAGATAGTGACTTAGAATATGATCATGAAGATGATGGTTGTACTGAAGAAGAAAATTTGTTTATGGTTGAGGAAGGAAGTTTCTTATAGTAAAAAGAATCTACTTAGAGTGATTCAAGTGATGATGAAAATGAAGTGGACTATGAGACAACATTGACTAATGCTCATGAAGAACTAAAGATTGAGAAAAAGATCAATATGAAGATGAAATATAAAATCAAGGAATTTGAGGATCAATTTAGTGTGTTTGAGGCAAGAATGAATGAAGATTCCAAGGAGCATGAAGATATGGTTAAATATCTCAGTTGTCAATTATAAATCTTGTCTAAAAGCTTAAAATCTAAAGAAGATGAATGTGCAAGGTATGCAATTGAACATGAGTCATTGAAATATGAGTTAGAGAAGGTATCTAGTAAGGTTATATCATTTTTAAGATTTGAAAAGAGCCCAAGTGATATAGACAACATTCTGAATGATCAAAAGCATGCAAGTGATAAGACTGATCTTGGATACAAAGAAGAACTAGAGACTACAACTCAAGACAAGATGAAGACTAATGTGAATAAGGACATTCAGAATTTAAAGACAAATCATTAGACAAGTAATGAAGGTGCTGGTAGAATGAATACAAAATAGATCAGACAACCAAATACCATGAGGTATGTAAATTTCAATGGTTACTTCTATACTTGTAATATGTTTGGGCATAGAGCTAGAGAATGTAAAAGATCTATTAAGAATGAATTTACTTGAGAATATGATGGTGGTCATCAGTAAAAAATGTAATTAAGGTTGAGTGTCTCAACTATAATTATGTGGGAGATTTTGAAAAATGTTTTCTATTTAAGGTAAGACAAGCTAGGTTTTCTTCAAAAGATATTGAGTGCTACAATTATTTTGAACTAGGGCACATTACATGATATTGTCCAAATCTGATAAGGTAGAATTAATTTTTTTCAAAAATTATGGTGTACTTCAACTGTAAACAAAGAGGTCACATTGTTAGGTTCTGTAAGCAAAGGCCTATAAGCCAAAATAGTTTAATCAGGCTCCCATAGTACAAAGAAGAAGGTAAGTTAACTCATGAAAACCAAAGGTGATAAGTATGAATCATGGTAAATCTATAGGTCTAAGTAATCTATTTTATATGGTGGAGAATGCTTCAAAATATGAAGAGTCCCAAGAGGTCTCATTATCTACTCATGTTGATAATGAAGAGACTAATCTCAAGGAGAAGACTAAGGTGTTGGTTGAAGCTAGTTCTAAGGTATGTATGGAGCCAAATGAACATCCTACTATTGTTGAACAAGTTCCTAGTGATGAGGATCCAAGCTGCAAGGAATATTTTTTAGATGAAAAGGTATGTCATGGATCTATGTTGTCTCTATGTATTGATAATCCAATCATAGAAGAAAATGAGAATGTTGTAGTAGTTGAGGAAGTTATTTATCTAAAACCAAAGAAGAAGAAGAACTATAAGTATAAATTAAGAAAGGAGGAGGCGGAATATGAGGAGTTGTTTTTGTTTTATAACATTGAGGTATAGTGGGTGTCTCTATCTATGCTTTTTAAGAGACACCTTTCAAGGGGAGAAATAAGTGTTACTATGGTGTTGTTAAATTAGAATAGTCTATAAGGTCAAATTGAAGGTTCCCAGATGGTAAAGGAGGATTTATGATTTGTTAAGGTAATATTTTTGCATAGAAAGGTCCATTGACCTTATTCTAGCATGATCTAGGTGTTTTTGTGATTTGAAGGTATGTTGAAGTCAAATTGAATAATTTTGTTTGCTCTTGGGTGTCCTAGTTTGTGCTTATGATAATGCAAGTCCTAAAATGGGTTATATGAAGTAAATCTTCCTAATGGTGTGAAATCTCAAATCTTAGTCTAGAAGTGTGTAATGGTTGTCTCTAGGTGTAAAAGAAGTTTTAGAGGTGGATGTTGAATGGAAGGTGTTGTGTTGACTTTATTTGTTTTAAGATTCTAGGGTTTTGGGCTCTGCTAAAAAAGTGGTCTGCCTTATGAGTTGAGGTATAAAGATTCTTATTGATGCAGTGGATTGCACCCTTGATAGGAGATTGAGCTCTTGTCTTCCATGCATCATAATGGAAACTCCCCTCTTGCCTGTGGGTCTAGCAAAACTAGGGGGAGAGTCTCTAAATAAGGGCTAGCTCCCTTTGATGTATCTCTGTGGTCCTAGATTTCCTATTGCTAACAATGAGGGAAGTGAAAAGAGAGAAGGATGCTAAAAAAAAAAACCCAAAATAAAATGGTGATACACCAAAAAGTTGATCTACTTAGCTTGAGTCTACACTTTCCACCAAGAACAAGCTGGTATACACTTCATTTGATATGAGAAATTATTTTGCATCAGTGAGCTAGGGGTCTAATGGAGATACAGGGAGGAAGAACTACCAGAGGCATTCAAAGACACACTTTGGTAGCCTATTCACATGCACCTATATTCCTACTGTGGACACTTTTGGCTAACCTGTAAAATAAGAACTCACAATACACTAGATATGCTGGAATCATTCTGTGAAAGCATAAGGAAAATGACTTAACACAAAACAAAAACATAGACATATACAAAAGTGCAAGCTCAAATAGATGTAAAAATCCTATGTCTTGATTCAAGGTAATATATGACAGAGCTCTACCTTACAAGCCAAGAGATCCCTTTCTCAAAATGAGAAGTTTTTCATATATAGAGGAATAAAGAGGCCTTTTAGCGCCCTTTTATAAATGGCTCATGTGCATTCTGAGCATTGGGAAGAGGAAGCTGCTTGATAGATAATACTATGTCAGCTCCTATTTTGATTTTAGGCATTTAAGATATATTAAATGTCATATGTGAAATTATGGGCTGCACCGTTTGTCTGCAAATAAGACCGCTCCTTTAAGGCATTCACACGGCTTGTCTGCTCATCTATGCAAAGTGAAGAAAAATGGGTTGTGCCATTCACTGTTCATGCCTCTTGATGACCAATTAGTAGATACTATGTCAACCATTGGAGTAAATCCTTGAGTCAACACCTTCCTTTGCCACTTGGACTGTTTTGTCTGTTTCTGCACTTGGCTCTTTTACCTCTTCTTGGCTTTGTCTTTTCTGGCTCCTTCATCCTTTGGGGCTATTTTATACTAATTCTTTGGCTCTTTGGACTCCCTCTTCGATGATTTCTTCCTTATAGATTTAAGCCCTTGAATTCCTTTAGGTTCACACCTTTCATTAAAAAACCAACGATTATTTCATTTCTACAAAGTTGATGTCTATGCGCTCGTCACCATTTGGTCGATTCCTTCAGCCTTTTCTTTGATCCCTTTGTGAGTGTTCCCTTCCCTCCACAAGGGAACTTGTCCTTTAGGCTTTAGGAGACTCCCTTGAACCTTCTAATTGAACTGACTGATTGAACCAACAATTGGTTTAATAGTTCAATGGTTCAATACTGTGTTCTACTCATTCATTTGACCACTTGAACCAGCCGATTAAACCAACTGATTGAACCCTTTGATTGAACTGACTTATTGAATGAAGTGCCTGAACCAATAATGGTTCAATATTTCAACAATTCAACAGTTAAATATTTCTAAGTTCAAAGTGATTGAACCAAGTGCTTGAACCAACTGCTTGAACTAATTACTTGAACCAACAATGGTTCAACAGTTCAATGGTTCAATAATTCAATATTTCCAAGTTCAAAGCGATTAAACCAAACCTTTGAACCAAGCTAATGAACCAAGCCTTTGAACCAAGCTTTTGAACCAAGCTAATGAACCAAGCTATTGAACCAAGCCGTTGAACCAAGCTAATAAACCAAGCCGTTAAACCAAGCTGTTGAACCAAGCTAATGAACCAAAAATTTGAACCAAGCCGATGAACCAAACCATTGAACCAAGCCTTTGAACCAAGCTGATGAACCAATTCTTTGAACCAAGCTAATGAACCAAGCCGATGAACCAAACCATTGAACCAAGCCTTTGAACCAAGCTGATGGACTAAGCCTTTGAACCAAGCTGTTAAACCAAACCTTTGGACCCTAACATCGAACCATTAAACTAGTTCCTCCTTTTTATGAAAGACGTGTGCAACCAAATTTGAACTAGCTCAGAACAACAGGGGAAGAAGGAGATTGATTTTGGCCTGCAGGGCCAAAATGGTCAACAAAATAGTGATTCCCAAGGGAAGCATGCCTGCTATGCTTAGAAACTAGTTGCCTTAAAGTCCATTGGGCACAGAGTCAAAAAACAACTTGAAAAAATTTAGCAATAGCCCCGATGGATCCAAGAATCAATCATGAAGCTTTTACCCCAAACACAAAGGAAAACACACACAAGGCTAAAAACATACTTGTGTAAATAACACTTAGGGAAAATAGAGAAAGAAAACTAAAATCAAACTAATATATACAACTAACCAAGTATATTTTCCTCCCTCCTAGATCAAAGGGAAAAATTCTTAAGTCTCCTTCATGGCAAGGAAACTTATGGTGCCAAACAAGTAGCATAATGGAATGGAGATTTGGTGACCTACTCCTCTTGCCTGCCACCTTGATTGGCTTGCATCTAAGTGGATTAGAGTCAAATATGCTCCCAACATTTATGTACTCTTCTTGTTCTTGGAAGCTTGTCAAATTTTGGCTCTTCATGATGGCGTGTTTTATCAAGAAATTGTTGGCTATTGGCTCATCACCATAAGCCCTTTGATATGCATAGCTCCTTTGACATGCATCATGGTTTGACCTGTTCCCTTCTACTTTATTGAAGACCTTATTAAACTCACCTTTTTCTCCTTCATGGCTTTGTTGAAGAATGGTGACTATTGTGATGTCTAAAATGGAATCATGGACTGATTGCTCATCCCATAGAACATCACCTTCTTGTTCAAGGCTCTCTTCTTCAAAGCTATTCTCAAGATAGACAGGATTCTCCTTTTCCTACTCAAGGATCAGAGTCTCTAGTTGTCCAAAGACATCCACTTGATCCTCCTCCAAATTAGGCTCCATGGCATGGTCATCCTCCTCATCAAAGCAACAAGGAAGTTCATCAAACAAGGGAGGAGAGAGCTCACCATGCTTATATTCCTCTTCATATTACTGGAACATCTACATGTATGCATGACTTGTGTCTTCTCCATTATTAATGATGTCTTCAAAAGGAGCATCCATGAGGATTCCTTCCTCATTGACATCCATGAGAGCTTCTTGATCAGTTGCAAATTGGATCCTCTCTTCTTCACTTGCCTCTTTCAAAACAAGTTCCTCCTTGATGACTTCAAAAATATCATCTTCAGATTCAGCAACCTCTTGAAAGGATAAATTTGAAAGCTTGCAGCCCTTTTGCATACTTATTTGAGTCCCAATGCTTCCTTTCCCACCCTTAGTCAACTCATAGCCTCCTTGAAGAGGAGTGCAGCCTGGCCCAATGACTTTAAACGAATCATTCAAAACATGAACAAGAGATTGTCCATGATCCTCCATGACATCTATGGTGATCTCCTTCTCATCTGTACTCATGGGGTCTCCCTGATCAGTTATGAACTAAGTATACTCCTCTTTACTCACCCCTTTCAAAATAGGTTCCTCCTTGAGAAGGGGTGAAGTGGAAGGCTGACAGACGAACTCATGTGGAAGAGGAGGCAGTATTTGAGCTCGAATCGAATGATTCTCTTCCTTCCATTTGGATAACACTTCATCTATATCAGATGTGGCTTGATAAATCTCTTGGAGGGGTGTAGATGGGGTGTGTTCAAATGTAGGATCTTCTGCTTGATCTAAACCATCCATCACACTTTGGCTGAGGAACCTCATTCTAGATTCCAATTTTGTAATTTTCCTAGCTATATTCTCTTGGAAGAGACTTTCTTGGAGGTCACAAGCATCATCATGATGAGTAGGAGAAGCTTCATCTTCTTCAAGGTTTTGAGAAAAAACTTGCTTTTCCTCCTTCTTGCCCCATGATTCCACTATTTTCTTCCAACTCATGACCTTGGGATTGGGACTTTCTCCTTGTGAATAGGCAACAACTTTATCCTCTTCAAGGTCCTGAGCTGGTTCATGATATTCCCTCTTCCAACTTGGAATCTTGACATCATGTTAAGAGACCTGAGGAAGTTGAGGAAGACTAGGAAGGGTCTGCTCATGCACAAGAAGAAATTCCTAAAGAGAGATGTGCTAGTTCATGGTATTTCCTTCAAATGAGGATTCACAATCTAAGGAATTGAGAAGGTTCATCTCCATGGGGGGTTGCTCTAGTTCCCTTTGATGCTGAAAAGCTAGGCATAAGGGATTAAGAGAAAGATTGATTAATGTATCAGATGAGCTAGAGTGAGCAATTGCTATCTAGTAGAAAGGATTTGGTGCACAAGAGGGGGATTTCTTTAGAATAGGAGGGGGCACACAAGGCTGATTGCTTTGAATGAATGGACTCTTCCATTTTGCTACCTCCTCCTCCATGGATTGCAAGGCTTGAGCCTGCCTAAACAAACACTCCTCCCTATACATAAGCTCTTATTGATATCTATACTGCTCATCCAATCTATCTATCTCCATCACTTACTTCTCAAACTCCAGCATTAATTCACTTATTGTTGAAGGGCAAATAAGAGAGCTACTTGAGGTGATTCCATGAACAAATTGAGCTTGATCATAGTTCAATGAAGGAATAAAAGACCCATTATGCTGAGTAGTGGGATTATACATATAAAAAATGTGATTTATTGATGGCACTAGAACTACTTAACCAGATGATTCAACTCAGAGTCACCATTAGTGTTGATGAAAAAGCCTTTAAAGGCTGGTTGGTTGAAGGACACACCAAAATTCTTCAACTCTTTGGACAACACTTGTCCCACAATCACTTAATTAAAGGTCAGGTGTTGTATTAATGGTTCATTCTACTGTAACAGGACCAACACCAATCCTAAAATATTTTTGAGTGTTAAAATGTGTTCCCACTGGGCATGGCAAAAACTATTGACACAGTGGATTGCACCCTTGACAGGAGACTGAGCTCTTGTCTTCCACGCATCACAATGGAAACTCCCCTCTTGCCTGTGGGTCGAGAAAAATTGGGGGGAGAGTCTCTAGATAAGGGCTAACTCCCTTTGATGTATCTCTATGGTCTTGGATTTCTTACTGCTAATAATAGGGAGGTTGAAAAGAGAGAAGGATGCTGAAAAATAGAACCTAAACTAAAATGGTGATACACCAAAAAGTTGATCTACTTAGCTTGAGTCTACACTTTCCACCAATAACAAGCTAGTATACACTTCATTTGATATGGGAAATTCTTCTGCATCAATGAGCTAGGGGTTTGATGGAGATACAAGGAGGAAGAACTACCAAAGGCATTCTAAGACACACTTTGGTAGCCTATTCACATGTGCCTATATTCCTGCTGTGGACACTTCTTGCTAACCTACAAAAGAAGAACTCACAATACACTAGATATGCTGGAATCATTCTATGAAAGCATAAGGAAAATTACTTAACATAAAACAAAAACATAGACATACAAAAGTGCAAGCTCAAATAGAGGTAAAAATGCTATGTATTGATTCAAGGTAAAATCCGATAGAGCTCTGCCTTACAAGCCAAGAGATCCCTTTCTCAAAATGAGAAGTTTTTCATATATAGAGGAAGAAAGAGGCCTTTTAGCACCCTTTTACAAATGGACCATGTGCATTTTAAGCATTGGGAAGAGGAAGCCGCTTGATAGATAATGATGTGTTAGCTCCTATTTTAATTTTAGGCATTTAAGATATATTAAATGTCATATGTGAACTTATGGGCCATGCCATTTGTCTGCAAACAAGACCGCTCCTTCAAGGCATTCACGTGACTTGTCTACTCATCAATGCAAAGTGAATAAAAATGGGTTGCACCATTCACTGTTCGTGCCTCTTGATGACCAATTGGTAGATACTGTGTCAACCACTAGAGTGACTCCTTGAGTTGACACCTTCCTTTGCCACTTGGACTATTTTGTCCATTTTTGCACTTGGCTCTTTTGCCTCTTCTTGGTTTTGTCTTTTCTGGCTCCTTCATCCTTTGGGGGCTATCTTCTACTAATTCTTTGGCTCTTTGGACTCCTTCCTCAACAATTTCTTCCTTCTAGCTTTAAGCCTTTGAATTCCTTTGGGTTCATGCCTTTCATTAAAAAACAAATGGTTATTTCATTTCTGCAAAGTTGACATCTATGCGCCAGTCACCATTTAGTCAATTCCTTTGGCCTTTTCTTTGATCCCTTTGAAAGTGTTCCCTGCCCTCCACAAGGGCACTTGTCCTTTGGGCTTTGGGAGACTCCCTTGAACTGACTGATTGAACCAATAATTGGTTCAATGGTTTAATGGTTTAATGCTTCAATACTATGTTCTACTCATTCATTTGACCACTTAAACCAACTGATTAAACCCTTTAATTAAACTAACCTATTGAACCAAGCACTTGAACCAATAATGGTTCAACAGTTCAATGGTTCAATATTTCCAAGTTCAAAGTGATTGAACCAAGTGCTTGAACCAACCACTTGAACCAATTAGTTAAACCAACAATAATTCAACAGTTCAATATTTCCAAGTTCAAAGAGATTGAACCAAACCTTTGAACCAAGCTGATGAACCAAGCCTTTAAACCAAGCTAATGAACCAAGCCAATGAGCCAAGTAGTTGAACCAAGCCATTGAACCAAGCCGTTGAACCAAGCTGTTAAACCAAGCTATTGAACCAAGCCGATGAACCAAACCTTTGAACCAAGCTGATGAACCAAACCATTAAACCAAACCTTTGAACCAAGCTGATGAACCAAGCCTTTAAACCAAGCTGATGAACCAAACCTTTGAACCAAGCTAATGAACCAAATCATTGAACTAAGCCTTTGAACCAAGCTGATGAACCAAGCCTTTAAACCAAGCCATTGAACCAACCTTTGAACCAACAATGGTTCAAATTTCAAGTTCAAAGTTCTTGGAAAGCTCATGGCATTGGGCCCCGATGTCGAACCATTGAACTAGTTCTTCCTTTTGCCGCAAGACTTGTGCAAACAAATTTAAATTGGCTCAGAACAACAGGGGAAGAAGGAGACTGATTTTGGCCTGCAAGGCCAAAATGGTCAATAATTCTTAATAGGTTAAATGGGACAAATGGGTTATTAAATATATCTTCACAAAGATTTAAAAGTTTTTGGTTCTCAAGTTATTCAAGTTTTTTTCAAGTTGGAGGCCTAATTGAGTAGTAGGTTTGTAAAAGAAGTCTATTATAGAGGATGATCTAGTTTTTTTAAATTGGTGTACTTGAGGGGACATATGAGAGTGCTCCAGATATGAAGTTTTAGGTCTAGAATACATATATACTAAAAGTTGTGGGCTATGCAAGATTTAGGTAGGGCTACAAGAGGACTAGACAAGCCCAGTAAGAAGAAGAGAGATTTTGTTCAATTTATCCAAAATAAAAAAAAATGAATGTTTTAAAGTGATTTATAAAGTTGGTTTATAACATGTTTCCTTATTAATGAGTGGTATGATGTTTTGTTGGTAGTCATGGAAGTGTCTTGAGAGTGAAGGCTAGTAAGCCTATGTGGTGATTCTTCATAGTGTGTGGAGATTTTAAGATGCTCAAATGATGCAATGGCTCAGAGGTCTTGGGGGAGTCCCTCTTATGTATTTATTAGTTATTTTCATTATATTTTAGTGTTTTTGTGTGTTTTTTATTCATTAGTTGTTTTGATTGTGAAGAAGAGTGTTGGCATGGAGTAAGAGGAAGTTTGTCAAGGCAAGAAAAGGTAGGCTCAAGGTAAGTTGGAGTTTGTATCATATTTATAAGATGATCCTTTAATATTTATGATATTTTTATGTCCTCAAGATTAGTTGGTGCCCACTTTGTCATTGTTTCAAAGGGGGAAAAAGTTCTTGTTATGGGAGTTCTTGAAGAAAGAGAAGGTGAATTGTATATTGCTATATATATGATGGTTGTTGACATCAATGAAAAAGGGAAATATTTTTGGAGATTTGTTATTGATGTCATTTTTATGTCATGGAGGTGTTCTGGTGAGTGGATGAATAACCTTATTATTCTATGTGATAAATATAGTTTGCAATATGCTTGTCTTATTATGTTTGAAGAAGGCTGAATTGATCTTCAGAGTTTGCTTGGTTTGATATGTTTAAAGATGAGTTTGAATTATTTATCATGTGAAATAGGTCACATAATATGTTATCTATGATTTGAGAGATGGTGTGCATAAGTGGAATTTATCTAGTAGTCCATAGTTTTCATCTAGATAGTTTGGGTCTAGTAGAAAAAAATATGAGTAGGTAGTTTGATGACATCACCATTGCCACATGGGAATGACTCAAGGGGATTTATTCATATGGTTGTGATAAAATTAGTCTCTATTTTTTATGTACTAGATATTATATTATTTAATAAAGTGCATCAAAAGATATGCTTATGCAAAGTTGGGCTCCTAGGCAATTTGACTATGTTTTTCCATAGCCAATTTTGCAATGTGGCAAGAATAGCTGAGTGAGAATTTTGATGTTGTTATATATTTCATGTGTGAAGGTGTCAAGAAAAACTAGTCATATGGGTTTATTAAATTTTGAGCATAGTTGATTTTTCCTAAATTTGAGATCATTTGATATAACATGAAAATTTTTATACAGGAGCAAAGATTGGTCTCTCAAGCAGGTTTTTGACATAGTTGACTCTGTGATAGAAGATTTTGATAAGGAATTTTAATGGAAATATATATAATACATGTGAAGGCTTCAAGAAAAGTGTGTCACATGGTTATATTCTCTTATGTAAGGAGATAATTTGGTCTAAATTTGAGATCATGTGAGTAAGCATAGAAGAAGTTTTTAAGGTTCAAAAATGGCTGCTCAGGCATATTGAAAGGGTCCCCATACTTAGTCAATTTTGAAAGAGTTAAAGCTAAATCAAGATCAATGGTGCATGTTACTCTAAGAAATCATGAAGAAATGAGATGAGGATAGGTGCATGATGTTTAATGACTGAGCAAAGGTAAGGATAAGAGATCAATGGTGAGTGGGTGTTTGTAAGATTGAAATCAACGGAGTGTAGTAAGTCAAAATGGTCAAAGTGACTAAAGTTTAATAGAGTTAAATTTTGATATACTTTTGAGAAATATCGATGAAGCATGATTGGCCAAACTTAATGAGGACATGAGATGACAATAGAGTGGTTGAGGTTTAATGTTTGATCACTGGCACCTATGTGTTAAATATCAAAAGAGATCAATGGTGGATATTCAATTTGAGCAATGAGAATACAAGATGATTTCAAAGTGTATAAATTTTATTTGTGATTGTTACCATTTGAATATTTGAATTTGCACAAGGAAAAACTAGAGATCTGTATTTTATCCATATCTTTCACAAGAACTCAAATTTATTTTTTTGTAAAAATCAAAGATGAAGAGGACTCCATGGTTCATCTAATGAACCTAATTTTCAAATATAGAAGTGTTTTCAAACAAAGATATTGATATTTAAAGTTGACTATGGTTTATTTCTTGTTCTGCAAGTGACCCAAGAAGAGTAATTGAGCTTATGTAGATGTTATTTCGATGTTTCATGGTGAATTGGCTATTGGGGATTGTTGTAGTCTTCATGAGGATGCTCTGTGAGTATTTTAAAGATGTGATCAATCTATATTGAGTATGAAAAATACTTAATAAGTTGAATGTATGTTCGGTATTGGTGTTCTTATATATAAAGTCTCTATTTGAGTTAATTGAGCATACATAGAGGTGAGCAAAGGTGACTGTGATCATTTGAGGATGTCCTAGAGGACATAAAGAGTGGACCTATGTATTTGTAAGTGGTCCTATGTTCTTATTATGCTTGGAGAAGTGTCAAATAGCTAAATGGGTCTCCATAGGACCTAAAAGTGACTTAGGCATATTTGAAAGTGTGTTGTGCTTAAGTGTGACCCATGTGAGATGCCTTAAGGGTGAAGGTATGTATTATGGTCAACAAGGATTAATGTGGAATTGTTAATTCATGATATATATATATATATATATAGTGAAATCAAAGATGATGATTTCTATATATTGTGTTGAAGATTTATGAGAGTTGGGAAGTGAAGGATAGGTACTGTGCCTATTTTTTGAGTTAATGAGAATAGTTTATTGACTATGTGTATGACCTATAGGTCATGTTCCTAATATTAAGATAGTGCTCTTGAAATTTGAGGATATGTGAAAAGGTTTGAGTGTGCATATGAGGAGATTTTGAGTGAAAAAGGAGATAGATTGTAGAATGCCTTTGTGAGAGGCTTGTTTAAGAAAGAGAGAGTTTGTGTAAGGGTCAGATAATTAGAGGTCCATCATCAGGTGTTAAAGAAATCAGTTCTAAGGTAGAAATGTTCTTTTTAAGGAGGGTCTAAAGGACTTGATATTCCTTAGGGGTAGTTGCTCCTTATGAAATAGGGTTTCACTAAAGACCTTTGGTCAGAAGGACTTGATCAAGGTTATAGGTTAGAAGGACTTAACCAAAGGTTCTTGATCAGAAGGACTTAATTAGTCTCTTGTTTGTGATCATCTTATGGATAGTAGTCCATGTGTTTTTAGGCTTGAGAGTGGGTTTTATTCCTTAAAAGGGTTTCCCACATAGATCTTGTGTTGTGTATGTGATCTTGCATTATGTTCATTATTTACTATTATGAATGATCTGTATGATTCATGAATGATTGTATTGAATGCTTAAGTATTTTCAAGGGTTTGGAAATTGAATTGGATTGTTTGCTACCACTGATTCATCCCTCTCTTAGTGGATTGTACCTCTAACACCAATAATTTATAAATGTATTCATGTTTATCAAATGGAAAGTTGTCTTCATCACTATTCACTTGCCACTTTGACCTCCTCATATATTTTTGTATAGTGGTGAAATTTACCACATAGAGTTATTGAATCAAAGGTTGTGTCTTTATACTCATATATTACTTTGTAGTATAATAATGATGGAACTTGAGTCTAGATGGGGCTACCATTATGATAATTGTTTAAATTATATACTTGAATTTACAGAGGAGTTAAATAAAACAATGAGCATGAGTTGTCAATTCTTTAGTTTCTTGATTGAAAATGTCATTGAAATTAGTTTAGGATTGTATAACTCACATCATTCGGTACTAAACTAAAGCTATAATGACTAATACATGATAATTAATTTCTCATCAATGGTCCACGACATTTGTCTTTCCATTTAAATTTTATTTTTTGCATTATGCTTTTATGAGATCTTTATTTGATAGGTTTTTATTTATCAAAGCATTTTCAAATCTAAATCATCCCTTATAGGTTTAGGTTTATTACAAACCAAGTATTATTACATTTTATAAGTGAGTTATTTGTGCTTAAAATTTAGCTATGTTTATAAGGAACACATGTCATCATGCAACATCATTGCAACTCTTTGATCTTTCTTTCACCAATTTTAATCCTTGTGAGTGAATGAAGTTGTGATATTATGACACGTGGAAGCTTCTCACATATTCAAACCATCAAAATATTTTTTAGTTTGGATTCTTCAACTAAAAATTGTGAGGATATGAAATTATGACACATGGTATCTTCTGGCATCATCACGTTATCACAAAATTTTATGGAAAGTATTTTGAAATAAGATTAGCAAGGGTGCAATGAATAAACACATAGACCACATAACTATGACACGTGGAAGTATATCACAACAATACAAATTTTTGATAAGCTAAATTATGTACATGATAGTGTGAGTATTTAAATTTTTGAGATAAATACATGTGGACATATTTACAACAAAATTCATGAGACTTGGAGCCAAATAGACTACAAAGTAAACTTCAATTCTTTGTGAGTGTTAAGAATAGATAGTAAATGGATGTGAATGCCCATAAAAGTGTGAATTGTGCACATAAACCTGCCAAATAAATAAGATAGCTAATTCACCTCTTTTAAAGAAAATAAAATTGGCTTGATGTGAAAGATTTATCCGTTTAGACTTTTGGTTAGCATGATATAAAGTTGATCCAAAGTTTCATAAAATAAAATATTTATCAAACTTTAGGATTTAAAATAATTGTAAACTTTCATTCCCTAAAATAAATTGATATCAAAAGAAGAAATTGTTTAATAAGTGGGTCTTCATTTTGATTTTAAAAAATATAGGTGTGTTGGTCACACCAAATGTCAACTTTTATAGGGAAACACTATAAAGTGTTAGAATCTAAAATCTCTGGTTGGAAAATGAAAGATCATTAAAATTAATTCTAAAAATGTCATGCCATTTTCAAATATCTAAATTTATAAACCAAAGAGAACATCATATGTCAGATAAAATTTTGAATCTTAAGAAGATGATTCATATATGTGTGTGTAAAGAATTAGTTAACTTTGTTGTGAATATGAGCTACACAACATCCAAGAGACTATTTTTCCAAAAAATTAAATATTTTCATAACATTATTCCTAGTTTGGGATGATTATTATTTTAGTTTATAAGGATTTGTTGGGTATCACTCTAATGCTAGCCAGACATACATAGCCCCAATAGAGATACCTTTTGATCTATTCTTGGCCTTTCTCCACTACCAACCAATAATCCATAGCCCTGGTTGAGATTACTCAAATTACCTTCTAAAAATAGCTATATTACATCTATTTTTTATTTAAGGATTTTTTTGAAGTATCTTTTCATAAGGTTGGGAACCAATATAGCCAAGTTAGAGGATAAACTTGTATATTTTTTCAAAAAATATTTATTTTATAACCATGCTCAATCCCAATAGTTTAAAACTATTTAATGTGAAGTAAGACTTTATTCTCTTGAAAATAAAACATTTTCAATACATAGAATGGCTCAAAGGAATATATATTTGATAAAAATAAAAAATAATAAATCCCAGAATAAATTAAATCCACCTAGATCTCTTTGTTTATAACATTTTACAATGATGCCTTCCTTAAGTCAACCAACTTTTTTACCTATATAAATGTATACAATTTGAAGGCAGTTTTGGGTAAGCCACTTATTTAAATAATATAATTATCTAGGAAGAATTATTCAACATCTAAATCTAAACAACAACCTATTCTAATAAAATAGATAAAATATAAACTAACACTATCTAGGAAAATAGGGAATTATAACCCAAGAAGGTAGAAAAGATAAAGTAAAAAATTTAAATCTAATCTAAGACATACTACTAATCCTAAACTAGAACTTACAGTCATTCTAAAGTTCTACAATTTGGAACAACCATAAAGTAATTCTTTAAGTATTTCTCATTAACTAGAAAAGTTAAATCATTACCTTGGAAATCTTTTAATTGAAAAACATTGTTACCCAAGATTTCTAAAATTTGATATGGGCCAATTCATAGTGGAGTGAACTTATCATGTTGTCATTTATTCTCCTACATCTTGTCCCATAGAAGGACCAAGTCTAAATTCTAAATTTTTTTACCTTTGATCTCTTGTCAAACAACCTTTTGACCATGTCTTGGTGCCTACTATTTTTTTTACAGAGCTTCCTCTTATGCATATTCAATTTAGACAATATATAATAGTGTATAATGAATTATTTAATTTTATACCATATACTCTTGCATGAATTGGTATGTTGTTAATATGAGAGTAGTAGAAAAAATGCATTATTGACCATACACCAATAATAAGGGCAAAGCTTTGAGTCTTGATTATGTCTAATCATGTCTACCCATAGGGCATATTCAGTTAAATATTACCACTCCTTAAGATTATTTTCCATAGACTTATTTATGGAATCAATCAATTTATTATTATTGGATTTGAAAAATTCATTATCCTATGGATAGTAATTTGAGGAAAACTTAACTAGGATATGATTATCATTGGTCCATTCAGTAAATTCCACTAATTCAAAAACATGACCATTATCACAAACAAGAGCAATTAGTGTTTTAAATATTTTCAAATGTTATCCTCGAGGAATTTGATCACATCCTAGCTCTATATTTATTTGTAATAACAACTTCAATCTTTTTAGTTCAATATTTTATTGTTGTTAATACAAATTTATATATAAATGATGAATTAGGATTAATAATGCCTACAAAATCCAAGCCCCATTATGCAAAATGGTATCCTTATATTATAGGTTTTAAATGCATATCCACATGCACCTTTATTTTTCTAAATAATTGTCATTGATGATAAGTTCTTACATTATTGTGTGCATCTTTAAAAATAATAGGCCAATAATATCCTGATCTCAAAATTTTATGTGTTATAGTGTTGCTTAAAGGATGTTCACTTCCTATCTTATGATGAAAATTGTATAAAATGTATTTATCATATTTTTTATAAACACACCTTAGATAGATTATTTCATACTTATTTATATACAAACTCATTTTTATACCATGTAGTGTGCAACTTTGAGTATGAGGGCTCTCCTTTGTTCCCTATTTTTCTTGGAATGACACATTCTATTAACAAGATAATGGATTATGTGATTATATCAATCATCACATTCTCTCTGGGATTGACTAATTTGTACAACTAAAATTTTGGGATCACATTCTATGATTAACTAAGTTATACCTTGTCCTCCTACCATTTTATTAGGCTTGATTTATAGGTCAAACTCTTACAATTTGGTCATCCATTTACTTTTGTGTTATTATAATCCATTATGTATAATTATAAGCTTGACATTTAGGTTTGGTATAATGACATGCATTTTATTATATAATATGTAATCTTTGAATTTATTTGTGGCTTTGATCAAGGAAAATAATTGCTTGTCAGTCATGGAGTACTTCAACTCTACATATTTCAGATTAGTGCTCATGAATGCTATGGAGTGTCCATTCTCTTAAATTTTTTGAGTAAGTGTAGTTGTTATTATGTGTTTAGATGCAAATGAATATAGGAAGAATTACTTGATAAAATTTAGGCTAATTAGAACTAGAGATTGAATGATGGCATCCTTACTATCTTAAATTATTTCTTTGATTTAGTGGTTGATTTTACAATTGAATCATGTTTCAACATTGCATTCAAATGTCTCATTATTTCAAAAAATTCTAGAAATGATTTTTTGAACAAAATTAATCTTACCAAATAAATATTTGAACTCCTTTTTACTGTTAGGATATGGAATTTTAGAGATATTTTGGACTCTTTTAGGGTTAATATAGATACATTCTTTGGTAATAACATGAACCAATAGTTTATATTCATAAATTTAAATATAAACTTATTAGGATTCAATAAAATTCCATGACTCAAAAACTATCTGTAAATAGTAACATGATCTGCCATATTCTTAGAGAAGATAGGTCATCCATATATATGATGATAAATTTATCGATGAGTCCTAGAAAGGAAGCATTGATAGTGCCTTGAAATATGGCACCTACATTGATTATTCAAAATGGAATTATTTCATATGCAAATGTTCTCCATTATGTGGAAAAAGCAATTTTATTTCTATCATCATTGTCAACCAACACTTGATTGTAATCTAACCAACCATCTTGAAAAGGTATCATTTTAGACCCACTAACTATTAGATGTCCTCATCCAACAAAAGAAAAGGATAGTTATCATTTTAAAAAGATCTATTTAGATTCTAAAATCTACACACAATTTCATCTCACCATTTTTATTTTATAATGCAACTAAATTTGTAACCCATGTTGAGTGTCTGATTGGAAAGATAATCTTAGCATCTAGTAATTTCTGAACTTCCTTATGAATATTGGGTTCTAAAATGGGATTGAATAGTCTTTATATTTATCAAAAAGGTTTTTGACCCTCATTAAGTGGTATAGTATGTGTTATGAATCTAAGATAAAAAATATTCAAGTCTTCATAAGACTAAGTAATTACATCCTTGTACTTGAGAAACAAATTTTTAGTTTCTCCTTTTCTTATCTAGAGCAACTCAATCTAATGTTAGTATACTTAGGATGTTCATTTATTCCTAAATTAACCTAAGAAAATTTTGATTCATTTGTGTTGGATTGTATTTTTTTTCAACTTGTTGATCCATATAGAAGATCCATTTAAATGACAACATCCTTTTCAAATTTTATTTTTTTCAACTGAAAAATACCATCATCTCCAATTCCCTCCTTAATAGTAAGATTAACTTGTTTTTCATCAGTAATTTGGGACTCAAAAGCACCATAATTATTAATGAACTATATAATATGTTGATCATCATCAAACACTTGGAAATTATCAACATTATCAAGAACTGAGGGAGAAGGCAACTATTATACTAATTTTTTTTTAGATTTAGATTATTGGAGTGGGACCAAATTTATAGTAGAAGAGGCTAACAAATCATTAGTTTGGATTTGTTCTCTTGGAATAAATTTTATATTAAAATCCTATAATGATTCAATCAAATCCAAAGGTATATGCTTGTACTTTTTAATGTAGGATAATTTTCATTAGTATCAACTTCTAATCTAATTAGTAATTAATTATGAACCTCCATACATTAAAAGTTTTTTGACTTTGTGTTTTAAGGAAAATTACAATCCTAAAATCAGAGCTTCATACTTAGCAAGGTTGTTGGTGCATGGGAATTTTCATTTGTATACATTAAGTTATTATCTCCCATGAGGGTCAAGCTAGATTATTTATACATTAGATCATGCACCATCAAAATGTAAGTCTACAGTTGTGAAGGACACTTCAATTCTTGTCAATTAACCATGGATTTGTTATAAAAGTATAAACTCTACACATGATGAGACAAAGTTCACTTTCTAATTATTATGGTTATATTCTATGATTATGTATTTCATTCTTGGTTATCTATCAACTCTAAGTTGATTGGTCATTCCCTTCCAAGGCATCCACAAATGTGAAAATTTTATTTCCATTTAACCATTTAATGTCTTTGACCAATCACGACTTAAAATTAATACATATGATTCAATAATGTCAACTATGATAATGTCAATAAAATTTTGAACACATGGATCAAATGCTAACTAAATGTGTACATTTAGAAATTCCCCAATGATTGGGATAACAGAATAATCCAACTAGAGAACCACTCTCTTAGACTTAGCTTGGGTTAAGAAAAGCTTACAATAGATTATAGTGGGCATCATATTATATGAAGATTTTAAGCCAACTAGGAAATTATGTATATTTTTCTCAAATATTTTGATAGTCAGAAGGAAATGTGGGACCTCTAGTTTATTTTTATATACTACCACATTGGTGTGTGTATCCTTCTTTTTTTCCACAAGATGGTTTGTCAATCAAGGATTTTAATAAAAGATCTCTTTGTTTAATTATTTGATCCAACTCATGAAGTGTGATGTTTGTTTTGATATTATTCATGTCTTCATCTATGTTATATCCACTCTTGTTATATGAATCAACATGTTGATATTGATTATTTTATTTTGCAAGAAGTGGATTATTATTTGCTTTTAGATACAGAGGAATAGTTGCATTATTGTTTAAAGGCATAGATGTGGTGAGGGGTTGTTGTTGGTTCTTCATTATCAAGTTATAATTATTACTATAAAACTTTTGAAAATCATTAATTTAATTTGTATTATATTCAAGTTCATTTCCATCATCACTTAAGAAATCATAAGTTTTAAACACCATTGTAGTACTAGAAAAGTTGGGTGTATTAGATGTAGTGTTTGGGATAGATTGATTTGGAAAAATTTCATACCATTTTATCCCCTTATATAATATTTCAAAGGCACTAAAAAAATTAATATAGTATAACTCACCATGTTTTGCAATGTTGTGTGCTCTTCACTAATTAGGCAAATCTACCTCACAAATGTTTATCTCGTGAAACTTATTGCGTGATGACTTTGGATTGTTGCTCACTTTGATAAATAGTTGATAGTACCTATAGAATGTAAATTTAATATTATAATTTTCACCTATTTTTTTCCCATACCTTCATGTAGGTTAAGAAAATTATTACTAAGTTTTTGAACCACGTGTTAAATGGCATCTAGTTCTCCCTTAGTAGAATCAAAAGTTGTGGCTTGTGTGATTGTGGTATTATTGACAGTAAGGATTTATTTGGAATATGTTGGTTACTCATAGAGATGTAATTGTTTAGAAAATATAAACTTTGGTTAGGTGTCAAATGATCCAAAGATAATGAGTTACAGATTTGTTTCATATTATTGGCCAAGGTGTTTTGATGAACATTTGAAATATGATTCTAATCTAAATTTTTTGGATTGATATTAGGTATAACTATAGTTTTAGGTATTTTTGGATTCAACTGACATTTTATGTTGATGGATTTATCATATTCATTTTTAGAAGAAGCTCTTGAGAAACTCCAAACATGTTAATTACAAGGATAGCTTGTGAAATTAATAAAAAAAAGAAAAATTAATTGTAATTTAGATTGAATCTAATCATTAGTAGACCAAGTCAAGATCATTATATGAGTAAACACATAATTAATGTGTACGTAATAGTCATCATAATTTTTAATAATAATAGATTAAAACATCCATAATACTTGCTATACACATATCATAAGTAAAAGATACATAGAAAAACCATTCAAAACATTGTATTATTCTCTATCACATGTGAAACCATCTATAATTACATGAGCAATATATATATATAGTTTTACTTATCATTATCTCTTCATATTAAAGCCTTTTGACATGTATAAAATAAATGACTATTCATATTCCAAGGTTGAATACTATTTTATCAAAGGTCAAATGTATACAATAAGTTATACAAAAGATAAATTATATCAATTCACACACGTGTTCGTTAACTATACTTTTTTATTTTAGTAAGTCCTATTCTTCACCCAACACTTTATTGAACTTAAAACTATTGTCTCATCCTAAGATAATTTAGTAACAAGACATTCTATTTTGAAACTGAGGGAATAAAGAAAAATAAGAGTCATAGTTATATATCTAGGTGTCCTTTATTGGTTTTAACCCTTTGCACACTACTTAGCCACACTTTTAGGTTTTCAAATAAGTAGCATAACCTTTTCAAGTTTTTAATAGATTAGCATAACTAGATGGACACCTTTTATAAGTTTGGAACCAACCTCGACTTGCTCTTAATGCTTAAGGCTATCCTTAAAAATTGTGAAAAAATTATGAAAACTAAAAAATTAGAGTGCAAAATACATATTGATTAGATGGTGTCATGTTTTAAACTGGTTTCAATATAAGTTACTACTATGCTAGTTATGCATGAACTATGGATGAATCACTTGGTTGCACATAATCTAGTGGTGGAAGTTGTTGTTGCTATTAGGTGTCTAATTTTGGATTCATGACTATCTTACTCTACTACAATACCTATTGGAGTTATTGTGGTGGAATGAATTAAGGTTCATCCACAAGTTGGATAATGGAGGGATCAATATATAAAGATATTTCTTAAATATCTTATAGTTTATTATTAATTATTGCACAATAGTAAGCATTATGCATAGCGGGATCTAAATTATCATCAAGTTTTACACATCTTCATCTTCTATGATAGTGATCAGTGCTTCAACATTTGATACTTTAAGTGAGATATCTATAACTAACTCATCTAATCAATATGCATGCCTTTAAGCTTATTGGCCAAAAAATGTAGTGTGCATGGTCTCATTATGCCAATCATGAAGTTTTTTCATAGTACTATCTCTCAAATTAATTAATTAATTGAGGGTGTTGCTAATTGCATTAAAATTAGCCATTTTATCATCTATTATAGTTTTGGATTTGTCTACTATTGTTAACTCAGGTGTAGTGGTAGCAAATGAATTATTATGGTGTTACCTCTATTTCAACATCCCTTATGCTATCTATTTTAATTATTATGTATCTGTATCTAAAAATTATTCATATTCCTCAAATAGTTCATAAATTACCTCTATTTTTGATTTTATATTCTACCCCTATGCTCTTAGTTATTGTAGATGTTACATATTCATCTAGTCCTTTGTGAGTTGTTTTTCTTCATACATCACTTGGTCACCTAAAAATTGTGTAACCATTATGGGACAACTATTATTAATTATCTAGAGTTAATTTGTAAGTTGTGAGCTCAATTCAAAATTATCACCTTGTAGTTTTAAGAATTCTTATTTCAAGACTGAAGCCTTTTATGATATTGAATCTTGAAATGTAGTTGTGCCCTCAATATTCTTGGTTAAAGGCAACTAGGAAACACCCAAAGATGTTTAAAGTGTAGTGGTATCAAGGGCCATGGATATAGTTGGAGTCATTATAGGAGTTGGTGTGAATTAGGTCAAAGGAAGAAAAAATGTGGTACATCAAGTGAATGATGTGGGAACATCCCACAACCACTAGTTAGTGATTTAAGGTTTTGGTTGTGAATCCTCCTCCTACACACCTCCCTGTATCACATATTATATTATTATACACACTCTACTTCTTCCTTGGATTTGGCCTCTTTTTATTTTTTAGCTTGAGTTTTAGATTTAGCCTTAGCCTTAACATTTGATATGGACTGGGATTTAGCTTACACCTAGGGCTTGAAATTAGGTTTAGTTTTAGCTTTGGCTTTGGATTCTACCTCAGCCTTAGCTTCAGCCTATTCATTGGCCTTAGCCTTAGATTTGACCCTAGCTAATTATTATTTAGCTACACACTTGTCTTGCTCTTATTTAATGCACTACTCTTCTTTAGACTTGTTCTCTTCTAGAGCCTTTTCTTGTGCCTCTGCTTCTTTTTAATTCTATTATACAACTTATGCTTCTTTATGTTTTCATGTTGCCTATTATTACTTATTTTTATCCACCTCCACTTCTTTGACTCATTGCATATGATATTGTGCTTCCTTAGCTTACTTATTTTTATCCTCTACTTATTTAACTCTTTTATTTTAAGCTTTTGCTTTATCAAGTTATTTCTGGTGCTCTTCCTACATAGCCTATTGTTGGCATTGATCTTCTTATGTAGATCACTATTGTTAGTATTGTTATTCCTTTGTATTTTCCTTTCATTTTAATTATTTTCTCTTTTTTTGATCTTCCTTTCTCACCCTAATCTCTACCTCCTTTTGTCATTTAATAGGATCCTCCTATTCTTATGGAACTTCTTGTTGGAGCTCCAACTATGGTATACTAGTTTATTTAGTTTCTTGCATGGGGGTTAGTGATTCTAGTATATGAATATTTTTAAATGAAGGATTCAAATACATTACTTTTACATGAAAACATTTTCTTCTTAGATGTAGGAGGGGGAGTGAGACTCTTCTTTTGATTATTTGCATCCTAGCTTTAGGGTTGTGGTTGTGTCCCTTATTCCTACTACACTTTACTCACCTCTTTTGGGTCTGAAAAGGAGACCATTTTTTCCTTGATCATTATAAAAAATCAAACTATGGCATGCATCCAAGGTTTATGCAATAATGGTGGTAGTGATCTTACCTGTGTTGGCATTTCTTCTAGTTATGCAATAGAGGATCCCATAACTGGATCTATGTGGAATATTTTAGCCTTTAACTTTTACCAAAATTCTTCCTACCCTATAGTTTCAAAAATTATAAAGGGGAAGGTTAAGTGATGTCAAACTAAAGGTATTGCCTTACCTGATTGTGCACTTAACAAGTGTGCATTATTTCTTAGAAGAAGAATTATTTTTCTTCCTCATACTCATACACATCATCACTGATGTATTATAGCATAGAATTCAATACTTCATGCTCATCAACTCCTATCTATATAAAGTCACACTAAGCTATGATTTTTTGTACATTGATATTATCCAACTAGAAATTTTCTTATCTCATTCTCTTATTTGGAAATGGTGGTGAGGCTTGTCATGCTGGTGATTTTATCTTCCCTTTATCTGGCTATGTTAGAAATATTGTTAGTTATGGTGGTGCTTATGGTTGTGCTTGATATTATGGTTGTGGTTGTGTTTGAGGTTGTGGTTGCGGTTATAGTGATAGCTGTGCACTTGGGGGAATGGATTGTAATGGTGGCATTGACTTCATAGCTAGTGATTTATACCTCAACACTTTTGCCTTGGAATATATCATAGTAATGAAAAATGGAAGGAAATTTAACCAATTTTGATAATTTATGCACCTTGATCTAGATGTCATTATGTAGCTTTGTCATTATAACATGTTATCTCAGGAATTGCATGACATCTTGGGGTATTCTAGGGTATGGCTGAATCATGTTTAGGGCCTCCATCATGTGTTGAATCTCTATAGTTTCTCATAATATTTCCATGTTTTAGTCTACATAATTTTTGAAAATGTGGTGGTAAGTAAAAAATCTATAGCTAGGTTGACTGGTACATCCGATGATTTCCATTTCATAAAGCAAAGAAACACAACCAAAAACTAACATTGGAATGCTTGGGAGGTTCTTGTGAGTATATTCTCAATATTGGTGGTTAGCTTTGAGGTTAGAAACTCAAGCAAGTTGAAGTCTTCATGAAGGTGTATCATGCTATACATAATATCTATAACCCTTTTTTTCCTACTTAGCCATTTTTCTTTTATAGAACCTTTTAGTAATGTATTCAACCATATGTGCATCGAAGCATCATCTATCAAATAAATTGGTATTCATATACCTACCCTTATCATATACTTATCCTTGACATCATAATGAATGGGTGGAGAGGTGGACTTGTAAGGGAGAATGGATTTTTTACAAGTTGGGAGGCCTATTTCACATGCCATAATATAAGGAGTGACATAGATTGTGACATCCTAAGACAAATCAATATATCCTTCATTATACCTATTAATTAGGGTGAGTATTACCTCATCCATCTATCCAAAATTTGGTAGTTTGATTAATCTATCAGTATTTGAGCCTCTTAGTGGATGTTGGAGCATTAAAGATCCTAATTGTATAGATTCATGTAGGCTAGGATAAAAAAAGGTAGCTTCTACTTGATTAATGAAGTATAAGGGGTTGAGGTTGTGATATTTGGTTTGACTTAGGCCTAAGCCAGTCACCATTTCTTCTTTTTATGCATCCAATAGTGGAATCAATAATTGATCTCTCACCATGGTTATTTTTATGTCCTAGGTTGAATACTTGCTTTGCTTATTGCCATTTTGGTATGCAATCTATGCACAAGAAAATGTTGTGAAAGTAGATCATAGAGTTCGCTTGTTGGTAGGATTAATTAATATCTTTGTGTTGTCCATGATCTTGGTATATATATTTTGGTGTCCAAATCTATATAACTAACTAGTTTAAATACATTGCATTGATTATGTACAAATTTAACCCCCAAATGTATATCAATTAGTTGTTATTTGATATGATAAATACACTTTTCTATCTAGATTCTTTTCTACATGTGTTTTTAGATAACTGATATGACTTGGTGTATTTTCATTGATCCCATTTCTTTTATAACCCCACCTATCATTCTTTCATGCAATCTACTTCAGATTAGATACAATCTACTCAAGTGCCTTGTCATTAATGGTCTTAAATGACCATTATCCATCCTTTCACTATACCTATCTTGTTAGCACCATTTTCTCAGACATATTTGATGACCATAGTATAGTTGTTGTTAGTTGTCCTTCCTTTAAGATATCTCTATGAATTGATCATAGTCTATGATGCTCACTATTCTGACTCTATTTTGATGTGTTGTGATCCAAATATTTTATTGTAAAAACACTCTAATATTAACAAAACAAATAAAAACACAAAACAACATTAAAAAAACCCTGATGTACATGGTGGTACTCGACACCCTCTCTTTTTAGTAGAAATAATGATAGAGACTAAATAGGTTAAGGCTTAAGCCTATAACTATTAACACATCCTAGTAATATGGTTCCCTTTATATATCTCAACACAATGGTACCCTATTGTGAAACTTCATGAATAATGTGTAGTCCCTTTCATCTAATGCATAGTTTTCTTAGGAATGCCTTAAACCTACTATCATATAGTAGTATTTCTTGTTCTGGATGAAATTATTTAGATCACAAGATGTGATCATGTCATGCCTTATGGATTAACTTGTGGATATCTTGTGTCCAATATGCATTTTGTTGACTTTCATCCATTCTAATCAATTTCATTTATTATTTATTCAGGGAATCTTGGTTGCTTAACCTCATAACCATTATAATATATAGACTTAGAATAATGTACTCCATAGACATTATTACCTCCAAACCATAAATGAACTAAAAGGGAGTGAAACATGTGGCACGCTTGTAATTTACTATATAATCCCAAATAATCATAGTAATGTAATCCTCCCAATATTCCCTTTGCACATTACATGCTTTTATTAACTTTTTTCCCAATCTTTGTTTGTCACTTCATCTTGTCCATTTTATTCAGGGTGATAAGTCATGTTATTGTGGTGCAATATCATAAAATAATTAGAAAGAGTTTTTATAATGTTATTGATGAAATGAGTTCCTATATCATTGACCAACTTGATTGGGCATCTGAATCTTGTAATAATAATTTCATATAAGAATTTGGCAGTATCTCTAAATCACAACTTGGGGTTATAGTAGATTCTACCCACTTAGTGTAGTGATTCATCATAGTAATATTGTACCACACATGACTTCATTTATTCGAGGAACTTATAGGTCCAATAAAATCAATTCCTTATTATTCAAATGGTTGTTCTACAAGCATCAATACCAAAAGCATCTCATCGTACTGATTTAGATTTCCCATTCATTGACACACATTGCAATGCTTGGCTACCCTATACATATCTTGAAATAAAGTTGACTACCAAATACCACTCTATAATATATTTATTGTATTGGCTTCACCTATGAAGTGAAATCTTGTAATTCCCTAATGTGATTTTAAAATAAACTATGGTTGTTCATGCTCTAATGCTCCTCTATGCAACACATAATCTTTCTCAATCTTGTAAAAAAATCCATTGATGAGAATATATGAGATAACTTGGGTGACCATTTATTTTTTTATCCCTTTACATATAATTAGTATGGAAATTTACTTGCTCAAATAAGTTTTTAATGTCCTCCATATTATCTAGGATTGTAGTATCCTTGAATAAGTGTGCATCTAGGGATTCATCCTTTATTTTTTTGGGTCCTCACCATTTTGTATCCTACCCAGATGATCTACTATGACATTTTATTGACCTAGATTTACATTGATTGAAAATTGAAACTCATAAAATGACATTATCCACCTAAAGATATGTATTTCAAACATTGGTTTTTTAACTAGGTATTAAAATGCCTAGTGGTCTGTGAAAATTTCAAATGGTGTGGCCAATAGATAGTGTCAAAATTTTTGTAGTGAAAATACCATAGCTATTGCCTCTCTTTATATAGTTGTATAGTTCTTATCTAATTTTGATATCTTATTTCTAGTAAAATGTATGGGATAATCCAACCCACCATCCCTTGGATACACTAAGACAACCCCTACTACAATACCATGAACATCCATATGTATGTGGAATGGATTCTTCTAATCAGGAAAAACTAAAATATGTGTTGTTACCAACCTTTGTTTGAGATATCAATAAATTTTGTTTGGAACTATGAGGTCCACCCAAACTTTATATCTTTGCATAATAAATTTTCCTTTAGCATGGATATGATTGCGTATTCTTTGATAAATTTTCTATAGTATCCCATATGACCTAGAAAGGTATGCACTCTTATAGAGTTGGTCAAAGGTGGCATCCCACTATTATAAAAATATTATCTTGGTTAACCAAAATACCATCACAACATACAACATGGCCCAGAAGAACACTAAAATGTGTGAAAAATAAGCACTTATTAAATTTAGAGCATTGCATAGAGATTGACACCATTATACCATTAGTTATAGTTTTAATAGATACTCTTTAAACAAGGAAAAGATAACCTAGTCATCCAAATATACTTTTAAGAAATCATGAATGAAGTCTTTAAATGAAATTACTATAGCTCTAAATAAAGATACTAGTGCAGTCTTCAAACCAAAATTCATTACCTTATATGTGAATGATCCCCATTCAGTTTTAAAAGTTGTCTTAGTTTGGTCCTCTTCTGTGATCAAAATATGATAGTACTTGCTAAATCCATTTGTGAATAATTATACTTTGTGACCTATGCTTGACTCAAGGAATTCATCTATGAATGGTATTAGAAAAGGATCATTATTGTTGGCATCATTAAGTGTATAGTAGTCTCCAAAAACCTTATCTCTTTGAAATTATTTGGATGTATCAGTATGAGATTTACCCAGTTTGTTTTTTAAACTAGATAAATGATTTTGGCTTCTTACATTTTATCTCGTTCAAACTTTAATTTTATCTTGATATTGGGTTTAACCTGTATGGGCATGTTTTAATGGGTCAATCACACACTTTCATCTCTATGTACATCTCCCACAATGATGGATCTACACCTTTTACTTCAAATAATTTGGTTAGGAAAACATCTTGATAGTCTTATAGTAGTTGTAATGCCTCTAAGATCCATTTTTACCCCCATTAGTCTCCCATAATTGCAAGATTAAGAATAAAATTTATTATAATGTTTTATTCAATACTTTTTATGGGTTCTTGATACACTTTGTTTGATCCATTGGTTAGAAACTCTCATAGAGTGCACTTCCCTTCTCACTCTACAATATTTATGTTGTGTAGTCTTTCATCTTCAACTTATTATGTGCTTTAGGATGGTGTTGGTTTGAATTTATTTTTTGGTTCAAAGAATCCTTATAAATCCATATCTCTATCACTATAATTGGATTTTTTCATCTTATATTTTATTTTATTACAAATCTTAATAAGTGATTATTCCTATTGACTGACCTTTTAATTTTGAAGTGACAAATTCAAATCATGAGCTACTTCTTGCTTTGATGATGACTCTATTGTAGTTTTGAAATATTCTGCTTACCCATGACATAGAAATATTTTAAGTTTATGTAATGAATTATGCACTAATGGGTTATCATCGTCAAACACAAAAGTTTGAATCAAGTCTTAGTACACTTGTGACCAATGTTTGGTCTCTCTCTTGCACTCTTGATGCATGTACTAGGTCATTGGCAATGGCACTAGTGTGTGACTAAAAACGTGTACCCAATACCTTGGATCCAATCCTTGCATATATCATATATCTACACATTTATGAATGTGTAGATTGAGACATTAGAATTATTAAAATAAAGATCATTCTAATTTTATAGTATATGGTATCTAAAATCATGCACGTAAAAACTCACATGCTTCTTCTCAATAAATCTATAGATCTTTATACACTACCCACCAAGTTGTAACAGTTCCTTTTAGTACATAGTTGAGTGCATTGAATCTTTCATCCACATATAGTACATGGTGTTCTAACCTCAAAATGAATGGATTAAGTTCTTTTTTCATAAATTATTAAGTTAACTAACATTTATTAGTGAACACCATGCACATAGGTAGTATCTCATGATCTCCCCTCACCTAAATTATCATATAAGTGTTTGAATCACCACTTATTGAAGATGTTTATTTTAAGTTAAATCACCCTATAGAGTAGGCTCTATATAATATGTCATTGTTACACTTGTATTATATAATAAATCCACCTCCAACCTAGTAAGAGATCACACCAATGGAGAGTACAACCTTTAAGTTGAATTATGGCACTGAGGATTTTATTATTACTAGATTGAAAGATGACTACTTTTTTTTATCTATGATTGCTCCATCTATGGGTTCAAAAATTGATACTTTATACATTTTAGTGAATTATTTTATGTATTTATGCAAAATTTAAACCAACTATTATCATCAAAAACATAGGGTGACTTTGGTTCATTTGGAATTATGTAAGGCTTCAGTTCTTATTTATTCAAAGGGATGTCAATTAGCTTGTCTCCTTAATGAGCCTATAGTTAGTTATGAAATGTGTTAATAGTCATTTGACCATCATAAGCCCATTTCTTGCCAACTAAGGTAGGGTAAAGGGTCATGGTATTCTTTATATCAATGAATTCAAAATCACTACACAGACTTAGTTCAACCACTCTAATCTCTACATCCTTAAGGTGACCAATCGATTCTAACTACCCATAATCTATGAAGATGAGGGTGATAGGATTTTAGATAAAGTGTGTCCTACCAATGGAATCCCATGTAGATCTGAAGATCATATTAATATTAATCTTGAATTCAAATACTACATTAAGAATCTCATAACCTGTAAGCTCAATATCCATGCAAGAATCAACATCCCAAGGCTTCTTAGTTTTCACATACCAAACAACATTGGTACAACCTAAGGAGGGGGTGTACAACCTTTGGTAAAACATTAAAGATCTTTAAACAAATGTTACTCCATTAAAACAAAAATTTGTCATCTTAGAGAAGTCTAAATAATTATATTATATATCTATGTATACACATAATATTTTTAAATTTTATCAAACACTGACACTTTGTATCTTATAAGAACCTATCAAGTCTCAATCTCTCTGAGTGCATGCCTTAAGGGGCTCATCAAAAAATGGGTGGGTAGACAATTGATGCTTTGTAATATTGTTTTTCCTTTTTCCATTTGTCATCTACACACTTGTCTCCTAAAACCATTTACCTTAAGCTTTCTCTTATTCGTCCTACCTATTCCAGTATTTTCCTCTTTCTATTCCTCCTTTTCTTATCTTAAAATTATTTTTGACTATCAGTTATAATAGGTTGACTTGGTTTACCTAGTATAGTTTAGGGTTATTCTTTACTTTCTTGGTTTGTCATCCTTTTAATTGACCTAGCACAAACCTAGTAAATTATCCTAAAAAACACACAGGGTCGACTTGGTCGACCTTGTACAGCTGACATTCTTGGAAAGATTTAGGGAAAGATCCACCTATATATACAAGTTCATTTCCTACCATTTAATAAGAGAAGAATTAATAGAAAATAAGTGTGAACAAACATCTACTTATTGATCATTCTACTTGAGGAATAAAGCTTAAGGTTCCATAATTTCTTTGGAGATATGAATCTTGTCTTGTGGATAAGTATTTTAGATGCTTAGATAGGTTGTTTAGCCTAAAGATGATTTATCTTGGTTATCCTTACATGCCATAACAATCTCTTATGAATCACCTTGGCCAAGGAAGAGATTGAGGCTTGATGGGTTCATCTTCAAAGGTAAGTATTCCTAACTTTATTTCTCATTTATAAGAGTAGATAGATAATACATTTGTATTATTTTCTCTATGTATTAGGATTATATATACATCAATGTGAGTATATGTCTTCTAATACATGTTTTTTTAGTTTGTTTTATTGTTTCTAACCCCCACTTTGTGCCACAAGTTTTGGTGTGCAATATATTAGATTTACTTTCTTGTTATTAAAATAGAGTGAACATTTTAAAACTTAGGACTCCATTAGGGTTGTGCGATTATGTTATACTGTAGGATTTGGAACCCTTCTTAGCATGATGTGTTATGACCAATGATACAAGTGATACCCTAATTAGGTCTAGCAGATCTCTATATTGGTCATGCTCCCACTTAATAAGTGTATCCCAATCGAAAGTGTAGGTATGATCTATCTTATTTGATTTAGGATTAATCAAAGACATGATGCATTTTTGATTACATACATTCTAGTGAACTTGACATGAACTAACCTTTTTAGGATTTATTTACTTTTACTTCATTTATTTCATTCTTTTGATCATCATTTTTCATCATATATTTTGACATACTAGATCGATTCTATCGACCCAACTATTTTTCTCTATGTGTAGGTTTTTAGGAATAAGAAACTAAATCAACCTAGTATAGGATTCTATATTTTTAGACACATAGTTTAGCCTACTAGGTCAACCCACTTGACCCCTTACAATCTCAACACTTTTTCAATAGGTTTATGTATAGCTTGATTGATTTTATTGACCCAGTTTGTAAGTTTCTCAAGTACACTTCAAGGTTCTTCATCAAAAATCTTCATTCCATCTCTGATCACCAAGGTTCCTTTCTACTTCTCTATTTTTATCTTTTTTGTCTTTCCTTTCATAGTTTGTAGTCTTCAAACTGCCTTTGCACAATAAAATAGATCACCCTTATTGACCTAGTTCTATGTGATATCTAAAATAACTAGATCTACACTATCGACCCAATTCATTTTCACACATTGCTTCTATAGTATAGATTCAGCCCTGTCAACCTTGTTCTATATTTTGTGCATATAGTGTCAACTCTATACCTTATTTCAAAGTTGTAATTAACCTCATATTTGTTAGTAATTAGTTCACACCTTTATTTTATCATTATTTTCATGATTAGAATAGTACACGTAGTCTAATTAAGAGATTTTTAATTAATCATTTAGTTTCACTATTTCTATTTTATGCACACAACCAAATCACAAAAACATAAAAAAACACTTTAAATTTTCTCTACCCTAAGCCATTCTACTTAGATTTCATCACCAAGGGAGAAACTAACTTGATGTTTTAGTCAAGTATAAAGCATGGTTAATGTTATATTATGGCTAATCACCCGACACCTTTATTTCTATGGTGTGTGAAGTGAGGGGGTAGCCCTCAATACTAGCCATGTATCATTACCACTACAGTCCCTTTCAGCTCAAACTACCTAAAACCATCTTTAGATTAATATATAGTACCTTACTTATATCCAACTTCCAATCACATTTAAAATTATATCTTAATAATATAATTAACAATCAAGTTGACCAATTAGTTATCTCTTTACTTTTCAAGTTGATTACTTGCTCTTTGCTCAATTGTGTGTGAAAAACTTACATTAGCCAATACTAGTGAAATGTTTTATTTTGTGTGCCTCAATTAAATTAGCCAATGTTGATCTAATTAACTATTTGTTTCCTTTCAACTCTCACTTTCCTAGATTAGCTATAAAAATTATCTTATCTCAAATCATAATTTGTCACCATCTTTCTCTTTCTCTTTGTCTATTGTATTAGGTTGATCCACTCAACCCTGTACCTTTTTCAACTCCTATTCACCATACTAGATCAACTTAGTCGACCATATATAATTTTTGTCTCCTTTTCCATCTTATTTTTGCCTCTATTCACTATATTAGATTGACCTAATTGACCTTGTATGTTTACAGGTCATGTTTTCTATGTTTGGTTGACCCAATTAACCCTGTACTATGTTTTACCTTTTTTATTTATCAATTCAATTCCATATATATTTGACTTAGTTCTTCATTTACCTAATTTAGTTCTCTATCTCTATCTATTATTTTTCTTGATTAGCATCATCTTTCTTTCCTTAAGTATCATATGCCCTATCAGAATTTTATTGGATAACTTGAATCCATTTAGACACTATATGGGGTTCTATTTGCTTCTTGTCTTCTCCTATCTTTTCTTCTTCTTTTTTAATCTTGTGGGGCATCTTGCAATGCCCATACACATATTACTCTAGCCTTTGGGGCATATTGCAATGCCCATCCCTATATCTACTTACCCTTTAGGGCATCTTGCGATGCCCACTGTTATTTACTATTACATGTTACCAAACTAATTCAAATTCAAGAAACCTTTTAAGATGCAAGCTTGTCTCTCACGTGCTCATCATTGATATAACCATTAATGTAGGATAATTTCCTTATTTTCATGATTTCTATCTACATCTATCTAACACTCTTTATAGGTTATTTAAGCACAAGTCTCTCCCTCTGCAATAAGTTCCCTCTTTTTCATAAACCTTTAGTTCTCCCTTTTGGTCTTTTGGTTTTTTTATATACCATAGTTTTCTTTATCTTCTTGCATTTTTTGTTATTTTGGCATCCTTTGGGTTATTATTTGGTGAGTTACTTTGTAAGACCACAGATAGGACATGACATTACTCACAAAACCACCATCTTTTATCTTTTTCTCTTTCATTTTTGATACTTGCCAATATTTTTTTGTCATCCTTTAGGTTTTTCTTTTGTGACTTACTTTGTAATACCATAGATAGAACTTGACATTCCTCACAAAACCACCATCTTTTATCTTTTTCTCTTTCATTATTGTTGGTACATTTATTTATTTTATTGTATTTACTTGTATTTATTATTTAGATTGGTTCACTAATTACTTATTGTAATTAGTTTATTATATTTAGTAATAATTTGCACCAGATAGGATAAACTTGCTTAGCTAGTAGTCAACTTAGATACCTATTTTGTTATTATGGAGTTGCACTCCACTATTCTTGTAGTTAGATATCAGTTGAACTAAACGTGTTATGTGAGTTCCTTGATATTTATCTTGCATGGCTTGCTCTATATAAGCAATGGTTATTTGTGTATTCTATATCAATTTAATATTGAATTATTAGAGTAATTAATCATATTTGAGTTATTTATTCATTTATATTATTGTATCAGATATATAGTTATTTTTTATTAATATTACTATTTTATCTCTTATTTATACTTTGTATTAGATTCATTAGATCTTGTAGCTAATTCTAACATGGTACCAGAGTTATCTTGAATCTGTAGATTGCTAAATATTTAAAAGAAAAATATTCAGATATAGGATCAATTTTTTGATTTTATATACAGGCACAAATTAGAGCTTTGTGGAGAATTTTTGAGCTCACCATTGAGTTTAGAGTACCCGAGATAGTTAAAATCATCTACAATTTTGTCTAAATCAGACACAGAAGGTGAAATTAGCAACGGTTTGATCTAGAAGCACCACACCCAAATCTAATAGGTGTCTGAAAATCAAAACATTTTTGAGAAAAATGAACCTCACAGTTACATTTATAAGGCATTAAAACTTACAGATTCATATAAAATTTGTCTAATTTAAACACAATCATCCATAAGGAAATTTTTTTTGCTCCCAAGTATGACTATATAGACCGTATGAACTATGCAGGTCCAATATTTTTTTTTAGCAGGCCTCATGGATCAATAGATATATTTTTTAGGGCAACTTTGGGATTCCACCATTTAAACATTAAGAGGTATTTTTGAGATAATGTTTTTTTGAAATAGCTTAAAATTTCATGCTCTTCACTACTATACTTTCATTTTCTTCTAGATTTGTCCAAACTTTTCCAAAATTTAGGTTTTTATATAGTAGATCTTGCCCATCTTCATTTCTATAACTTCAGAGGCTCATAAGTTTCACATATGACCTCATATTTAGGTCCTATTTTTTTTAAAAGTTAATATTTTTCTAGCACAATGTATTGGTATAGAAATTTTTATAATAAAGTACACATTTTTTATAATTTTAGACTAGAGGGCCTAATTGAGCTTTTTATAAACTAAAAAAATTATAATCCAGCCTTGTAACTGCACTCAATTGTAAAGTGCTAAAAAATAATTGCTAGGTGGGATGCAACTAAGTAATTTAGGGGGGGTTTGTAGTGTGTTATATACTTTAATTTCTATTTTGTGACAGTTTATTTCTAAAAGCATCATGAGGAATCCTAAGTTACCACTATTAATAACATACAACAATAACACATAGAAACATAATGCTTGGGATATATTAATGATGCTAGGATATATGCCTTACATAATAACTCTTCTTACTCCACCTATTGATGTAAAAGAGGTAAAACACTTTCTCTTTGAAAATACTAAGGTAATTGGATGCATTTGGTCTTACGTGTCTTTAGATTTAAATTTACATCTTGACAAATTTACAACTCCAAAAGAGGCTTGGGATAAATTAACATCATTATTTGGAAAATAAGATGATATTTGTGGTTACCAAATTGACAATGAACTCATTAGTTTGGATCCTAAAAATTATGCTATAATATAAGACTACATCACTAAAGTCATAGATCTTAGAGCACATATTGTTGAATGTAAAATTGATAAAAAGGATATTCAATTGATTTTTAGTGCCTTACACAAATTAGGTCCTGAATATTTATCCTTTGTTCTAGCTTTTAGACTCATAGGCTCACATTGGGCACAACATATCAAATTCTAGCCTTTGAGGTATTATCTGAGAATCTAATGGTTGAAAAAAAAACTTAATAGCTATGGGTCTAATCAAGTCATCCAAATCTCAAGTTCTAGTTACAAGCCAATCTCTGCATAAGCAAGTTTCAACATCAACATTAAATACATGTTCAAGTAAAAAGAAGTAGAATAATCAGAACAAGTCACAAAAAGATAAGAATAAAGGGTAGCAATCTTCCTCACAAGGAGATTATAAATCCACTAATAAGAAAGGGGATTCACAAAAAAGTACCGACACTCCTTACCCTTATTACAAAAAGGGGATTCAAAGTGAAAAAGAATGTTGGAAGAAAGAGATTGATGAATTTAAGGGTCTTCTAAAAAATAATAACATAAATCAATCAAAGGATTCTTTCACTCCTTTAAATTTAGGGAAAGGGAAAGATACAACATTATTTGCATTGAAAAATTCTCCTAACTCATGGGTACTTGACTCAGGTGCTTTGCACCATATGGATTCTGATCAAGAATAATTTTTTGGATTAGGATGAAGTTCATTGCCTCATATTCTCATAGATGATGATCCTAAGGTAGATGTCATAGGAAAAGATATAGTTGATGTTGATAGTGGTGTATTTGAGGATGTCCTCTATGTGCCAAAGTCATCAACTAATCTTCTCTCTATTTACCAAATCACTCACTTTAATATTGATAGGAAAGTTGAGTTCACATCTGATTCTATATCAATCAAAAAATTGGAGGATAATGCCTTAGTTGCAGTGGGAAAAGTTAAAAATAATACTTAGCTTTATTCATTCTCCAACTTTGTGCCTTAGTCTTCCTTTATAGCTTTACTCTCACACACTAATGCAGTAAGCAAGCTATGGCATGAGCAGTTTGGTCATTTAAAGTACCACTATTTATAATAGCTTAGTTAGTAGGAGATGGTTATAGGAATTTTATAGATTCAATTTTTAGGAGGTGTATGTCATGGTTGTACCTTAGGCAAACATCTAGATGATAAGTTTGATAAAGGGAAGGCTTGGAGGGTTACACAAGTCCTCAAACTTTTTCATTGTGATTTAGCGGGTCCATTACCTATTTTATCTTTTAGTAAAACTTATTATATTCTCACATCTATTGATGACTATTATAGACATATTTGGATTTATTTTCTAAAACTCAAAAGTGAAGTATTTGATAGATTTCTAGAGTTTAAATCTCTAGCAGAGAAACAATTTGAGAAGTATGTTAAGATCCTCTGCATAGATAATGGGAAGAAATATGTAAACAACAAGTTTGAACAATTATGTGCTCTTGAAATAATTTATCTTCAACATTCAGTTGCATATATACCTCAAAAAAATGGTGTAGTAGAGAGTAAGAATATATTCTTAAAAGAGATGACAAGTCATGTGATTCATGCAAAATCATTAGTACCTAAGTACTAGGTGAAAGTGATTAATTATGATGCATATATACAGAATAGGGTTCCTCATAAAGTTTTAAAGGGGATAATACCTCTTGAATCTTGGTGTAATAAGAAGCCAACAATGGATAATTTTAGAGTCTTTGACAATCTAGCATGGGTTTACATACCTTCTGAAAAGCATTGTGGTTTAGAAACACAAAGATGGACTTGTATACTTGTGGGATATCTTGATGCTGTTAAGGGATATTGACTCATTGATCTAGATTCACATGAGCTTATTATAGAAAGAAGTGTTTACTTTGAATAAATTTCTTCAACCTTGTCTTCTAATATTTCTCATTCTTCTTCCATAGAAGAATTATATAGTAGTGATGATGATACTCCTACTTCATCTACTCATAGGGATGATGAAGTACCTCCTTAGTAGGGTTTAGTAGGTCATGTTACTCCTCCTCCTCTAGATCCTCACTCATTAATGCCTTTATGGGGTAGACAGACTTTGGTAGATACAAACCCTCTTATTAGGGATCTATTAGATAGAAGGAGAACATGGTCACATCATGATCTTCCACATTCCTACATTGCCATAGCTTTTGATCTATAGTATTTTTAGGAAGCCACAAGGACAATTGAGTGGGATTCAATGATGAAAAAAGAGTATGACTCATTGATTAGGAACAACACTTGGGATCTTGTTCCTCTTCCTAAAGGAGGAAAATTAGTATGATGTAGGTGGATATATTGGACTAAGTTTGCAGTGGATGGAAATATTGATAAGTATAAAGCACACTTAGTGGCCAAAGGTTTTTTCCAAGTAGAAGGCATTGACTATATATAAACCTTTGCGCTTGTTGCTAATATGAAATTCATTCGATTAATAGTAGATATTGGTGAAATTCATGGTTGGGTTATACATCAGATGGATGTGAATAACACATTTCTTCATGGGGATATTCATGAGGAGATATATATGGAGCAGCCATAGGGGTTTGTTCAAGATTCTTCATTGGTGTGTTGCTTGCAGAAATTTCTCTATGGTTTGAAACAATCCCCCAAGGCTTGGTATTCTAAAATGGACACATTTATTCTTTTAGTTGGGTTCTCAAGATGTCAATCAGATTCATATGTCTATATTCTATGGTAGGAGGATTAACTATTGTACTCAGTGCTCTATGTTGATGATCTTATTGTTACAAGGAGCACAACATCCATCATTAGTAGTGTTAAGACTACACTTCATGACATGTTTTCTATGATAGATATGGGCCTATTGCACTATTTTCTTAAGATTTAGATAGCACATTTTTCTTCTAGGATTACACTTTCAAAGCCCAAGTATGCCATGGACTTGTTAGCTTAGTTTCACATGGTTGATTTTAGGCTTCCATCGACTCCCTTTGTATCTAGAATTAGACTTGAGGTTCATTGTTCCACTCCCTAGGTTGATGCCACATTGTATCTCCAACTTGTAGGTAGCCTCATCTATCTGACTCATACACATCTTGACATTTTATATGCAGTTGGCATGGTTTCATGCTTTATGTAGATATCACATGAGATTCATTAAAGAGATACCAAATGCATTTTTAGCTACATTCAAGGCATTATCAGATATGAGATTCACTATATAGTAGGTACATGTTCACATTTAGTGGGATACATAGATTATGATTGGGTTGATGATTATGATGATCGTAATTCCACTTATGGTTACAACTTTCACTTCAAATTTGACCCCATTTATTGGCAGAACAAGAAGCAACATATTATTGCTCTTTCATCTACAAAGGCTGAGTATCATGGTGTTGTTAATGTCACTAGTGAGGCTATTTGGATTTAGAATATTCTCACTGAGCTTGGTGTTTCATTTCAGAAGCCATTAATCATCTACTATGATAACCAAAGAAATATCTTGATATTGAAGAATCTAGTTCATCATCAGAAAACCAAACACATAGAGATCCATATGCACTTTATTAGGGATCTAATTCAGGTGGAGATCATTGATATTCAATCTTTTGGGGTGTGAAACATCAGTTCTTTAGTGAACATTAGTTCTTCAGGGGGTCTCCTAGACCTTCCTTTTTAGGAGTTTTTTTCATTTGGGTTTTCTCATTTCATCATCTATTTGTATAGAGTACCTGATATGGCTACACATTATTGGGACTCTTATCTGTATAGTCTTATCTAAGCTTCACTTATGGGGGGTGTTGGTTCATTTATTTTCTTTATTACATTTAATTGTATTTATAATTTATGTTGGTGCACTAATTAATTATTATAATTAGTTTATTAATAATTTATACCAGATAGGATAAGCTTTCTTAGTTAGTAGTCAACTTAGACACCTATCTTGTTAGTGTGGAGTTGCACTCCATTATTCTTGTAGTTAGATATCAGTTGAACTACATGTGTTGTGTGAGTTATGTGATCTTTATCTTGTATGCCTTGATGTATATAAGTAATGGCTATTTGTATATTCTATATTAGTTTAATATTGAATTATTAAAGTAATTCATCATATTTGAGTTATTTATTTATTTCTATTATTGTCTCAGATATACAGTTATTGTTTATTACTATTACTATTTTATCTCTTATTTATGATTTCTATTAGATTAATTAGATCCTGTAGCTAATTTTAATATTTTTTGCTACTTGTGAATGCTAGTTTGCATCCTTTAGGTTTTTATTTTGTGATTTACTTTGTAAGACCATAGATAGGACCTGACATTCTTCATAAAACCACCATCTTTTATCTTTTTCTCTTTCTTTTTTGCTTCTTGCCAATGTTGTTTTAGCATCCTTTGGGTTTTTTATTTTATGAGTTAATTTTTAATAATATGGATTGGACCCAACATCCTTTATAAATTATGACTATTTGTTTTCTTACCTCATTTAAAATTTTTTCTTGCTTATCAGCACCCTCACGGGTCTCTCTTTTATGAATTGCTTTGTAAGATTGTGGATAGGACCTTGCCATCCTCATAAAATTACCACCCTTTCATGTTCTTGATCCTTGTTTTCAAATTTAGATTTTATTTATTTATTTAGATGAAATCTACACAACAATCTATGTTAGCATGTTTTCCTCCATTTCCCTCTTTCTTATGATAAGGAATCACATTTTGCTGTCATTGTATCACTTTTTTCCCTTTGTCACATTCTTGTAATTTGAAGCAATTAAAATTATTCCATGTGTCACTCTTCTTGATTTCCCCTTATTTTCATCTTTACATTGGATAAAACAAGGTTGAAGTCAAGATAACACTTTTATTTCACTTAGATTTATGAGACTCTTAAACCCCATGCTCTTTGAAATTTCTCTCTCTTAGCCACTTTGTCCCAAGTATTCAAATAAAAATTCATCTTTAGCACCCATGTTTGGTTTTATAAATACATATAGAGGAGGAATAAAAAAACCCATCAAGAATGTTAAAATCCAAATCATTTAAACAAAAGGCAATGATATCTAAAAGGCAACATATGAATCTCAAAAGTCAAAATCACACTAAAAGATGTGATTCAAAGCACATATCCTTCTTATAGTCAAATCTAAAACTCCACAATTGGCCTCATGGTAGATTTGATGTCCTTTGGGGTATATTAGGATAGTAGATTAGAAGAGGATAATGAAAAAATCTTTTACTGCTACCTACTTTCTCATGCAAGTAACCAGTCTTCATAGTAGATTGATGGCTCTATAAGGGGTCCTGAATAATGAGGAACACATTATGGGGAGGTAGGTCCATTTTAGTTTTTATGCATTTAGCATTCATGGGATGATCTATATACTCCATTTGTTGACCTAACACTTGTGTCGCTAAGAGAATTTCTTCATAGTCCTTAAGATCAAAAGTCCTCTTATTTTGACAATCCTAATTTGAGTGTCTTGACTTTGATACCTCTACCTTGGTTTTTCCTTCATTCTCCCCTCTACCCATTTAATTTTCCTCCTTTAATAGATAAATTATGATTCCAAATCTAATTTTCCTTCTTTAATTCCTTCTTATTTACCTTTTAAAAACATGTTAGCATCACTTTGTTTCAATTTTATTTATCTTTAGATCGAAACAACATGTTTGAGAAACTATGGATTTATTATTTTTTTACACCATGATATTACATTCCTACACTTACTTTACTTTCCTTTTACCACTTGTCATTATTTTATTGTCTTTTTATTATAGATAGCTGAGTTCATATGCTTTTTTCCATTATTGAGTGTGGTTGGCTTGTTATTTCTCACTCATCAATGTTGTTTTCCTTTTTATTCATCCTTTTTCCATTATTGAGTGAGATGTGGATTTTTACTACTCACTCATCAATGTTGCTTTACTATTTTTTTAATTCTTTTTCCATTTATTTATTTTTATTTTACCATCCTGTTTGACATATATCCTTGGTTTGACTTGGTGAGTTTGCCTTTCTTACTTAAGGATAACTTGTTTAAGTTTTTTGATCTTTAGTAGCCTTGGCTTTCCAGTTACCCAATTATCTCTTATTATTTTTGACTTGGTAATTTGGTCTAACATAGTACCTATCACTATAGCTTTCCAATTTTCCTAGGTACCTCCCATCCTCATAGCACCAACTATCTTGGCTTTTCTTGCATTTGTTTGTTTTTGCTCTTTAGTTTTGTATTCTTGGGTTTGTCAAAAGTAGTCTCTGTACCCTCCATAATCAAAACTAACAACACAACAACCAACCATCCTATGATAAAGGTAAGTCAAGGTAGCCACCACATTTAATTTTTAGATTAGTTTCCATTTCAATCATTTACTTTCAGTTATTTTTGCTTTAAACTACTAAAACTTTTTTTTAGCATCAAAATTATGTGTGTCATTATGTTATTTATTGAAGTACCATTCCCTATTAAACTTTAGTGACACATGCTAAACGTTGAATGGGGCATATGTATACACATAATATTTTTAACTTTTATCAAATACTGACACTTTGTATCTTGTAGGAACTTTTTGAGTCTTAATCTTTCTAAGCACATCACTTAAGGGGTGCACCAAGAAAGGGGTGGGAAGACCATCAATGCTTTGTAATATTGTTATTCCTTTTCTACCTAAAATCTACACACTTGTCTCTTAAAACCATTTACCCTAAGCTTGTTCTTCTTAAACCTACCTATTCTAGTCTTTTCCACCTTCCATTCCTCCTTTTTTATCTTAAAATATTTTTTGACTATTAGTTATACTAGGTCAACTAGGTTGACCGAGTACAATTAATGGGTATTCTTTACTTTCTTAGTTTGTTAGCCTTTCGACCAAGCTAGCACAAACCTAATAAATTATCCCAAAAAACACACTAGGTCGACTAGGTTGACCCTATATAGATGACATCCCTAAAAGGATTTAGGGCAAGATCCATTATATATATAAGTTCATTTCCCACCATTTTATAAGAGAATAATTAATAGCAAAGAAGTGTGAATGAACATCTACTTATTGACCATTCTAATTGAGGAATAAAGTTTAGGGTTCCATACTTTCTTTAGAGATATGAATCTTATTTTGTGAAGAAGTCTTTTGAATGCTTAGATAGGTTGTGTAGCCTAAAGCTGATTTATCTTGGTTATCCTTACATACCAAAATAATCTCATGTGAAGAACCTTGGCCAAGGGAGAGATTGATGCTAAGTAGGTTCATATTCAAAGGTAAGTATTCCTAACTTTAATTCTCCTTTATAAGAGTAGATAGATAATGCATTTATATTCTTCTCTCCATGTACTAAGATTCTTTATACATTGATGTGAGTACATGTATTCTAATACATGTTTAGTTTAGTTTGTTTTATTGTCTATAACCCCCACTTTGTGCCATAATATTTGATGTGCACTAGATTATATTTACTTTCTTGTTATTAAAATATAGTGAACATTTTAAATATTAGGACTTCATTAGGGTGGTTGTACGATTGTGTTAGACTATAAGATTTGGAATCCTTTCTAGCATGATGTGTCATGACAAGTGATAAAATTAATCTCCTAATCAGGTCTAGTAGATCCCCATATTGTTAATGATCCCACTTAATAAGTATATCCAAATCAAAATTATAGGTATGATCTATCTTATCTGATCTAGAATTAATTCATAGACATGATACGTTTTTGATTGCATATATTATAGTGAACCCGATGTGAATTAATCTTTGTAGGATTTGTTCACTTTTACTTCATTTGTTTCATTCTTTTGATCATAATTTTTCATCATATATTTTGACATACTAAATCAATTTTGTTGATCTAGTTATTTTTCTCTATGCACAAGTTTTTAAGAACAGGTAATTGGATCGACCTAGTTGACCTAGTACAAGTTTCTAGCTTTTCAAACACCCAATTTAGCCTAATAGGTTGACCTAGTCAACCCTTATAATTTTAACACTTTTTTAGTAGGTTGTTGTATAGCTTGATTGATTTTATTGATCTAGTTTGCAGGTTTCTTAAGTACACTTCAAGCTTTTTCATCAATAATCTTCCTTCATTACATCTCTGATCCACCATGTTTCCCTTATACTTATCTATTTTTATCTTTTCTATCTTTCCTTTCACAATTTGTATTATTCAAAACTACCCTTGCAAATTCAATTAGATTGACCCTATCAACTCAGTTCTATGTTCTGTATGCTATCTGAAATAACTGGATTGACACTGCCATCTGAGTTCATTTTCAGACTTTGCTTCTACAATACAAGTTTGGCCCTGTCGACCCTATTCTATATTTTGTGCATGTAGTGTCGACACTATACTTTGTTTCAAAGTTATAATTAAACTCATATCTTCTAGTAATTATTTCACACCTTTCTTTTCTTATTGCTTGCATGCTTAGAATAGTATGCATAGTCTAATTAGGAGATTTTTAATTAATCACTTAGTTTCACTATTTCTAATTTATGCACACATGGCCAGATCACAAAAACATAAACAAGTAATTTAACATTTTATCTATCCTAGGCCAACCTAATTCGATTTTATCACCAAAGGGGAAGTCAACTTGATGCTCTGGTCAAGTATAAAGCATGGTTAATGGTGTATTATGGCTAAGCACCCATCACCCTTATCACTAGTGTGTGAAGTGAGGGGAGGGGTTAGGCCTCAATACCAAGCCTATATCATTACCACTAAAATCCTTATTAGCTTAAAATACTTGAAACCATTCTTACCATTCTTATATTTCTATCTAGTACCTTACTTATATCCAACTTCCAATCACATTTAAATTATATCTCAATAATCTAATTAACAATCAGGTTGACCAATTAGTTAGCTCTTTACTTTTCAAGTTTATTTTTTGATCTTTTCTCAATTGTGTGTGTAAAACTTGCATTATCCAATGTTAGTGAAAGGTTTTGTTTTGTGTGCCTCAATTAAATTGGCCAGTGTTGATCTAATTGACTATAAGTAATCCTAACTTTATTTCTCTTTTGTAAGATTAGATAGATAATTCATGTGTATTCTTCTCTCCATATATTAAGATTTTGTATACATTGATGTGAGTATATGTCTTCTAATACATGTTTAATTTATTTTATTTTATTGTTTCTAGCCCCCACTTTGTGCCATAATATTTGGTGTGCACTAGATGAGATCTACTTTCTTATTATTATAATAGAGTGAAGGTTTTAAACCTTAGAAATTCATTAGGGTTGTTGTGCAATTGTGTTAAAATGTATGCTTTGGAACCCTTCCTAGCATGATGTGTTGTGACAAGTGATCCCCTAATCGGGTCTAGAGAATCCCCATATTGGTCATTATCTTATTTAACAAGTGTATCTTAATTGGAACTATAGGTATGATCTATCTTATCTGATCTAAGATTAATTCATAGACATGATGCATTTTTGATTTCATACACTAAGCACCCAAATGCTATTTTTAAGCAACTAGAAGCCATCCAACATCTTAAAATCAGTCTTGAGCATGGTTGTATAGTCTTGTACAACCTAATAAGGATAAAAATAAGAAAAAAAAAATATTTTTACTATTTTAATTTCTAGTTTTAATTTTTATATATGTAAATCATTTTTTTGGCCTCCTAGATCACTTACATATCCTGTAAAGGTTGCTTTAAGCAACCATTCAACTTATGGATTTTTTTTGTTTGCCTAGGTGCCATCATATGCATTTTTACAAAAACTACATTAATATAAATTAAATTATTTCACCAAGATTAGATTTTTAGGGTTGAACCTAGCTTAGAGGAAGGATTGAAGGTGGTTTATAAAGTTTTTTAAGACTTAAATTATAAAATTGAGTTATTTATAATAAGATATCTAATGTTTGGTTGAACCTAGTATCAAATTATTATTGAAATTTTTGTATGTGAATTGAAAATAGTTGGGGATGCTCATATTTTTAATATTATAGACATCTAATAATGAATTGCATATAATGATTATTGTGTGTCGCTAACTTAGTAATAAGTAGTGAACTACTTTGCCTAAAACCATGACTTGATTATTTAATATGTGTTTTACCATAGATAAACATATGTATTCATTTATATTTTAGTTATTGTGATATTGACCATACTGTCATATTGTAAATCTACTTATGGATATGTGTTTAAGTTTGGTGCAAGTGCTATCACTTGGAGCATAAAAAATCATCCTATTGTATCTATCTATTATATATAATAGGAGTATATAAGTGCCATGGAAACTAATAAAGAAGCCATGTGGCTATGAAGGTTGTTAGAATAAATTCATTCATATGTTTCACATAGTACCACCCTTAATTGTGATAACCAAAGTTGTATAACCCTAATAAAAAATATAGTGAAATACCAACAAACTAAACATATTGAAGTTCTTGTGCATTTTATTTGAGATAAATTCCTTAATGGTGATATTGATTTGTAGTTTTGTCTTATGGATGAACAGGTGGAAGATATATTCATAAAATTACTTGGTGCTACCATGTTTTTTTAGTTTCATGAAATAATGGGCCTCTCAAAGTTTCCATTGAAGGGGAGTTGCATTATAATGCAAATTCCTAACAACCATGTGTTCATTCTTCTTCTCTATACTTGCTCTCATTGTAAAATATTGTATTATATCACATTATGTGATTTTCATAAACTTTGTGTGAAAGTTTTAATTTTATGATAAATACCTAAAATTATATTGTAATGGAGGTCCTTATGTTTTAAAAGGCTCCAATAATGCTTAGAAGATTATTCATGAGAAAATGTGAGATGTAGTCTCATGATCATGCTAGCCTAAACTTACTTTAAGTAGTTTATGGATTATAATTTCTTTTGTTTCAAAAGGTGATGTTTGGCATGATGAAAGTTTTAAATCCTTAAAATTTTTACATAGTATAATTACTTTATTAAGATGACTATGACATTCTATCCCCACTTATCATTAAGTGGGAGTGTTAGAACATTTAATGGCTAAGTTAGATATTTTAAACCCTTAGTTTAATTTGGTGTGTAATTAAATAATAATAATAATTTATTTATTAACAAAATATGAAAACCTCATGTAAATAAAAAATAAAATATTTATTAATTATCAAATTATTATTAAATTATTCTCTAGGAAGGATGGACATGTTGCTTACAATGGCCACCTCCCCCCATTCCAATTATAAATAAGGTTTTACTCCTATGGTAAAACATACACTTGATACACTCGATTGAATATCAGTGATTGTGATAAATTTATATTTATATGTGGAAAATATATTATAAAGTTTTGTCAAGAAGTTTTGATATAGATAAGGAGTGAGGGAAGAAGAAATTGTATTGGGAAATTATGTTTCTCTATATATGAATAATCATATTTGTGAGTTTTTTACCTCTCAAGAGGTTTTCCCATGTTATATCATTGTGTCATGTAATTTGGTTGTGTATGTTTTGCTATCCATGTTTATCTCTATATTATATCCTATCTTATTCAATATAAATTTCAAATCTTATCAAAATAAATTGATAGATTTAGTCCTTACCTCATAGATATGATATAAATCCTTGCCATCTATATCTAAAATTATAGAAATTTTATTACAAATACTTTTTTCCTAAATAGGGTTGTGAAAAAACTTGGTTTTCTAATCTCCTTCTTTGATCCAACTCTCCCTTGTTTTTTATTTTCGTTTAATCTCTTCCCTCAGATGCAATTAATCATGATACATGAGTAGAGATATTTCTCTTCCATACATGTACACACACATCTGAAAGTTCAATGGAACCTCATTTAGAGCTTTCAACACAACTTATACTCTTTTAGTTTCCTTAAATATGTTCTTAAAATGAGATTTATTCTAGTTCCTAAGATAGTTCTTGATGAAGATAAGTTTTCAATAAAAAGTATAGATACATTTACCTTTTAAAGGAGATAATTTATTCCACCAAAAATTGATGAGATAAATATCAAATTATCTCTCAACCACATAAGCTTAACCAAAAACAAAAACAAGGGAGTAACATAATCATGCAATATATCCAAATCCACTAGAGCATGGTCAGAGTTAGACATCAAATTAATTTTAATTTATAAAATCCTTATAATTTAACTATTATGATTCTATCGAAAAACTATCCAAGCATTCAATAATGTTTTTGAACCATTTTCTTTTGTTAGTCCAATTAAATAACCCCTTCTTTAAAATCACACTAATGAGATCATAATTAATTTCAAAGGAAGAAAAATGCCACTAGAAAGATAGAGGTATGCCCATCACACTCTTTTATCAACTAAAATAAGGATGGAATTGAAATCTATACCTAAGGTAAACTTTTCAAGAGGGTGAAGGGAGAGAATTGTAGAAATCTCCACCCAACATTTCCTTTTGAGATCATGATTATTTGGGCCATAAACATTAAAAATCAAAAGGAGATATTTAAGGATAAATATTTTATTTTAAACCATTACTAATTATCCCTATTACCTATAGATATCACTTCTAATTTGAATGGATTATAAAGAAAATATAGGCCCCTCGAAGATCCCATTGAGTCCATAAACCATCCCTTCTAGTTAGGCTAACTTTGAGTGAGATATCTTGTTACCTCTTCTTCATCCAATTTTATTTCTTAGAAAATGATCATCTCTAGATGAATAGGTACCAAATGACTCTTTACCAAGCATATTTTATTAGGGGCATTGAGGCCCCTAACATTCCAAGATAAAATCTTCATGGAATGGGTGAGGTGATTTCCACCCTTCACACTCTAAGAAAGAATATTGTGATGGTATTTTTATTCTCTCATAACCCATGCTCACTTAATTTGTCAAAATTAGATTTTCATCCTCTTTTAATTTTACTACCACAATTTGGCTCAGAAATAGAGCAATATTTTTGAAAAAATTATAGGATCTCCCTTAAGAACAATTCTTCATCATATTCACTCTCCACAAATTGATCCCCAACTCTTCCAAATCAAGTGCCTTTCCTTCCCATACTTCCAAATTTGAGGCCAATAACCCCTCCATATCTAAAATATTATCTTAAATTGATCTCAAATTCTCCTTAAAAATTTGTGATGACTTTAAAATATGCATCAATTTTGAAGATAAATAAATCATTATTTTGGTGGAATTTATCATGGATCGAAAGGAGGATGGCTCCACATCATTTAGAATGGAACACCAAAATCAGCCTTGAATGGTAGGATTTTCCAAAAACTATGAAACTAATTACCTCTTTCTTTTAAAGAACCACTCAAAATAAGGAGAATATTTCACCTTTCATACTTGTTTCACCATTTTTCTACTGGAAGGAGGATGATGCCTATGGAATTTTTATTAGTGACACCCAAAGTAGGGGAAAGGATGATTTTCAATGTCAATATTTTGAATCCATTCTCTTCCAAAGGATTTAAGAATGACAACTTCCAAAATTTTGGCTTCAATATCTATTTGAATGTAAAAAAATCATATACTGCCAGGGATCCATTCAAAGGGATTGGATCAATTGAGACAAAATCCCCCACTAAATTACCAATTAATTTGATAATATATTCTCCCTAATATTCAAATAGAAACACATATAACTAAAAACACACAAGTATCTTGTTATGCACCTATCCATGCAAATTAAAATTAAGGCTTCAAGCTTGCAAGGATACTCCAAATTCATTCAACTGGGCCTGAAGCAAGTATTTCATCTCTTTTGGCCCCATATAAATAAGAAACCAAAAATAAACATCTAGGTAAAACATTTTTAGAAATATTTTCCCCCTAATTCTCACTGACCCAAGCTTTGATTTTTCCAATATCAGGCCACTTTTTTGCCACCTTTCCAATGATGTCACATTCTCCCAGTGCCCTAATGTTTTCATCAAACTCCTTGCCCTCGAGGATAAGATTTTGAATAGGTTCTATGAATAGAGAACATTTTAAAAGGAAATTGAGGACTAAAAAGGTTTGCCAAGTTTTCTTTATCTCTTGATTCCCATGGGTTTGTTAGCCCTTGCCACCACATCATTGTCCTATGTCACATCATGAAAATACCCAATAAGGGTTTGACCCAAAAACCCAACCTTAACTTGATCCTCCTCCATCTCTTCCCACTCCTCTCATTTTCCTCCTCTATGTTCCCATTCTTCCTCTTTGTGCATCTCCTCACACTCATTATGTTGTTTTCTACCACCCTTCTTTATTGGCCTCTATTGGTCGATCACTTTACCTACACTATGAATTCACTTTTTATACCGTTCCATCAATTTTCATTCATCAATTTTATGAATTTATATTAAATTAATATAAATTAAATTATCTTATTTATTTTTTATTTATTTTATTTATTTGGTTTATTTGCTTTAAATTAAGGAATTAATTGATTACATGGATTTCATTACGAATTACTTAACTAATTAGTAAAAATTAATATGTATTTATCCATGGGGTATAATTATAAAATATTTAATTAATTAATAGTGGGTTAATCAATTAACATGGTTGTAATTAATTAATTAACATGTTGGTGTTAGTGTGAGTTAGTTAGGATGCACTAATGATAGAATTAGGGTGGCAAAATTAAGGTGTCCAAACTTTACCCTCTTTGAAAGGGCATTGAAACTAAAATAAGTAGTGATTTTTCAAAGAAAGTATAAAAAATAAAGGTGCATGAGGATGACCCTAGTGGCATGTTTCATAAGGAGATGCCCCATCGAAAGGGTGTGCGTGAATGAAATACATAGATGGGCTCTCAAAGTGAGAAGAGCATTGAATGAAATAATGTTAGTTATGGATATTTAGTTAGAATGAATGTGAAGGAATGAATGTTTATGAGTGTTGATGATATGATGATTAATTCTACTAATCTTTCATTAAATTATAAATTTTTGAGAAACCTAATATTTAGTATAGTATATGATAAGATGCACCATGATATGGAGAACCATGATGACATTTTAGTAATATGTAATAGTACTAACACAAACACAACAAATAATAAAACACACAAATAATAAAAACAAAAATCAATTAAAAATAAAAAAATAAACTAAAAAAATAAATATATTATGTTTTTTTCTCTTGTCAAGCTATATAAATGTAATACTTGGTGATAGATGATAATGATAGCTTTGATTTTCCCTAAGAAACGATCTATGCAACGGGGTTGGATTGGGAATGATATATCCTAATAAATATACAATGATTTGTTTAAAGTTGACCAAGGATTTTAATAGGACTAAGGCCAAGATAAATGGTTTGTTGAGTTTTTTACCTTTATATTTTTTTATTTTTCGGTTTGCTTTTAACTAATGATGAGGCTAAAAACAAATGTAAAACTAGTTCTAAAATTGGGTACAGAGGTGGTAGTGGATGGAATGGTTGAGGTATTTAGGATGGGATATCAGAGGACCATGTCACATAAGAACCATGTGTCATTATGGTGTTATGTTTAGTGTGATCTAAATAATATCTGATATACCAAGATATTTCAAAAATATGTCTCAAGACTTCCTCCATGTGCTAAGTTCAAAATTAGGAAGAATGATGGACATGATGGTATGGTTACATGGATGGTTTAGGATGTTTAAATTTTATTGGAGTGTATTTACCCCCAAGTGTATGGAAATTATAGAAAAATTTTACATATGATGCCAAAAAATGGTTTTCATCATGGTACTTGCCCAAGGCACCATAAAAATGGTTTTCACCGTTAGATGATTTTTGTCTTATTTATTTATTTTATTTTTGTAGAAAAATTATATCCTTCAAGTGTATAAATGATTAAGATTCATGATATTCATGGGTTCATCAAAATTTTTTCCATATTATGTGGCCAACATCTATGCTTTTGACCTAAACTTAGAAATAATGACATAGGGACCTAACTAATTGGACTCAAACTTGTATTTATTTTCACTATCTTGATTGTTGTTTATTTTCTTTTATTTTAGGATAAGGTCATTGATTTCAAAATATATATATTTGATATGCTTATTTATTACCTATTTTTTTATGCTTTCAATTGATTTAGTGCATTGAACCATTTTTTGTCAAGAAGTTCCAACTCAAGAAGCCACACAACTCTATATTCCTCATCATCAATCAAATATTATAGGGAGATGAAAAAACATGGTAGATTGATCTCAATGGGTAAGATGTATATATTTCCAAAGGTAATGTATTAAAGTGTTGCCCCTATGGGTGTGCATATACTGGTACAATAATTTATAAGCTAAGATAGAGTTGAATATGTCAATCTCAACCAACTTCATTGATAATATTTTAAAGGATTTTATGGGATACTTTAGATTCGATGTTACCATAGGTGTAATAGGGCATGGACCACTTATGTTTGATATGGAATTGGTGACATATGTATTTCACTTATTTATTTTTAAATGACTTACCATTATCAATAATGGTGGATGAAGGGATACCATAAAGACAAATGAGGTGATTAAGGATGAATTTGGATATTTATTTTCTAGTGACATATGTGAGGGGGATGAATTCTACCATTTTATAAATTATTTGGTGGTTGTGATGATGTGTTTGTGGCCATCATAGGATGAGGTATTTATCTTCCCAATGAGATCAATCCTTGAAGTAGAGAAGGGCCATGGAATTATGATTAGATACAATGCTTTGAAAGGTGCATGGATGAGGTCTCCATGCTTTCAATAGGATATACATTTTTTAAAATACTAACAAGCATGTTTTTTCATGGTAGGATAGTAGTATCCTATTATGATTAGTTTCTATACTAGAACCATGCATTATTGTGTGCTCTACATATCTATCATGAACTTCCTTGATCACTAAGTTGGATTCTTCCAAATTTAAACATCTTAACATGGTACCATCATAGCCCCTAAAATAGAGGGTGTTGTCAAGGAGGTTGAAGTGGGAAGAACATTGGATGAAGGATTTTATTTGATTATGTGAAAAATATAGAGGGAGGATGTGGTCTTGGAGGTAAGTGTAAATTGCATGATACCAAGGGAAATTGGGACCAACAAACTCACACACCATTTCAGATTTTTTGACATCATATGCTAGGATCATTAGTTGTTCAACAAAAAAATGAAATTATTGGGTATATTTTTACATCTCTATGAGAGAGCCATTGGCAACCATGACATATATATTTATTTAATATACAAGGTACTTATTTAAATTTGATGTGCACAAAGTATTTCTTTAAGATGGTCAATCATTCTTTTATAAGGGATAATTTTTTCATATTTTTGTTGACTTGTTTGATGATGATTTGAGAGTCTCCATAGAATAAAAAGTGTTGAATGATCCATTGTATTATTAATTTGAGGCCTAAGATGAGTGATTCATACTCAATGACGTTATTAGTGAAAGGAAACCCACTTTTAAATGCTTTAGGGATGAGATCCAATCTAAGCTTATCAAAATATGACAAAAGTTTTTGTTCCTCAAGACTGAGAGAAGATCCAACTTTAATGATATTAGGATTATCTTTTATTCTAGTGCTAACATCAATATTTTCCTTATCAATAACTTTAGAATTATTTTGTACCTCTATTGGCACATAAAAAAGGTTGAGTTCCTTGTCTATTTGTGCCTTAGGAAGGTTTTTACCAATAGACTCATATTAATTCTATTAATTTTAATTATTTTCATTTGATAGTACCTCAATGATATTTTTACTAGGAGACTTCAATTTTTTAATTTTTTATTTGTTTTGATTTTTAAATTTATTTTGACTAAGGTACTCCTACTTACAAAAATATGTTGACATGTCTAGGTTGATTTCAAAATAATGTTTGTGATCCCCTAATGTAATTCCATCTCAAAGTCACATGAATTATTTTATAGCTTAATTGTTTTGAAATAAATTAATAGTTATCTGATTTTGTCAATCCCAATTGATAAATTTAGGGTTTCAAAGGTTATAATTAGTGGTGAGGATAATAGTGTCATTGAAAAGATTGGTGATAGGAAGATATTTTTAGAGGATATGATAATAACATGTTTCAATGTCAGAAGAAGTTTCCTTAAATATCTTGTAAGTGTTACTAACTTCCTCATAATGATAACCAAGTGGTTTATATATAATGGCATAATATTATTGATTTATGTGAACATTATAGGTTCTTGGATCCCCTATTCATAAGGCCTAGTTATTTTAATTCTTAGTTCATGATTTGACACATCTTGTTTTCTATAGGATACTAATTAAAAATTGAAAAAAAAAATGATAGGCCATCATCATATAGCTAGGAGTTATTGGATATTTTAATTTTATCATTTATAAGAAAACCTGATGATATAAAAGTGGTTGTTCTAAACTAATATGAGATCGATTATGTATTCTTGTTCATGTTGGGTATGCAATGGATTTGAGGAGAATTAGGAATTTACCCACATATAAAGCATCTTGGATTTCACATTTTTCACAACCTTTGTCAAAGATATTAAAATATGATTTAGAAGATAAGTTTTTGGATGTAGATGGAAGGTCATCTAGGTGTTTGTAGGATGATGGTTTTGTCAATTTTGGTACTATGGATACATCTATTTTAAAGGAATTTTTAGTTATGGGACAATAATTATTTTTACCATAGGCCCCCCCCAATATTGGAAAAATTGAGTTTCACCAAGGATAGTCATTTTCATGCCTCAATATGGAAATTTGATGCATTGATGAAAAGTGAATGGTATGACTTGTATATCATGAATCTATGGTCGACCAAGAAGGATGTTGTAATGAAGATCAAGATCAATGATATGGAGAAAAGTTTTATGCATGACAAACCTAACCATGATATGAATATAAATATATTTCATGTTCATTCCCTTTTAGCATTATCATGCACTCTAATGGTGATGTTATTTAGATCCAATATTGCTTCAGAAAAACCAAGATGTTTTATTAATGTCAAGGTGTTGATATTCAAACCTAGTCCATTATCTACAAGCACCCTTTTCAATTTATGTTTGGTGATGAAGGTATCGATATATAATGGGAGATTATGTGATGGGATGATGGGAGGAATGTTGTGTTGGTGAAAGATGAGTTGATAAATAAAATATAGGTGTCCAACGAGTGTTTGGAATTGGGATACATCATTATCATTGGGGACTCTTGACTCTTGGAGGACTTTGTACAATAAGTTATTATGAATAGTGAATGTTTATTTGGGTAGGAGATTTCTAAATATATTCAATAAGGTTGTATTATCATTGAGGGGTAGACAAAGGAGGATTTTAGACATTGACTTTATTATGTCTAGTTGTTAATATAATCTAGGGATTGGACTTTAATGGTTATAACATAATATTTTGTACATCCAATGTGACCAATAAATTCATCATAGGAATGAATGGATTTTTTATAATTGTCATTATTAGTTTGGGTGTTTTAACCTTGATTCGGTTGTGGATGAGTTTTATAATTTTTTATAAAGGGGTCTTTTTATATCCCAAATTGTTGATTCTTTGATGTGGATGCACTTCTTTTGAGTTCAATATCTCCTCTATCAATCAGATTTTGAATGTAATATTTTTAGCTTCATACATCGATTGGTTGAATATCCTTTGATTTTTTAAACTCAAAATATTAATTCTATTTGTGCCATGTGGGTTTAGCTTTGATTTCATCAAAGGCTTGGTTTGTGAGAAAATAATCATTGTTTGTGGTGACTAATCAATGAAAGTCAACTTATAAGGATTCCCATAGAGGTGTATAGTTCCTTCTTGTGATCTAATGTTTCAATTGACCCTATAAATGGTAATGTTTGAAGTACATTGGACAACCTAAATGTCTTTTGAATCAGTAACTCCATCACCAAAAACATTTTTATTTTTGATAAACAATTTGAATTTTTTTTAATTGTTTTTGATTGTGGTCATATTTATGGAAAAGTTTCACCAAAATCTTTAGAAAAAAGGGATTTATTGATCTCTCCTTTTTAAATTATTTTATCAAAGGTAGTAGCATAGTGAGCTTGTAAATGAAAGGCCATTTCTTGATGAAGGTTGGAAACAAAGATACTAACCAACTATTTCTCTAAGATTGACTCATAGAATATGCTATGTAAGTTTATCAATCTTTGTAGGAATGAAAATAAGTTTTCTCCATTCCTTTATTTGACATTACATAATTATATCATTATAATTTCATGTTCGACATTGTAGGAGAAATTTTTGACAAATATTTTAGATAGATATGCAAAGGTTGCAATGTATCCTTTAGGAAGATGTAAAATCAATTTAAATGTTTTCCCTATAGAATCTTAGGGAATATGTTGATGAAGTAATTTTCATTTTATGCAACCTCTTAGAAAGCCATGAATAAGTCTTTGATATGTTCTATTCAATCACCCTTTCCCTTGTATTTTTCAAGCTTGGGTGGTTCAAAGTAAGAGGGAAAGGGTACTCATAGCATTTATTTGTCAAAGGGATATGGGCATAACTCCTCAAATTTATTTATTTTTTAGTATGGGTTCCTTATTATAGCCCTTGGAGAGCATCCTTCATAGATTATTATTCTTTAAGCAAATAATATACCCTTGAGTGGAGATGATGGGGGTAGGATAAAGTTGGGGTTTTTTATTATATTATATTGTTGATTGTGATCCAAATTTTTTGATGTTGAGTGACTTATATATGAGGTTAAGTTTCCCAATTGTTGACTTAGTTGTTGATTTTGGTAAAACATAATTTGATTTTGGTCTTGAGGATTTTGTTGCATTAGAGTTGATTTTACCTTGCTAGTTTTGACATGAGAAACATTTAGATTGGGGTTTTGACAATGGATTATGATTTTTTTTTGGGTTCAATATGACCACTATAAGTAGAATGTTATTTATTTAGGTGAATTTGATCATTTTAACTTATAATGTTATATGGGTTGTTAGGGATAAATTTTTCTATAAGTTTGGCTCATGTTTCTATAAGCTTGATAAGGATGTCATCTTTATTTTAAAATATGAATTGATATACATGGTTTATACCATGTTATATTTTAAATAAATTATTTTTGTCCTCATTATATTAATTTTGGTTGGAAAGATATCATTATCATCATCATGAGTTTAGTATTGATTGAAAGGTCCACCAATTATGAATGCAATTAGATTAAAAAGGTCATTGGCATCTTGGTTTTGTCTAAATTGGTATCTTATTTTAGATGTGATTTGTTTTGTTTTGGATTTTATTTTAAATTGGTTTTATGCAAGGTGAGAAAAATAATACACATGCAATAACACCCTATGTTATTCAAGTAGGTGCAAAACCATATAATAGCCCATAAATATACCTCAAGGGTAAAATGTGAGTAATCTTGGATAATGTTATTTTCATATAATAACTACATAATTACAACTAGATGGATCTTAAGTCTAGTTTATATGGGATCTCTAAGGGAGTCCTCAATATACCTTGTGGTAGATGATGACCAAATCCATGACACAAGGGTGTTGTCTAAAGCTTGGGTATTGGTAAACCAGGTAAGAATTTACACTTATCCAATTTAATGAAAACTCCTTCAAAGAATATTTATAATACATTGGAACACTGACATTGGCTAATGTTTGGTGATGAAATCCAAGTCACTAGACCCTAAGAAATGGGGGGAAATTGTTTTTGAATTCCAAGATAACCTTATGGCCTAATGAAAGAGCACAAATAGTTTGAACTAGGGATACACAAGTGAGTTAAGCCATTTATTATTCACAATATTTATTTATAGTGTAACAGAAGAGCATACGTAGATTAGACCACACATTAAAAAAATAAAAAAATAAATAACAAAGGATTAACTGATTAATATTTGGTTTTTTGTAGTTCTTATTTCAACATAGATGCATACAAAATAATTATTAGTTTTAGATGTTTATGGCTTCTACATACAATATTTGATGTAAAAAAGGGTTAATATGATGTAAAATAATGAATGTAAATCATGCACATTAGAAAATCATAGATATAAAATGAGTAAACTTAAAAAAACATGCTTCAAAAATCAAGAACACCATAATTTATTACAAAAATGGCACTGTCATATGCATAATTGCCACATAGTGAGCATAAATTACACTAATGCAAAAAAACCACTCTAGAATACAAAAATCCCACTTCGTAGTGAATAAATTACACTAGTTTAAAATTTTCACTTTGGATTGTATAAATTCCACTCTTTATAGCATAAACACCACTCTAGAGTGAAAAATGTTAAAATTACAAAAACATGCCCAAAAATCAAAAACATCATTGTCAAGTACAAAAACATAACTCTAGAGTGTAAAAATGCAAATACATAGAATAAACATGTTATTAAGCATGAAAATAAAAGTTTGATGTGGAAAATGAAAAAAATGATTAACAAAGGGTCATAATGTTAGCAAAACTAATATAAAAATATATCATATCCTTCCTAATAGTAAAAACAATCAACAAACCTCTTTAAAAAACATGCAAATATAATTAGATAAATGAAGTCCCATTAGGCATGCCATAATATATGTACATGCAATTTCAAGCTTGAAAGAAACAATAATAAACTATTTATTTCTTTTAAATAAAATGCAACCTCATATTAAGCAAGAAAATAAATAAATGATACCTACACTTACTAAGTAAAGATCTCCATTTTTGAATGGATTTTATTGTGATTTTATGGACTATAGGTGTTCAAAGTAATTTTCAAGATTACAACAACATGCACCTATGAAGAATGATTTATTTATTGCAAAGATGATAGAGATTTTACAAATGTTTCCAATAGTTTTCCCAATTTTTTCTAAGATGTGAGAATGAAGGATGAATGGTGAATTTATAAATTTTTGGATGGGAGGATAAGCAGTTGAGATCTACATTTTTATTTGGAAACTTTGAGTTTTAATGGATGAGATTAACTCACTTGATCTTAGGCTTGCATGCCTTTATTTTATTTAAAACTGATTTGATTGATTTCTTTTCTTGATTTATTTGATTTTTTGGACAAGAAAGCATAAATAAAGGAGTTAAATGATCTCATGGATTTAGTTAAGAATTCATTAATTGACTAGTAATGATTAATTATCTTAGTATACATGGTGTGTAATAAGTAATTAATTAACTAATTAATAATAGGTTAATTAATTAATATTGTTTAATTAACTAATTAACATGTTGGTGTTAGTGTGAGTTAGTTAAGATGCATTGAAAATAAAATTAGGGTGGCAATATTAAAGTGTTTACAGTGGGAATTGGGTTCTACCTATTCTAAGTTGCAACTTGTAAACAAGAGAAATCTTGACATTATTAAAATCACCATATCTAATTTTATCCAATTGAAAAACAATCTCTTGTTCAACCAATTTGTTAGGTGCATGCCTTTTTAGGAAGAAAGGTGACACATGGGTTCCTTCTACTCTTATAATTGTATGGTCTAGTTAAAATAAATAGTCACTAATCACCCATAGATAAATCTTGACCTAATCAAATATTTTTTGAATTGGTTTCACATTAATGGCCTAGTACACCATTAGATATAACTAATGAGTTATATTTTATATGTAATACTTGAATTTATAGATATGAAGCATGTCAAATTCATCAAATACCCAATTATCATAGACCTAATTATCACCCTTAGGGTTCCATGCAGGTGATATTGGAAGGCTCATAAAAATATAGATGACATCCAATAAATAGGATAGCATATAAAAAACTTCATCTTGCCTGACCTAATTATATTGTTGTACTAAGTTAAAACTAACTCTCTCTCCTAAGGTAGGGATGCTATTATAGACATTATAAATATGTACACCTACAATTTTGAATGTCAAAAATACCCCTAGACCCACCTAGGACCCCCTTGGGACCAACCTACACTAATTTGGCCTCACCAAACCCATCCATAGCTAGTTTCACCCAAACTGACTCAACTTTACCTTCATGACCTTTTTCCTCTAGACCTTGACCATCGATAGTCAGGGTGACCATCAATGGTCAGCCATGGGAGCACTTGATCATAAATGATCAGGATCCACCTCTTCATTAAAAAGCATGTAAGATTCACCAACCTATTCTAAATATAAACTTGTCTAATTCTTGTTATGAGGCTTTACATGGATATATTATATTTAGATGGCCTAGTTACACATCCAATTTTATCTCTTAATTATGCCTATAAGAGAGAGAGGTCTAGGAGATCAAATCCATTTTAAATAATTATCAGGTTCTTAGGTATTCAAGAGTTTTCTTTTATAGGTCAATCAACATCACCAGTGTTATCAAGTATCATCAACCTTCTTATTAAGATCTGACTTACTGTCACATCTCAACCAAGCTCTTAGGTACCATTAATTTGTAAAAAGAAAACTATATTCCACCAATAAGATAACTACATCAACCACCCACCCAATCAATTTTTGGTAAGATAAGTACTTGTCTATCAATATTAACATACTTTATTTCCATTTTGTAATTAATCTAGGCCTTGCCCAACTCCTAAAATCCATCTGTCGAATATTTTTATTTAGATATTTATTAGACCCAAAACTTACATAGTAATTTTTGATGGTTGACTCAACCATCTATGGTCTATCTAACCACCGATGGTCAGCCTAACTATCGACAGTCACCTTAGCTATCGATGGTCACCCCAACCACTGACGGTAACCTGTGGCAGTAAAAACTAGCAACCTATTTTCACCCACCTACCCAAAACCAAACTTTATTTTATATGTTTCTAACCACTCATAGACCCCTTTCATATTTTTGAGGCATACCCCAATCCCTTACAACTAGTATTAATTAGTTTATCACTAATTTTATCATTTCTAGTCTATTTTCTTAGCAAGCATTCTTGTGTTTAGTTTTAGTAATCTTCTTTAATTGATGCAAGCCCATTATTTCTAGTTTTTTTAACTTATTTGTTTAAAATGTGTATATTGATAGCCCCTAAGGAAGCTCTTTCTTCTAATATATAACTATCACTAGGCAATCCACCCAATTATATGTCTAACAAATAAGGTTGCTTTAGTGTTTTATTATCTATAGGCCTTCCTCCTAAGCCAAAAATGAGCTCTTCACAATCTTATAATTTAATTTTTGCATAAACAAATAGGTTTTTCAACCATACCCATATAGGTTTTTCACACATTCTCATAAACTAAGGCATAAGCCAAAAGCGAGATTAAAACTAACCTCTAGGCTTAACATAATTTATAGTGTGTGTCTTGATTGCCTTGATTATTTTATTATCTTATTACTATTTTAATGGTGAGTTTATTCTTGTTTCCTCTCCCCCTTTCTTGTATGGTTCTCACTTGCTAGTAGCAAAGAGACCTAATAGAGCAGAACCCATCACTTAAACCAACCTCTTCTACCTCGTCATCTATGGGATATGTATTTGAGGTAGAATATTCACCTCACCCATTGGGAATACCTAATTTTCCTTTGGTGTTTTCGCAAGGAGACATGGACTTTACCACTTTTTTGGACAATAACCTAGTTTCCCTCTAGCACTACCTCAACACCTCCCCTCACCATGTCCTGATTTCAACTCCACCTTAGGATCCTCCTTATGGAATGTCATACCACCTTATTAAGGGTATCCCTATTACCATGATCACCACCCAACCTCAAACTAACCAAGAATATTCATCTTCTATCCCCTTTGATGCCATAGTTGAAAACTAACCTACCCAACCAATTGCTACCCTTACACCTTCTACCCCTACCAAAGGCTCTTCCACCTTAGGAGAAACCTTACCATTAACTAATCATTCTCTACTTATTTTTGGAACATCTACCACCAAATTTTATTTTCCTTGCCTCAACCTGAACTCATAGATCTTTTTTCTCAAGCCTGTGCCAAACATATATCTTATACATTACATGTCCAAAGCTTCAAAAAATTTGATGAATATTTTACCATGGCATGTAAGCTAGAAAAACAATCCATAGATAAGGGAAAATTAAATTTATGAAACAAAAAATCTACCTTCAATATTAATGAAACCTCTTCCTCCAAGCCAGGCAACCAAGCCAACACTAGAATCAAGAGAAAAGGAACTATAAATGTAGTTTTCCTTAAAACTACCCCTCCACCCAATGTCAATAAAAAAAATTATCCCATTACCTTCAATCAAAACACAAATAACCCAAACTGAGGCAACCAAAAATAGTTCACTCTACTTGGAGAATCTTATGTTTCAGTTCTAGAGAAACTACTAAAAGTCAACCTCATACAACTTCCCCCTATCAAACCTTCTCAATAGTTTGATTCTTCTCATTTAGCACCTGATTGGTATAATGAGAACAACCTTTGTGATTTTCATATGGTAATTATACATTACATCAGTTGATGTAATACTTTTAATAATATTGTTTAGATCCTTATCGATAAGGGGGAACTCATGTTGGATAATCCCAATGCCCCTCAAATTCAAGCTCTTGATATCTTCAAGAAGCCATTTTCTAACCATTCCCCTATCAAAAACAAGGACACACAAGCTAGATGTTATCATGATGCCCACATGGTTAATATGGTCCTTGATATGATTGTCAATGAGGACCCTACCATCCAATCTACTTGCTTTTCTCCCACTTTGCCTATCAAGGTAGTAGAGTCACTTTCCCTTCCTTTAGAGGCCCAAACTAATGAGGTTAATTTTTAATTATCTTCAATCATAATCATCAAACACCCCTTTTGATAGCCTACCTAAACAAAAAACCATTCTTAACTCACCATCTCCCCTAACAATAGATCAAATCATAACTATGGACATTGTACTCAGGGAAACAACTCTTTCACAAGCACCCCTCACGGAACAACCACCCAACCCAAAATTACCTCCCTTTCTTGAGGATACAGATGAGGCTATCAAACCTCCTCAACCCATAGGTGTATCCTTGACACCTGATACCTAGGGGACCAAACTAGTACACTATCCTTTTTCTAAACTTGTTCAAAAGTTAGGTATGGTCACAAAACCACACATATATCAAGCTACTTTCTGAAAACAATTAGGGCTTCCTTACATCAACAAACCTAAACCTTATAGCATGCCTATAACTAACCAACCCATCATTTTTACACCATAACTCAAACCAATCATAACTCCTACCAACCTCTCACCTTCTTAATCAACCAAAATAACCACCTCTCTAATGGCCATACCACCAACCAAAACTCTTGGTGCCTTCTCTACATGAAGCTTGGTCCACCCATCTTTGAAATTGGAATTAACCCCATCCAAACCTATTCCCAAAACTCAACCCAAACCAACCAAAGGGGAAAAACCATTAAAAATACACATGGCTAGATTTCTACCTCCATCTAGCTTGCCTCTATTTTAGGTCCTCACCCCTCAACTTTTCCTAAAAATCAAGCTCTTTTAAATATATGCCATCCACTACCATTGGTTATACCAGCCTACCTACTATCTAATGTGTTGAACCTTCCCCAATTACTAATATCCAAACTATCAACCTCAAACACCCTAATAACTAACATGCCCAAACTAGAACCATTGACTAGAAACACCACCTTACCCAAACCTTCTCTCACCAAACCCATTGTTAACGGACATGCTCATCTTACCAACCAAAACCATAGTCTTTAGACCTTTCCCACCTCTAGAGCAATCCTATATGACCATCATTCAAATATTATTATAGACCTCTTGCCTCATACTACCTCTTATTAGACCTTTTGATCCTCATAGTTTGAAGCAAACATGGTAAAATGACCATCAAATATATTCCTATCATAGGACACCTAAGCATGAAAATAAGGATTGCAAAGCTCTCTAGTTCATTTTCCATCAGCTCTATGATGAGGATGATCTTTTACTAGATGAACTTCCATTGACTCCTCTACCAATGTACCCAATAGTCATTTGCCAACACATTCCTCATCCTCCACTCTCACCTCTAAGTGACAAATAATCTACCCAACCTCTCATCACACCTTTCCCCTATATCCATACCATTAATGTAGTCACATGATCATAACAAAAGGATAAAAGGAAGGCCAAAGTGTCCATCCCATGGACATACCCACCAACTCATCCTAAACAAAACCCAATCAAAACCTCTACATCCTCAATTAAACCCAAAGTTACTATCTTAGGCACCTCTAAGGCTAACCCCTATAAATTTATAAGGAGGGAATTTATTATGCAACATCACCAAAATCTAGCTAAGATGAGCCTCTATGAGCTCATTTCCACCTCACCCCACCATCACCGAGCCATGATCAAGACTATGCAAGTAAACAAGGTTAGACTAGGTGACTCATCACCTATTGAGGCCTTCCTAGGTGCTTTCCAACTCTCCACTCTAGTTACATTCAAAGAATCAAAGTTACCCTCTATCCACCTTAAGGATCTAGATCTTCCTCTTTTTATTACTACCCACATCAACCAAACTTGCATCAAGTGGGTTATGATTGATGTGGGAGCCAACATCAACATTATCTCCTCCCATGCCTATGACCAACTCAAATTAATAGACAATGTCATGTCCCATACTTTAGTTGTGTTTCACTCTTTTAATGACACCATGCCCACTATCTTGGGAATATTTGTCCTCCACATTTGGCTTAGACCACACATGATCCTTGAACTTTTCTATGTGGTTAAAGGTGATTTTTAGTACAATGTTCTATTAGGGAGACCTTAGATCTGAGCTATGGGTTACATACCTTTTATTATCCACCATTATGTTAAATTCAAACACAAAGGTTAGGTTGTTACCATATAAGCTATCTTGAGCCATTTTGGTAGAATGTAACATGACCTACCAACCTAATGATGTCCACCTACCTCTGACCACACCACCCTAAGCATCCATCACTAAGCCCTCAACCATGAAAATTGATGCCATTACTTATCCTTTTATGGAGCCATATACCAATTTATTTATTCTGATGGACTAAATACCCATCACTGATCCCTTAGAATCTACCTTTTAACACCTTACCCTTGGATAATACCATCTCCTTACCCTTGATGCTTTCCTAATTCCCCAAGAGTATGAAAAACTTAACCATCAACCAGGTTATGATCCCAACATTGGAGCCATTACCCCCTTAGGGTATCTGACCTATCAAACTCACTTTATCTATGGGATAATTTACAAGCCCCTTAACACTACTACCATCTCCTCTTCACCTCAACTATTCACCTCCACCTTCTCTTACTTGGACAACCCAGACTTCACCAAAGTATACCTCCACAGGTGTGCTAAGAAAGGATTAGACTTAGGATGATACGAGCACAGACCACACATGTTGATCTTGATTGAGACTTGAAAGCCTCACAAGAAGCATGAACTTAGCTTCATTCTACCCAATAGGAATAAATCCAAATAACCTACCATTACCACTGTATAAGAAGATACCACTTCATCACCAACACCCCCTTCACCTAAATGTGAGTATGAGGCCATCATCCCACCTAACTTTTTTTTAATTAACATGATTACCCTTACCCCCCTAACTTATAAAAAATATGGGGCACCCATATCCATCCCTTTGATCCATCTTGAATTGGTGGGAGAGGACTCTCCTACCATTAACATGGTTTAGTGATAGGATGTCGATCCTATTCTCACCTACCTTGGTACACCTAATTTCTCCATCCATAAATCCTTACCTCACAAAACCTAAAACATGTGTAATGAATCCACTATGGATATTAACATAAACACTTCATGTAACCCTCATATCAATAAACTAGGTCAACCTCTCACTCTTGAGGAACTTCAAGACTTCTCTACCTTCCTCCAGGACTACAACATTACATTTGCCTAGTCATATGCTAACATGCCTAGCTTTGACCTGGCCATTACCACCCACAACATTATAACCAATAATGACACAAATACTATTATAAAAAAACTTTGATGAATACATCTTTGCATATCCCTTATTATCAAAGAAGAGCTTCAACACCTCTTTTCTACCAACTTTATTCAACCCATTGATTATCCCCAATGGGTTTCAAATATCATGTCTATCACAGAAGCCAAAAGGGGACTACGTATCTATGTGGACTTCCATGACATCAAGCTTACCTACCCAAAGGATAAATTTCCTCTACCTAGCATTGACCAAATTTTTGATCTTACATCAAGCCATAAGATGTTGTCTCTCATGGATGATTTTTTGAGTTATAATCAAATCTTGATTTCCCCTAAAGATCAACACAAAATTGCCTTTATCACCCCATGGGGACATTCTATTATAGGGCCATGCCCTTCAATCTTAAGAATGTTGATGCAAACTACCAATGTGCTATGACTTATATCTTCCATGATCTTATCCACATAATCATCAAAGACTATGTGGATGACCTCCTCAAAAAATCCAAACTTTACAAGGACTACTTAGCCATTCTCAAGAATATCTTTGAGAGACTTATCTATTACCATGTACACCTCAATCCCAAGAAATGTATTTTTAGGGTCTTATTAGGCAAAATACTTGGCTTCATTATTTCCCTTTGAGGAATTGAGGTTGATCTAACCAAAATCAAAGCCATCCTTAAGATGTTCCCCTTGACTAGTCTTAAGCAACTCCATAGTTTACAGTGGAAGCTCCAATACATTCATCGCTTCATCTCTCAGCTCTCAAATAGATGTCAACCCTTCCATCACCTCTTTAAAAAGGAGATCTATTTCAAATAGAATGTCAGTTGTCAAAAATACTTTGAAGCACTCAAAGAGTACATTCTATATCCACCTATCCTCACACCTCCTAAGGCTAACCAACTTTTCTACCTTTATATCTCTACCATGAACCATTTATTAAGGGCAATGCTTGCCCATCAGGATGAACAACATAAAGAGTAAGCCATTTATTACATAAGTTGTACCCTTATAAACAATGAAACTTAGTATACACACACTGATAAATGATTCTTGGCCCTAGTATTGATGGCCACCAAACATTGCCACTACCTTCTTAACCACAAAACTTTCATCATAGCCAATAATGACTTGCTCAAGTACATGCACTCTAAGTCATATCAAAACTAGCATATGGCCAAGTGGCTCATGATTTTATCTGAGTTTGACCTTGAATTCTTATAGTAAAAGTCAATTAAGGGGAAAGTCATTACTAACTAGCTAGCTGATATGCCCCTACCAGGAAACCAACCTCCTCCTCTTGAATTTATAGATGAGTCCATCACAAACCTATCCCAATTAGATTTTACCAATCACATAACCATGTTCTTTGATGGTTTTAAATGTCAACATGGTGGGGGAGATGGTATCATCCTTATCCCCATTATTGGTGAACCATTTCCTTTATCTTTTAAACTCAACTTTGAATGTACCAATAATATGGCCGAATATGAAGTGCTCATAATAGGTCTCCAAACTGCATTAGCCTTGGGAGTTAGAATAATCAACATCTTTGGTTTGGTGACTCCCAACTTGTGGTCAATCAAGTCAATGACATCTACCATTTTAAGATTGATATTTTGTAACTATATAGATAGTTAGTCATAGAAATCTTGACATCATTTGAACACTATCACATTCAAACTACCCCATGATCTACCAATAAGTTTTCCAACACCATGGCTTCTCTTTCTTCCTAGATCCCATCAGCACCCTCAGACTCAAAGCTATCAATCATTTTCCATCACCTCACTAAACCTTCTTACATAAATTTAGACACTCCAACTATTATGTTGACGAGATCTAACCTGACATTTGGTATCAACAAACCTTTGACTACCTTAACCTTGGTATAGTTCCATCTAGCCTCTCTAAGAATTCTTATCAAGTAATTATTTAGAGCACCTCTTATTATTCCATTCTGGGAGGCATCCTATATAAACATGGTCTTGATGGCCTCCTATTCCATTACCTCTATGGTATAGAAGCCTCTCATGCTATCAAAGAGACATATGATGGTATCTGTGGGGGTCACTTTAGTGGACTCATTATGGCTAAGTGCATCTTCTACCTAGGCTATTACTCACCTACCCTTAACCAAGGTTGTTGTGATTATGTGAAAAAGTGTGTCAAGTGTCAATAACATGCTAATTTGCATCACTTACCCAGCCATAGCCTTTAAGTTTTTACTAACTTTTGGCCTTTTCCATAATGGGGTCTAGACCTTATTGGTGAAATTGACCCCCACTATTCATAATGATATCACTCTATCATCACTGTGACTGAATATTTCACCAAATGGGTGGTGGTCATTCCTCTTATCTTCGTAAAAGTTGACAAAATTTTCAAATTCATCACTCATCATATCATCTATCATTTTGGTTTTCCCCATAAAATCATCATCGATAATGGTAAATCCTTAAAAGAAAAGTTCAAGGCCTTTGTGATGTATTTGGTATTAAACTTAGGTTTTCATCCCCTTGTCACCCACAAGAAAATTGACAAGAAAAATCCTCTAACAAAACCCTTAACAACATGCTTACTAAAATGGTCAATACCTCAGGTTGGGATTGGCACTTGCATATCCCTTTCAACTTATGGGCATATCATACTAGCATTCAAACCCCTACTGGTACTACACATTTTTATCTTTTTTTTGGAACCAAGGCTATATTTCCCCTTGAAATTAAAACACCTTCTCTTCACATATCTTTACATGGCCTTATTTCAAAAGATGATTATCATTAAGAATGTTTAGCTCAACTTGAGATACTTAATGAACACCATTTGGATTCTCTTTCCCATCTTTCTATCTATCAAGAAAAAATAAAGCGTGCCTCTAACAAATACCTAAAATTCTAAGAATTTAATATTAGAGATCTTGTTCTCAAGGAAAATCAACATGTGACTAATATGGAGAAAATCAAAAGGGGAAAATTTTCCTTTAATTGGATTGGACCCTATATGATAACCCATAAGTATGGATCAAGAGCTTATCATTTATCCTCTCTCAAAGGTAAACCAGAGCCTAAGCCTCTCAATGATTCATATATACATCCCTTCTCTTTTTAAATAGGGGTCAAAATCATCATTGGTTTAACTTAAGCTCATCCCCTACAACCACCTTCATTTACCTCTTTTGGAGACAATAGACTACAACTGAATCATGTGATTATCCATCACATTCATAGCCTAATATTGAATTATGGGCACTATGGCTTTACCCATAACATGATTCTCATGGTACTTTATATCACTCTTCAAGATAGATTACCATGGTCATTGTCACCTAAACTACTTTTCACTTATTGAACCTTCTTGTGCCCTTAGTTTTGACTTCCTAAAGGTAATCCCTTGATCATGTGTAAGAAAGTCTATGCCAAGAAAAACCAAACAAAAACAAAAGCATTATCAAAATCAAAACCAAATCATGGGTCATTCTCAACATTTTTAGACTACTCCCTTGAAGGACAACTATTGAAAACTTATCTAAAATTGTAAAACATAAGGTGGACTACTCCCTTGAAGGATAGATATCAAAATCATTTGAACTAGACACATAAAATTAGACCATTCCCTTGAAGGATGGTTGAGTAAAGCATTTATCAAAGCTATCAATTTCTTGGAAGCTTCTTGTATTGATCAACTTCCCCAACCCCAGGAAAAATTAGCATAAGTAAAACCCCTGAATAAAAGTAATCAGAAGCATCACAATCAGCTCTCTTAATAATAATATTTTTTAGACAACCACAATCAGTTCTCCTGAGTATACTTCTCACATCTATCAGTCTACACTTTATATATGCATATAGGCTTGCTTATACTATTTTCTTGGAATCCTACATAAGAGGCATGATAGTCTCACAAAGGGTTCCAATTCCACCCATCCTCCCTCCATACACCATATGCATAGGATTATGAGCTTACTTGATACAATGTGATCAAGATACATGTTTATCAACCTAAGCATGCTAATGCAAAGCATTTGAAAGGCTTATTTTCACTAAGCCAATCTAAATTTAGGTTTTATTTTGGTCCTTACCAACAAAAAATCATCATGTTTCTTTTCTTATCCTCTATTGGTTCATGTGGATGTACCTCTCATGACTTCTAAAACATTTATTTTGTTATATGCCTACTTTATGTATTTTCATTACTTCCTCAACAATATTCATAATTTATACCCATGAGCATAAACACCATATATCAAATCAAAAGCATAATTATAAACATCATCCTACCCATCTATCATCAAAAAATCATGGTAACATATATTATATCATCATCATAAATTCATTCTCATGAGCATAAACAAATCAATAATCAAAACATCATGAATAATATCATATGCCATCTACCAATCTATCCATAAAACATTACCACCAAAAATCTCATGCAAAACACATCATCATAACCATAACCAAATCCATTAAATTATTACATCACCATATAACATACACCTATCAATAACATATCCTATCATATCCATGAACAAAATCAAAACATCACAACTATTTTTCTAGCATCACAAGCCTAAGCTACCAAGTTAAACATCTCATATGCAAGATGTCATAGATCATAACCCATAAACATAAGCATCATAAACCATAAGCATACATCATATATAACATCCTACACCATAATCATCATATACATCTAGTACTCATAAATAATACATGTACCAATGTATCAAACTCTCTCAAAAAAATATACATCTCACTACATTGGCATGTAGGCCAGTATCAAAATAGTGTACATATATCACTATCAATACAAAAATATATTTGACTATGGTCATTGGAAACCACTACCACTAGATCCACTTGCACCTATGCCACTACTACTAGCCCCACTTATACCTATACCTACACCTATACCTAGCAAAGGTCCCCTTGGGACCCCTACCTAACCAACTATAGTAACCCACTATCTTGGAGTGGCTATCAATGGCCAACCAACCAAACTAGATCTATACTCCACATATCACATATCCTAGTGTAATTGATGTAATACCATTACCTCATAATATTAGAGTTCTTCTATATCATCTTGATAGAGTACCCATGGCATTATATTTGGTCACCTTCCTACTACTACTATAGCCACTCCATCCCTCTATCTCAATAGGTCCCTCTCTTGTGTGACTATCCCAAGGGATCCGCATGCCTAATCCATCTCACCTATAATAGTGGAAATCTAACCCTACAATATGGAAATTTAACCCTATAACATGGCCACCTATCCATATAAAACATGTACCTATGTCTAGGCTATAGCCAATGCCACCCCTACCTATCCATCATGGCTGGCTAGATCTATAGCCATTAGCATCTCCCCTTTGTCATCCCCACCAACATATGTAGTTACATATATCACTTGGTACAAATCAATGTAACCATATGCATACCTAACATCATCCATAGAGGCCCTAATAAGAAGCTCCTTAAAACACCATCTAAAACTATTGAAGTGGGCTAGGGCACAAAAAATTGACCCTCTGAATCCTACCTCATATACCAGGGAAATGGACCTAAGACACCTTGTATCAATCCAAACTATCAATGCACCCTATCGAATGGATATAGTTCAAAGTCACCCTCTCATCTACCCATTATCTACCTATAACTTTGAAGGGAAAGGTTCTATCTCTTATAACCTAGCCATGTCAAAAAATGTATATATGGCCTCCAGATGATGTCTCTAGCTAATAATGCACCTAACATACCCTTAAACAAATCAACATCATGGGCATCACCTCTTATATCTAATATATCCACATCATCCCTTCATCTCATAAAACCAATGGAGAACTCAACCTACATGTACCCTACCCATGACAATCCCATAGGTCTCAAAACCTAAATATGCTGATGCCATATCTCCTGTGGTGCTTAAACCCCCACATTTCCCTATAGATCTATTTAAGAAAAATTGGGACCCGACCAAATATATTACTACCAATTAGTAACTCTACCAATGCACCTAGTAACACATATGAAAACCTCTATTTACTCAAAATTTGGGATCCCAAAGCACATCACCAAAATCATGAGCATTGTCATAAGTCTCCTCTCCTCTGGAGCTCTCTCATACAACATTGAGTCATTGAATTCCCTAGCATGCCATCAGACTTGATCACTATCATCCCCATAAAAATAATTTATAAATCCATCTTATTCCTCTTGCTCAATCTGATACATCACCTTCCCATGTAGTGAGAGTCGAGTGATCATGTATACATCCGTAGGGAGAATAATCATCTCCCTAATTGATAGAAAAAAGGTGTTCATAATAAGATGCCATCTCTTAATAAGTGAAACAATCATGGATGCATCTGTAGGCACATGTTGGTAGTGCCTAATCACCCCCAACCATGCCTATTCTATGTGTACCTAATCCTCCATAGTCATCCCTTTATGAAGCTCAGGGAAGATACATGACACACGGTTATACATCTAGATCTGCTCTTTGGCCTACATCATAACAAATGCTTGTCTCAATTATTACTATTAGGCTTTTCTACCCTACCTTTTTCACACTTGACCTATTCCTTTATCACTCTTACCCACCTTTCTCACCCTAGCTACATCGTCCCCTAATAGTCATGATTAGTTTATCCATACTATAACCCCTTATCATGATTCAAAAAACCTTATCCAAAACTCTATCCATTACCCTTACCTATCCTTAACTCTAAGCACTTATTAGACCCTAAAAAATATAACCTACTTTAACCAACCATCAATGGTCATGCTAACCACTGATGGTCAGACTCCACTATGTCATAGGGTGTCAACCATCGATGGTCACTATGGGCGTTCCATACCCAAAACATCCAAACCCTAACCACCATAATAATCCATCTAAATAGGTAATAAATTAGTCTAGTACCTATCCTGCAACCCAACAACAACTTAAATCACCCCCCTCACCCACCAATTTGTCATTTTACCCACAAATTTGCCTAAAACCCCTCAAAACCTATCTAGGACATACAACCCAAATGGGGCATTCCCTACACAGTCTTGACCCTCCAACCAAGTTCAAATTACCTAAATTCAAACTACACTATCAATTTAACTGCACCCCTTACCTCATCCTTGACCACCTCTATGATCTGAGCCCATGAAAAGTTGCCTGACCACATCCTTGTGTTCCTACATCTTGGGCCCATGTAATCACTACACATGCATTTGGCCAAGAAAAACTCACCACCTTAGCAGTCAGCTTCCTCACACAAAACCAAAATCACCAGAGCCAAAGTCAACCAAGCAAAAAATTGACAATGGTAAAAGTGAATTTTGTTTTTTACTTTTTACCTATCTAGATTTTTAGGGTTCCCCTTGATCATTGATAATCAAGTTGGCCATCAATGGTCACCTTCTGGGGAACCTGACCATTGATAATTAGGAAACCCCATTTTCCACTTTTCACCTCAAACTAACCACTCTTATCATAACTATACTAGGTTTTGCCTACTTTTTGAGATGCCCTTCTCCTACCAACCTGACCACCTCATCATCTCGCCATTGGTTTATTTTAGCTCATCTAATACACAATTTTTGACACTTTTTTGCCTAGTCATTTGATTATAGTGACAATATTTCCATGTTGACCTTTTACATTTTTGAAATACCTCACACATACCAACCCATGTGTGTCTCACTAAAATAACTTCCTACCTTGGATACCCATGACACTTGACCCATTTGTGTTTTCCCTAGGGGCACTTCCTACCTTGGATACCCCCCAAACACACATAAATTAGTTAGGAGAATTGCATGTATGAGTGTTCTCATCCACCACACCTATAGGTGGTCATGTGGTTCACTTGTCTTTATTAGCATAGACCCTTATTTTTACCAACATTGGAAATTTTAGTCTTTGCATGATCTTGACTATCGCACCTTTTTGTCACACTTTTCATGTAAGTTTGCATTTCAAGTGATTGACCTCATGTCACCACCTCATGAACCTCCATATACCATTTTAAAAACATGTACTTACTTCATCTTTACCTCACCAAATATTGGTTTGAGGGGAACACCTCCTCTTATTCTTGGGGCAACCAGACCCTTGACCCATACTCCATTTTTATTTTGCAACTTGTTCACACAAGATGCAGAATAAAAAGGGGCAAAATGTAGACACCATAAATATACACACCTATAATTCTGAGTGTCAAAAATACCTTTGGACCCACCTAAGGCCCCCTTGGGGCTAACCTACACCAATCTAGCCTCACCAAACCCATCCACAACCAGTTTCACCCAAATTGACTCAACTTGACCTTCAGGACCTTTTTCTTCTAGACCTTGATTGTTGATGGTCGGGGTGACCATTGATGGTCAGCCATGGGAACACCTAACCATCAAAGGTTAGGATCCACCTCTTCACCAAAAATAATACAAGGATAACTGACCTATTCTAAATATAAACTTATCTAATTATTGTTGCAAACTGTTACATGGACAAATTATATTTAGATGGCCCAGTTACACCTCCACTTTCACCTCTTGCTTATACTTATAAGAGAGAGAGGCATAGGATGTCAAATCCATCTACAATAATTATCAAGAACTCAAGTATTTAGGATTTTTATTTTATATTTTAATCAATATCATTAGCATTATCAAGCATCATCAACCTTCTTATTGAGAGCTAACTTATCATCACCTTTCAACCAAGTTCTTAGGTACTATTACTCTGTTATAATCAACTAGATTCCACCAATAGGCTAACTACATCAACCACTCACCCAATCAAATTTTGGTAAGATAAATAATTGTTTGTCAATATTAACATACTTTAATTCCATTTCATAATCAACCCAACCCTTTCCCATCTCCCAAAATCCATCTATCAAATCCCATTATTTAGCTATTTATCAGACCCAGAACTTACACAATAATTGTCAATGATTGACTTAACCTCCGATGGTCTATCTAACTATTGATAGTTAGCCTAACCATTGATGATCACCTTAACCATTGAAAATCACCCCAACCATTGATAGTCACCTATGGCAATAAAAACCAACAACTTATTTTCACCTACCTAACCCCAAAAAAACCTAATTTTCTATGTTTCTAACCACTCATATACCCCTTTCAAATTTTTGAGGCATACCCTAAATTATTAGCACTAGTATTGATTAGTTTATCACTAATTTGATCATTTATAGTCTATTTTATTAACAAGCATTTTTGTGTTTAGTTTTAGTAATCTTCTTTAATTGATGCAAGCCCATCATTTCTAGTTTTATGAGCTTAATTTTTTAAAATGTGTGGATTGACAGCCCCTAAGGAAGCTCTCACTTATGGGATCTAATTATCACTAGGCAATCCACCCAATTATCTATCTAATGAATAAGTTTACTTTAGTGATTTCTTATTTATAGGTCTTCCTCCAAATCCAAAGAGGAGCTCTTCATAATCTTTTGATTTAATGTGTGCACAAACAAACAAGTTTTTTAACCATACCTATATTGAGTTTCTTTTCTCTCTTTCTTCAGAACTTAAAGTGAAAATTTGCATGAAACAACTATTATCATCCAAACTCATTAAAAATAGGTGCACCCAATCTTCATTCACATTGGTAATGAATTCAACTCATATAGTCTCTTCATCAAATCCATTCCAACTCTTATCCCTAGTCTTAATTGGGAAATAGGAATATAAGACATTTATTTTCTTGACAAAAATTATAGGGTTATTTTCTTAGATTTACAATGTATCTCTAACATCATGTACCTTGAACCATTTTATTCCAACTTCCTAATTATAAAAATTTTCTAGTTGGGGTAGTATATAAAAATTAGAAATTCCAACAATACTTATATATGAAATTACAATTTGTATTTTTGGTGCATGTAAAGTATCTTTTGTGCACATACATCTAGTGAACAAACTAAAGAGGACATAAGCACATGGGAATACCTATGGTTTTTCCACTACCTTGTGTCATATTTTTTTTTGAATGGCCAACATATCATTAATATATTCCCATTTTTAAAGTGGAAGGTTATCTTTGTCACCATATTGTCTTACTTCTTTGACCTCTTCATAAATTTTTATATAATGTGTAAATTACCCACATAAAACTTTCAAATCAAAGGCTATGTCAACATACTATTAAATTATTTCAAAGTAGAATAATTATAGAAACTAAATTTGGTCTAGGTCATTCATTATGATAGTCATTTAAATTAGATACTCAAATTTACAAAAGAGTTAAAGTAGATAACATTGAGTTCTCAATTTTGTAGCTATTTGATTACAAATGTCATTAAAATTAGTTTGGTATTATATAAGTCATGTCATTCAACACCAAGACAAAACTAGAATGGATAATATGTGAGAATTAATTACTTGTCAATAGTCCATTATAGATATCTTTCCATTTGAATTATATTTTTTGCCTTATACTTTCACATGAGCTTTCTTTGTTAGGTGTTGATTTATCATAGCCTTTTGGAAGTTGAATCATCCCTTTTAGTTTTATTGCATTTATTGGTGACACAAACATGTATGATTATGGTATTACATGTCTTATCTAAGGATTTTCTAGTGCCTCTTAGCAAGATACCACAATATATCAAACCAAGTATTATTGCTTTTGAGCAATGTGTTGTTTATACTCAAGATTGAATGTGTTTTAAAGGGACATGTGTCATCATATCACATCATTACAACTCTTTTCTCTTTTTTACTAATTTTAATATTTGTGAGTATATGGAGATATGAGACTGTGACATGTGTTAGCTTTTTAAATAATTTCATTATCACAATATTTTTTAGTTTGGAGTCTTGAACCAAAATGTGTGAAGCTATGAAATTAAGACGTGGTAGCTTCTCACATTATCATGTTGTCACAAAATTTTATAGCCAGGTATTTTGAAATAATATTTTTAAGGGTGTAAGGAATAGACATAGACTATACAATTGTGATACATGGAATTCTCTCATAACATGTTAATCTTTTTCATAAGTAGGTGCATGATAGTGTGAGTATGTGAAATTGCAGGTAGAGACACGTGGACATATTTACAACAAAATTTGTGAGACTTGGAGCTAAATAAACTATATAGTAAACTTTGATTCTTTGAAAGTTTTTAAGAATATACAAAAAATGGATGCAAATACCCATAAAAATGTAAATTATTCACATAAACCTATTGACAAAATAAGATAACTAAGTTAGACATGTTAAATAAAATAGATTTGGATTGATACGAAAGTTTAATACATTTAGAATTTTCATTAGAATGATATAAATTTGAGCCAAAGTTTCATAAAATAAACATATTGATCAAACTTTAGGATTTAAACCAATTGCAAACTTTAATGCCCTAAAATAAATAGGGAAAAATGAGGAAATTGTTCAATAAGTGGGTCTCCATTTTGATTTTATAAAATTGGGGTGTGTTGGTCAAAAAACTTTGCATAACACTAAAGTTGGTAAATTATTGAGCCAAAACACCCCAATTTAATATATTTCTTAAGTTGTTCATTGTAGTCCATGTGAACATATTCATTTAATTTATTTTATCAAAAAACTATTTATGCCTTATGTATGCTTCCACATTTTGTGTAAAGGTGTTTTTATTTACAACATATGATAAATACCATACTTCATTTTGTTTTGATGTATGTACAAAATTTTATTCAGAAACATTGAAATATTATATAAAAAGTATAAACCCTATAATGTAATCTCAGTTGTAAAATGTGGTAGTATATAAAAAACATGTGAATTTTTTGATAGATTAAAACATGAATATGTTTTTGCATTGTAATTAACATATATTAAATACACTATATGATTTTAAGATCATTTCCTACTTTCAAAACACAAGTCAATGTCCTAAGTCCCTCATTGTATTCTATGTGACTACATTTCCATCATACATTTTTTCCAATAGTTCACCTACTTTATATATGCTTCCATAATTTCATCAAGGTGTTTTCAACTACAAGATATAAAAATCATTTTCTTTAAATTATGACTTTATGGATGTACATACACTTATGTAAAAACATTGAAATATTATATAAAATGTGCACATCATATAATGTAATTTTAATTGCAAAATGTGGAGCATAATGAAGGGATACATATTATTTTACAAACTACAACATTTATATGACTATGGATTGAAGGATAAATCTACCAAAAAAACTAGTTCTAATCACATGTTAAACAACTATAAAGTATGTCCATTCAAGTTTAACATGTTATTAAAGTTTATAACTTGTTACAAAATTATGATCCTTGCCATAACACTAAAGTCACAAACTTATTAAGCCATAATATTAAGATATATGAATATTTATAAAATATAAGTAAATGTCCTAAGTCACTCATTGTATTCCATGATCATATTCATTTTTTACTTTTTTTCCAACATTCACCTACCTTATGTATTGTTAATTATTCTCAGTCACCTTTTGTTTAACATCATGATTGATAGTGTTTTTTTAAGGTCTTTTGAGCACTTTTTTGGTCCTTTTAGCATATTTTAAGGTTTATTAACAAAATCTAAGGTATGTTGAAAATATTAAAGTCTTTTTTTAAGTTTAATATTTTATAATGTCATTTCAATATATGAGGTTCTTAACAAAGCCTTATATGGCCTATTTAAATTATTTTGGGGATCTTTGTAGTTTATAAGACATTTTAAGCAAAATTTAAGGTAATTTTGTCAAAATTAAGATTAATTTTGCACTAATATTTTCCATGCATGAACACCATTAAGATTCCTAGTCAAGTATTAGTCCTTATAATCACTCTTCTTGATAATTTCAACCTTTTAAGCATGACATCAAAAGTGTGTGGGAGCAATCAAAGACAAAAATGAAAGTTTTTTGTGAATGACACATTCAAGGAGATATTCATGACTTCAATCAAGGATCTTAACCTCTCATATATGCATCTACAGTAGCTTTGGAGGCTCTTTGATATTCCAATGTGTATGTAGGGGTATATGGGTAAGTTTCATGGAATTTGAAGGGAAAAAAATCAAGTTTTTCATAGCTTGCATGTGGAATGGATATGGTGGATGGGTTTTAAACCTTCATGATGCATATTCAGATCTTCTACAGGCATATTTAACCTCTTTCTGATATCCTTCAAGCCAAAGACATGTTATGTCAACTCCGAAACAAAGAGTATGCACAAAAGAGTAGGTTTCCCATTATTTTAACCATGAATTTTAAGATTTATTGATCCTTATGAATCATAAATGAACCTAAGAGGTATAATAATGTTTTCAAAACATTCCTCCATGATCTTCATGCTTCCATAGATATCCATGAGCTTACACAGTGCTTACAATATGCAAAGAGGGCCCAAATCTCTCTCAAAATTGATTCCACAAGATCAAAATCATTTCAAAACAAACATGGTATATTAGTGGATAATTTATATTAATAATTATGGCTGATAGGGAGGTTGAACAATTTTTTTTACTCCCAGTTATTTCAACTTAATCTCAACAAGAAGGTCAGATCTTTATGAGCAAATATTAAGAAGCTAGATTGTTTAAAAATCCTCTTCAAAACCCTAATGAAATATAAAATTGGATTGAAAGAAATTTTTGAGATAAATGAAGGTTTCCAAATCTTTGGGGTTTCTAACAAACTCCTCCAATCCTAAAGGAGTTCTCCAAAAAAATTTAGGTCATTAACAAGAGTGAAAATGCATCTACAACCATGTTGAGAAAGAGAGAAAAGTGAAGTTTTTGATCAAGATTTACATTGTTGAAGGACTTTGAAGGCTCCAAAGTGATAAAATATTATTTAATACCATAAATAAATGATAAATTGAGTATTAATTCCTTATATGTTTTATTTATATTAAAAAAATCAATCCAAAGGCATGTTTATGTTGAAAAATTTATGCACACAACTAGGAGAAGGATCCGTAGACCTGAAATTAGAAGTTTTGGGTAAATTTTTGAATATAACCTGCCAAACCAAATATTTTAGAAAATACAAGGTGTTAACAAAGTCCCAAAAAAAATTTAATGAGATTATAAGACACTCTATAACTCAAGATATAGTTATTTTACTAGACTGACATGTTTGATGCCCTATAAATTCTAGTATATACAAACAATACTATAACTTGAGGTTTAGGCCTAAATAAATCATGAAAATTTATGTGAATATGGGGGGAACATTTAAAAACTTTTAAAAGTGGTCTTAGGTGTTGGATGGTGGATCCTGATCATATTATAATGCCTGATTTTTGACAGGGGGTAAAAGTTGTGTGTGGGGGGGTAATTCCCCCAAAGCAAAATTTTGTCAAAAATACATTGTAAAATATTTTAATTTCATATTAAATCTAGGCCATTCACTATTAGGCTACATATCTAATGGTATAAATTATGTTTGTGTATTTTTCCCTATATGTAAGCCTTCTTTTTATATGAGGGCATTGTAATTATGACAATAGGTTATATGCGAGTGAAGAGGAGATTATAATGGATGTATTGCAATTTTTATCCCTTCACTTTGTTGGAATTAATAAAGAGAAGAACTGGTTGTTTCTATGTGGACGTAGCCCATATTGGGTGAACCACATTAAATATGTGTCTATCTTGTATTATGTTTTTTGCATTTTAATTCTATCTTTATTTCATTAATATTTCTTTGTGTTCTGTATTCCTAACATTAGGTCTGTACATTACCTGAATATAGAGAAAAATCAAAAATATAGTCTTGTAGACAATATAAGGTCAAAAAATAAAGCCTGGGAAAGGATTAATAGTTGTGTAACTCTAAATTGGTCAATCTAAACCTATTAAAAATTGCTTAGAATGTACATGAAGGTTTAACTGATGAAATTAATTTGTTTTCAAGATTTAAATATCAATAATGATGTCATAGTTGATTATGTTTTATCAGAACCTATTTTAGAACTATATTGGGCCAATTTGAAACAACTTATGATCATACATGAAGTTTCAAGTCATCTAAAGGAATAAGAGTTATAAAATATGCATGAGAAATATGTTACTAATTTCCTTAAGGAGTATGCCATCTCAAGTCTTATCCAATTTCCTCCATGCCTTCAAACAGGCCTAGTGATCATGTAGCTTCATTTGGAATACATGAAGCAGTGTGTAAGTGAAGGTTCAAGTGTAGACTTATTCTCATGTAGGAGAATGGAGAGTAATACATAATCATAAATACATTTAAATAATATAGCTAATAAAGGGTCCATCATACAAAAGCTACACCAAAATGGAGGATAAATAGTCTTTCTTAAGGTCAAGTTAGGCCGTGAAAAAAAGCAAATGGTTGCTTGATAAGGTCAAAGAGGTTGAAGGTTTGTTTCAAAATTTCATAAAATTGACGAACCACTTCATGATAATTGAAAAAAAAGTTTTTAAAATAAGAATTAAAGCATTCAAGTGCAAGATGATGGAGATTTAAGTCTATATTGAGTCAAGGAGACAATGCACTTTCAAAATAGGGCTCTATTGAAGACCTTTTAACTTGTCTAAGTTCTCAATAAACCTTCTACACTTTATTTCATGAAGGAAACCTCAATTAAATATATAATGCATTGGATAAGGATAGATAACATTGATTTCATAGTCAAATTCAATTTTGGGACTATTTAATGTCATAATGATAGCATTTATGATCTCTTGTCATGCTCTCTTTTCTCTATAGTTTGTATTCTCCTATATGTATTAGAGATTTTTTATTGAAAAAGATATACTAATTTATAGTTGTGGCTAATACCTACTAGTTTTTTTACTTTTTACACCTTTGGATTAATAAAAAGAGCCATCTTTACCATCTCACTAGCGTATTATGTAAAATTATGAAATAGTTGATCATATCTTATGATAGATTTATTCATCCTTGATTTTTAGTCCCATTTCCTTACCTTTATGTAGGAATACATTACTTTTAATGTTATAGTCTATATTTTCATCAAGTTAATTTAGGATTTATCTATGAAGTTTCACCATTTGAGCCTCTATAAGGCCATTTGCTACCCCTTTTGATTGATGCCATAAGCTTCAAGCCTCTCTTAAAACACTTATGCATGATTATGTAAAATAATTATTTGTATAGGGTGTGTTATTTCCTTTATTACTCTTGTGTATTCTTTAGGAAAGTATAGGTAATCAAACAATCTAGTGCATCACCTTGTTTTCAAGATTTGGGTTCAATTTTGTGCTAAATTAATATCTATTTTCCATGTTACATCAGTAGAGTGGAGTTAATTTTATGTGTCACATTAAGGGAACCAACCCTATCTAGAGATTCACTACAAACATAGAACACAACTATATCATCTTCAAAAGGTAAAAGTTTTGATTTTGTTGAGTTATATTTATATTAATTCAAAAGGAAAAGGTTTTTAAAATTTTCCCCATACACAAAAGCTCCACTTGCTGTTAGTTCTCCTTGATATACTCTTTTTATACTTCCAAATCCACATATGGTAGTACTTAGAAGCCAATATTTTGTTCCTTTCAATGGTGGAAACCCATTGAATCTTGCCTAGCATGATGACATTCTTTTGGCTTCCCTTAAGAGTGTTCCATCCTTCACTAGATAAAATCAAACTACCCCTAAAGGATGTGGTCAACATACATTTTATTCATCATGTCATTTAATAAAATGTTAAAATTAGTTTGTTTCAATCCTTCTTTAAGGGAAAAACATTGTAATGGTATATAGGATTAACAGTGAACTTCATTATCACTTGGAATTAGCTGGGAGAAACATTGTGTAGGTATTTTAAAGACAAATCAGATCACTTATCTTTGGTGAAATAATTGACCTCTATCAAAATATCACCACATGATTATATGTCTAATTTTAATTTAATATTATAGAGAACATGGGATATGACCCTAAAACTGGTAAGGCCTACTCCTGAATATACCTTTTTGTATTATCTAAAAGCATTGAATAGTGATATTTCAATAATTATTCAATCTATGGGTGGAAGAACACTTATCAATGCTTATGAGGTAGCCATTAGGGCTGAAAATAGTCTCATACAAGTTGGAAATATTGCACCAAGGCCTCCCATGCCCATATTTCTATAAATACATCCCTTTATGCCACCTCAAATACCTATAATATCACATATTCGAGTGCCAACTAGACAACCAAAAAGTTAAGAGAAAGCTACCCCAAGACAATCCAATGACTTATAAGAGATAAAGAACCTTATTCAAACATTTGGAAATTAATTAATGAGTCTTAAGAGGTAGTAAGCAAAAAATTATAGGCCTTATCAGTCTTATGATCCTAATAGGCCACCATTTTAGAATAATTTTGAATGTCAAGGTCAAATCACTTCTCCTAAGCCTTATAAATCATTCAAATCCAATGTTGATAGTAATTATAAGGCATTAATTCATGTTAAAAACAATTAGTACAAGACTATGAGTGGAGCTTTCCATACGACCAAGCCCATAACCAAACCACTAATCCAATTGGCATCCCAAACTGAGCATTAATGGTCCAAAATGCCTCATTTTATCAAATCACACCAATTTAAGTAGTATCATAGTAAGAATATTCTCAATAGATAATACAAAAATATTTTACACTTCTAAATTTTCAAGGGGAAGAGTTTTGTGGAGTGAATCAATTGCAAAGTCAAAATTAGGGTTCTACCTCTATGATAACTAATATAAGGTCAAATAAAAGAACCATGAAAGTGAAAAAATAGAATAATAAAGTCCTATTCAGTATTCTACAATTTACCAAGGGGTTTTTGGCCTTACTTCAGAAAAAAATGTGTAATAAATTAAAAAAAAAAGACTTCAGGAAGTAGAGAACAACCCAAGAGTCATATTCAACCAACATAAGTGCAAGAAGGTATTGCTAATGCTAAGGTACATCAAAAGGTTAGTTCCAATACATTTAATATTATTGAGCATATGAATAAAATTAATGTAAATATATACATTTTTGAGTCTTTTTCTATCCATAAATAGAAAGACCTTTTAAAAGTTTCCTTGTCTAACCTTAGTATCTCAAATGGGTCATCAAAAGAGTAAAAAAAAGTTGACCTTACAAACACACCTTAGCTAAAGAATGAATAGCTAAGTAAAGATGTCAAAAACCATCCTTTATATGTGTTAATGTCATTTAAAACCATTTAATCCATAATTTCATGATATATTTAGGAGACATTAGTTTAGTCATGCTTGAACAGATAGTTGACAAGGTTGGCCTAGAGTATGCACCTCTTTGTAAAATAGTTGTGTATATGGATGGGATATCCATAAAGACTATTGATGTCATAAAGGTATTGAGAATTAATTTACATTCATTCCCCAATTTATAAATTCCCTAAGACATATTCATAATTTACCTCACTTCATACTTTGTTTTGTGTCTTTTTAAGAACTTTACAACCTAGATTGGAGGATACCTATCATCTGATTGGTCACACATACTTTTCAAGACTAGGCATGGCACTAAGGTCACCATAAAGTCTGAACCTATTTCAAAAAACCATATATAACCATATTTTACAAGTGTCATCAATGCCAATTTTATAATTTTTTAAGAAGAGGACCATTGTGTTGCCTAAGAGCCAAATACTCATATTGAAGGCATACCTAAGTTTTTGCTTGATGTGTGGGGGGGTGAATGTCATGATTTTGATCTTTATAAATGAATTTAAGAGGATATTTTGGGCACATATATATTAAATTAGTAATATTATATTCATCATGGGATTGATACATCAATAAAAGAATATGTAATTGTTCTTTTGATGATTAGGATACAGGTTGTTATGAGTTTGAATTCCTATTGTATGCTTGAATAAGACTCTATTTTACCAATTATTCAAGAACCTCATGAAGACCTTGATGAATATTGGCACTTATAATATGATCTTTTTGTATAATTTGAGGTTGTTGGTGGAGTAATAGTTTTGAGAAGGAAAAATGAGAATGTTAATGAAATTGAAACAATACTTTCTAAACTTGACATAGTCAAGGACACCATAGGATATCTAGAATAGTATATTACATTTGTAGTTGAGGGTGATTATTCTTATAATAATCAATCAAGGTTTGATATATATTTGTAAAATCAAAGAGTTTTTGATGATGAGATGTGGCTACAATACTTTGGCATCATTCAATAATTTGAAGCTATAAGCAAACCAACTGCTCCTAAAGTGCAAAACAAAGACACAATAGAGATTACATTAGGTAAATATCAGCTTGATATGCCAAATAACACTATTATAACTACCCAATTGGATCTAAATAAAGAATTAGATGAGACATGGAAATAATACCTTAATGTTCTTAAAGATATTGAATAATCTAACATGTTAATGGAGCTTGAGGAGCTTCTTGAACATTCCCATGAGCTTGCAGCTATCATATCTTGCCTTGATAGGCCTAAGGACACCCTAGAGTATCAAAATTAACTTTATAAGTCATAGTTAAGGCCTAGTATTGATAAGGATTTAAAAATTAATCAATTATTCATAAAGGAGGGTTGTATTTTCTCAAGTGATCAGTCAAAGTGGTAGAATAGATATGATAACCAAGTTGTGATACCAAGTAATGATGGGCCACTAGAAGATTATGTCAATAAACAAAAAACATTATTAATCCAAGAATTAGAGAATGGGCTAATATTCATGGTGAACAAACCATTCTTGAAGGCTAACATGTTAGGTGGGCAAGTTGCAAAACTAGCTCCCAAGCACCTCTTTCAACCAGATGGTGGCATTCTTAATTAAAGCATATAATGTTTTAGGGGATTATATTTTGATCCAAGTTGAGTGAGTCTATTCCATATATTGTACATAATAGGTAAATATTTTATTTTACTCTAAGTTATTTATGTACATTTTTAGTTATTATCATTTCTTCTAAGTGATTTGGCATTTTTAGTTTTTTTTTCTTGTTGTTCCTTAAGATTTGAGAAGGTTTTTCTAGTTTTAAAATGGTTAATTCAAGAGACATTATAGCCATGATTACACTTTAAAATCATATTTTGATGAGACTCCTATGAATCTATGCCCAATGGACTCAATAAAGTAGTTATTTATTTGTTTAGTATGCAAGAAAATTGTAGAGATTGCCAAGAATGTTAACTATTCCCAGCCACCTTTTATTTTACATCAGGATTGATAGTGGTTGTCTAAGGTATTTTGAGCATGTTTTTTGGTACTTTTAGCATATTTTAAGGTTTATTATCAAACTTTAATGTATTCTGAAAATATTAAAGTCTTTTTTTAAGTTCAATATTTTATAATGTCATTGCAATATGTGAGATTCTTAACAAAGCCTTGTATGGCTTATTTGCGTTATTTTGGGGCTATTTGTAGTGTATAAGACCTTTTTATCAAAAATTGAGGTTATTTTATCAAAAGTAAGATTAATTTTTACTAATATTTTCCATGCAGGAATGCCATTGAGATTCCTAGTCAAGTATTAGTCTTTATAATCATTCTTATTGACAATTTCAACCTTCTAAACATGTTATCAAATGTTTGTGGGAGCAATCAAAGGCAAAAAATGAAAGTTTTATGTGAATAGAATTTTCAAGGAAAGATTCATGCCTTAAATCAGGTATATTGACCTCCCATGTATGAATCTATAATATTTATAAAGGATATTTGTTATTCCAACATATATGCAGGGGTACATATGTAGTTTTCATGGAATTTAAAAGGCAAAAAATCAAGTTTTTCATAGTTTTCGGGTGGATGGAAGATGGTGGATGGGTTTTTGACATTCATGATGCATATTAAACCCTTATAAAATAATATTCAACCTCTTTTTTATCTAATTCAATCCAAAAACATGCTCTCTCAAAGCCAAAACAAAGATTATGCACAAAAGAGCAGGTTTTACATTGTTTATAGCATGAATTTCAAGATTTATTGTTACACATGAGTTGTAAATGCATATAATAGGTATAATAAGGTTTTTATAATATTTAAACATGATATTAATTCTTCCATATCTCTCCATAATTTTACACAATGCTTACAATATATAAAGTGGGCCCAAATCTCTCTCAAAATTGATTCAACAAGCTCAAAATCATTACAAAACTAATGTGTTATCTTAGTGGATAAGTTTCATGGATTTATATGGTTTATAGGTAGGTTTAATAGGTTTATTTAATCTCATTTCTTGGAATTTAATCTCAGCAATAAGGTTGGAGCTTTATGAATAAATCTTAAGAAGCTAGATTGTTTGAAAATCCTCTTCAATACCCTAATGAAGGTCAAAATGGGGTTGCAAGAAAGTTTGGAAATAAATTAAGGTTTAAAAATATTTTTTTGGTCTAATACACTCCTATAGTCCCCAAGTAATCCCCCAAAAAATTTTAGGTCATCTACAAAATCGAAAATGCATCTACAACCATGTTCTTAAAGAGAGAGAAAATGAGGGTTTCATCAAGATTTGCATTATCGAAGGAATTTGAAGGCTAAAAAGTGATACAAACTTATTAAATAACATAATAAAATAATAAATCAAGTATTAAGGACTTATAATCAATAAAAATATCCAAAGACATGTCTATGTTGTTAAATGCATGTACACAACCAAGAGAAAGATATGCAGACTTGAAATTGGAAGTTATGGGTGATTTTGTGAATTTAACCTACATTTTTTTTTTGAGAAGATAAATGATGTTAATAAAATCCAAACACAAAAATAATTATTTTATGAGACCCCATACATCTCAACATACAAAATTTTTACTAGATTGGCATGTTTGTTGCCTTGGAAATTCTAATTTGCACAAAAAATGCTATAACTTGATTTTTAAGGCTCAAAAAATCATGAAATTTGAACTAAAAGTTTGGGAGGGTTAATATTTTATAAATTTTAAATGTGGTCTCATGTTATTAAAATATCTGATGAGGGATCAAACTTAAAAATACAATCCTATAACCAATATAAGGTCAAAGAAAAGAGATTAGGAGAGGAGTAAAAGTTACATAACTCCAAATTGACTAATCTAAAACTCTTAAAACTTGGTGATAATGTGGGGTAAAGTTTAATTTATTAAATATAGATTTTTTAAATCTTTTAAGATAAATAATGAGGGTGTCATAGTTGGTAGTGTTTTAGCAAACCCTATTTTAGAGCTAGATTGGGCTAGCTTGAGATAACTTGTGATTAGTTCATGAAGTTTCAAGTCATATAAAGGCATAGGAGATATAAAATTTGCATGATAAATTTTTTTCTAATGTACTCAATGAGTATCTTAGATAAATTCTTATCCATTTTCCTCCATGCCTTCAAATAATCCTAGTCATCATGTAGCTTCATTTTGAATGCATCAAGGAGTATGCAAGTGAAGAGTCAAGTTTAGAATAAGTATCATGTAAGATAATGGAGAGTAATGCATAATAATAAATTAATTTCATAAATATAGATATTAAAGTTTCCATCATCCAAAACCTATGCCAAAATGGAGGAGAAATAGTCTTTCCTAAGGTTAAACTAGGCCTTGAATAAGCAAATGGTTGTTTGATGAGGTCAAAGAGGTTGAAGGTTTGTTTCAAATTATATTAAAATTGAGGAACCACTTAATGAGAATTTAAAACAAGTTGGTGAAATAATAATTCAATCATTCAAGGGTAATATTATGGATAATTAAGTCTACAATGAGTCAAAGAGATAATGCACCTTCAAAATAGGGCTCTATTGAAGACCTTTTGACTTGTCCAAGTTCTCCAAAAACATCCTACACTTTGATTCATAAATTAAACATAGATTTAGGACATAATGAAAATGATTAATAACATTTATTTCATTATCAAATTTAATTTTGGGACTATTTCATGTCATAATGATAACATTTATGAGCTCTTGTCAAACTATCTTTTGTCTATAGTTTTCATTCTCCTATATGTACTAGAATTTTTTATTGAAAAATATATACCTCTTCCTAGTTGTGGCCTATCCCTAATGTTTTTTGTACTTGTTTTACCTTTTTTATTAATAAAGGAGCCATTTTTACCTTCTCACTAATTGTATATTACGTAAAATCATGAAATAGTTGATCTTATCTTGTGATAGAATAGTTTATCCTTGATTTTCAATCTTATTTCCTTACCTTTATGCAGGAATAAATTAATTTTTAGGTCATAGTCTATGTTTTCATCAAGTTCATTCAAGATTTAATTGTGAATTTTCATCATTTGAGCCTATATAAGGCCATTTTCTACCCCTTCTCAGTGATGTCATAATCTTCAAGCCTTTATATGATTAGGATGGGTTGTTTCCTTTAGTCCTCTTATATATACTTAGGAAAGTAGAGGTAATCAAACATTATGGTTCATCACCTTGTTTTCAAGCTTTAGGTTCAATTTTGTGCTTAGTTCATATCTCTTTTCCTTATTTTAGTAGTAGAGTATAGTTATTTTTAGGTGTTACACTAGGGGAACCAACCCTATCTAGAGGTTCACTACAAACATAGGTCACCCACAACCTTGTGGTGTTCCAATTTTGTCGCTAGGAAGAAGAGATCTCACACCACTCTCCAAGGGTACATTAAAAAGTTGACAACATGTATGTTACCACATTTTACATCATGTTTTTTGTAAATATATGAAAAATATCTTATTTTAATCATGTGTTAATAGATGCACACACCCTTATGTAGCAACGTAGAAATATTATGTAAAAATGACAAACCATGTAATTTAATTTCACTTACAAAATACAACAAATTAGACTAGGCATGTGAGTTGTTTGACAAACTATATCATTCATATGTCATCACATTAATAGAAACATCTAAAACACATAAAAACTTAACCAATAAAAAATTCTAGTTACATAACAAACAACTATAAATCATGTCATATTCAATGTTTAATATCTTATAGAAATTTATAAACTGTAACAAAACTATCTTTGTCATAATGATGAAGTATCTAACATATAAACAATCATAATTATGAAACCACACTTAATATATAAATAATTAAAGTATTGATTATTATGAGTTCAAGTACATTTTGCATTAAGGTTTTTATAACTACAATATACAAGAAACATATTTTTTCAATTATGCTTTGATGGGTGTACATACCATTATCTAAAAAAATTGAAATATAATGTAAAACTTACATATCCTCTAGTGCAAATTTAATTAAAAAATATGGTAGCATATAAAAATTACATGAATTGGTTTAAAAAACCAAAAAAAAAAGTCATTACATTGAGACAAACACTTACATTACATAAAATATTAATGAAAAAATAGGTATAGTTATATCTAAATAACTATCAAGTATTTCCATTCAAGGTTTAAAATCTTATATAATTTCATAAATAATTACAAAAGTATGATCTTTGACATAATGTTTAAGTCACTAACATATCAATTCATAATGCTAAGATCATTACCTAATCACAAAACACAAGTAATTATTCCAAGTCCTTCATTTTAGTTAATGCAACAACATTTCTTTCATAAATTTTGTCCAAAAATTCCCTTGCCTTATTACTACTACATTTTTCATCTGGGTGTTTTTAACTACAAAATATTATAAACTCTCTATTTAAAATATGGTTTTATATATAAACATAACCTTATGTACAAGCATTGAAATATTATGCAAAAAAGTACATACACACTAATACAATCTCAATTGGAAAATGTGGTAGCATAAATAATGAACAATTGTTTTAAAAACTACATCATTCATGTCATTATATTTAGAAAAAAAATCTAAAACACATAAAATATTAACTAACAAACAAGTATAGTTACATCTTGATTAATTTTCAAGTACGCTTATTCAAGGTTTAGGTTGTTATATAAATTTATAAATTGGTACTATATACACCTAAATTCCACCACTTTAGTGTCATCACTAATCTACTATAAACAAAATTCATCATTCACCATTTATCTTACTAATATTTCCATCATATAGATTAAAACCACTTTAATTATAACATTATCTCCATCCTATTCTATATCATCCCCACCAACATTGCACTTGAAGTAATTAGCTAATTAATCAATATTAGTTAGTTAATTAGTCACTAATTAATCCATACACATGTAATTTCAAATGTAACAAAAATAAATAAATAATTATCCACCTAATCAACCCACTCAAACTAACTCATTTAATCCATTTAGCCACCTCACTTACCTATTCAACCCTCTTAATTACTCATTCAACCCAGTCAATCAATTATCAACCAACATCCTTAACTTCCTCATCCACCTCATCAATTCTCTCAACTTTCACAACCAACTCATAAATTCATAACTTCCTCATTAAATGAATTTGACTCATAAACCAATTATCCATCATTCAAAATAAAAATTATCAAGTAAATCTATATTTATGGGTAAGTACATAAAGTTTATAGACCATTTCATGGTCATTTTAATAAAATTGTTAGAAACTTTTATGTGTTAAGTTTAAATAAGCTCAGTCATTACTGATCCATAATGTGTACATGTTTTTATGCTATAGAAATGTGTACTCATTCCTATTACATAGAAACCTATACACATTTATAAACACATTTGTTATAAAAATGAAACACAAAACTTCATTCCTCATTTTTTAAACATGTTTCTTTACTCATTTGTCCTTTACAACATAAACCACATTCATGTTGTGACCTACCATCATTAACAGGAGATAAATTGACCACTACCACCATACTCACTTGATTTTTCATAAATAAATCAATAATATTGGCAAAGGAGAGGTTAGTAAATTGAATTATTATAATTTAACATAATATTTTAGATTCTCATTATTTTTTTTGTCAAAAGAATTTTGTTTTTGTTTATACAACCCATTCAAGTGCAAGACAAAATCCTCCTAACCCTCATAAACCTCCTATCCCTCATACAATTCCACAAGACCCCCATAGGTAGTCAAGAGGATTTGGTCATGCATATAATAAAAATAAACCATGAATTAAGGATATAATTAAGAGAATGAGGGACCCCTCTTCAGTCAACACCCATCTTACTTCATTTATAGATAGTTTAGAGGTATTACTAGGCCGTTCTAACTCAATAAAAGGCCAAATTGACATATTATAGAGATAGATGCACAATATAATATGATGAAAATTTGATAGTGTGTATTGTGAAGGATTAAAATATCAAAATACCAAATTTACACATTATTCATTGATCTATTAATCAATTCGCCACCTTAATTCTCATGTAAATGGTTCCCAATCCACTAGGTCCACCATATTTTGATAAGGTATGATTTTTAGGAGCCATGGCAGATGGTATTTGATTATTTTCCTTGTAAAAACCATGAGATTACTTTGTATTTTTGAGGAAAAACTATTTTTAGTCTATCCTCAATGAAATTCCCAATTATTTTGACCACTTAGAGTCTTAGGGTCGAGGAAAAATCTCTATGTAGGATAGACTAGGGGCATGTCATACTCCTAATCATCCTATTATAATCCTTATCTAAAATTAATGTCATCTTAAGACAATCCCCTCTATATTGAATATGGTCATCAATATTGACACTTTACATGTGCTTAACACACTTATTGACAACCTTGTTCAAATTTTTGACACTAATGCTAGCACTATTGATTATCAATGACACCATTGCAAATGTTGTGGTACTATATACAATGGACATTTAGATGAAGATGGTGGTTCTTTGTGGGGAAAGATATTATGGTTATGACAGATGAGTTTTTGACACAAACATTTGGTGTGGAAACCTTGACTGCACATGTGTAGGTATCTTATATATTTTACATGTTAAATTTTAGATATATTTGTATTTAAAAATTAATAATTAATTTACATAGAAAAGTTAATAATATAATTTTAATTTTTTATGTTAAAGGAGGAGATGGTCCTAAAATTTACACAACTAGATTTTGGGTTGTCTACTAGTGCATATGTTGTTATTACTCAGCCGAACTATACATATACATAGGTAATTTTTCAATAATATTATACTTCATATACATGCACATTTATTTATATAGATATTTTTAACTAAAAATCATATTTTTTAATTTATTTTATGGCCACAGTGGAAACTCCTCCATCAATACGACCAAGAACAAACTTAGGCATTGATATTACAATTTCATCTATGCAGCCACTCACTAAGGTATGTTATCTAGTAATGTTAAATTATAAATATATGTTTATTTTAATAATTTTTATCTATAACTATGATATAACTAACATGAATGTATTATCTAAGTAGGTCTATATGTGATATATGATAGTCTCATTGAGACGATTAACAGGGTAATAACTCATGTTGTTTCTCACTTTCACACTCATATGAATGAGGCTCATCTTGTAATTAACATTACTAAGCATCTGAATCAAATTGAACATGACCGTGAGATTGAAATAAATGCATATTTAATTACAATAAATTCATGTTTAAATAGTTTTTTATCATTTTAAAATTAACTTATGAACTTGGTTGTATGTCTAGTATGTAAAGTTTTTAACAATATTTGTATATGAATAGGTTTAGCTACATGCAAGATACGAGCATAGAAGGAATCATAATCAAATCTTAGAGGAATATATGTAATTTAAGGTATCTCCATCTATGAGTAAATAATTTTAGGGAAAAACTTCTTCGAGCAAGGAAAAGAGAGGGAGGATTTTTGATGAGTAGGATATCTCTTACGTGATGTAATTTTTGGTATGCATGTATAAAAATGTACACCTTTTAGGCATTGTATGCCTATATGGCATTGACCCAAAATTATATTATGTTCACATTTTTTATGCATTTATGGCTTCTTTAGATGTTTATATGTTCACATTTTGTACCGATCATCTTTTTGTATACAATTTTGTAATATTTACTTCTTGTATAATGTTGAATAAATCACTTCCATCAAAAAATAATTTAAATAAATATAACGTTTTAAAATTAATGGTATGGATTTTACATCATTCTTGGAGCTCATTTATTATGATAATTTCTTATAGAATTATGTACAAACTACTTCTTCCATGGAATAATTAAGTATTTTATAACATTTTTTACATCACCACAAGTGACAATTGTGTATACTTGAATATGTAATTACATCCACAAGGCTATCATTGTAATTTTTCCTTCAACAATACTACATAAAATGAATGTGAACTTGTAATAGAAGACAATGTGAACTTGAAACTAATTTTAATTAATTAACTTATAAGAAACTATGTATGATGTTTTTCTAATAACCAATATGACTAAGAAAATTGAAAATCAAAACATACAATGCATAATTTTTCAAAACAAACATCACATGTCCTTACTTTAGAGAGTCATAACCACTTATTAAAGTTAAAATATCTTGGTATTATCATAATCATTAGACAAAATTCCAAAAAATAAGCATGAAGTTTCAATCATTGATCATTTGTTCCATATAAAGAATCAAATTTTTTATATAGGATTTAATTACTTGATTGAAGTACTCTTATATGATACACAAATCATAGGATCTAAAATTATAAAGGGGGAAAATAAAAAATTGAAATATTAATTGATAGGTTTTGACATTTACAATAATCTCTAGATTAAAGTCACTAAAATACCTTTGCATCTCACCTTGATTTTATTTCCAACTATATATCACCAGCATCAATTTTTAGGTATTTTGAGCATTACATTTAAATTTTCATTTCATTTTTATTATGGCTTGGGATCCATGATATAAATTTTGACCATTTCATGTACCTTATATTCTTATAAAACCATCTCACAAACAATAGTGTGATGTGGAACAAAAATAATGAACCTTCTCTTGATGATTTTGCCTAAGATCTTGTTGAATATGTGAAGATATCAACTGTATCAAATTAATTTGAGGCATACTTTTTATAGTTAGTCTGAATGGGGTTGGTTTAAAAATAAAATAGGTATTATACACCATGTTCCTTCAAAAGTGATTTTTTAACAATCAAATAAAGTGACCCACTAAGTTTTTGATCCAAATAAAGCATCTTCTTGATCAATTTTGTTAGAAAATCTAGACCTATTAGGAACTAACCTTGTTTTAAAAACTATTATTTTATTTGATTTTAAAATAACATGTCCATTGGGAACATGTAAATTGATTTAATTAATGGTATAAATCATATAGATAACAATGACAACATAAACTCCTCTTACTTTGTGGAAATACTGACAACAAATGTTGTCAAAGTTGAAGTTGCAGTAGGAGATCTCCACCTATGGTGCTTCATGGATGAAAAATTTCACCACCACCACATCATGGGTGGTGAATAAAATATAGTACAAATATATTATCCTATGAATACACCCTATTAGGATATGGAGTACCCATTCCAACCTCAAGAATGTGCTTCCCAATACAAGAAAATAGCAATTTTTAGGGCAACTTTAGACACACATAAAACTAAATTGTAAGTCACTTGGATGAAAATAAATATCCATAAAATGTGTATTTAATCCCTCTAATTTTACCCTAGATCATGGTGATCTGATGTAAGGGATGAATCTATAGTATATAGTACACTAATCAGTGTTGAAATGCAATATTTTTGAGTCAAGAGATAAGTGCTTATCCTCCAACTAACATTTGTATGTTGGGACCTCCCCTTAAAAGAAAACCAATTACAAAATATTTATATAGGAAAATCACATGTGTTACCATGACTAAAAGCTCTTAATCCACATAGAGGTAGGTTTTTATAGTTTGTCAAGAATGTAAAAACACATAACAAATGTTGTCAAAGTTGAAGCCACAGTTGGATACCTCCACCTCTAGTGATTAGTGGCTAAAAAATGGAATTTTTACCACATAAATTGTAGAAAATAAAATATAATACTAAGTTATTGGCCTCCAACCATGTTGTGTCTAGAGACAGAGTACTCATTTTGACCTCAAGAACATGTTTCCCAATATAATAAAATAGTTATTTTTTGGGTCAACTTCAGATGTGCATAAACATAAATTGTAAGTCACTTAGACAAAAAAAAAACCCCTCATGTGCATCTCTAAGCACTATAGTTTCACTTTAGATAATGGTGATCTGATGTAAGCTGTGAATCTATGTTAGATGATATACCCATTATTGTTGAAATGTGACTTTTATCTAGTAATTAGACAAGTGATTATCCTCCAACTAATATTTCTTCTTATATGACTTACCCTTGAAAATACACCACTTACAACATGTTTGGATAAGAAAAAAAACATGTTCCCATGACCACAAGATCCAAATCCACTAGGAGGTAGTTTTTATAGATGGTTAGCAACATGGAAACATTGACAACAAATGTTAACATAGTTGAAGTTATAGTTTGAGATCTCCACCTCTAGTGCTTTATGGCTGAATAATAAAACCACCACCATGTCAGGGGTGGTTAATAAAGTATAGTATAAAGTTATTGGCCTCCAACCATGCCCCATATAGATATGGATTACCCATTCTATTCTCAAGAACATGTTTCCTAATATAATAAAATAGTTGTTTTTGGGCCAACTTCATATGTGCATAAAATGAAAATCATAATTTACTTGGATAAATTGAAAAAACCCTCACATGTGTCTCTAATACATCTAATTTAACCTTAAATCATGATGATTTTAAATAATATATGAATATGTGGTGGATAATATACTAATCAGTGTTAACATGCAAATTTTATGTATTCAAGAGACAAGTGTTTGTCTTCAAACTAAGGTTTCCACTTCTGGGACCTCCCATTGAAAACCCACCTCTTCCAACAAATCTAAATAAGAAAATCACACATTTTACCATAAACATGATCCTTGAATACACTTAGAGGTGGGTTTTTATTGTGGTTAGGAACATAAAAACACTAAAAATAAATGTTTTTAAAGTTGAATTTGCATTTCAAGATCTCCACTTATGGTGCTTCATGGATAAAAATTGGCACCTCCACTATGTCAAGGGTGGAAAATAATGTCTAGTACCAATTTCATGGCTTCTAACCATGCCTCATCTGAATACAAATTACCCATTCTGACCTTAATAACATGATTCCTAATATAACAAAATAGTTATTTTTTGGCCAACTTTAGATGTGCATAGAATAAAAATTGTAAGTCACATGGATGAACTAAAAGAATGATCACGTGCATATAGAATCCCTCTAATTTAACCCTAGATAATGGTGGTATGACATAAGATATGAATATGTGGTATAAAATATACTAATCAATGTTAAAATGTAACTTTGATGTAGTCAAGAAATAAGTGCTTGTCCTCCAATTGATGTTTCTAATTTTGGGACTACTCCTTACAAATCTACCACTTTAAACATGTCTAGATCATCAAATCATGCATGTTCTCATGACCATGAGCTATAAATCCACCCAGAGGTGGATTTTTACGTTTGGTCAAAAACATAGTTACATTGATAATGAATTTTGTCAAAGTTGTATCCCCAATTGGAGCTTTCCACCTCTGGTGTGTCATGCCTAAAAACTAACACTACCAACACATTGAGGGTTGTGAATATCATCTAGGATCAAGTTATTGGCTTTCCACCATGCCCATTATAAATACTAAGTACCCATTCCTCCCTTAAAAACATGTTTCTCTTAGCTTCAATAATATTAAATTCTATACTAACGATGCCAACCATGTGAAGGTGGAAGCTTATTTGGTACCATTAACCTAGAAAAAATATATTAGTAAGTAATTAAATTGAAATTTATATGTACGATATAAAAAATCAATAAAATTTGATAAAAATAAATACATTTAAATTTGATAACTCAAAAAAACTTTGAATTTTAATCCAATAAACCACTAATATCTTCTCTACTCTTAATATTAATAAGAATTTCTTCATGGTTAGACTCACGAACCTTCCATATATTCTTATTTAATGAGCTCCCTTGATATTGGATCAATTGATTACTTTTTGTAAGAACCAAATCTGAATAGTGTAGTTTATTCCTATGTATTTCATAGTCTTCAAACAACCATGCCTTTAAATTTTTTATAGGATATCATCAAAGATAAATTCCAACTACCCCAAATCTAGTGGGATAGTCAATGTTTTCCCCATCTGTGACTGATGAAGTTATTTTTTTCTTATACACATTAACATAAGTAGTAATTTGTTCCTTATTCATTGTCTTCATACATAATAACTATAAAAACATGACCTAAATCACAAAATAAAATATTATTTTGATTAGAATGATGTTGATAGATAATTAGAATTTAGTACATAATAATTAATCTTGTACCTAGTTGCACTAGATCAAATATGTGGTCAAAGTCAATTGATGATGTAATATATGTAATTTATAAAGCTAGTGGAACCTAATATGTGTTGATTGGAATTATAGGTCTACATATCCATCCATCCAACCACTCTTTTGACTCACATTCATTCCAAAAAAATTCCATGCATGCAAAACAAAAATATGTTATGTGCCTCATATGAACCATCTAAGAACCTAAAATTAATAAATGGAACTAGTGGAACTCACTTGATCTTATTACAATCATATAATATTCATATCTTACCAATGTTTCTTCCTATATCAACCAAAAATATCTACAAATACTAGAGTTTTCTTGATCACCATAGGCCATTTTCTTGTTACACCATTCAATAATTATTTTTGCTTCAGTCAAATCAGTGCCATCTTCAAACATCAACTCCTCTCTTGTAATGAATATTTTCACACATTTTCTAAGATTCTCATGATCTTATTTTCCATGGAAAACCTTAATGAAACTTCAAATATTTTCTATGCCAATGATAACATGCATCTTGATCAACCAGTAAAACATTTGTGTATTCTTAAATTGTGAGGTGTAATTGTTTGACCAAATATAATGTTTATTAAAACTAATGTTCCTCTCATTCAAATTTACATATAACATCTCAAAATATCCTGGCACATACTCTATATAATGTGATTGATCATCACTAACATATAAATGGTACTCCCTTAATATTTTTTTATCTTTTTATGTACTATCAAGTGCATGGATGAATGTTATATGCACAAATATGGAAACATGTACTAAGTTGTACTAATGTGATTGAAATTCCATTTATGTTTTGAATGTATAATTCTCAAAAAATTTAAATATTAAAATAATAGAACCATGTTAGAATGTGTATTTTATTAACTTAAATTGTTCATCCAACCATCTAGCTCTATGTGTATGCCTTCCATACTCAAACAACTTTCTCCCTAAATTTGACTATAAATTCAAAAATGAGTATTTGTTTTGTAACAAGCTCACACCTTTTAGATTATTTTCCATATTTTAATTGATATGTCACTAATTTATGTTTTATAAAACCAAATAATTCTTGTCTAATTCCACTTGTACTCTCCTCATGGATATAATTTTTCAATTTTGGCAATCCACCACAAATGTTGTAAGTTCCATCCAAACATGCTTTATTATAAAAATATTATCTATCTAGTCTTTCACAAAAAATGGTTGGAATAAATTTTCTTACTAATTTTGGTATAAATTCTAAGCCACACTCCTATAAAATGTTCTTAGTATTCAAATTACAATGGACACGATGAAAAAAATTGTAATGCATTTAATATTTTATGTGTTACCTACAATAAAAAGTAGTATGTGTATGATTTATTTTGACATAAAAGGGTGTGGCCATATCAAAAATACTTTGAATAATATAAATTTTTGGATATTTTAGTAAAAACATAACATAAAATTATTTTTATATCATATTTGATCAATGTTTGGATGTGATTCATAGTTACAAGAGCCAACTCTTCTTTTCACTACATCTCTTGTATTGGGTGAAATCCTTGTATTATCTTTTCAAAAATTTCCAAGTAAATCTTTGAGAGCATAGTCTATAGCCTTGTATTTTCATGGAATTCTACTAGAGAATGCCTATATCTCATTATTATCAGCATCATCAAGTGTTTTACGTATCCCAGTTGATTTCATTATTTTTTATATTTATATTCAGTGTTTTTATTATTTTTATAATTAATATTTTTTTCCCTATTTGACCACTTACTATATAATTTTTATTTATACATCGAGTAGTGTTACTATCTTTGGATCATATTTTCACACCTACTGTATGGTATGACTCATATATATTTTCAACAATTACCTTATTTTCACCATTAATATTAGATGTTCTTAGTCCTAGGGTGTATATTGTAGATATGATCTTAAATAATTTCATCAATGAAACAAATAATTGAAATATTTGACTATCATTTAATTATTCAAAGTAATTATCTAAAAAAATTTACTATTCTTCTTGAATGGCAGTGATACATTTTCTCAAGCATTGGTTTTAAAATGTTTTCATCAACTTCAACTAAGTACATGTGCCTTGTACATAAGATCTTTGGAGGTTTTATTAATGGTAAATTTTTTTGATTTGGTGTTTCCATATTTTTATCTTCACTAGTATTTTTTATCATTTTTTGTTGGACATGTATAGTTTGATTCATTGTTACTTTCACTATTGAGTGTTTCCATATAATTTTATTCATTGATTATTTAATGATTTTGTGTTTTTTCCATGTAATTTTGTTAATCTTTAGGGGGTAAATCATCTTGCACATATTCATCATCAAAAAAATTTAAAACTTCATACTTTCAATGTGGAATTGAAACATAATTTGGACTTTTTGGTAAATATTCATCATCATTATCTATCACATTTGGTTCATTGGGGATAGTATATGTAACTTGTATTGAATTAAATGTTTTCACTTATTCCCTTTGTTTCTCTCTCAACACTTTTAATTGCTTCAAGATTTTATGCTTTAACTTCTTCCTCATGTTTGAATGAAATTTGTCACCCATGACTAGACAAACTTGATTGATTTTGAGGGTGGGGACCCAAAAATAACTTGTTCCACTTATATTCCACTTTTTAAGGTGTATAATGATCTAGATAATGTATGTGGGACATAAGTATTGAAAGAGACAAAATATAAGCATTAAAAATTATTTTGTTTGGCTATAAAGGATTGTGTATGCATTATTTCAATAAATTTTTGTTCCTTGTTCAACCTCTTAACTCCAATCTCATGCTACTATTTCCTCATTCATCAATGTTACTTCTAAGCATCACTTATAAAGATATCTAGGCAATATTTTTTTCCCTTCAACTAAAGATCTTGTTCTTTAGTCTTTGGTCTTCCTAACAAGACATTCCAATAGATGCATGATTTATAGTGTTGAAACATACTAACTAGATGCCCTTATTCAAAGTAATTAGACATATCACATTGTCCTTAACACTTAAATACCTTGCTTACCTCTCTTTAAATTTCATAAAAAAGTTCATTGATACCATCCAACTATATGTCCAAATGAACTATATATCATGAAATCCCTCATCTACATGTCCACTATATCTTAACACTTTAATAATTGGCATCCCAACTCTATGGCACAAATAAAGTAAATGTATATATGAAAATATATTATCCAATATTAAAAAAATTAGAGATGTACAAGATTATGTTATAGTGCAAGGCATATATTGAGTCCATATGTGTGTGTGTGTGTGTGTGTGTGTGTGTGTGTGTGTGTGTGTGTGTGTGTGTGTGTGTGTGTGTGTGTGTGTGTGTGTGTGTGTGTGTGTGTGTGTGTGTGTGTGTGTGTGTGTGTGTGTGTGTGTGTGATGGGTTAAATCCTTTAAATTTTAGCTAAGATAGTTGATCATATATAAAAATAAGTTCATTATAAGTCCCCTCCACTAGATATGCTTTGTCTTCAAAGCATGAGGAGATATGATGAGAGTCCATGAAAGATTGATTCTCCAAAGATGCACCACCTTGTGGTAAATTCATCCACTTGAGAACAATTGTTTTTGAAATTCAAATTCCTTGTATAAATTTCAAGACCACCTTTTGATTTAAGCACTTGAGTTTTTCTTCATCTAGAATGGCTACTCAATTTTATAAATAACATGCATACCCATTTTAAATGAAAAATATACTAAAACTTAATATTATTAATGATCTTGAATGGTCCACAAAACTTGGGAAATGACTTGGAGTTTTGACCATTTTACTTTAATAATAATTTATTCTATGACTGGAGACATACAAAGACAGAAGATCTCCTAAAAATTTGTTATTATGTTTAGTGTTTATCAACGTGTTTCTTTATGAAAATTTAAAATCATATAGAAACACATATGTATACATACATATAGAAATACACACTCACATATAGAAACATGTATATATTTAAAATTTATTAGTTTATGGGATACCCTTGTGTCATCTAATGTTGAATTACACATCAAATAAGCTTCTCATTTTTTTCCTCAAAATTAACTTCGATCAAAAATATACTATGTTCATCAAACCTTAGTAGTTAATGTTTTTCAAATAATATTATAGAATATATTAGTATCTTGAAAGGAAAGGTAAAAGTAATTCACCACTTTAAGTTTCACTTCTTATCCTCTAGTCTCTTTTTATCATAAATATTATCAATGTGACATTAATCTAATTAGAAACTAATTGTATATTTTTAACACTATGTTGAAGACTACCAAAATTATTTTTAATTACATATTAATTCTATACATCTCTTATTTTTAAATGTAAACACAAATCCACCCTTGGGATTGACACTTTTACTTTCGAGATAATCTCTTTAGCTCAAAAATATCATTTCACTTATGTTCACACTTTGGTGTTCCCCTAGACCATTCCCTTGATTTAATTTATTCACCTTTAATTATTATTATTTTTTCACTTTATGTTTCCATCCTTGTGCACTAAAAACTACTCATGCTTTGGTGCTTTTCCTTTCTTTATCTCTACCATATTTCATTCTAATATTTGTACCCATGTTTATTTATTATTTTATCTTAGAGCATTGACACATATTTTATTCCCCTTACCAACTCCTCATCTCTTCATTATTTTTCCATTGTGCTTCTATGGTGTAATATGTATACATGTGGGTCCTTAAAGGCCCATTTGACATTAAATATTAGGGAATCCAACACTCACCAACATTCCCTCTATAGTGTCTCCTTCCCTATTGGGTCAAGGTGACTCCAACACTAGTTATTGGTCGGTATCTCATTAATATTCCTAAATCAATTTGAACAGAGGTTTATTTCACCTTGTACTCTCTTCTTCTTTATCAAGGATCAATACTTATGAAAATAATCAATGTGTGATTAGCTATTTAATTATTTTCCTTACATAGAAACATATGTATATAAAAAGATACATGTATTAATTTTATTGAAATAGTAACAACTATGATTTATAATGCATACATGCTTTTATTATTTTAATTTTCAAAGCATGCCTACAAGATTAGAAATGGCTCAGATTCCTAATCCTATGGCATCAACCTGTAGACACATAACCGAGACCATAATTTTGACTAAAATTAACAAAATTAAATTTTTTAATTCATAAAAACTATGAATTTTATTGAGATATTCCATCAAAAAATTGTTATGACTTCGGCACACTCTCCTCTTTCCAAATATATATGATTTTTTTAAAATTTTGGACTATTCTAAGATTTACATCTATATTTATTTTTACGTATGTAATTTTTAGGTCACTATATACCATAAATATATATGTTTATATTTACTTATGTTTCTTTTTTTAATTTAAATGCAAAAAAATTATATGGTTGCAAACTACACTTTATTTTATACACATTAAAAAAAATCATTTTTTTTTGAGGTAGTTAGGAGGGCACATGACCATATATCTCTTTTTAGCTATTTTTAGGGTCTATTTAATTTTGAAATTAATTGAAAAAAAAATCATTAAAAAAATATAGGTTATAAACTAGATGATCTTATGTAACTTTCCACCAAAAAGTTTCAAACAATAATAAACGAAGCTAAAAAATGAGGGGCCAAACGGTAGGCTATCTACTCTATTTTTATATTAAAAAAAGAGCCCCTCTTCAAATTTTATATATTTTAACTACTTATAACTAACCATTAAAAAAATATTATTCTATAAATTAGACTTGAAATGCTATAATTCAGGTTGTTATATCATCTTCAAATTTTAAGTGTAGACATCTCAAATAATCTATACAAGTTGAGATTTATTATTTTTGAAAACAAAAAAATTCCATGGATAACCCCATTTTGGCCCACTAATTCCATGCACTTACCATTATCTTATATGTCTATTCTCCATCTAAAAAATATTTTAATTGTCTCTTCTTATTTCACTCAATAACAACACTTTTGGAAGCTAGAGAGCTCATACAAATTCAAGATCATCAATCATATCAATCAATAAAACATCACATTATTGGAATATTTATGGAATTATGGTGTATAATTTATTCTTGAAAACCACAATCTAAATATCATGATACAATCCACATTAACATAAGAGAATTGTGTATGATAAGTGAAGGTAAGTTTTGGTTTGTCTCTTTTATTTGGCTCAATATGAGGGTATGTTAAACTAGAGTAAAGATTTATATTTCAATAAGTTTCCATTCACAAGCTCTAATAATTTTATATTACATTTTGGCACACCTAGTGGGACATGAACCCACAATCCCTTGATTAGAAACTTGAATCCAATTTATTTATTTATTTTTAAAAACATTGAATGATAAAGAGGCTATATATTTAATCACAAAGCATTGAGACCAAATTCATGTTCTAGTGGGATATAAAAATTAAGGAGGGGTTATCATTATTGGTTAATAAGTCATATTTATTTTTATTGACATTGTGAAGTAAGATGGTTTTATCCATTGATACCTACGCCCAAGAAAAGACTCTTATACGTATTCATGCCTAATGTACCAAAATGTATATAGAGGATTCCCATGTATAAGATTATTAAACCTAGATTAAAAACATTCCAATCATAATCTTATAGTGGTTTCAAGAACACAACAATCCTAATATAACCCACCATGTACCCTTTAAAGTATTATCAATGGTCCACTATTTGGTTGCACTCTTCCTTGAATAACATAGGATTATCTTTTTGTATGTGTTGTTATTATCCACTTTTTTGAAACCAATTTTTATACCAAGTCAATACCAAATTAAAATTAGATCTACTTAAAAAAAACTTGAACTAAACCAATGACATACCAAACAAGATATCAAACTCAATTAAGCCAAATAATTAAAATTTATTTTTATCAAAACCTAGTCTATCCCAATAGCCTTAAAAATTAAGCCAATCACCTATCCACTACTTATAATTCAAATCCACATGTATCCCTTTCCAATATCAGTAAATGGAAATTATTTTGAGTTGAACAAACTTGAAAAACCCAAAACTAATTTGACCAAATTCAATAAATTAACTAAAATTTATCAGCATTATCATCATATATCAACTTTTCAACATTGAAACCTTCATCACCTAATCAATCCAACAACCTATCTAATCTAAAATAACACATAAATAAGGACATAAGACATATAAAACCCACCTTATCCTACCCTTACACAACAAACAAAACTTTAATAATCCAAAATCACATACCAATTAGGTCAAACTACATTTTCAACTAACCCCATTCAAAGTCTCATCTAGTCACTTATACACCAATCTATCAATGATGATTTTATAAATCATTCCTTTTAAATAATCTAATCATCAACCATATCATACCAATCTAACCCCTAAGAAATATAAATTTAACAACAATTCATCCCCTAAGCCATAAAAACCCAATGATGTTCTACCATTTCCACTCAAAGGAACATTGATTACATAAGAACCAAGTACATCCACATCTGTAAATTAGTAGTTGGGGATATACCAAAAAATATTTTCAAATCATGATCAAATTCCTCCAAAATCACACCAATGTCAACCCATATTTGATGAACCTATCTTTAACCAACCAATATTTGACCACCATGGCCTACTTCCAATATTTAATAAACCCATATTCAAACAAAAATTTATATTTGACTAGCCCATCTTCAATCAGCCCATCTTAAATCAACCCATATTTGACAAACCCACCTTTGACCAATCCCTTTTTGATGAAAAATTAATCGTTGGCTCATCACATAATCTCCCCTTACACACTGAAGCCTCTAACACAAAGAATAAGGTACTTGTAGGAAATGAAATCTAAAATTATTTCATATTACTACACTTACTATCTCTTCTAAAATTCATAACAATCTTAATATAAATAAAAAATAAAACCAACATTTCATCAATTTGGCTTAATGTCATTTTTTAAATATGGGCTTATTACAAATATTAAGATTTAAATCTCCCATGAATCATCACTATACAATGACAACCTAGCTTCATGTTTTCAAAACAAGAATTATCTTATAGAAAAAAAGATGTTAAAAATCATGAATTATAAAGGCAAAGGACTTGGCAAACATGAATAAGGAATCAGGTAACCTAGCCAAATTCATGAAAATACAAAATATCATGGCATTGGTTATAATAATCATATTGGTCATCTATATGAGGAAGTTGGTTATAATTATATGATTTTTAGAAAGCTTCTTGTAATATTAAAATAGGTTCCATATATAACCTCTATGAAGAACTTGTTTTTCAAACATTTTAATAACACCAAACCTTTTAATGACAATATTGACTCCACCAACCCTTTAAATGACACTACCATCATTACTAAAAACCTCAACATATAATATCCTCCATTATTTGATTGGGACCAAAAAAATCACTTATCTATTGAACTCTGTCAAAATAATTCAACTATTATAAAATTCATGGGACTCCCATATGACTTTACACCAAGTGATCACAAACAAGGATTTGAAATCAACTAAGTGCCAACATAATTTAGTGAGTAGGAAGGTTTCATTTATAAAAATACATCCAAAAATAAAAAATCAAAGTCCTCTAATGAAAACATTTTTGAGGTGCTATTGGACCAACAACATCAAAAATAACAAAATCAAAATCAAGAACTCAATCTTCATTCTATGCCAACATAGTTTCAGGTTGAATCTAAATCACTTATTGATAAAACCATTTATATTAATATTTATACCAAATAAAATATCAAAATCATCAAACTTGTAACAAATTTTAGTCTTAAGGAAAAAGAAATCATTATCACTCTATTAAAATAATTTTCAAACATCTTTGCATGGCTAAAATTGGTATGTGAGATTGTTGGTCCCAATTTCCATTCATACCACAACATATAAACTTACCTCCATGATTCTAAAATCCCTAAAAATATTCCATACAATACAATAAAATCATTTATCCAATACACATCCCACTTCATCCTCTTTGGCATCACCCTCTATCACAAGGACTATGATGGAATCTTATTAAGATATTCAAAAGAAAATAATCTGGGAATCATGGAAGTTCATGATATAATGTATGGAATACATACTATTGGCATGTTCCAAGCAAAGAGATTATACATAACAATATTTAATTAAATTAGTCAAGGTGGCTAAAATAAAACATAAGAAATCAAAAAATAATCAAGAAACAATAAAATAAATAAATAAATAAAAAGATAAAAGTTGTCCAAAGGTGAAAACCATTTCTTATGGTTTTTTAGGCAAAAACCAAGATAAAAACTAATTTATGGCATCATGAATAAAATTCATTGTCTACAAGTATCCAAGATTTTAGGGCAAGCCCATTCCATCTCAACTTGATGCATCTTAACCATCCTTATCCATCCAAACCTAAAACATCATTCTAAATCCTAAATACCCTGACCATCCTTACCATCAGTATCTATCAATCCTAAACCATCCTAATCTGTTCACTTCATCTAATCTTGAAATATCCTTACATCTAAATCCTTCTATTCAAACTCATCAAAACCCATCTAAACCTAGTTATCTAAAACCATCCTTACACATCCTAAAACATTAGTACTATCCTAACCATCCCTACCCATTATAAAACATCTTTACAATCCTTACCCATCATAAAACATTCTTACCATCCCTATTCATTCACTCTTTTCCATCATACTCATCCTCATTCCCACTTTTGACCTTAACAAAGAAGTGGAAAATATCTTGAAACATGTTTTGGAATAATCTTGGTATATTTTTGCTTCTTTGGAACATAATTCAACACAACGTTAGCATGGTAGGAAGACAAGTGAGCACATGGTTTTTGAGTGATGTAATCCTTGGATATCCTATCATGAATCCATTAATCATTCTTACTATCCTAAATACCTTAAGCATTCCATGCACCATAAACTCCATTCCTAACTCTAGAGCTAGTTTTTCCCTTTGTTCGTAATTTCATCAAAAATCCAAAAAATTTAAAAATACAAAAAAAAATGTAATTCCCAAAAACCCAAAAAATTCAAAACATTGAATCAAATATAATAGCCAAGTCCAATCCCTAAAAATCCATTTTTTGTGTCCTTAATCATGGTAAAAGCTTTATTCAGTTTTAAACTAATCATTGTAGTGTCATTGGGATGTATTATTCCAAAAATTAAAGTGTGCATATTTATTGAGATATATAATTCTAAAAATACCCCTTGCATATATCATAGCTTGGGGAAAATCAAAGATTGTAGCTTTCTCAAGGTACATCATTCCCAATCAAATTAGTATCATCAATCACCAAATCTTAAGGGTTTTAACTTGATAAGGGATAAAACATAACTTGTTTTTGTGTTTTTTTCTTACTTGTTTTTTATTGTTTGTTTATTGTTCATTATTTTTATGTTTTCTTATTTTTTATGTCTATGTCAGTCCTACTACATCTGACAATAATGTCATCATTATTTTCCAATCATGGTGCATCCTATTGTACAATATATCAAAAATTAAGTTTTTTAAATAATTGAAAATTTAGGCAAGATTAATATAATATCATAAACATCCATTTATGAACATCATCTATAAACAAGCATTCACACATGATAACTACCTATCCATAATTAACATTTCCTCTACCTAACTATCCATATTTAACATCCATTTTTCACAAGCCAAGTGTGCATCATATACAAGAGTGTTACGCCATACAAGAGTGTTACGCCATCCATCACATCATCACATAAATATATAAAAACATATCAAATACATGATATCAATAAACATGAACCTTTATCATCACATCATCCATACACACAATTAATTAACTAATTTATTCTTTCACATCCAAAAAATTAATCAAATCCAAGTCATTAGGATATATCATTCCCACATCAAAACCTACAAATTTCTCTTGATATATCATTATTAAATCCACCCCATTGAATTTATCATTGCTTGGGGCACATCAAAGCTCATATCTTTATAAGGATATATCCTTCCCAATCCAACCCCCCTTGCATATATCATTTCTAGGAGAAAATAAAAAAATTAAATAATGTAAGCCTTACATCAAGTGTTTTAGTATCATCCATCCATAACATAAACCAAAACATTTATAACCATAATCATATCTAATCTACACATGAGACCCAATCCCTATTTATTCACGAAACCCATCAATTCATCAATGTTAACCCTTATTCTCATTTTGAGATCCCATGCATGTGTTTCACCCCCACACACCCTCTTGAGGGATCATCATTCCTAATCATCCATAATCATAGTTAAATCATCACCCCTAACCATTATTCCACTAGGGGAATCCTAGTGTATCCATATTCCTTATACATTTCTTCATTTTTTGAAAATTAGTTACTTATTTTAATTGCAACAATATTTCAAAGAGGGAAAAATTTAGACACCTAAATTAAGTCACTTTAGTGTCATCACTAATCTACTATTGTAAACATCACCATTCACCATTTATCCTACTAATTTGTTTGTCATCAAAAATCCAGATCAAAACCACTCTAATTATGTCATGCCCCCATCATATTATATATATTCCCCACCAATATTAAACTTCAATTAATTAAAAAATTAACTAATATTATTTAGTTAATTATTCACTATTTAATCCATGCACATGTTTTTTCAAAAGTAAAAATAAATAAATAAATCATTTTCCACCTCATCAACCCACTCTAACTAACTTGTTTAATCCATTTAGCCACCTCGCTTACCTATTCAACCCTCTCATTTACTCATTCAACCTAGTCAATCAAATCATCAACCGACTTCCTTTACTTCCTCATCCACATCATCAATTCCATTATCTTCCTCAACAAACTCATAAATTCTTAACTTCATCATTAAATATATTCAACTCATAGACCAATTCTCCATAGTTCAAAAACAAAAATATTCAAGTAAATATGATTTTTTCCTATATGTGTATGTTCCATTCATGAAATATATAAATTGACTCTTCCTATTCCATTCAAAAATAACACTTTTGAAAGTTAGAGAGATCCTATGATTTGAGATCATTAATCATATGAATCAATCAAACATCACATTTTCATAACATTGTTGGAATTCTTTCATAGAATTTATTGTTGAGCAACCACAATCCAAAGATCATGAGATTATCCAAATCAATAAAGGATAATTATGTATGGTAAGTGAAGGTATATTTTCATTTATCTCTTTTGTTTACCTTAATATGAGGGTATGTTAAACTAGAGTATAGATTTAGACTGTCTAAACATTTTGTGCACAAGATCTATTCCTTTCATATTACAATTACAAAAGTATGATCCTTGCCGTAACATTGAAGTCACTAACATATCAACACATAATTATGAAAACATGCATAATCTATAAGTTAAGGCCAATATTAATTATTATGAATTAAAGTACATCTCTATCTTAGCTTGATTCATATTCAAGTGAATGAATCATCATTGTTTGCATCATCATTCTAATCTTTTGGGATAAAATATACATGGTAAAATGGAAGAGAACTAAATTAATATTTTATTGAATAATATTGCATAAATTTTCAAATATTAATTTATTATTTCATAGAAAAGATTATAATAATATTATTTACATGGTTTGCATACATAACTCAATGGTTTAAACCACCATTAATTTTGCCAATTACAAACCCTTAACATTACTAACATAATTAATGACTAGCATAGAATTAATCTAAAGTCTACCTATAAATTATTCTAAATTAATTTATTAAATTTAAATCAGTGTCTCTTTATGATATGCATGCCCTGACTAAGTATTAATAAAATAACAGTATTAAATATAAATACAACCTTGGATCACATGAACCAATAGACCCCCTTGATCCAAAGGGAACAAAAAGATGATACGAAGAAAATAATAGTGAAGCCATCTAGCAATATTTGTTTCAATAAGAAAGTTGGAAATTTATACATCTTATTACATATCAACTTGTGTCACTTATGAAAACCCCAATTTGACATAAATGATGATCATCATTTTGGGTATACTCATTCCATCTAATATTATGTACTTATATTACACTATGAACAATATCATGGGAACACTCAACCACATCAATATTTGTCTCAATTATAATTATATACCTCTATATGGAACAATTACCTTGATTCCCAACAATATTAACCACTTTTATCAGTACTATTGGTGTTATAAACTCCCTTTCAACTATAAAATCACTGACTATTGATTAAAAAAACCAATACAATATATTCCCACTATCAAATGAGGTGATAATTTTATGTAGTAAAAAAAACCAAATAACTCATTCTAATTATCAATGATATCAAAATAATTCAAGATCCAAAATTTGGAAACAAAACAAAAAAACTTCTATCATCTGTCAAAAATGCTACTAAAGCAAAACATAATCTCGAATCTAGAAACAAAATTAAGATAGTTAAGGTGTTGGCTATGTCAACCTATTTGATCTCAAGAGATATTTAAATCCCAAAATGCAAGTTGTTTATCTCTAACAACACTAAAAAAATAAATAGTGTTAAATTTATAGCTTCATCATAAAAACAACCCATTTTGAAATTAACAACAATAGTAAGGTATCATATTCGACCAAAAATGCACCCATTATACATTTTGTACGCACCTTATTTCTCCATTTTAATACAATTTTCCTAAAAAATCATAAAGGGTAACCTTCAAATCAAAAATTAAGTTTTTTGATGGACTCGTAATGGAAAAAAAAACTATAGATCAATTGTTTCATACCTACTTTCTTGAAAAAATTAAAAATTATGAAAAATGGCTTATGCATAGGCTATAACTTAAAAAAATTAAAAAACACTTTTCACTAAGTGGGATTGGATCACTTGATCTCATATACTCATAATCTCTTATGAAATATTCTTTTCCCAACTCCATTTAAGAACACTTAACATATAATGTCTCAAACTTCAATATAACCACAATTATATGCTAGAAATTTCACTTCATGTAAAAAAGACATGCAAAGTTTTGAACTTGATACATATTTCCTAAGAGGATCTTTATTTTATAAAGCAACCAACTTAACTATGCATGTTATGGTGACATAAAACTAGACTTTTCTATATACACCACTTTTAAAGGTCTATTAAAAATTAAAAAATAAAAGAAAAGACAATTATTTTTACTAGTTAGACATAAAGCACCCAATGGTAGTAATTAAATAATTTGGGTGATAAAAAAAGATATAGAAAACAAAATGGGACCCACGTATGTATGGTTTCAGCCAAAAATAAATAAAATCAAGATTTTTTCAAATTTCTAATGCGTAGCCTTGGTTTTTCTACACTCCAACCAAACTTCCATTTCTTAGAAACCAAGAAATTTCATTCCCAAAACAATATTTTGGCCTCCAAACAATATTTTTAATAATTAAAAAGTGAATTTCAATGCCCTAAAAGAGATCCAACACCACATCAACAAATAAAGTGCCTCCAACAAGTAAATAGTGCCCAACATAGATGAAATACTTATTTTAGGTTATTTTCCATGATCCCAACATAGATAAAATACATCTTTTAGGTTGTTTAATATGCTCCCAATATAGATAAATGGTGTTCCAAGCAAGTTTGAATGCATTTCCCATGCCCCTAAGTAAGTTTGAAAACTTTTGGTTAATTACATAGCACCCTAGATAATGAAATAGTGCCCCAACAAATTAAATTCATATTTAGAAAATGGAGTTTTAATATTTTTTATAACACTTATATAAAAATTTTAATGTATTTTTCAAAAAAAAAAAGTTGCCAACATTGTAGGTGGGCTTCTTCAATGCTTCTCAAGATTTTTCAAAGAAAAATAAAATGCCTTTGTTAGGAAATTTCTAGTTTTGAGATAAAATGAAAAATTATTCTAATAAATTAATAAAATAGTCTTAAAAAATTCACCAAATAAAATTCTTTAGTTCTTATTCATGGCTCTTCTATGGCTTCTTCCTCAAGATCCAATGCTACCATATGCTCTAATACCAATGTTTCAGGATAAAATACAAAGAGTAAAATGGAAGAGAAATACATTAATATTTTATTCAATAAGATTATGTAAATGTTTGGGTATGCTTTATTTTTAATTTATTATTTCATATACATGATTTTAATAATACTATTTACATGGTTTGCATATGGAACCCAATAGTCCAGTTCAACAATAACTTCACATGTTACACACCCATAACATTACTAACATAATTAATGACTTATAATATTAATACATAGTCTAAATTTAAATTACTATAAATAAATTTATTAAATCTAAAGGAATGTTTCACACATGAGATACTTATAATATTATTAAATCTAAATATAACCTTTGATCACAAGACCCAACAGATTCATCATATTCATCATTTGCAACATCATTTTTAGTATGCTTATCAGTGAATAAGTATTTCAAGACTAATATTACATTAACCTATAGACATCTAAAAACTACACATGAAATTTTTTGATGTCGCACTACTTTGGACCCTCATTCAACCTTGCATCAAGTAGACCACCTAGTCCATTAAGACTTGTTTACAACTCAATACCCCCCCAACCTAATGCATCATTTAATTCACCCTCTTTCCACAAATTCTCCTCTAGCCCCTTGATCATTGATGGTTGGCCTAACCATTGATGGTTGGGTCCCCAACCTGCTTTAAACTTTAAAGCATTGCTAGCTTTATGCAAGATTAACATCTCCCAAGATGGAAATTTGCCTCTAAAGCAAGATTTTAAGATGACAAGGATAGAAACTTTATCTTTCATCAAATTAGTAACTTCCCCCATTCTCATTTAATAAATTTTTCTTATAAAAAGAGAGGAGAAGGAAGTAAAAAGGGATCCAAAATCAAGTACTTTGCATTCAAATTATCTTGTAGTTATCCAACATCCTTTTAGGTATCCAATAGTATCATTGGTGACCCAAAGATCTATCAGAATCACATTTAAAGGCTCAAAGCACTGTCACTCTGGTCAAATTAATCTAGGATCCCTTCACCAAGCTTCATGTATATTACACTTATTTTCTTTAACTTATCCTATTTCTAATCTCTCTATCTTATCAGAGTTACTAGTACCATATTCCCACCTTCCAACCTTATAACCAAATCACTGCTTGACCAAATTTCCAATCTATAATTTATATTCTGATCATCCCCTAGATTGACATAGGTAACCACTGATGGTCACCAAACCATCGATGGTCACCCAACTACAAATGGTTAGACCCAACCATCGATGGTTTCCCTAACCACTAATAGTTCACTGTGGTATACATTTCTAGAAAACCATTTTCACCCATTTACCCCTAATCAAACCCCATTTTTTATGTTTCCCTCTGATTATAGGACCTTTTTTGATTTTTTAAACTAGACCCAAACCACCCTAACATCATTTTATTTAACAAGTAATTTATCATTTCCTTTCTTACATATATTTATTTTATTATCATTGAATGTAAGTACCTTCTTTTATCATTTCAAATTTGATTGTCATTAAAAGTGGATTGACAACCTTTTAGAAAGCATTACGTTCTTAGATCTAGCTCATGTTAGTAAATCCACTCAACCAACCATCTAACAACCCCCTTTCTAGTGTTTTTTATTCACAGGTTATTCCTTCCTAGCCAAAGAGGAGTTCCCACATTCATTTGGGTTCACGTGTACATTCTACCAGGTATTCTTTTGCATACTCTATTACTAGTTTTCTTTTATTTTCTTTTAAAATTAATAAATGAGGAAAATAAATTGAAACATTTTGGCACACTCAGTGGGATGCTAGTTCCCTTTTCTTCCTTTATTATTCATTCATCGAATGAAATATAAAAAATTATTTTTTGGGCTTAAAATAAACCTTATTCATCCATTAATTATTTGATTATCTTAGTTCATCTATTGACTTAGGAAGAAAATTAATTTATTATAGATTTCACATTTGTTATCACACACTAAATTGAACCACAAAATAATAAACACATAAAAACATACCTAAGATAAGGCTCGACTAGGATTTCATCACCTAGCAGCAATCTTACCCCTACCGACTATCCTACTTGGATTTCATCACCAAGGGGAGAACCAACTCAGCTCTATGGTTGATTATAAACTCTAAAATCAATATATTTTGGCTAAGCACTTGACACTCTTATCATTATGGGACTGTGAAGTGAGGGTGTAGGCCCTAATATCAAGCCATGTACCAAAGTTCAATACAAATATTCTCTCTTGAGCACCTGAACAACTTGAAACTAGTCATAGATTGCCTCTTTAGTACCAATTTATATGCCAAATTCCTCTTCACACTCTCTAAGGTATAAGCCAAAAGTGATCTAAATTCACTTTTAGTGTATGCATTAATTGTTTTAAATTCTTTTTGGTTGATTTTTGTTTGAGGTGTGAGTTTCATCATAATATTCCCTAATTTTTCATATGGTCTTTACTAGACAACAAATAAAAAATGAAACCAACCAACCACCACCATCCTCTTCCCCCTCCATAGAGTACACTTTTGATGTTTAAGGTTCCCCTCATTCTTCTCCTACTCCTACCTAGACTCCAATTGTTTCTAAGGGTGATGCAGACTTCACTACTTTCCTTAACAATAATCTAGTTGCCCTTCAACATTATCTTAACAACTTACCAAATCATACCTCTATTGCTTCAGTCCCTCTAATGGATCCTCCTTATGGTATGCCTCCCCATATTATGCATCTTCCCAACCTTAGCTAGATTTGATCAAGATGCCAATGGAAAAATGACTAACTTGGAATCATCTATTTCCAGATCTCATAAACTTTTATCCTATGAACATATTTGAAATCAACATATTCATTCATCTATTCCCATCCACTCTTATCCTCCTCAATGGGAATTGCCTAAATTTTCCAAATTCCAAGGGATCCAAAACAACATTTGAGAGCATTTTATCACTTTTGTTACTTGATTGTATATGATTATGCTCTCCTCATATGAACCTTCCCAATGTATTTATTAGGACCTATTATTGATTTGTATATCACTCTCCCTACACATTACATCTTTTCCTTCTCCCAACTAGCCCAAATATTTTTAGAACATTTCTTGGTAAACATAACTAAAAAGGTTTCCATAACTAACCTCTATTACATTAAACAATTTAATGACGAGTCAATTGTTGATTTTGTGGCTAGATGGAGAGGCCTCATCGATCAAATTTACTTCACCTTAACCCAACTTTAATTAATTGAACTTTGATTTAGAGGTTGTGTTAATCATATTACACCCACTCTTTAATTTTAAACTTTTTAAATATTTGATGAGGTATTCACCATAGCACAAAAAATTGAAAACCATGCCATTAATGAAGGGAAATTGAAATTATGGAATAAGAATTCTAATTTTAAACCCAATAACCCTCTATCTACCAAATCCAAAAACCAATCCCATAACAAATAAAAAACATCCACAAATTTGATGGTTCTAAAAACTTCCCCACCTCTAATTGTTAACCAATCACATCAAAACAATTCTTCCAAATCTTCTTATCAGTAAAATTGAACTCAAAACCAAGCCCCTCCATGAAAATATACTCCTATTTGGGATTAATATGCATATCTTATGGATAAGATACTCAAATCTAACCTTATCCAAATTCTACCAATTAAACCACCCTTACAATTTGATTCTTCTTGCCCCATACCTAGGTGGTCTAACAAAAATGACCATTGTGCCTTTCACTAAACTATTGGACATGAAATTAATAGATGTAATATATTTAAAAGTCTTGTCTAAAACATAATTTATAGTGGAAATCTCATGTTTGATAACCTAAATGGACTTCCTAATCAATCTCTCAATATTTTTTGTAATCCTTTCCCAAATCACACTCCTTCCACCCAACATCATGATAATAAACTTGAATCATCTAACTCACATGAGGCACATACAATAAATGTTATCAATAATGTGACCATTATGAAGAGATAATTAACTCTCTCACCCAAATAGAGGAAACCAACCCACCATCTATTTCTTTAGAGACCCAAATGTTGGAATCAACCACCTTTTTCTACACTTGGTGTGACTATAGCTTTATCTACCCCTCCTTTGGTAGAAACACTCAAAGAGGAAATAATTGCTTCAACCACTTCCTCCACCCCTCAAATCCAAGTTCTATAGTTACCTACTTATTTTTATTACCAAGCCAAATAAGAAACCATACCTACCTCTCCCATTATGGAACCATAGATGCCCTCTTTGGAAGCCATTCCCTGAGAGACCGTTACCTCATCTACCAAATCACTACCTTTGGAGCCTCCCACCAATACCAAAACCAAAACCATACTTTTCAACAAAGATACAAATAATGAAACCATTATTTATTCTCCACCCAAATGCTTAAGCTTTAAGACCAATGATCAAGGAATTGCACCCATTTATAATCCCTTCTTTAGGTTAGTCCAAGGTTTAGAGTTCACATCCCAACCTAACTTTGATAAAGCCACATTTTGGAATCGACTTGGAATTACTTGTCAAAGAAAGTCTGATTCCTCAACTTTTCTTGAGTCCACACTTAAACCCATTATTACCACCCCACCAACTACCTCTTTTAAAGTCATAAGTGAACCATCTCACACACCTCCATCTAAAATTTCCAAATCACCTTATGCTTCTTTCACCAAACCAATAAAAAACCTAGGGATTTTTCCCACACCTAGTCACACTCACCCTCCTTTGAGATTGGACTTTACTCCATCAAACCCACCAAATCCAAATCCAATTAAGTCCTTTAATAAAGAGGTACTACCCAAACATCCACCACAAAATAGACCCATACTACCTCCTTCCAACCTACCTTCCATTTTAGGACACCATCCTTCAACCATCCCCATTACCTATTCTTATTCTAAGAAACCATCTCCTCTTTCTCTAACTATAACCACCAAAACCTCTAGTGATTCATCATTCCTAACCAACCTATCCCCATCTACCTTCCCACCTATAACCAAACCTTCTACATCCAAGTCTCCAACCCCCAAGCCGATCATATATAAGTAAACCCAACCAAAACCCCCAACTAGGATCATTCCTCCAACTAATAATTTCATACATAAGCCTAAGCCTAATAAGGTTCTCACCCCTTGAATCCAAAACCCCTTATCTACAACACCTTTGTTGGAGTCCTACACAACTATTTTTCAAAGGTTGTTGCAAACTTATTCCATTAGCTTGCCTCCAATTAAACCTTTTGACCCTACCCATCATAAACCAACTTGGTTCAATGATAATTTGATTTTCTTTACCATAGGACTCTTAGACATGATACAAAGAACTAAAAAGCTCTGTAAACACTTGTTAATATCATTTTGGATAAAGATGATCTATTGGAGGAACCACCACTAAGTCCATCATCTAATCCATTACTTAACCAACCCATCTAACAAGCACCTACTCCCTTACCCTCCCCTAAGAGAAAAGAGAAGGAACTAAAGGAAATATCAAGTCCCCTTATCCATACCATTCATATGGTTACCCATTCCTAGGCCCAATAGAAGGATAAGGAGAAAAAAATGTAACCATCCCCTAAACTTACCCTTTAAACTCTCAACTTACCAACCAAACCCAAGCATCTCCATCTCCACCCTCATAACCATAAAAACCCAACCCTACTCCATTTATCCAATGGCTCATGATGAAACAACTTCACCAAACATCAATGAAAATGAGTCTTTATGATCTAATCAATACTTTGCCTCAACATCATCAAGCATTAATGGAGGTTATGCATTCCATAGATGTTAAAATATATGATCTGCACCCTCTTACATCCTTTGTTGGATCCCTTTACCAAGCCACCCTTGTCACCTTTTAGGATTTTAAAATCCTACCTTTTCATACTAAAGATCTTGATCCCCCCTATTCATCACAGTATACATCAATCAAACCCATGTCATAAGGGTAATGATTGATGGAGGAACTAATATCAACATCATCTCCTTTTATGTATATGACCAACTTCATCTCCCCATAAACATCATGTTTGAGAGTACATTATTCCTTCAATCTTTTGATGATACCTTAGTAGCCACCTTAGGGACTGTGGTGTTCCACATCTATTTAAGACCCCAAACCATTCCCAAACTATTTTATGTTATCAAGGGAAAGTTTCAATATAATGTGTTTCTTAGATGCCCTTAGATATATAGAATGGGTTGCATCCCTTCCAATTTACACTGATGCATCAAATTTGAGCATGAAAGACAAGTTATTTTGATCAAATATAATCCTAGCCCCTTTGCTTCATGTAATATAACCTATCAACCTAATGATGTTCTTATTCCTCCTTCATCCACCCCATAACCAAATTTTAATCAAACCACCTCATCACCCACCATCGATAATGCTTACCTTCACCATAATGATGAATCATCCACTAGTTCATCCATTCCTTCATCACAAATTCTAGTGGAAGACCCCTTGCAATCAACATTTCAATAACTCTAGTTGGGGGAATATCGACATTTAGATTTAGATTCCTTCCGTACTTTACATGAATATGGGAATCTTCAAAATGACCCTTCTTATGACCCCAACATTAGCACCATTTTCCCCTTTAGGCTTCCCAAAAATTGAATGAATTTCATCTATGGGGGATTTGATTGACACTTTTAGCTCCCAACACCACTCCATGTGTCCAACCCTTTACTTTTGAATTTTATTACCTAAACAACCTAGCTTTTACCAAAACATACCTTTATCAGTGCACTTGGAAGGGATTTAGACTTGTCCTCTATGAGTAAGGACCTCATAAGTTTCCCATTATTAAAACACAAAAATCTTATGAGTTCTTTGGTCTCGAGTTCAAACCAACAAAAGAGCCCACATCACCAAAGCCCATTGCTACCACTACCAAAGAAATTACACCTTACCAACCCTATCTTCCCAATCTAAGGACTCTGACATCATCCCAGCTAACTTTTTTTTATCAACACTATTAGTTTAGGTCCCTTGACCCATCACAAGGATAGCCAAACTAAAACCATTCCTCTCATTCACCTAGAAATGATTGAATGTGATTCTCCCACCATCAACACCATCCAATGTCAAGATGAAAATTCTATTCTCACCTACCTTAGTGTGGGGGGTTCCTCTATCCATAAATCTCTCCCTCTTAAGAAATAAACAATGCCAAATAAATCAACCATTGATATAAATTTGGGAACTTGGGAGAACCCTCACATCATCAAAATTGGCCAATCTTTAAATTTTGTAGAGAAACAAGATTAGCCTTCTTTCCTTTATGACTATAGCATAGGATTTTATTGGTCTTATCAGGACATGCCTAGAATTGATCCTTCTATCACTCTCCATAACATCATCACTCATCCTTAGGTTAAGCTAGTTTAGCAAAAAATTTGCCATATACATCCCCATATAGATCTTCTTGTCAAAGAAGAACTTTAACACCTTTTATCTGTTAACTTCTTCGAACCCATTGACTATCCACAATGGGTTTCTAATATTATTCCCATCACCAAGCCCATAGGGGGCCTTTGCCTTTGCATTGACTTTTGTGACCTCAATCTCACCTTCCCTAAAAATAACTTTACCTAATATCAACCAACTTGTTGATCACATAGCTAGCCATGAAATGCTATCTCTCATAGATGGTTTCTAAAGATATAATTAGATCTTGATTGCCCCTAAAGATTAGAATAAAACTTTTTTTATCACCCCATGGAGAACCTTATGCTATAGGGTCATGCCCTTTGGATTAAAAAATGTAGGGGTAACCTATCAATGGGCCATGACCTATATCTTTCACAACCTCATCCATAAGATTGTAGAAGATTATGTGGATGCTCTCTAGGGGAAATCCAAACATCACCAGGACTGCTTAGATATTCTCTCCATCATATTCAAATGATTAATCCTTTACAATGTCAGACTCAATCCCAAGAAGTGTATCTTTGGAGTCTTATAAAGCAAACTCCTTGGCTTCATCATCTCTCTTCATGGAATTAAAATAGACCCCACTAAGGTTAGACCCATTTTAGAATACCAACTCTTGCCAACCTTACCCAACTCCATAGCCTGCAAGGCAAACTTTAATTCATTTGACACTTCATCTCCCAATTATCAGACAAATGCCAACCCTTCCACCACCTCCTCAAGAAGGATGTTTATTTTAAGTAGACCAAATAATGCCAATAATCCTTTGACTTGATCAAGGAGTACCTTATATCTCCACCTGCTCTCTCCCCTCCTAAAGATGATCAACCCTTTTACCTATATATCTCTACCATAGACCATTCCCTTAATGCAATGCTCATGTATTGTGATGAATAGAACAAATAACAGGTTGTCTATTACATCAGTTAGACCCTAATCAAATATGAAACCTGGTATACCCATTCCAAAAAACTTTGCCTTACCTTAATATTTGTAGCCTATAAACTTCATCATTATCTTTTTAATCACAAAACCCATGTCATCACTAAAATTGACCCCTCAAGTATATGCACTCTAAGCCATATCAAAACAAATGTATGGCTAAGTGGATCATGATTTTAGATGAGTTAGATCTTGAGTTCTTACCATAAAATTCCTTTAAAGGATAGGCCATTGCCAATCAGTTAGCTAAAGCTCCTCCACACAATAATCAACCAATACCTCTTACCTTTCTCAATTAGTCTATTACAACTCTTTCCTAAGAGGAAGCCCCCCTAAAATGACCATGTTTTTTTTTATGGCTTGAAGTGTCAAAATGGTGGGGGTGATAGAGTAATCCTCATTCCCCTTAATGGATAACCACTTCCTCTTTACTTTAAACTTGACTTTGATTGTACCAATAATGTAGTTGAAGATGAAGCCTTAGTCATAGGTCTTCAAACCACCCTAGTTTTGGGAATCAAAATAATTATTATCTTTGAATACTCCCAGTTGGTCATAAACTAGGTTAATATATCTTATCAATGTAAAAATGATGTCATCTTAAAGTACAAATAGCTTATAGACGTACAATTTGAATCATTTGATCATTACACCATCTGATCAGTTCTTTGATCCACCAATAAATGTGTAGACACCATGGAATTTTTGGCTTCCCAAATGCCATCCCAACCATCCAAATATAAACTATTTGTCACCATTAATAATTTTATCTCACCTTTATATATAATTTTGGACCTTTCCACCATTTGTAATGAGGAAACATCACTTTTTGACATTTGGTATGATCAAAATTTTAATTACCTTAACCTCAACATTCTTCCTCCTGATCTTTCAAAGAATGCCCATAGAGATTTTATCTAGGATACATCTCATTACACCATTCTAGGAGGAATAATTTACAAATGAGGTTTTTATTTCATCCTTCTTCGTTGTCTCTATAGTAATGAGTCTTCTCATGCCATCAAGGAAGTCTATCATGGTATCTGTGGGGGACACTTTAGTGGCCTAGTTGTCACCAAATGTATTCTTTGCCTAGGTTACTATTATTCCACACTTAATCAATACTATTGTGACTATTTCAAGAAATTAATTAAGTGTCAATAGCATGATAACCATCATCATGCACCTCCCCATGGTCTTCAGGTATCTCAATATTATTGGCCCTTCTCGTAGTGGGGCCTTGACTTTATTGGGTAAATCAACCCTCATTCTTTCCAACAACAGCAATATATCATAACTACTACAAAATATTTCACCAAATGGGTGGAATCCATCCCACTTTTATTAATTAAATCCAAAAATATAATTGACTTCATCAACCACCACATCATCTATCGCTTTAGTGTCCCCTATAAAATCATCACTAATAATGGCAAGTCCTTTAAAAATAAGAAAGTCTAATAGCTTTGTGATGATTTTGGCATCAATTTAAGATTTTCATCACCTTATCATCCACAAGCTAATGGATAGGTAGAAGCTTCCAACAAAACCTTCATAAAAATGCTCACAAAGGTGGTCATTACTTCTAGTCAAGATTGGCACCTCTATATCCCTTTTACTCTATGGGCCTATCAAACTAATATCTAAATTTCTACAGGTGATACACTTTTCTCCCTCATCTTTGGAGTACAGGTTTTTTTGCCTATATAAGTCCAAATTCCATCACTTCACATATCCTTGCATGAAATCCTCTCTAAAGTTGACTATCATCAAGAATGCATCATGCACCTAAAGCTTCTTGATAAGCATCACCTTGCTGCATTCAATCATCATGTCTATCAAGAACAAATCAAGAATGCATATAAAAAACATTTGAAAAATCAACAAGTTAACATCAACGATCTCATCTTTAAATAAAATTAATATGCAACTAACATGGAGAAGACCAAGAAAGCCAAGCTCACTTTTAATTGGTTAAGACCCTACATTATAACCCATAAGTATGGATATAGTGATTACCATTTGTCTTCTCTCGAAGGCAAACTATAACCTATGCCTATCAATGCTTTGCATCTACATCCTTTCTATTGGTAAATAACATTGTACTCAATTTTGTGTCTAACTTAAGCTCATCCCTTAGTTCATGAGACCTTTTACCCCCTCTCACCTACATTTCCCTTTTCCTATTGGGAATAATTTATTACAACTTAGAACTATGTGATTCATCTATCACAGATAAAACTTTATCCTAACTATGGGTACCCCAACTCTACCAATAACATGGTTCTCATTGATACTTTTTGTATCTCAATAGATGGAATCCCATGATCAGTTATTTCTCAACCCATCCATTTCATTTACTAATAACCTTTTGTGCTAAAGTCTTACCTTCATATGGGTAGACCTTTAAGCCTAAGTAGACTTGTCCATGTCTAAATTCACATTTAAAATCATAGCATTGTAGACTACTCCCTTAAAGGATATCTTCTTAATAATTCAAAGTTGCTTAAAATAGACTACTCCCTTGAAGGATAACTCTAAACATCAAAATTTAATACCACTCCCTTGAAGGATGGCTAAAAACTAATCATTTAAATCTTTTTGCATTAATCAACTTCAACCACTTACTAAAATAACAAAAATCAACAAATGAAACTCTGCCAAAATAAAAAAAGTAAGCCATAATCATCTCTTAGAAGGGCCATTTTTAGACTTCCCACATCAATCAATCTACATTATATCCCATCATGCCATAATCAGCTCTTATACATGGCATTGGTAGACCTTTTGCATTGATTAGTCTACTTATCATAATCAGTCATGGACTTATCTATCATGGATCTTTGGTCACCTATAGAAGGGGCATGCTAACCCATATTAGGTTATAACTATATCTATGTAACACTCAACCTCCTACCTAACACCTAATCTCCCTTTATACTCCTTTCAATTCAAGGGATTACAAGCTTATTTGATACAAATTGATCAAGAATCCCTCTTTCTCAATCAACACATGCTCCTATGAAGCATTTGATAGGCTTTTGTTCATTAAGTTAGTCCAGCTATTATTTCTTATCAATGGGTCCTTACTAACTAGGGCATCATGCCTCTTCCGTATCCATTTATTAGTTTATGTAAGCATGAGTGTATTTATTTATTTACTTTTCACACATTCAAATATTCTCGTGACAAGTATAACATTAAAACCATTATCCAACACCCTATAATCAACACAAACACATCAATCTAAATTTCAAACCTTATATAAAATATTATTTATAACCTACATTATCACATAAAACACTTTTATCTATCCCAAGGGCTTATTTTTTAGACCACAAACAATAATCCATGCATAAAATAAATTGACACAAACATTTATTTCATCACCATAAAGCATCCTCATCATACAATATCTTAAATCTCATCCTAGCCAAAAACAAACATAAATCACCAAACTAATCTACCATCATCATCATAAACACTATCTCAACTATAATCATAATAACCATAATATTCATCATAACTATCTCAACTAAAAACATCACATCATATTGAAAAAATCAACAACATAAACATAATCATAAAAATAATATGAATAATCATAAACCACATAAGCATCCACAATCCACATGATCAACATGAGCATGAACGCCATCATAAATATAATTATAAATATTATCATAATATAAAATGATACATGTTACAATGTATGTCTCTCATAAATACATCTCACATCATTGGTGCATAGGCTGGTATCAAAATATACATCGTAAAGCTATCATCTCTCAAGCACCTAGGACAACCAAACTAGAACCACTTACACCTGCACTACCATCTAGTGGTGGACCCCTTGCTATACCTGCTTGTGCCACTATCGATGCCCACTGACCTAGTGTAGCTACTATTGGACCCCTAACTAGGTTGGACCTATATTCCCCATATATCATTACATCTAGAAATTAGTCTAGCATCATAACTTCATAATATTTGAGCTATTGCACAGTGGCCAAGTATCATGCCCTCATAATTGAGTCAACTGGTCCTCCTCCTACTATGGTCACTCCACCTCTCTATCTCAAAGGTCCGTCTCTTATGTAACCAACCCAAGAGTGGATCTTTCCTGATCATGATCACCTATTGGAGTGGTAACCTCCCCGTATAAAGTGACTATCTATGCCTACAATGTAGTCACCTATCCTTATAAAGCTATCACCTAGGTGTGTACCACTTCAAGGGATACTATTGTCTAGTCATTTGGTCCTCCACCTTATACATGTGCAAGATAAACATCCATGGGTTGCTAGCCCCCATCCCCCCATCTAAAATCTATGATAACATACCTAGCCTGATACCATCCCATGTATCCATCAATAACTCTTGCATCACCTATGAGATCTCTCATTGGAATATCCTTATAATCTAACACAATAGCATCCAATTATGGGTACTCTACATCCTCCCTCTTATAATGAGGAACATCTAGTGGTATATCCTATGCCAGCCTAAACTACCTCCAAACTCAATATAATGAGATGTGCTTTGTCCCTTCATCCCATCTCATATAAACCCACTACCAATTTTGTAATGATAGTGTGTTACCTATAACCTGTCTAGAGGGGCCAACTCACATAAAGATTCTATATAATGTCTAATACCACCAATCTCTTCAAGGCATCTCAAAACCAATCTATATCTCTAGCTCCACCACTAACTCTTGAAAGTGCATAATCACCTCACCACCTTATGAAACCAACTATGTAGTTAGTCAGTATATACCCATCCTAGGGTAGCCAAAGTGGTCTTAGTACCTGTATGTGCTCATATGCCCAGTAGTGGAGCATGAAGTTGATGATAATAATGTATTTTATCTATGCTCTAAAATCCCAAAGCTTTTTATGGATCTACACTACTAACACTGGGGCCCATTCAAATACCATCTTCCTCTAGAGTATCTCTATCAACACTCCCAATAACAAATATAGAAACTATCTGCTATTTGAATCCATCATTATGAAATAAGATATACCCATCATCATCATGGTTAGAATACATCTATCATATGGATCCCTCTATCATAAGGGCCCATAACATACTCCACCAATATGGTACCTATCCTAGGACTAATTAGCTCTATAGATCAGATCCATGAGGTAATCCCTCTCATCACTCTTAGCATGGCATATCAACTCCCTCCAAATCAAAATTCAAGTAATCCTATGGATGTCCTCCAACAATATCAACATCTCCTAAGTTGGTAGTTGGAATGTGTTTGTGGTATGATCCCATATCTCAATGAGTGCCATAATTATCGCTACATCTTTCAATATGTACTAGTAGTGCCTCATGCCCCCTAGGCCAACCTCCTCCATTTTTTTCCACTTGGCATCTGTCATCCCATCTTAAACCTTCATGAATATCTTAAGGACTCAGTCCCTCATCTAGATTTGATCATGGGCCTACAAAATAATCACATTTGTGTTAGCCTCTTATAATTCACATAAACTTTCAATCTTTCTACCCACTTTAACTTCCAACTTCTTCCCATTCTACACTCCTTCACCTTTCAAAATCCTACACTTTATATTAACTTAACTTCAACACCCTTTTACTCACAACACCAACACATTCCCTTCACTTAGCACAAACCTGGTAATACTTCTTAATTCATGTTTCTACTTCCTAAACATTTAAACACTTCTACACAATTTAAACCTACTTCATTACACTAAACACTTTTCTCTCTTACCATTTTACCCTATTTTTCACTCTTTCCTCATCAACCATCAATGTTTCATGGAACTGTTGATGGTCCCTAGGCCCCTTTTCTCCCTGGGGCTAACTGTGGACAATCAAGTTAAACCACTGATGGTTATTATGTGTGATCATTGATGGTGAAACTCTACCACCTATCCTTCCTAAAAATAACCCACATTGAATCTACTACACAAAAATACCCTTTATTATTAACCTATTAATCCATTTCCACCTATGCAACCCACTAATTTCATTTTTCCCCATAATTTTATCAAGACCTAGGTTTAAGGCATCTAGGCTTGGGACTTTTGATTACATACACCTCCCTTTACCAATAATTTTCTACCAATCACCCTCTATCATTTCATTTCACCTACTCTATCAATTTTAAAACATAACCTACCTCATTCCTTGATTAGTGGCATGGATAGAGCCCTCACACTACCACTCAACCATGTTCTTATCCTCCCTCCATTAGTTAAATAATCAAACACATACACTCAACCAATTAAATACCTCCACCTCAACATGATTATCACTTCACACTAGACAAACTCACCTAATCACCAAGGTTAATGAGTAAAAAGACTTCTTATTTTTACCTTTATCTTATGTATTTTTAGGGTTACCCTGATCATTGATGGTTAGGTTGACCATCAGCAGTCAACCCTCAAAGCAACCCTAACCATTGATGGTTAGGTCCCTTTCTCTTCTACTTACTTTTCCAACACCATAAATATTATCCTCTCCACCTCAACTAGAACTAAATTTAGCCTAAAGTTCTTTAGGGATATTCATGTCCATCGAACTATGTAGGAAACATCTACTCACCTTATGTAGTTGGAGTTAGCTCGACCACCTCCATCACTAATCACTCCCCTACACACCAACTATCACACCACATCCCCTTTGATGCTAGTTATTTTATACCCAAGCTCTACATGTTTTTCACTGACTTTGCATGGTCCTTTGACTACACTAACCAATTTTGCCAAGTTAACCATTTGAAATTTACACCTCCTCATGCACAACCCAACCACTTGTGTTGTTTTGTAGGAGCATTTATTAACCTAGATACCTATAACTAACCTTGACTATATTTAGATAGCTTGATAAGAATAACCCAATCAACTATGACCAACACTATGGATTAGTCATCCTATCTTGTCCTTCTAAATCTTGAATATATTTTGAATAATATTGGCAATTTTAGTCTTTGTGTGATCTTGACTATAGCTCTTAGTCATATTTTATGCATGATTTCATGTTTAACCTATCCAACCCCTTTAGCATCATCCACCTTATGACTATCCATATATCATTTATCAAACCCTAACCTAATTTTATATTCACCTCAACTATTACTTGATTTGAGGGTGAATACCCCCTCCCATACTCAAGGTAACTAGACCTAGACCTTGAACATCCTCTTGTTTTTGTTCTATATCTTGCCTAAAGATACACAAAAAGGGGGAAAATGTAGACACCTAAATATTACACACAATAGTTTTTGATGTCGCACTACTTTGGACCCTCATTTGACCTTGCATCGAGTGGACCACCTAGTCCATTAAGACTTGTTTACAAATTAATATGCCCAACCTAATGCATCATTTAATTCACCCTCTTTCCACCAATTCTCCTCTATCCCCTTGATCATTGATGATTAGCCTAAACCATCGATGGTTGGCCTAATTATCGATGATTGGGTCCCCAACCTACTTTAAAATTTAAAGCATTGCTAGCTTTATGTGAGATCAACAAATCCCAAGATGGTAATTTGCCCTTAAATCAAGATTTTAAGATGATGAGGATTGTCAACTTTATCTTGCATCAAATTATTAACTTCCCCCATTCTCATTTAATAATTTATTCTTATAAAAAGAGAGAAGGAAGTAAAAAGGGATCCACAATTAAGTACTTTGCACTCAAGTTTTCTTATAGCCATCTAGTATCCTTTTAGGTATCCAATAGTATCATTGATGACCTAAAACTCTATCAAAATCACATTTGAAAGCCCAAAACACCATCACTTTGGTCAAATTACTCTAAGATCCCTTCACCAAGCTTTAGGTATCTTATGATTGTTTGCTTTAATCTATCCTATTTTTAATCTCTCTATCTTATTAGAGTTACTAGTACCATATTCCCACCTTCCAACCTTGTAGGAAAATCACTATTTGACCAAATTTTCAATCTATACTTTTTGTTCTGATCATCCCCCAAATTGACATAGGTAACCATTGATGGTCACCAAACCATTGATGGTCAAACCCAACCATTGAAAATCACCTAATAGCTAATGGTTAGCCTCAACCTTCAATGGTTCCCCTAACCACCGATGGTTCATTATGGCATACATTTTTAGCAAACCATTTTCACCCATTTACCCCTAAGCAAACCCCATTTTTTGTGTTTCCCTCTAATCACAAGACCTTTTCTAATTTTTTGAACTAGACCCCAACCACCTTAACATCAAAATTTAATCATTTTATTTAACAAGTAATTTATCATTTCCTTTCTTTCATATATTTATTTTCTTATCATTGAATGCAAGTACCTTCTTTTATCATTTTAGATTTGAGTCATAAAAAGTGGATTGACAACCTCCTAGAAAAAATTATGCTTCTTAGATCTAGCTCATACTAGGCAATCCACTCAACCAACCATCTAACAACCCCCTTTCTAGTGTTTCTTATAATTCATAGGTTATTCCTTCCTATCCAAAGAGGAGTTCCCACATTCATCTGAATTCACATGTGCATTCTACCAGGTATTATTTTGCATACTCTATTACTAGCTTTCTTTTATTTGATTTCAAAATTAAAAAATAAGGAAAATAAACTGAAACATTTTGGTATGCCCAATGAGATGCTAGTTCCATTTTCTTCCTTTATTATGTGTTCATCAAATTAAATCTATTTTTTTTTGGGCTTAAAATAAACCTTCTACATCCATTGATTGCTTATTGATCTTAGTGCATATAATAAATTAATAATAAAATTAATTTATCTTAGCTTTCACATTTTTTATCACACACTAAACTAAACTAAAAAATAATTAACACATTAAAACATACCTGAGACAAGGCTCGACTAGGATTTCATCATCTAGCAGAAACCTTACCCCCTCCCAGCTATCCTACTTAGATTTAATCACCAAGGGGAGAACCAACTTAGCTCTCTAGTTAAGTATAAACTTTAAACTTGATATATTTTGGCTAAGCAATCGAAACTCTTATCACTTTGAGACTATAAAGTGAGGGGGTAGGCCCTAATATCAAGCCATGTACCAAAGTTCAATACAAATTTTCTCTCTTGAGCACCTGAAAAACCTAAAACTAGCCATATATTGCCTCTTTAGTACTTGATTTATATGCCAAATTCCTTTTCACACTCTCTAAGGCATAAGCTAAAAGCGATCTAAAAGGAATCCTAAGATAAATGCACTTTTAGTGTATGTATTGATTATTTTGAATTTTTTTTTGTTGTTCTTTGTTTGAGGTGTGAGTTTCATCATAATATTCCCCAATTTCTCATATGGCCTTTACTAGACAACAACTAAGAAATGAAACCAACCAACCACCACCATCTTCTTCCTCCTCATGGAGTACACTTATGATGTTGAAGGTTCCCCTCATTCTTCTCCCCCTCCTACCTAGATTATAGTTGTTTATGAGGGTGATGTAGACTTCACTACCTTCCTTGACAACAATCTAGTTGCCCTTCAACATTATCTTAATAAATTACCCAACTGTGCCTCTATTGCTTCAGTCCCTCTAATAGATCCTCCTTATGGTATGCCTCCCCATCTTATGGTGGGGGTTACCTTGACCTAACCCTCGCTAATCCAAGCATCTTATTCCTATAACATCCTCTCTAATTTAATTTAATTTTACTAAATATAATAAATTAGGGTTACTCTACATCTTCTAAAATCAATTCTAAAGCTATAGGATTACCATTTAAAAGTTAGTAATTTTTAAAATCCATTTTATTTAATACTTAGTTTAAAGAATTTCAAGATGAAAGATATAATGAGAAGTGAAATTTTAAATCATATTATATATGTAGTAGATCTATAACATTGAGTATGCCCCCTAATTTACCAAATTGAGTATGCTATACCTTCATTACCTACTTGAGTATGACATACCTGATTAAGAACTTGAGTCATATATTGATCTTGATTATGCCCAAGTTGAATTGGGATCCTTAGTTGAATTGGGAGCCTGATTTGCATTAGGAATTTGAGTTACATTGAGAGATCAAGTTTCATTGCTAGCCCAAGTTTCATTGTGAGCTTGGGTTGTATTGCATGCTTGAGTTGCATTTTTAGCTCAAGTTGCATTGTGAGCCTAAGTTGCATTACAAGTCTGAGTTACGTTAGGATCTTGAGTTTCATTATAAGCTTGAGTTGCATTGATAATGATGCATTTTAAAAATGAGAATGATTATCATGATATCCTTATGAGAATCATGAAATGGATTTTAACTTATAACTAGTATGGGGGGAGGATGTTCTTTGAATGCCTATGTGGGAAAATAAGTTAAAATAAAGGAAACTTTTTCATTCCCCCTTGATCTAAAATCAATGTTGGAATGCTATGTATATGTGAGTACTAAAATAAATAGTAACTATATGAAGGAAAATATGCTTATTCTTTAATGAAAAATTAAATGTTATCTTGAAATTTATTTTTTCTTCATATTTATGTATTATAGTGTGTTGGTTAGATCTCTTATTACTCTACAAAGAGTGGCTGGTTGATGTTTGGGTCTTTCAAGTCAGTCTAAGCTTTGGTATTAGGCCACTTTAAGGGATGTTGATACTTATTTCCTAACTCACTCACTTAGTAACATAGTTGATGATATGTTTTTTTGTATTTTCTTGATGGTTCCAAAATTTAACCTTTAGAATTATTAGATCTCTCCACCTTATCATATCTACTCTACAGATGTTGATGAATGTAGTTCTTGTGCTAGTTCCTCATTGGTATTATTATTTATATGAGGAGGAGGTGAATTTTTTATTATATCCATAATGCCTATGGTATTTTTATTTTATTTTTATTTGGGTTATAAATTTTGAGTGAAATGGGAAGAACATTTTAGCTCTTCTCATGTTTATGAGTTATTCTCAAATAATGATGTGGGTTGTGAGTATACATTATTATCATTTTGTGCCATTAAATTTTATCTATCATGTTTGTTCCTTATGTTTAAATCTTTTCACTTGTGTGTCAATTATTATAGAAGATGGGATTTGTATCCCCTTCCACTATGGTGATTTTATTTGGAATTTTTCTCTAAAACTTGGTTGTTAGTCCATCTAGGGAAAGTGTGAATGTTTTGTATGTTGTCAAATTAGATCACACATCTCTTAGTGGCTTCCAAGTATATGTATGATCGATGTGTACATATAAATAATGTCTCAAAATAATGGATTGGTCTAGGTTTTAGGGTTTAGTGTTTAGGTTTTAGAGTTTAGTTATAAGGGATGATGATGAATGATAATAGGGTCATTAGGTATGATGAATAATGATTATGGAGTGATTAGGGATGATGAAAGATGATCAAAATTGATAAGGGAATGATTATGGATGATGAGGGTCGATAAGGGAGTGATTAGGGATGATGAAAGATGATCAAAATTGATAAGGGAATGATTATGGATGATGAGGGTCGATAAGGGAGTGATTAGGGATGATAAGGGATAATGAGGGATGATTAAGGAGTGAGTAAGGATGATTAATAATGATTAAGGTGTGATTAGGGATAATTAGGGCCATTGAGGGAGTGATTAGGTATGATTAAGGATAATGATGGAGTGATTATGGATGATGAGGGTGGGACTAGGGATAATAAGAAATGATTAGGTTTGATGGGATAGTGATTAGAGATGATTAGGTATGATGAGGGTCAATGAGGTTATGATTAGGGATAATGATGATAATTAAGGGAGTGATTAGGGATGATTAAAGAGGATGAGGGAGTGATTCGGGATGATGATGGAATGACTAGGGATGATTTAAAGTGATTCAAGATGATGAGGGGAAATGAGGGATGATGAGGGAGTGATTAGGGATGATTAGGGATGATGAGGGTCAATGAGGGTGTGATTAGGGATAATAAGGGCATTAAGGGGGTGATTAGGAATGATGAGGTGATTAGGGATGATAAAGGTCTATGAGTTAGTGATTATGGATGATGATAAGCAATTAGGGATGATGGAGTATGGGTGATGGTTTACAGTTTTAGGTTTAGGTTTTCAAAGTTTAGTATTAAATTTTAGGATTTAAGATTTAGGCTTAGGTATTGGCATTGGAAATAGGGTTTAGGGTTAGGGGTGAAGGTATTGGGGGTTAATATTTTGGGGTTTGTGGGATTTAGGGTTTTAAGGTTTAGGTTTTAAGGCTTTAGGTTTTAAGGTTTAGAGTTTTAGGGTATAGGGTTTAGGGATTAGATTTTAATGTTTAAGGTATATGTTTTAATGTTTAAATTTAAGGGTTTAGGTTTTAAGGGTTTAATGTTTAGGTTTTAGGGTTTATTATTTTAGGAGTTAAGGTTTTAGGGTTAAGGGTCAAGGGGTTTAGGTTTTGTGTTTTATTGTTCACATTTTCATTATTTTGGGTTCTAGTTTTATGTTGTGTTGTGGAGCCTATTTCTAAATTATAATGTATTTTCAAATACTATACATTTTAAATGTATTGTACACTCTCTATTTTTTTCTCATCAGGGTTTGGTACTCATTATTTTTTAATACCAATTTGTTGATGTATTATGTATTGATGGATATTTCATAGGTAATACATCATGAAAACTAGGGTTTGAGAAGAAATAATAAAGTGTGTGAATTTAGGTGCAAATTTAGGAGGGTTTGTTGAGTGTAGCTCCAAATAATATTTATGCATTGTAATATATATTTTTTTCATTAGGGTTTGGTACTCATTGTTTTTCAATACCAATTTGTTGATGTATTATGTATTGATGGATTTATCATAGGTAATACATCATGAAAAATATGGTTTGAGAAGGAATAATAAAGTGTGTGAATTCAAGTGAAAATTTAGGAGGGTTTGTAGAGTGTAGCTCCAAATAATATTTATGCATTATAATTATGATAAGATTGATTTGAGAGTGGTTTATACTCTCATTAATTGTAATCAAAGATAAGAAAGTGTTTCTTGGTGGATGTAGCCCACATTAGGTGAACCATGTTAAATTTGGTCTTCTTATTATGCATTTTATTTCTATTCTTTATGCATCTCTATTTATATCTATTATTGTGATTCTGTGAAATTATTGTGCATCAATTTCTATATTTTTTCCTAATAGTTTAGAGTTTATATTTATATAGTTTATGGGTTTATTTTTTGTGTTATAATATTATTTCATCCCCTTTTTTGTATGTTACCTTCCTCTTCCTCACCCTTTGTATGATACCACTTTGTTTGTCAAAATAAATGCTCACTATTGGTAATATTTATGATAACAAAGTTTTATTTGTCCTTCTACCTAGATTGAGGATCTTTTACTCATTATGTAGCCAAAATATCCCCTCCTTATACTTGTTGAATATTATCTTTAGAGTTATAAGGTGGATCATTACTTGGGGGTAGCATTAAGGCACTTAGTTGGATAGGAAAGTGGAGAGGGGGATGAGAAAAATTATTAATGCTTTCATCATTCCTCTATGGTATGGTCTCCACCATTTATGATATTTATCTTAAAGTTATTTAAATGGTCAAAGTGGAGGATTGAATGGGAGAGGGTTGTTTCAATGACATTTATAGTTGATGGGATTGCCTTGAAAAGGATGGCCAAGAATTTCATGTGCAGAGGTTGAAACCTTTGTACCCTATGTTGCAAGTGCAAAGGAGGGAATTAAAAGCATGGTAATATTGATGTAAATACAAATACAAATCTTTACCTAAGGATTACCAATATTAATTCTATATTAGAGTTTAGGGCATTATCCTCTTACTTGTCCTCTTCTTATAGTAGCTTTGTGCTTATATATTTAACATGTTTTAGTTTTTTTTAGTATGACTCTTCCATTTCAGTTGTCTCAACCTAAGCCTTTTTATCCACCCACTCCTATGATTCTCCCAAGATTTTATTACCTTTGTATTCTTTCCCTTCTTCCTCATATTCCTCATAAAAAGGACCCCTTTTAGCAAATAGACTAGTTTTAGGTCTTTTTTCTTTTTGCACATCCTTGGGAGAGGTTGGTGGGGTCCTAGTATTTATTTGATAAATAAGGGATATTTTTGAAAATAGGGGAGTTGGTTTCCCAAAATTAGGTGGAATATGAGGTGAATGGGGAAATAATAATGGTAAGAGAGGGAATTGACCTTAATACTTATCCCAAAAACCTAAACCTTGAAAAACACTCAATTTTTAACCCTAAAACCTAAACCGTAATCCCTAAAATACCTAGACCCTAAGTTCCCTAAACCTATAAAACATAAAAATATAAAACCCTACAACCCTAAAATCCTAAAAACTAAACCTTAAACCTTATAAACTATAAACCCAATACCATAGTATACTCTATTCAAAATAGAAGAAATTGAAACACCATTAAAAATTAATCTTAAACTATACCATTCACTTTGAAACAAATTTAAAACACATGGGTCAATCCATACATGGTTTAATTCTAATCTCATTCATACATAACCTAACTAATTTTTTCTAGACTCGCATGTAGTAAAGTCCTTATAACATTCTAAAGTAACATGGGACAATACCAAAACCACAATAACTACCACTAATATTTGGGGTGGAGGGGAATGCTTTCAAACCCTATTTTATCAGACTCATATCAAAATAAATCATTTCATTATCTACCTTTCCCCAAACCATATGGATAAAGGGTTTCAAGTACATAAATGATCATTTTTCATCATAATTACTCCTTCATAATTCATCATTGTCCCTCATCCCTCTCTCATAAACCTTCATTATCCCTCACTATCCTTAATGATACCATTATTGGTCCTCATCATCCCTCATTTTAACTCATCATCCCTAATCACTCCCTCAACATCCCTCATCATCATGAATCACTCCCTAATTGACTCTAATCATCCCTAATTATCCCTAGTCACTCCCTCATCATCCATAATTACTCCATTAATGGCCCTCATTATTAATAATCACACCATCATTGACCCTCATCATCCCTAATCACTCCCTCATTGTCCTTAATTTCCCCACATCATCTATAATCACTCCTTAATTGTACCTCATCATCTTTCATCATCCCTAATCACTCCCTCATCATCCCTTATAATTCCTAGTCACTCCCTCATCTATCTTCATTATCTTTCATGGTCCCTAATCACTCCATAGTTATCCCTAATCATCCCTCATCATCCCTAATTACTCCCTCATTATCCCTCATTGTCCCCAATCACACCCTCATTGACCCTCATCATCCATAATCACTCCCTAAATTATAAAATTATGAATGAATCATGGGATGTGAATGTTTAGTATTCTTTACAATTATAATCTAAAATGGAATTAATAATACCTAAAAAAGAGGACAAGAAAGGGGATGCTAGAGAAATAAATAAGGAAGATCTTAGCAAAAGGGATGATGAAACAAATAAATATATATAAAGATAAAATAACAAATGATATGGAGTAGGTAGTCCATGAGATTGGGGATTACGTGGGATTCAAACCCTAGTGAGATAGAAAATGCACAATCAACTAATCAATGCATTCATCCATATTTAGGTGTACATAATTGATGAATTAGGGACCTTAAATGCATCTAAAATATAGGTTACTTCAAAAAATAAATTTAGCCAATAAAAAAATTAAAATTTATTTATACCCTATATTAATAATAATTCAATTTAATGTGTCATAGAGTAAAAATACCCATCACTTCTAATGATAAATCAGAGAATCATTAAGTGCCTATGTGAGGTTTATAGATTGTAATTTTAGTTCACACGTATATTTGATGTGATGCTTGAATACAAGGCATTGAGACAAAATTAATAAAATCCATGATTTTTTTATCTTTTCTCTATAGAGATGACATGTTTATTAATATTTTATTCTTATTTTTTTTTGAAATAAACATAAATATTTCATTATGTATTGATTTGATATGACATTTGGACTTTGTTGAATTAAAAACTCATGTTTCAGATTTACTCAAATTTATTTCTTCTGTGACATGTTAAATTTACTTGAGAATATTTGTCTCCATATTTTCACTACCAAAAACCTATACCATGGTAATCTTATTCATAATTCATTTTATTTATTAACAATATTTTCTTATTCTTATACTCAAATTTTTATGTTTCTTTTTATAAGATTTTGCATTTGGGTTTGACATGAAGAATGAAGATACAACCAAGTTTTTTAACCTTGCATGGTGTGCAGTCATAGTTTTTACTAACTTCATGGAAAACACAGGCATATAGGGTGCTCTAATGGGTCTCTAAACTTCTTTAAATTAATGATCAAACACTTCTCAAAATTAATGGTAACTTTGATAATCAATGATTATTCTTCATTCTTTTAATTTAGGTGTATTGTTAAAATTAGAAAAAACACATTTGGAATTATGTTATTTGTAGCCTATTCCTCCTACAATTATTTAAAATATCATTAAATAAAATAATGAAAATATGGTTTTATAAGGCCCAAGTGGGTAGGAGTGGATTGTAAAAATACAAGGTACATTTACTCAACTCAAATTTCTACAAGGTTGGGAAGAATGCGTTTATCATTAAACATTAGAGTTTAGATATTTTTAAGTTTTAAATTATACTTATAGGTCTTATTTAAAAGTTTTCATATTTTGAATAAGTGGATTTGAGAAAAACATTACTAATTTTGATTCTAAAAATAAAAATTGTGACTTAGGGAAGAGAAGCCCTACTACTAGGTCGAAGGGTTTTAATCTACTACTTAAAAATAAATTTATCATTGATTTGATTTCTAAATATGAAGATAATGATGAAGATGTAGTAATGGAAGAAAATATATGGAAAAAAACACAAATTCTCTACCCATGGTAACTAAAAACTTTATCCCTCCATAATATTATATACATCTTTCAAGTTTTCAAGTTTGTGGTTTCATTTATCATAATAATATGTTTACTATAATTGTGAGTCTCACATATATTAATTACACTATAGGCCAACCATATATTGTGAAGACTAAGACTGTAAAAATGATTTATATAAAATATTACTATATTTCTTTTAGGATTCTTGATACCAACGTGGAAAGAGATAAGGCAGAGAATGATTAATGATGATAAGGGATAACTAAGGACATTGAGGGTATGACTAGGGATAATGAGGGATGATGAGGTATGATGATGGAGTGATTAGGGATGATGAGGGATGATGAAGGTTGATGAGGGAGTGAATAGGGATGATGAGGGAGTCATTAGGGATGTGTTGACTTTGTAAGTCACCCCCTAGTTGATGTAAGGCTTCCCAAAGATTACAAAGAGATAATGCACCTACAATGACCCAAGCACTTCAAGTAAAAGGTGTGTAGGTGATTCCCATCTATGCTCAAGCCTGAGATAGAGGTGAATGTTTATATAGGAGTAATAAGATAGTTTTTACTCACTAAAGGTTCCTGATACATGCTTGTAGGTATGATTTTATGGCACATAGGTCAAAAAGTGTATATGTTTAAGGATGTTTTATCCTCTCATTATCATTCATTCCTAACACCTCATTAAACTTAAAACTCACATATAGGTCATATTATATGCACACCAGGGTCTATGTAGGCTTTGTATATAAATAACCTTTGTCCCTCTCAATACTGCACTATGTTCCCATGCCTTTATATGAAACACTTATGCATTTGGAGTGTCCTTGGTAGAATCTATGTGTAAATTCCTTGTTCTCAAGAGTTTGTGATGTGCTTATGGTAGTAGTAGTGATATCTCTATTTTGGGTGCATCACCTTTTACTTTAATCATCCTCTTAATTTCTCCTTCTCTTTTCCTCTCAAAGATCCTAGGTTCAAATTAGTGGTAGTTTAACTTTATTCTCTTTAGACCTACATGTTGGTCTTAAACTAGGTATACTTATAATATAAGGAATATATCCTACTTTATAGGCTCATCCCAAAGAGCACAAGGGTCCCACACCTTTGAGACTTTCCCATCATTATAATAAGACAACCAATGCTCATGCACATAGTTGTGTGATAATACTTCTACATCTAGTGCCTCAGACTCTTACACCTTATGTAAGGTCATTGAGCTCAGTGCCCCATCACCAAGCTTCCTCATGCTATAGAGCATCCAAAAGTTCAAATTTTGAATGACAATATTTTATATCGTGCTCAGTGGGACCAAGATAAATAAAATCTAGGGAATCAGTGTCACCCTTGGATATTAAGTGTCAAAGACACTCTATAGATCATTTGGTGACTCTGAATGTCCAAATCTACTAGTGTAATTAGCTTGAAAATTAAATATATGTCTTTTCACCCTTCATTCCATGAAAATGATGAATTCATGCCTCCCCATTTCTCATACCAAGCTCAAGAAAACACCTTAGAATTTTCCCCTATTTAACCCCTATAAAAAGTTGATTATGCTTATAATCATCCTTGCACAAACTACCTCACTCTCAATCAACATTACCACCCTCCTAATTAGCCTTAAAACAACATCAATGATATGCACCTTGATTTCTAAAGATAACTGAGGGAGATAAAAAGAGAGAAAAATTATGGTAGGTAACAAGAAGAGCTTACTCATCAAGCTTACACATGCTAATAAGAGATGATAAAGTAGTGTAGACAGAAAGAGAAATACTTGGCTAGGTAGATCAGGGCCAAGAAAGAGGAGATACATTAGTTGCTTGCATAGATGAAAATAATTGAATCAAAATCAAATACCTCCACTCCTTCCTTTCCTAGATTTGAGTATACTCCACCTAATCTTACAAGCCAACCTATGGGTCAAAAAACTTCTACACCAAAAATCCCTAGCTACAGGCAAGGTAATCCCCCTATACCTTCAAGCAAACCTCTTGATTTCAAATTATCAAGCTTTAAAACCCCCCATCCTATACAATATCCTACACCTATACCAATTAAAGAACACATCCTTCCTTAAGACCCTCAAGAATAATCATGGTATCTTTCTTGGACCATGCATCCTAACTTTATGGTTCCTAACCTTGTAGAATCCCCTTCTTCTATGTTAGTTGAAACATCTTGCCCTCCCACCATCTCCCTTTTTAAATGAGGACTAGTTATATATAAGGAAATTGAAGACCATTTAGATGAACAAGATGATACACCACTAAGTTGAAAATCTCAAAGCTACTATAGGAACATGATGAATAAAATCAACCCACATAGTAAGTCAGTATGTAAGAGTGAGATTATGAGGCACTCTCTTGGATAGATGAAATTCCATTTAATATGGAAGAATATTAATTTTATCACAAAGCTAAAATGAGGCCTCTCATATGGAAGATCAAAGAGCAGTTGAAGGAAGACCTTGGGGCAATCAAAGCCATCAAGGGAAATGCATGCTTTAGGAGGAACCCCCCAATTAGTTTTAAATCAATGCATAGGTACTAAAAAGTGATGAGGAGATGAAATATTTATTCAAAATACTATGTGTAGGCTATGCTCCTCTACAAGTAGACTATGATCTAGCTAAGATTGAGGATTGTACCTTTGTTATAAAGGTTAGTGAAAGAGGGAGGCATCCCATTAGGTCAACATTTTAAAGATCTAAATTTTGATTTATTTGATGTACATAATGATGGTTATCAAATATTAAATGAAATTAAATATGTTTTCATTCCCCTTGAAGACATCACAAATATGATTTGGCCTCAACTTCCTAATAAACAACATAAAGATGAGAGGGAGGTTACAGTAGAAAATGGACTTTAGGTCCATTATCTTGAGTACCTTATAAGGGATTTTATAAAAGATATAATGGGTTAAAAAGGATAAAAAATTGAGTTCATGAGATACCTAAGCATCATGCATAAGCCTCTCAATCTCTAGAAGAGTTTCTTTGAGCAAAAAGTGTAGCTAGGTGTTGAGAGATCTAGGAAGAATTGGTTTGACATTGAGGACATTAGCTAGCTAAGGGAAAGACTTATGTGTAGCATGGTATAATCATTCATCAAAAGGGATCCTAGTCAAATAAAATCCCTTTAGTACTCTTCATAAGTAATTGTTGATAATTTTGACCCTATAGGTTAAAATTACTGCACTTATCATTTGAAGCTTTTCATGTCATTGCCAATTTGCTTTGAAAGTATTGATGTTGGTCAGAGCTGTTGAAAGTAGTTATTTTTTTAAAGAGGACTTCAAGTTTTCTTATATAAGTTATTTGGGTCCAAAACAAAGGATGAAAGAAATAAAAGGTCTAAGGAATTGGTCTTTTAGGAAAAATTGTCAAAGGAATTCCTTCAGGATTAAATTCTGATGAAATGGGCACTTTTTCAAAAGCCAATGGTCCATTTTTCAAAGTCAGACTACATATCAAAAGGGAAAAGAATTTATTTTGAGAGGAAAAGTCTGATGAATTCTTTTATAAAAGAGGTCTCTTACAAATTTTTTGAAGGGTCTCTTACAGCTTTGTAGAAGGGTTCTTTTCCTTCAAAGCGGACCAATTTTTTTTTTTGAAGGGTTCTTCCCTTGGAAAATTCAATTTCAAAAAGTCTGAAGGTCTATTCCTAAATCCCAAAGGGAATATTCAAAAGCAAGGGAACTTTTCATTTTTTTGAAGTGTCTTTTTAAATGTTCTTAGGACCATTTCATTTTTTTTGAAGGAATAAGGACCATTACAAAGTTTCGAGGACCATTTCATTTTTTTTGAAGGAATAAGGACCATTAGAAAAGTTTTGAGGATGATTACACATTTTTTGAAGGGCAATAGGACCTTGGAAATTTTTCTAAAATGGCATTTTATAGAGCAAGTGGACCATTTCAAAAAGTTTGAAAGACACTTCTATGGAGAGGTCCATTTCAATTTTTTTGAAAGGGACACTTGCAAGAAAGTCAAAGGGTTCATTTTTTTAGAGAGGTCCATTTCAATTTTTTTGAAGGGCTCTTTTCCTTTGGAAAAGTCCATTTTAAGAAAGATGAAGGGTATATGCCCTTTAGAAAAAGGCATTTTCAAAGGAATAAGGACCATTCTAATTTTTACAAAGGGATATTTCCAAGAAGGGTCACTTAACTTTTTTGAAGGGTCATTTATTTTAGAAAAGTGACAATCAAAAAGTTCAAAGGGTCTTTTCCTTCAAGAAAGTCCTTTTCAAGTTTTTCGAAGCCATTTTCAAAAAGTCTAAAGGGTATTTCCTCGACTGAGAGACCATTTCAAAATTTCCAATTCCAAATTTTTTAAAGGGCAATTTATAAAAGTCCATATAATGAATTCCTTTAGACTTTTTGTCTGAAGGAATTATTCAAGCCAAAAGAAAAGTCTTGAATAAATAATTTATGAGAAATAGACAGGGACAAATTGTCCAAAGAAAAATACTTTTCAAAAATTCTAAAGGGCACATTTCAAAAATATGAATGGTACTTTTCCTTTTAAGAGTTCATTTTCAAGAAGCCTAAATGGCAATTTGCAAAGGTTATGAGGATATGAATTACTTCAAACTTTTTGTCCAAAGGAAATGAATGAAGGAAAGGTTCCAAAAGATATAAATAGAAAGACTTACTTCAAAAAATTTGTCCAAAGGAAATGAATAAAGGAATGGTTTAAAGGAAGTAATCCATGGGCTTTTTGTTTGAAGAAATAATCTAGAGGAAAAGTCTGGAAGAAATAATTTCAAATAAAAGGCCTGAAGGAAGTGAATGAAGAAGAAAGTTTGCAAGAATAGATAGGAGCAAATAACCTAAAGGAATTAGCCCAAAATATATCAACAGAACAAGATTAAGTCAAATTTTCAAAAAATACAAAGGGCTAATTGATCAATGAAAAATGGCATAAGCACATTCTATAGCAAGGAGATCAACGGACAAGGAAAAGCCAAGTTTCAGAAGGATTCTAATAGGATTTCAATAGCCAATCAATAGAAGATAATGAGGAATTCTTATTTTGACTCCTATGATGTGGTTCATAGATCATATTTAGAGCATGCAAAGTGGCCCAATTAAGATTAAATTGTAGTAAAGAGCATTTTTAATAATAAAATCAATAATCAAATTATTCATAGACATGTAGCTACCTTCAAGCATGGCTCTCCCAGTTTTAAAAGGGAGACTTGAATACATGAAGGGCTCAAGGAGTTTAATGTTGGATGGTTGTTTAAGGAGAGATTAACATAGAATTTCATGCATTCACTCTTGTTTATCATGTTAATCAAAGCCTTTTCAAACACTTCCAACTCAGCTTCAAGTGGAGTTTTCTCTTTAAATATTGGCATAACATTATGCATGAAGAGAGTTGAATTACCAAGGATCTATGCACATTTAATCAATTTTAAAGAATTTAATCTTTATTCTAAATAAGTATTATGAAATGGGCTCTCCATCATTTTTCAATGCCAAAGAGTTTTTCATGCAAGGCATAAGACAAAAAGATATTATTTGAAGGCTTATTTATCTTTTGATAACTAAATTTGGACTTGTGAAATGTGGGAATTGATCTCCTCTTCTATTTTTAGCATCAATCTTTGGCTTGTGTATGCTTTTTCTATATAAGTTGGTTTTTTCAGCCATTTTGAGATATGAATCCCTCTTTTGGCAAGATTAGAATCTACTAAAATTTGAGTTTTATAACCTTTTAAGATAAATATAAGGATTATTTTCAAATTATAGAATGTTGGTATAGTATATTTATGTTAGTGATTTTCATATGTGATATAATTTTCTTCCTTGTCAAGTCCTAATTCTTACCTAGTTACTAGTTGATCAGATTATGTAGGTCATGTTTTGTGTTTGATGTCTTTTGGCTAAAGTTATAACAAATGTAAGTGGCTAGTTAGTGCCTTGAATCATGCTTATTCCCTCATTTCTCTCAATATTTGATCACCATAGATAACCTTTTCAATACTAATGGATAGGAGTCAATTAGAATTGAAAGATCAATCTTTTTCTTGTCTAATCAGTGTTTTTAAGAGCTCAAATTGAGTGGATGAACTAAAATTTAAGTGTATCACAATCATTAGATAGGATTTGTCCTTCATTTTTATTTCTTCCCTTTTCCCAGTAGTTTGTAGTGTAGATTACAGATCCTAATTGATACACCAAAGGGAGCTAGCCCTTAGAATCTAGAGATTCAATCCATTGATTAGGCCACCCACAACCTAGGATTGTTTTCATGTTTTAGTAAACTATGAAGGCTTGAAACTACCTTCACAAGGGTGCAAGTTTGATTGATAATAGTAATCAAGTTGTGTCTCCTTCATAATAAATAGATGACACCTCACCTCTCTACATCACATGCCAACAATAGGGAGGCATATAATGCAAAGTACCTAAGAGGTTTATATTTTGATCTAAGAGGGTGAAGGCCCATGTTTGTAGTTTTTATATAGTAAGTTAGATCATCTAGCATTGTATTTTCCTAAGTGCCTACATGCACATTGTATAATCTTAGTTTAGATTTGTTTTCCTCTAAGTTCATTTCACACATCAATTGTTTGTTCTCTTTTTTGCTTTGTTGGGGGTAGGACTTAATTAAGTCTATTTAGGCATAGGCCATGTAGGTTATAGCTTTAATGACTCCATGCCTAATAAATCACTTTAAATGACATTTTATTCTTGATTAATAGGAAAGCATCCCACAGAGGTCACTAGAAGTGTCGACTTTTTAAGTCACCCCTTGATTGGTATAAGGCTTCCTAAATCTTACAAATAAATAACACACCTATGATGATCTAAGCACTTCAAGCAAAAGGTGTGCAGGCACTTCCCATCTATGCTCAAGCCCAAGATAGAGGCATAAGTCTGCATAGAGTAAGAGGATGTTTCATGCTCACTAAATGTTCTTGATGAATGCTTTCACACAATATTTTATGGTGCTTAAGTCAAATAGTGAACATGTTTAAGGATGTAAGAGCCCTAAGTTATAAAAGGCCAAAGTAGAGGAAACGTGTAAGGAGTAACTATAGGTCATAAAGAATTAATTGAAGACCTTCAAATTTTATGCTTAATATTATTTAAGGAACTCTCTACCCCTATATAATGTAGTTTTATGCTCATGCATAGGATCCTATATCTACTCCCTTCTATTATATAGGATGCAACCTTAATTTTTTCATTATCACATGGTGGCATGATGCTCATCCTACAAAAATAAATTCTTAGTTTCTCAAGATAAGCATTGATCTTTAATATGTCATGTCCATACTTTTCCTACCTAAAAATCTAAGAGACTCCTTCAAGAGCCCACCAAAGTGACATGTGTCCTTGTAGTGCCACATCTGAGACCAGTCAAGAAGTGCCACATGACAAGTAGCTATCATATATAATGAAGATTATTAGAGGTGGTTGAGAAAATATCTAGGTACTATCATAATGATTAAATGTAGAAGTAGTTATAAAACTTTGGGAGTTGAGTGCACTTCACTCTCTGAATCTATCAAGGAGATCTATTACTTGATGTATGTGTATCTAGAAGTGATCTTGCCATTGACCCTAGACCTAATCACCAAATAGAATTCAAGAAGCATGGATGTATCACCATAAAGGATTAAATGTTACATCTACCACCCCTAAGTGGTGCATTAATTATAAAATTGGCTTAATATACTATAAAAGCCAAGTTTTTTCACTATAAAAGGGTCAACACATTTTAACAACCTTATGCTACTGAAATTGACCTCCATGAGCACTTGTATTAGCTAAGTCTTATATATTAATGAGAATTAAGTTCACCTCTTTATGTTATTTCAATGATCTATGTGTTATTTTGTGTTTGTTGATCTCTGTATGTGAGTAATGTTCATTCCTCTCATTGTCATTCATTCCTATCACCTCCTCATTAAATTCAAAACTCACCTGTAGGTCATATTATATGTGCACTAGGGTATATTTAGGATTTGTCTATGGATAAAATTCATCCTTCTTAGTGTTATGGTGTGTTCTCATGCCTCATATGAAACACTTATGCATTTGGAGTGTCCTTAGTAGAATTTGTGTTAAAATGCCTTATTCTCAAGAGTTTGTGATGTGCTTACAATAATAAGAGCACTCACTCTATTTTGGGTGCATTGCCTTTTACTTTAAACATCCTCTTACCTTCTCCCTCCCTTTTCCTCTTAAATATCTTAGGTTTAGATTAGTGGTAGTTTACCTTTTTGCTCTTTAAGCCTGCATGCTGGTCTTAAACCATGTGTGCTTAAAATAGAAGGAATATGACCTAATCCAAAAGTTCATCCCAAATAACACAAGGGTATTATGCCTTGATACATTCCCATAATTTTGATGAGACAACGAATGCGTGTGCACATAGATATGCAATAATACTTCCATTCCCAATGCCTCAAAATCTTGTACCCCATGGAAGGTCTTTGCACTCAGCAACCCACCACCAAGCTTCTCTGCACCACATAACATCCATGAATGTATGTTTCAAATGAAAACAATATGTTTAGGGATGATGAGGGTTGATAAAGGTGTGATTAGACATAATTAGGGATAATAAGGTAGTGATTAAGGATGATTAGGGATAATAAGGGATGAAAATAGATGATGGAGTGACTAGGGATAATTATGGATGATGAGGATTAATGTGGGAGTGATTAGGTATGATAAAGGATGATGAAGGTTGATGAGTGATAGGGATGATGAGGAATGATGAGGGATGATGATGGAATGACTAGGGATGGTAAGGGATGATGAGGGATAATGAGGGAGTGATTATGGTTGATGAGGGATGATGAGGGTCAATAAGGGAGTAATTAAGGATGATGAGGTGTAATGAGGGATGATGAGGGGGTGAATTCATAAGATTAGGGATGATGAGGGATAATAATGGTGTGATTTTTAATAATGTGTTAGAGGTTCAATCACTAAAAAGAGGGGGTGAATCAGTGAGCCCAAATTATCCAACTTCAATTTCAATCCTTTCTTGTTCTTAATCAATTACCATAAAAATTCATGAAGTATACACAAAATTCATAGCAATGATCAAGAGAGACATTACAAGATTAATCACATAAAACATGACATATGTGGAAACCCTTTTGAGGGAGAAAAATCACTAGAACTTTCAATTGTACTACTATCTTATAATAATAAGAACCAATTTAGACTAGCTATAACTAATCAAAGAACTATAATCCCTATTTAGTGAGACTAAAATCCCATAAGGTGCTACAACACTTGTCTAGCTGAGCTATAATAACAACTAGACTTTTAACAAGTTTTAACTTATAAGGAAGCTAAAACTACCTTAGATGTTGATATTTTATAACAAAACCTATGAATACATCCACCTATGAACTAATGTCTTTAACACCTGATGATGGACCTCTGATTATCACTCTTCACCTTTGTTCATACTCAAATGATAAGATCACTAATCTACCAATAAAATTATAACCTATAGGTCATAAAATTGTCCTCAATATATTATTATCTTTAACTCATTCACATGTCACTATACCCCTCCTTTTCTCCTTAATACACACACACAATCCTCTCTCAAATCTCTCCTAAGTCTCTCTCTCAAAGTCTAGAAACCTTCATCTTTGGTTCCATTATATATATAACATACTTGATCATCACCATATTGGTCAACCATTAGGCATGACTTAACCCTTGAGGAAAATATCTCATCAAAACATATCTCAATACAATCTTCATAGGTTTTCCAAAGCATCTATGGGTCACCCTTATGCAACTACACCTTTTAATAAGGCCTTTTTATCTCTTATAGGTCTCATGAAGACATATTCACCCATTTATCACATCATAAAACAAAAAAAAGAACATAATACCACTTTAAAATGTATAGGTCCACACTACATGACCCCTTATTCATCCTAAAATTCTTACAGTCATTATTACACTCTTTTGTGCAAACTCAATCAATCATTTTGTGCACATAGTCACCTTGAACAAACACACACTCAACTTATATACCAATATTCCTATTATATATGAATGGTCAAAACTTTATAATACACACATATCATCCTAATGGAGTCTAAAACACTCCTTAGTATCCAATTTATCAAGATATATTGAAACAATATCAAAACAATCTCGAACAATCTTCTCGGTTCACTTATAGTCTATGTACAAACACATAGTCAACTTTGAAGAACCATAATTTTGACTATACAAATATTTAGACCACCTAACTAGGTTAAATGGATATGCCATGTAGTCTTATTCATATTTTTTTACTTCATAAATGAATTCATCCTCGATCAAAAATTATTGATGAAATACAAATCACTAGTTTTTCCTTTGTTAAATTCAAATATTCAAATGCCAATGGTCATAGTTAAACCTCGACCACTTGCCTTCATCAGTGCTCTCACTCAGCTTGGTCAATTATGAAATATAAACATTATTAGGATTTTATCACTATTTAACTTCTATTTGGGTCATTAAACATCAAAAATTTTGAACAATTTGACTTAACATGCACCATAGATCTTCAACTATATGATCACGCACTCACCATTGATCTTTATCCTTTAATTTTACTCATTTATTAAACAATGTGAAATTATTTCCATCTCATTGCTTCCTAAAATATTGGAACAAATTTTATCCATAAATATCCTTGAGACTTTCTTGAAATTTACCTCTTGCATATTTGACTAAGTATGGGGACCATTGCTATCTACCTAGAAGGCCAACTTTAGACTACAATAACTTTGTCCTCGCTCACTCGCATGATTTCAAATTTGGACCATATGATATCCTCACATAGGATAATCCAACCATGTGAAAAATTATCCTTAAATACTAATATTATTGAGATATATAATAATTAAATGACTTCTCAAAATCTTCTATCACAGAGCCAATTATGCTTAGAACTTGCCTATGAGGCCAACTTTGCTCTTGCATAACTTTCATGACACGTAGTCGCATGATCTAAAATTTAGTGAATAAGATACTATCACATAGGGTATTACATAAATATATTAATATTATCTTGAAACATTCATATTTTTTTTATATTATGTCAACAAATTACTTACTTGGCTTTATTTGAACACAGAAAACACTGTTAAAATGTCTGGGAGCCCAACTTTGCACATGCATATATTTTGTTGTGCTACATTTCATGACCTAAAAATTATCAAAAATAAATTAGGAAAAAAACTTAATAAACCCATATTATCACCTTATTTTTAAACATATACATGTGTGAGATATTCCATCATCAAAATGCTTACTTGATTCTTCTTGCCACATTGCAAATTTAGTTATGTATGAGAAAACATTGTCAAAATGCCTGGAAACCCAAATTTTAACCCACATATATTTTAATATGCTTAGGTAAATGACCTAATATTTATCACATATAAACTAATAATAATACTAAACAAATCTATGTTACCATTTCCTCCTGACTCATCCACACATGGTAATGTTGATGTCATCAAACTACCTACTCAGATTTTCTGCCAATAGACCCAAACTATCTAGATGAAAACAATGGACTACCAGATGAATTCCACTCATAAAAACAAGTAATAAAAGAATAATAAATATATTATGGACATATTATACAACCTAAAATCATCATAATCATCCTTGAATATCTCTAACCATGCCAAAGCTGAAGATCAACAAATCATACTTCAAGCATACTAGGACAAGCACATTGCACACTTTGTCATTATCACATTGGATAATAAGAAACTTCATAAAATCACTAGGAAACCTCCATAAAATAACCATGACATAATCATGACAACTCTCCAATAATATTCCCCTTTTTCATTGATGTCAACAACCATCATATATAGCAATATACAGCTCACCTTTTCTCTCTTCATGGACTCTCACAATAGAAACTTTCTCCCCCTTTGACACAATGAAAAAGTGGGTACCAACTGATATTAAGGAATTGAAAATAATAAAAATATGAGAGGACTGACTTAAAAATATGATACAAACTCCCCCTTACCTTGAGTCTACCTCTTCTTACCTTGACAAACTTCCTCTTTCTCCATGCCAACACTTTATTCAACCAATTACTGTAGTTAATGAAGAAAGAACAAAAAAAATAAGAAAATATAATATAAATCACCAAGAAACATCTGATAGGGCTTCCCCTAATAAATTTTATCCATTTCATCACATGAACATCTTCATATCTCTGCACACCATGAAGAACCACCACATATTGTAACTAGCCTTCTTACTAAAACTACTACAAAGACCACCAATAGAACTTCATGCCACTCACTAAATATAAAACATGATCTTAACCAAATTTATAAATTTCCTTGAAACAAACACACCTTTCTCTTTTGTATAAACTGAGCAAGAAGCACTCTTTTTCAACCTAGGCCTATCTAGCCTCCTTGTACCCCTACCTAGAGCTTGCATAGCCTACATTTTTTATGAAACACATCTTCAGGACCTAAAAATTCATATTTGGAGCACTCTTATATTCCTCCTTAATCACACCAGTCTATATCACCAAGATCATCCTCTACAACATACTTCCTTCATAAACCTACTAGTCAATTAGTCCTCCATATTGACAAAAACTTAAATAATTTAAAAAATGCAAACATTTAAAATATTTATGAAGCTTAATTTGATATTAAATTTGGACCATTTAGCCTATTAATAATCCTCAGACCTAAACTCATAAATCAAACCACTTTTCAATCATAGCCCAAAACCCTAGAATCTTAAAATAAATAAAGTCAACAAACCTCCTTCTGGTCAATGCACACTTCTGAAACTTCTTACACACTTGAAGACACCCATCACACACTTTTGGACCAATATTTGAGATTTGATATCTTTGGGAACCCATACATCCTATATCCCATTTTAGGTCTACTTTCCCTTAAGCAAAAAAAAACTAAGAGAATCGAGAGCACTCAAAAAACTTCAATTTGGCTTCAACATACCATCATACCACAAAAGACCTAGAGCACATAAAAAATAAGTGCACAAAATTTTCTTGGCACCAAAATCTACTTGACATTGCATCAAACATTGTTGCTTCCCCTTAACCAAAGACCTTCTATAATTGGAATTATCATCTTGAGCACACAAAATTGTTTCTCCATAAGAAAAATGTCTTATAAGAAGCGTAGATATAAACATCCTCTACACCACAATGCTCTATCATGGTGTGAAACTAGGAAATACCCACAATGTAATGTACCTAGATAGGGGAATAACTAGTAAAAATAGTAGCATATAATAGTAATACATTATATGAATAGTCCCACATGCATTAGACTAAGGATATGGATAGGTAAGAGATATTATAAATAAAGGGACAGGTGATGTTGTAGATCATCGAAGAAGTGAATTGTAATAAAGCCTTGCTCTAAAGGAGGTAGCCCCCTAGAAGTGGCTTACGATATGGAGTGTTCCTTTCAAAAAAAGAATTGATGTTTGTAATGTAATTATTTCATATTAATATGAGTTAATTTATCTATTTATTCTTGGTGAGAGTAACAAGTCCCTAACATTGGTATCAGAACACTTTCTAAGGCCAATTTGTTTCCATTGTAAGAAGGGTTTGTAGCATTTGTGCAAGAGATTTTAGAGTGAGATTTTTTGAGTGGCATTATTTTTTAGAGTTAAGAGATGTATTTTTGTGGATATATTAAGAAATTATATTTTAAAAATTTAGGTTTTGAAGATCCAGTTGGATATATGAAGCCAAAATCTACCAATTCAAAGTGTAGATTTTCATTTTTCCCAAAACAAATTGACTATTATTCTATATACTATTCTCACACAGTAATGAATCATATTAAAAATTTTATGGGTTTGGTGCATCTCTATCTCATATTTCCATAATATTTTTTATTTTAATTTAGTATTTTAAAATTTATCACTATTTTTATGACTGCTATGATTTTTTCTTCAAAAAGAAAAAAATTGGTCATATTGTAAGGATGCATTTTTGGTTGAAACTGACATCCAATATTATAGTTATCATGGGGTTTCCCATTCTCTCAATAAATCATTCCATCAGTGTATTGACTCAACCTCAAGAAACTAACATAGTATGAGAATATCAGACTAAGTTTGAGACATTAACCAATGGCACCTTTACTACATTCTTCATTCATTGATTCATCAATAGACTTCAAGATGTGATTCAAGTAGAGGTTGACATGTGGCACCCTTGGATAATTATGGAAGTGATAATATTATCCAAGCTCATGAAAGACCACATCAACTAGAAACATTTCCAAATACTTCTCCTTCAGACTGTAAAAACACTAGAGCAAGCACTAGAAGTGCTTGAACACTCCTCCAATGAATCCATTCAGGCAACTACCATGCTCAAGAAGATCCTAGATGAGCAAAAGATGACACTCATAGATCCCAAATATGGAATTGAGGATCCACCTCCCTTAGTAAATAATGATAAGATAGATGTCATGTACCCTTATTTGGTTTATAAGGACAACTATTTTGTGCACCCCTATTCTAGATTTGAGGTGATCATTATTAAGATTCAACTTTCATTGCTCAACTCTCACTACCAGATTCTAGTTTTGGTTAGTCTACTCATTCATCTTATGCACATCCACATCCTATTTTAGTTCTTATTTTTTTTCTTATTATTGTACATGCTCATATCATAATATAGACAAAAGAAGTCGAAGAAGAAATACACGCATGATAGAGCTTCCATCTAGTCTTCAACTTATTTTTGGTATGGATTTCATTTGGTCCTCCTCTTAATTTTTATCATGTTTCAAGGGAAAACCATATTTAAAGGGGATGGAATGTAATGTACCTAGATAGGGGAATAACTAATAGAAAGAATATCATATACTAATAATGCATTAGATTAATAGTCTCACATGCATTAGACTAAGTAGATGGATAGGTAAGAGATAGTATAAATAAAGGGATAGGTGATGCTATAAATCATCAAAGAAGTGAATTGTAATATATCCTTTCTCTAAAAGAGGTATTCCCCTAAAAATTACCCATGATATAGAGTATTCCTTCCATAAAAGGAATTGTTGTTTGTAATGTAAGTATTTCAAATTAATATATGAGTTGATTCAACTATTTAGTCTTAGTGAGAGTAACAGGTCCCTAACACGTAACTCCTCATATTCCTTCTCCTCCTTGGTCATGTGATACTTTTAGTTCTTTTTTGGCTTAGGATAGATAATTTTCTCATCCACTACAAAACTATCCTTTTCTTTTATGATTAGATTGACAATACATGGAGACAACACAGATTCATGACATACCTTTTCATCTAAAGAATCTTCCTTATAGTTTGAAACCTCATAATTAGGCATAGATAATTGATTTTCTTTATATGATACATGCCCAACAATAACATGATGTTCACTTGGATCCATACATACCTCAGAACTAGCTTCAACCAACACCTTGGTCTTCTCTTTGAGATTGGTCTCTTCACTCACAACATGAGTAGATAATGAGAGCCCTTATCACTTTTTAACTGTTAAAGCATTATCCACTATAACAAATATATTACTTGGACCTATAGTCTCATCAAAACTCACACTTTTCACCTTTAGCTTCCATGTGTTAACATGTCTTACTTCTTTCACTCTAGGAGACTGATTAAACCTTTTCTAACTTATAGAGCTTTGCTTGTAGAACCTAGAAATGTGACCTCTCTATTCACAATTGTAGCACACCATACATTTTTCAAGAAACATATCTTGCCATACCTTGTTTGGATATAAATTTTCAATATGTCCTATGCCATAACAATTAAAGCACTTAACTCTATTCATACCCTTTGACTGATGACCCTAATCATAGTTTCATGCAAACTCATTTCTAATAGGTCTCTTGCATTCTCTAGCCCTATAACCAAATTTACTACATGTATAATAATAACCATTTAATTTTGCATACCTCATGGTATTTAGCTATTTGATCTAATTTATTTTTATTTTTCCAGCACCTTCAATCTTTGTCTGATGATTTGTCTTCAAAGTATTATTGTCTTGGTTCACATTAGTCTTCAGCTTGTCTTGAGTAACATTCTTTTGTTATTCTTCATATCTAGGACCAGTTATATCATTAGCATGTTTTTGACCACTTAGAAAGTTATTTATATCACATGAGCTCTTTTCAAATTTAGTAAATGTCTTCACCTTACTATCAGATCTCTTTAACTCATATTTTAAAGACTCATTTTGAGAAACATACCTCAAACATTCTTCTTCTTTGGCTCTTAGAATTTAAGACATAGATTCCAGCTTAGAATTAATAAACATGATAGCACCTTCATGATCCCTAGAGTCTTCAACTAATATTGCCTCAAACACACTAAATTGATCCTCATAGTCCTTTAGATTAGATTTCATCTTATTATTTATCTTCTTCTCAATCTTTAGTTCTTCAAGAGTATTCATCAATATAGTCTCACAATTTACCTCATCTTCATCATCATCTAAATCACACCAAGTAGACACCTTATGATGTGAACATCTTCCTTCTTCAGCCATAAATATTCATCTTTAGCAAGACCATCATCTTCATGATCATATTTTGAGTCACTATCTTCACTCTCATATGATGAGCTAAAATATTCTTTGGTGTATAGACTCTTCTTGTTCTTGAATTACTTCTTCTTGTTATTAAACTTTTTGAATCCTTTCTTCATGTATGTCTTCTTGTTTTCATCTTGACCTTCAACATGCTCTTCATCATCAATATTTTCATGCTTATGAGAGCACTTATGAGCAAAATTTCCTATCTCTCCACAATTAAAACATTTAAAAGGTAGTTTACCCTTATATTTCCCTGAACCTATGATTAATTTCTTAGTAATTAAAGTAATTAGTTCATCCTCATCAATAATAGATATTCTATCCTCTTTAGATTTCTTACCTTGGAAATTATTCTTAGGCTTCATCTCTATCTTGAATGTAGCTTCCTTTTTTGGAGGTATATCATCATTTACTCTCATCTCATATGCAGTAAGGGTGTAATGTAATTGATCCATCTTCAATTGAGTAAGATCATGACTCTCTTCTATAGCAAAAACTTTTGGATCAAACTTGAGAGATATAGACCTTAATACATTTTATACTATAGTAGCCTCTTCAAGATTATCTCTAAGACTTTTGATGATGTTTACAGTCTCATCAACTCTCTACAGAAAGGATGACACAAAATATTCTTGCTTCATCTTGAGACTTTGAAATTACCTTCTATGAGTCTATAACTTAGCAAGCTTGACCTTTTAATCTTATCCCTAAATTATATGTATTTTGTCCCATATATATTTAGTATATTTACAATGGATTACCATGGTGTAATCAATATCTAAAATACCACAAGTGATAACATTCATTGCCTTGGAGTTATTCTCAAATAATTTTTCATCTTTAGAACTAGATGGAGGAGTAATAGTAGCAAGATAACCATCCATAAAATATTTACATACATCAAACCCTAGGGACATAATATATGTCCTCATCCTTACACTCAAAAAATCATAATTGGATCCATAAAACATTAGTACTTTCGTAGTAGAGAAACCTCCTTGATGACTACCCATATTGTACCTTGGATCACCTTCAAGCTGTTACGCCTTTACCAAAGGACCTGCTTTAATACCAATTATTAGAGGTATAGTCACTAAGATGGGGGGTGAATCAGTGACCCCAAATTGTCTAAATTTAATTTCAATCCTTTTAAGTTATTAATCAATTACCATAAACATTCATGAAGCATACACAATATTCATAACAATGAGCAAGAGAGACAATGCAATATCAATCACATGACACATGACATATGTGGAAAATCCTCTTGGGGGAGAAAACCCAATAAAACCTACAATTAGAATACTATAATAATAATAATAATAATAATAATAATAATAATAATAATAATAATAATAATAATAATAATAATAATAATAATAATAATAATAACTGATTTAGACTAGCTAAAATTGATCAAGGAACTAAAATCCTTTTTTAGTGAGAATATAATCCCACAAGGTTCTACAACACATGTCTAGTTGAGCTATAATAGAAAACTAGAATTCTATAAATTTTTACCTTTAAATGAGGTTTTAACCACCTTAGACTCTAATATACCATAGAAAAACTTATGAACACATCCACCTATGAGTTGATGTCTTCAACACCTAATGATGGACCTCTGATTATCACTCTTCATCTCCGCTCATACTAAAAAAATAAGAGTACTAATCTGCCAACAAAATTATGACCTAAAAGTTATAAAAATAGTCCTCAATATATTTTAATATTAAACTCATTCATAGGGAACTATAAACCTCCTTTGATCCATAATACATACACACAAGCCTCTCTCAAATCTCTCCCAAGTCTCTCTCTCAAAGTCTAGAAACCATCATCTTTGGTTCCATTATTTATAAAGCATACTTGATCATCATCATATTTTTCAAATGTTAGGCATGTCTTAACCCTTAATTCAACTATCACATTGATATATATCTCAATGAAATATTTATAAGTTGGCCAAAGCATCTATGGGTCACCCTTAAGCAACTACACTTTTTAATAAGGCCTTTGTTTCTCTTATAAGTCTCATGGAGACCTATTCACCCATTTAGCACATCATAGAGAAAAAAAAGAGCATAAGACCACTTATAAATGTATAGGTACATATTATATGACCCCTTAGTCATATTCATATGCTTATATTCATCATTTCACTCTTTTATGCAAGCTTAATCAATTATTTTGTACACACAATCACCATGAATGAATATACAATCAAATTCTAAACCTTTATTAATACTATATACAAATGGTTAAGACTTCATAATGCACATATAAAATATTAATGAATTATAAAACACTATATAATATCTAATTTATCAAGAGATATTGAAACAATCTCAAACAATCTTCTCAGGTCACTTATAGTCCATGCACAAATACATAATGAACTTTAAATCATCATTACTTTGACTATAAAATCATTCAGACCACCTAACTAGGTTAAATGGATGTTCCATAGAATACTCTTCATATTTTATTTTTACTTCATCAATAAATTTGTCTTGTATCAAAATTTATGGATGAAATATAGAGAACTAGTTTTTCCTTTGTTAAATTCAAATATTCAAATGCCAACGATCACAGTTAAACCTTGACCACTTGCATTCATCTCTTGATCTTACTCAGCTTGGCCAATCATTAACCATAAATATTTCTATAAGGTTCTCACTCATTAACTTATATGTGGGTCATTGAACATCAAACATGTTGACCACTTTGACTTAACATACATCATAGATATTCAACTCTATGATCACATGCTTACTATTGATCTTTATCCTTTACCTTTGCTCATTAATTAAAAAACATATACTTATTACCATCTCACTACTTCCTAACATCTTGTATCAAATTCACTCCTTTGATCTCCTCAATAATTTCTCAAACTTTACCTCTTGCATATTTGACTATGGGGACCATTGTTATTTACCTGGAAGACCAACTGTGGACTATAATAACTTTTGCCTTTCTCACTCGCATGATCTCAAATTTTGACCATATCATATCCTCACATAATAAAATACAACCATGTAAAAAAATAATCTTTAAACCCTCATATAATTGACATATATCATCATTAAAATGCCTTCTCAAAATCTTCTATCATAGAGCCAACTATGCTTAGAATTTGCCTATGAGGCCAACTTTGCTCTTGCATACGTTTAATTGTACTTAGTCACATGTTCTAAAATTTTGGTGAGATAGGTTATTCCATAAATTTATCAATATATTCATGAAAACTTCACATGTGTGATATATGATGTCAATAAATCACTTACTCAGCTCTATTCGAACATAGAAAACTCTATCAAAATGCCTAGGAGCCCAAATTTTCACATGCATATATTTTGTTTTGATATATCACATGACCTAAAAATTAGTAAAAATAAATTAGGCATAAAAATAAAAAAACCCATATGATCACCTTCTCTTGAAACATCCACATGTGTGAGATATGCCATTATCAAAATGCTTACTCAGCTCTTCTTGCCACATTACAAATTTGGCTAAGTATGCAAAAACATTGTCAAAATGCCTAGGAGCCCAAATTTTCACCCACATATATTTGAATACACTTAGTTTCATGACATAATATTTATCACATAGAAACTAAGCATAATAATAAACAAACCCATGTGATCATTTCCTCCTAACTCATCCACACGTGATAATGGTGATGTCATCAAACTGCCTACTCAAATTTTTTGCCAATAGACCCAAACTATCTAGATGAAAATAATGGAGTATTATATGAATTAAACTCATTCACACAATTACTCAAAGCATATAAAACATCTTAGGGACCTATTTCACAACCTTAAATCACCATACTCATCCATGAACATCTCTAACCATGCCAAAGCTGAAGATCAACTATTCATACTTCAAGCATACTAGGAAAACACATTTCACACTTTGTCATTATCACTTAGGCTAACAAGACACTTCATCCACTCACCAAGAAACCTCCATGATATCATAATGACAACTCTTTAACATAATGGGGGCCATAGAGGGAGAGATTAGGGATGATGAGGGATGATGAGAGCATGACTATGGAAAATTATATATGCTGAGGGTTGATGAGGAAGTGATTATGTATGAGTAAGGATGATGAGGGAGTGATTAAAGATGATGAGGGATGATGAGGGAGTGACTAGGGATGATGAGGAATGATGAGGACTAATGAAAGTGTCATTATATATGATGAGGGATGATGGGGGATAATGAAGGTTGATGATAGAGGGATGAGGGATGATGATGAATGATTAGGGATTGATTATTATTACAAATTATGGTAATGAATTATGATTTATACACTTGACCCCCTCTATTCATATGGTTTGGGGAAAGGGAGATAGTGATATGGGTGATTTTTATATGAGACTAAAAATTTATAGGGTTAAAAAGCATTCCCCTCTACCCCAAAAAGTAATGGTAGTGTCCTATTTGATATTCTTAATGCTAGATTATGAATCTATTCTATGCAATCTTAGGATAAATTAGTTATGTCATGCATACATGAGATTGGAATTTAGCATGCATGAGATTGGAAATTAGGCATGCATGGATTGATTCATCTATCTAACATTTGTTTTGGAGTGAATGGCATATTTTTATGATTATTCATAATGATGTTTCAATTCCTTCTATTCAAAATGGAGTGTACTAGGGTGATTAGATAAATTTGTGCCCAATATGAATGACTATATCATGACTATACGTAGACGTCATGTATAAGTGACCGCATACCTACATATAGTATTACATAAGTGGTAGATGTAATGTATGAATGAAGATATCATTATTATATATGCTACATGATTTATTATATAAGATATTCATATATGCATATCAATAGACCCATTGGTTAAAACCCCACAAATTATTTAGGAATTCAGCCTAAATCCACCTTCAATCCTTTTAAATGATTGTCCCTAGTCACTACTTTCTCTATATAGGTGAGAATACCCCTTCTCATTTCAATATATGGCTTAGTCAACACCCACTCTCCTTTATATATATAGGTGATAATTCCCCCATATCTTTATTTTCAAACATCCCTTGATAATAACCCCTCTTTTTTATCCCTTGATCTAATAATACCCCCTCTAATGTTTTTCAAGCATGATAATTCCCACACTCCTTTCAACATATGGCTATGGTATCCAATATTGTATAAATTAATAAATATATAGCTCAAGTAATATATATTTAATAGATATTATATATGGGTATTCAACATCAATATATGTCTTAGGTATTAAATTAGGTAGGGCATGATTAAGTAGGTAGGGTAATGAAGATAGGTAGGTAGGGAAAACTCAAGTAGAGTAGATAGGGCATACTCAAGTATAATAATATAGGTAGGGTATATACACCTTAAATTATTCAAGCAACCACACATATCATGTATTTTCATGGTACTTTCATAAGAGACTCTGACTAGAGAATATGAGCCTTGTTCACATTAGTTATGTCTTTTGTTTTACTCATCCTTGTCTCGTTTCATGCTCTATACACCTTTTTGATTATTCCTAGTCATCCTGAGCTTTTCAAATGATCATTCCACCTCAGCTAGGTCATATTTCCCATGCTTATACCATCCCTTTAGGTCCCAATCCTGTAGGATAGGAGCACTGGGATGGAACTATAGTGTTGGACCCTAGGGTGTCCATTTCCAACACTCCTATACAATGTCATTTTGAGCTCCAATAGTTAGTTTCCCTCACTTAATTAGTCCCAACCCCTTTCTTAGATTCATCCTTAAGTTTTTCAATGTTGGCCAAATGTGAATAAATCTCCCAAATTTTAAATAAAGAGTCTCCTATCTAAAGGACTACACAAAGCATTTTATATCTAATACTTACTACTTTGACACATTACATAATTAAAATAAGTCAATAATATAACTCAACATTCTGCATCACACATAGACTTGCATGATTGATCAAAGAAGGGCCTAGATGAAATTTTATTCTTGCATCTATCATGTGCATTGATTATGTACATTCTTTAAAGAACTAAATTTGATTTGAGACCCTAGCTTGAGGATTAATGTAGGCAACGATCAGGACAACAAAGGTTCTAGATCATGTGATCATACTTCCCCTAACCTGGTTTTTCCCCCTTATACTTTTGATGTATTTGTTTTGTTGTGTGTGCAGATAGACCTAGGGTTTGGAGATTGAAATGGACCTATAGTGAGATCTATCGATATTCATCCCTCAAAATCTCATATATGGGCTCACACAAAGACAATGAATAAAACCTAGAAATCTCAAGTTACTTAGACAATAGCAGTAGAAAAGGACTATAATGCTGGACCCAAGGTGTCCTATTTTATTTCTCCTATCCTTTCATAAAATGAAATATAGATCTAGATTTGTGAGACTATCCTAGTCTTGTGTAGTAGATTTCACCTCCTGAATCATCTATTTCAACCTATTTTTCCAAATAAGTTTGTATCTTTCCATATCAATTAATTTGACTAAATTGATCAAAACTTATAATTTACTATATTTGATTGGATTTTCCCCTTACTCTAGACACTTTAATTTTTTAGTAACTAGACCTTAGTTTTCCAAAAATAATAAAACATTTGGTGAACTGAACTTACTTTGAACAAATATAAAACCCTGAGTACCCTTAGGGTTTTTCCTTCATATTTTGTGTAAAAATTCAATTTCAAATTTCTAATTTTTGTATAATTTTTTTTGCATTAATTCTATTCAAATATTGTTTTATAATTTAAATTATTACCACAATTTTTTAATATTCTAAAACTCTAACCTAAAACCCTAGATTTCCAAACTAGGTCCTCAAATCCCAAGCTTCCCTCTCTTCCAATTTTTAGAAAAATATTTTAGAAATTTTACAAATTATTTAAGGTGTCAAAAATATTTTCAAAATAATTATGTTTATAGTTATTTTGTGCAAAAATTAATTTTCAAATTTTTTATTTTTGTATAAATTTTTGTGCATTTATCCTATTCAAAATTATTTTTAGAATTTAAATTATTGCCATAATTTTAAAAAATTCTAAAAACCTAGCCCAAAACTCTATATTTCTAAACTAGGTCCTCAAACCCCAAGCCTTCCTTACAATTTTTAGAAAATATTTTGAAATTTTTGCAAATTGTTTAGATTGTCAAAAATATTTTCAAAATTTACATGTTAGTAGTTATTTTTACATTTATTTGCTTAATAGTAATTTTACATATTCTCTTTGGTGAAAGAAATAAAATGGCCTCTAAGGCACTTCTTCCCTCTCATCCCATAAATCAATTTATCATAATAATGACAATGAATGGACAAATTTTCAAAATTACACATTAGCTAAAAATGTGGAAAATGATTTTATTTACAATGGAGATAATTACTATTGTTGTAATGAGGAATCTGATGATACATGTGAAAGTAATAGTGAAGAAAAAGTAGATGCATCTTCTCTCAAACCTATCTCTTTTATTCCTTCTTCTAAAGAAAATAATTTTGATAAATGGGAAAGGTACTTTTCACTTCATTCTCCTAGGCACAATGCACCAAATGAGTAAATTAGTCATACACTTCCAAGTGAGCCTCTTATTATTAATAATTTTATTTCATGTGAACCTAATTTCTCTCTCTCTTTTTCTACTTTTATGTTCAAAATACAACAATATAAACACAATAAAATCAAATTGCCAATACATAGTTCAAATGATGCATCTCATGATCTTAACTCTACTTTATCAAAATAATGTCTAAATGATAATGCTCTTGCTCTTACTTTTCATAGTGCAAATGATGATAATGCATGAATTCCATCCATGGATAACATATAGGTGCATAATATTCCAAATTCAAATGATAATTTATTGTATATTATAAAAGGATTAAATTTTCTCTTACACCTCTTCCTAGCAATGTTGGAAGTGATAATGAGTATGATAGTGAACATGAAAATGAATATTAAAATGAGAGTGATTTGAATAATATTTCAATTATGATAATGAATGGAACAATGATTATTATTATGCACATAGTGAAGAAGAAAATGCATCTCATGTTTTTAAATCTTCTCTCACTCCCTCTCTCAAACATAATGCACTACCAAATGTAATTTCTATTCCTATGCATGATTCTATTTCAAATAATGCACATTTTAATGATAACATCACATCCTCTACTCAACTAGAATGTGATTCACTAAAACATAAAGATACTAATGAATCTCCCAAGCCACCCCCTACTATAGTAGCACTTATTTCTCACTCTTTACCTAAAGAGAATGATAGATCACATCCCTCTACCAAGGTCTGAGTTACCATTCCTCCAATGGTTCAAGTGAGCAAATCCCCTCTTTATGATCCAATTACTAAATGTAGCATTCCCATGGCTAAAATTAATGATCAATTTAAATGATTAAATGAACCGCTACAAGATAATAATATACTATCCCATGAGATTATTTCTTTGATGCATGTAGTCAGTGAATTATAACACCAAATACATCTCCTTACCTTGGAAAATAAGGCTTATAAGTCTTGGATGGATGCAAATGATTTACATGGTAACCCTCTTTTGAAGGCATTCATAAAAGTTTCATTGAATAAGCATTTATAGATACCATCATTGCCTCACTTTGATGGAACTAGAGATCTATTTATACTCCTTTAAGCCTTTCGAAAGGCTTTACCATCTCATGCGAGTCCTTTGATTCTACTCAAACTATTTAAGTAGACATTAGTAGGGGAGGCATAGAATTGGTTCTTTCATTTACTCCCTTTTGGTTCCTTACACACATATGATGACTTAAAGGAGGCATTTCTTAGACATTACATAGCAAACATGGGCCCTCATGTTACATATGAGAAACTTGCCACATTGCATCAAAATACTTAAGAGCTAGTTAGTGACTATATCTTAAAATTCAAGATGCACATGTTAAGATTGATTTATAAACCAACAAATTTAGATATACAATGTATATTTATTAAGGGGCTTCATCAACCTCTCCTCAATCATCTATTATATCAGATAGAGTCTTCTTTTAGACACTTATGGTATATAGTTCTAGCTTTAGAAAAGAAATTGGGATTGATTGAGGTAGATTCAATTGATCGTATTACTCTATATTTCATAGTAGTAACTCCATATACAAATCCTATCACACAACATCCACCATGTATTAAACAAGATAGGAGACCACAACCCAAAAAGTAAATAGTTAAGAATAAAGAGGTAGTCTCTAGAGCACAACCTATAATATGCACTATAAATAATAGTAGTAAGGCACCATTATAGTTTGATTCAAAGTAGGATATCCCATGTACTATATTATCAACACTACTAGATATGAGGTTAATCACATTACCTTTTACTCATCGATGAGATCCACATCTCTTACATAGATAGCCACATCGACCCTTTTATAACTATCATCATATTTGTAGACATAGAGATAATGATTGTTATGGACTCAGGGATTGCATTAATATATGTGTTGATAATGACATCATAACATTTACATAGGGGGAAATAAGATCTCTTCCATTATGTAACATTAGACCTCATTCATCCATGACTGAGTCATCCCAAGACATTCCTTCACAGGACTCATTGATCACTCATCATGAGAGTAATGTGGGTTCTAAGATAAAGTCTCATAGGAGATATCTTATTCCACCTACTCAAAAGGTTTAGAAACTAGTAAAATGAGAGAAACCTACATATAGAACTATAGTTAGAGGAGTACATAGTGTAGTTCCATATACATATCCAACACAATCATAGGTACCATAACAAAGTACCACTCTAAAGAGATACTCACTATGACTAGATTTTTAGGGTCCTATCTCATGTAGCAATATATTATGGTTAAGATTAAATGAACCCAAATCATAGAGTATTTATCCATATAGATATTCACTATGACCATACTTTTAGGGACCTATTTCACATAAAAACCCACTATAATTGAGATTATACAAGCCACCATCATAGGTTTCATCTTCATCTCAATCTATCACTGAGTCATATCCATCATAGAAAAGGCCACATGATACTATTTCATGCAATAGTATACTATGATTATGGATAGATGAGCTTTCTTCATAGCACACAACTTCAATTACACACCCAGTAAGGTTACATTTAGCATAGTCTCTATGCAAAACTATAATTAGTACATAATCAATAGTATCAAATATAGCTTATGTTCCTACACAACATGAGTAGTATGGGTACTTGTTTACTTGGCCATCAAGGTTTAGATAGATATACAACACACATTCATATCGACATCAGTTCATAGCTTCACAAGGCAATGATGGATCTAAAGGGTCAGCCTTTGTATTCTTGAACCACTTACTTAGAGGGATTAGACACATAGTCCAAACATTGATTAGCACATGTATGATTACATAGATTTACTTAGTGGGCAATGATGGAGCCAAAGGGCCAGTCTTTACATTCTTGAGCCACTCTCAAGGAATTGAGCATAGAATTCTCTTTTACATCCTCTTCTACTAACAACTAACATTCCTAGTTCCAAATATCTATCCCTAGCTAAACCAACTTCTCAATTTCTTGATCTTACCAATATCCTATTTTACCAAGCTTAAACTAGTTCACTTTATCAAAATAATTTACTAATTACAATACCAAAAATGTTTTTTCTCACATATGATTACAAGTCAAACTTAGCATCATGCTTCTCCACATATCATGAACAATCAAGTCACATCAAAAATAACATTTTGCCATAACATATGCAACCTCAAATACAATCCCAAATCAATTATTTCTAATCAACCAATTATAGCAAATATAACAATACATTTCAAATCCACCACGGGGAGAGCCTTGAATGGATCCCCGTGGTGGTAGATGTAGTGTTAATAGTGGATCTAGAGGGGCTCTATTTTTGTTGTAACCCCAGGGGCTCGATTGAAGATGTGTTTTTTGGGGGTGGTTGCCAGATCCAGTTTTTCACCATTGCCTTCCGTCTGTGGGATCATAGCTCATGAAGAAGTGCTTCAAGACATCTTTCGACGAAATATGGATTGCCAAGGTGGTGTTGCCTCTATGTTTTGTAGAGGGGGTGTATGGGCTAACAATTGAATGGATGTCTGGAGTGATGGCGGTGCTGGTTCTGGGGTTTGTTTGGTTGGGGATGGGGTCTAAAGGTGGACGTTAATATGGCTCCCATATACCCCTCCTTGTGTTAATGCAACTATAAAATGTGTAGATCTATTATTGCATGGATTTTTTAAAGGTTACAGGTCCTGTAAAACTTGGGTTCTTGTTTCAGGTCATAGTGCCTGGTTTTTTTGTTTAGGTTTTAGGTTCTTGAAAAACCTGGGGAGCTTTGTCTGGTTTATCTTGGGGGTTTTAGGTCCATGTAAAACCTAGTTTTTCTACTTTTGTTCAGTGGGTTTGCCTGTCCAGGCATTTTTTATTGTTTTATTTTTTGATTTGTAAAGGGTTTCGGGGCCCCTTCAAAACCTATTTTTACCTTAATCTAAAACAATACATTTCAAATCCCATAACATAGTACCCATGAGTCAAAATCAAAACACTATCCATATATATAGAATAAAGTTTTCAAAACATATACATCATATCAAGATATGATTAATCATGAATGGGTGGCATACCCTCACTCTTAGTCTCACTCTCCCCACCAGTACTAGTCCCATAATACACTATGACACTCAATGACCCCATAACTCCTTGAGCTCTTGAATGCCTCTTATGATAACTCTCTCACTCTAATAGCTGACTATGATCTTTTCTCAAGTCCACATATCACCGCTAAATATTTGTTTACTCATTCTTAATCCTTATACACCAATCCATAATTAGGTGAAGGCGTCCTATGTGTATCTAGTTTAGCCCTCAGCTCATCTCTCTTTTTGGTTTCTCTAACATATACAACTATCACTATAGAAACTCAATCAAACAAATGAGCATAAACATTGGATATAACTATCACTCACTCTATCAAACATCCTCCATAATATCATCAAGAACATGTCATGTGATCTCTCAGAGAGTTGACTCAATTATGGTCTCTTAGGACCCATAATCTCCACTTCCTATCCCAACTTGTGCTTCATCTTGAGCACCTCCCACTCTACCTTCATACAAAGTATAAAACTACATTAGATATATACTTTCAAATCAAACTAAACAATCACAAAGTATAACATTAAGAATATCTATAGTTACATCTCATGCATCTAAAGGTAATGGTGCCAACTCAACCTTAATAGACCTCGCATGAGCTCCTACCCTCATTAGTGCCCACGAACTCCTTATCCATACCCATGTTACTAGGGGCACATCTTGTGATACCCAAAACTATCTATTCGCATTCTCATAATAAAATTTCTCATACACTCCAACCCAATGGTCATATAACCAATAATTGACCCTCATATACCAAAACTACACTCCATCCTCAACTCACCCAAGAAATCCTCTATAGGGCCTCCATATGATATCATGAGCCACCAATTTGTCTAGAACTCATCTATAGTGATCTATCCTAAGAGATTAGATAACCAATGTACTCATCCATCACTCCTTGAAGGGACATGAATGTGCCCACTCTAGCCTAGGTAACCCAATCAAGTGCACAACTACAATATGCTTATAAGCCTAATAATATAATAAGGTAGATGTACTCACACCACCATTGAAAGCCTCCTGAGTAAACATGTAAAGATCCTTGTATAAGTGGGAAAGCATAGTCCTACCCCTTGAGAACATAGTACCATATACCTCTACACTACAAATGATCTTATGCATCTTATATATAATTGACACTCCATTCCCATCCACAATAAAAAATGAAGATAACAACACAAAAAACCACTTTCATAGACATATAACACTAGACTATACTATAAATAATAGCAACACATCACTATCACTACCTCTTCAATTTATACCTGAAGGTACACCAATAAAATATAAGGATACATGATCAATAACATCATCACCAATTTCATCCTGCAATGTTATCTACCACCATTAATTGATAAATTTAAAATGCAATACACATCCGTTATAGTCACATTAATCTCCCCTATAGAAAGTTGGAAAGTAAATGTATCTATATTCCACCTCTCACATAAGGTAGTAATGATATACCTATCCCACTACACAGTGCCTAGGTCACACACATGACCCAACCCTTCCCTATCCATCACATTTATCTCATCAATAGATAATGGTAATAGCCTTAATGTCTCCATCACCTGACCTTTATGGAACTCCCTCATCCATACCTCACCCTAAAAAACACCAAAAAATATCATACATATCAGTCCATAATGCCAAGTCAGTAGCCAAGCGAAAACCACATCAACTAAATAAAATAGTAACTCAAAAAATCTAGCCTTTAAGATAATAGTACTAGGTACAAGATAGTAGTGCTAGATAGGAGTGTTGAAACCTAGACAACAACACTGAAGCCTAGATAACAACACTAGATGTAGGACATGAGCACTATAACTAGTCAAACTTTTCCTAGAACTCTTAAAATAACTCAAAAATGTCAAAAACAAGCTTCTAAATAGGCAAAAGTCATGTGTCTTATCTACTTACCAAGGTAACATCACCACCAACCTCCACTTGGGCTGCCAACTGCTTAAATTGAGTCATGGTAGGTGTTCATCTCCTTGACATATCTCCTACTCTAGAGCTCAAAATCTTAGCCTAGTCAATACACAAATGAATCAAGAATAAATCCAACTTCCTATATTACCCAACTTTCTCAATCAAAGAAAAATACCATTTTGCCTATAACTTGAACCTTGTAACTCTATTTTTCAAACCATTTTATTCCACAAAATCACGAAAATGATACCTTTGACATCATGTGATCATTTCTCCCTTACTACATTTTCTTAATACAACATCCACATCTCTATATCTCTCTTACACCCAAACATACACCTTGATCATCACTAATCAAAACTTGTTCTAATTTTAACAACTCAGTCTCATCAATCAAATAACTTCTCAATCAATTAAAACTATACCAACCTTGTTTCTGTCATTATGCCACTAGTTATCACTTTTGGATCTAACTCCTTTATCATAGGATCTCATCCCTATGCCTAAAAGGGGGCATCACTCGTATTATTCTTATTCCTACACTTACCTATCATGCCTATCCACTCTCATAGAAGGATACACCATGGTTCTTACACCTCTAGTATTCAAATTATCAAATTTAGCTCAGAATAGTAAAAATATATAGTGATTTAGATTGCATGGGTCACTCAACATTACTCAAAGCATTTAGGGGGGATACACCCTCAATTTACAAATAAACAAACTATTAAAATATAGTGGTTCAGATCATATAGATCTATAATTATTTTAGCTTATAAATATACAAACTATTAAAATATAGTGGTTCAAATTATATGGATTCATAGTGACTTTGATATAGATTCAAAATTAGATACCAAATTTGGAGGAATGTACATTATTACACATCTCACACATATAACTTCATACAACATGACATAGTTACAAGACCAGATAGTAGATTATAGGCATAGTGTAGAGCATAGTGTTTTGATCTCCAATTTTATACATGGGAATGACATAATAGGTCATATCACATGTGGTTATATTGTTTACTATATTATACATACACATCACTCATATACCATAATTGGGGGCATGGCACAGATGTTTATGTTCTTCATCATCTAGGATTATATAGATTGGAATAACAATACATGAAATTCTATTCCTACACATTTACCAAAGTTTTAGATTACATATATCTATACACAAGTTGTCACTAGGCTAGACCACAACCATCTATAGGGGTTGGTCCATTACATTACCTAGAACAACACTACATGAGTTTGTGCAATATAGAGGGTAGACATTGGTTTTGGGCCTCTGATCACTTCTTAGTTCCAATTCAGATTATTCAGAGTGGGGGCATGACAAATTTTTCTCTTCACAACATACGTATTCTATACACACATTATAGATTACATGATTTTACATGGGATAAAGGGTAGACATTAGTTTTGGGCCTTTGAGCATTTCTCATTTCAATTAGATTTAACACAAGGGGAAAGCATTTCCCTCCTCCATGTTACATGGATTCCACTTCCAGATTTAGTATAGGGGGCATCTATTTTAAGGATTCCTTCCTTCCTTAACCACTATTTATCTCTCCATCCACTTCCCTGGCTAGGAAGTGAGTTGGACCCTTTACAACACATTCATTTCTATGTAGGTAGTTTCAAGTACACATATTCTTTCTTTCTTCTACTATAGTACTTCATTTCATTTTAGTACTTCATTTCATTACACCCTAAATTAGTCAAATAACCACACATATCATGTATTTTCATGGTCCTTTCATAAGAGACTTTGAATATAGAATATGAACCTTGTTCACATTAGATATGTATTTTATTTTACTCATCCTAGTCTTGTTTCATGTTCTACACACCTTTTTTCTTATTCTTAGTCATCTTGATCTTTTTAAATGCTCATTCCACCTTAGTTAGGTCATATTTCCCATGCTTATTCCATCCCCCTATGTCTCAAGTTTTTAGGATAGGAGTACTAAGATTGGACTACAATGTTAGACCCTAGGGTGTCCATTTCTAGTGTTCCTATCCAATGTCATTTTGAGCTTCAATAATCAGTTTCCATCACGTAATGAGTCCTAACCCCTTTCTTATCTTCATCCTTAAGTTTTATAATGTTGGGAAAATGTAAATAAATCTCCCAAATTCTAAATCAAAAGTTTCCTATATAAAGGACTACACAAGACATTTTATATCTAGCACTTACTACATTGGCACATTACATAATTAAAATTAGTCAATAGTATAGTTTAGCATTTTGCATCACACATAGACTTGAATGCTTGATCAAGGAAGGACCTAGGTGAAAGTTCATTCTTACATTTACCATATCCATTGATTATGCACATTCCCTAAGGAATAAATATATTTGATCTAAAACCCTAGCTTGAGGTTAATATAGGCAGTGGTTAGGATATCAAGGGCTCTAGATCATGCAATCATACTTACCCTAACCTAGTTTTCCCCCTTATGATTTTTATTTATTTGTTGTTTCATGTGTGTATATAGAACTAAGGTTTGGATATTTAAACATACCTAGAGTGAGTTATTTAGATATTTATGCCCAAAATTTTCATATACAAGCTCACACAGAGATAGTAAACAAAACCCAAAAAACTTAAGTCATTGGGACAATAGTAGTAGAGAAGGACTCTAACACTAGACCCCCATGTGTCCTATTTTGGTGCTCCTATCCTTTTATAAAATTAAAGATAGATATATATTTATGAGACTATCCCAGTCCTGTGCTGTAGTTTTCAACCCCTAAATCATCTATTTCAACCTATTTTTCTAAGTTTGTATCTTTCCAGATGTAATTAATTTGACTCAATGGATCAAAACTTGTAATTTACTATATTTGATTATATTTTTCCCATTACTCCAGACCCTTTATTGTTTTGGAACTAGAGCCTAGTTTCCCAAAATTAATAAAACACAGGGCATAGTTAAGATCAAACTATGGCTCAGGTATTTAAGTAGGGCAAACTCATGATCAAGATATGGCTCTAACATTTAATTAGGTATGGTATTTAATCAAGTAGGTAAATTAGTAGGGAATACACAAGTAGTTAAAGAAGGTAGGGAATACTTAAGTACAATAAGGTAGGTAGGGAAAATTAAAGATCAAGATATGGCTCACATATTTAGCTAGGGCATACCCATTGAGATTAATATATGACCTAGTTATTCAATCAAGTAAGGCATAATCAAGTAGCTAAAGTAGTTAGGTCATATTAAATTAGGTAAATTAGGCATGTAATCCTCAATGGTATAGATCTATTACATATGTAACATGATTCAAAACTTCATTTATCATTCTATCTTCCAATCTTAAAATTTTGAAAACTAAGTACTGACCAGAATGGATTTTAAAAAACTAACTTATAAATGGTAACTCCTAAGCTCTATAATTGATTTTCAAAGATTCAAAGTGGTCCTAATTTTTTTTATTTAGTAAAATAAATATAAAGTGTAGTAATATAAAATGTAATATAAGATTATTACATATATTTAACTAAATATTTACATAAATATATATAGTTAAAACTAACCAAACACAATAATAACCTTTTTTAACTCAAAGGGGATATAAATTAACTCAAAGGGTGTACACACTTTGCAATAAAAATAGAGTATACCCTTTGTATTATTATATTTATTTTATTAAATATTTACCCAAATATATTTAGCTCAAACTGAATAAACACAATGAGACCTTATTATAATTCAAAGGGTGTATAAAATAACTCAAAGGGTGTATGCTCTTTGTAATTTAAATGGTGTACCTCATTTATAAAGTAAAGGGCATATGCCCTTTATAGTCCAAAGGGCATATGACCTTTTCACTATAAATGGAATATGCCCTTTCCTTAAACAAATTCAAAAATTTCCTATTCCCTCCAAGACATAGCATTTCAAAGGATGTTTGTGCTTTGTAAAGGGCATAAAACCTTTGGGCTTGGGACCAAATTGAATCACATTTTCAATGTTTTTTTTTTAAACATGCGTATGCCCTTTACAAAAAAGGTTTTTTGTTTTTCATTGTGTCCACTTTTTTTCCCCCAAACTTTGTGCATATGCCCATATTCCTCTATAATTTCCTCATATTCATCAATAAATTCATCATATTCTTCATTTGATTGTTCTTCATGTTTACCTTCATCCTCTTTTTTTGTGTCTTATTCTATGTCATATCTGTTGGGATCTTTAGGTGTATATATTACAGGGCTGCTTAATGAATTGTAGCTAAGTACAAAACTTCATTTCAATTTATTTGGGACCTTTGAAATAATTTACCTAGCATAATATATTTATTCATCATATTCTTCAATTTATTATTTTTCATATATATATATCCATCTATTTATTTTGTGTATTCTTCTATGCCATATTTTCTAGTATGTTTAAATGTAGGTACCATATGATTGCATAATGGATTATATTTAACTACAAAGATCTATCTTAATTTATTTAGGACCACTAAAATATAAAACTCGCTACAAGAGCTCAACAAGATATATGGATCATTGGCCAACTTATATCTAGTTGTGTTGACCATTAGAAAAAAATTTCATGATAGGAAAACATCCTATGTTCATCTCTTAGTAATAGTAAATACCACCTGATCTTGAAGAGCACAACATTAAGTGAGCCAAATATGAGGTCCATAATATCCTCTAAATATCCATAGTTTGTATTATCAATATTGATTAGATGCTATTCACATGCATAAGATATACTTTAAATTGTGAATGTAGTGGATATCACACAATTAGAAGTATTCTTCACATCATCTATCTTTATCTTGACACATAATTTTTGATAAAGGTGGTGCATTTATTTGTGATGTATCACTTTTAAATTAATTGATGAAAAATAATTGAGCTCTATAATAAATAAAAAATATGAACATACTTCGTAATGAATAACTCCATTTGCTAACTTATATTATTTATTATGGATATTGCTAGGATCCTCAGAGTTATTTATTATGATAATTTGGGACAATATTAAACATTTAAATTTTTAATGATGATATAATTATCTATACTTATAAATCCACTCCCTCATAAAATCTACATTGTTGAAAACTAATAGAAGTATTGTTTCATACACTTCCTCACCTATGTACAAAACAAAGGTTTAGATTAAAATCATTTCTAAGAATAAATACATGTATAAACATAAACATTTTTTTTTTTTCACTCATGCTCAAAATTTATCCATCAACATTTCTCTCTCAAAATTGTTGGAGTGGTCATGTTCACAATGGATAGTGGTTTGGTTTATTTCCAAACTAGATTTATATGAGTCATGTTCATAACCACTATAGGATTTAATATTGGTTGGAGAGTTAGTCAATTAATTATTTTTTGTGTGAGGAATATTTTCACATACTATTTGGTGAGTATAAATATTTCATCCTAACTAATGTTAGTTCCATGCAATAAATTCTTGTTGCATAAAACAAACTCTTGAGCCTATTTATTAGGCATTCCTTGTGGTATCTCCTAGATTTTTTTATTCTTCAAAGTGTATATTTTCATTAATGCAATAATGATACTATATTTATCATTATATTATTTTTTTCAAATGTTTTATGGATTAATATTTTGGTAATGGTGTGTAGGAGAGATACTATAGTTGTATGAGTGCATTGTATGCTCTAATATGGGTCATTTTTTCCTTTAGAGAGATTTTATATCTTTATATTTGATGTTGATATTTTCCTTAATATATATTGTGTAGCTCATTATCCTTTTGAATATTATCTAGTTTGGTTAAGGCTAGTGTCAAAGTTTTAGTGTTTGAGTAGTGGGATTGGCCCAATTATATAGATACTTTGGAATCACTCCACACATTTCATCATTAAGGTGGGTGTTCACATATTGATTTAAGTGTTTTTTTCCTTTTAATACCTTTTTTCACCACATATTTTATTTCAAGAAGTATATTATGGTTTGTATAAATTTTGTGAGTTATGGATTCATACTTGATAGTGTTTATTGTCTAGCATTCCTACCACCTGTCAATCCTTTAGTAGTAGATTCAAACCACCTATTTTAATATATATTTTATGAATTATGAGTCCATTGAGTGCACTTTTGTTTGATGAAATTTTATCCATCTAGTGTAATTACCTTAGCATTGTGTATGAGCTTTGAGTTATGCTCTACTTTCATTATGGTTTTAATAGTTTTTAGGTATCTTACGATGACACTTTTTATCATTGGTAATTATTTTTTCCTAGTTATATGATCAATGTTTTTTAATAAATATGATTCATACATGCTACCAATTACTATATGACTTGGTAGTTATAGTGACTCAACATCTATGTGTTTAGGTAAGACGGATTGGCTACCATAGGGACACTTAATACTTTATTGTGAATTTGTACATGTATAACTAATCAAGCCTAGTTTTCAAGTCCCATCAGTCTCTTTGATTCCTATTTTATCACTCCTTATTATTTACTTAAGGGAGGGTGTTGTATTGGTCATGCTCACATTGGCTATTGGTTCAATTTATTTCCAAACTATTTTTATGTTAATCATGTTCAAAAACACTATGGTAGTTAAGATTGATTCAATAGTTATAATTAGTTTTTATGTGAGTAATATTTTCACATACTATTTGGTTAGTAAAAATATTCCATCCCAACTAATTTTGGTTTCATGTAACAAATTTTTATTTCACAAAACAAACTCTTGGGCCTATTTTTTATACATTCCTTATGTTATCTCCTAGATTATTGGGAGGGTATGCTACATATTTTATATTATCATTGAGGTAATAATGAGACTATATTGTACACAATATTATTTTTTGTGAATGTATGATGGATTAATGTTGTGGTAATGGTGTGTAGGAGGGATCATACAGTTGTATGAGTGCATTATACACTCCAATAAAAAACTTCTCTCGCAAGAAATTTTGGCTTATCATGATACCATAAACAAGGATCCTAAATATAATTTTAGAAGGTGTTCACTTAATAAAACATGGATTTAAATACTAAATGACCCTCCACCACTAACCCTTAAGGTATAGCCATTTTCTTGACAAATTAATTTAGCACCTTTATATACCTCTTAACACACCAGATTGACCTTGTAAAACTATGTCTACACTTACATATGTCTTCCACTAAATTATCAAGGTAATGTTGTTGTGAATTAAATAACCCTTTGTAATTCACCTATTTGGAAAATGATAACCTTCTTCCTTTTATTAATCTCCTCTAGATAAATATCCTTAGAAGTTACAAACCATCAAAAATAGGTCCAATTTAACATCACAAAGTGTACATGACACCATTAGACATAAAAAATGTAAATAAATAACTAATAAATATCATTACTACCTTTTGTAATTGATTAGATTATATATAATTGTAGATATGTCATTACCAAAGGTATTTGGAAGGGTCACTCAGAAAATGCACTGCACAATGAATGCTAATGGAAATATAAAAAGATTAATATTGAATATGAAAACATAATAATGATCATAATAATAAAAACATATGATACAAAATCTACTTTGGATTTTTTTTTGTCCTTCAATTTTTACCAATAATATCCCCAATTTTTGACAACAATTTCTTGAAATAAATTGGAAATATAATCTTCTTTATGAGATCAATCATATCTCATCTTTTCTATAAAATTAAATTTTTTTACATTTTAGATGTTATAATATGAGGATTTCCTCCATAAGTGTTTCATTACTCATATTTCAACTAAGTCTTCTAGGACATTATATATTTTTACTTTAGTTAAACTACCATTCATCAGTCTCTATAAACAAATGTACACATTCATAGTGGTATGAATTGTATAAAAAAGGTGTTTCATAGGAATATACTCATAATACTTAAGTTGATAAAATATAGAATGTGTTTTCATTTGATTAGTAATATTACTTGATATTTCTAACACTAGTTAAATAAAGAAAGTGATCATTGAAAAATGCATGTGATTTATTGTTATTAGAATGATATGAATAAACATTAGAATAAAATTATATGAATAAATTCTTACCTTATTTTCTCAAATATTGACTTTTTCATCAATTTGGTGTCATCTTAGGTGGATTTATTCTTTCCTCAAACTTACAATTAAAAGTATTTATTTGAAAAAATGATGAGTTTTTGGAATAATATTCATGTATCCCTGACAAATTTTACTATGTATAATTTTATAGGATCTACATGTCATTTTTTCCCCCACATGTTGTACATCCACATTTACTCTTTATTTTAAACCCTACAAATTCTAATTAATGAATAATCAATAATTATAATACGAGAGGTAGGTTAACTAGAATTACATTATATTATAATAAATAAACCTTTACTTATGCATAACACAACAAATTTATTAACTCAAGGATATCATGGATAGTCCAAAAAGTCATATGGAATGTAAATGGAATTTGATCAATAGGCCTAGATATGTTATACATAGTGGCACTAGACAAAAACATTTTAATCTTTTCAATTATAGGTTGTATATACACATCCATGTTTTTTAATTGGTGCTTCCTTAAACATGCATAAAAAACATTCAATAAATTTAAAATTAAACTAAACTCAAAGTAAATATTATAAAAATTAATATTACAAATTATGATAAAATTATACGCCTAGCATAATTATTTCCAATATTGAAAACTCCTTTATATATATTAAATGTATATAGAGGCTAGGTTTAGCCTACAATTATCTTATCTCAATAGCTCTAGACTTGGATAAGGTTAATTAAATATATAATGTGATAAATAATGTTTAGGTAGTGACCAATGGATCCACACACCTACAAAAAGGGGTTGTACATCACCACAAAGAGGGAATGGTTCCAAAGCCTAATCCTATGACACAACAAAATATCTCTAACTAGAGCTTTATGAAATTACATGATTAAAGTAATGTAAGTAGTTATGTAATTAAAGTAAATGGGAAGGGTTAGAATCATCAAAAGGGGTAAGGTTTCATGGTTTAAAAATGGGGTATAAGAAACCTGAAATGGAATATTAAAAGTTTAGGCAATCCTATAGGTACACCAACTTATTTAGTGTAAAAAAAACCTATAAAAGGATACACAAAGATTCATTCACTAAAAAATAAGAAACATACATCTAATAAATAAATGAATGAAAGAACATAAGATTATAAATACTTAACTTGGATTTATTTTCACAATTTAGAAATGGTGTACAAGTAGGGGAAAAAGAAGAAAGAATCCCTCACTTTTATAGTAGGGCTCAAGAGTAGGCATTTGAAGGCTAATTGACAGATCACAGAGGAATAAATTCATGTAGTGGATGAATGGATAGGTTTTTTTTACTAGTAGTGGAGTGGTAGGATTGGAATATTAAAATCAAACTGAGACTTGGGAGGTTCTAATTTTTTTGGATATGGTTAAGTATTGTCAAACTTGTGAGGCTCTAATTAATAGAGCAAAGACCACACTATTCATTTTTGGTCACAAAGGAGAGGATGATAAGGCAGATAACAAAGGTGCATAAGGTTTTAGCAGATCATATTTTTGAGTTTGGTATGGTATGAATATTATTGAAGACAAATAATTCATCTAGGAATCTACCAAACATTCTAAAATTATTTTTATCATGGAATAATGGGATCTTATCAACAAATTTATAGGGAAATGGTCGGTGATTGGTGAAATTGAATCTTAGGTGGAAGATAGTTGGGGAAAGGATATTGAGGTAAAAATCCTACTAAAGGGTTTAATTATTATCATCTTTCCCAATTTAGACTCATAAAATAAGGTTTTAAATCATTCTTTTTGGTTCATGAGTGGTGTTGGCCTTTGGCTTCAAAGATGGCAACCAAATTTTGATATTAGTTTGGATAATGATTTACTATCTCCCTTTGGAATATTGGGGGTTTAAGTGCTTATTAGTGCTAAGAAATATATTAGGATTTTTTTAATTTACCATATTATAGAGAAAATAATTTTGGCCTCTTATGTAAGTATTAGGGGTTTAATGAATCTATATGTTGATATTATTGAAAAAAATCTCATTAAAACTCAAGGGTGTTCCTAAACTCAGTGGGTTGATATCATAAATCTTCCTTTTTGGTGTTTCAACTATAGATGTACTAGTCACACTTAGAATTTTTGTAAGAAAGCCTAAGTAATTCCTTATTCTAATATGGGGTAGGTTTTCAAGGTTTGGAAACCAATGGCATCCTCTTCCAGGGCTTTCCATTTATGTAACACTAGAAATTTTTGGTCTTAGCAGGTAGATAAAATCATGATAATAAAGTTAAGAATGTGGTTTAAGATCAGACTCATTTTTAGGTAAGTTTGACTCCTTTCAAGGTAAATGTCTCTTCAAAATATCAAGCTAACTTAGAACCTAATTCAATATTACAAAATGCCTCATGCATCAAAATTTCAAAAATGGAGGTCCTACTAGACAAATTAGATAAGGGAGATAAGTTATCTCATAAATCATTGATAAAAGGTTATGAATTTATTTCAAATCATCATAGACTATCAGAACCATTCTATAGAATTTGGAATTAAAATATAAAGCTAATATTGGTGGATTGAAGGATGGATAAAATCAATTGGAGGACAATCCCATGATCGAGGCGGTTGATAGTGATTTAGAGTTGGAGGAATTTTATTCAAAGGAAGAGTTTAATTCTAGGGAATTTATTTCCATTTCTTAGTCTCAAAGCTCCCTTCAGAAGCCTAACTATGGGAAAGCTAATAAAAAAAGGTAGAATATCTACTAAGGAGTGTGTCACAAGAGAAATTTTAGTAGGTAAGAAAGGTAATCTTTCTAAATTATTTGGACTTGAGAAGTGGGAGGTATAAATCCTCCCTGAGTCTACATGAAGCTTATATACTAGAATATTGGGGGTATCAATGCCCCTAACAAAATTTTCTTGGTTAAGCATTTATTCTTTTTAGAAAATCCTGATGTTTTTTCTATCCAAGAAACTAAATTAAATTTGGTTGAAGCCTCTAGTTTGATGGAGCTTAGTTGGAAGAGATGGAGCAACTCTTGTGTTGAATCTATTGGGGATTCAGGGGGGTTTGTTGTTTTATAGGTTTCATACAAATTTCAAGTGGAAATGTTGAAGGCTAGAACTAAATCGCAAATTTGTAAAATCACTTGTCTTAGGATTAATTTGAGTTTCTTTCTTTATAATGCGTATGGCCCTAAAAAGTCTAATAGTAAAATTTTATTATGGAAAGAGTTGTCTACCCTATTGTCTAATTTTTTTGACTCGAAGATTATGTTGGGTGGGGATTTTAATGACCTTTTATTTTCTTTGGAAAAATGAGGTGTTAGGTCTTTGGTAGATTCTAGTAATTTGGAATTTTTTCAATTTATTTTTTATAATTAGCTTCTAAATATTGAACCAAAGCAGGGGATATTTACTTGGAATAATAAAATAAGTGGTGAGTAGAATATTTTGGAGCGTTTGGATAGGTTTTTGGTTTTGTACAATTGATGTCTCAAAATTGGATCATGGAAAGTTCCATTTTTTATTTCTTAGGTTCATATCACTTCCCTATGGATTTTTATGTTAATTTTGATCATCCACCTAATCTATGTCCATTTAAATTTAAAAAGATGTGGCTCTAGGATCATTCTCTTCTAGGTCTCTATGGAAGTTTGGTGGAAGAAATATCATATTCAGTCTAACTCTCCAATGTCTAGGATGGCCAAAAAGCTTCAATTTATTAAGGGGCATCTCTAACATTGGAATATTAATTGTTTCAAAAAAATTTAAAGGAAAAAAATCATGTTAAAGTGGACCTTGAGAATCTCAATTGGATGATCTATAGAGTATGGATGGATCAAAACTCTTACTAGCTGGAAAAGCATTAGTTGGTTGAGTATGAGGAATAATTGCAAAGAGAAGAAATTTTATAGAAATAAAAATCAAGAACATATTGGATGAAAGAAGATGATATAAACTCTAATTTTTTCATAATTATGTTATAATAAAGTGTAATATATCTCACATATCAAACATTTATTCTTTTGAAGGAAAGTTTTTGGACACTGAGATGGAAGTTTAGAGTGAGGTTGTTAACTACTTCAGTAAATTGCTTAATGATGATAAGGCATCAGATATTTTAGATTAGAATGAAAAACTCATATATATTACCTTTATGGTTTCTCCTACTCAAAATGAGAAACTCTTGGCCCCTCTCTCTACATGAAGTTTGATATGTGGTTTTTACTATGGAAAAAGATAAAACTCAGGCCCCTGATAGTTTTCCTACGATGTTTTTTAAGTCTATTTTGGATCTCATAGGTGAATAGGTATTAAAAATGATTGAAAAATATAGAAGGAGAAGAAAGGTATATCTGATCTTAATGTTAATTTTATTTCTCTTCTTCTAAAAGGGAATATTTAAGAAAACATTAGTGATTTTTGGCCTATCTGTCTTCTAATATGGTTTATAAAATCATTTCTAAAGCAATGGTGGCTAGACTCAGACCTATTTTAGATTATTTGGTATCAAAATAATAATTTGGTTTTAATCTAGATAGAAATATTCATGAGGGTATTATTATTTCCAATTAAATAGTGCATTCTCTAAATGTTACTTACAAGAAGGGTATGTTTCTCAAGCTAGATATCAGTAAAGCTTATGACAGGGTTAACTAGTACTTTTTTATAAAAGTTTTAGAAAAAAATTGGGTTTAGAATACACTAGTGTGATTGGGTTTTTATTTTTATTTATGGTCTTAAATATTCTATTTTGATCAATGGAAGTTCTTTTGGATTTTTTTATTCTACAACGGGTATTAGACAAAGAGATCCTCTTTCTCCTTTTCTTTTTATTCTGTTGGCTAAGGCTTTGGGTAAGGTGGTGAAGAAAGCCAAGGAAGACTCTTTTTTATTAGGTATTCAATTTTTTTGAGGCTTGTAAAATCTTACTCATCGCCAAATTATTGATGACACTTTTCTTTTTGGTCAAGATTTTGTGGGTGAAGCCTAAGTTTTCAAATATATTATTTTCATCTATGAATTTGCCTCTGGCCAAATGGTGAATGTTATAAAATTGGATTTTTTATCAGTTGTTTAGAATAAGAACAATAGGCTCTCTATTTGGTTTTAGGTTTTAATATTGGAAAGATGTCATCCAAATATTTAGGATTTCCTCTTTTTTTTGAGGATGGCCAAAAGCATTCAATGGGAAGGATTAGTCAATTCCTTTAAAGCATGTCTAGCCTTCTAGAAAGTAATATGGATGAGATTAGATATTCATATCACTCTAATAAAGTATTTTTTGAGTTCCCTTCTTATATATTGCCTCTCTAATCTTCAACCATCATGTCATGTGGTTAAGTTATTAAATCAAATCATGAAATATTTTATGTGGTAAGGTAATCAGATCAAGAAGAAAATCCCCTTGATAAAATGGGATAGGGTTTTTTAAGTTGATAAGATGGGAGGAGCTAGTGTGAAAATTTTGAGTCTCTAAAATAAGGCTCTTTGAGCTAAACTAGTGTAGGGAATGCTTTCAAAACCCAATTCTTTTTGGTGTAGGATTTTGAGATGTAAATATCTTTATTTGAATAACCCCTGGAGTATGGTTTATATCACTAACCACCTAAAAGGTTCACACATTTGGATTTTTTTAAATTGTAGGTCTTTGATTTTAGAGCATGTTTCTTGGACCATCAATAATGGTCAAAAAATGAAGTTTTGTGAGGATTATCAGAATGGACATAAACCTTTGAATGATATTAAACATTTGGAGGAGGCTAGTCATATTCTTATTGTTACAAGGGGTGGTTTGATTGAAAGCTATTTGGAATTTCATTAGAATAATGGATTGTCCTCTTGGGTTTAGATGAATTTTGAGGCTTTGGTAATCCCATTTGAGTAACACTTGCATTTGTTAGATTGTTTGAAGAATAAAAAGGTTTTTTTTAAACTTCAAGGAGTATTCACTTCACTAGATTGGATCCAAATTGGGCTTGTATTCAGTTAATCTTGTCTATTATATGGTAGAGGTTACTGATGATATGATGAACCGGGTAAGATACTTATGTTGGGATAAGATTTGGCTTTAGAAAGTAGAGGTGTTTGCTTGGCTCATAGTCTAGAACCATATCCTCATGCAAGATAGGTTACCCAAAATGTTGTATTATTTGAAAATATAAAGAGGAAATAGACAATGATATTATTTATGTGTGTCCCTTTGTTTCCTAGTTTAGGATTGGTTATGCTATAAATTATAATGATCTTTGGCATAGCTACCCTCTCTATTTACTATATTCTATTCTTGTTTTATTGGAGATTATAATAATTTTCTATATGGTCTTTGACAAGTTAGTCCTTCTATAATTATGTGGATGATTTGGAAAGAAATAAATCAACAAATTTTTTAAGGGAAAGAAAAACCTCTTGCCATAATTTTAAAATATTTAGAGGTTGTAATTTTAGAAGTGATCTCTTCATAGATAAAGCATAGGAATGGTTATATTTATACTTTGGATATGAATATGTGTGCTAAATGGAGCCTTATTGGTTACCCAACTATTAATGGGGCATTAGTAAGCTCAGGTAAAATTTTGAGAAAGGATAAGTCTATATGGATTCCTCCTCCCCTAGGGTGGTTTAAAATAAATTTTGATGGAGCCTTAAGGGGAAATCTAGGTGCTTCTAGAGAAACATGTATCATAAGGGATTATAATAGCCCTTTGATTAGGTAAATTCAAAGAAAATTATTGGATGTCATAAATAACAAAGCTAAAGCTTAGGCCTTTTCAATAGAATTAATCTAGTAATTTAGTGTAAAATTGTAATCTTGTAATTGATGGTGATTCTCAAATCACGGTCTCTACTCTTAAGAAAAAGGCAACCATTTCTTGGAAGTTGGAAAATATTTTTTCTAATGTTTGGGATCACTTAGATGATTTTTCATCTTGATAATGTAAGCACTGCTATAGAGAAGCTAAATTAGTAGCTAATTTTTTAACCAACTATGGGATTGCTCAAAGGGAAGATATGCAGGTAGACAACCATAGATCCACTTGGAAAGACTTTCCTAGGATTATTTCCATTAATTTGGGAATTTAAAAATAAATAAATATATCAAAAAATTATTTTAAAAATAATAATTAAAAGCTTTTGATTATTCTATAGTTATGGTTAGTTATGACCATAATTGGATTTTTTTCTCACCATTGATTTTTGGGCAGTGTCATTTCCTCATAATAGCCTTAGCTACATAAACCAAGGTGGTGGCCACTTTAATTTATGGCAAAAAAGGTTAAATTATGTGCCTTGGTTTTGTTTTGGCATTATAATTACACTTGAGTGGAGTTTTGGTTTTTGTGTGCATCTAGTTTTTCACCACCATGGAACACAAAGTGGATTTGGCACTTGGGACTTTGATAGTATATGGTATCATCTCGACATGAGAAATGGCATTTGATAGTAGAATTTATAGGACTTGGCACATTTTATGGGTCCCTATCAAATAAATTTTTTAGGCCATCTTAGCAGTCTTGGGACATGATTACATGGTGCACTACATGCATAATAGAGTTAATTCTGAAGTGGTTGCCTTGTTTGTGACCAACATTATGGATATAATGGTGGATAATGATGAGGTCTCTAATATTATGGAGTTTTTATGATCCCTGACTAGTGTCCTAGTCTTGTGGAGGAGCTTGGAAGGGTAGTTTTGGGCCCTCTTCCTAAATTATCTTTCTTTAGCTTTGATGACATTGGTTTGGTACCACTCTCAACTTTTAGAGCATTAAAAACTCATTTCATGGTTTTGGTTAGTTTTTTGGAATAAATATAGATGAATGTCTATGATATTGACTTTATAGAGGGTTAGTTATTAACCAAGCCACTTATGGCTCATCTTGAGAGCCTCATTCTAGAATTGACTTAGTGGAATGATATTAGACACAATTGAGCCCATGTGGATATGGTGAAGCTTCTAGAAAAAATGGTGCTCTGAGGCATGGCTGCTAATCCTCCCTAGTTGGTAAGGATTACTAGATGAGTAGTTATGGTGGTTATGTAGGGTCACTTGACAAGTAATCATATGGTGTCTTTAGTGAAAGGCATCACATTTAGGCTTTAGGGTTTGAGGAAAAAAGTAGTTGGGATCTCTACATTGATTGGTGATCCAATCGAGGAGGTGGTTGTTATGGATGATAAGGATGACATAGTTTGATCACTATGGGGCTACAATTTTTTTCGGTAAACCTTATATTTTTAACTTTCATTTTGGTTGGTAGTCTTTTAGCCTTTTTTGGGCATTTTTTATTTTATATGTGTATGTTTATGATATATGGTTAATTTTTGTCACACCAGCTAGACTGGCCTTGCCTTAGTTTGGGTCAACAAATTTGATTAAAATTTGATTTTAATCAATATGATCATTTTTCATGATACATTATATATATGGGTAGTGAACCTATTAAACCCTAGTATTTATAAAAAAAATACTTGCCTTGGAGTGGATCCATTAAACATCAATCTCCCCTTGGCCAATGGTATTTAACAAGAGATTGTTGTGGTTGTGAAGACCTCAAATGGTTGGTTAATACCTAATAATACTCCTAATGACTTATCCTATTATATATCTAATATTTTCATAAGAGAAACTTCCTTTAAGATAATATTATATACCTAATTCCTAAAAATGTGACTTAGGGAAGAAGTATGAGAAAAATAAAATCAAATAGAGAGAGAGAGAGAGAGAGAGAGAGAGAGAGAGAGAGAGAGAGAGAGAGAGAGAGAGAGAGAGAGAGAGAGAGAGAGAGAGAGAGAGAGGAGAGAGAGAGAGAGAGAGAGAGAGAGAGAGAGAGAGAGAGAGAGAGAGAGAGAGAGAGAGAGAGAGAGAGAGAGAGAGAGAGAGAGAGAGAGAGAGTATGTTTGGAATGAAATGTGACTTGTATATATATTGATCTAATACCCAAAACTATACCTAAGCACTAAGATAATAATATCATCTAGATCGATACAATTAAGAGATGTCAGTTGGCATCAAATGTTATTGGCTAGGTCAATACATTACAAATATCAATAAATAGGATTAAAACTACATCAAATTGGTCAATATAGTACAAGAAGTTAAAAGGTGTTAAGTAAATAATATCAACCTATTTCATGCCATAGAATATGAGGGAAATAACAATTAAATGAGATAGGATGAAATGAGATAGGTAACAAGACAAATTTGAGGAAGTTAAACTAGATGTAGGAATGATATTATTGTGGCATAGATAATAACATCTCTTATAAAGCACCATAAGCCTACCCACCCATTTCCTAATACACCTTGTAAAGATGCACTCAAAGATATTGATGTTAAATAACTATAACAAAAAGTGTCAAAAAATGATAAAATAATAAATATTATGTGTATATATATGCCCCACCCAAATCTCATCATGTGTCATAATAGTGTAACATAGGATGGTGCTTTGATAAATAACATAAAAACACAAAAACTGAGCTAACTAAAATTGAATGCAAAAATAAATGTTGATAAATGAATAATTTAAATTACCATATGTGTAATTTGACATACCTTTATCATTGAATGGATGTATGAAAAATCATAGTCTTGATCTCAGAGGGTGCGGTAACTATATCTGAGAAACCATTTGGATATAAAGATAGAAATCAAGGCAGAAAAAATGCCAGATGACCAAAGTAAATGCAAATTTCTCAAAAATTATTAAGTCACTTGGAAAATTGGTAGGTTGGGATTATGGAGGATAGGTTAAAACTAGAATACCAGGGAAATTGATGAAAAATAAAGGGTAAAATTAGTAAGTTGAAAATCTAAGGCCACTTATAACCAAAAAACCCCAAAAATGTACCCAAATTAAGATAAGTAATAATCCAATAAAATAAGGGACACGTATAAATAATTAATTATAATAACATCAATGTAATAAAAGTAACTAACCATACTCAAACAAAGATGGAAAAAGGTGGAAAAGCATGAAATAAAAAAATGGGACCAAATGTCTTGTAAAAATGTGAATAGAAGAATCAAGGTCCCAAAACCTAACTAAGACAAATCCTATAATGATAAGGAAATAACCAATATAGCATCTCACAACAAATCAAAGATGAAACTTATATTTTGAAATGGAAAGAGTAGAACTAACATATCACTACAATGGTATAAGATATGGAGAATAAGAAGTATAGAAATTGGGAAAATATTTAGAAAAAAAACTAATTTTCAAGGGGAAAATAGAATTGGTGGTGGGAAAATAGGGTTGTAACAATGTGAAAACATGATATTTACCAAAAATAGGACACTCAAATCAATTTTTCAAGACTAAGAGGTTTCAACATCAATGACCTTAGAGAACCCTACCTAGCAACGTAACCTTGGGATAACTAATTAAGTATGTATGTATATGTATATGTGTGTGTATACAAATATACATACATACATACATGTGTGTGTGTGTGTGTGTGTGTGTGTGTGTGTGTGTGTGTGTGTGTGTGTGTGTGTGTGTGTGTGTGTGTGTGTCCCATGAAGGTTAGTATCTATGAAAATTAAAAGGGTCCTACCTTCCCACAATAAGTTACCCACTCTTCAAGACCCCTAACAGAGTTGTCAGTCTATTATAAATATTGAATACTTATGTTAAAATTTAGGTGGCACTAATATGTAGGAATATATTATGTTGTGATGATATGATGAGGCCTTATACCCTAGTCTAATGGCTTATCATTCCCTAATGGACCTCAACTCTATCATGCCGCCAATTTTGGAGTTAGAGGTTTGACTAGAATAAGAGATGTCTCAAACAAATATAATGAATTTTAGTGTGATTTTAATTTTAAGGTATAATTGTCTTTTAACATTTTTCTTTCTTATGATATGTATTTTAAATTATTTATATTTTTCTATTCCTCTTCCATATGTATTCATAAAACCAAATATGGGTGTTAAAGATGACTATCAATAGACAACTTACACTTGGTGACTAGAAAAGAGGACCTAAAGACCATGGTGTCAAAATATTTCCAATATTTCACTTTATAAAAGAGTGTGATCTTGAAACCAACCTTGGTGTGCCCAAAATGATGTGAAATATATGGAATGATGGAAATGATCATAAAATAAGGGGGTTAAGCCAATCACAAAAAATGTGTAAAGTAAATATGACATAATGATAGGTAGGCATGAATCATCATCATAAGAAATGATAAAATTTAAATAAGGACATGAATATAGAATTTTATAGTTTTACCACAAAATAATATGATTAATTCTAAGTGAGGGAACAAACTACTCTCGACCATTGCCTTATGTTTCTTAGAAGACACCTAGCTAAAGTTGGGAGCAAAATAAATCTATGAAATAAAAATATGGATGTTTTTTAGGAAGGTATAGTATTATATAATAAAACTCACAAACTAAAATTCCAAGATATGTAAGCAAAGGGGTGCAATAGGGTATGTATAATGAAAATAAAACCAAAGAACCAAAAGAGTAAATGATGGTTTACTGACAAAACTATGGATGGGTGTTTCTAAGGAAATGTTGGTCCTATCCAAGGTCTTACAATGCAACTCACAATCTAAAAATACATGTGTTTTATGTAAATAAAAAATATCTAAGGACCAAATATAGGTAATAGGACTAACATGTAAAAGATAACTTAGAGGTGTGTATATGTTAAACTGAAATAAAGAAGTGAAAGTTAAACCTATAATAAATGTTAGCTCCACATTATATATATATATATATATATATGATAAGCATGAAATTAAGAAGTACTAGAAATGGGAAACAATACAAAAAAACAACACTATGACAAACATATAACTAAGCAAAATACTTCAAAAATTGAGCATTTTTTAGTTTTTTGAAGATGTGTCCATTTTTTTGTAATTTATAATTAATAGGTTTAGGTATTCTTTGACTAAGTATGGACCCCACCATTTTTGGTGTATTTTCCCTCTTTATTGTGAGTGTAATATAACTTTAATACTAAGACTCTAATGGACTTTAATTTTTATTTTATGTTGAATGTGAGTTTTGTATTGGTGATTATTGTGTAAATAATTCATGCCTCATTCATAAAATAAATTTAATGTGTGCATATGGGCTTCATGAAGATCTTAATAAATAATGATGTTGTGAAGAGAGATGCATAAATAAGGTGACTCAACTATTAATTATGAGATAATTATAGATCCATAAACTAAAGATAATGGATTTGCCCTAGTGGTATTATAGATGCTAGTAGAATAAGCCAAAAGTGTGGGATATATCTTGAGATGATAGTCTGAATGAGAATCCCTAATAGTCTATTGAATGATCTTGTTAAGTGTTTTGTTAATAGCTTCAGCTTCATCATTTCACTAAGGGTGATAAGGTGTGGAAAATTTGTGTGTGATTTTGAATTTTGTACATAATTATTTCATGTACTTATTTTTTAAGTTTCCACCATTATCATATATGACTGTGTGAGGAATCCCAAAATAACATATGATTTGATTCATATTAAATTTGTATATAGTGATGCCAATAACATTAATAAGGGGCATATATTATACCCATTTGGTAAAGTATTTTGTGGTGGTAATGATGAATACATGGCCATCTTGTGACCTAGATAATTTTACAATGAGATTTAATCCTTACATAGAGAATGGCCAAGGAGACTCCAACATTTGAAGATTAGTTGAAGTAGGGTGAATTAAATCATCATGGATTTGTTAAGGATTACACTAAAAATAAATGTGATGGCATATTTTTTAAGAGTAGGCTAAAAGTATCCTATCCATAGGTATTTATGTGTTGTGTCATGTATATTATAATAGCCACTATAAATTCCCCCATGTGCTTGCTCAAGGAGAGTGATAATTTCATCTTGAGTAACAAAATGGAGCAAGTTACCTTTGGAATTATGATAATATAATATGTTATGTCTGAGAACATATTTTCAAGCTTCCTTGTGAATTCTAGTCTTTTCAAGAGAGTCAACCTTTGAGGGATAAGTATGATGTCATATGAATTAGATAATATCTTTGTACCACATATTTTGTCAAGTAGTGAAGGCCTCAATGGGATAGATAAGAGAATCATCCTTGGAATATAGAGGAGATGGATATTTTATCATATTAATTAGGAACTATGAATCATGTAATGTTTGATGGGGATGAAAAAGAAAGGCTGACAAGGAAAGAGAATAAACTATAACATTTTGTCCTTGTGTAATTACTTTAATGGTGAAAGATTCAAAATATTTGTAAAAAATATAGTCAATTTGATTATATGCAATGATATTTTCAATTTTGCATTCATATTCTCCACTAAATTGATGACATATAAGTTATGAATCTCCTAAGGCATGTAAGTAAGGGATGTCTAAATTTATGGTTTCTTGCATCCCAAGGATGAGAGATTCATATTCAACTATGTTATTAGTGACTTCAAAATTTAATTGAAAATATATAAGAATGATTCTACCAGAAGGGTCCACTAAGACACAACTTGGACCAGCGCTTTAAATGCACTTGGATCCATAAAATTAAAGTGTCCAAGTTTCCTCATGTAAGTTGATATTAACCTTTAGTATTTCTTATATGATGACTATATTTATCTTTGGAGACTAATATTTTGGGATATTTAAGGGTTTATGCCTCAATATCAACCTTGAAATTATTAAAATAGTCTTTGAGAGAAATAGTTTGGTTGATACATTCGATGAAGAGGATCTCTTCATCAAGAAGAGTGTCCTAAAGGTGAATTGTAGCTAGGACTAAAGAAATGACAAGTTCATCGACAATCACTTGGAATTTGAATAAATTTTAAGTGATAATTCTTGAGTAAAACTCCATTAATATTACCATCCATTTTACAATTTGATCTCTAAGAAAGAAATATCTGGAGAAGAAATGATGAAGGGGATCATAATGGATAATGACGTGAGTGGTTTGATAAAGCATATAATGTTGAATATTTTTGGCTATGAATTATATTTCTAGATATTCATGTTCTAATTTCATGTATCATGCTCATAATTTATCAAGGCATGACCGATGTAGTAAATATCATACTCTTTTACTAACTCATATTATTGCACAAGTATTGCCCCAATCGATATGTGGGTAGATGGCATGTACAAGATAAGAGGATAGTCACTAGAAGGTGGTCAAAGGTTATGATGATGAATTAATTATTCCTTCATGTAATCAAAATATTTTTTACATGCATCAATCCATTCAAGGGAAACACTCTTAATAAGAAGGGACTTTATTGAATATATGGTAAGCCATTTTGGGGATAAAGCATAGAATTTACAAAAGTTTCCCAAGATAGGTATGAATTTCAATAATACATCAAGGAATAGACATGTTGATAATAAAATTAATTTTAGTGGGATATATGCCAATCCCTCAAAATGAAATTAATAATGCTAATATTTTTGTGGAGGTGACACTGAAAAAAAAACTTGTATGGATTGAGTTTAACTTTGTATTTGATGAGTTGATTGAAGATGATAGTAAGATCATGAAGATGGTTTTCATGATGATCATATTTGGAAATAAGGTCAATCCACATAGGTTTCAAATATTTTATGGATCATATAATGAAATATATGGGTCATTTCATGTTGATAATTTGATCTGGTGTTTTTAAGGCCAAATGGCATCTTAACATAGAAATAGGTTTCTCATTTATTACTATAAATGGTTTTATGATGATCATTAAGAGATATGTGAATCTAATTATATCTTGAGAAACCATCCATGATGAATGACATCTCATATCTAGTTTTAGAATCAATAATGGCATCAATAGATGATAAAGGAAAGTTATATTTAAGACATGCTAGGTTTTATATTATGAAAGTCAATACATATACAAATGACCATAGCAAATTTATTATGAATGATAATAATGTTGGATACCCATTATAATTAATATAATATTTTGATGAATTTGGTATCTAATATCTTGATAATTTCTTTGTGACATAGGGTGGAAACATTAGGACAAAAATTACATATTTTAGCACATAGGTTTCACGTCTAGATAAGTTATGATGTTATGAACAACTATGCTAGAGTCAATGTTAGTCATGTCTTCGTATGACCAAGAAAATGATTCTTCAAGACATTTGTTAAATAAGAGGCTATAGTTATCTTTATTTTTTAGATGAAGTTTATTATAGATGAGAATTGCTTTAGGAAAGGTAGTTATGCCAAAGTTAATTACAAAATTTTCTTCAACAAGCATGGCCTTTCCATCTTGGAAATGATATGGGGCTTAAGGTAACTTAAAAATAAGATGGGTTTTTAGATCAATGATAGAAATAAAATTATTGAATCAAGGATTTTGTTTTGAAAATTTCCAAGATTGTGATGTTGGCAAGGAATTTGAGGCCCTTTAGAATTGGGTAATTCTAATATAGCTTCATTCTTGTAAAGCATAGGTAAAGGTCCATAGTATTCAATGTTTACTTAAATATCCATAATATTACTACCTTTATTGTCAAATTTAGAATGTATTTGTCTTACAATAATAGCTTTTGCATCGAATTTCATATCAATAGATAAATTAGAGGCTATATATTAGTTTTTTGGTATTGACTTGGTTGATATAGTTTGATACAAAATATCAACTCAATATAGTTAGCAAGAACATAATTATTTGTAATTATATTAGGCTAGCATATATAGTTCACTAAGATTGATGATAAATAAATTGTATTAATACTTGATGATGTATGGATAATGCATTTGGGGATTAAAAATTAGATAATATTGATTTGACCAATCAATCTAGGAGCTAAGTGATATGTTGAACAATATCAAATTGGATGACAATGTTAGGACTATGATAAACTATCTAAATGGTATCAAGTTGGATGATACCATAAAATTAAAGAATGGAAAAAAATTATTGAAATTCCTAAGCCTTGGATGAATTGTAGTTACCCCCTAGAGGGAGTAATTGGCAAAAGGGTCAACAAATAGTCCCCCAAAATAAGGAAACGAGTGGACCAAATAGATGAAAATGATGGGGTGGAATGAATTGATTTATCCAAAAGTGGTTACAATCATCAACATATGTAGGATAAAAAAGGTGATGATTTTCCCAAAGGTGGTTATAATCATAAAAAAAGGCTTAGGGTATTAAGAGACTAATTTTCTCAAAAGCAGTTATAATTAGTTAAAGGGAAAATAATGATTTGCCCAAAGGTGGTTATAATCATTGGTAGGATAAAAACATGCCCCAGTTAGATAGAAGAAATTGAATGATTTGCCCAAAGGTGGTTATAATCATTAACCCTCAAATGGATGGAAATGCAATGATTTTCTTGAAGATAGATATAATTAATAGAAATGCAAGTGGAATGGTGTTCAATGATTTGCCCAAAGGAGGTTATAATCATTGGATCTTGATAGTGTAAAATATGATATGAAAGATGCAAATGGGATGGTATACAATGATTTACCCATAGGTGGTTATAATAACTAGTATCTTGATAGTGGAAAATATGATGATGTTAAATTGATACAGAGGATAAAGATGAATTAGACAACCTGCTAGTAAGGAGATACTCATCCAAAATGGCAAAGAGAAAAATTCTTTTGTTATTTAATTACTCTATTTGAGATATGATTTGGATTAGGTCGAGAATGTTATTGGTGCTAGATCTAATGAGATATCATTTTTTCCATTACCATGTAGACTTATCGAAGCTAATTTTTGATGTATCATGTGATGGTAGGAATAATGATATGACACCATGAGGACTTGGCTGAAATATGCATAAAGACTGACTCTCAATCCAATATTTAGCAGAAAATAATATACCAATGATAAAAACCATGATGATAATATTGGCATATGAATATATATGGATTCAAGAATAATGCACATAGAATCACCGAATGAACACACATAGATTGAATCAAGGCACACAAACAAATAGAAAATAAAGAAATAAACCAAAATAAAGAGAAACACCAAATAAATAAATAATGATTAATCACAATGTTAGTACAAAAAAAATTACACAAATAAAGACAAACATTACCCCTAGAAAATAGGAGACAACTTAACAAACAAAAATAATGGGGGAATAGAAGAAAAGGAAGGGGGTTGTTGAGTTATCTCCATATGCACTAGGTAAGTGGATGCTGCCTACATAGTTCCATGGATGTAATATCAAAAAAAAACTTTATTCCAAATGTAGTTCTCCCAACATAAGGGATAGAAGAAAATGATAAGAAATAAAATAGACATGATGGATGTTATAGAAGAATAGGGGAATGAGCTCAAAAAATGGCAAGAGCATGGGATAAAAGGCCAAAAAGGATGGGGAAACTAAATGAAAAGTGTTTTCTTATGACTTAGTGAGGGTTACAAAAATCCTTAAGGCAAAGAAGTGGTCAATGTTTTTATTTTTTTCTAAATGGTTTTCAAATGTTTTTAAATTTTTTGGAGCATCTCAACTCAATCAAGAATGACAAGACACTAAATGGTCCAAGTTCACAAAATGGTAAGAGCGTTGACCCAGGTTGCTCATAAAATGGTGAGAGTGTATGGAAAAGGGGGATTGAGCTAACCTCAACAATAATTGAGCACATCCCACATAGTCCTAAAATGGCCTCAAGTCATATTAGTTCCACCTTACAATAGAGGAATCTAACTAGTGTAGCAACCAATTCAAACAAAATAGGCATAGTTGTCATAATGGCATAGTATGGCATATGAATGGCAAATTGTTATGTCAAGACACAATAAAAAAAATTTACCCCTAGTTTTCCCATAGATAGTTATAAATAAAAAATAATGGCATAGATCAATGATACTAATTTACCCATAAGCGGTTATAATTAGTAGTGAGACTAATGAGACACTGATTTGCCCAAAGGTAGATATAATTAGGCCCACACAAACAAGGCATGATATAGAAAAAAACAAGAAATGAAGGATGCATCTACCAAAACTTCTATCATACTTCTCCAAAATATGACCTCTATCTGGAATACTTGAAATAACTACTGAAACTAATCTAATTCTTCATGTTGAAAGTAGATATAATGGATAAACCAAGGCCAAATGGGCTAGGTAGGTAGGGTAAAAACATGTTGGTCGATAAAAAGGTATGATAGAATGGACTACGGTATGGTAAAGTGATAGGATGGTATGGTACAAAGAAGAATATTGATAATATGGTACAACTTAAAATGGTCCTCGTAAATAATACACCAAGTCACTCAAACAAAGTAACATTTAAGGTGTATAATGTTCATTGGCACATTGAGTTTGTCATCATCTAGTGTAGTGATCCTATATGTTCCAATGCCATATTATATAACAATGATGAAAGGACTTACCTAGTTTGGTTTGAACTTGTATTTATACTTCTTCTTGATCATGGTATTCTTTTGGTTTTATTTAAGAATAAGATCACCAAGATCAAATTCTATGTGTTTCACATACCAATTTTAATGGCCATAGAGTCAATTCTGATATGATTGAAGGTTATTTACTGCATCCATGCATTTATCATCAAGTAACTCTAGCTCTTATAGGAAAGCTACTTGGTAGTCTTCATCATCCAAGACATACTTCAAAGAGATGCGCAATGAAGGTAACTCAAACTCAATGGGAAGAATGGATTTAGTACCATAAACAAGTGAGTATGGAGTGGCACTTATGGGAGTGAAGTGGTTGGTATGGTATGCCTAGAAGACATGAAATATTTGAAGGTGATAATCATGATTGGTATCATTGACAATATTTTTAAAGATGTTGACACTAGTTTTTTTATATACCTCTACCTAGCCATTACCTTGAGGGTAATATGCTATGGAAAAATGTTGAGTAATCTTGTACTTGACACATAATAATTCAACATCCTTATTCTTGAATGATCCACCATTATCTGATATAATGTCAAAGGGGATACCATAATGACAAATGAGATGGTTGAATATTAATCTGTAAATCTGATTTCCAATCACATAAATGAGGGGTATAGCTTCAACCCACTGAGTGAAATATTATATGGTAGTGAGGAATATTTATGGCCATTATATGAGGTGGGGCTTATCTTCCTAATGAGATCATGGCCCCATGTATCAAATGGACATGGTGTCAACATTGGTTTCCAAGTCTTGATTGGGGCATAAAATTAGATTAGCATGTTGTTGACATTTAGCACATCTTTTTATATATATAGTTGCATCTATATCTATTGTTGGCCAATATTACCTAGTATTTAAGAGGTTTTTGGATAGGATAACCCCATTGGTATGGGAACCACATAATCCTTTGTAAAATTCCCATAATGCTAATGTATATTATGTCAAAGGTAAAAAATGAAGTAGAGTTCCATCAAAATTGTGGTGGTATAGGGTTCGTTTGAGTAAGGTATAACATTGGGCACTATGGATGAGTGCTATGGAATATTTGTAGGATAAGTTTGGTGGTAAAACATGATCATGTAAATAGGCATATAGATCAGAACACCAAGTATATTTGGGACCAATAATATTATAGATCATTACGATGGTTGATGGTTCATGAGATGACACTATCATATTTTTAATGAGAAACTAGTATTCTTTGGTTGTATCAGTATGTCAAATAATTGATCCAATGGTATCCATTGCACCTATTATTCTACTACTTTCCCTTGGTATATGTTCAAACTAGATGTCAACAATCTACTATTTGAGAGTGTCAACCATGGCCTTGTAGGGAACCAACTTGTCATCTTTGGTCTAAAAATGGTTTGTAACCTGATTGATAGTTAATTGTGAATCACCATAAATCTTTAAATGATGTATGCTCTATTATACTACCTGTCAAAGTCATGTGATGAGTGATTCATATTTAACCATGTTGTTGGTACAAGGAAATCTAATTTTGAATGGCTTAGGGATTATATCCCCCTATGGAGTAATAAAAAAAGGCATGCCCCTTATCCATGTGTTGTGAATGATCCATCAAAATAAAACTTCTATTATTTCTCCTCAAAAGGTGTTTTAATGATGGTCATGATGGAATCATCATGAAATTGGAATGTTAGTGGCTTTATATCTACAAGGGGGTTATTTAGTGAGTTATTCTATAAGAACTTGTCCCTTAATGGCTTTCTGATTGACATAATCTATCTCAAACTTACTAAGAAGAATGACCATTTGACCATGTGGCCTTGAAAAGATGTTTTAGATAGTAGATAATTGAGTGGATCTACTTTGGAAATGACCATGGTCTTATTGTTCAACATGTAATGTCATAGTTTTTGAGCTATGAAGACCATAGATAAATAATATTTTTCAATGGGAATATAATTGTGTTCATACATGACCAGTGTATGGTTTAGATAGTAAATGACATGTTCTTTTCCATTATCATCATGTTGAGATAGAAATGCCCCCAATATTTTATCTATTATTGATAGGTATAGAAGGAATGGTTTTCTTGACAATGGAGGCAATAAAACTAGTGGGTTTGCTAGATAGTCCTTTAATTGTTGAAAAGATTTTTAATAATCATTATCCCATAGAAATGTTACACCCTTATTTATTAGGTGTGTAAATGGGTGGAACTTATTGGCCAAATGAGATATAAATCATCTGATAGATTAGATCTTTCCCTACAAATTATGAAGTTGCTTCAAATTAGTTGATGGTGGCATCTCTATTATGGCTCATACTTTGGCTAGGTCAACTTCAATGCCTCAATAATACATAATGAAGCCAATAAATTTGCCTGAAGTAACTCCAAAAACACATTTATTAGGGTTGAGCTTGACTTTGTATTCATGCAGTCACTCAAATATCCTTCTCAATGTTGTTAGATGATCAACACTAGTTTTTTATTTGCCTAGTATGGCTCGACATAGTCTTCAATAATGCCATGCATCATATCATGAAATATGATGGTCATGGATATTTTATAGGTGGCCCCCATTTTATTAAGACCAAATGGCATAACCTGATAATGGAATGTTCCCCATAGAGTGGTGAATGTTGTTTTGTGTTAGTCTTTCAGTGCAATTTAGATCTAATTGTAGCTTGATAATAAATCCATTAGTGAAAGCATCTCATAACCCAGCATGGAGTCAAAAATCATGCCAATTTTTGGTAGATAAAATTCATCCTTAGGTAAATATTTGTTAATATCCCTAAATTTAGTGTAGATTCTAATTCTTTCTAGCTTTTTAATGACTGGCACAATGTTGGAAATCCATTTAAAATAGTAGATTGGATAATACATCTCAATTTCAAGAGTTTTTCCAACTCTCTTTTTACTAAAATATCAATCCAAGGATGCATCTTATGTAACTTTTGTTTCATAGGTTTGGAATCAAAATGTACCACAAGGTGGTGAACAACCAAGGCAGGGTCCAAACCAAGTATATCAGAGTATGCCCATGTAAATATATCAAAAAAGTCCCTCAATAGGGTTGTAAGGAATTCATGCTCCTCATCAGTGAGGGACATGCCTAATTTGATCCATTTTAGGTCATATGGAGTCCTGATGTTAACCTTTGAAGTATCCTCCACTAGAAGGGTCAAATTATCTTCAAGAATTATGGGCAAAGATTTGAACTATTTGTAAATATTATGGTCCTTTGTTAGGACTAGTTATTCAAGTTCTCATAGACATGAAGAATTAGAATCCTCCAATGGGAGGGATGGTCATGTAACAAACATTGTTTTAAATGCCTAGATTATGCAATTAAATACCTGTTGCTCTTCAAGATTGAATTCAGACCCATAGACAAGTTTATCATTGGTGTTATCCTAAATGATGTGATCAAAAGCTTATTATTATTCAAGGATAAACTTGGTCTTATAAACGAATTCATCATTCATGGTCTCCTAATCTATATTTGAATAAGGTTGAATGACCCCATCTAGTGGTGCCTAAAATAGGTTTTCACCACTAGACTAGCCTTTATCTTTACTTTTTCCCTGCTCTAAAAGTGCCTCAAAGAGGTTTTCAATTTGGGACCTCAATGTTTTTCTATTTTCTTTTGGCTAAGGGTGTTCACCCACTCTCTAAAATAGGATTTAGGATCCAACTTGATTGAGAACCCTTTTTTATGGTCTCCCAATAGAATGTTGTCCCTAAGGCCTAAAAAATCACAAAAGGCCTCATCATTTTAGAACTCATCAATCAACACATTATATTTTTATTGGCCCCAGTCTATCATTTGGGGATAATATAATGGTATTAGACTATGATTAATGACTTGTTGAAGGGTACAAATGGAATTATTATCAAACAAATTGGTATGGGCTAGGTTATTAAATTAGATATGATCAGACTCTGCTTCACTATTGGCATCATCATCACTAGTCATTGGTGATGGAACTCGAATAAGATATGTGGGGTCACCCCCAACAATTTTTAATCCAAGTCCATAGGTTATTTTTTACCTAGTCATAGAAATTGGCTCAAGTGTTCCATGTTGATTTGGGCTAAGGCCTCCTCCTTCATAGTCTTGATTCTTTATGATCCAATCAAGAATAGGGTATTTGGAATTCTTGTAACAATTAGCTAATTTATCATTGTATAAATATGATTTATCACCTTCAAGTAGGTTCTGTTATTGTCTAGAGGATGGTATACAAGTGGTAGGTGTTAGACTATGCATTTTTTCTTTTCCCTTTCTTTACCATTACATGAGTGGTTTATCTTTTGATCTTCCAAAGGACTTGGGTTCTGTGGAAGATTTGTAATGTGAAAGGTGTTGTGGGTCAAGTACTCTCTTGGGTCATTAACTGAGATGGTATAATGATTTGACATTTTAGGAAATAACATGTGGGAAAGTAAATTAAGGGTATCAAGGTCAATGCAGTTGGCCTCTAATGAATCAATGAGTATTTACCTCCCCTTGTCCTTATTAAAACTAGATTCTTGTTAGGAATGGTAGTTATAGTTTTTAAACTTAGCCTTAAATATTTATAATGCTTGTATGGATGTAAATCTCTTGGAATAGTAGCCTCCATTCTTGAATGGGAGAACTTGATACATTGGTGAAATGTCAATAGGATTGCATGAATCTTATGTATCCAAGGTCTACCTAGAAGCATATTATATGAAAAATTGAGATATAACACATGGCATAATGTATCAAGGGTAAAAGGCCTAATGATAAATAGTAAGCTGATGGTGCCTTGTGATTCTTGTTATTCATTGTCATAAGCTTTGATGGTGATTGTTTCTACTTGAAGATCTATTATTGTGTACCCAAAAAGCTTGATGAGCTTTAGAGACACAATATTCAATCCTGGTCCATTATCTATGAGGACATGCTTCACTTTGTGCTATGTTATATAAATTTTGATATACAATGGATTATTATGAAGTGGGCCAAGGAATGACATATCACTTTAATTTAAGGTTAATTATTAGCCTGAAGCTAGGTGTCCAACCAAATCTTGAAATTTATCAAGAGACATGTCATTAGGAACTTTGGATTGGCCAAAGAACTCTATCAATATATTTTTGTGGATAGTAGATGTACATAAAAAATCTAAAATGGAGATTTATAATAGCATCTTTTGCAATTGTTTCACAATGTCAAACACCTTTTCATGCACAATAGAAAATGGATTTTTTAAAGGTAGAATGGGTGATTGGATGATGGGTGAAGTGGTAGATGGTTGTGGGCCTATTATAGTAATCTTTGACTATTGAGTTGTGATTGCATAATTAAGATTAGGTATAGGACCATTATTTCTAATAAATGATGGTTAAGGGAGACCAAATAGGATAAGTCTTGGTTACTGATGCACTTGTGCATGGTAAAAAGATAATGATAAGTTATCAATATAAGGTCCAAACATGGGAATCCCTACTTGTTGGTTTGCCTTTATATGGTCTTAGGTCAAGGAAATATTACTAGCATAGGTTGGTTGAGTAGGAATGATTAGAAATAGTCTTTTCTAATTGGTACTTGGTCTTGGATTAATGGAAAGGTGTTAATACAACCTCTTATAATATGGCCTAAAACTGAGTTGTAGTCATGTGTAATTTCATGGAAGGTTAGTTTATTATTTGCCTCATTCTAGCCTTGGTTATGTCCATTATTTTGACATTGTTGGTTCTAAGAGTTATGTTGGTTTGTCCTTGGTTATTGATACTATTATTTTTATTTTTGCACTAGTTGTTATTATTGTTTTTGTTGTTTATTATGTTGGAAAAAAGGATTCTGATAAATGTAAAGGTATTAATTAGATGTGGAAGCTCCACAATCCAATGTGATATCTCTATTTTCCAACATATTCTCAATGACATGTTTGATTTGCACACAACATTATAAATTATGGCCATTGACTCAATGATACTCATACAATTCATTTGGCCTATACCAGTCTAGATATTCAATGCCCTTAAGAATTTACCCTTTAAAAATAGGCCATTTAATCAAGTTAGCTATGGCAAGCTTGTGAAACACTAATTTAATGAGCTCTCCAAGGTATTAAAGACATGAAGAGTAGGCACATTTCTCTTTGGAGGAGTGTTTGGTAAAGGTATAGGTTGTTGTGTTTATGGCATTTATTGTGCTAGTCTAGGTTTTTGTGCTTATTGCATTTTTTGAAGAGGTTATTGGTTAGGAGTTACATGCATATGTGATGTAGGATATGAACCATTTAGACATGTCATGAATCTATTACTCCATTCCCTACAACATTTTTATTGTGCTTGAATTGATTAGGTTTATCATAGTTATTGGCTTGGGTTTGATGTGATGTTTGTCTTTGGATTAGATTTTGATTTTGGCCATTATTCTAGTTCTATTTTAATTTTTGATTAAACAAAGATAGTTTAATGGTCCCTTTGTTAATAAGGGCTCTTTCAATCACCAAACCTTTGTCAATGATCTATTTAAAAGTATACACACACTACAACTATAGATTGTAAGATATCTTGTTGTGTAGATTTTTGGTAAGCACAATGGCTAGTTACTTATCTAGTAGACTATGGGTAAATCAAATTGCAAGGGATCTCCATCACTATAGATAACTTGAAAATATTTCTCAAAATTTCTATTTTGTTTGTGTCAAATCAACCAAAGAAATCTCATGCTTAATATTGTAATAGAAGTGTTGCATGAACTTGTCCAAAAGATCATCAAAATTAGTTACTAAATTCTTGGGCAAATTTAGGAACCATTCCAATTATTGATCTTCTAATATTATTAGAAATAAAAACAATAGATATATGTTTTTATAGGCCACTAGTTGGCACGTAACAAAGAATTCTGTCAAATGGGCCTTGGGATCACCTTTCCCCTTGTATTTATCAAACTTTAGGGGTTTGTACCCTAGAGGAAATGGTATTTTAAATTACTCCATGTTGAAAGGGTAAGAAAACACATCATCCAACTTGAAATTTTTAAGTTGTTCCCCACTTGAATGAGTGTAATTCTATCCTTCATTTGTTGTATTTCTTATGCAGAGAAACTAGTGGGAACATTGGATTGAGGTGGAGGCTGAGTGGTCAAAAGTGAATTAATTTGATTGGAGTATGATGGAGGCATTTATTCGGGAATGTTAGATTGGTTAAGGAATGGACCAAGAACACCATATGTGGATTGGGGTGTGATTATTGAAATTACATGTACTATGATATGATATTATAGTTGGGATTGGGTATGTAGGCTTGATGTTAGAAATACTATGGTTGGGATGGAGAAATATGGCTGTACTATTCTTACTAAGGTTGAATAAGGACATGCTACCAACTAGTCATACCTTGTTGATTGAGGGGAACTTGTGAATCAAGACCCTATCTTTGAACTTGTGGCATGTTTTGCATGAAAGGTAATTATTACCTAATAGGTACTTAAAGAACATTAGAACTTCTTTGTTTCATGAATACCTATTGTGAAGTGGATGCATGTTAGAGATTTAGCATCTGTCACTAACCAATATTAGTATGTTATTGGTTAAACATCATCTGGTTTTGGATTGACATGTTATTCTATGACTAAAAAGGTATGCTCACTGCTACTTGGCAAGGTGTAACATTGGTTACACCCTATTGAGGTGGAAAGATGTTTTTCCTCTACTGCATGGGTACATTAGTTGGTGCCTATTATTGTGTAATATTACTCATCACCTATTGGGGTAGAGTAATATTCATCACATTTTATTGTGTTATGGTACTGGTCATTGGTTGACTATTTAATCCTTGATGTTGGGTGCTCAAAGAAGTATTTGGTTGAGGATTAAAGGTAGTTAGTTGATGTTGTAAAATAGAAAATCCTACCCCTTGAGTTTAAAAACCACTCATAGTGCTAGTTAAAGGCACATTTTATTATTGAATTTTATTTGTGCATTAACACCACTTTGGTTTAAATTGGATTTTACATATTTTCCACAACATTTTTCTCACTATTTTGCATAAAAGTAGAAGACACTTGTTCGATAGTTGGGGTATTGAACATGTTTTCTACTAAAGGGATTTATGAAAATAGGTCTATACCATACTTTTCTTATCCTATCAATTCAATTAAAACTCTTATTGAAGGAGCTAACTCAATAAGAGGAGCTTTTGACAAGGTCATATGATTAAAGTTACACATTAGGTTTTAATATGTCTAGTATTATGTCTGCATTTAAATGAAGTGGTCTTCTATGAGACCTCTTTGTGTGAAAATCATATGTGGATCTTGATATGACATTATTACAATGGCATTAGGGTTTTCAGAAGAGGCATGTTCATTGTAAGACAAATTATAAAGCCCTCTTACTAGACTTAGTAAGCTGTCATGGGGAAAGTCTACTAGAGACTGAGCCCATACATCATAGGTCAATGGCATTGTACCATAATAAGGTTGTTGTTAGGCATTTTACACAACAATAGGTACACTATTTAAATATTGGGCCATTTTTCTTGGTCTTGCTCCATGTAGGGAGGCATGCTAACCAAATAATCAGCCAAAGGATCTTGACTTCATCCCCTTGATTAAGTGTTATATGGTGGATAAGAATCTATCTCCCTAAAAACATCATCTCCATAAGGGTCTTGAACAAAGTCCTATTATGTGACAATATTTCCATATCCTAGATTATACATGACTCCTCTATGTTTATAGTGAGACATGTTCAGACCAATGGCAAATATTTCATGACAAGAGAGGATAGAGTTATATAAACTCTAAAAAGCTATGTCTGAAAAGAAAAAAGGTTCAAATAGGTATAAATTTGTTAAAAGGAGTGGAAATATATCTCCAAAAGGTATATTAAAAGATTTGGTAAAAGTATTATAATGTCAAATGTCTAATTTTAAATGTATTACACAAACTAGGTCAATTAAAATGAACTAAAAATAAGATGCCAAAATCTAGGTCCAAAGATGTTCCAAATAGGTCTAAACTAGGAAAGGTAAAAGTTGCTAGGTCTTTTGGCCAAATGCAGTGTCAATAGCTAGGCTCAAAATAAGGCATGTGCTAGGAATTTTGGCCAAATTCATTGTCAAAATCTAGACTTTAAATAAAAGGATGGTTTTTAATCTAACAAACTTGGAACACTTTGACATAAATAAGGCACTTGATTCTAGACATAAATGTGATCAAATTGGTATAAGTCACTAAAAAAGGCATTTGGTGATGGACCAATTTTTACCAAACAAAGGCAAAAATAATGTGGTTTTCAAAATTTGGGTTAAAAATTAACCTAAGTTATGAAACCCAAAAGAGAAATATCTATGTATAATCCCCTGTATGTCGAGGCCTAAATATAAGTCAATCAATATTTGGATCTAAACTTGATCAACTTAATAAAACTTATGCATTAATGACCAATAAGCTAGGAAAATTTGAACAACATGACTATACTAAAGCAAAGATCCCATAAGACACATGTTTTGATTTAAATAATGGTATTTTGGACACAAGATAAGACAAGTATATTGAAACAATTTGAGCAGTGTAATGATGTTAGTGCTCTCAAAAGATATAAATAATGTTTTGTTTCAAAGACTTCTAAGGCTCAAAACTTGATATAATTTGGGTAGCATAATGTTACCCATTTCAATCAAGTGACACACATAACATTTTTGACACAAGAGTCTTCTAAGTTAAATCAAGGTGTCAAACGGATGACATAACACCTCCTCAAATAATGGAGTAGTGTAGATAAAAAAACTCAATTATGATGTGGCATAAATAAACAAAAGTATTTAGACTCAAAACACCAAGTAATAAAGGAATAAATGACAAAAATACAACTAAGTATATCATCCTAGATCCTAACAAGGTTTGGCAAGTGGGGTTGACTAAAACTTATAAGTTACAACCATCTAGATTGATCACATGTGTGGCTAACATAAGAGAATTATCACATCAATTAAATTCATAGTGATCAACTTATCATGCAAGGGTCTGTTCATTTTCATGATGATTCCATCAATATAATGCTTAGTGGAATCTCCTAGTTGACCAAACCTATCTTGGGCCTTCATTACTAAAGGAGAGGTTAGTTGCTCAACCTCGTGGCTCTAGAAATATGCATACCCTAATTTGTATACCCCATCATGGAGTAGGTTGTAACACTATTAGGATATGAATCCCTAGGTCAATTATTCTCTAGAAAATGTAGAGAGGTAATGGCATCCCCCTCACAAGCTAATTTTCATGAAAATAAAGACTAATGTAAAGACTTTAGGGTTACTTTTATATCACCCAATACCATACGGGTTTTGGGGAGAGCCTGGACAAATTTGTTTCTATGCCTTGGACTAAGGCATAAATGCACTGAAAAGGCACTTTTGATCACCCCAAGTTCCCTATATGGGATGGGGTAGAGCATACATGCTTTATTATTTTTTCAAAAACAAACAATCAACAAACAGTTTACAAGTAATTACGATTGAATTTTGATTTTAGGGCACCAAATTAAAATGTGATGATGTTCTTTACTTGGCCTCTTAGCTTAAGTGTGAAATATTGAAATAATTTCATAGCAAAACTTAAGAAAAAATAGCTATTTTCATTTTAATCCCAAAACCCAAATGTTCAAGATTTAACCTAAGTTCATTTTTAAACACCAAAAATAAGTGTTCAAGACTTAATTATTAAATTTAAGCACCAAGAATGAAGTGTTATTAATACTTAACCATTCTAATTTTTTTAGACACCAACATCAAATGTGCAAGACTTATCGTGTTCATTTCAACACCAAAACAAAATGTGATTCAATTAGCTAATCCCTTTTAAACACCCAAAATGAAATGTGTATTTAGCCTAAACTTGTAAATTTGTGTTCAAATCATGTCTTGAACCTGTAATTATTAGATAGTATCCTTCTTACTTAGAATAAATTTTGATTGTGATCAAATTAACTTTGGAAAAGTATCTCTTAGGTTTTTTTTTTGAAAACACAGTGACTATGGTTGATCAAAAATGATCAATACTAGTTTTAAGGAAATCGATGTTGGTTGATCTCAAAGAGAACTAATGTTAGTGTAAAGAATCAAAGTTAGTCGATTAAAACCATTGCCAATCACCTATGAGCTTGAAGGCAAAACCATACAAGATTAAAAATGTTAGGCTAGCTCAAAAATGATAAAAACTTCCTGAAACCTGCAACACAAGGATTAGACAAAAAATTTAAAATCTACTAAAATGAAGAAACAATAATTTGGAATGTTAGAAGGACTCACTATACAATATTTATAAACTATATTTCACCCTGCATACCAACCAATGATGGTCTCATAGAATTGAGTTCGATTAGGTAGAATATATGTTAGTTTGGTAGAACTAATGTTAGTTAGGCCTGATTGATGTCAGTCTCTATGTCGGTCTGAGTTAATTCAAGAATTACAAAAATGCTTTAAAATCAAAGATAAAACTATAAATTTTAAGGAATTCAAACATTTTTTTATCAATTTTTGAGTTGTATCTTCATCTCTTTACTATGTGGGGTGCTTCTTATCCTAATGGACGTCCCATTTATGATGTTATAAATTTGATGATGTAGGGGAGGTTAGATCAAGTGTTAGTTTCCATTAAAATAATGAAATTAAAAACACATTAACAAAGCTTAACACCTTCATGCCTAGATCATAGGGGGAGATTAGTGAAGAAAACCAACTGACAAAGCATAACTAAAATTCAAGAAAAATAACCTTTCTTACCTTCCTTGAATGCTCCAAATAATCTCTTTAATTGCTTGTTTAGCTTGTGTTCAAGAAGTCTTTGGAAAATGGAGTCGTGTGGATCTTTCTCTCCTTGGAGCCATTGTTTGGCTCATGTTTTCTTGATGTATATTGATGGCTTGATAGCTTGGCTTGTGATTCAAAATTTTGTCATTGACTCTATTACTTCCAATCTTGTCATAAAACCAACATTATAACATTACTATGTCCAAGCTCTCTTAAATGAGAGGCAAATGCTTGTATCTATAGGTTTAGCAATTAACCCCAACCCAAGGTGAGTTAGAGTGTAGTTAGAGCTTGGAATGGGTTAAAACCTAACCTTTGTGAGTTAATTAACCCCAATAGAGTTAAAATGTGTCAAATGGTCATGATTAGCAATGAATAGGCATGTTGAGATATTTTGGATATTTGATAACTCATAAAAAGGTAATTATGAATTCATAGGATATTCTTTGATTTTTGAATTTCATTTTTTATAGTTCATTTAATTCATCATAGATAATTTAATTAGGCATTTGATTAGGTTTTACATTTTAATTAATTAAGTTTAGGGATTTTAGCATTTTACAAGATTTGAATTAATTGATGTGTACATATGCCCCATTTATTTAATTAGTTTATAGGCAAAATTGAATGTTATGAAGCCAAATTTGAGACATTTAGTAATTCTCAAGCTAGATTTGCAAATGTTGGTAAAAATTAGTCTAAAATCCAGTATGAAGCCATCGGTGGCCACTTTTAGATGTCTACAGTTTGATGATGGAGGAGAGGTTAGATCAAGTGTTAGTTTCCATTAAAACAATGAAATTAAAAACACACTAACAAATATTAACACCTTCATGCCTAGATCATGGGGGGAGCATAGTGAAGAAAACCAATTGACAAAGAAAACTAAAATGTAATAAAGAAAACCTTTCTTACCTTCCTTCAATGCTCCAAAAGATCTCTTCATTGGCTTGCTTAGCTTGTGCTCAGGAAGACTTTAAAAAATGGAATTGTGCAGCTCCTTATCTCCTTGGTGACATTATTTGGCTCATGTTTGCTTGATGTAGCTTGATGGCTTGGCTTATGATTCACAATTTTGGCATTATAACTCTATTATTTATAATCTTATCATAAAACTAGCATTATAAAATTACTATGTCTAAGCTCTCCTAAATGAGAGGCAAATTCTTATATTTATAAGTTTAGAAACTAACCCCAACCCAAGGTTTATGTGTAGTTAGAGCTTGGAATGGGTTAAAACCTAAAATTTGTGAGTTAATTAACCCAAGTAGAGTTAAAAGGTGTCAAATGGTCATGATTAGCAATGAATAGACATGTTGAGATATTTTTGGATATTTGACAACTCATAAAAGGTAATTATGAATTCCTAGGATATTATTTCATTTTTGAATTTCCTTTTTGATAATTCATTTATTTTCTCATGGATTAATTCAATTAGGCATTTGATTAGGTTTTACATGTTAATTAATTCTATTTAGGGATTTTAGCTTTTTTTTAAGATTTAAATTAATTGATGTGTGTATTTGCCCCATTTAATTGGTTTATAGGCCAAATTATATGTTATGAATCCAATTGATATATTTAGTGATTATTAGGATATATTTACAAAGGTTGGTAAGAATCAATCTAAAGTCTGATATGAATCCATTGGTGGCTAATTTTAGTTGTTTACATTTACAAATGATGGATTAATAGGGGGACATATTATTTAGGTTCTAGTTTAGTTTCACTAGAAATACAAAATATGTGAACCACATGAACATCTTAATTGAAAGCATTATTTTTGATGAGATTATTTTGATAATGAACTACATCCAAAATTCATGATTGGGCTTGGGACATAATGTAAGCATCATGATAAAATGGGGAAATGTTACATGCATGAGAAGTTGGCTAAGCAATTTCAATGGAAGTATCTTTGGTGGAGACACCTATGTTATTAAAAGTGTGAGGGGACATTAGTAAAGGGTATTGAAATAATTTGGCTACCCAATAATCATTGAAAAAAGTGTCATCCTTTATGTAAGTGACTTCATTAGTGTTGCACGAGGGAGGACTTTAGGTATCATTATTGATCAATGAAATGGTAATATATCATGGAAGGAGAGGAGGAATACATTTCAATATATAAGGAGGTAACCTATTGATATTACAAATTTTTATAACACGTTGAGTTTATTATCATCAAAATTTTCAAGAGTGACTTTTAGATCAGGATTCATGTTAAATTAATCAGTAAGATGTGGACTATTAATATGTGGAATAATAGGGATGTGATACTGAGATTTAAGATTAAGAATCAAAATTCCCCAAGGGTTGGGATCAACTTGGGATTGGCTTCATGCTTGTATTATTAGTCATTATGGATGAAATTTATGAATTGGCTATTGTAATATGTGATAGATCTCATGTGGTGAGTTTATATATGACCTAAAATCCTGTTTTAAGAAAGTGGAAGATCTAAAACCATAGGTTTGGTGTGGATTATTTTGGGTCTAATATTAAGAGGGATCCAAATGCAACCAAGAGGATTTTTATTAGTTTTATCGAATCCATGATAAGTGAGTCTAGTTTATTTAAGATTATATTTAGAGTATCAAAGTTTTTGGAGTGTTCAGAGAGAAGTAACATTAATGTTGAATCCTTCATCCAATAACACTTCTCTTATTAAAATATTTTTCATTCCAAACTTAATAAAGAGGGGTGGGTCATTAGCTAAAAAAATAATCTATCATTTCTCATATTTTCTTTAGGAAACTCTAAGGATATATTCATAGGGGGAGAAGATTGAAAAATGATTTCAATATAATGAACTTCTATAGGTGTGATACCTTCAGATCTTGGGATATGCACTTTTTATTTGCTAGATGGTGGTTATTTATGTCTTTCAATTATTGTATGAGAAAATTGTAATGATAAGGAGAATATATCACTAATTCCATTAAAGTAATTTTGTAAGGCATAAAGTTAAGTTCATCTATAAATTGTTGGTGTGTAGGGTTTTCCTACACTTCTATTTAGTTTGCTTAGTTGTGTAATTTTTTGTGTACATTGGGGAAGTTTATTCCATGTGTATGAGGTTGCTAGATTGATGACTTTATTCTACCTATTTTGGGGAAGTTAGTCCCACATGCATAGTGTGGTTGGGTTACACCTATATAAAACCTATATATGTACCTATCCACTTAGTCATAATGTAATTTAATATAAGGCTATTTATTAATATATATTGCTTAGTTTCTACTCTCATCTTGATTTCAATCTTCAACAAAATTTTTGTGATTGATCATCTAATTTTTGGTCTTGTAAATCCTAATCATTGGATGAATATTTTGTGGTATCATAGCTCTTGATGGTACTCAAATGCCTTTGTTCCTGTTATGAGATATAGAATTCTAACTTGTTCTAGTGTTTTTCATTGATTTCATTTTTCAAAGGTTTGGTGGGATTTATAGAAAATTCATGCAAATATATACCATTGGGGTATCCAAAAAAAAATAGACAACACCATTAGATTTATAAGGTGTTAAACCCCTTGGATTGGCTATATACACGACCTATTTTCATGACATTCGAATTTTCACCATTTTTGGATGGTTTGAAGCTGTTTTTTGAAATATATAGATTTCATACCATGTAGTACTTTAAATAGAAAAAAATTCTATTTTTTCTAGATTTTATAAAATATTAAGTGGGTCTTAAATATTTTTCAAGAAACCATGCATGTTTTTAAATATCTAAGGTTTTTACTATGTGTTTTTTCACCATTTTTATCTAGTTTGGTGACTTCTACAAAAAAATTGGACACTTAGAAATTTTTATAGATTCATTCACACCAATGCATATCCCATAGCCATTTTGTGTCTATCACCCACACATTAATGCAAACACATGCCGATATAGCCATATGTTCACAACCCAATGACCTCCAACCCCACACAAACATAAATACATGTTGTCTATGTTTACATGTCCTCTGTGCATGAGAATGCATGACCACCACATCTATCGAGTCCACATCATTGCATTCCTCATAGAACTTATATCTTACCAAGCATCCTCACTACATGTGAATCTATAAACCCATGCAAGTGACACTCATATGACTATCAAATTTAAGATAAAGGAGAGTGACACTATTCATTTTCAAAATGGAAGCATTTTTCAAAAATAGGTCTTAGCCCTTGGATGCATGAGAGTTAACCCTTTATCACTTCCAACCCAAAATTTCTTATCTTTTTATCTATGAGGGTATAATTTTTTCATGGGTAAGTTGATTTTTTTAAAAATCAGCTGACAGTGTTGTTTCAAGTGCCATTTTTTAACTTTAGAGTTTTTTGAGCTCTACGCATTGGTAATATTATCTTGCCTTATAAAATTAAACCTATATAGATATAGGTAGTTGCATATCATCATATTTAAACACACGTAATTCAACACATACTTCCTTTCATCACCATGGATCTAAATACAATTCCAATTCTTACACTATTCAACTATCACAAGTAGAAAGTCAAAGTATAAATTAGAGAAGGTGAAGTGGTATAATATAAGTGATTAATGTTATGGTATTATATGCCTATATATTTATATAAAATTTATCTTTCATATCAAATCTATAAAAATTCCAAATCAAATGTGGACATTATTGGAAAAACTCTTTAGAAAGTAATTTGTCATCAATTGGAGAATGAGCTCATCAGTTTGAGCCCAAAAGACTTTGAGATGATACAAGACTTATTCATGAAGTTAAAATCACTTAGTTTGAAATTGAAACTATGTGGCATTAATAAAAAGGATGATTAATTGATTTTTTCCATCCTTTCCAAATTAGGATCCGATAATTGTGTATTCATTTCTACCTTTCATCCCACCAAATGTGCTATTAGAGATACAAGAACTATGTCTTTTATGGATGACTTTGATGTTGAATTGACTTGAGAGAAAGACAAGTTCATTCAAATGGGTATACTAAAGTTATATAAATCACATGCCTTAATTATGATTCATGGCAAACAAAAGGCTTATAGAAGTAAGGAGAATAAATATAATAAGAAGGACCCAGAGAAAAGAAAGTGTCATAAATCTAATATTAAGTCAAAAACATCAAAATAGTCATCCTTTTTAGATGGTAAATCCAATAAAGAGTGACTCACATGCAGATATTTTAATAAATTTAGATATAATAAATCTAAATACGTAAATAAATAGATTGTTAATTGACAAAAATGCTCAAGAAGCATAATATAAGTGTCCCTAATTCTTCTAATTAAAGTTAATCAACATAGGATTATTCTAAGGCCAAAGATAGTAAGAAGTGAAAAGATAAGATAAAATCACTTATTATAGTTGTATCCTATATTTACACATGGATTATTGACTTTGGTTTCTCACACCACATGGATTCATCACATGGCATGTTCTCATCCTTAGAGTCTTCTTCTATGCCTTCCATCTTATTGGGTGATGATACTTCTGTAGAAGTCAGTGGGAGTGGATCTATTGCAATAAATGATGGGACATTTCATGATGTTATATATGATTCCTCTTTATCCACCAATCTCCTATTTTTTATCATATCACCCACATTAGTATGGGAAATAAAGTTGAGTTCACACCCAATCTAGTGGTTATTAGGGAAGCAAATAATGACTCTATTATTAAATTTGGAAAAGTAGACCACCAATCATGATTGTATAATTTCTCACATTTTGTACCTGATCAAACCTCTACTACATTTCTCACTCATTCAAATGGAGTGAGTAAATTATGGAATGATCAATTCAACCATCTCAACTATCACTACTTAAAGAAAATCAATCATCATGTCATGGTTTTAGGGTTGTCACAAGTCAATTTTTATAACATATTTTTCCAAGGTTACATACTTGGTAAGCATCATGAGGAGGATTATGACAAGGTAAAATCACATAGACATGAATAGATATCAGATCTAGTTCATAGTGGCATTACTAGTCCATTTCCAAAACCTTCATTCAATAGGATAAAGTATATACTTGATTTCATCAATGAATTTTGGAGGTATACTTGGGTGTATTTTATTAATAATAAATATAAGGTTTTTGATCATTTTCAAGACTTTAAGTAACTTATAGAAAAATAGTTAGGTAAATTCATCAATATTTTACACACTGATAATGGTGATGAGTATGTCAATAATCATTTTGAGTAATTCTACACATAAGAGGGGATTGAAATATAATTTATAGTTCCATATATTCATTAGTAGAATGGTGATATAGATTGCAAGAGTAGGTCTTTAAAATAAATGGTCAATTTTATGCTACACTCCAAGTCTCTTATAACTCAGTATAGGCTCAAGGCCATCAACTTTGTGTATTATATCCAAAACTGAGCTCATCATAAAGCATTGAAGGGATTCACTCATTTTGAAGCTTATAGTGGTCATAAATACATAGTGAAGCAATTTTGAGTGTTTGGATCTCCTGCTATGTCCAAATTCTTAAGAATAAATGTAAGGAAATGGAACCTCAGAGTCAGCCTTGTATCTTCATTGGATATCTTGAGGGTGTTAAGAGATACAAGATTCTCTATCCTACCACTCATGATTTTTTTTTGAGATTAATGTTCATTTTCAAGAAGTTCCTTTAGAATCTATACTCAACACTTCTCCCCCTTCCTTAGAAGTACTAGGATTTGATGATAGTTCTAATAATTTAGATTTGCTTGAGCAACTTCTTGATAATCTAGATTATTCTTCTAGTTCTACTAATGGGAGTAGTGATGAGGATTCCCCTCCTCCTCCCAAAATATATTTAGAGGATGAGGAATCTCCTCCTCACTCTCCAAACACTAGTCCTCTTTGGGATAGACATATATTACAAAGTGTTGGCCAATAGGTTAGAGATCCATCAAACACCAAGCAAACATGTTCATGATTCCATGATGCCTCACATGTTTTATTTGAATTTGCTTCTGACCAATAATTATTTCACAAGGCATAAATCACTCTTGAGTGGGATAACTTTGTGGAAGATGATTATAGTTACTTAAAAAGGAAAAACACTTGAGATTTAGTCCCACTTTCAAATGGAATAAGGTGGATCTACTAAATATAATTTGTAGCAGATGGGTGTATAGACAAGTTCAAAGAATGTTTAGAATCAAAATGTTTTTATCAAGTACCTAGAATCCACTATATTGATATGTTCACCCTAATTACCAAAATTAACCCTATCAAACTCACTCTCACTATTGCCACAACACATTGTTAGGATGTTCATTAGATGGATGTGAATAGTGCCTTTCACCACGATGACCTCAATGAGTAAATATACATGGATAAACCACAAAGATTTATGTAAGATTAATCATTAGTTTTCAAAATTTATAAATATATCTATGTCCTCAAATAAGTTCCTTGAGCTTGGTATGCCAAGATGGACTCCTTTATTCTTTTAGTTGGGTTCACCTAATGCAATTTTGATTTGAATTTTATATTTTATGATAGGATGACTCATTATCAACATTGGTTCTCTACATGTATGACCTATTAACCATAGGGAGTTCTTCATATTATTTTTGGTTTTGATCTAATAATTTAAAAATCAAATAAACTCAGTAAAAATAAATAATTTACTTCAATTATGATATTCTATTTGGGATGTTATTTCAACATAAGAGATTACAATATATAAGTATATGATCTTCTTAATATGAGTCAACACTAATCCATACCTTAATGATTCTCTCCTAGAATCTCTTATCCCTTTATTTTCTCATCCTAATATATCTCTAGTGAGTTGTTAACTCACATAAAATATTCTAATACAACTCAATATGAAATGTTATTATCTATTATTCTCACACACACTAATATTATTCTAACCCATAATGTGAGCACTAAATATATATTCCTAACATTCCTCCCTTAGTGAGAACATGGAGAAAGTGTTATTCTATATTACAACTCTCACCAAACTTGAATGATGGGTTTTCACTTGGCTAAACACCAACCTATAAACAATGGATGGTTTTACACTTAGTTTACCACCAACCTATAAATAAAGGATGATTTTACATGAGGTTAACCAACAACCAAATACATTATGATGCTAAAATACTCATCTAGTTCTCATCACTATATTACCTCAATGTATTACATATGAAATCTTTCTCACTTATTATAATACTTGAATAGGCATGTACTTTTATTCTTATTTATAAAAAATAAAAGCATAAGTAAAAACTAAGCCACAACTTCATTATGTGGCCCCATCAATTGTGGCTGATGAGAGGTCACTATGTCCTCCAACAAGGAAGTTACTTATTTAAGATTTGGAAAACTTGGTGATAGCCTTAGTACCTTTAGAAACAATATCTAGCAAGATCTCATGATAAGATATGATGTAAAACTATCTAGATTTCCATAGATGTAATAGTTGGCTTCTTATTGTGGCAAGCAAACATATATCCCTCTTGAACCAATTTATCAAAGATATTGTTAATGAAGGAATTAATTATACACATACCTCTGCTAGAAATATCAACATTTGGGTGCACATATTTTAGCACTTTAAATATATAGATTTTGTAGTTGTTTTCATTTGGCTCTACCTTTTTCTTATTTTTCTCTTCTTTTTTTTATTTTATCCATTATGACCTTAGACTTGAAACAAGACATCAGTTTCCATTGGTAATGTATCCTTTACAAAATGATTATAGATAATGAATCTATACCAATAAAGACTTTAATATTGACACTTTTTGATTTTTTTTATGATATCAAAACAAAATGACCATACAAATGACTCAACTTTTGACTCATTTAAATTTAACACTAAAATGACCCTATGATAATCAATAAATTATTGAGACAAGATAAACTAAAATCAAATAATGAAACATAAAAAAATTACTTTATTACAACATTAACAATTTAAAAACTTTTTCTCAACATAAAAATAAAATAAAAGCTATTTAGCTCAAATCAACACATATAATTTAGTACTTATAATAAAACATTACTTGATATAGAATAAAGTAATAAAAAATTATTTGGAATAATAACCATACCTAGACTAGATGAAATTCATAGACTTTGATTAAGATGACTTAAATGCTAATCTTGATTGTAAAATAATAGGGTTTTGAATGCTTTGAATAAAAAATTAACATCTCCAAATATGAAGTATCAAAGCACCAATTATCTATAATTTAAAAGAGAAAATTGATCCTCCCTTATCATGTACATAAATCAATCGAGCATACCATACTTTTAGGAGGATTCATTCATCATGAATGGATCACTAATATGCATACAGTAGTTAATTAATTGACTATTGGAAAAATTAACTATGTGTATTAATCAAAAGGAATGATTAACTTCTTCAATTGTGATGGGCTTGTAATAGAATATGCACAAAAAACTTAAAGCTATGTTGGGTGAAGCTCATAGATAGGTGAGTGTAGAGCTAAAAAAAACTCATGGAGGGAGTTTGATGGTAATGCAATTTAGGTCTAATTTCACCAGGTGCTATAGTCATGTATTCTTTACAACAAATAGATTGGGTAGCATAAATAAAAGACCCTTTCTTTATTAAAATGGTGAGAAAAAGAATCAATATAACCTACATGTATTCAAGTAAAATCCTCATGTTGTCAATGATAAATCATGTAAATAAGTATTACATAGAGCAGTAGAGAGATCCAATTCATTCATGTGAATATAATGGCAAATTTATCACCATCCACTATGACTTAATCCATTTACAATAAATGCTCTCATAGACTCTCCAATCTAATCTTTTCCATTGGCACTTAAAACTCCAAATTCAATTTTCAACATAAGAAATCCATTCTTAAAAAATGTAAAAAAAATAACCCATAGTTCCTACTCTAATACCAGATATTATTTCTAGTTTTGATGTAGTAAGCAAAATGCCAAATAAACTCAGTAAGAACAAATAATTTGATTCAATTATGATATTCTATTCGGTATTTTATTTTAACATAAGAGATTATAATATATAAGTGTATGATCTCCTTAATAAGAGTCAACACTAATCCATACTACCATGATTCTCTCCTAGAGAATCTCTCAAACCTATTTCTTATCCCTTTATTTTCTCATCCTAATATATCTCTAGCGAGTTGTTAACTCACGTATAATAATCTAGTAAAACTCAATATGAGATTGTATTATCTATTATTCTCAAGATATTATTCTAACCCATAATGTGAACATGAACTATATATTCCTAACACTTCATCCACCATCATAGCATTTAAAATAACTTTATTTGATAGGTTATCAATGATTGAATTGGGCTTGTTGCATTACTTTCTCAAGATTGAAACATATCTATCTAACTCTAGGATCAATATTGCACAATCCAAGTATGCTCTTGATTTACTTGCATAGTTTAGCATGGTTTTATATAATCCATCTCTAACTCTTTTTCTATCTGGTGCAAATCTTATGGTTGATTATCCATCTCCTTTGGTTGATTTTACCTCATATTGATAACTTATTGGTGGTCTCATCTATCTTACATACACTAGACCTGATATTTCATAAATAGTGGGCATGGTCTCTAGATTCATACAGGAACCACATGAAATACACTAGAAATTAGATAAGTGGATTCTTCACTATATTTAGGGTACTCATAGTTTTGAGATTCATTATGGATCACGCATCAACATCAACTTAATTGGTCATACAGATTCAGATTGGGCTGGTGATATTTAGAATTGTAAGTCTACTTCAAGATATAGTTTCTCCCTCAGTTTAGGTCCACTTAGATGGTCAATCAAGAATAAAAATGTTGTTGTTTTATCTGTTATTGAGGTAGAATAAAAAGGAGTTTTTAATGCTACCATTGAATCTATATATATTTAGGGTATTCTCACTAAGTTTGGTATCTAGTTTTGATGATCAATAGTTATCCTCTATGATAACCAAAGAACAATCCATATTTACAAGAATCTGGTCCTCCATGAATGGACCAAGCATATAAATATTCACATGCTTTGAATATCATCTATGATCAATACATTAATCTTCACTACATCTAAAAAATAAATTAAATTATTGATATAATCACCAAACCCTTCACTATGGGCAAGTGTCTTCATTTATATGCTCTTCTTGGGGTTCAAGAAACTATAAATTCTTCCTCCTCTAGTGGATCATCTCTATGTGCCTGGGTACCTCATCAGGTCTTTATGATAAGACATGATTCTTCTACCCACCTAACATGTTCGTAAGGAGGGTGTTAGTGTAGGCATTTCCCACAATGTGATTTTACCTATACAATCTAATTAGTTTGATTAAGTTTAATAAAGTTCATTAGGGAAGATAATCCCACATGCATGTGGATGTTGGGGAATGTTTATCTTCCACCTATATAATGAACCTTCCTATGTAATTTTTGGATAATTTTTATTAATGCAATTTTATTATTATGATGACAAAGATTTTTATTTTGGATTTCACTACTCCATATAGGTTTTCTTCATGCATTCAATCCCATCTAGTTGATCCTTAATTATGGCCCACCTTGACATGGTATCAAAGATCACAATCTCTGGGTGTTGGTAACAAACATCAATTTTTATGTTTTATTAATACTTAAAATCTTGAGTTGATTACTTTTTTATTCTTGTAAATTGTGAGAAAAACTTGTAGATTTATGTGTTTATCTATAGTTTTTATCTTCTAAATGTCATTTATTATTGTAATTTGCATTAGATGATATGGGGAAATCAAGTTCAGTTTTTCAAGTTTGAATCTTGGTTTTTTAATCTTTGCCTTGGGCTAAAAAAATTTATTGATAGCTGCTCCATCCACCAATTGGCTAGTTTTCTCTCCTCAAGCCTCTAATCTAGGTTTCTCGTCACTTTTTTTCAAATCTATTTTTTTATTGATTGAAGAGAATATCTATATATTAATTGATTAGGATATGGTACGTGCTAATCATACAAAAAAGTGGGTGGAGAATTCACACCCCATGAGAATAACTATATCAAGGGCAAAAACACCTCAAGAAAAGTATAAATGGTGGTCAATAAATGACCACACACAAAAAATAAATCACATCAATAGTTTAATAGCTAATTATAGAGAACAAGGAATATAAATCAATACAAAGGACTATTAAGTAGCCATAGAAAACATGGACATCAGGGAAGGTGGTATAGACGGTGAGTCTTAAGGCTTATCACCCCATCCTCCCAGAGTAGGAGGATCCTCATCCATAGGTAAGGGATCCCAACCATTATTTTTATAATATTATAGTACCTCATCTTAGTATCTTTCAAGATATATTTCTAGAGCTATTCATGAAACTTTGCCTCTAAGGGAAGACCCCAACCCCTAATGTCACCATCATGAGTCAAGAGAGAAGATCCCTAGCCCCTACCATTGCCTCCAAATCTAGAAGATCCACTCAAACCACCACACTATGGGGAAGACCAGTGAGGTGGTGACTGATGAGGAGAATTAATCCTATGTCTAGTTCTAAAATGTTGTTAGCATGGTCCATGCCCTCATCCTTGGGGAGGCATAGGATATCATGAAGGCTCAGGAGGTTCACATCTAACTGTGCATGGGGTAATTCCCTAGTGGTCAAGAAAATGATAGAGGTGGTTAAGTTATAGGTGGAATTTATCATTTTGGATTTAAATATAAAGAGTAACATTAGACAAAATAGTAATTTTTTTATTAATATAAAAACTATGTTCTAGCTCTTCATGATTAAAGCAAGCATAGTTTCTAGCTTTCCATATTTGAAATAAAATATTAGCTTAAAATATATACCAAAATATATTTTATTTTTTAGGAAATAAAGATGAGTCTTCTAAGAGATCCATTTTCCATGTAAATAATTTAGGTTAAAAGGGTTAAAAAAGGGAGTGAATCCAGTGCCACCTAGATTGTGCATGAGAGAAAAACTAAAAAAGGTGCTTAAATCTCTCTAGTTGTTGAAAAGTTAGGCAGATGGGGTTTGAGACTCATAGATGCTTGAGTTAGTCACCCATAGGCAAGCCCCGATAAAGGATACACCATAAAAATGAATTTTTTTTAGCTCAATGATAGCAGTCCACATAGTATTAACGCATTTGGCCCAAACCCCATGTCTGGAATAGAGAATACATCCAAGGTTGAGAATTTAATCTAGAATATGACGAGGGGATAAAAAATTATAACCTAGCTGAGGAGAATATCAAGTGAAGGGGTGGCCATAGGATAATGCCAATCCTTCCCCCATGGAACAATGGATTTGATGCCTATTTTGTGTAAATATTCATCAAGTATGGAACCTTGAATTTGTATTATAACCTCTACATCTAAGTTATTTAAATGAAATATATTCTAAATTTGTTTCCAAGTGAGCTAGGACTGATTCTTATTACAAAATATATCACCTATGAACTTCACACATTTAAAAAAAATCCATAACCCTTTAACCCAAGGGACTAAGGCAAAGGAAACATTGTAAACATTTAAGCAAGGAGACCACCAGTGAGTCTAAGAAATAATGGAGAGGCCATTCCTGAAACTCTCACCTATCCAAGTAAGATGAGTCTTAATATTCTCTCATGCATTCCATAGGCTTTGAAAAACAAAGGTACCCTTGATTTTAATTTGCACTAGGGTCATCTATTTTTTATTAACATGCATGTTCTTTTTTAAACTACTCTTAAACTATAAATAATCACTCAAAACCATTTATGGGTTTTGTGTGCCTTATTTTTATATTTATAGATCATTTTTAAATTTTAAATTTAATTAAGAATAGTAAAAGTTATCATATTTTTACTAACTATGATACTATTCAAAAAAAATGGTGCATATTTTTTATTATTTTTAATATAAAAACAATATATTGTAAAAGGGGACAGTATCTGGTGAGATATTTTTTACTTTTTTAATAAAACTATTATAGTGAATTTTTATTATTTTTATATAAAAATAATATTGTAATAGAGAGATATTGATGTAAAGGATATTTTTAATATTTTGGCATACCTTGTATTTTTGCCTAACAAAGATAAAGATTGAGGCTCGGATTGGTAGGTGGTTAAAACCCCTCACAATAAAAGCAAATTTATTCTTGTCTTTGCTTATTCATGTCTTGCTTATCTTTCTTTTTGATACATTATCAATAAAGCCTGACATTCTCTAATCTAATTTCTTGATAGTTGCTCCGTCCACCACTTAGTTAGTTTTCTCTCCCCAAGCCTCTAATCTAGGTTTCTTATCACTTTTTTGCGAATCCATTATTTAATTAAAATTTATGTTATTTTTTAAACTGGTCTCAAACTATAAACAATCTCTCAAAACCATTTATGGGTTTTATGTACCTTATTTTTAGATTTCTAGATCATTTTAAAATTTTAGATTTCATTAAGAATAGTAAAAGTTATCACATTTTTACTGACTATGGTACTACTCACAAAAAAAACATAGTGGAGATTTTTATTGTTTTAAATATAAAAGCAATATATTGCAAAAGGGGACAATATCCAGTGGGAGATTTTTTACTTATTTTTTTATAAAAACATTATAGTGTTTTTTAATTATTTTTATATAAAATAATATTATATTAGAGAGATATCTTTGAGAGATATTGATCTAAAGTAGATTTTTATTATTTTAGTATACCTTGTATTTTTACTTGACAAAGTTGAAGAGCGAGGCCTAATTTGGTAGGTGGCCAAACCCCATCACAATAAAAAATAACTTTATTCTTCTCCTTGCTTGTTCCACATCTTTTTTATCTCTCCTTTGAGATGTATTATTGAAAGAATCTAATATACTCCTTAGCTTTTTTCACTTGTATCACATGTGTTACTTAGTTTTGATATCACAAGCACTGATTGCTCTTGGATACATTCTCATTCAAGTCTGACATCTAACATTGAGTGTGATATGTACTTATAAACTTTAGGGGGGCTCATTACTAATTATATTAGGGGGTGTTGTGGGTCCTACATTATCTCTTATGTGCACATGGTTTCTTTGACTTACATGTGCCCATTTGGTGACCATTGATTAATTACTTTTACATTTTTAGATGTATTATTAATTAATCCTATTGTCTATTCACTAAACATGCATTATCACATGTGCAATGTTTTCTCATTTCACTTCTTTGGTGTCTTATCTCAATCATGTCAGCACTATTTAAGAGATACCAGAAGATTAGGAGAGTTGATTCTACACCATTGATTCTTCTTGGAAATAATAATTATGATTCATAGTGGTTGTATATGGAATGATTGCTCATGAAACAAGACCTTATTCCATTTTTATATGGATAAATTTATATTCCCATAGAACCTTATCAATACAATGACTGAGCCAACTCTTGTGACTATATCTATGGTCACTTATTGATGCACACTTCATGGGATCTACACCCCATGTATAGAATATAGAGTATCCCTCCATAATTTAGATCACTCTTCAGTCTCTTTCTAGAGATATTTCTAGGATTTATATCACTCCTGATCTTCCTCATCTTTTAATTATTGCTTCAAATAATGTTGTACTCTCTCCTCCTACTTTTATTTTTTATGATGACACTTTCTTGCTAGATAGTGTTCTTTCTATCAATCCACCACTACAAGTTGAGATTTTGCCAGACCTTAGCTATCCTTTTGTAGACTCTACATTCATTATTAGTTAGTATATTTCTCTTCTAAATCAATTAAATATTTATATTTCAAAGGAATCTACTATTTTTAGTGATAGTACACTTATTCAAAGCTTCTACAACACATCTCTTAATGTATATATTCATTATACAGATCTATGTGCTTCATCTATAGTATCTTCTTATGTTTCAAGATTTATTGAGCCATGCTCTACACTTCACATGGACATTATTTCAATGAATGTTCCATGTCATCCTTATCATAGGTCTACTTCAGTGACATTACCTTTTATTCTTATGCATGATATTTCTATACCTATGCAACATATTAGATTTGGATAATATTCAAAGTTCTTCATACTGTTACACCCATATTCCACTATGTAATGGGTATACATTTAGTACACACATCATGTTATTTTGACAAAGGGAAGAAACATTATTCTATGTAAATGGAGATTTTATAGTCTTCAAGAAAAGGATTTTGTTATTTATAGTAGTCATCTTATAATTTATATTTGGAACACATATGGCTTCAACATCATTTATGGGGGTCTTCCTGCCCTCTCTTCTTCTTTTCTCTTTTTTTTTTGGAAGGAGGGGAATTTTTCTTATGAGTTTTTGCCCTTTTTCCACTTTATGAGAGTTGTTTTGTACTTTCTTACCTCATTAAGACTTGTTTTCAAGACCCATTTATTCTACCCACCTAAGCTATGCTTCAGGGGGGTGTTGGCATGTAGGGTTTTCCTACACTTCTATTTAGATTGCTTAGTTGTGTGTTTTTTGTGTACATTGGGGAAGCTTATCCCATATGTATGAAGATGCTAAATTTATGCCTTTCTTCCAAAAAATTTTGTGGAAGTTAGTTCCACATTCATAGTTTGGTTGGGTTACACCTATCTACCACCTATATATGTACCTATTCACCTAGTCATAATATAATGCAATACAAGGTTGTCTATGAATATATAGTGCTTAATTTATACTCTATCTTAATTTTAGTATTAAATATAATTTATGTGTTTGATAACCCAGTATTTGATCTTGGATGTCCTCATCATTAGATGAATCTTTTATAAAAATTCATTATGGTTTACAGGTAGAGTTAGAAACCAGGCTTAGGTTGATTAGTAATAATGATTCTAGGAAGAATGGAAGAACTAGATTAAGGCTCCAATGGTGGAGTTGGCTTGTCACTAATTTGTTGATCCAAAGATGAAATAGGATTGGTTGTAGTATTTTTAAGAAGTTTTCATTTGGTATAAGGATTATTATGTTTGGTGATAGGATCTTTGTGATAGAGCCTATGACAGTAATTGATCTTTTCTACATTCACATATTGGTAATTAGTGGACTAATTATCATAATTGGCATAAAATCACAAAAAAAATCATTGAACTATTAGGTATTGAGATTTGATGGTTGAGAATATTTTTGAGACTTACAATTTGTTGATTTGGAAGCATAGGTTTACTTTTGGGAAGCTTTAATATATTCGATATGGTAACCTTTGATCATAGCATCATGGTCAAATTTTTCTACAAAGATGAAGGTGACCATAAATTTTATATGATTACAACATGTTTTTTAAGAGCAATCAATGTTGGCATGGAACCAACAAAACTTATTAGGGTCATACCATAGTGGAGGGGTGGTGTTAGAATAAATAAATGATTCAGATGGAGAAAACAACTTCTTCATTTATGGAACACTAAAGGGAGGGTGGGAGGGAAGTTAATTATCTAAGTTATTCTTTTTTTGGGTTGAGGATTTTTAATAGTGATGACATTAGTTATTTTTTGGAAAGATTCATTTTTGGGATTTTGAAAAGGTTAAAATTGAGCCATAAGGAATTTTTTTTAATTGATAGAAAGCCTCTTTTAATGTTTGGGGAGATAAAATCCTAACCTTGTACTAAAGAGGGTATTTAAGAGTGATACCAAAAAGTTTGAAAATATTATCATCATATATGTTATGATATGCTTTATAAGCTAAAGACTTCCATCATTTAATGAAAGTTTGAGCAAATTCATTAGGAAGTTACTTAGCATTGATGAAATGGCTAAGGATCTTTCAAAAAAATCATTATGTTGGAATTCCTTAACTAGAAAATTAACTAAATACTATATTTATGTAATGTAATTTATATGAAGTTGGTTATATCATTATAATTAATCTCATGTGAAGGTTTTAGCTATAAGTTTGATGGTTAAAAAGGTATTAATTTGAACCCATTCCTTATAGAGATTGCCAAAATATTTAAGAATGCAGTATGCTTAGTCCCTTCATAGGTGATAGTTGGAGAGATATTTTAAATGTATATGGACATAAGGGAGGGAGATAAAGGTTCATTTTAAAGGTGTTGAAACATTTTTTTATGCATATGAGATTCAGGGATGATATTCCCATTAGCATCTCCTAGAGGATGAATAAAATTCTGATTTGGTTGATTCATGATGAATTGAGGTTCTCTAGACATTTTAAAAATATGGTTTTGCATTTGGAGAAATTGGTAATTATTATATGGTTGCATAAGGTTCATCTGTTGGACCATTTATGCAAGGAATTGATTTGTATCAATAGGTGGATTTTTATTGGAGGTATTAGGAAGGGGATGACCAACATTAGCATTGGGAGTAATGTTACCAACATCATGATAGTTTCCCCAACTATTATATAAAATGAATAAATCTCATGAAGACCACCATACTTGTTTGGAGTGTAAACAATGTTGTCTTAAAGATTATTTAAAATCTAGGCATTATCTAAATCTTTAGTTTGGTTTATTTCAATCATGTTACATGTGATATATTTAGAGTGATTTTGAAAATAATTACACCATATGAAGGAAGATTATTAATACCACCACTCTTATTTTGAGTGTAAATAGTGTTTCATCAATATTATAAAAAATTTGGGAAATATAGATTTTTAGTTTAGTTGATTTCAACCATGTACATGTGATATATCTAGAGTGATTTTGAGAAAATATGTACCATGAAGAGTTATATTAAATGGTGGGAACTATGGGAATAAAGGAAAAACTCATGTAGAATATGAATGGGTTGAGGCTAACAAGAAATATATAAAGAGATGACATAAGTGAGTTTTAAAATTGATAACAAAAATTGACTGACTATAAAAACTATATGATATCACACTAGCTAATGCCATTAATTTTTAGCTCTAATATTAAGGAATCTATTGGGATAGCTGATGTATTATATGGATAAAATGTGATGCAAATTTTATCTCTAAGAATCTGAATGGAACCACCAGTGTTTGGCAAGGTGATAAAGTGAACCACTAAGAGGCTAGAAGTCTCAAGGATTCTATGGGCTACAAGAGGTCTATAATGGCTATCCAGTTTGTTAGCTTACACTAGGATATAGACAGACTTGTAAACTAGGTTGGGGTTAGTAAAAACAAGTGTAAAAAGTATGTAATAACTTTTAGTGGATCCAACCATACTGAAGTAAGTGGATAAAACTATACTATTAGTTGCATAAACAATATGAAATCAATAATACTAAATGAAATGAGATAACCAGTAAATGTAAATCTAGCAATTAGGATACTTTGAGGCCAAATTAAAGATGTTTTATGCAAAAAATATGTTTTTGAGTAAAGGTTCAAGAGCATTCATATTCTATATTTGAGCTACCCTTCCAATTCAATACTATTGTTGTTAATCAATGCAATGTTCTAGTTTTCAGCAAGAGAGGGAGAGAGTGTTTGAGCAAGTTTTCTAGTGTGTTTTAAACATGTATATCTCTACGTATGCAATGAGAAAGGATTCAAAAGAGAACAATGGTAATAGAAAAGGAAAATTTAAATCCATGAAATTATTATTTGAACATATACAAATGTCAAAAACTTTGGAAACTACTCTAAGCAACATACAAAACAACTATTTCACTAAAACAATTCAAACCCTAGCATATACACTACAAAAATAAAGGAGTTTCACTTTTCATAGAAAAGTGACCATAGATCAAACTCAAAGATGAATTTTAAATGTTTTACCAATGAATAATCCAAGCTAGGAAGCAATATAGGAGGAAGACCAAGCTAGGTGCAAGCTGAAGTCCAAACCAAGAGTAAAGGTGGAGGTGAAGTGATAACTTGAAATGGTGTAATAGATCCAACCAAGTGCACAAATTAGGTGAAATTAAAAATTTAGGAGCTTTGGATCAAGATAATAAGGAAGTAAGAATAACTAAGAGTAGCAATGGATTCTCCAATCAAGAGTGTAGTAGCATATGGGATTCTCTATCCCTAGTCAAGCTCAAGAGTACTAAGAATAACCAAGAGAGATTCAAGAAGGCATGAAAGTCAAGAGAGGGAAGAGGAATCATAAGAGATATGAAATGAGAATAGAGAGAGAGAGAGGCTCAAATTAATGAGAAAGAGACATATATCCCCTCCCAAATCCACCAAATGACCTAAAAGTAGCCATTTTTGGCTATTTGGCTTCAAACTTGGGCTTTTTAGCATGTTTTACCTAGGTTGTGGCCAAGGATGCAGTTTTGGAAAAGGAAAAATATATCCTATTCTATAGTTTTATTTCACCTAATCCATGGCCTCGGTTGAATAGGGCTCAAGGCTAGTCAATAGGCCCCCAAGAGGCCCTGAGAGGTTTCCAAGAAGGCCTGTCTTGCATGCAAAAGGCCTAATATAAACTAGGGATGTATGGGGGTTAGGAATATGATGTGGGAGAGGTATAAGTAGGTGAAATATGTATTATATTATGATTTCTAGGGTTAGTAATATGCACATGAGTTGATATATAATCATAGGAAGGAGTAAGGTCATAGGAAGTATGATTACATATGCCCTCGAGGTACAAGCAGTCGATGTTCAAATGAACAAGGAGTAATATGCAATACTTAGAAGCCATACAAAATCAAATAACATCAAGAACTATAATGATAAAAGGAAACAATACCTATACTTATAGATTGGAATGGTGGTAGAAGAATTCAATGGCATGTTCTATGGGTGAGAGTGTAAATGTTATGTAATCTAAAATCTAACTCTAAATCTAGCTCCATCTCTATCTCTACAACATATAATTAAGGGACATAATTGACATCAAATCACATCATACTATCCAAAATGACATTCACTAGGGTGTCAGCCCTAGTGTTCTCCTTGTGAGGGATATAGGTGAAATGGATGTCCTTGAAGAAAGAGAGCAAATTACATGCTGCCTCAAAGAGGGGGAATAAATCAAAGCTAAGGATGGCCCAAAAACTAGTGAGTTGATACATGGCTAAGAGTGAGTCAAATAATAATTTCACATAGCATGTACCTAACTCATGGGTATTGGTCAAGGTGTAAATGATTACGTGATACTTGATGACATTATTTATCTCATTGATAAGAAAGAAACCAGCCACAATAAGCTCATGACCCCACTAATCATTGTTAACCTAAGCCATAGCTACTAGTATTATGTTTCCCTAATTTCCACCATTAGTTTGAATCATCACTAAGAGGTACACCATAATGGGGGGTCAAGGATGTAAGACTAATGACTATAGAAAGGTGATCTCAAAGAAAAATAGTATAAGTGAGTTGCATGAGGGAAAAAATAATGAAATCAAGGCATAATCATAATGGTTGACTAATACCGATCATGGTGAAAGGTAATAAGGTAAAGTGGGGGAAAATTTAGAGAACATGAATACCAATTGACAAGACCAAAACAAGTCCCAAATCACTACATCTAGCTGACAACCCTACATACAACCACAACAAATAAGAAAAAGAGGGAGTTATAATATATCAACTATGGAAAAGTAGAGAAATGAATAACTAAAATAATTACAGGTAGTAACTTCTATCCCTAGGCATCCATGAGATGGGACATAGGCTTGGGAGGTTAATAGGGACCTAAAAGGGATCCCAAAAACCAAAATAGGGCCAAAGTAGGCCCAAATAAGCCTTAGTTTAAAAAAGGAATCTGCCAATGCACTTAGAATGTGATAAAACCTCTAAGATGGAGGTTTGATAGTATAAAACACAAAAAATAGTGAAAAATCCCAACCAAGGGCCCACAAGGTATATCTGGCAAGGAGTATACGGGCCTGATAGGCTAGAGGAGATAGGGGCTTAAGAGATTGGAGTGGTCCCAAAAAACACCCAAAGAGGCCTCAAAGATAGAAATGAACCCCACCATTATGTTTGGAATGGGCCAAAACCTTAAATATGAAGGTTTGGTGGGTGTCAGAGCAAAATAGAACCAAATAGAGGCCTAAAAAGGGTCAAAATGAAAGTTGTCAGCCCAAGACACAACTTGGGTAGGATAAGACATGGCATAGTCACTTCTAGGCCATATCATGGTCTACCCAAGCCATAGCTTTACCCAAAAAACCATAGCCTAGACTAGTAGAAGCTAAAAACAAGCTTGAGGATCCCAAAAAGGGCCCAGAACCTACCCAAAATAGAAGGGAAATGGGGAAACAAGAATAACATGTTTGTGAGCCTATCAAAACATGTTATTTTTGTTTTAAAACAAATATGAATGATATATGGTTATGTTGATCTCTTATATAGATGTGAGGAGGAGTGAGAGTGTTAGAGGTAAGAAATCCATCTTAGTTGGTAGATCTGCCACTACTATGTAGGGGTTAACCATGAGAGAGTGTCTCAATGCCAACCATAATGAGAGGTGAGGAGGGGTGGTAGGAGGCCCATGATAGATGAAGACCAACCAAAGAAGGCCAAATCAATTCATAGGTAGCCATAACCACTAACCCATATCACCTACAGGTATTATGGAAAAGGAGAGAGGGAGGTATAAGAGGTATAGTTATTAGTAAGTAGTAGCTCGACCAATTAAAAGAAGCAAATGACTCTAATTCTATCATAGGGTACATCTAAGGAAGAGTGCACAAGTTAAATAGTAAAGGAGACTTACAAGGGTCTAATTATGGATTCCACGAGAAGGGAAATCCATCAAATAGGGGCCTAGGGAGGGTGTTCTAGTAAGCTTGAGGCTTACCAAAGCACCATAGGCCTAGGCCCAGGCCTACCCCTAAGGGAAAGCTACCACCTCAAACTAACTAGAGGATTTCCCTTGATGCAAGCCACCACTTAGACTATAAAGAAGCCAAATAAGATGAAGGTAGGGAGAGGGATATGAATCATCCATATCCTTAGGTTCATTAATCATGACTTGAAACACATGGGTTCCATGGGTAGAGTCATTGTTAGTGAATGAGACCTATGAAATCAAAAAAGTGAGAGGACGGTGGCACATATGATGCATGGTTTAGTAATATCTCCTCTCATTGATCAGGTTGGGTGTTATACCATGGATGTTATAACACTCAAGAGTGGACTCAATGACTCTAATAGCCTTAACATGAGATGCATTGAGAGAGCCAATACTCTAATGGGCAAAGTGTGATTCCTCAACATCTGGGGAAACATCTTGTAAGAGGTTTTTGAAAAGAGATGAGCTGAGTTGACACCACAAAATGGAAGAGGGAGTTAATTGATGCATATTATACTCTAAAGGAGTGAATTTTTCTTGATACTCAATTAAATTATAATTTTCATCCTTGAGAAAATGAGATTCAGAAATAGGGGGTGTGTGGGAATCCATAGAACCCCATGAGGAGATATCCAAAGCCTCACTTGAGGGATTTATATTTACATAGAGCAAACCCCAAGGATCTAATTTAGCCACCATACTATGAACCTCACCTTCATGCATAAATTGAACCATGTGAAACATGGCCAACTTGATGGCCTACATGACAGTGGTCTAAGGATGTCCAAAAATCATGTTGTAGAAAGATCAAGGTCTAACACACAAAAATTGATTCTAACTATCTTGGGGACAAACTTGACCCAAATCTTCACATTCCCCATTGTCATAATCATGTCATTATTTAAACTGACACAATTATGGTGAGAATCAAAGATCTTTTTTGGATTGATCCCAATCTTATTGAACAAATTTAGGGGCATGATGTTCAACACATATCTTTCATCGATAATGTACTGATTGATGTGGAAATTATCCTTAGAAGTCTTGATATAGAGAGGGAAATGATCCCTCTTTTCAAGAACTAAATCATATAGTAAAGATGTTGGGTCAAAATATAAGGGTACTCATGTGTATTAGAGTTAAACAAAACTTCAACATCATCACATAGTAGAACCTTGCAAGGGAGACCAAGCTCATCAAAGATGAGACTCCTTTAATCAAGGAAAAAATGAATAAGGTCCCAAGTGGAGATCCTATCTAAGAGGCCCTAAAACTCCTCTATGATGAAGTAAGGATGTTGTTTGGCCTAGGGAGGAATGTTACACCTAAAGTCAAATTTGACCTTAGGATTTCCTACCTCTATGGGATAGACTGAGGTCTAGCACTATTAGTCTCTCCAATAGGGTCAGTGGCTTGATTAGAGAACATGTTGATAAATCACTCATATCTAGTCAAGGCTATGTTAATATTAGAAATAACCTTGATACTCTCATTTTTGTCTTTCTCTCTTGGGTTAGCCTAAGAAGAGGAGTCAGAAGAGGTGGAAGAGCAAGAAGGGGAACATGGGGCCTTATCCTTTGATTTCTTCTTTTTCTTTTTCTTCTTCTCCTTATCATGGTTAGGTAGAGGCTCCTTTAAAAAATTAAACTTGTGGTTGGGTTATGCAAGAGGATAACTTTGAGATGGAGGTGAGGCTTTCACACTGGACTTATGGGTGACATAATTGTTATCATCATACCCCCTCATCTGATAAAAGTTGTAAAAATTGGTAGGGTCATAAGGAAAAACTATTTTTTATTTTGATATACTTGATTTAAAATCATTATTTTCAATTGGCTTCTTTCTCAAAGCATTGACCTCATGACTATCCTTCTTCTCAGAAGGAGAATTAGTGACACCATCATCAATTACATTATGATTGTGATCACATGAAGAGGATGAGTTTTAGGAAGGTATAGGATGCATGCCCATATGTACCTCAAACACTTTGATATTTAGACACTCATTAATATCATCATCATAAGAGGTAGGTTCATGCTTGAGGACCTCAAGAACCTCTTGCCTCAATGCTCGCATGAACATATCATAAAATTGGTCATCTAAGAACTGAGTCTTGCATATATGAATAGTTGAATGCCATCTATGCATAAAATCAAAGTTTTACTCACCCTTGGCTTGTGTCATGGAGGTGAGTGATTGGATGTTGAGGTTAAAATGCCTATAGATATCGAAATATTGGAAAAATTCATCCATAAGGAGTTATAAACTAAAAAGAGAATCTAGAGGTAGATTCTAGAACTAGACCAGATCTTTGGCTTGTATAGAACAAGTGAAGATATTCAACATCATGCCTTCATCTTATTCCCAATCCATACATTCCATCATGAATTCCATGATATTATCTATGGGACTAGAGTCCTACATCCTATTGAACTTAGGCATTTTAGGGATAGGAGTAGGAAGGGGAATAACATGCAGATAAGGGGCTAGAATATTCTAATAAAGATCCTTGTAAGCATGATTGATAACAAGATAGTGATGAACCTTGATAGGGGGTCTATGATGATGATGGTGTTACCTATACCCATAGCCATCACCATGACCATGGCCATAGGGAATATGATGTTGGGGAGGTTCTTGATGAGGAAACTCATGACATAAATCATCTCTACCATGGGGTGGAGAATGGCCACAAGAAGTGTGATGGTTCTCATGAATATGATGGGAACATGTGGCATACTCTTGAAAATGGTCATGATGACCTAGATATCTATGGTGCTAGTCACATCATATCACATGAGGGTTAACTAATAGATATTGATGATCTTGATATGCATCCCATAGATTTCTAGTCTATAAGTGGTGATCAAAATTGACATGCTCATCGAAAAATCTAAAGGACTAAGAGGATGGGAGGCATCCATAGGCTAGGGATACCTCACTGAGTTAGAATACCTATGACCCATATCATGGGTATGAGGGTGTTCTTTCTCTAGAGTCTCCAACTGAGAAATAGGTGGGGAAATTATGTGAGAACTAGTTGAGGCATTAGACACTGAGTGTGTGCAAGTTATACTTCCAGAGGAAGCATGTTGTCAACTCCTAAGGGGAGAAGGAAGCACTTCATTCACATGAAGATGTCTACATAAATAATTAATTATTACACATAAATACTTAGGCCCTATATGTTCAAGGATATCCTCATCACCATGAATGGGTAAATGAAGCATGACATGAGGCTGAGATAAAACATCCTTAAATGAGTGAAGCTCAGACTAGTAAAAAGGAGACTGAGTCTATTGGTTATAGTCAGGCCAATATTGTTCCCTTTTGAATGTGAAATGGTGTAGAATTCCATGTTGGGTCGAGGTAAGCTCCTAAGTCCTATGGTGTCTATGGTGTTCCATTATAAGTATGGCCTACTCATTGGTGAACTCAGGTAGGATACCCTGAATTCACCAAGATTGGCATCCCAAAGGTGGGAGATTGGCCATGGATGCAATGAAGCATGAGAAACATGGAAGACAATAGAAAAGCTAAATTTATGAAGAAATAATCAAGATAAATACATAAAACCAAAGAAGGAGAAAATAACCAAGGCAAGAGCTAAAACACAACTGAAAGCAAAGCTTAAAAACTAACAGAGGGGGATTGGATAAGAGATCTCTAAATGGGATAGAACTAATGTGAAACCATAAATGGGTTCCCATTGTGCATGCTAGAATTTATCTCCAATAATCTAAATTAAACCACTAGTGTTTAGAAGGGTGATAAAGCAAACCGCTAAGAGGCTAGAAGGCTAAAGGGTTCTATGGGCTATAAGAGGTCTATAGTGGTTATCTAGTTTCCAAGCTTTCACCAAGCTATAGATAGACTTGTAAACTAGGTTGGAGATAATGTAAACTAGTGCAAAAATTATGTAGGAACCTCTAACAGATCAAACCATAGTGAATTAAGTGGACAAAACTATACTATTAGTTATATGAACAATATGAAATCAACAATATTGAATGAAATGAGATAACCAATGAAATGTAAATCTAGTAATTAAGGCACTTTGAGGCCAAATAAAAGATGTTTTTTGAAACAAAGATGTTTTTTTATCAAAGGTTCAAGAACATGCTATTCTAGATTTGAGCTACCTTTCTAATTCAATACTATTATTGTCTATCAATACAATGTTTTAGTTTTTAGCAAGAGAGGGAAGAGTGCTCGATAAAGTTTTCTAGTGTGTTTTGAACATGTATATATCTACTTATGAAATGAGAAAGGATTCCAAAGAGATCAATGGTAATTAGAAAATAAACATTTCAATCCATGAAATTATTCTTTGAACATATACAAATTGAATAAACTTTAGAAAATACTCTAAGCAACATACAAAATAACTATTTCACTAAAACAATTCAAACTATAGAAGATACACTATACAAACAAAGGAGTTTCACTTTACATAACAAAGTTCCCTTAGATCAAGCTCAAATATGAATATCATATGTTATACCAACCAAGAATCCAGCTAGGAAGCAATATAGGAGGAAGACCAAGCTAGGTGTAAGTTGAAGTCCAAACCAAGAGCAAAGAAGGAGGTGAAGTGAGAACTTGCATTGGTGTAAGAGCTCCAAAAAAGTGAACAAATCAAGTACAATTACAAATTTAGGATCTTAATATAAAGACAAAAATGAATTAATAACAACTGAGAGTAATAATGGAGTCTCCAAGTAAAAGTATAGTAGCATATGGGATTCTCTATCCCTAATCAAGCTCAAGAGTGTCAAGAATGAACCAAGAGAGATTGAAGAAGGAATGAGAGTCAAGAGAGGGAAGAGGAATCACAAGAGAGATGTAATACAAAGAGAGAGAGGCTCAAATGAATGAGAAAGAGACATATATCCCTTCCCAAATCTACCAAATGACCTAAAAGTTGCCATTTTCAGTTGTTGGCTTTAAACTTGGGGTTTTTAACATGTTCGACCTAGGTCATGGTCTAGGATGTGGATTTGGTGAAGAAAACATGTGTCTTATTCCATGGGTTTACTTTACCCAAGCTATGTCCTAGGTCAAATAGGGCTTAGGATTGGTCAACAAGCCCCCAAGAGGCCCCAGGAGGTCTCCAAGAAGGCCTGTCTTATGTGCAAAAGGCCTAATATGAACTAGGGATGTATGGGGGGTAGGAATATGATGCAAGAGAGGTCCAAACAAGTGGTATATTTCTTAAATTTAGATGTCTAGGGTTAGTATTCTGAATGTGAGTTGATATATAATCATAGGGAGGATTAGGGTCATGATAAGTATGATTACACTACTAGTAGCTAATAAAAATTTATTGTATCAAGTTGGTCGATGCATTAATCTAAAAACTAGATAGGATCAAGTTGTATTAGTCTAGTCGATGTAGTCAAGTAGTGAGAAAATGTGAAGAAGTAGATTGGATCAAGCTATCCAATGTAGTTAGGCTATCAAACATGAGAGTAATAGATTATATTAGGTTGGACAATGCAATCAGGTAAGTAGGATTTAATTATAAAATATTGTATTAGGTTGGTTTGTGTAATAAATTAAAAATAAGCCGAGTAAAATAGATTATATCAAGTTGGTTGATGTAGTCAGGTAGATAGGAACTAATTAAAATAGAATTTATCAGGGTGGCCAATGTAATTACATTTAAAGGAAACTATAAAAATGTTGGTCAATATAATATTATGTAGGATGGTAAATAATGGGACTAGTTTGGGATAGTCTATGCATTTATGGATACAAACACATGTAACTGTATCAAACTAGATGAGTATTTCACACACCTAGATAAATATATTGAGTTGGCTAATACAGTTATAACACACAACATAGAATGGTATTGGGTTGGATAATGTGATATAGTATTTAATAGATCAAGTAATTTAGGTATCAAACTAAATCTAACCAAATTTTCAAAAATAAGATTAAGAAGATGTACTAGAAAAATTTGATTAATAGTGTGGGCTCTCATATATACTTGTTCCTTCATTTATTAATGAGTGACCAATATTTGAGAGCACTAACTATAGAGGCTAAACCATGCTTTCATCCCACTAACCTAAGTTTTTAGGTTAAGATGAGAGTAACTTCTCTAGATGATATACTCCACTCAAGTGCAACACAAAATCAAATAGATGGAGTTTAATAAAAATAGAATCCTAGGCATTTCCAATATACCATGAGGTATATATAAATTAAAGTTTGTGTTTAATATTGTATTATGGATACAAGTATTGGGATAAAATCCTCACTCCATGATGTATATAAACATAACACCATGTATCCCTACATGATAGTCACCAATTAGTTTTAAAACTATCAAAATCAATTTCTAAGGAAAACCAAATAAATAAAAAATAAAGTTTGAAAATCAATGTTGAAATGTAATTTTTAGAATTAAATGAATATAAATAAATAGGCAAAAAATAATATTGGGTTCTCTGATATAGTTATAAACTAAATTATGATAAAAATGAAACACACAAAATTGTATCAAGTTGGTCAATGTAGTTACAAACATAGAATATAATTGTATTCGATTTCCCAATATATTCTATGCAAACATAAAATAGGCAAAGGTTGGTTGATGCCTCTCATTGATAGGGACTAAATTGTGTCATTTTGGTAGAAGTATTTTTCTTGAAAGGAAAATTGAGATAGAATTATATCAAGATTAGTCGACTACATTTAGCTGAAAAGAAAAAAGGAGACATAATTGTACCATGTTATTCGATGTAGTTGGTTGAAGGAATGAAGGTAATGGTGAGGTTCATTTTGGGTTCAATATAATGTATTCTTGGGCTAGGATTATCCTACAAATATCCTATCTCAATATAACTAGACTTAGATAAGGTTAACCAAATAGATAATGTGATACCTAATGTTCAAGTAGCGACCAATAGATCTATAGACTTATAAATATGAGTACTTACATTTCCAATACTAAGAGGAAAGGGTTATAAATCCTAAAACTATGGCATAATGAAATATATCTAACTAGACCTATATGAAAATAAATGATTTCAAATAATAAACTTAAGTATTTGTACAAGTAAAATAAAGGTAAAGGGTTAAAATGATCAAATGGGTAAGGTTCCATGGTCTAAAAATGGGGGTTTAGGCAACCTAAAATGGAATATGGAAGGTTTAGGAAATCTTATATCTACACTTGTTTATTTATTTTAGAGATAACGTAGATAAAGATACACACACATTCATTCACTAATCAACAAGAAACATCTATCAACTAAATAAATAAAAGAAACAATATAAGATTATAAATACTTACCTTGGAGTAGACCCATTGAGCATCAATATTCCCATTGGTCAATGGTTATTTTTAGTATATTTTTATTATTATGAAGACCTCAAATAGTTGGTATAAGACCTAATAATACTCTAGATTACTTCTCTTATTGGATCTCTAAGACTTACACAAGATAAGATTATCCAAATGTGACTTAAGGCAAAAGTATGAGTAAAATTAGAATGAATAAAGTGTATATTCATATGTCTGGAAATAAAAATTTATTGTATATATTATGATACAATACCTAAAACAAATCCTAATCATTATCAATGGTATCAGCCAAATCAATGCAGTTAAGAGATGTTGGTTAACACTAGATGGTATCATCCACGTTAATATAATATGAATGCTAGTAAATATGCTCAAAACTACATTAGAATGGTCAATATAGTATAATAAGGTAAAAGGGGATAAATACATGGTATCAACCTAGCTAATGTCATAAGATATGATAGAACTAATGTATCAAAATGTGATAAGATAGAGGGAGGTAGGTAATCAGATAAATTTGAGGAAGCTAAATTGGTATTAAGAAATATATGATTATGAAATAGATAGTAACATCTCTCACAAATCACCACAATCCTACAAACCCCTTTCCTAGTGCACCCTTTTTGACGTCCACTTAGGTAGATCGATACTTAATAGGTTTTTATAATAAAAAGAATCCATAATGGATAATGTGAAAATTATTATGCATACACAGTAAGGAGGTATATTATTATGAATAATAATAAATCACCAAACTAAATAATTTGGACTTAGTTATCTAAAAGGATTAAAAATTTTAGACGCCAATGAAAGTATCATATTTATAGGATTGTATTTGAATAGAGGTCATATGTCATTGATATTCCTCTATAATCTCCCATATGCTAGCATTCATAAAAAATTGTTTGTGTTTAAATATGGTTAATGAAAATACATGAGCTTGGAAATTTATTTAATTCTAAAACATGGGTATTTGAGGATAATAGACATATGATGTGCAGTCTCAAAAGTAACTTTATTTGTAATCATATATTCTCAATGTCTCTTATTTTCAAATTCAAGACATTATTATAGTGATTTATTTTCACCTTATTTTAAAATATAATCATTATCACACATCGATTGTGTCATATATCAATCCATCCTCTCTAAGAATAATACATATTTATCCATATGAATGGGCTAAAGAATGTGACTTTGGAAAATTCATGTCTCCAAATAACCTGGTAAACATAGTCAATTTAGCTTAATATCTATGTATAAATAAATAATATATATAATAAAATATATAAATTTATAGGCATTATGTTAGAATTTGTATACAAAAATGTTTGTGCATCTATGAACTATCCTAAAGTTCACCAACAAGATAATTGTAGAAAATAGGGATAATATTTCTATTAAATACAAAGGTTTGTTTGTTTTGTTTTTTTTTAATAATATCATAGCCATAAAGAAGAGTTTTAAACTTCACATCAACATTATGTCAATTTATATACAATCCATGAAAAATTGTATTTAGTAAATTCTTATCAATATACCCTTAATTTTGTTTCATATCCATTGGTTTTGAATTATCACTACTGATATTTTACTTTATCATTTTTTGATATAGTTCTATCTTTTGAATATTTTGGGACATGAACATAATTGATAGTGAATTACAATAATTAAGTTAAAACACAATTTAAATTTAAATTTAATGCAATATCTATTGTAAAATGTGGATTATTTTTTTGAAAATCTACAACATTAATTTCATTGCATTAATGGAAACATCTACAACATATAAACCTTTAAAAGATAGTTACATCTCAAACAACTATCAAGTATGCCCATTCAATTTTTAAGGTCTTATAGAATTTTATAAACTATAACAAAATTATGATCTTTGATAGAATGTTGAAGTCACTAACAGATTAGGTCATAATTATAATATCATTACCTAATAATAAAACATAAGTGAATTTCTTAAGTCATTCATTTCATAGTGATGATAAATTATTCTTTTGACAAGCTTAAACATTCATATGACATAACATTGATAGAAACATCTACAAAACATAAACCTTAACCAAAAACATATTAAGTTACATATCAAACAATTATCAAGCATGCCCATTCAAGGTTTGAGACATTATTAAATTTTATAAACTATAAAAAAAACATATGACCCTTAGTGCATACTGAAATCACTAACATATTAGGTCATAATTTTAAGATTTGTGATTATTCAAAAACCTTAAGTATATGTCTTAAGTTAATCATTCCATAGTGAAAGGACATAAATTATTTGACAAAATAAATATATATATTTTTGCATTTATGGAAACATATATAACACAAAAAACCTTAACAAAAATAGTTATATCTATATCTCAAACAACTATCAATTAGGCCCATTCAAGATTATATATCTTATATAAATTTATAAACTATAACACTAATATGATCCTTAAATGCATGTTAAAGTCACTAACTTATCATTCCATAATTATAGTATCCTTGGCTATTTAAAATACATAATTAAATGTATTGATTCCCTTATTGTGGTTCATGTGACCACATTTATTCTAGACATTTTATCCAATAATTCACCTGCCTTATATATGCTTCCACATTTTGCATCGGGGTGTTTTCATCTACAACATATAACAAATATCCTTATTTAATTACAAATAACATTTATAAAAAAATAAAATAACCTAAAAATAACTATAGCTATATCTCAAATAATTATGAAATATACCCATTAAAGGTTTAATATTATATAGAAATTTTATAAACTATTATAGAAGTATGATCATTGTCATAACACTTAAGTCACTAACTTATTTATCCATAATGGTAAGAACACTACTTATTCATAAAACATAATTAAATTTTATAAGTTATTAATTATAGTCCATACCCTTTATAAACCCTTATGTAGTAGCATTCAAATATTATGTAAAAATTGTAGACCTTTTATTACAATCTAAGTTATAAAATGTTGTAACAAAGAGAAGGGACATGAATTGTTTATCAAAATACAATGTTTCATATGCGGGTACATTGAATGTAATCAATGAAGGATATGAAAATCATGACTATATCAAGGATGACATATATTATTAATTTATCTCGTGTCCTAAAAATGCTTTTTTGCTATGAAAATGTTCCCTATAAAAGTTACTACAACACATATAATTTTAACAAAAATATAAATTTGAAGTAAATATCAAGTATAATCATTCAAGACTTTAAATATTATATAATTTTATATATTTTTACAAAAATATGACATTTTACATAACATTAAAGTTAAAAAATTATTAAGCCATAATAATAATATCCATGCCTACTCAAAATATAATTCTAAATATTCTAAGTTCCTCATTATAGCCCGTGCTCTCTACAGATCCTATGTAGCAAAATCAAAATATTATTAAAAGTTTGTATACCCTTTAATAAAATTTATGTTAAATAATGTAGCAACATAGATAAGGGACATAAATTGTTTGAAAAAATATAACATTCATATGTTTTGGCATCAAATGTAGTGATTACAATATATGTAACTATAGAAAGGATGAAAATCATCATTACTTTAGATCATGTGATATACATTTTTTTTCATTATAAAAACATTCCTTATTAAATATTCTACACCACATCTAACCTTAACAAAAAAAACTATAGTTTCATCTAAAATAATTATTGAGTATGCTCATTCAAAATTTAAGATCATTTAAGAGTTTATTAATTGTTATAAGAATATGATCTTTATCATAACACTAGATTCACTAACATATTAGGATAAATTACAATATCCTTCCTTATTCATAAAACATAAGTAAATAACTTAAGCCCATCATTTTTTCAAATAATTGACGTATTGTGTATATGGCCAAATTTTACATTAGGGTGTTTTCAATTACAACATATGAAAAAAATTGTTTTCTAATATAATTAGATACATGTACATAATATTATGTGAAAACATCCTAAAATTTTACCATCAATATAATATGGAACATTAAAATTTTCTCTCCACATTTTATCACATGAAATTTTTAATCATTCCATACGATGGCTAGTTTAGAAATTCAATACATCTTGAAAAAAGTGTGAAAAAAATCTCAGTTTACTTAAAGCAAAAAGAAACTTATTTTATAAAATAATGAATAATCCAAATATATATCAACATATAGTATTTATAAATATATAAATATCCCTCTAAAATTTATGATTCCTAAAAAAAATTACTTTATGTAAGACATCATAGTCTTGATGTCCCATAATTGGTCAACTTTTAGGCACATCAAAATTTCCACGTCCAATTTTTTTCATTTTCAAAAAAGTTAAAATTTATATGAATGTAAGGTATGAAATTAAAAAAAAAATACAATTAAATATTTTATTTCACCACGAACATCAAAATTTTGGTGTCAAAATTGATGAGCTCATTAGAAATTTTGATGTTCTGAATGAAAATCTTGATGTTTTTAACTTATGTTGAAATGCATGTCAAAACCAATATCAAAATTTGGGGTAAATGTTATAAAATTAATTATGTAATATCAATGTATAATTAATAAATATTATCAATGTTATTAATTCAAAATATCTCGTAATATGGTTGTCAAATAACTACAATGTGCAGTGATAACTAATATATATAGTGATAGTGCGACTAGATAATCATGTCAAGGTATGGTAAATTTTTTTGATGATATATATATATATATATGAATAAACATGCCAAAAAACCTTAAAAATTTGGAACTAAATGCCAAAATGAAGGAAACTCGCTAATACACACATCGCATCCTAAGAAGAAAAATCTACAATAAAGTTACAATATAACATACCTCAAAAGTAAAAATGACACTATGGAAGGATTGTCTATTTATGAATATTTAGTATTTTATTAAATTCAATCAAATAATTTATCTTTTGATTATTAAGTTGGACAAGTCTTATTTTCAAATAATTCCTAGCATCAATCATTACCTCTAACTGAACTTTATCCTTTTCGTACACCTCTCAAAATTTCCCTCCTCATTGCTAGTTTGGGTGGTTTTGAATGATTATTTTATTCCTTCACATTATCCCTACCCATTTGATCCTATATATAATCATAATTCACTTCAAGAACACAAATATAAAGTAATAAAAAAGTGTAGGATGTAGACACCAAATTTTGGTACATGATTGGTTACTTACTATGGTATTAGTGTGTTTATGTGCATATAGATAATTGGTTTAGATTAGGATAAAATTATTGTGTTTATCTCTATTTTTTCCCCCATACTACCTTCCATTTATTTATTTTATCTTTAAAAATTTACTCTTGGTTCAATTTAGGTTAATGATACTACCACCATTCAATCTAGAATAAATAAAACCCTATAAAATGATTGTTAATTATTTTATCGGATATGTACTTAAATGATCCTATAATTTTCAAAACATTAATAAAAATTTCATGGTAACCTTGACCAAGATAAAAAAATTTTAAGCTTATTCATCTATTTTTGTGTGCTTCTTGACCCATGTTCCTAGTTTATTTGGTTTCTTGTGCCTAGTTTGTAAGTTTTTTGTCTTTTTATTGTTGATGTGCATGTTAATAAGGTATTAATTTTAATTAGATAATTATATAAGTTTAATTTAATGCTAATGTATTTATTAAAATTATTTAAACATAAATCAAAGGATGCATAATGATTTTCATTATCATGCCATCTATTTAAGTGTAAAATCAGAATTACATTGTTATAGAAATGCCCCTTATACTAAAATTTGAATTGAATAAGTAGTGAAAGATCATATAGAATATAATAATTTATTTCACCTCATTCATATTTATTAGATATGAGACCAAATTAAATTATATTTCTTATTGGACTACATAAGTGTTGATTACCAACTTGTTAAAAAATGGGGGTCTACTTGATGTAGACCCCTCATAATTACTTTCCCTTTTTATGGTCTTGCAATGTGATTTTATGCCAATCATGGTCGAGAATAATAAAAAATTAAATAACATTCATATCTCAAATTTACAATCTAAGAGAGGCTTTTAACAATTATAATAACATAAAGATGCATGAGATGTTAGCAAGATTTAGCACCATCTGATCTTGATTAGCCACAGTGACCAAGATCAAGATTAAATTACCAACATCAACCCTTACGATCCTGGGTTGACCAAGATGTAATGAGTTTGATTATGGATATTTATTATAATTTTCATATCTATATATACTTTATAAGTTTTCTTTGGGACTACTTCTTGGGGGTTTTTTCATTAGGTTTTTACCTTTAACAACACATAAGTAAGTCATAATTCAGATATTTCTCTACAGACTCTCCTTGTAAATTTTAAATAATATTAATATATATTTTTATACATTTTAAATATTTATTTATTGAGATATATTTTGTATTTAATTCATATTTGTCTTGTGCAAGCTATTTATAGGTTTAGTGTACTTTTGTTATTTTAAGATCCCATTTTGTATTTTACACAAAATATTTTGGTTACCCCATGCCATATTACACCCCTTGGGGTTATAATGTTACTTATATTTCATATTGGATCCAATCATACCTAGGATTTCCATAAACCCATATTCATTTGCATACTTTCTTTCTTTCTATGGATAGCCCTTGTTATTATTAAATATATGATTTGTTTAGGGTTGATCTTATTTTATTTTCTATCATTATCCTTAACTCCTTGTTTGTTTTTAAAAACCCTTATTTTATTTTTATATGTGTTTCATATTATTCCACCTAAGGAAATCATATCTACTTCTTCTATTATCCAAAGTGATAGATCAAATTCCAGACCAATTGATTATGTTGAAATTATTTTGACTAGTACTCATGTTTATATGGAAAAAAATGAAAATTATTAATGGAATTATTTTTTATTATGTTTATACACATGGCTGATGATACGAATTAAAATTATTTAGATTAAAATATATGAATGGTAATGATATGAATGAAAATAATTCTAGTTGATCCCATAATATTGATAATTCTAAAGTAGAGAAAGATAGGGTGGAAAGACTTGATTTTTTAGTAATTTTTTTTTTAAGGAATCATGAATAAATGGATGAAATTTTATCTACGTTAAATACATAAAAATAAAAACCTTATCTAAAGATTCTATAGTTAAGAAAATACCTTTTTATATTAGTCATGGATTTTTGAATGTTTTTAATGATGCTCTAGATTCTATTGGTTCTTCTCCCATGCCAAATAATGTGGTAGTGTCTCAAATTTATACTAATTTTATTCCTCGTCTTGTTTATTCTACTCAAATTTTTATTTTTTTGCCTTCTCGAATCGGTATTAATGCTTTGATTATTTTCACTCAAGATCCTCAATCATATTAATATATTTTTTTAACATTTCTCTCTTATCAATATTTTAACTCAAGTGAAAAATGATTATATTATTACTTATGATACTAATATTTCAATCCTAACCATTGAAACTACACTCCTTTGACAAAATATGTGAGATATTCAACAACAAATCCAACTCTTTTCCCAAGGGTCTCAAAAACCAAGCCATAACGTCAATTCACATGATATGTTGCTATATAACTTAACCTATGAGGTATTTTCATATCATTTTCCATGGGTTTCATAGATCTTAAGCTTGAATTATTATATGGTAAATATGATCCTTTTCACCATATTAAGTATTTGTATGCTTCACGTCTCAACTTCACACATAATAATAAGTTATTGATGAAAATTCTTCCTAATAACATTAAGGACTATGTTTTCATGAAAAATGGTTTAGTTAAATTAAAATATACCAATCATAAATATAAAGATTTTATAAAAAAATATAATCTAAATAAAAATATATAATAACAAAATCAAATATAAAATGTGCAAAACTAAGAAGTTGAATATGCTTGGAATTTACAAGGAGAGTGTGAAAAAAATGCCTGAATTTATACTTGTGTACTATCAAAGGATAAAAAATATTAGTAAATAGATTTAGATGAAGTCCCATAGAAAACCCATAAAATTTATGCTAATTAGAGAAGTTGATAGAAGCAACTAATATCAAACTACTCATTTTTTTATCATGTTTAGAGTTTTTGGGTTGGGTTTGATGGGCTAAGGTTTAATTTTGGTTATTGAGTTAGATATTAGTAGATGATTTTAGACTCATCTATAAAAAATTTAACACCTTCATCTATTCTTATTGATAAAGAACCTCTCCTATATTGTAGAATTGATTTACAAATATTCTATAATTGCTTATACTTCCTCTAAACCCTAATATGCTCCAAGTGACATTTTAAGAGCATAAAATGGGTGTAGTTATGACCTTGGGGATTACTTTAATAATACCCTTGTTCTTAAGAAATTTTAAAATTAATACTCATGTATTCCAATAAGAAGTCCCATGTAATATTGAGATCTTGACCCTTATCCATATGTATGAGATGCAAATAAATAGTAGATTTATTAAGTCTTTTCTCTAATCCTTTAGATTTTTGTGCAAGGGGTGAATACATTTCAATAGATATAAGTAGTAATAAAAATTAAATTTCAATAGCTCTAGGAACTTTCCTTATTATCTCTCTCTCTCTCTCTCTCTCTCTCTCTCTCTCTCTCTCTCTCTCTCTCTCTCTCTGTCCTAAATTCATTAACATGCTTGTGTATATATAGACTTATTAAATTAAAATTAAGACCCTATTGGTACACAATATGATAATAAAAATTGTGGTAATTCTAACCATCAAGGTATAAAAGACCCAAAAAATGAACATGGGTCATCAGATCAACAATGCATGATTGAACAACTCAATCATAGTCACGATTAGGATCATATGGCTTGATCCTAGTCAAGTTGACCATATGACCCTAGTTATTATTTTGACATTTTGGGAGCATCAGGGGTCATGCTAAGTGAAAAAATTGTTAATATATAGGTTTTCTAGATTGAATGGTGATATTACCATAGACCCAAAGTGATGAAAAATTAAATTTTTAAGGAACACACAAAGTAAGGGAAAGAAACACGAGGTCAAACCCAAGGGAAAATACTCCAATAAGATCCTTAAAATATAAATTAACAATAATTATGCACAAATAATACTAATAGAATAGTAAATAAAAAGAATGGTACCAAAATTATCTACCTATAAAATGCCCCAATTTGATGTGTGTGTGTGTGTACATACATATCAAATTAAAAAAAAAGTGAAACTAGAAGGTTTGAAGAATAATTTGTCATTAAAACCTATAAATGTTGCAAAAAAGTTATGAATATGATAAAAAAAAAACTAAAATTTAAGAGGAGAGAGGCTATCTTTTCAATGAGTTCAACTCCTAAAACCTAATAAATATTAAAAAATTATCTCCTCATAATATACATTACCATAATGACTGACATTATGGGTCTTAGAATGAGCATATGTGCTCTTGTGCATGGCATACTAATATTTGGTTTAGCTAAAAAAACATAAATATTTTCCAATGGATCTATGTTTATATAAATTAATGATAAAATAATTTTAAAATCACTAAGTAAAATAAAAGAGTAGGTGTGAATACACTTAGTGGTATGTGAATTTTGTCACCATATCTATATAATATCTAAGTGTGTGAGGTGTATCTTATAACTCTCTTGTGTGCACTTTAAAAAAGTAGAAGTGCCTTATAATTATTTGGTGTGCACCTCCAAATGTAGAATCAAGTGCCTTTTAATTTTTTGGTATTGGGTATCATTATATAATTAAATATAGGATAAGCATATCATACATGTCAAAGGAAATATCTTAAATTTAAAACCATGTCAGTAAAAATGAAGACCCAAGAATGCCAAATATAGAGACACCATCTTTGTACATGTACTCAGAATGAGAGATTTCACCAATAACATAAATGTATTAACAAAAAAAAGGGATATATAATGAATAAGTGTGAAAATAATAGAATGTTACAAAACAAAATCACTGATCAATAAGTGATCCTTGGTTATCCTAAATAACTACATCTCTACCAACTTGATTGATTATCCATATAGGACACAAAGTTTCCTTATATGTGAAAAATAAAAGGTGAATGCGAGATACTTATTGATGGGGTATAAAATTGGAAGAATTCCATAGTTACACCTAACTCTTATAACAAAAGTGAGTGTAATTACCACATTAAATGTGTATTTAAAATTATTTTCACATAAAATGTGTTTCACCTAGATAACAAAACTATGTAAGGTGGAATTTACATCAAAATTGACTACGAAACACACCAATATCCCCTAAATATCTACGTAGGTGATGTGTTAAAAGAGAATAAAGTTTTAATATCATAAAGATGCATCTTGGAAATAAGTACTAATGAGGTACCCATGTACAATGAAAGAGTAAAATAATAACAAAGTTACTATAGTAGAGTACTATTGAATCTAATGAATCCTCTAATGAACTGAAATAAATGCTAAGGAAAAAAGTAAATATTTAAAGTTAATTAATTATGGCCACCAGAAACTATCATGTCATTATACAAAAACTCTCCCTCATTTTCATTATTAATCAAAAACCAAGGAAGCATTACCCTCATAACGTAAAATGTAGTACACAACACCCCCTATAATGTTGACTAGGGAGTGAATAAATCATAGCTTTCAGTATCTCAAAAAGTGTGTCAATGTAGTAGGTAAGCATAAAACACATAAAAATTCTTAAGTGAGAGTACCTAATGTGAATTAAGAATGAACCAACAACTAATATCATAAAACGGTGCATGATAAAACACACTCTCACATGAATATAGACAAGTATAAAATAACAAACCCCTAATGGCACTTTATAAATTAGAGCAAGTAAAAAATAATTTTGAGAAACCCACCTAGAAGATGTATGAAACACTAAAAGGTGATCTCCTTTGAAAATGAGGAAACACCTATACTTAATGCATAAATTTATATGATTTATAATTTAAAAATAAGGTTTTATGGTATAAAAATAAAAATCTAAACAAAATCATAATTAATAGATATTACTAGTACAAATAACATAAAAAACAAACTTAAAAAACATCATACAAATCTGAGTTATGATTCAAAAGTAATGGTCTATAAAAGGTCTAAGAAGAACTGGTCATAAAATTAGGAAATGAAATATAAATTATGGAAAATGATTTCATATCATGACTTTATCTCTTCACAAAACATGTTGGCATTATAACTGAAATTCTAAAAAAATGAAACCCTTTTAGTATTCCAAGATAAAAAGATATAACATTTGGAATAAAAACAATTGTATAAAAGATGCTCAATGAGCAAGGGTTGATCCCATGGAGGCTAAACGGGTTGATTGGCTAGTCTTATTATATCCCAATAACATGATCCATGATGAAATAACACATCATGGCATAACACATCTTGATGTAATACACCACACCATAATGCATCCCGATAGGATGGCCTTTAAACTTCATACAATAGACACACAAGCACTTTAAATCCTTTTTTTATATATTTCAAGTCTCAAAAATATATTATAATGTTAAATCTATAAAATATACTTTCAAAACACTTTTTTGCAAAAAATAACATTTTCCCTAAAAATGCCTCTATACCCTAGCTCTTAAAAAATTGAAATGCACCCTAAATGTGCAAATGGAAACTAAAAAGTCTGAAATAGAATCCCTGTACGGGCTTTTAGATGATGCAAGAATGATTAAAATTTCATATTTTCTCTAAAATGTGCCAAAAATGAATAAAAATGTAAAGATACTCTTGAAATTGAAGTGCTTTCTAATGAGTTCATGATGTCCAATTTAGGTGAAAAAAAATCATGTCTAACTCTCTATGTCACTTTGAACATAATTGGGATGTTTAATTCACACCAAAAACACTAAAAATATATAATGGTATTAAAATATTCAATAAAACTCCTCCGTATGTAGATCTGTAGCATAAACGTGAATGCAATTGAAGGGAAAACTAGAGCTAACATGATAAGATATGGGGCATGAAAATAAATATCCATATTATAAAATTAAATCTAAGAAAATTATCCTAAAATTGTAGTTTTAAATCAAATAAAAATTACCAATGGGTTATTTTGAAAGAAAACTATGAGGGTTGGCTAAAAAATATGAGGTTTTAGCTCAAACGAAAAATACCCAATAGGTAATTTTGAAAACCCTCTATGAGGATTGGCTCAAAAACGTGTTATGGGCTTGAGAATTTGTGTGGGAATTATGAGCTTACTCTTGAAAATATATAAATCCAAAATAGCTACTTATGAGTACTAGCTATGATGACATGAAAAAAATAGCTTTGATACCCTGTTAGGAATAGTCTCTTAAGTCTAAAACCATATTGTGAAATAGGAAGACCTAGGAACTATGCATGTAAAGATAAAATCTTCATAAAAGTATTGAAAATGAGAGATATCACCAATAACATAAATGTTTTAACCAAACAATGGATATACAATGAAGAAGTGTGTAAGTAACAAAATGTTTCACAAGAACACCAAGGATCAAGGAGTTATAATTGGTTCTTCTAAATGACTAACTCTATAACAACTTGATTGATTACACATAAAGGACATAAAGGTTCCTTATATAGGAAAATAAAGAGGTGAGTGGGATATTATTATTTATGGATTATAAAGTAGAAGTATTCCCTAGGTACATAACCTTTTTACATGTGAAGATAACTACCACATTAAATGTGTATTTAATAATATTTAACACATAAAATATGTCTCACCTCATTAAAAAATTACCTAAGGTGTAATTCACATCAAATTTGAATATAACACACACTAACATCCCCCCTTTTGAGGTGTGGCATAACCTACATATCACTCATCTTAAAATAAATAGATTGCATGTACCATGTGTAAAATATATAAAGTCATAAGATAGTGTAATATTTTAAAACACATTTATTACATAATTTTGTTTAATCAATAAATATATCATCATTAAAGTGCACATATTTCTCAATATAGTAAGATAACTTTTGGTATAAACTATGTAAATAAAATTAATAATAAGATGCCCCTACATTGACATGAGGTAAGCAACGGGGGTGAAAATTTGTTTCCACAATGTGAAAAATATATAAACAGTGAAAAGACAACTACTATTATGTCCTAATGTGGACAAGATACAATTTTTTATGGAAAAAATAATAATATGTACTAATATAGACAAGATATAACAAGTGAGGTCACAATAAATAATATGCTTCAATATATTCATAATAGATACCATGGAAACATAAGCAACAAGCATATAGGATATCAAGAGCTATCATTAATGATATTAATCATGGATCCACTCAAAATAACACAATATAAAAACATAAATAAAGTTAATCATACCAATAACATAGTAATATTTTCACATTCAGACTACATAGAGAAAAAATATTGCACACAAAGGTAAACAATGTCACATAAAGTAAACTAGTCAAGCAAAGTCACACATAGTAAACAAGAATAATAATAGAACATAAAAAAACCATGTGAAAATATTATATAACTAAGGCATCCACAATAGGTAATTCAATAAATACATGTAAATAAACACATACATGCAAGTAGGGAAATGTATATGCATGCCAAATAACTTGTAGTATAGCAAACATAGGAAGCAATCTGGAACCAATTAAAGCCACTCATAAAACAAAACACACTGTATCATTAAATTAAATCATATAAGATATATGTTAGACCATATTATATATAATAAAGTATCAATCTCAATATGATAAGGAAATGAAGAAAGATAAAACTTGAAGCACTGCTAAGGATGTCTATATAATAGTCACAAGGATACCCTCGGTGTGAGCATGTAATTTCCCTATATTTATAGATCCATAATCATATGTTAAAAAAACTATATATATTGAATCTATCTCATTAATACCATCAGTAGTATGTGTGTGAAAAATGTCTATATAACCTCTAGCAATAGAGAGATAATCATGATATGTGAAGTTGTATAAATATGTAACAAATAAAGATAAAGGCAAACAAAATTTGTTTTTATTTATCATTTTTATAAGACTTAAATCAATAATTAGGATAAACTATTCAAAGAAGGAAACAAGTCACGTGACCAAATCAATAAGAAACAAGAAGCAAGACACCACTATTAGCCTATAGCTTTCCTTAGAATTATGTATGCACTGGGTAGAGTGCATTGATATGTATGTTGTTATCATCACAAGAAGCACACATGTTCTTATAAGGTGGGACACAAAAATAAAAAGTAATATTTCAAAGAAAAAATATCAAAATCAACATAAACAAGGATATTGTAATAATGGTGTCAAAATCATGAGTGAAACTCAAGAGATAAGTCAAAAAAAATACAAAACATAAAAGTATAAAAAGAGTAAGGTAAATTAAAAATTTAAACAAGATCGATGTCAAAATTAGAGGAAGTGAGAGGCAATAAAATATCCAAGGGGGGAAAACACAGAAGGATTGAGAATGAAATAAGAGTTTCCCAAAATCCATATGTAAAATAGAGAAGAAAGAAAACAAGGAAAATAAAAATATGTATAAATGTAATATTTAGTTCAAACACATAGGGAAAACATGCAAAGTTGTCCAATAAAGCCATATATCTAATCATAGTGTATATAATTAGATGTGATTATGCCCTCAAGGTCAATACTTGGATGTCTTAGGAACCATGAGTCCAAGAAATCAAATGCATCATCATCATCATCATCATCATCATCATCATCATCATCATCATCATCATCATCATCATCATCATCATCATCATCATCATCATTATCATCATTAGTATAATCATCAACACTTATTATGGTATCATAATTAAAATAATTACCATTATAACCAATATTATTTCAATATGTTATATTATTATTTTGTAAATTTGATTTTTCCTTTACTCAAATGGTAGGTTGTATAATGATTGAATCTTTGGTAAGTGATTTATTTTTTATAGTTGCAGAAGGTTGAGGATGACATCCCCAAAAGCATCTCATCAACCTTTAGTAATGAAATTACATTGGGTTAGGATGATTGGATACTCTTAGGTACAAACATCTCTCAATGAGAGAGGGATTTCAAATTTCATGATACATCATTATAAAAATGTGAGAAAAAAATTATTGTACAAGGTGGGGATAAGCGTGCCTCTCAAGAATTTTTTGAATTGTTGAAACAAAGCACTTTTGAAACCTACCAAACTGCATACTTAGTTCGATAGGCACTATGGTAATGGGGGTGATAGGGATAATTTAGAACTAACCTCATGTTTCAATGTCTAAGGAAATAATAAAGTATAGAAGAAGCTCTAGTGAGGTGGGATTATTAAATTGATGCTAAGGATAATTGAGCATGATGTAGGCATAGTGAGGGATTTTCACCAGCTAGAATAAGAGTGGTGAAGATTAGAGGAGTCAATATCTCGGTCATAGAGGAGTTTATCAAAAAATCTCCAGGCATGTCATGTGATGGAGTGAAGGTGTATAATGACTAGTCAAAAATTAGGAGCTACTTCAGAGGTTCTTTTGCACTAATGAGTTTGTCAAAATAGATAAGAAAGGATTCCCCCATGCCAACCTCCCCTATCAATGACCTGAGATGTGCCTCAAAGTCATGAAATATATGACACTTGAAGGTAAGCACACATTAGTTTTTTATCATCATTTTTTATTATTAAACCACTTTTAGAGGTATAAAATTAGTCTCCCCTTCTATTTTCTAAAGTCTCTAAAGAGTACCACTCTCATCCATCAGGTTAATGATGCCAACCCTATTCTACACCAAGGTTTCATCATGATTCTATTAAATGATGTTTAAACCCTATAGGGTAGGGAGGCTCCTCTAGAGGGGTCCTTTAATGAGGAGGACTCTGTCATGTCCCCTTTTTTAGTGGACATCGACAGATTTGATTATTAGCCTATTATGAGACCTTCGTAGGCTGATAGGATGGATAGGGGGTCATGATGGAGATTGGATTGGCTTTGATTTGCAAAATTCCTACAGTTGGCTTTCATTTAGGCTATTTTAGATACATTTGGCCTAAGCTCCTATTATTTAGGGATATTTGACATGCATTAGAGCACCCTTATTTTGGTATGGTCATGTGCAGAATCACTTCCTGATTCCCCAACTTCAGTCGGTTCGAGGATCCGACATATATTGAGGGAGATATTAATATTTGATTGATTTAATCAAATATTAATTATTTAGTCTATTTTTAATTATGAAACCCTAATTCTAATTTAAGAAAACCCTAATTAGGGCAAGCATATCTTTTGAGGGTATAAGGGTTTCTCATGGAGGCCATTTATTGATGATGCATATGATTATTGATTTTGATATTGAAGAATTCTTTTGTGAAGACTGAGCCAAGGGTTCCAAGATTCCATTGTAGTGGAGAACATCAACTCTTCATTGTGTGTGATTCAGAGGCTATGAAATATTAGCTGATCTATTGCCAAATTGAGAGATAGCTTCATATAGAAGTTATCACAGAGGTTTATAGATTTGAGAGGTAACTTCATACAGAAGTTGTCACAGAGCTTTCCAGGTATTTTTATTTATTTATTTTTGATTCAATAAGTTATACAGATATAGATATTCTATATTAGAGCCAGATATCTTCAGATCAAGGGTTAAAACAACTAGGTTGTGCTTATTTGGCAGCCGTACGGAGTTCGTATAGATCCGTATAGATTCACACAAAAACTAACATCAGCAGGTACAGATCCACGCAGATATCGACACTTGCAAGCAGAGATCCCCAGTGACCAACATCGGCTGACTGAAGACTGATGTTGATAGAGAAGGACTGACAGAGACCGACGTCGGTAGTATATCGACCGACACCAGCGACTGTGTGTTCGACACAGCAAGCCGAGATAGAATTTCTAGATTCAAGCTCAATTTCCAGATTTGCCAAATCCTAGGGTTTTAAGACAAAATATTTCATATTATTTTGTTTGTATGATAGAGACTCAATTGTGTAATCATCTAGAAGAACAAGTGATAAGATCTGTGATTTGCCATTGAGAGACTATATTGTGATTTATTTATTTATTTGGAAATTATTTTGGCAAAATTTGTATCTTTGTTTAGAGCTTTATTTTTTCTATATTCCAAATTGGTTGGGGATATTACAGTGGTATCAAAGCTTTTGCTTAGTAAAAGGAGCCCCTAAGTAAGGGACATCACAGTGGTATCAGAGCTTTTAACGTAAAAAAGGAGCCCCTAAGTAAGGGACATCACAGTGGTATTAGAGATTTTTGCTAGAAAAAGGAGCCCCTAAGTAAGGGACATCACAGTGGTATTAGAGATTTTGCTTGGAAAAAGGAGCCCCTAAGTAAGGGACATCATAGTGGTATCAGAGCCAATGTCCTGCCATCCTGTTGGGTAGTTTGGTTATCAGTATGGCTTTAACAGGTATCAAAAATTTGGAAGAAAGAATGCACAATGCAAAGAAGAAGTTAGATAATCCATTTCATCAAGCATATGACATTCTAAAAACTTTGGAGGAGTTAGAAACTTGTTTAGGCAAGGTTGATCAATCAAATTCTTATGATATGCAAACAGTGTTATCTCCAGCGTTTGGTTCGTTGGTGAAGACCCGATTATTGAGACATCATGATGAGGTGGTAAGACTTGCAACTCTCTCTTGCATTAGTGAAATCATGAGGATAATAGCTGGCTTTAATTTTTATGATGATCGTATTATGAGAGAGGTACTTCACGCCATGTTAAAAAGATTTGAAAAGTTGGATGACATTAGAGACCCTCATTTCTCAAAGAGGGCAAGATTACTTGAAACATTTGCAAGGTATGGATTTGAAAACATTATGATGTTAGTAGGTTGTATTGGTGGCATTTTTAGGATGTTTAACATATTTTGGAGTATTTTAGATGAGTTTCATTCCAGTGATGTATTAGCATCAATGCACTCTATCATGTTCACAATCTTGTTTGAGGAGGAGGATAAAATTTCTAAACTTCTGGCAGAAGATTTATGGTATGTCTGGACTAAAGAGAAAAATGTCTCACCTAGAGCCGGTATGTGGTTAAAGATTTTAATTGATAGGCCTAAGGATCATAGTACTTTCCCTATGACATGCAAAAGTTTGAATGATGAGTTTGACAGACATGCTGATCAAGTACAGGGAGACATTAACACATCTTCAGGTAATGATTTATCTGCATTATCTTCATAGGTAGGAGCATTTGAGGATGTTTTGGATGAGCTTTATCTTAAGGTGAGTTCAGCTCAGGTGTTAGACAGTGAGGATGAGCCTGATGCTTGCATTTAGAGTGTGGAGGTATACTCAGAGGTTAGTACATTGAGTATTGGTGATGAGTATGTTTTTGTAGCTACTGATGAGGAGCATGTTGTTGACGCAGACACACATGTTCAAGATTTAGGAGTACTTGGGCCAGATGAGTTTGGGATACCAGTGGAGTCGAGTCTCCAAATTGATTCTTCTCACATAGATGATAGTGTGGTACAGATTATAGTGCCACCTTTACAGAGGGATCAGTTATGGGATGGATTGGCACCATCACTTGCAAATGGAATTGGTAGTTTGAGTTGTCCATTCTACTTTGGTTATGATGCTTCAAGAGTTTGGTTCTCATGTGTTCTTAACTATGGCAGTTGTGCTCTTAGATTTTGGTTGAGTTGCATTCACCAATTTGATTATGGGTTCCTCGTTGTTCTACTTCTAATGATATTGTAGGTACTTGCATTGATTAATAGCAGTGCAGAGCATAACTACATATGGGATCTAGGTGGATTGATTGGTTTGTTGTTCCAAGATTGCTTGGGGTCAAGCAATTTCAGGAGGGGCAGATTGTCATGTCCCCTTTTTTAGTGGACATCGACAGATTTGATGATTAGCCTATTATGAGACCTTCGTAGGCTGATAGGATGGATAGGGGGTCATGATGGAGATTGGATTGGCTTTGATTTGCAAAATTCCTATAGTTGGCTTTCATTCAGGCTATTTCAAATACATTTGGCCTAAGCTCCTATTATTTAGGGATATTTGACATGCAGCAGAGCACCCTTATTTTGGTATGGTCATGTGCAAAATCACTTCCTGATTCACCAGCTTCAGTCGGTTCGAGGATCCGACATATATTGAGGGAGATATTAATATTTGATTGATTTAATCAAATATTAATTATTTAGTCTATTTTTAATTATGAAACCCTAATTATAATTTAAGAAAACCCTAATTAGGGCAAGCATATCTTTTGAGGGTATAAGGGTTTCTCATAGAGGTCATTTATTGATGATGCATATGATTATTGATTTTGATATTGAAGAATTCTTCTGTGAAGACTGAGCCAAGGGTTCCACGATTCCATTGCAGTGGAGAACATCAACTCTTCATTGTGTGTGATTTAGAGGCTGTGAAATATCATCTGATCTATTGCCAAATTGAGAGATAGCTTCATACAGAAGTTATCATAGAGGTTTATAGATTTGAGAGGTAACTTCATACAAAAGTTGTCACAGAGCTTTCTAGGTATTTTCCTTTATTTAGTTTTGATTCAATAAGTTATACAGATATAGATCTTCTGTATTAGAGCCAAATATCTTTAGATTAGGGGTTGAAACAAATAGGTTGTGCTTATTTGGCAGCCGTATGGAGTCCATACAGATCCATATAGATTTGCATAGAAACTGACATTGGTAGGTACAAATCCATGCAGATACCAACACCGGCAGGCAGAGATCCCCAGTGACCGACATCGGCTGACTGAAGACTGACGTCGACAGAGAAGGACTGATAGAGACCGATGTTGGTAGTATATCGACCAATGCCGGCGACTGTGTGTTCGACACAGCAGGCCGAGACAGAATTTCTAGATTCAAGCTCAATTTCTAGATTTGCCAAATCCTAGGGTTTTAAGACAAAATATTTCATATTATTTTATTTGTATGACAGAGACTCAATTGTGTAATCATCTAGAAGAACAAGTGATAAGATCTGTGAGTTGCCATTGAGAGACTATATTGTGATTTATTTATTTATTTGGAAATTATTTTGGCAAAATTTGTATCTTTGTTCAGAGCTTTATTTTTTCTATATTCCCAATTGGTTGGGGATATTATAGTGGTATCAGAGCTTTTGCTTAGCAAAAGGAGCCCCTAAGTAAGGGACATCACAGACTCCCTAGAGAAAGTCCCTACCCAAGGATCCTACTGACCATCAGCCAATACCCCTAGGCTAACACTTTATCTAAAAGCTTTACTGGTGACCCCCATCTAAAACTAAATATCCCCAAACCCAAACCAATCCTTTTAGATGAGTGTACATATGAGGAAGTATCCAAAAAGGTTAATTTCATTTGATATAGGACATCAAAAACAATAAATAATAGTTATAACTTTTCAATAGTAAGTTTCATGAGGCTAGAATGATTCTAGTGAGAATCATACAAGAATAGAATATTCTAAATAGGCAAGCTAACAAATAGTTAAATACTTCAACCATTCTACTAAGGTGGATAGGACCCTTGGGAAGGAACACTTGATGTTAGTGGATACCATTCCTCCTAAAATCCCCAACACTAATCCTATCAAGAGGACCCCAATTTATGAACAGGTGCCAAAAGGATGATCCTACCTAGAGATGACATTGAAAGACTTGGTAAAAGAACAAGGGCTAAATTTTCAAAAAAGTAGGGTGAACCAAAGAAGAATAATGAAGAAAATAAGGATCCTTTGGATATCCCCTCCTCTTGAACTATTTTATTTTATTTTTATCTACTATTTTACATCCCATGGGGATAATTAACTATTTATTATTTCTTTTTGTTGTTTTGGCCCTTGGGACCTACTAATCCTTTTTTTTTTTTAACTATGGTTCCTAGTCACTATTAAACTAGGTATTTTACCCAATCAAATAAATAATAATAATTTTGTCCATGAAGAGTAGGTTTTAAAAAAATATATATATTGTATGATTATATTTTTTATTATCTCTTTAGGTAACACCTCACATTGCATTTGTGTATGAGGTTTGTAAGTAGTGATTATAATGGTAATCACTTTAATATCATGGAAATTTTTAAAATATTTTTGAATTTTTGATGGGATTTATTTCATTTAATTGATTTAAGGTTTTCTAAGCAATACATCATATGTCCCAATATCTAAAAATTTATGAAACCAAATTAATAAATTCTTAAGACCAATATTGATAGGTAAGATAATGTCATCAAAAATAAATCCTAGTTATTCCATCACACCTCACAATGAATATATTTTTATTTATAAATATTTTTGTATATCAAATGTTATTAATAAATTTCATTTTACACACATTGATAATTAAACCATTATCCACCATAGTTCAGTTCATTGATCTTGAATGTTTACCTATGAAATCTCAAATAAAAAATGGACCATTGTTAGAATAATCTTGTTAAATTTTTAGGTCCTAAAACATAATCAAAGGAGGTTCATTGTATGTTTCATTAAACACACCATGAATCCCCCAAGGATATGGTCATTATAAACATGTACATGTTTCTTTTGAGATATCATATGAAAATCATCTTGGTTTTTAGACTAAGAAGCATGATTTTATAAAGGGTTGATGCAAAATTTTAGATGTTGATTGGGTTGGAAAACTAATTTATTCAAATTATGGTTGTGACCTTATACTTAGAATTTGTTTTTGTATATAAAGTCATGGATCTTACACTTAAAATTTATGCATTTTTCTATGATGATGATAAAATAAAGTTTATGATACTCACAATATGGATGAGCATCATGGTTTTTAATCAAGGGATGTGACTAGTAAAATTCTCACTAGGGGAGTAAATATATCATATTTCATTCAATAAATCATTTAAACACATATTTAGGACTCTCTCTTAACTATGTAAATTATATCCACTACATTTATTAGGAAAGGAATATCTTGTTTGACAGTTGATCTCCTATATTGAATACATTCTTGACCTCATTCTTTTTATTCCCAAAAATTCTATGCAAAAATTGGTATTTATTTTGTTTTAATAGGTAACACAAGTCACAAAAAGATAAAACACAATACATAACATTCACAATTATTAATAAAACACCTAAAAATAGTAATTTATCATCAAACATACATGTAATTGATACCCAAAGGCATAAGAGAGGAGAACATTTCATTTTAAATTAATCATCTAGAGTCATATAAAAAATATAGAATAAACACTATAATTTTTAAGGACATATTCACACATATGCAATTAAAATCATATAGTTATCATTTATGTGTCAATTATATAAGATGAAAATCATAGCAAGGAAAAGTGTTGAATTAAACATTCAATTTTTTATCATTGATGCTTAGATTATTCATGAAGTACATTTACCTAGAAGCAATGATGAATACAACTACAATTTTACATCTCTAACAAGGTCCAAAAGTTATAATAAAAAAATTTCAAGCCTACAAGAGGAATTTTGAATAAAAACCCTAAAGACCTCTTCCCATGACACAAGCTCATTTTTTTGAGTTTCAAACACATCCATGTGTAGAATCAAGGTTTAATGAATTCTGACTCGTAGAGTTTACATGCATAATAAAGTGGTCTATTCAAAACCAATAGAGATTTTCATTTTCATTATTAACATGGCACTCTATATGATTACATATTAAATCCCACATGATTTAATATTTATATATTATAATTAAACTAAATATTTTTTTATTTCCAATTACCTTTACCAATTATAAAATTACCCTATATATTAATTGATTTAAATTACCATTGGTAATTATTAAATTGCCTCCATATACATAGTTACCAATTATTAATTTCCCCTTATTAGTATATTCTCTTTTTATTATTTTCCTTTTACATCAATAAGTTTTAAAAAATCATTATTTGACTTCATTTTTCCTTTTTAATAAGTATGGATACAACATAAGGACACATTCTACATAGTTTAGAGTTTACTCCATTAATAGTTTTTTTTTTTTTTTTTTTGATATTTTTTAAGAACCCTCCTATGATTCATACAAACATTTCTACCATAAAATAAAACATGTTAAGAACACACTAGTGTGTTTATATAAGTCCCCTCTTTTAACATTGTGGATTACCTATACTTATAATAGCTTTATGCCCCAAGTCTACTTAATTATTCTTAAGGGTGAATACCCTATAAAAGTTAAAAACCATAAAACAATATATTAATGAACAAGATAGGGATGATTAAATTATCCTATATTTATAAAAAAATTATAAGAGGATTTAGAGTATAATAATTAATTTCAAGGTGCACAAGTTAAACATTTTTGACATGAGATAGTAAGGAATTTTTAAAATCCATTACAAAGGATATATTATATTTATTTGAATCCAAATAAGTTAAGATTTGAGGTTAAGCAAGAAGAAATATTCATCCTAAAACCAATCAATCATTATGATGGTGGGAGTTTACTTCCATTGTTGCATCACCTTTGATGAAAGAGCATCCCTAATAAAGAGTAATCTTCCATCACCAAAAAACATATAATTCTATTTTTGCAAATAAATTTCCAACATGGGATCATGGTGTATAGGCACACAATTTTTTTTACTAAGGGCATATATGCCTATATACATAAAGGGTAAAGAAATAAATTGAATAGGTTTTCAAATTAATTATAGTAGGTTTATTTGAATTTTTGGCTAATGAAAGGTTTATGTAAAGGTCATGCGTATAGTTCATATGATGAATATACATTGCAAAAAATACACAAGGTGATTAATTAACTATAGCAAGCATAGAAATGTGTCCAGTCATCCTCACTAGTAGTAGTGTGGAAACTAAGGATCAAACATAGATTAGATAATGGTACATGCAAATTTAGGTGTGCACAAAGGCATCATCCATTTATGGTGATTCAAAGTTTACAGTCACATAGAGACTTGAATATTTTTTCACACAGTTAGTACGAGAGTAGAAATTATTGTACAATGGAGACTTAATTTGAATTAGTGTAGATTCAAGGCATTTTGACCATTTAATCCAAGATTCTTTGAGATGGATGAAAGTACATGTTTTGAAAATATATACTTTCATGGGAGGAAAAAACCATTGGGTACATGTGGTGACTTGTGGGAGTATATCCATGGATCCATTTTATAATATCACACTTGAGGAAGCTTATAAAAAGACGTGTTGGGAAAGAAATGAGCATCCTAGGAAGGTCAAAGATTAGAGGATAGTATGAAAGTTAATCCATCATCTTAAAAAAACTTAGGAATGAGTAATGGAAGTTTGATATCTTCCATGGTTAGATATTTCCTCTTTTAACATGTTATTTTATTGTATCATGTATATAACACATTTATAAGGATTCACTATAATTTCTATGTGCATTAATATATGAACCAAAACCCTTGAGATTTAAATCTATGTGTGGGTGTTTATATATTTTTTGGGTTAGGTATTTCCTTCATTTAGAAACCCAACCCTATGATAGAATAAGTGTCATATTATATAAAATATTTAAAACTTTTGGTATGTGGAGAGTGACTCTGCCTACACATAATTGTGAACTAGTAACTTACAATAATAGGATCCATGACTATAAATTGATATGTCAAAAATAAGGATGGCTAGCAGAGGAGGAATTGTAGAAACAAATGTAGTTTTAAGACTTGAATAATTATCAGATGTGTTTTTATTTTTTTAAACATATTTGGACATTATATAGGAATATTGAAGAAGGTATTTTACCCCAAGAGATGATTAAAATGACACTAAGGAAAAATAACATTGCATAAAAGGAAAGGGAGATGATGAATGCAAGCAATCACACATGTATTCAAGTGAAGGTAGATCCTTGAGAGGTATCTCATGGACTATGTAAGGCACCAAGGTGGGTGTGTCATGTTTCTTAGGAACCCTAAATAAGGAAGAGTTCATTGACTATCTCACAAATATTGAGGAGTATTTTTTGTTTGATGATATAAGTGATCCCTAGAAATTGAAGATCACATAGACCAAGGTGAAGTTCATGCAATGATTTGGTGTAAATAAGTTTATAATGAAATAATTATAATAGGAAAGGATAATATAACCAAGTGGTACATAATGGTCTCCAAAATGAAGGTGAAATTCATACCTAGTAATTATTAGATGGATTTGTTTAAAAATTTACAAAACCTAAGGTAAAAGGAGCTAAGTGTTAATGAGTAAAATTTTAAAAAAATATTATTATATATATTCATAATGAAGTAGATGAAGAAAATGTATAAATGTATCTAAATGGATGGAGAGTTTGAATAAAAGAAGAGATTAACATGACTTGGATACAAACTATGGAGGAAGATTATTAATTTGCATTGAAAGTTGAAGAGAATTTGTCACATAGATAATAAAGTACCATGAGGAAAGGGTAGATTTACATGAAAATAATAATGAGGCATCATTGGAATAAACCAACTAAAATAGGAAGGATACATAAGTAATTCATGTAATCACTTTCACTTGAAATAGATGGCATAGAAGGACTAGAAGAGGAGGGGGGAAATATTCCTTAAAATTTGGTTCATATGTAGGTATCATATACATAGAGCATATGTAAGTTATTATGAATAGAGTTAAAATAACATAAGTTTGAAGGATGGTGTGCATGTCATGTATGGAGACTAGAAGAATGTTGGGTCTACATAGTTTTTTGAAAATAGTAAGTGTGAAGAAACTCTTATGATGAAGAAGGTCTTACTAAAGATGGAAAAAGAGGATAATTAACTACTTCAAATAAATAATATATTTTGAACCATTTTTAAATAAGGAGGTAAGTACTATAAAGTGATTATGGACAATGGAAACACATATAAGTTAGTCTCATGAGAAATAGTGAAAAAGTTTGGGGTGAAGCAGGTAATGCACCCAAACCCATGTAGAGTGTCATGGATGAAAAAGGGCCATAATATTTTCATGAAAGATAAATGCTTGGTGAAACTATAGAGAGGCACAAGAAAAGATAAAGTTTGGTATGATATCATGCTAATAGATTTGTGTCACATAATTTTGGGAATACCTTATAAGTTTGATAGGAAATATGTACATGATTGAATTAAAAATATATACATCTTATAGAAGGATGGAAGGAATTTCATTTTTATTCCATTAAAGGACAAGAAAAATGGAGTGCACAAAAAATTTTACACGTGTATTGATAGTGTTAGGAAATAATTTCTTGAAAGATGTGTAAAAAGAGAAGGCATGTTATGTGCTCATACCTAAGTTAATGTAAGACAAGTGCACAAGTGTATACATAGAGGAGACAACTCCAAGAAAAGTGAGGGAGTTTTGGGGTGAGTTTATAGAGATTTTTTTAAATGATATACTAGATGGATTTCCACCCATGTAAAATATCAGTCATCAGATGGATCAAATACCTAGATCAAATTTTAAAACATGGAAGTGTACAAATTGATATATAAATATAATGAATAAGGGAAAACAAAAGTACAAGAGTTTTTGTATAAGGGGTTTATTAGGGAAATACTAATCCCATACATAATACTTGAATTTTGGTGCAAAAGAAGGAGATCATTGGCACATGTGGACAAACTCAAGATCCATAAATAATATAACAATCAAGTACATTTTTTTATTTTTGCACATAAATGAATTGATGAATTTATTTAGTGGAGTGCAATATTTCACAAAAATAAACTTAAAGAATGGCTATCACCATATCAAAATAAGGGAAAAAATGAATGGAAGAGTTTATTTAAGATGAATAATTTTATGAATGTATGTTCATCCATTTGGGATGACACATCCACCAATAACATTTATGAGACTCTGAATGAAGTGTTGAATTATTTTCTAGGTAAGTTTGGCATAGTATATCTAGATGAGACTATGGTATTCAAAAGGATGAAGGAATAAAAAATATCACATATGAGAAAATTGTTGTAATAATTGAGAGAAGATAAAATTTTGAAAAACATAAAGTAGTTTATATTCATGAATGAGTAACTAGTAGATTTGGTATTTTTTATTTCTCAAGTATGTTTGAAGATGGACCCAAAAAATGTGTGTTCTCGTTGAGTGGCCATCACCGAGAAACATGCTTGAAGTATAAATATTTCATGGCTTATAAATATTTTATATTAATTTCATCTAAAAATTATTATTAATTTCACAAAATTCATGGATGAAATGAATGTATATCTCAAGGATTATTTCTAGACAATAGAAACTAAGCGTAGCTTCCACTAGTTGAAGAACTGACTAAGTAACTAGTGTTGGTGCTTCCACATTTTAGTGAAGTATTTAAAGTATATTGTGATGTTATTGGTGAAATAATAGGGTTAATTTTAATCCAATAAGGTAGGCATTTATATTAATTCAATGATAATTTGATTTATGGAAAGAGGAAATATTTGAACTAAAACCAAGAATATTATGTCATAGTGCAAGCACTCAAGAAGTGGGGCACTAGTTGTTGTCAAAGTTGTTTGTGTTGTACATATACCATCAATAACTAAATTTTATAAATATTAAATGGAATTTAGATAAAATACAAATGAATTGGGTTGAGTTTATACAAATTTAATTATATGTGTTTAAACACAGAGGTGGAAAATCAAAAAGGTTGTAGGTGCACTTAGTAGGATAATTATATTGTTGAATGAGACATAATCAAAATTCATGGTATTTAATTCCATGAAGTAATTATATCCATAATATTAATAATTAAAAATTGATTGGATAACATGCACAAAAATCTAGACACCTAAAACTAGCTGTTGATAATCTCCAACCAGGGTTTTGACCAGTTTCCATCTAAAATGCACAAGTTGGCCTAAAAACACTAAAACAAACTAAATGATGTCAAAATAACATATTAAATTTCCAATTTTATCTATGATATCCCTAAATGGGGTAATGAAATTTATGGGCTAGCTAACTTTGATCAGTCCATTTCAAGTCAAAATGCTAAATTTGTACCTAAGTGCTCTAGACTACTCTTTCCTATCAAATCTTTTGCAAAAGAATCATGCCTTTGTTATTTATTTTTGGAAATATAATAAATGGTGATATACATCCAATGCATCTGATAGTGACTTTCAATTCTAATCTATTCAAATTTAGGACCAATAACAAGTTTGACTTTCAATTCTAATCTAGTCAAATTTATGACCAATAACAAGGCATTCTGATTAATAATTCCATGGAAACTTGTTTAATATTTGTTTTTAGAAATGAATATTGAATATCTACATCATCAAGTGACCTCATTTCTTGGGAAGATGTCCCTAGGCCATAAATGCCAAAAATATTAGGATTCATGCCCTCCATGTCTCATCAATGCCTTCCATGATGCCTTTTATGCCTCTTAATTGCCCCTTTTTCCAATGCCATGATGAGGATAATTACAAATTTTAATTTCAAAATTAAATTAATCATCAACCAGACATCTCAATCTTGAGATGGATGGTTGAGGTTGATTTTCTGATCAAATCCAAAAATCTATAAATAGGAGGCCTCACAACATCATTTCTAATCTTTCTTGATGAAAAGTTATAATGAAAGATTGGTTCCAAAATCTTCAAGCAACTAGTGTTATAATGCCAAATTAATTCCAATCCAAGCCAAGCCACAAGCCAAAGGTGCCAAGAGGAGATGAAGGTAGCCAAATTCCATTTTAGAAGACCTCTTGAAGCACAAGCAAAGCAAGCCACCATTACAAAGTCATTTGGAGCATCCAAGGAAGGTGAAAGGAATTCTTTTGTTTTCATTCCTTGCTTTTTAGTTGTGCTTGTCATTTGCTTTTGTTAACTAAGCTCTCCCTAATATCTAAGCCTAGAGATGTTATGCTATTAGTGTGTTTATTTCACCTTATTTCCATTTTGGAACTAACACAATACTAACCATCCTCTCTTGAGTCAATTTTCTAGATCACAAAAAACAACAAGTATGGAAAAAATACCATGTTTGGACTATTTTTGCAATGAATGTTGTTCAAGTGAGTGCAATTGCACACACTGAGAGGATTGATGCACAAGAATGTGATAAAGGAGAAGCACAAATAATTTTGATTAGGTCATTTTGGTAGTGAAAATAATTTTATGCAATTGGAATAAGGTTAATTTTAGATAAGTATGGGTGCATGTATGTGCAAGAATGTATATTTTCTCAATTAGCAAAGGGAATGAGTCAAAATGCAAGTTTGTATCAAACACTACCTATTTTGAAGAAACCATAAGATAACATTATCATAGATTTTGTGATGGAATTTACAAGAATGTATAAGGGGAACAATTATATATTTGTATGGTGGATAAATTTTCAAATATGGCACATTTAATTGTGTGTAAAATAAAAGTGATACAACAAATACTACAAATTTATTACTCATAGAAGTGATGAAGATGCGTGGATTTACATGAAACATAGTATCATATCAATATACTAAGTTTGTAGGATATTTTTGAAAAACATTTTGGAAAAAATTTGGATTAAATTTGAGTCTTAGTTCAACATACCATCTACAAACTTATGGACAAACTAAGATTGTGAATACAAACTTGGGATATTTGTTGAGATGTTTTATTGGTGACAAACTAAAGCAATAGGACAAGGTTTAGAAGGAAGATTTTTTTTTTTATAAAAATGTAGTTAATATAAGCATTAGGAAAATGCCTTTCTATAATATATGTTTAATTAGCCCAGAGGAGTTAGATAGTTAAGATAAATTAAGGGAGAAAATAGGAGAAATGAAAAAGAAAAATATTATGCAAAGTATATGTGAAAGATACATCAAGAGGTGAAAATAAAATTGGAGAAAAGTAGATCATATCATAAACAACATGCATACATGATATTCATAAGATAATATTTGGTGAGTTTGTGCAAGTAGATGTTCCTACATGGAACATATAAGAAAATCATGTTGAATAAAATAGGTTTGAGTAAGATGTTGCACAAGTTTTTAGCAAATGCCTATGAGATCAAATTTCCTGGAGGCATGAACATAATGCCCATATTCAATGTGTAAGATCTATATGAATTGAATATCATGAAGGGTATAATTATGATGAGGAATATGAATTAGAAATGTAAGTACCTAATTTGAGAGAACAAGTACTAGAGAAATAGAATGATATATATGTTTTTTTGGATTTTAAGGTTTTCAAGAGGATGCATGGGGCTATAATATAAGAAGTATCTAGTGAAATGGAATAATCATCCAGTAGAGTATTGAACATGGTTGGATATCATAGACATTGGTCACTATGGTCATAATCTTGTTAACTTTAACTTATGAGTAGGAGATCACATTGATAGTTACCCAATTTTTTTGATTTAGGAGAATCCCTAGTGAAGAGCATTCTTGCATCACCCAAAAACATATAATTATAGTTTCGTGAATAAAGTTTCAACTTGGATGTATGTCACATAGGTGCATAATTATTTGATTGAGGATGAATAATCCTATATACATAAAGGGAAAATAAATAATCCACATATAGGTTAGGAATAGGTTAGATAAGGTTGCTTCAAATTTTTTGATTTAAGGTAAGGTTTTCATAAAGGTTGCATGTAGATTTCACTTGGTGCATAAAAATCATATGAAAATGTGTAATATGAGTAATTTTTTATTTCAAGCACATAGATTCAAGGAAATATCTTCATTTTTAGTAGTTCACAAAGGAAATATTATAAATATATTGGATATCATCAAAAAAAAATTATGTTGTGTATAAAAGGATCATCTATTTATAATAACATAGAGTGCAGAGTCACATAGAGGCTTGGAGATTTATGTGTGAAGTCATTGCACATGAGTATAAAGGATTATTAAAAGACAACATGATGTACATTGGTGTAGATCTAAGTAATTTTGACTATTTTCTCTGAAATTATTAGATATGGATTCAAGTATACATGTGAAACATCCATACTTGTGTGGGAAGCACACAATCTTTCAGGGTGTGTGGAAACTTATGGAAGTATCTATACAAATGTATTTTTACACATTACACTTAAGGAAGCTTATAAAATGTAATTTTATAAAATACATGAGCATACTAATAAGGTCATACATTGGAGGATAGTGTGAAATTCAATTCATATTATTCAACAAGCCTATGAGTGAGGAATAGTAGTCTAAAAGACTCCATGGTTGAAGTTTCCATCTTAATAATTATGATTATAGTGTAGCCTATAGCTAATTAATTATAAATATTCACTATAATATTTTATTGAATTGATATATAAATCAAAAACCTTAATTTTAATATGTGTGTGTGTGTTAATATAGCTATTAGGTTAGTGATTTCCTTCATTGGAAACCCTATTCCTATGACTACATCAACCCTCCTTGGCGTAAACATCATGATACATTGCTTTGAATTTTACCATGGACTAAGGATTTCTAAAAAATTATTTTATTTATCTAAACATCTAATCCAATTTAATCCTATTAACCCAATAATATGCTCTAGTTTGGTTATATAATTCATTTGGATTCTTTGTAGTGTTATCATTTACAATTTTCAACTCAATAGATAGGAAAATAACATTGGATTGTATCGATTGGTAGACATATTTCTTCATTAACTTTGTATACTTAAATGCTTCAATTTGAACCATTTTAGAGTTTAGTGATTCAAAACATCATTCATGCATCATTGCAAGGTTTAACCCATTTTCGTATCAAAATCTTCTTTTACAAAGCTAAATGCATTTTGCCTCATTATTTTTGAGTTCCTATATGGCATGCATTAGAGGAACAACTAAGAGAGAAACCTTTTAAATATATATATATTTAATAATTTAAAATCTTTTATATAATTTATTTTATCTATTAGACATTTTAATAAATTTCTTTTGTTAAATCATAGAGCAAAACTCCAAAATTATTTGAAAGTAATTCAATTCCAAAAAAATATCATTTTTACATCATTTATTTTCAAAATAGTGTTGGATTTGAGTTTCAAGGGAATAAATATAGTTACAATAAAAAATCAGATAAAAATAATAATTTAGTAAACTATAACACACACACACACACACACACACACACACACACACACACACACAGAGAGAGAGAGAGAGAGAGAGAGAGAGAGAGAGAGAGAGAGAGAGAGAGAGAGAGAGAGAGAGAGAGAGAGAGAGAGAGAGAGAGAGAGAGAGAGAGAGAGAGAGAGAGAGAGAGAGAGAGAGAGAGAGAGAGAGAATGCTCTGACTTAATAAGTTGTCTTTGTCTCATGATTCTTACTAAAATGAGCTTAATGTGAATTAATTCTAAATATTTAATTTACTAATAATTAAAAAAGGTGACCAACTTAGTCCTCAAGCACCATAACCATGATTTTGTTAAGATCAAAAAAACTTTCAAAAGACTAGTATATTACTATAGTAAACCATGCACATGGCTTGTGTTGATATGGGTTTTATGCACACTAGGGGACCTTATAGGGTAGAATCTAATATTTTAGGATTAGTGAAATAATCTTTACTCCAGGGAATGAGTTGTATGGTATTCAATTTTGTAAGTAACCTAGTGGTGTAATAACAATGAGCAGAGCAATTATTTACCTCAGTTGGTTCAGGCATGATGTAAGTTTATACCTAATTTAGATGGGTGAATGGATGGGTGAATCTAAGATAAATTTGGAAGGACTAAAATAAAACCAAAAAAAGGAAGGCTAGAGCATAAAATAAGGTTTGTGAGTCAAAGTCATATGAAACCCTTATAAACTATATTTTTAACTATGTGTTGGACAATAGTCAAAAACCTAATGCTTGTTGAAATTTAATATTGGCACATAAAATATATAAACATAGTTAGGAATCTAAGGGAACTAGGCAAAGTAAACTCTAATACTCATAACCAAAGGTTGTTGCATTTGTAAGACTACAATAACACATCTACAAAGGGAGATTATGATTATCAAACATAAACATTCAAAAAATTAATGCACAATATGAATAACCACATCAAATAACACTTATACATAACCCAAAGACCAAAATTCTAGAATAATGGAACTTTTTCAATGAATCATAGATTTAGAGAAGAATAGAAAATTACACATACATACAAACTTTTAGAACAGTCTATATAATTTATTATTTATCTTGATAGCCAAAAATTAACCTCCCTTTAGAATTGAGATGATACAAGTGTGTGTGTGTGTGTGTGTGTGTGTGTGTGTGTGTGTGTGTACACACACACACACACACACACACACAAATATATATATATATATATATATATATATATATATATATATATATATTAGGGAGGAGATTCCTCATCCTCCATACAAAGTCTAAATTTACATTTCTTAATTTAAGAACTAGGTGTCAAGACTTATGCACACCAAGCATATATATATATATATATATATATATATATATATATATATTTTTGTATATATATCTTAGGGAGGAGATGCCTCATCCTCCATACAAAGTCTAAATTTACATTTATTAATTTAAGAACTAGGTGTCAAGACTTATGCACACCATGCATATATACAATAAAATCATGAATAATAGTCTTCTGCCCAAATAACTCTTAGATATAAAAATGTCCTTTCTAAAAATAAACTAAAGTCACAACATAGACATGAAACTAATATTAAATATACCTATGGTGTTGATGTAGCACTATCGGGAGGTGGAGTTTTCATATTTAAAAATTGATTTTCCACTATTATAGTTTTAACTAGAATAGACATTGTAATAATACTAGTTGTGCCCATTGAGAGAGAAACTATAGTAAATAATTGCACTAGTAGCACTGCAACTAGAAGTATGAGAACTTGCACATATTACTCAAGATAGTATGATAACTTGGGATATAAACTATGTAAATAAAATTAATAATATGATACCCCTACATTGGCAAGGGGTAAACAAGGGGGGTGAAATTTTTTTACCCCACTATGGTATATATAAAAAGTGAAAGAACTACTACTATTATGTCAAGGTAGGTGATGGTGACCTCGTTGCTCTAATCTATGTTATCTTGGACTATGATGAAAATGGTGGAAAGAGAGAAGGAAGGTGCATGGGGGAAGGAAGGCGTGAAGGGGGAGAGTGTAGGTTGCAGCTATAGGGTGGAATTAGAAGTGTAGCAGTCGGCCCAGGGAGTGCAGCAGTTGGCCCAGAGCTTGAGGAGTGCTGGAATGGTTTTCCCCCCACTATTTCTAGGTCCATGTGATGCTGAAGAGCCAACTAGCTTAAGACTTCCCAAGGTCAATGGATGCTTGAAAAGATGCAAGGAGAGGCCCAAGTTGGTCATACCTATGGACATGATTACTGAGGATATCAAATATTATACAAATCATTCTTTGTATTGTGAGTTTTTGGGGCTCAAGACTTCTTTCCAATTCTTGGAAGTGTGGGCTCAGAGGACATGGGCTCAGAAAGGAGAAATGAATATCATAATGTTAGCCAACAATTATTTTATGGTCACTTTTACCTACTTGACTGATTGTAGCAGAGTCTTTTCTGGAGGTCCATACTTTCACAATTAGGTGGGGTTGTTTATCTAGCTATGGCATGCTAGTTTTATACCTTCAAAGGAGTTACCAAACCATATTCCGGTGTGGGTGCGGCTGCCTCACTTTCTAGTGGAATGTTGTCATGAAGATACCCTAAAATTGCTTGCGTCCCTCTTGGGAAGGCCAGTCGATTCATCAATGACAATCATTGGGAAAAAGGTAATGACTTATGCTCACATTTGTGTTGAAATTGATCTTAGTAAGCCAATACCTGATGTTGTTGAAATGAGTGTGGGAACCTTTTCCTGGGTACAACAATTAGATTATGAAACTCTTCCCTTTCGTTGTTGTCTTTGCCATGCTTATGGTCACTTGCAAAAATGGTGTCCCAAATCTAAAACCTTTGAATCTTAGCCTACTCAACCTACTCATAATCTACCTCGAACTGACAAAGGGAAGGGCCTGATTCTAGGTGAGGTGCTAGAAATTGATGGTTTTATCTCAGTTAAAGGGTGATATAGAAGTAGGGGTCAAAAATGGTCTTTAAAGGAAAGACAGGCAGATGACTTGCTTAACAGATTTGAAATTCTAGATGACCTTAACCAGTAGGAGGTAAACCCAAGGTTGATGATTTTAGATCAATAGATTGAGGGCCCAATCTAGGAGAATAATGTTTCAATTGATTTAACTGAATCACAGGATGTTGGGGATGGGCACATGGATATGGACCAGTAGATTTTGATATCAGATGTCTTGACTTCCTCAGATGTTCCCTCTAAAGAAGATGGGAATTTATCTTTAATAGGGAAATTTGGAGAATTAGGGGCAGCAAGGAGTAGTAAGTCTTCTCCTCACTTGGGACTTTTACAAAAAGACCTTAAGAAGGGTGGGGGGGGAGAAATCGGTCAAGCTTGGTAGGAAAAAAGACCTAGAAAAGATGAAACTAATGGGAGAGACTTTGGTGGAGTCAGGGTCAGTGAAGACTCTGGATGCTCACTTTCTAAATCCTTTGAAATGATTATACTATCCTATAATGTAAGGGGTTTGAACAATATCCCTAGACAAAATGATGTTCACAACTTGATTATAAGTCAAAGACCAAATGTCCTTTTTTTGTAGGAGACTAAGCTTTCAGTAGATGATATGTCTAGATTAGTGCCTAAGTTGTGGAGACAAAGGGACTGTCAATGCATTGGGGCTACCAGATCTTCAGGAGGATTAGCTTGCCTTTGGAACCCCCCCAAGATCAGCCTCATAGGATGGTTATCCTCTAAGTTTTCCTTGACTATGATGGCTTCCAGCTTTGAGATGGGGGAAGTCATTCTTCTATCCAATGTCTATGCCCCTACTGATTGGCAAGGTAAACAATCCCTATGGGGCCACATTAGTTTTATCCATAGCTTGGCTCCCCTCCAACCTTGGATTATGGCTAGAGATTTTAACACTATTTTAGATTTGACTAAAAAATATGGTGGTATGACAAAGCTTGACCCCTCTCCTTTACTTATGTGAAATTACATTGAAGTTTTGAATTTAGTCAACATTCAGCCCCATAATGGATAGTTTACTTGGAACAATCGGAGGACTAACCAACATTACATTACTGAGAGACTAGATCATTTTTTGGTTTCTGGCTACTAGGTCGAGGGTATGTGGTCTACAGGGTCTAAAGTTTTAGACTAGAAAGGATCAGATCATTAAACTATTAATTTGAATAGTGTTTCAAAGTACCAACCTCACTCTCCTTCCTTCAGATTCCAACTCATGTGGCTGTGAGATCAGTCATTGTTCGAATGTGTGGCCAACTGGTGGAGGTGGGGTAGGCCTGCCCATGGTACGGTGATGTATATTTTTGCTAAATCACTATAGTTTGTGAACTATAAGCTTAAATAGTGGAATCATAAAATCATTGGGAATATTTTTCATGATAAGGCTAATGTGTAGGCTAAGCTTGATGGTATCATAAGAACAATTAGGGAGGAAGGATTGACTGAAATCTTACTTTAAGATGAAGCTTAGGCTGTGAAAGACCTGAAGGAATGTAAGCTATGGGAGGAAGTGTTTTGGAAGAAAAAATCTTAGATATAATGGCTCCAATAAGGTGATAGAAATACTTCTTTTTTCTTTCAATCATCCAAATCCAGGAGGCATGGCAACTCTATCTCAGTCCTGGTCAATGAAAGAGGTGAGTGGCTTAATTCCTTTCCTGCAATGTCAGGGGAGGTGGTGTAGTATTTCTCTACTCTTTTTAGGGAAGATGTGAATGAGGAATTACCGAAAGAAGCATAGGTTCTCTACTACATTTCGCCCCTAGTGATGTGTGAAATGAATGAGAATTTAATGAAGGATATCACACTCGGGGAGCTTGAGGTGACTATTTCCTAGATGAAAAAGGGGAAAGTAGTTGGTCCTGGCGGCTTCCCAATTGAATTCTATCAAGAATTTTGGGATATTATCAAATTAGATCTTTTAGCTATTGTTCAAGAATCTCAATAGAATAAGCAAATGCTTAAGGCTTCAAATGTGACTTATCTCGCCCTCATACTGAAATACGAAGGAGCTGATAGGCTAAGTCAATTTCACCCTATATCTCTTTGTAATGTTGTTTATAAAATCATATCTAAAATCATTGTAGAAAGGTTAAAATTGGGATCATTGATGTGATTTCTTAAGAACAAAGTGGTTTTGTGGAAGACAAGAAATTTTTTGATGGTAGTGTCATAGCAGTTGAGTCCATTCATTCCATGGCTAGCTCCAAGGATAAGGCAATGTTTATTAAGCTGGATATGGCCAAGGCTTTTGATAGGGTCAGATGGTCATTCCTGTGGAAGGTTCTCAAAGCTTTTAGTTTTGCAGATGAATGGACCCAATGGGTCATGAGCTGCATTTCCTCGGTTTCCTTTTTGGTGCTTATCAATGGGGAACATACGGAGTTATTTAGTGCCTCTAGGGGGCTGTGACAAGGAGATCCCTTGTCTTAGTATCTCTTTCTTCTTCTTTTTGAAGGCTTGGGGAGGATGATCAGAAAGAATAGAGAGGATGGGAATATTTAAGGCTGGTGATGGGGGGTGAACTATTGGCACAGTCTCACTTGCAATTTGTTGATGACACTATTCTGATGGGCATGGCCACAATGAGTGAAGCCACCAATTTGCACAGGGTGTTGGATGTTTATCTAATGGCCTCGAGGCAAAATGTCAATGAAGATAATTCATCCATCTTCTTCTTTAATACATTGGCTCCCATACAGTAGTGAATTGCTTGAACTATGCATTTCCAGATTGGGACTCTCCCCTTGATTTACCTGGGTATTCCTATTACAGCAGGCCATATACGCAAAGAATCTTGGTAGAATATTTTGGATAAATTTTAGGTGAAGGTGAATCATTAGACTCACAAGTGGCTTTCTTTTTTAGGTCGTGTTTAATTAATTCAATCTATGGTGTAGGCTTTACCCATTTACAGATGTATGCTTTAGGTTGCTGCATTGGGAATTGTTAAGAAATTTGACTCAGTTACTAGGCAATTTTTATGGGGTGGTACTTTGATGACCTCAAAATAGAGCATAGTTAGATGGGAGATGGTCTATATCCCCAAACAAAATGCGGACTTGGCCTAAGGTAGACAAACTTAAATGGAGTTACTTTAGCGGCTAAGCTTTATTGGCACTAGTGTAATGAACAAGACAAGGCCTGGGCCAGAATTCTCTCTCAAAAGTACTATTTGGGGGCCACTCAAAGTGATATTCCTTATTATCCACTCATTGGGAAAGGCTCAGTGATATGGAGGACTCTCAAAAAAGGGGTTGCTCTTATTAAGGAAGGCTTATTCTAGATTTGTAAGCGGGGATCCAAGGCTCTCTTTTGGACTGATTCTTGGAATGGTAACCCTCCCATTACTTCTTAGTTCCTTAATTTTTCAAACCTTTGCCAGAGATTCCTTGATGCTGGTTGGTCTCAGGTGAGTGAATTTAAATCATACATTTCCTGCAGACAGCTAGAGGTGGAAAAATGAAAAGCACCTGAGATTTGGCCAGTTGTTGGAATGCAAGAGGAGCATGATGAGCTAGTAAACCTCCTTTCTAGATGCCGATGTATCTCCCTCCAAGAGGAAGATGAGCTTGCTTGGTCTCCCAATCCTAAAGGAAATTACATAGTTGCTTTTAGATATTAGGCTTTATTATCTTAGAGAATGGGTAGGAGAGAAGTGCAATAGTGGAGACAGGTCTGGAATAAATTCTTATGGATAAAATGCAACTATTTTATTTACTTATTGGCTTGGAATAGGTGTTTGACCTAGGACAATCTCTAGAAAAGAGGCTTCCAAGGCCCATCCATTTGTGTTATGTGCGGAGCAGCTGAGGAGGATTCTGCTCACCTATTTTTTCATTGCTCTTTTGCTTTGCAACTCTGGCATTATTGGTGGGATGTATGGCAGCGCCCCTATCTCCATGTTTCATCCTTGGTCTATTTTTAGAGTGGCGTGGGAGAACCCCCCTCAAGGATGGATTTTTTGTAGAATGTTTGGTTAAGGGGGCCCATTTTTTTATTGTGGCAGCTTTGGTTGGAAAGAAATAGGTGGATATTCTAGAATGAGAGGATTATGGTGCAACAAGTATGGCAGAAAGTCCTAGGGATGATTCAAGAGACTATGTAGGCTAAGAGTGAGGTTTGTCTCCCTTTATCCAAATAGGATGTTGAGGTGGTGGCACGCATAGGATTCTAGTGATTTGTAGGTAATTCAGCTTGTGTCAGGAGAGGTTGATAGGGAAAAGAGAAGATTCATAGGGATGGTCAGTGGTAGTACCCTCCCAATGGGTTTTTCAAGATCAATATGGATGGCTCTTCCAGGGGCAATCCTGGCCTTGCGGGTACTGGTGGGATAGGCAGAGACTTTGAAGGTATGGTGATTTTTCTCTTTGTGGTCCATGAGGGGATGCAAACCAACAACATGGTGCAAGACCAGGCTATTCTCTATGCTCTTGAGAAGGCTCAGGCATTGGGTTGTCATAGGATCATTTTCAAATTAGATTCTCAAGTCATGATCAATTTGCTTGTTAAGAGGAAAGTGTTGGATGGCAATTGGAAATTGGCTAGGATTATGTAGTAGATTTTGAGAATTAGCTCACTCATGGATACAATTAGGTTTGTTCATATTCCCTGTGAATGGAATAAAGTAGTGAATTGTTTGGAAAAATGGGTGCCCGAGCATTTAGATGGTGGTAATTCTAAGGATTGGGAGACTCTCCCCTTGGAGCTTCACTTTAATCTGGAACATATTTTGGAGGAAGATAGGAAGGCTCATATCAACATATAGGTGGGTTCATCCCTAGTTTTTTTGTGCTTGTTGATTTCCTTTGGGGATTTTAGTCCCTCGTTCTTCTTGTAATGCTCTTGTTCTTTTATTAAGATATTTTTACCCTTTTTATTTTAAAAAAAACTACTATTATGTCCTAATGTGGACATGATATAATTTTTGATGGAAAAAATAATAATATTTACTGATATGGACAAGATATAACAAGTGAGGTTACAATAAATAATATGCTTCAATATATTCATAATAGATACCATGGAAACATAAGAAACAAACATATAGGATATCAAGAGCTATCATTAATGATATAAATCATGGAGCCACTAAAAATAACACAATATAAAAACATAAATAAAGGTAAGCATACCAATAATATAGTAATATTTTCACACTCAAATTAAACAGATAAAAAACATTACACACAAAGGTAAACAATGTCACATAAAGTAAACCAGTCAAGAAAAGTCACACATAGTAAACAAGAAAAATCATAGAACACAAAAAGAATTAGGTGAAAATAATATATAAATAAAACATTCACAATAGGTAATGAAATAAATATATGTCAAATAACACATGCATGAAAGTAGGGAAATGTATATGCACGCCAAATAACTTGCAATGTATCAAACATGGGAAGCAATTTAGAACCGATAAAAGTCACTCATAAAATAAAAAACAATGTATCATTAAATCCAATCATACAAAATATATGTTAGACCATAATATATATAATCAAGTATAAATCTCAATATGATAAGGAAATGAAGAAAGATAAAACTTGAAGCACTGTTACAGATGTCTATATAATAGGCACAAGGATTTCTTTAGTGTGAGCATGTACTTTCCTTATATTTATAGATCCATTATTATATGTTAAAAACCTATATATAATCAATCTCATTAATACCATCAATAGTATGTGTGTGAAAAATGTATATATAACCTCTATATAATCATGATATGTTAGGTTGTATAAATATGTAATAAACATAGATACAAGCAAACACAATTTGTTTTTATTTTTTATTTTTATAAGACTTGAATCAATAATTAGGATAAACTAATTAACGAATAAAACAAGTCACTAGGCCAAATCAATAAGAAATAAGAAGTGAGATACCACTATTAACCTATAACTTTCCTTAGAAATATGCATGCACTGGGTAGAGGGCATTGATATGTATGGTGTTATCATCATAGGGAATCACCCATGTGCTTATAAGATGGGAGACAACAATAAAAAGTAAGGGCTCAAAGATAAAATATCAAAATCAACATACACAAGGATATTATAATAATTATGTTAGAATCATGAGTGAAACTCAAGAGATAAAGCAAAAAAAAATCCAAAACATAGAAGTATAAAAATAATAAATTAAATTAAAAATTCAAATAAAATTGATGTCAAAATTAGGGGAAGTGAGAGGTAATAAAATATCCAAGGGATAAAAACACAGAAAAAGAATTGAGAATGAAACAAGAGTTCCCCAAAATCCATATGTAAAATAGAGAATAAAGAAAACAAGGAAAAAAAACTATGTATAAATGTATTATTTAGTTCAAACACATAAGGATAACATTCAAAATTATCCAATAAAACCATATATCTAATGATAGTGTATATAATTAGATGTGATTATGTCCTCAAGGTTAAGATTTGGATGTCTTAGGAACCATAAGTCCAAGAAATCAAATGTATCATCATATCATTATAATCATTAGTATAATCATCAACACTTATTAGGCTATCATAATTAAAATAATTACCAATATAGCCAATATTATTTCAATATTTTGTATTATCATTTTGTAAATTTGAATTTTATTTAACTCAAATGGTAGGTTGTATAATGATTGAATCTTTGGTAGGTGATTTATTTTTTATAGTTACAAAAGATTGTGATAATATGAATTTGGTCCATGAAGATTAAGTTTTTGAAATATTTTAATATTGTATGATTATATTTTTTAGTATCTCTTTAGGTAACACCTCACATTGCACTTGTGTTTGAGGTTTGTAAGTAGTGCTTAGAATGGTAATCACTTTATTATCATGGAAAATTTAAAAAACTAGTGAAGTTTTGATGGGATTTATTTCATTTAATTGAGTCAAGGTTATCCAAGCAATACATCATATGTCCCAATATATAATAATATGTGAAACCAAACTAATAAACTCTTAAGACCAATATTGATAGGTAAGATAATGTCATCAAAATGAAACCTATTTATTCCATCATATTCCGCAATGAATATATTTTTTCTTTATAAATATTTTTGTATATCAAATGTTAGTAATAAATTTCATTTTACACACATTGATAATTAAACCATTATCCACCATAATTCAATTCGTTGATCTTGAATGCTTAACTATGAAATCTTAAATAAAAAATGGACCATTGTTAGAATAATCTTATCAAATTTGTAGGTCATAAAACATAATCAAAGGAGGTTCCTTATGTGTTTCATTAAACACCCATGAATCCCCCAAGGATATTACCATTATAAAATTGTATAGGTTTCTTCTGAGATATCATAAGAACATCATCTTGGTTTTTAGATTAAGAAGCATGATTTTATAGAGGGTTGGTGTAAAATTTTAGATGTTTATTGGGTTGGAAAACTAATTCGTTCAAATTATGTTTGTGATCTTATACTTGGATTTTGTTTTTTTATATAAAGTCTTGGATCTTATACTTAAAAGTTATGAATTTTTTATATGATGACAAAATAAAGTTTATGATACTCACAATATGCATAAACATCATGGTTTGTAAGCAAGGGACATGACTAGTAAAAGTATCACTAGGGAGGTAAATATATCATATTTCATTCAATAAAGAATTTAAACACATATTTATTAACTGTGTAAATTTTATCCATTACATTTATTAGGAAAGGAATATCTTATTTTATAGTTGATCTCCTAGATTTAATACATTCTTGGCCTCATTCTTTTTATGCCCAAAAATACTATGCAAAACTTGGTATTTATTTTGTTTTAATAGGTAACACAAGTCACAATAAGATAAACCAAAATACATAACATTCATAATTCTTAATAAAACACCTAAAAATGCTAATCTCTCATCAAACACACATGTAATTGATACCCAATGGCATAAGAGAGGATAACATTTAATTTTTAATTAATCATGTAGAGTCATATAAAAAATATAGCATAACCACTATAATTTTTAAGGATATATTCACACACATGCAGTTAAAAGCATATAGTTATAATTTATGTGTCAATAATCATCTAAGATGAAAATCATAGGAAGGAAAAGTGTTGAATTAAACATTAAAAAAATTATCACAAATGTTTGGATTACACATGAAGTACATTTACCCAGAAGTAATGACAAATACAACTATAGTTTTAAACCTCTAACAAGGTCCAAAAGTGCTAACACAAGGTTTAGAGTCACATAGAGACTTGAATATTTATGTGTACAGTCATTGCACATGAGTAAAAAGGATTATGAAAAAGTAACATGGTGGGAATTGGTGCAGATCCAAAGAATTTTGACTATTTACTTAGAGATTATTAGAAATGGATTTAAATATACATGTGAAAAATCCATGCTTGTGTGGGAAGTACACAAGCTTTCAAGGTGTGTGGAAACTTATGGGAGTTTATATAAAAATACATTTTGAAATGTTGCACTCAAGGAAGCTTATAAAATGTCATTTTAGAAAATACATGAGAATCCTAAGAAGGTCAAAAATTGGAGGATAGTGTGAAATTCAAGTCATATCATTTAACAAGCCTATAAGTGAGGATTGGTAGTCTAAGAGACTCCATGGTTGAATTTTGCATCTTAATAATTATGATTGTAGTGTAGCATATAGCTAATGATTTAAAAAGATTCAATATAATCTTTTCTTTCATTGATATATAAATCAAAAAACTTGAGTTTAAAATATATGTGTGTGTGTTAATCTAGTTATTAGGTTAGTGCTTTCCTTCATTGGAAACACTATTCATATGACTACATCTACCCTCTTTGGCATAAGTATAATGATACATTGGTTTTAATTTTACCATGGACTAAATATTTTTAAAAAATATTTTATTTATAATATAAACATCTATTCCACTTCAATCCTATTTACCCACTAATACACTCTAGTTTGGTCCTAACATTTATTTATATTCTTTGTAGTGCTATCATTTATAATTTTCAACTCAATATATAGGAAAATAACATTGGATTATATCGATTAGTAGACATATTTTTTTCAATAAATTTGTATTCTTAAATGCTTAAATTTGAACCATTTTAGAGTTTAATGATTCAAAATATCATTAATTCATCATTACAAGGCTTAACCCATTTTAGTATCTCAAGATTATTCTATAAAGTTGAATACATTTTGCCTCATTATTTGTGAGTTCCTATATGGCCTGTATTAGAGGAACAACTAAGAGAGAAACATAAAAAAATATACGTTTTTTATTTTTTATCTTTAATAATTTAAACTATTTTATATAATTTATTTTATCTATTAGACATTTTAAAAAAAATCCTTTGTCAAATCGTAGAGTAAAACTCCAAAATTATTTGAAAGTAATTCAATTATAAAAAAATATCATTTTTATAGAATTTATTCTAAAACTAGTATCAAATTTGAGTTTTAAGGGAATAAATATAATTACAAAAAAAAATGAGATAAAAATAATAATTTAGTAAACTATAACATGCATGCATGTATGTGCACGTGCACGTGCACACATACACACACACACACACACAATATGCTCTATCTTAATAAGTTGCCTTTATCTCATAATTCTTACTAAAACAAGATTAACCCAATTTAATTCCAAACATTTAATTTACTAATAATTAGAAAATGAGACCAACTTAGTCTTTAAGCACCATAACCATGATTTTATTTAGATCAAAAAAGCTTTGAAAACACTAGTATATTGCTACATCAAACCAAGCACATGGATTGTGTTGATATGGATTTTATGTACACTAGGGAACCTTATGAGGTAACCTCTATCATATTAGGATTGGTGAAAGAATATGCTCTCTAAGGCATGACTTGTTAGGTATTCAATTTTTTAAATAACTATTGCTGGAATAGTGATGAGTAGATCAGTTGTTTTCCTTAGTTAGTTCAGGCATGATGTGATTTTTTACCTACTTGAAATGGGTGAATGGATGGGTGAATCTAACTTAAAGTTGGAAAGAATAAAAGTAAACTAAAAAAAGGCTAGAGCAAAAAATAAGGTTTGTGAGTCAAAGTTAGATGAAACCCTTATAAACTATATTTTGAACTATGGGTTGGACAATAGTCAAAGAACTAATGCTTGTTGAAATTTAATATTTGCACATAAGATATAAAAACAAAATTAAGAATCCAAGGTAACTAGACACAATAAAATATAATTCTCATAACTAAAGGTTGTTGCATTTATAAGACTAAAATAACACATCTTTAAAGGGAGATTATGATTATCAAACATAAAACATTCAAATAATTAATGTACAATATGAATAACTACATCAAATAACACTTCTACATAACCCAAAGACCAAAATACCAAAATAATGGAACTTTTTCAATGAAACTTAGATTTAGAGAAGAGTAGAAAATTGCACATATAGACAAACTTGTGGGATAATCCATATAATTTATTATTTATCTTGATAGCCAAAATTTATCCTCCCTTTTAGAATTGGGAGGATACAAGTGTGTGTGTGTGTGTGTGTGTGTGTGTGTGTGTGTACACACCTTAGGGAGGGGTTGTCTCATCCTCCAAGAAAATTCTAAATTTACATTTCTTAATTAAAAAACTGGGTGTCAAGACTTATGCACACCATGCATATATATAATACAATCATGAACAATAGTATTTTACCTAAAAAAATCTTAGATACAAAAATGTCCCTACTAAAATTAAACTAACGTCACAACATAGTCATGTAGCTCATATTAAATCTACCTATAGTGTTGATGTGGCACTATCGAGAGGTGGAGATTTCATATTTAAAAATTAAGTTACCACTATTGTAGTTTCAACTAGAATAGACATTGTAGTAATACTAATTTTGCCCACTAAGATTGAAACTATAGTAAATAATGGCATTAGTAGCATTGTAATTGGAAGTACTATATGAGATTTTTTGGCCTACGCACTAGTTGAATTAGTCTTAATTATATTTGTGGTAGTGAAATCAAGAAGTGGGACATGAGCAAGCCAAATCGTAGTTTGCACTAAGGTGTACTTTGGAGTCTAGGGATGTATGCCTTGAGGAAGTGCTAATGGTTCTCATATTATATAATTTGGGTGTTTTACAGCTCCATCTACATATATAAGTCACGACTAGCCTTAAAATCAATATTGATAGTCTCATAATCAAGAAGATGTCTCTTGAATAGTTGTGGAATCTTATCCATCAATTTCTTATGAAAAACTATTAAAACTTTGACCTCCACATATAAGGTGTCTATTTTTATGACCTTTCCCTTAGAAAAATATATTAACGACATGATATCTTCATTAGTCCTATAGACTGATCCTTTAATTTATGCTCAAAATTTATCAGTTACAACTTAGAGTAGACCTTAAAAAATAGGCTTAATGACCAATGGCCCAAGATGATTATTCGCACCTAAAACTCTCATGTCTTTCAATATGGATATTGCTTTTCCTTCTTGAATGATAAATTATTATACTAAAGTTTTCATTTCTTGATGTTATTAAATCAATCTTTCTCTCTTGGTGGCCACATTACTTTGTACCCATGAAACTTTTTAGATTGCTATTAAATTTAGATGAGCATAATCCTTTTTTTCTAGTATCTTGGCCTAGGAATTTGAGCATACCTTCCATGTATTTCATATTATTATATAATTGGGATACATTTCCCCATTTAGGTTGAGACTTAGAATTTGCATACCTTATTAAATTAAGAATGTCATATAGCTTCTTAGTTACACCCTGCACATTGTCTACAATTTCCTTAGGATCTTGAATGATGTTTGCTTGTTTTGACCTTATCTTATATTGGTCATAGATCCTAAAATTTTGTTTTATCACCCCTCCATTTGTATCCATATAAATATATAGGGCCTCACTATACTCATATGGGTCTAAAGGATTGATCTTTCTCTTCTTTGTTAGAGAAAAAATGTCCTCTCTAGATGCTCTAGTTCAACATTCCCACCTCTACCACCATGGTCTTCCTATTTACCTTCCTCAATGTATTGGTATGCCTATCAAAATGAAAACCCACCATATTTTTCTTGGTAATTACTAGGTATTTTCTATCTTCCTCTTTCAATTTTTAATCCATGAGAGAATATTTAGCGACATGTTTCACTGTAAATACAAAAGTGGAAGGAAAGGATTGACCTAGTGGGTGAATTAAGGATATAATAGACTTTGAAGTAAGAAAGGGTATACAAACTCTAATAAATATGGAATGGCCTTTCTCCATCCATGGACCTTATTATGAGGTGGAGTTTTAATAACATATTAGTTTTACCCTGTGTTGTGTGTACTAAAATTGTGAAAGAGTCTATTTAGGTAACCTAAGGAACATGCATACCTAATTGTGTGGATGGCCTAGAGGGTGTAATCTATATATCCAAAATAGAATTACATACTATGTTTTCAAAATATACCTGATTGATTGGCCTAGTGGTATGTGGATTAATTCTACTAAAAATGAATAAGTTATAGGGGTTTAGAGTAATTTTTTCATGTACATTGTTATAGATGTATGGCTAACCCCGATAGGAGTAGTGGAGGAAGAACCCTCATTTGGGATTGAGGAATTAAAAATGAAAAAATCTAAGGGGTGAGTGGCTTCTATTGTATCAACTATAGTATTATCAATAGTAGGAGACACTAAATAATGAGTAGGAGGACTTATATTTTTTGGGATGTGATAATGGTAATTGTTTTTGTCATTGTTACCACTATTATTTCTACATTTTAAAGTAGAGGACTTGGATAAAAACTGGAGTTAGATACTAAATAGAATTTATTTGCCTATAATCTGATTCATCTTTCATACCTTCTTTTTCTAATAATAACTTAATTGTAAATGATTTATCCTTTTCTTTCTCAACCTCGTTATAATATCTACATATCTTTGTTTCCCTAGATTCAGCCTCTTCCTCTTCCTCTTCATTTGTTTCCTCGAAAAAATTATTCCATCAGGTTCTATATCTTCTTCAAATAACCATTATTCTTCTTCACCTCCATCATAGATTTTAATAGGCTTTTCTTCTTCTTTCACCTTGTCTTCTCCTTCTTATTTAATTTATTTTTATTCTCCCTCGTGCTCCCCTTTAGAATCCTCTTATAGATGGATTCCTATAAAAAATAATCCTTTAGATGGCCTTTTTCTCCTTACATAACCTTAGGATACATATGAGGTGTCTTAGTATTCCTTTAGTAGGTATTTAGAGGTTTCCTAGGAGGAGTAAGGGCTAGTTCTAAAGTGGGTGGAATGGAAGATGAAAGGGATATAAGAGTTGAAGGTAGAGGTGAAGTGGGAATTATTGTAACTATGGGTGGAGCTATGGTATGGACTAGTGATGAAGGATAAATATTGAAATTAACTCAAGATACAAATGAAGGTAATCTCACCTATTGCACAATGGTTTATGAAGGTAGGGGATCAATATAAAATAACCCAATTATCCTACTATAACTTTGGGATTCTCCCACATCAGCTATGGGCTAAGAAATGGTAGCTCTTGGGGGTGTGAGGAAACATAAAATAACATTAGACTCTTTTTTTGTGTTTTCTTCCCTACGTTCACATGTTTCCTCAATTATATAAGTTCCTAGTTCTACATATACTTGGAAAGGAGGCCCTTGAACTAGTGTTGAAATCCATTGCTCATTATCAATTTGCTTTTCCTTCTTATCTATGATAGTAGGATATTATTGGATCTAAGGCACCACTATCATAGACATACCATCTTTGAAAATTCAAATGGTAAACTCATTTTGATCTTTAACATTATTGAATATGGAATAATGGTTATAACATATGTGTCCATAGGATATATTAATTTTTCTCTCATATTTCTTCAGGTGATCTTTAAAATTCTTCCTTAGATCCTAATATTGAAATGGTTCCCTCTTCAAACTATAATGTATTTTGATTATTCCAACAGAGTTGAGGTGCTCTCATTTTGGGTAATGCATGGCTTAATGCTGAGAGGGGTTGGATGTAAATCCCCTTGCTTGGAACCCTTGAGTTGGACATCTACACTATCATCTAAATGTGCATCAATTTCTTACTCAACCACCTTGTCTAAAATATTTTATGTGGCAAATGAAGAGGTTGTGTTATAGTGCCCTTAATTTTGATTATAGTGCACTCAGGGTAATACCAATAATCTCATATTTATTTGATTTTTCTCTTGATATGGTCAGATAACCTAGAAATATTCTTCTTATAGATAATCCCATATACCATAGGGTAAAAAATGTCTCTTAGATCCCTTGAATCTGCTTCCTAAATATATACATGTGAAGGATGTTTAATTTATCACACACTTTATTCTTATAATATTATATGGAATGCACCCAAGGTTCTCCATAATAAGAGTGCATTAGGGTAGTTATGACATTTGCTACATAAGACATCATGTAGAAATTTCTATCTTGTAGGTGGTTGGGTTTCTAATTTCTTGTGTTAAGTTGAAACTAATGATTTTTCCTAGGGTAATGACCTTGTTTGAACTCAAAATAATGTATAATAGTAGGCCCCATATTTCATGGACATAATAAATATTGGGGAAACCATATAATTAATTCATCAAATCCATATAAATTATTATCCCTAGCTTAAAACTGACTATGGAAAGGGAGGAAATTGGGCCTTTGATTACAAAGCTATTTGGGTTGTCATACCACTACTTCAATTTACTAGGGATTATATTTTCAAATAACCATGAATTTAACATTACTTGATCATAGGTTATTTATAAAATAGGGATCCCGTAATATATTTCAAATGCATTACCACCAATGTGGGCCACAAGTGTGTTATTTATCCTAAAGTGTAATATCTTCATAAAAAATTGTCCATTTGCAAACAAATCATAGACTAAATAAATGTATGGAATTACCCAAAGTTTTAACACAACATTATGTAGGCCTCTTACCTTGATATCCAAGATGTCACATTTATATTTTTGCATAAATATGGATGGTTGATCCCATATTTCACATGGATTTGTAGCATCTACTTCTTCCCACATGGTTTAATAGTGTTTGAACTTATGTTGAATGTTGTTACATTGAATATTGTATCCAGGTATTTTGTCATGCCTATAATTAAATAAGTAGAGGGGGGAGGAGTGAGAGATGATGAATCTATTAAAAATCCATGTTATTTAGAAAAATTTAAGTTTACTAATCATTTGGGAGCTCAAATTCATAATTTATGTAGAATGTTAAGAAGGTAATGGGATCAAATCAAGTTCTTTCAAACTAGATATATCTTTTAGATTCATAGGATTTGAAAATTTCATGCATTTGGTTTCTAATTCTTTTGGATTCAATGTATAAATGGCTTTCTATCCATTCCTCATCCACTCTTTTCTTATTTGAATTTTTATTTTACACTATTAGCTTTCACATATTAAACTACCATGTGTCATATTTTCACCTAATTTTGGGTGCCTCATCATCTTAGTATGATATAGATCTTCTTATTTCACTTTCAGAACATTTATGTCATGATTTATAATTACTTTATGTAGTCTTGAATACATGGTTGCATATCTCTCATTCGTTTGGTGCCACATTTTTTTCCTTTGCACTTCGATTCTTCAGTAATAGGTTATCAGGATAATGATACTTGGTAGGATCTCAGTGACTCATAGGTCTATAGTGTAAAACCCTTTATTGTATGTGTTAGAGCATTTAATTCTAAGTGTAATTAACCTTTAGCCTTGATAATTAATTAAATGATAATAATATATCATTTATTAACATGAGGTAGAAATATCATTTAAATAAATAATAATGTTATAATTATTTAATAGTTACCAAATTTAAATTAGATTGATTACCCTTAGCCTTGGTAACTAATTAAATACTAATATATTATTTATTAACATGAGCTAGAAACCTCGTGTAAATAAATAATATAGTTATAATTATTTAATGGTTACCTCCCTTGGTATTTCACTATAAATAGGGTTTTACCCTTATTTTTAAATCATATCACACGTATGAAATTATTTGATCATATTCAATTTGTCATTTTTGTGAAGCATTGTGAGAAGTGAGAAAAGAAAGATTGTATTGGGTACTTGTTAGTTTTTCATAATATGAATAATCTTGGTGGGTTTTTTACCTCTATATGAGGTTTTCCCATGGTATATATGTGTTATGGTGTGTTCATCTTTTCTCTTGATCTCATATCTAGATATGTTGTGTTATTACATTCGCACTACATTTGTATCATGGTATCAAAGTTGGTTGATGTGTGATCAAGTGGCAATAATGTAGATCAGGTTTTTTAGTTTGTGTTTAAGCTTAATTTCATCCATTTTCAAGCCATGGTATGGTCATGAAATAATTTGAAGCTTCCTCTTCAGTAAAAGTAAGTTATTTCATTTATTTCTTCTCTTAAAGCCTAGAGATTTTATATCTAAGTATTTTATCAAATTTAAAGCTTATTTTCATAAATATGATTATGGGTTGATTTGCTCTTTTAGTCCTTGAAAGCTAAAATATTCACTCTTTTAACTTGGCTCTAATACCATTAATCTAGATATATTATGTTATTACATTCATATTACATATTGTATCATGGTATCAGAGCAAGGTTAAAAGAGTGAGTATTTCACCTTCAAAGGACTAAAAGAGCAAAACAATTTTAAATATTAATTTGTGCATATATAACATTAATAAGTTTTATGGGTGAGTTGGCAAGCCTAATTTTACTAGAACCCTTCTATTAGATAGGTCTTGTGTTCAAATCTATGATCATATTAATTTGACAATAGAGAGGAGGTTAGATCAAGTGATAGTTTCATAAAACAATGAAATCAACACACTAACATGTTAACATCATCTTAGGGGGAGCATAATGGATAGAACACAATTTAAAACCCAAATAAAAGGTAAATAACAATAATACTTAGCTTTCTTGAGGGCTCCAAATGATTTTTTCATGGTTTACTCAGTTTATGCTTAAAGAGTATTTGGTAATGGAGTTTTATTTGCTCCTTCTCTCCTTGGCACCATTGTGGATTTATTGATTGCTTGATGTGGATTATGCTTGTGTATTAGCTCAATATTTTTTCATTATAACACTATTATCATGAGTCTTATGCAAAAATCTACATTATAACTCTATAATTTCCAAGATTTCTTTTCAATAGGCAATGGCTTGTATTTACAGGCTTAGGAACTAACCCCAACCCAAGGTGAGGTAAGGTGTAGTTTAAACATGGAATGGGTTTAAACCTAACCTAAGTGAGTCAAATAACCCTATAATATTTAAAATATTTCAATAACTCATGATGTATAATGAATAGGCATGGTTGAGATATTTTCTAAAGGCTTGACAACTTACAAAAGTAAATCATGAAAAGCTAGGATATTTCATATTTTTGAATTTCCTTTTTTATAAATTCATTAATTACACATGGATAATTCAACTAGGCATTTAATTTGGTTTAGCTTGTTAATTAATTCTTATTATTATTTTTATCATTTTCAAGATTTGACTTTATGTCCATGTGCCCCATTTAATAGGTCTATAGGCCAAATTAAATGTAATGTTGCAAGTTGCTTAGAGATGAATTCATGAGAGGTTTTTATTGTTTACAATAATATATCCCAATTAGAGATGTATTAATAATATTACAATCTTTAATGAATGATACACAAGTAAATTTGAGACATTCAGTGATTCCTATGCTTAATTTGTAATGATTAGTAGGAATCGATTTGAAGTTCAATCAATGGCCATTGGTGGCCTAATTTAGGTGTCTATAGTTTTCCCCTAGTTGGGAAGGTGTTGAAAGCTTTTAATCATAGTAAAATCTTCTCAAATAATGAAAATGTCTTGTCTACTTACGACTTCAATAACGACGGATGAACTATAGGTGCCCCCTCAAGGGAATAGTTGGCAAAGGTGTCAGTAATTGATATTTAGAAAGGAGGAAATGATTAGAAAAAATAGATAAAATGGGGTGGAGGGGACTAATTTTCCCATAGGAAGTTTTAATTAGTGCCATATAGATCTACCCTAGTTAGGGCAGATAAATAGGATGATTTTCCCATGGGTGGTTATAATCATCAGCATAGATAGGATAAAAAGTTAATGATTTTATCAAAGGTTGTTATAATAATTTAAAAAGGCTTAGGGTAACAAGAGAATGATTTTCCCAAGACTAGTTATAATCATCAAAAGGGAGAACAATGATTTGCTCACATGTGATTATAATCATTGACAAGATAAAAATATTCCCTAGTTGAGTGGATAGAGATAATGGTTTGCCCAAAGGAGGTTATAAGCATTATCTTAATGAAAACATGCCCCAGTTAGGAAAAATAAAGAGAACTATTTTCTCAAAGGTGGTTATAATCATTAACCTTCAAATGGAAGGAAACCCAATGATTTTCCCATATGCAGTTACAATCATTCGTAATGAAAATAGGATAGTATACAATGAATTGCCCAAATGTGGTTAGAAATATTATACCCCAATAGTGGAAAATATGATGTGGAATATGATGGTAAATTGGTACAAAGGATAAAGATGAATTTGGAAAACCTAATAATAGGGAGATGCATGTCTGAACTAGCAAGGGGAAAAATTATTTCATTATTTAATTACTTTGTTTAAGATATGATTTAGAATAGATCAAGAATTATTATTCGTGCCAAGGAGATATATCATTGTTTCATTGTCATGTAGACTCTTCAAGCTGATTTTTGCTATAACACATGATGGTAGGCATCATGATAGAACATCATGATAACTTGGTTGAAATATGTATAAGGATTGACACGTGATCCAATAATCAATAGAAAATAATGCACCAATGATAAAAAACATGATGACAATGTTGATGTATGAATATGGATAGATTCAAGAATAATGTGCAAATAATCACCCAATGGATGCACATATACTGAATCAAGGCAAAACAAGAAATCAAAAAAATAAGCAAATAAATAGAAAAACAAACAAAACACCAAGAAAAATAAAGAACAAAATAAAACAAAGAAAAACATGCAACAAACAATGGTTAATAATAATGTTAGTAAAAACAAGATGACAAACATTTCCCATAGATGATAAGAGACAACCAAATAAACAAACAAGGGGGAATAGAAGAAAAGGAAGGAGGTTGCCAAGTTGTCTCCAGATGCACTAGGCAAGTGGATGCTACCTACATAGTTCCATGGATAGAATAACCATAAAAAACTTTAGGCCAAATGTAGTTCTCCCAAGATATGGGATAGAATAAAATGATGAGAAGAAAAACATGATGGATGTGATAGAATAAATATGGGAATGGACTCAAAAAATGGTGAGAGCATGAGTTTCTAGGCCAATAAGGATGGGGAAACTAAATGATAAGTGGTTTCTTCTGAAATAGCTAGGGTTCCCAATATCCTTAAGGTAAAGAAATGATCAATATTTTTAGATTTTATAAATCAATTTTATAAATGTTTGTGGACTTTTCTATGTATCTCAATTCAATGGAGAATGATGAGACACCTAATAGTCCAAGTTTGTAAAATAGTGAGTGTTCAAACTTAAATTACTCACAAAATGGTGAGAGTGTGGCATAGGGTGACTAAGTTGACCTCAATGTGAATCGATAACTACTTATTTATTCCCATGATGGGACCTCAAGTCACTATAGCTACACCTTATAGTAGAGGAATTTGACTAGGGTAGAAGCTAATTTAAACAAAATAATAAAAGTTGGCAAATAACACAGTATGACATAGGAATGGCAAGGTGGTACTTTAAGGCATGATAATCAGTGTTGCTCCTAGTTTTCTTATAGGTGGTTAAAACTAGGAAACAACAACATAAAGCAATGATACTAATTTTCTCATAGGTGGTTATAATTAGTAACATGATGGTGAGACATTGAGTTGCCTAAAGGCATTTATAATTAGGGACACTTCATATAGAATGGAACAAGAAATGAAGGATGCAACTACCGAACCTCCATCATACTACTTTAAAACATGGCCTTTGCCTAGAAGACCAAAATAACCACTGAAACTTGATCAAAATCTTTATGCTGAAAGTGATCATGGAACCAATGGACTAGAACCAAGGTCAAATAGGCTGGGTAAGGAGGTTGAAAAGAACACAATTGATAAAAAGGGTATCTTAGAATAGAATGGAGGAATGATATAGTGATATAATGATATGGTACAAAGAAAAATGTTGATAGTATGGAATAATTGAAATGGGCCTCATAGACAATACAATAGGTATTTCAAGCAAAGCAATGCTTGAGGTGGAAAATGTTCATCAACTCATTAGGTTCATTCTCATCTGGTGTGGCAAGCCTTTATACTATAGCACCATAGTTTTCAACAATGATTAAATATACTATCTAGTTAAGTTTGAACTTTCTTTTGTGTTTCTTCTTGACCATGTTATTCTATTGGTTTTCTTTAATAAAAACATCACCATGATCAAATTCTATATGTTTCATGTGTCGATTATAGTGGCCACAGAGTCAATTTTAGTATACTTGTAGATTGTTAACTATGACCATGTATTTCTAATAGATTAAGTTTAGATATTTTAGGTGAGATATGTGATAGTATTCATCATTCAAGACATGATTCAAATAGATGCACAAAGAAGGTAACTTGACCTTAATGGGAAGAATGGCCTCAGTGCCATAAACAAGTGAATATAGAGTGAATCCTATAAGAGTATGGTGATTGTTATGATATGCATAGAGGGCATGAAATATTTTAAGGTGAAAATCATGGCTAACATCATTGATGATATTTTTACAGATTTTGATAATGATTTTTTATATGCTTTAGCTTGGCCATTACCTTGAGGGTAATATGTCATAGAAAAATGTGGAGTAATCTTGTACTCAGCACACAGAGATTTGATGTCCTTATTTTTGAATCATCCACCATTATCAGATATAATGTTGGAGGAGATACCATAATGGCAAATGAGATGGTTGATGATGAATTTGGAATTTTGCTTTCTAGTCATGAAAGTGAGGGGTATAGTTTAAACCTATTTATTGAAATATTCAATAGTGGTAAGGATATGTTTATGGCCTTTGAATGATGTGGGGTTTATCTTCCCAATGATATTGAGGCTCCATGTATCAAATGGCCATGGTATAAGTATTGGTTTCAAAGTTTTGGCTGAGGTGTGAATCAAATTGGCATGTCATTGACATTTGTCACACTTTTTCACATATATAGCTACATTTACACCCATCATTGGCCAATAATATCTGGTACATGATATTTTGGATAGGATGGCCCTATTGGTGTGGGATCCACATACTCCTTTATGAACTTCCCATAATGCTAATGTATATTCTTCTAAATTTAAGCAATAAAGTAGAGTTACATCAAAACTATGATGGTATAGGGTTGATTTGAGTAAGGTATAATATATGTCATGGTCTACAAAGGCTTTGGATTATTTATGAGATAAATCTAGTGGCATTACTTGGTCATGAGGATAGGCATAAAGGTCTGAATACCAAATGGATTTGGGACCAACAATATCATAGATCATTATGATGGTTGAAGGTTCATGAGCTAGAGATAGTAGTTTTTCAAAGATTAATTGGTACTCTTTAGCCATGTCTATATATTGATCAAAGATATAATAGTGGCCATGGAATTTGTTATTCTATTACTAGACCTTGGTATATGTTCAAATTGTACATTGGTAATATAATATTTGAGAGTGTCAGCCATGGCCTTGTACGGTACCAACTTGTCATCCTTGGTCTAATAATGGTCTATAATCTGATTGATTATTAATTGAGAATCACCATAAAAATTTAGATGATGTATGTTCCATTGTATTACCTTTCAAATCCCTATAATTAATCCTTCATATTTGGCCATGTGTTAGTATAAGGAAATATGATCCTGAATGACTTAGGAATTAGATCCCCCTATGGTATAATAAAAAAGGGGATTGCCCCTGATCCTTGTGATGTAAATGATCCATCAAAATAAAGATTCTAGTGTTGCTCTTTAAGAGATGTTTAAATGATGATTATAATGGATTCATCAGGAAATTGAAATGTTAGTGGCTCTATATCTATAAGGGGTACTTTAACAAGTTGATCTACAAGAACTTACCCCTTGATGGCTTTTTGGTTGATGTATTCTATCTCAAACTCACTAAGAAGCATGATCCATTTAGCCATGTGGCCTTGTAAATTTTTTTAAAATAGTAGATACTTGAGTGGATCTACTTTGAAAATGACCATGGTCTTATTATTGAACATGTAATGTCATAGTTTCTAAGTTGTGAAGACCATAGCTAAACAAGCTTTTTTAATGGATATATAATTGTGCTCATATGTGACTAGTGTATGACTTAGATAGTACATAACATGTTCTTTTCCATTATCATCATGTTGAGCTAGAAGTTCCCCCAATACTTTATCTATGGTTGATAGATAGAGTAAGATTGGTTTTCTTGGTATAAGAGGAAATAAAATAGGTAGATTGGCAAGATAGTCCTTTAATTATTGAAATTTTCTTTGGCATTCATCATCCCAATGAAATGCTACACCTTTCTTCAATATATGTGTAAAAGGATGACACTTGTCAACCAAATAATTTATGAAGTATATGATAGATTAGATCTTGCCCTAAAAACTATGGAGTTGCTTCAAATTACTTAATGGTGGCATTTGCGTTATGGCTTATAATTTAGCTGGATCAACTTTAATGCCTTGGTGAGACAAAATGAAGCCAAGTAATTTTCCTGAAATAACTCTAAAAACACACTTCTTAGAGTTGAGATAGACTTTGTATTCATGCAATCTCTCAAATATCCTCATTACTGCTACTAGATGATCGGTCATATTCTTTAATTTATTGAGTATGTCATTGATGTAATCTTTGACAATGTCATGAATCATATCATGAAATATGATAGTCATGGATCTTTGGTAGGTGGCCCCATCATTTTTAACACTAAATGACATAAATTGATAATATAATGTTCACTATGGAGTGGTGAATGTTGTTTTGTGTTAGTCTTCTAGTACAATTCAAATCTAGTTGTACCCTAAAAATCCATCCATCAATGAAATCATTTCATAACTGACTATGAAATTGATAAATATGTCAATGTTTATTAGAGAAAATTCATCCTTGGGGTAGCCTTTATTTATGTCCCTAAAATTAGTGTAGATTTTGATTCCTTCTAGTTTTTTATTGACTGATACAATATTGGAGATCTATTCAAAATATTCAATTGGTTGAATACATCTCATGTCTAAGAATTTTTCCAACTCTTTTTTGACTAATATAGAAATGTGAGGATGCATTTTTCATAATATATTTTTGATAGGTTTGACATCAAGATGTACCATGAGGTGGTGTACAACCAAGGTAGTGCCTAAACTAGACATGTCAGAATAGGCCCAGGCTAATATATCAATAAACTCCCTCTAAAGGGATGTAAATAATTCACATTCCTCCTTAATGAGGGACATGCCTAATTTGATCCATTTTAGGTTAAATAGAGTCCTAATTTAAACCTCTATAGTGTCCTCCATAATAAGAGTTAAACCATCTTCTATAATGGTTGGCAAAGATTTAAATTAGCCTAAAATGATAGATTCCTCTATTAGGACTGGTTCTTCAAACTCTCCTAAGAATGATGAATTATAATCCCCCAATGGTAGGGATAATCATGTGACAAATACAATTAGAAAATATTCAATGATCCGATCAAAATCCTATTATTCTTCAAGACTAAACTCAGACCCATAGGCAAGTTTGTCATTGATGGTCTCCTGAGCTATGTTTGAGGAAGTTTGAACACCCTCACATAATGATGCCTAAAATATTTTTCACCACTAGAATGGCCTTTCACTTTACTATTTCCTTGGTCCAAAAGTGCCTTGAAGAGGTTTTCACTTGGATACCTCAATGTTTTATTTACTTATTTTTTGCTAAGGGTGTTAATCCATTCTCTAAAATAGGCTTCAAGATTGAATTTGATTGAGAAAACTTATTTATGGGCTCCCAATGGAATATTGTCCCTAAGGATTAGAAAATCATAAAAAATACTCATCATTTTAAAAATCATCAACCAACACTATTGATTCTTGTTGGTCCCAATCTATCAGTTAAGGATAATATAATGGAAGTGGATTATGCAGAATAACTAGTCAAAGAGTACAAATGGAATTGGTATCTATTTCAATGAATTTTAACTTATGTTTTGGAAAGGGAAGAATAAGAAGCTAAATACGAGTATGGTTGAAAAACTTTTTGGATTGTGCACATGTTGAATCAAGTGATTATGAAGATATCTTCTTTAGCTTGGGAGGATGACCTACAAATAAGACATCACTAAACAAAATGGATTTGTTAGATAGATAGTTGAGTGGATTGCCTAGATTTAGCTAGATCCGAGAAGTAAGAGTTTCCTTGATCACTATCAATCCACACATTTTAAATAATTAAATTTATAAACATAATAGAAAGTACTTGCATCAATAATCAAAAGGTACTAAAATTAAATAAAATAGATGTTTGCTAAACAAATAGACTATAAATGACTAATATAGTGATAAGAAATTCAATACTAGTTCTAAATAGCTTGGGTCTATTTTAGAAAATCAAGTAGGAGTTTGTAAATAGGCAAGGACATAGAAAATCAAGTTTGGTTAGGGGTAAGAGGGTGAAAATAACTTGCTATTATTTCTTACCATAGTGACCATTAGTGGTTAATGTGATCATTAGTGGTTAAGGTGACTGTCAATGGTCATGATAACCATCAATAGTTAGACAAACCATCAATGGTTGGGACAACCATTAGTGGTTATTGTGTATAGGTATGGATTGTTAAATAGCTGATTGATAGGATCACAAAGTTGGATTTTGAGAGATGGGTTGGTGTTGGGCTGATTATGAAAGGAAAATAAATTAAATGAATATTAGAAAAAAATACTTATCTTACCAAAGATTGATCTAATTATTGATTGAGGTGGTTGACTTATTGGTGGAGTCTGACATGATTCTAATAGAGTAATAGTATTTGACACTTTGGTAGAGTGGTGGTGGTAAGTTGGCTCTCTAATATGATGGCTAGATCATTAGTGATGATTAACTTATAAAAAATAAACTTTAGATACACAAGCCCTTGATAATAATTACATATCCATTTTTACCTCCCTACTCCTCTCTTATTATATGCAAGGAAGGAAAGGTGCAATAAGATGTTAATTGGGCCTTCTAATTTTAACTCATGCATGTAATGGATTACACATAAATTTAGATGAGTTATTTTTATAAAATAAAGGTGGATGGTTTGCATATTGGCCTTAGGGATGGTAGACCCTGAACATCAATGATCAGGGTGACCATCAATAGTTGAGGGCCAAGGTAAAGAGTGGGTAAAAAGGTATGTTAAGTCAGTTGGTCAAACTAACCACAATTAGGCTTGGTTTGTGATTGAAAGATCAAATTAGTCCCAAGAGGGTCTAAGGGAATTTCAACATTCAAAATTATGGTGTATGGATTTTTGGTGTTTACATTTTGACCCTTTTTATTATGTGTCTTTCAATCAACAAGCCACAAACAAAAATGGATTACTGGTCGAAGGTCTAGTTACCCCAAGTGTGGGAGGAGGTGTTCCCCCTCAAATTTAGAGTCGATGAGGTAAAGCAAAATTGAGTGTCAATTTTATAAAGTGGATGAGGGTGATTATGAAGTTGGATGTAATGAATGTGGGTAATAGGTTAGGCATTAAGTAGCAATTAAGTGCACATAGTGTGATAACCAAGATCACACATTGATGAGGTTTCCATAATTGGTAAAAATAAAAGTTGATGCTAGAAAGATAAATGACAAGTGGATCACATGACTACATTTAGGCATGGAAGTTTTGTATAGTCATAAACATAAGTCTCCTAGGCAATCTTTATGATTCAGTGGGTATCCAAGGTAGGAAGTGCTCCTGATGAAAACATAAACTAGTCAAGTGCTATAGGTATTCAAGTTAAGAAGTGCTCCTGAGAAGACACAAGTGGGTCTAGTATGTGCTAGGTGGCATAAGTTTAAAAGGTAGTCAATATGTAAATGTTGTTTCTATGATTAAAGGACCAAGTAAAAGTCTTCATAAAACATGTGTTAGTTAGGTTGAAATGGACCAATGGTAAGATGATGAGGTGGTCAGGGTGGGTGGAGAAGTAGTCTCCATGGGTGGTTCTTGTGATTTAGTTATACTAAAAATTAAAAAAAATTAAAAAGGGGTCTAATTTAAGTGAGAGTAAAAAGGTGAGCCTCTAGACTATTGATGGTCATGGTGCAAACCCTAAAAATTATAATAGTCAAAAGTGAATTTGAATGTCATTTAGCTCATTTTAACTTTTGATAATGGAGATCTAAAAATTGGTGATTTAGGTAAAAGTTTTTTTGACGATGATTAATATAGTGTATTTATTGATTTAGATTGATCGAGAGGACTAAGGTAAGATGTAGGGTGATCATGGGTGAGGAAGAGGATGGGTGGGTCCATGGCTTACTCCTTGAAAATGGTAAATAAAAAAGGTAGGTGGATCTCTTAAATTGGTATATATAGTTGTCAATTTTAAATTTACATTCAATTTGAAAGCATAGGGGATGAGTGGGTAGGGTGTGACCTAGTTGTGCCCTAGGTAGAGTTTTAGGGTTGGAAGGTTTAATTTGTGGGTAAATTTTGAAATTGATAGGGTGGAGTATGTTAGTTAAGGTAGGTATAGGTATTAAGCTAGAAGTTATAAGAGATTAAGGTTACTTGGGTAGTTTCTAGGTAAGGTAGGTCTAGGGGTGTTCCATTTGTAGAACACCCATAATGACCATTAGTGGCTAGGGTCAACATCTTGAAAGAGGTGGGCATCTGACCATCAGTGGTCATCATGACCATTAGTGGTTGCCTAGTGTATAAATTGGTGGTTCATTTTTTTTAAAGTGCCTAAGGCATATAAGATGTTAATTTCTTGGTGTAGGGTGACCCTATAGGTGCTAGGGTTTATAGATAAGGTAAGAGGGTAGTCCAAGTAATAATTAATTAGGTAATATGGGTTGAATAAGTATGTGTGTGATAATAAACTATGTAGGTGTAGGATCAGATTTAGATGCATGATCAGGTACCATGTATCTTTATCGATATTCACCAAGGGATGACCCTTGTAGACTAGGCACATGTAGAGGAGGTTCTCCTAAGAATAATGTGACACTATCAGCATGTTCCTTGATATGTATCCATGATCATGGCCCTCATTTAAACATGGGATCTAGCCATGAACACATTCTTGCTACTCACTAGCAAGATCATGATCCTACTAGAGGATGTGCACCAGATTACATGGTTTCCCCTATGAGGTGAGCCAATATACCACATAAAATAAGAAGAGAGATAATATGTTGGATATTTTATATGGAGACAACTAGGATCATGTCAGATGGCATGTTGGGGGCTTTAGGTATTCTATGCTCTATCATAAGATGAGGGATGAGAGGAGATTGATGATGATGGTAATTTCATGTTGTGCCCTTCTTGACTCAAGTAACAGGAGATTTCCATACTTGTTATTGGGCATGCTAGTTGAGTTTCTACTAGGGCAGCCTATATTCATCTAGGTACCTATTCTCTTAATGCAAATATACAAGGAGCTACAGGGATTTAGGGCACATAAGAGGTATGGCATTAGTTTTGATTTGGTTCTACAATGTTGGGCCTATGAACACATCTAATTGATGAGTCTGATGGGATTGCCATGGATGAGATATGTGTAGATTAAGTTCCTAGATAGATTCATATAGTGGAGAGTTGACTTCATTGCTTTAGGTGTAGGTGGAGGTGCAAATAACATACATTGGTTCAAGGGTGCACTAGTGATCGATGACATTATTTAGAGACCCTATGTCCATTTTTTATTATGGATTAGATACAGGAGGTATAATCTCTCTCTATAGAGTTTTATATGGATATTTAGTAGGCAGGATGGGGAGGTAGAGCTTATTCCCTTTGATAGGGTGTATAGATAGTTTGGCCTAGTTTAGAGTATTTTAGGTGCATTCCCTAGATACAAGCATGAGGACTCAAAGATTCTATTGCATAAGTCACATCTAGTATCAAATTTTCTTGATAATGAGGATTTTATATTCAAGCTATAGATAAATGACATTGGCTTTGTAAATGAGTACATGGCATGGTACCAAGCTTTATATGTAGCTATAGATTTTGGTGATGGTGACGATGGTAGGAGACTAATGGATATGGACCCAACTACGAGAGGGGGTTAGAGGGCATAGGTATAAGGGGATATCCCTAATTCATAAACATGAGTGTCACTAGCTATGGCATAGGCATAGGTGGTAGCACTATAAGGGTAGGTGGCTACACTACAGGGTTAGTTAGCCACTATGATAGGTGAGAGGGACCAAGCTAGACGTACACTATCCTAGGTCACCAAAGAGTGAGACACTCTAAGATAGGACATAAGAACAATAATAGAACTAGTAGGTCTAATAGGGACCATTTATATGCAAAGATACATATCCACCATCTAGGAGTTATAATATTATGAGGCTATAGTCTTCACTCACTTCCTAGTGGAGCCTCAATAGGGTGAGTACAAAGCTAGTTCGATAGGTGGTGCTAGCGTGGCTACTCTAGGTCAATGGTTAATATCTATAGGCAGAAAAACATGTACATCTAGGGGATAGGTAGGTACTATAGGGGGAAGGCACCAAAATCTAGTAGTGTTCTAGGAGATAGTGGTGCCCTGGGGGCATAGCCATGACATAGTTCAAATATATCTATATATTATTGTATATCATTTTGATTTTGGATTGTGAATCGATGTAATTAGATGTAAATTTTGAGAGCGAGAGACATGTATATATTTTTTATACATTATGATGTTATCTGACTCATGAGTTATATATATGTGTGTGTGTGTGTGTGTGTGTGTGTGTGTGTGTGTGTGTGTGTGTGTGTGTGTGTGTGTGTGTGTGTGTGTGTGTGTGTGTGTGTGTGTGTGTGTGTGTGTGTGTGTGTGTGTGTGTGTGTGTGTATGATCTTTGTTTATTAGCTCATACTCATGGTCTATGATTTTCTTTGATATTAATGCTTGTGATGTGATGTTTATATTGATTATGGATTATGCTTATGTTATGGGTGTTAAACACTAGTGTAGACTCACCTAGCTAGGCATGAGATGGATTTTATTTATGGCTATGCTTTATGCCATGCTTGCCTATGACATGCTAAATTTTAATGAGTGTATGCTTCAATATTTAGATTTAGACATGTGATGAAAATTTTTGGTTTATTTATTTATCATGGATGCTATGATGTTATTATGTTTGTTATGGTTATGATTATGGTTATACATTTACTTATGTACATATGCTTGCTATTACTTTTTAAGATAAAACATATGAGGTAAGTTAATTAATAGTACTAGATGGGAGAACAAAGAATATTATCAAGAGACAAATGTTGTAATGAAAATATCAACTAGTCATGACAGGGTAAGAAGAGAGCATGATGCTTCTTCTTTAACAAGGACTAAAACAAAACTGAAGTTGGATTGGCTTAATGAATATAACCCCTTTGAATGCTTCACATTAGCATTCATTAGTTGGTAAAAAAGGTGTCTTGACCATTTAATATCAAGTGAACTCAAAATCTCTTGCTTATAGTGTATAAAGGGGGATGGACAAAAATGTAACCTTCATGTGAGACTAGCATGCCTCTTTTGTAAGTGTCTAAAGAGTTAGTATAAACAAGTCTATGAAATACAAGGCATAGACTGATTGATGTAGGAAGTCTACTTATAAAAATTGATTGTGGTTTCCACCTTATTTTGCTATGTGAGAGTTGATTCCGTCTTTCAAAATTAGTTTTCTTTGGTTGTGATTGTGATAATGGGTCTTTTGATTTGTTGTTATACATGGGAAGTTTATCGATGTGGGAAGCTTCCAAGAAATTTCCATGCTTTTGACAAATGCTTTACTTAGCCATCCTTCAAGGGACTAGTCTAAATTTATTTTCTTTATTCAAGGCTTTGTGATAGTTATCCTTCAAGGGAGTAGCCTACCTTATATTTGTGAAATTTTAGTATGATTATATAGTTTTCCTTCAAGGGAGAAATCTATAAATGCTTAGGAATGACCCATGATTGCTATTGGTAAGGATTTTAATTTTTGCTTGTTTGATTTTGTTTGACATAGACATGATTATATAGGCTTAAGGGTTCACCTTTATGATCAAAAAACTAAAAGAACAAAAATGTTGATTAGGTGTAAAGAGGTTTAGGTGACAATGATCATGGGAATCCATCCTAAAAAAGGGGTGGAAAGTACCATGAGAATCATGCCATAGGTAGAGTTATGGTACCCATTATTCACTATTAGGCTATGACTATGATGAATAATCACATGATTCAATTTTAATCAGTTGCCCCTAAAGTAGGGAGATGAATGTGGTAGAAAGTAAGGGATGAGCTTAATTTAAAACAAAAGGTGAACTTGATCCTTCTTTAACAAAAGAATGGACATAGATGCAAAGCATTAAGGGGCTCAGGTTTTGGTTTACCTTCAAGAGTGGACAATTGATAAGCACCTAATCCATACTTGTGGGTTATGATATAGGGTCCAAGCTAATTTAAAGAAAACTTGCCTTGCTTGCTTTTCTCAATACTGGTAACATATTTATTTTCCTTTAGGATGAGGTCTCTGGTGTTGAATTATCACACTCTAAGGTGTTTTTTATAGGCATGCTTGATGTGTATGTGTTGTTAGTTCTAATTCTAATGTGATATGCCCATAATGTAAAGAGGATATGTGAATGTCAATCCTGACTAGATATATTGACCATTTTAGTGAGCATGTTGTTAAGAGTTTTGTTAGAGGCCTTAGCCTATCCATTCTCTTAAGGGCGATAGGGAAAGGAGAATCTTAACTTAATGTTGAATGTATCACATAGACCTTGGAATTTCTTATTCTTAAAATATTTACCATTATCAGTGATAATCTTGTAAGGAACACCAAAGTAGTAGATGATGTGATGGTTGATAAAGTTGAAAATACTCTTTGCTTTGGTCGAGACTAGAGGAATAGCCTATTACCATTTCATAAAATATTTGGTTGCAGTGATGATATAATGGTGTCACTACAAATAATGGGGGTTAATTTCACTAGTAAGGTCTAGAACCCATTGTGATAAGGGCCAAAATTTGGTGGAAATGCAATGACTATGGCTAGGTAAATGATGTAAATTATCATGTTGTTGACACTTAACACACTTTTTCAAATAATCTTAATAGTCTTAGTTAAGGGTAGGCTAGTAATAGATAAGGAAAAATATGCATTTAACTACAATGAGGCCACCAAAGTGTACCCCTATAGATACCATCATGTGTTTCCTCGATAGCATGAGAGGCTTCATGACCATGTAGGTAATAGAAGAGGAGGCCATCAAAGTCATGCTTATAAATAATTCTTCCCATGATGGTATAATATGAGGTAATCTTGATAAATTCTCTTTGATCATTCATAAAAAGGCTAGAAGGAATGATGGCAAGGTTAAAATAGTCAAAAGTTTGTTGATACCAAAGGTCAGGTTAGGTCTCCTCCACATTGAAAATGGTGGGAAAATCTAGTTTGGCATAAGAAGGATAGGTAAGTATATGGACAATGATAGATGTTTTAAATTTAAAGGGTGTAGATAGGATCTAAGAGGTAAAGGAAGCCATGGTATTGATGAACTTATTGGTATATTTTGGGGTTGAATGGATGCGACAATGTTTAAATGATGATAATAGTTTGTCAATTAGTTGTTTTTACTATTACAAAACATCATTATTACATTGGTAAGAGCCATTAATTTAATTAAACACAAGTTGGGAGCCCCCAAAGATATTAATTATTTTAACTCCTAGGTTTAATTTAGGTTAAAGGCTTATGACTATGGTTTTGTACTCAGCCATATTATTGGTACATTCAAAATCAAGCTTGAAGGACAAAATAAGAGGATCACCATCAAAGGGAATAAGGATGATACTAACTCCCCCACCACATTGACATTTTTATCCATCAAAGAACATGGTGACTTGATAAGTGAAGTTTTCCTAAGAGAGGGTTGTGATGGACTCGTTGGGGAACTCAAGAGGAGGAGGTTGGTTGTTTTATAATGGTGCTTCAGCCAATTGGTCAGCAATGAATTACCCCATAATTAACTTTTGTTGAAGGAAATAAAGGTCAAACTCTACTAAAATCATTATCTATTTGGCCATGCATTGGTTTTGGTATGGTTTGGAGTACATGTACTTAAGTGGGTCAGTATTGGTTATGACAAGTTTTATGATTAAGAAGGTAATGGCAAAGATTGGTGGACACAAATTGCTAAAGATAAGTAAATATTATTGGTATGGGTATACCAAGTCTCTTACTCTACAAGTGTGTGGCTAATATAGTAGATGTATTTCTCTATATGTTATTCATCTTGATGATAAATCATTTCCCTTAGGGAGTGATCAGTGGTAGAGATATAAAGGTAAAAAGTTTGGTCATCCTTGGGAGGGGTGAGGATAGGTGGAGATAAAAGGTACTTTTTGAGTGAATCAAAGGCCTTTTTATAGTTTCTATTCCACTTAAAAGATACATCCTAATTTATAAGTTAATGGAAGGGTTGACATTAATTTGAAATCTGGGAGATAAAGTGATGAATGGATTGGAGTTTCCCCTACAAACTATGGAGTTGCTTAAGGTTGATTAGAGGAAGCATGTCAAGGATTTATTTGATCTTGATAGGATCAACTTTGATATTATGAAGGGAGACAATAAATCCAAGGAGATTTCCTAACAAGACCTTGAAAATGCAATTTTTATGGTTTAGGCAGACATGGTAATGGATAAGTCACTCAAAGATGATCTTGAGAATGGATAAATGATCCTTTAGGATTTTTTATTTTTTTAGAAGGTCATCACATAGTCCTCTAAAATCTTATGGATAAGGTCATGGAATATATAATTCATGGCATGTTGGTAGGTTGCATCGATATTATTTAATTTGAAAGGCATGAATTCATAGTAAAAGGTTCCTTATGGGATGGTATAGGTGGTCTTGTACTAATCTTTGGGGGTAATTAAGATCTGATTATAACCCAAAAATCCATCCATGAGAGATAAAATCTCATGGCTGGCTATAAGATTAACTAGTTGGTTGATGCTCGATAGAGGAAAGTCATCTTTGGGGAAAGCAAGGTTGAGGTCATGAAATTACACATATATGCATAGTCCCCTTATGGATTTCATGATAGGCATAACATTTGATACCCATTAGGGATAGTCAATGGATTGAATGAAATTGATAAATAAAAGATGCTAAAGCTCTTCTTTGAGGAGAAGGGTTATGCGAGGTTACATGCATCAAATTTTCTACTTGATAGGTTTGGCATCATGATTGGTGACTATGTTATGGGTAGTAATGGTGGGGTCAATTATAGGTATGTTGATATAAGACCAAAAAATTTCTATGTTGTGGTCTTGGAGGAAGGAGGGGAAGTCCCAAAGTTAGTTGGCATTCATTGATTAGCCAATTTTGACAATGTAGGGGCTATCTAAAGTGCCCAAGTTGATATCCATAGTGGATTTGTTCAACATGGTTAAGGTCTCAAGAGGAATGGATTTGTGGATAGAATAATCTGGTGCACTAGGGTAGGTGAGAATGGAATCATCATCTTGGCATTGAATAATGTTAATGGTAGGAGAGTCATCTCCTATCATCTCAGGATGGATCAAGAGGATAGTTGTGGTTTCCCTTTCTGTTTGATTAGTTAGTGGTCTAAGGCTAATCATGTTGATGAAAAAAAGTTACATGAGATGATGTAATCATCCTCACATGAAGGTGGAGGAGAGGTTGGTGAGGAATATATGTCTTCCTTAATAATGGTGATAGTCAATGGTTTGGTTTGCTTCTTGGTTGGTGGAATGAAAATGAGGCAATTTTTATCATTAGGGTTTTTGATCTAAAAAAAATCAACTCATGTGGGACGTCCTCATATCTTATAAGACCAAATCCTTTCCAAACACACATATGGAGATATGTCTGGGCAAAACTCAATTTGTCTAGGTAAGAAAAGCTAGAGGTGAATATTTGAGGTGAAGAGGAGGTGGTAGAAGTGCCAAGTGTTTTGTCGAGTCACCCATAAATGAAATGGGTTTGATAATGAGGAGTTCTAAAGGTAAGAATTATTTTGACATTATGGTCATACCCAGGTTGGTGGTCAAGTTTTCCATACTCTTGGGGAGTAGGTAAAGCATCAAGGGCAAGGAGGTGATATTTCCACAATGAAATATGTTGGAATGTGGATTTCAAGTGGTTTGAGGTGGGGATCTAATCAGATAGGATGGATGAGTTAGTTGATGCCCCATTGGTAGAAAGAGGTAGGACTTCCTTTATCATGGTGGGGGTTTTATCCTTGGTTAAGGAGGGTGTTTTAGATGGAGGTAGGATGATGTCATTAGGTTAATAGGTCATGTTGCATGTCGATAAGGGACTTGGGTTAGCTTGGATGGTGATGACGTAGCCTTTGTACTAAAATTTAATGAAATTATGAAGGGCAGAGGGGACATAACTCATGGAGCAGATCGAAGATCATCCTAGCAAGACATTATATTGGAATTTACCTTCCACTACATAAAAGAGTTCAGGGAGTGTGTAAGGTCCTACATGGATATGAAGGATAATATTTCCTAGGTTAGTGGTCATGGTATCATTAAAGGATCAGAGGATAGTCAAGGTTTTAGAGATGACATTGTCTAGCAAGTTGAGTTGGTTATAGGCATAGGAGGAGATGATATTAATACTAGCTCCCCCATTAATCATGACCTATTTGATGCGAGTTTAGTTTATGTAACTATTAATAAAGAGAGGGGGATCTGGGTCATTAAGATGGATAGAAGGTATTTTTAAATCCTTGAAGGTGATAAGGTTAGAAATTTGGAGAGCACCAACAAACTCTACCAGAGGTTAAGGGTCTTCAAGTTAAACCTCTATCGATTGCAATGCCTCGATCATTACTTGGTGATGATGAGGTGTAGTAATCAACTCATATAAGCTCATATTCACTAGGGTCTAGTGAAATTGTCTGAGCACCACTCTCTTGATGGACTCAGAAGGGTTTGATTGGGAGGTACCTAATATAGATACTTTGGGTTTGGTTAAAGGTGAAGATGTTTGATTTTGGTTTGGTTGGGAGGTGGAAGATAGATATGTCCATGGAGTGCAAACTTTGGCCTTCCCCTTATCCTTTTATTATGATCTTGTGACCACATTGATGGTATGGATAGAGGGAGGAATTAGGGTAGGAAATTTGTTTGGTTCCTCATCAATCGAAGGTGAGAGTGGAGAAATATGTAGGTTTTGCCTAATGGTCATTGGTTGTTGGATTGGTAATGGGCCTGTGGGAGGTTTTTCTAGTAATATATCATCTTCATCATAGATCTAATGGATAATGGTTTGGAGATATCTATAGTTATCCATGTCATGGTTTGGTGTTCTATGATAGGATTACACTTGGTGGTCATTATACTAGATAGGTTTTGAATCAAGAGGTTCTAATGGCCTAATAAGGGGTAAGGTCAATCAAGAAGCTTGAAATAACCTTTGTAAAATGGTAGATTAGGACTCAACTAAAGGTGGAAAGGGTTTAGGGGTTTTGGTCTTGGTTGGTGAGGTGGAATTCTTTTTAGAAATAGGTTTGGTGATAGAAGTTTTGGGTAAGGTGGCATTCTTGGTTGATGGTTTTGGTTTTGGTTTAAGTTTTGGTAAGGCATAGGTTAATAGGCTAGAGGTAAGAGGTTTTAGGATAGGTAGTTTGGTGTTTGGTGTCATGGTAAAGATAGGTGTGTTAGAAAGCAAGTGTGCCAGCATAACTAGTAGTGGTGGTTGGGTTTTTATTGGGATAACCAACTTCCTACTCAAAGTGGAGGGATGAGGTCCTAAAATAGAGGACAATGCTAAGGGAGGTAGGATTTTGGCCCTTTGACCCTTTGGTGGCTTCACTTCCTTGGTCAATTTGATTTTGTGGTTGGTTTTTGGGTTTAGTGAGGTAAGCTCTACTTTCATAGATGGGTGATTAAGATTTTATGTAGGGAAGGTGCCAAGGTTTTTAGTTGGTTTGGTTAATTTGATTGGAGAAGGAAATTTGGTTGTTTGGGGTTTAGGTGCCTTAGATTATTGAGGAATTATTAGGTTGGTAGAGGTTATTATTAATTTGGGTGTTAAGATAAGGGTTTGGATAATAGGAGTGGTGGGTTGGTTTACTTAAGATGTGGTTGGAGGTTCCTGCTTGGTGATATAAGGTAGCCCTAATTACTTCTAAAAGGTGTCTCAATCCATGTCAAGGTTGGAGACAAATTATAATTTTTGCACTAACCTAGAGAATGGTTTATAGGTTGGTTTTCTCCCCTGAATAATGGACCTAAAAGATAAGCCCATAGGTTGAGATAAAGGTATGGTAACCTCATCCTTTTCCTCAATCAAAGGATGTAAGGTTTGAATTGGTGACTCATTTATGAGAGGTGCAGACATGGGGGATTCCTATTTGGGAATGATCTTTAAATGGGTAGTAATTTACTTGATGGTTGAGGGAGAAGGTAAAATGGGTGTTTTGTTCTAGTATGTCAGTGGAAGGAGGGGTTGATAGATCTACTACCTCAATAAGTGGAGGAGGATAAATGGGTGATTCTTTGGTTCAAGTCTCCAAAAGAGGAGAAGGTAACTCCACTACCTCAACAAGGGGAGAGGGTAAGGAACATATAGGTTGGGTGGTAGGTTCTTCAGCAAAGAGCATACCAAAAACCATGTTAAAAGTATGGGCATCATGAAAACACTTAAACTTATTGATCTTGTTTTTGGTAGGTTCATTATTGGGGAAAGGTTGCCTAAATATGTTAAAGGCTTGGTTTTGAGGTGAATTGGGGTTATTAAACACAAGCTCACCCTTGTTAATGAGAGATTAGACAATGTTCTTGAAGGTATTAAACCTATTAACATCATGCCTCATTGTACCAACTAGGTATAGGATGAGAAGAAGTAAATTGTTGAGGTGGTTTTATAGGAGGAATATGTATGATGTTGACCTTCAATAGCTTCTCCAGGATTGAAGCATAAAATTCTCTAAGTGGATTAAATTGCTTCTAGGGGTTCTAGTTTTGGTTTCTCATGTTTTGTTTTGAAAAACCAAAGGAATTTGATTGGCTAATGGATGATGGAGAAGTGGATTTAAGAAAATTTTTGTTTTTAGTTCCCTTGATTTTGGTCCCAGTGTTAGTTTGGTTACTTGATTTGGAAGTGGAAGTGGACATAAAATCAATTCTAATTATGTTTTTTAACATTTTTAAGATTTGATTTTATGTCCATGTGCCCCATCTAATAGGTCTACAAGCTAAATTACATGTTGTGATATCATAGGTTACTTAGAGATGAATCCATGAGAGGTTTTTATTGATTATGATAGGATATCCCAATTAGGTATGTCTCAATGATATTATAATATTTGAAAAATAATGCATAAGAAAATTTGGGATGTTTAGTAATTCTTAGACTTAATTTTTAATGGTTGTTAGGAATCAATCTGAAGTTTGATTGAAGGCCATTGGTGGCCAATTTTAGGTGTCTACAAAATCCACTCTATCTTTTTTTAGTCAAAATTAATTTGCTTTTTCTAATTTTTTTTAATTTTTCTATTTATTCATGTGGGAACTTGTGCTTTGTCTGACAACTTTGTTTGACATTTGACCCTATCAACTGCTTGTCAACTATAGTAATCTAATCAGTCAATTTATAGGTTTTAGCACATTATGGACACATTAGGAAGGTATTTTATTTGATTTTAAACCTCTTAATATTATTTTTACAACATTTTGGTCAAATTGTGTAATTTTTAACACTATTTATGATACTTACAACCACTTTTATGACACTTGAAACTTTTGCACTTATTATAATTCTTTATGTTTTTGAATTGTTTTGCAATCAAATAAAGTGGATAGTGTTGTTTACTCACTAGAATATGTGTTTTTATTAAAAAATCAAGTTAAAAAATGTTAATTTTTTTTGTTTATAAGCCCTTGATTAGTGTTAGTTTAGTGTAAAATGCAATCTGATACAATACTTGATTTGACATCAGGAAGGGATGTAATTTTATGTTTTTGGTAAAATATGTATCTTGATGCAAATCAAAAAGGGTGATTTATACTTGGTATGTCTCTTGTGCCAGTATTGAAAGGATTGATGAATGACATATAATGCTTCAATAGGGCCTTACATAGTAGTTTTTTTAGTGCTATCATAGTGGATGTGGATTTACCACTGTGTAAAACTACTATAAGGCCTACCTTCTTTATCTGACTATCGCGATACAATCATAGTAAGAATGGATAGGTTAAACTATATGTTTCATAACCACTTATGATTCCACATCAATAGAAAGAGCATTATTAGTTGGAATTATGTGTTTATATAATTTGACTCCAAAATATTTTATTTTTTGAGTTCCCTTTTGAGTTTTTAGATAATTAGACTAAACTGAGCAATTTATTCATCCACCATGACAATTTTTTGCTCACTTTGTGTATAATTGGATCACCTATCATAGTTATAGGCTTCTAAAGAAGCAGACATCCAAGTCATGTTAAGAATATCTTTGTTATAGAGAATTTCTTGATGAAATAATTTACTATTTTGTTGAATAACTTATTGTGTTGATGAATTTAAATTTTTTATGATTGAATGAATTCATCAGTTGACTAATATGTGAACCTAGTTTAAGTAGTTGTATCTATGTTAAAATATCTTAGAATAACCCATAAAGGGTGTTTAAATAAATACTTAAACTTAGTGTTGTTGATTCCTAAATGTGTATCACAAGTTCCCAGAGTGTTTAAGAACACTTATTATTTTAGAATTATTAAGAAATTAATGCATGAGTTTTAGGTTGTGATAATACTATTATCTTTGATGGAATAGAGGCAAAACAAGTGGACTGTTTCACAATATTTATAATTTTTGGTGGTTGGGATCCACCATGTCTAGATAGTAAATCTATGCAAAATATGAAGTTTTTATGCTAAGAATAGTGAATTATGATCAAGATATAATATAAGGACTAATCTAAGATGGATATTTATAATGACAATTAAAATAGAATGAATTGGTTAAAAAGGAGCAAAAGAAAGGGTAGAGAAGAAAATAGATGTTAATCTTCATTCCAAACATTATGAAAAAGTTCAAATATCATCTAGGCATGCACTTGACCAATGTATAATATGAAATAGCTTGATCTCAAATCTTAATACACATCAAACAAACATCTAAGAAATGAAAAAATTGCAAATAAGAACTAAGTTCAATTTAAATATTTACCCTGCAAGTAAACAACATTAGCCCAATTATAAGAAGAGAAGAAAAAGAAATGAACTTGAGGAATTTCAATCAACCTAGAATTGGCACAAGTTTACAAATCTACAATTAAAGGTGCATGATAAGAATTCCTAAGAACCATTCAAATCTAGAAATCAAAACAAACAAGTGAGAGAGAAGCCCTGATAACAATGAATGCAAGTAAATATTGGACAATCTTTGAAGAATTCCTTGCTTATATTAATTGCTCAAAGTTTAAAAAGTAATTTGGATATAAGATATCCCTTTTTTTACAAATGAAAATGTTCCTTTTATAGGATGAAAGGAATCACATCGGTCAGTCCTATCCAATTACATTTGTACACGTGTATATGACAATTGTCCTTTTGTTCTCTTCTAAAACAAATGATTTTTCTAATAGATTGACTTATAGACAATTTGATCTTACAAATTTCATGTTTATATAAAAATAATATCTTATTTTAAAATATTATACAATGTTGGTTATAAAAGAATATTCTTATTTCAACTAACTTGTTTATGAGAACCATGTGTGTTGTTGGAGTCTTCATTGTTTTTTATGTTGTCTTTTGATCTTTGCTTAACCTTATCATCTATTTAGACCATCTATAATGAGTGTATCACTTATTTGAATAATTTACTCAAGGTCATTGGAGATTTCCTCCATTTCTTTTGATTTCTTTGGCACTCCTTACATTCCCAATCTTTTCTTAGTGTTTAGGGGTGATTTAATAGTTTTGAGAATATTAGTGTATTATTCCTAATTTAGTTAAAGAGTCTGAGTAGCAAAATTAGTAAATAAATATGCAATAATTAAGATATTGATTTGTGTAATTTAATTGAAATTTACACTTTTTAAAAAAATAGTAATAAGGGAAAGAAAATAAGGCTTAGCTAAAAATTGACTAATATGACTGAGACAGAGGCTATAATTCATTGTGTAAGATTGAGACACTATTGTAAATCAATATCTAGCCTTCATTTTATGATTGGATAAGAGTGATAAAAATTAGACACTCTAGGCTCTAATGCTATAGTCCAATTCCATCACTATTGTCTAGGAGACCTAAGCTTTATGGGTTTTATTCACTATGTCTGTGAGATCCTACCTATGAAATTTTGACTATTGAATGTTTGCAAAACTCCCTTTAGATCTGATTTTATCTTCAAACCCTAGACTTCATTGTGCTTTGACCAATTTTTAGAAAAAATGGGGGTTAGTGTGTGTAATACTCATTGAATGTGTATCCACACCCTTTATGTGGGCACATTGCCTACATACCAATACTCCAAAGAGGGATCAAGCTATATGTAGTTCTCCCACTTGATGTGTTTTGTGAAATAATGTGTATGAAGATGAGAAATTATAAACTAAGTGTACTTGAGGTGACTATGGACTAGTGTAAGGATTTGAATAAGCTAGAAATGGTATCGGATGGATATATGTAGAGAATAGGGAAATATGCATGAGTAGTCTTGCTTATATTCTTTCTTTCTTTGTGATATTTTCCAAACCTTTCTAAATTAACTTTGAATGGAATTTTATAGGGATATATTGGTCATGGTCCAGATGTATTTTCATTAGGATGACAAGAAGGAGGATAGGAACTAGAAGGAAATGACAGTTTGGGCTCAAAATGTGATTAGATGGGAGTGCCAAAATGAGACACCCTAGGGTCTAGGGCTATAGTCCAAGTTAGGTGCTATAGTATTGAGCTGATAGGACTTAGGGGTATGGATCTATCATGAAAAGAGGGGTTTAACTCAGCTAGAATCAATTTTGGAAGGCTATGAAAAAATAGGAATTAGTAAAAAGATGCCTATAAGGGTTATGAAAGCAAGAAAGAGGGACCTATAGGATGGATGCAATAAGTCAAACTCAAGTTACCACTTTTTGCATTTTATATGACTACATTTCTCCCCCCTTTATTCTAGTGATGCATCAAAGAAAAATACTAGGATAAAGGAAAAATAGAAATCATACATGAACTTACCTACAAGGGTGAAGCTCATGAAGCTATTGTGATGCTTGGTGTGCATAGAGAGAGCACACTGTGAAGTGTGAATATGCAAGAAAAAACAAAGAGTAGATCAATTCTTACTATATATGTTATATCTAAAATAATAATGTATAAAGTTGGGTAAGGGATAAATAAAGAGAGAGGGATGAACACACCTCATTAGGAATGCAAACCAATATAAAACCTATTGTTATGCTAAGTGATGTTGTACCAAGAGCAATATCATGAATAAATTTGAGTGATCAATTCCCTAATAGTGGCTCAAGAATACAAATGTTAGCCCTTTGGATCCATCATCACCCACTAAGTGAAGCTATGTGATCATGAATGTTCTAATGGATATTTGGACTATGTATCCAATCCTTCTGAATAAGTGGCTCAAGAATACAAAGGCTAACTAATATTTTATCTCCATCATTGCCCCATGAAGTGAAGCTATAAAATGATACCAATATGAAATGTGTGTCATATGATATGGCTCCTAAAGCCTAGGAATGTTTTGTAGTCTAAAAATGTTGGTGTGGATAGCCAAATGTGTGCTAGAAACTAGGCCACTCTTGGCCACTCTAAAATATGGAGATTATAATTGTATGAAAGCCTCTCCAAAACTGGGCACTAGGCTTATATGAAAGCCATTCCAAAATATGGAGGTTAGGCTTATATGAAAGCCACTCTAAATTGATTCCAACCACCTACAGATGGAGTAAGGCATGAAACTACTAAGAATACCTAGGTAATACTAAACTTGGAAAGAAAAGAAAAGAAACATGCCATGCATATTACCCCTAATCATTGGTGTTTATAACATGGATTCTTATCTAACAGTTATAAAAAATACCATATCTAAAACTAGAAGTGAGATCCACCATGTCGTGCATGATTCCCCCTATATCTAGATTTTCTAAGCAAAAGTATACTAAAAATTATTAATTTTAAACTGGTCTAAAAGTACAAAACTATAGTTGAACTTACTTTTATGCCTACTTCTAAAAAATATGGTTTTTCTAATGTTTGGATTGGAGCACCAAAAATAAGACATCCTAGTGTCTGATGCCATTTTCCATGTCTGATGATGTTGTCATTTACTAAAACTGAAAACTATTCTAGAATTGTCACTATTTTTCTAGTCTATTTTTCCTCATTTGACCTATGATTGTTATTTTGAGTGTTTTGAAACTAATTTTTTGACTAGTAAGAGATTTGATCTCTATGAAAAAACCCTTATTTGTTTCCCCCTCTTTTGAGCGTAGGAATGAAGACCCTAAAATGACTTCCCTTAAAAAAAAAGCCTTGCAAGTGTGTTATGCTGTAAATTACATGATATATCATTGATAATCAATATGATATCTCAAGATATAACATAGTTTATAAAGTGAATTGTTAGATCAATATGGGTATGCCTAGATAGATATAACAATGTAATAGTATGTACAATTTACTAAATTGAAACTAGAACCAGAAGTCTAGTTACTTGTTAGTTGTTTGTTTTTAGTTGGCAAAGAGGGATGGAACATGATGTCCATCATGGCATCCAAGATAGAAAGATAATGCATGATGTGGATCATGTCATTACAAACAATGAGAAATAAACAAGCAACAAGCATACAAGGAGAGAATCAAGAAGAGTATAAGAGTGGTCAAGGGGACAATCAAATAAGGGACATGGGCACATGTCACTCAAACTAGAAAGCAAGCATACAAATCATTTTCAAATGCCACATACACATACAATTGGAAATAAGCAAGGTTGGCATGAGGGCTATAATCACATAGAAGAGTACAGGCAATGGACATTGGCAAATTTCCTATGGAACACACAAGAATATAAGCAAAGGACATTGGAAAATGTCCTAAGGCACATACAAGAATAGAAGAGAATGACATTGGCAAATATCCTAAGGTGCATATATGAGATAAAATAGGAACCAAGGATTGCAATCAATCTAGCTACTCAAAGCAAGAAAAGAAAGCATGTAAAAACTAGAAATACAATCACAATCTAACTAATCAAAGTAAGAGTGTGAAATTATGCAAGACATGGTAATACAAGACTAGGTATATGCTGAGAAATACACAAGTGTTATATACTAGAGAAATTTTGATAGAGTAATCTATGTAAGCTAGTAAATAATGTATATCAACATGATAACTAGAGTGCGTGGTATAGGAATGACATAACCTAGATGGTGTAGTCATGTAGAAGATGCCCCCAATGGGTAAATATATCAATGTATATCTTGAATGTAGAATTAGGATTTCCCCTCAATGGGTAGAGTGAAGTAATAAAAGAGCTAAATGTCACTGCACACACTTGAAAAAGATCAAGTGAAACATGGTAATTTAGATAAATCAACAAACAATAGCATAAAATAATAAATGTAAGTTTAGCCTAGTAGTAGAAATGTAAAGCATAGTTAATGCATACAATCAAAATATTTTTGGTGTTTTTTTTGAATTATTTGCATGTTTTTATATTTTGGAATATTTTAATGTTTTTTTATTTTGGAATATTTGAATGTTTTTGGTATTTTTTAGATTTTAGCTTTGTACAATCAATCACAGGAATACTATGTATAATAATTTTAAGAGAAGCTATATACAAATAAGGTTGAGAAGAGATTATACTACCTAATGAGTCTCATGGGAGACTTCTTACATGGTGTACTATATTAAGGATAGGAATCATGTGTGATCATGAAGCATGATAAAAATGCTGAGACTGTGACTCTAAAAGTTGTATATTCTATAAATACTCTAAAATATTTGAAGTAGAAACTGAGTGTGGGGTCTCCTTGTAACTCTGAGAAATGGATGCAATTATAGGGCTCTTAGGGACCCATCTAGTAGTAGGAGAATCTCTTTGAACATGTGCTCTATGAGTAGATGCATGATATCTAAATGATACTACCTTGGGTGTGAACATTGTAGCTAAAAGCTATCTAGAATCCTAAAGCTATGGAGATGTATGAACTCTCTATGCTAGTGATGGATTCCTTAACTATGTTTGAATCAAAACTAGAGGAGGAACTACAACTGGTGGAGAAATTGGAACAGGAGGCTAAACTAAAATTAGTGATTTCAAAGTTAAATATGGATCTAAAGTGGGGAGTGGTAACTCATGGAAATCCACCAACTATAACAACCTAATTAACATGAATGAATTTCAAACATTTATGAATTGTAAAAAGTACTACTCAAAGTTTCTGAATCCATGGTCAACCAAGTAGTATATCAAAAAAAAATGCACTAGGAACTTTAGTAAATGGTGTGGCCATGTGTGTTAGACCAACTTGTAGAGGAAGTACGATCTCACCCAATGAACTCTATATATGTCCATTGAATCCATTGATAATTATGTTTGGCAGGGTAATATCCTACTTTAAATATCCCAAATATTTTAATATTGTCATAGTGCACATATTCACATTGGATCTATTATCTATGAGAACACTATGAATAGGATGATTATGAATGTAAGATTTGATAAAGAGTGCATGATAATCTGAATCATCCTGGATGATCTCATGCTCTAAGAAGGAAATGGAAGGTCTAGCTATAACTCTAAAATTCTAAACTATCATGTTACTCAAAGGATATGTCTCAATTGAAGGTGCCCTGTATGTATCTAGTGGTGGATGTGCATGATATTCATGGTGAACCCCTGATGTGTCCCCTATCTCTTATTTGGAATGTTGTGGAAAATGATCAAAGAATATTTTCAATGCTTTATCTTGTGTTGGTTTGGCCTGAGCAGGCTCAACTGGAGTGCCAAGATCAATATGATTTCTATTGATTAAATCATGAATCTTGTGTCTCAAACTAAAGAATCTATTTGGTATATGTCTTGGTGCCCTATGAAACTCAAAAAATGGATGCTTATCATATCCCCATAGAAGATGTTTTGTTGGATAAAATTCTCAAATAGGAGGGAGAGATATGATATTACATTCCAAAATCTACTGTAAAACTTTGGATGGAGAAACTAGTAGATTAGCAAAGGTTCACTGAGGAGATGTTGATAAAACCATGCATTGAGGGGGATCTGAAGCCACATTAACTGTAGGTTTATTCTAACTCTTGTTATCATTGAATTTGAATTTATATGGGACTTTGTTGTTACTCTTGTTTTTTTATTTTTGAGATACTTATGTACTTTAGTTTTCCCATTGAAATTAGTTTGACTTATCTTTCCTTTAGTTTATGACTTAATTGAGTGAAGGAAGAGAACCTTTTGAACATTTTTGACTCATGTAAATCTGGTATAAGACTTTATTTGAAGAGATCTTGTAACTCTTGATCAACCATCAGGCTAGTCATCTTAGCCAAAATAGTCTTATATCGAAGAACATAATCTATGAGATGCTCATTTAACCTTTGCTTCTATTGTGAAACTTGGGCATATGAAACCTTAACATCAATGTTAATATTGAAATGAGCTAGGAACATATTGGCTAAAGGATTGAATGCATTGATTGACTGATTTGGTAGACTATAGAACCATTGTAAAGCATAATCTTTTAGGCTCTATGGAAATAACTTGGTAAGTACCCAATCATTTAGTATATAATCAAAGCATGCTACGTGAAAAAATCTCAAATGTGTCTCTGGATCACCCTTGCCATCATATAGACTAAGCTTGGATTGAAAACAAAATTATCACAAGGGTGTAGAAGCAATGTGACATGTTAATAGTGTATGCAATAGAGCAAAAGAATCTAAAGCTTGCATAGATCTAGAGGCACCTTGCTCAAGATGTAGCACCTTGGATTGAAGAGATCTTACCTCTTGCATAAGGGCTACCACATCAGGAGATAAAGATGTACTAGCTATAGCTAGTGGCATAGAGGCAATTTGGGCTACTATAGGGGCTTGTTGAGACATAATTACCCTTGTAGTGTCATTTACAATTGGTTGATATGTGGTTTGAGAAGATCAACAATTGTTCACTCTTTGTTGTTCTCCTTATAGTATTTTAAGCATATTATCTTGCATGTTAGGGTGTTTAGTTAAGAGTTCTTGAAGTTCCCTTTTATTAGTTTCATCAAAACTAGTGTATTGGGCCATTGTTAAAGTAGGAAAACAAATTGAAAATTGATTGATTTTTTTGCAATAATTTGCAAGGTGCTATAGAAGGAAAATGTTGAATATAGGAAATGTAAAGTCCTAAAAATAGCAAACTACAAAGTGGAATAAAAAGGATATGAAGCTTAGAAACATGTAAGGTGATACCTCAAGAAGAAAATAGGAGATAGTACATGCAAATAAGGTTTTGAATGCAATTATTTTAAAAATTTCTCTAAAATTTTGAAATTTAAAGTGAATGTTTGATTTTAATATGCAAGTAAAAAAAGCAAAAATTTATTGGAAAATTTGTGATTTAAAGAGACATAGTAGATGCAAGTAGGGTTTTGAATAATAATTATTTTTTAAAATTACTATTGAATTTTTAAATTTGAAATGTATTTCTAATTTAAATAAGCTAGTAAAAAATCAAAAAATGTTTAAAAAATTATTGGGAAAATACCAAGACCTAGTATGGGCAACTAGGGTTTGAAAGAAAATTATTTTAAAATTACTATGAAATTTTAAAATTTAATGATCATTTCTAATTTTATTATGTAAGAAATTAACCCTAGGGTTTCTAGGGTTTTCATGCACAAACAAAGTAAGTTGGATTCACCAAATGATTTAACCTTTTTGGGAATATTAATGTATTGTTTCTAATTTAGTTAAAGGGTCTGAGTAGTAAAATTAGTAAATAAATATGTAATAATTAATCTACTAATTTTTATAATTTGATTTAAATTTTAACTCTTCTAAAAATAATAATAAAGGAAAGAAAATAAAATTTAGCTAAAAATTAACTGATACGACTGAGATAGAGGCTAGAATTCATTATGCAAGACTGAGACAATATCACAAATAAATATTTGGACTTCATTTTATAGTCCACTTAATGGTGGTAGTTGTGATCTTTGATCATAAGTTTGAGGCTTTAGACTACGTTCTATTCAGACTTTTACATCCTCAATCTATACAATCTTCATTTTGTTGCTTTTACTTATGTGGCATCTCCATTGTATTTATGTGGCATCTCCATTGTATTTCTATGGTATCCTACTTAAATTTCATTGGTTTTGATCCCCTTTAAAAACTCCATATTTACTTTATACCATTAGACTAGCCTACATAGATCAACACAGACCATAGATATTTAGATTATTTGGATCCAACCAGCTATATTAAATTTGGCATCCATGTGATCATCATTTGACATCTATGTGGATGTTATTGATAGGCACATGATCATCAATTTTAAACACATCCATAAGGATCTTTGATATCTTAAATTAGATGTCCACATGACCATAATTTGACATTTATAATGACATCATTGATTATCACATGATCATTAATTTTAGACACATTTTAGGTATTGTTTTCCAAGCTTGCCGCTTATCATTTTCTGGTTCACTCTACACTCTGTTGGTTCTATCAAGAAATGTCTTTTTGCCATATGGCTATCCCATGGGCCTTCAAAAATCTATTAAAAAGTCTATATTGATCTCACACCATCAGATCAATCTCATCTAGATAAATGTGTGTTATTTGATCTCAATCCAAGAAGCAGACCACCATTGGCTACTCATTATCCTTTAAACAAAATGGTGATACTTTTCACCACCTTGCTAGACCTGGAGCTTCATTGAAATGTTCACTCGATATGCATTATTAGATTAATCTAGTGGAAGAAAACATGGACTTTAAATTGGGATCTGAGTATTTGAATGTGATTGGTCCCTGTAGTTGATGAAAATATTAATGTAGGCTCTAGAAATATATATAATTTGAACTAAGGTTTTGGACCAAGGTTTTATTCTTGTTAATAAACATGAATAAAACTTTAGGCTAAATTTTAGACCAAGATCAAAGCATAATAAAAGGGACCCCATGAGTAATGAAAGGGACCAAACATAAGTATTTTAACCTAAGATTTTAAGCTAGGCTAAAACATATTAAAGTGATCTTTCTAATTATAAAGGAACTAGCATAAAGTTTTTTTCCTAAGCTAGGAACTATTGACCAAATTTGACTTTTAAGTCAAATCAGGGCACCCCTAGGTAAAAATTTGACTTATATATATTTTAGGGGGGTCTAATTTATTTTCATGGGGGTGTATTACATGATATTTGATGTCATTAGGGTCATCCTAATCTTGGTCTTAGTTATATTAGTCACTTTATCAATTTGGGGTCATTTTATGTGTTTTTAAGGATCATTAATGCAAGTGCCACATTTCCCAAGTTGCCTAGGTGTCCCATTTTCATTTTAAACATTAAATAGGTCAACATAACTATCAATGATGTCATTTAAATCATAATATTATAGGTTGTCTAACTAAAATCATAGAATTCAACTAAAAAGGGGAGAAAATGGCACTTGTATGGCTCATAGGGAAGTGTGACATGTAGGATAAGATTATGGAGGGTAAATTCATATTATTAACACTCATACAAATGTTTTTTTCATCTATAAATTCCATTTTGAGGCCAAAACCATTTTGCACCTTTCTTGGTTTCTTAGACACATAAAAGTGACTTTCAAGTGTTTTCTCAGTATGGACATCTGAAGATGTTTCAAGTCAAATTATTTGGGGAGGTTATATTAAACTCATATAACCTAATTTTAATATATATATATTAAATAATGGTGGATTTTTCTTCATGAACCATTGCTAACAAGTTGACTATACTTTTCAAGTAGGTATTTCATGTACCCTATAGGTTTTACTCTATTTTGGACAAATATGTATGAACAAATTATTGATGTTGGCTCTAGAGTATGTTGAATTCCTTATGATATGGTATAAATTCTTATTTTCATATTTCATGATGTTTGGATGAGCAAGTTAGTCCATGATGCAAGGTGTCACCATATGTATTTTCAGCTAAAGTGCTTCTTATTTACTAAGTGTTTTTTCCTATAAGGGTCTCATATATCTAGGAAATGGTGTTACACAAGTACCTAAGTCATGTAACCACATTTTTCCATGTTTTTTATTCACCATCTCATGTCTTGGGTAGCTTTCAAACTTGTCATTCTCCATTGCCAACTCTTTTCCCAACTCCAGTTGTAGCCACAATTTTAAATCTTGTTCAACTTACTCATGGGATGATTTTAAATATGTTTTAGTTTTCCAAGCCATTATTAGTTTAAAATATTTCATTTATATGTTTGGGAAAGGTGAAATTTTGGTCACATACTCAATTTCCATGCCAAATAGTTATTTGATACCCCTACTTGCTCTATTATATGTGCATGCAAGTGATGTTCACATGATGAGGATGTTTTGAAACTAGTTTCAAAGTTTCCTTAGTGGTAATAATGAATTTTAAAGGTTTAATTCTGATTTGAATCTATTTTTAGGTCATCTATCTACATTTTTTGCTATATTCCACACTCACTACCCCTACATACAACCAATGCACACATATAGGATCTTATTGATGTCATCATGATGTGTAGAGAGATGAACATGTGTCTCCTACCTCTTATCATTGATATAGGTGAATTTACATTGTTAATGGAATCATACAAGGTTCACTTTCATGAGGAGTTTCATGTTTTTCAGTTTCTAGTTCACTATTTGTGCACCAAGCATCCACCTACAGGTGGTTGAGTAGGGTAATAAGATGATTTCATGGAAAAGATGAAACCACTTGACACATAATTAAGGTTTTGGTATGAGGATACATCCTTGATAGAATCATACAAAGTGGAAAATGAGGAAAGGAGTGTGTAATCATGTTGAAGAGACAAAGGATCGGGTTTAGGGAGGTTTTCTCTAAAATGACAAAATAAAGACCAAAGAGCTTTTTGTAGACCCCTTATGACATACTTGAAAGAGGTTTCAAAGATTAAAATGAGGTGAATGTATATGAAAAAAATACCTATACCAAAAATTAAGGTAAAATAATAGAGGGAGATAGGTTTTTGAAGGGCTGGATCATGCCTAAAAAGCACTGAAATGCTTTAGTAACATCTATAGGCCTATATATGCAAATGGCATTTACCACCTAAGAAGAAAAAAATGGAAAAACCTTCATGGTTATGATGGATAAGCTGATGTCATTAAGTAAAATTAATTAAAAGTGATTAGGAAAGGTTAAATACAAGATTTTATGCACCTCCATGACTATATGTAGGTGTCCCATGTATGGAACACACACATCTATAATAGGGTCTTAAAGACTGAGGTGTCTCAGGCCAAAGAGAGTATAGTTTGAGATTTCATAAAAAATATAAGTGGACATAAGATTTTTATGTGTTGTGTGAATTTATATGGAGTTTAATGAGGTCTATAAGCACTATAATCATCTCATATGAAGCCCAATAAAGCATATAGGCAAGGGTGTATCAGTCCAACAGGGTATGAGATAGTGACCCTAGGTTAGATATCCCAATGATGTTTTAAAGGTTTAAAAATAAGTATATTCATTAAAAAACATAGTGTGACTTAAAATTGGTTTCAATTAGATTTCCACATTATAACCTAAGCTCTAGATGATGCACATTACACCTATAATAGTCAAACTAAGAGTGTCTTAGTCAATAGTTCACCAAACTAAAAACAATGTCTAATTGAAGTGTTTGCTAGAGTCGAGATGTTTATTATAATTTTAAATTATTCCATTATGTTTTAAATTATTTTATCCTTCCTATCACACATCATGAATAGTATTCAAGTGAAAAAATAGACACCTACATGTAGAATTTAGGGGCAAACATTGGTGTATAGTAAACAAGGGTAAGCTCACCAACTTGAAAGGTAAAAGTCCATTAGTAGGGTATGGGAGATAAAATATTGATATATCACGTCAATATTGATGTTTTTATCTTCATAACACTCCTCCAAAATATAATTAATCCTACATAGGGTCTCAAGCCCTTGTACATAGTCATAGCAGGGTGTAAGTAGGAAAGGGTAAAGTGAGACATGGACTGTCCATGAAAGAAAAAAAGGGTTGAAATGACTAAAAATGGATTTATTATAGTTAAATATGTGTTTAATAATAAAAATTCCTTTATAAAGTGATCAATTTCCTTTCCCATTTGGCTAAAGAGTAACAATCTATATTAGAGGCTAGGAAACCTCTTTGCTCAAAAGACAAGTATCAAGAATCCAAGAAAAAGGAGTGTTTTGGGATGAGTAATAATATTTATTAGAATTAATTAGATATATTAAACATGTTTAATAATCTTGGAAACATGGGGTTTATCATAGAAGAGTGACTCTAATGTGAGTTTGAGGAAAATGCAGGGAAATAGGGTTTTTGAGGCCTTCTGTTTGACATTTGGAGTTAGTTAGACACCCAAAACATGGAATAAATTAAAAAAAATTGGTAAATATTATAATTATTAATTTTAAAAACCCAAAAAATAATAACTTTTATAAATTTATAAGGTCTATACCTCACTATTTTATCTCAGAGGTCAGCCAGTCCAAGAAAATTAGGTTTTAGTAAAATGAACTAGTGATGGAAAAATGAGCAAAAGACTTGGTAAGGAGCTTTGGTAACCTCATAGAGACATGTTTTTATGTGAATTAAAGGTTAATATGTGATTATTAATACTATACCAAGTTAAAATATCTCCATATTATCAAAATTCCCCTTGCATAGAGTCCACCTAGGCAAGTTTCCACTAGGTCTAGCTGGTGAATGAGATAAGAGGATGAAGAAGGGTGCTTAGGGGGTTATGTAATGGTATTTTAAAATAAAATGGAATTTTAAAATTAATGATACACAAAAATAAATATGATATATCAGTCATAATATCCAAATATATCAAGGTGCCTATTAGACCTATTAGGCCTTGAGGAGACTTAGAGCTAATTGGGGGTCTATCTTCATTTCCAACTCTTGTTAGACTACCTAGATAATTGAGGTAGGTTAGGGAGGTGGATATATAAATTTTTGAACTCATATAATGTATATTAACCTACATTAAATCTTTTTATATCCTAGAGAGAGTACAAACATGTAGGAAAAATAAGGACAAGCTTGATGAGGTTTTTTCAAATGCTCATTATTTTATAAGGATTTGCATGGGAACCATAGGAATTTGGGAGTGTTATCAGGGTACCTTGGCATCAAGTTTGTGAAATGTATTGGGAGGGTCAATTTCAAATTTTTATGAACAAAGATTAAGACCAAAAACTACCTAAAATCCTACTAAACCCTCAACCAAGACCTGATGGAGAAAATGGAGTTAGATATCTATCATAATGGCATAGTTTGCTCATGAAACTTATTGGAAGATGTAGAGGACTCACTCAGTATCCATTCCACACTTTTTTTTCTATATGAAATTATACACATGGATTGAAATATAGATTTTTCTTGACCATTTTTTGTGTTGTGTAGGCTGCATGAGGAATTTGAAGATGCAATCAAGTTTGGGAGAAATTTTTAGACTTTATATAACTCTATATGGTAATTTATTTTAGGAAAAAATCTTATATGTTTTCTAACTATAGCCTTCCTTTCAACCATTCAAAACTAGCATAGTGGACACAAGGGTAAGATGGGTGAAAAATCCAAGTGTTAGACTTTTTAATGTGTACATGAGCATTATAAGGACATGGATATCCTTTAAAAGTGTCATTAACTCCCTCACATGTATTTTCATGTAAAACTAAAGGAATTTTTGAGGCCAAGTGTGAAGAGTAACTGAAAAGAGAGCTTTTTAGACTATAAATAGTAATGGCTTCCTTCCAAGAGTTTTTAGATGAGTAGGAATGAAAAAAATGCATGGAGATGCATTATTTAAGGTCTTACCTATTACCAAGATCATAATACCTATCCCTAGTTAGTTTTGGGATGTTTAAACATGGTTAAATTATGAAAGCAATTTTCTAAGCCAATACTGAGAGTTTTATGCCACTTTTCATCAATTTCATGACTTGTGTGGATAATTATCCATATTTAAATTTCATGGTTCATCCCATACCTCTTTATCATGTAGTTTTAACCCCTTTTATTAGATTTAAAAGTGGTCAAGTGACTTTGGACTTCCCTTGTCTTTCTCTTCTCTCAAAGGCTATAAATATTGACTCTTTTGGCTCTTTTTAGATGCCTCTATTGGTTTATGGTGAAACCCTAGCCAAATTTTTACTTGAATGACTTTTTAAGAAATAAACAAGTGATTTTGGCTACTTACATGCTATATAATTATGTTTTATTATAATCTTGTTGGTCTTGTCTAGTAGAAGATGATCTTTTCTAGCATGTTATCCTTGATTGTTCACCAAGTGTATAGAAGAGTGATTGTTATAGGTCTTTATTAGTGTTATTTTAAAGTGTATGAGTGTCTTATAAGTTATATATTATTTTATTATCTTAAATAATCATTTGTTTCTCTCTTAAGTATCAAATACCTTCTTGAACCTAGCTTATGAAACACTAATGTTACAATGCAACTTGAATTATGAGTTTTTTTGTGAAAGAAGCCTTGTTTAGCTCTAAGTATTATAATTTCAGTCCATAGGAGGAAATATAATATTGGTGAATCACCTTTTTTATATTTCTTAGTTGTTTTATTAACCCTTTTCATCCAAAATTGATAGGCAATAAAGTACTTCAATGAATCCATCAAAGGAACTAGCCCTTCTAGAGATTCATCTCAACAAATTGTTACCCACAAAAAGAGAGATGTTTCCATTGTACCACTTGGATGAGGAGATCTAGGAATCTCATCAAGGGGTGTAAATCCAAGTGATAATAAGAAAATATAAAGGGACCCTATGAAAAATGACTTGGCATAAGGTCTTAACCTAGGGTTTCATTACTTAAATAAATACGATGGAACTTTGTGATAAGGCCTTAGGCTAAGTAATAAAAGTGACCCTACCTTCTCAATCAGACCATGATAAGATAAAAGGGAACATGGATTAAGAGATATAAAAAGGGACCAAGCATGAATTTTTAGACTAAGGTTTGGTTGTGCTAATAAATATGACCAAGCCTTAGTACAAAAAAAATAGACTAAGTCCATAACATTTTAAAAAATATTCCCACTTAAAATTTTCCTATTTAAATTTAGATAAAAATCTCCCACCAATTTAAATTTGAATTAAAAGGTCCAAGTAAAACATTAGGCTAAGGCTTCAAAAATTCAAATATGAAATTAATTAATCAATTATAGACCAAATCTAGTAAAAGATCAATTTAACATTGAAGCACAAAACCCTAAACATGTTCATTTCTAAATGGGATCCATTACACCTACAACTTAAAACACAAATATCCAATGTTAGAACTTAGGATAAGATTAAATCAAAACCATGAACAAATTAGTCAGCTAGACCAAGGTGTGGATGATTTTCAAATAAAAATAATGTGCAATCATGTGAATGACACTCTAATCAAGTGAATATTCAATTTCAAGCTACAAATTTGCACAATTTGACACATAGGTGATCATTTTTTAGGAATGGGGGTATGTTGACCTCAAAAAATGGCAACTTATAAGGGAAACATAACAATATGTTAGAATTTAAGTTCTCTAGTTTAGACTAATAATTAAGCTACTTATTCCATTTGATTAGGCACCATTATTAAGATCAGTTCATGGTTAGAACAAATATTCCCTATGCATAATTAAGATCAAACATCAAAACTCAATCATGTTGTGTGTGTGTTTTGATTTCACTTACTGATTTTTAAAGGATTTAGAGAACACCTTTCAGGTTCATGACTTTAATAATTAACATTGACTTTCAACATGTTTGAATATCCATTAAGAACCATGATTTAGCTCAAGGAAGGCTTGGGAAATGATTTATTTCCAACCAAGAATCTATAACCCTGATAGAGATGCCTTTAGATCCATTCAAGGCCTTGTTCCATTGCCATCTAGGCGTCTATAGCCCTGATTGAGATTACTATAATCACCTCTATTTAGAAATCTCTTTGAATTTTTCAATAAGGTTCTTATTTTGTATGTTTCAAGTTATTTTGACTTTTTGGCAAAGGTTAGGAACCAAGTTAGCTAGGTTTAGGGATTTGGTCAAGTGTTTTATTTTTAGACAATCATCCTTGGCTTTAAACTTTGTTCCAAGTAATTGATGTTTTTTAAGTGCAAGCATGATTGTACTTCAAAAATTTAAACTTTCATCCTACATGTGCAATATTTATTTAAAATATTTATTAAAAATATTTATTAAAATCAAGCGTAGATTAGAATAATGGCCAAAATCTCAAGGAATAATTAACCTATCTATTAGTCTTTTCTAGTTTCTCTAAACTATAACATTATGTTTATATTTCAACAATCCATTATCAACCAATGTTGAGAAGTCATACCTGCATTTCTAAACTATGAAGTTTCTTGAAAAAATAGATAAAACTTGTGCAATATTTATTTAAAATATTTATTAAAAATATTTATTAAAATCAAGCGTAGATTAGAATAATGGCCAAAATCTCAAGGAATAATTAACCTATCTATTAGTCTTTTCTAGTTTCTCTAAACTATAACATTATGTTTATATTTCAACAATCCATTATCAACCAATGTTGAGAAGTCATACCTGCATTTCTAAACTATGAAGTTTCTTGAAAAAATAGATAAAACTTGAGATAAGAATTGTCTAAAAATACTTACTTAAAATTAAGGAATAAGGCAAGAGAAAACAAACAAATATAAATAGGCACTATATAAAAACAAGGGATAGGAAGGAAAAAAAGCAAAAAATAAAGAAAGGGGAGGAAACTAAACTAAGCCCTAACCTAACTACATAAATTACTTGACCCCTGAATAAAATGGAAAATTATTTAGTCTACTACATAACCTTAAAATGTGAATGTTTTATTTTTATGGCATCCTGCATATGGGATCACTTGTGTGTTCATAGATTATGTATGATGTATCTTGACCTCTCACCTCTATTCTCCAATACATAGATTGAAGATATAGGTTTAAAACCCAATCATCTTCCTCCCAAATTCTTCTACTTTGAATCTAGAGTGTTGGTTTTGCTTCATCCATATACATATAATGGCTTATTTCATCTTTACTCAATAATGGTAGCTCAGCTAATATCCTTAGACTGATGTTTTCATTGGGTTCTTTCTGAGGTGGAAATGGACTACCAATCCTTACACAAAAATCTTCCAAGTCATCCCAAAAGGCTTCTTCATCTTGATCAACTAAATGTATTTCATCTAAAATCTCATCATTAGAAACATGTTGGTCCCATACTCATAACCTTTTGATGAATTCATATGATAATTCATGATCTACTTCACCTACTTCATCTTCATCCTTGATGAAGAAAGGTAGTTCTTCTAGTTTTTGGACCTCTAGGATATCATTGATCTCTTGGAACACCTCAATTTATTTTAATAAATCCTTGTGTCATTTCTACCTATGGTCATCTTATTTAGAAGTATATTTTATTCTATTAGTGACTTCATATGAATTGTCCTCATATCTATCTTCTAAAGAGAAGTCAGATTATACCTGATCTTTTTCATGAGGTTACTCATCTTGAAGAAACATTCCTTCTTCTAGGTTATCTTTAGGTTTAATTTCTTCTTCAAATGAAAAATCAAAGGCCTCATCATTAAAACCTTGAGATGTCCTTGCAAAGCTAGATGTATCTACAATATTTTCTTGGTTAGGCACAATTTAAGTTATATCCCTTTCACCTTGATATTTTTCAAAAGTAATTCAATGATCAGCCAAATATATTTCATAGAAACTCATTTTTACATTTTTAGATGATCCATTATTGATATCATCATGAAACCCGTTTGAAGGCCTATTAAACTTTTGAGAAGCATAGTTTCTATTAGATCCCTCCCCTATATTTCCTACTTGTTTTTACAACTAAATAAATCTTGCACTAAATTTTTGGACCATTTCTAATATCAAGTCATTTGAATTTATTGGTGTCTCAAGCTCATAGATTGGAGCATCACTATTGGATGTGGGCATTAGAGTTCCCTATGCTTGTGGATGAATCCCACTAGCAGTGTTATTCAAGAACCCTAGGTTTTGGCAAAGATATATATGACTCAATAGTAATTGGTTAAATACTAGTGTATAATTTAAGGTAGACAAACTCTAATTGGCCTTAGGAATGTCATTTAGTGTTGGGAAATTTGGGTTAACATTTGGGATGGCATATGCAAGTTGACCTTGAGGTTGTATTTGATCATTGATTATTATAGCTTCTACATAAACCAACACCAAGGTGTTTATGACTCTAACTGACCTTTTAAGGAATAAATAAGTCATGGAATCCAAATCATCCTTATAAATCTCTAAGGCTAAATCCTCATTAATTCTATAAGGAGCTATGGTTCTACTATACAAATTATAGAATCTAGCATTGAAAACTCTAATGGCCTCACTTGAATCTCTCTTAATAGTGGTGAATTACTGATATAAAATGCATGGACTAATGATTTTACCAAATTAATCAATAAAAATTATATTAAAATCATCCCAGCTAGTTATGTAATCCTCTAAAAGGTTGAGAAACCATTCATATGCATCATCTTTGAAAGTAAATAGGAATAATCTACATGTTACATCCTCATGAACAACATTCAAAAGTCTTAAAGTATCTTTGAAATATCTAATATGTTCTTCAGATGTGACAACATTATTATGAATAAAATAAGGCAAATACCTTTCAAGATTTTGAGGAAGATCATGTACTATACCTCGCATGTTGATTGAAGAACCACCTAGTCAAGCCATACCTTGAATACATGAGCACCCTAATTTGGTGAATTTGGTTGAGACCTTAATTTTATGCTCACCTCAGTCTCACTTTTGGCATTTTTAGCTTGTGACCTTAAAAGCTATTTAAATATGATGCATCAAACCAATATATTGAAATTACAATGATTAAGTTTGCACGTTAGGCCAATTTTTCACAAATACATGTAAAGCATAACTATCTTTAACTAAATAAGTTCAAATATACATCTAGACTAATGAATGAGAGGGATATTTACACCTCTAAGCTTGAATAAACTCAAATTTTCAAAGAAACAATCAATATTTATAAAAAAATTGCTATTACTAACCTTAAACATGGAGAATACACAAAGCATGAACTATCGTTGCATAAATGTCCATGGATCCCCAAAGAATATTAATTTTTGTCTAAAGGAGGCATAAATATTAGTATAAGACCATCAATATCAATGATATTTACACAAATATGCTAAAAAAAGCACACATATGCAAATAATACATCAATATTTGATCAAAACACACCAAAATTAGCAAAGATTTTGCAAACTAATAAAGATATGCGTGTTCCCTCCTTCTAGCACCAATAAAAATGTGACTGTTGATGCCTAAATGTGTATCACAGGTGCCCAAAGTGTTTAAGAACACTTATCATTTTATAATTACTAAGAACTCAATGCGTGAGTTATAGGTTATTTTAATCTTGCTATCTTTGATTTAATAGAGGCAAAGCAAGTGAATTATTTCATAATATTTATAATGTTTGGTGGTTGGAAGCCACCATGGAAAATAGCAGATCTATGAAAAATATGAAGTCTCTATGCTAAGAATAGTGAATTATGATCAAGATAAAATCTAAGATGGATATTTACAATGATAAATAAAATAGAGTGAATTGGTTAAAAAGGAGCAAAAAGAAGGGTAGGGTAGAAAAGAGATGTTGTTGATCTTCATTCCAAATATTATGACAAAGTTAAAATATCATCTAGGCATGCACTTAACCAATGTATAATATGAAATAGCATGAGCTCAAATTTTACTACACATTAGTCAAACATCTAAAGAATGAGATAATTACAAATAAAAACTAAGTTCACTTTAAAGATTTACCCTGAAAGCAAATAGCATTAGCCCAAATGAAAGAAGAGTAAGAAAATGAAATGAACCTAAGGACTTTTATTCAACCTAGCATTAGCAAAAATTTACAACTTTGTAATTAAATGTGCATGCCAAGAATTCCTAAGAACCATTAAAATCTAGAAATTAGAATAAATAAGTGAGAGAGAAGCCATGATAACAATGAACATAATTAAATACTATAAAATATTTACAAACTTCTTTTCTTATATTAATTACTCCAAGTTTACAAAGTAATTTGGCTTTAAGAACTCTCTCCTTTTTACAAATGATAATGCTCCTTTTATAGGATGTAAGGAAGCACGTCGAAAAGTCTTATCCAATTACATTGATATATGTGTTTAGGATACCTATCATTTTGTTCTCTTCTAGAAAAAATGATTTTTTTCTAATAGAATAAATTATAGACAACATTCTCTTATAAATTACACATGTTAATATAAAAAGAATATCCTATTTTAAAATATTATGCAATGTTGGTTATAAAAAAATATTATTATTTCAACTAACTTGTCTATGATAATGTTGTGTGTTGTTGGAGTCTTCATTATTTTTTATGATTTTTTTTGATGCTTATGGATGACAATTAGTTTTATAAAGAGATATTTTAGTGATATAATTAGTCCTTATGTTCTTTATTCACTATATATAATGCTTCTAATAGCACTATTTTCCCTTGTATTTAGAATCATCTCCATGATCCTATCAAGGTCGATAGTAGTCTTGCTTAAGCTTTGGTGTCCTAGCATTTACACAACCAAGGAAGCACATTTTTTTACCTTATCATCTACATTTAGACTATTTAGACTGAGTCTAGTAGGTCTTTGACTAACTTTCTCAAGATCATTGGAGATGTTCTCCATTTTTATGGATTTATTTGGCACTCCTTACATTCCCAATATTTCCTTAGTGTTCATGAGATACTTGTCATATTCAATGGAAATGTTTAAGCTCCTATGCCATGTTTTTGACCCTATCTATCAATAACCCAATTGGACTTTTAATCAACTTTTAGATTGAGATGTTCTTACACAAGCAATAATCTAGCTCTCCTTGGCTCAGTCTTAATGAGCACATGGTCAAATTAGGGTCTCCATACTTGCTATGAACTCTTTATCATTTAAGAATGTTTACAAGGAGATTTAATGATGGAAACTATGAACTCCCATCATAAGTTTTAGGCTTTAGATTATGTTTTATTCATACCTTTGCATCCTTAGTCTACAAAATCTTCATTTTTTCACTTTTGCTTATGTGGCACCTATGTTGCATTTTTGTGGCATCCTACGCAAATTTCAATGGTTTCAAGCCCCTTTGAGAATTCCATATTTGATTCATACCATCAAATTAGCCTACATGGTTCAATGCAAACCATAGATCTTTAGATTATTTGGATCCATATAGCTCTATTAAATTTGGCATTCATGCGACCATCATTTGATGTCTACATGGATGTTTTTGATGGGTGCATGATTATCAATTTTAAACACATCCATATGGATCTTTAATATTTTAAATTTTATGTCCACACAACCATAATTTGACATCCATAGGGATGTCATTGATGGGTATATGACCATAAATTTAAGACACATCTTAGGGACTATTTGCCAAACATACCACTTGTCATTTTTTGGTTCACTCTATATTCTATTAGTTCTACCAGGAAACGTATTTTCACCATGTGGCTATCCCATAGGCCTTCAGAGCTTCATTTAAAAGTTTATATTGATCTCATATCATCAAATTGATCTCATCTAGATGAATGTGTGTCATTGGATCTTGATCCAAGAAGTGGACTACCATTGGCTGCTCAATATACTTTAAACAAGATGGTGACCTCGTTGCTCTGATCTATGTTATCTTGGACTATGATGAAAATGGTAGAAGGAGAGAAGGAAGGCACATGAGGGAAGGAGGGCATAAAGGGGGAGATTGCAGGTTACAGCTACAGGGTGGCATTGGGAGTGTAGTAGTCGGGCCAGGGAGTGCAGAAGTCAGCCCAGAGCCTGAGGAGTGCTAGAATGGTTTTCCCCCCACTATTTCTAGGTCCATGTGATGCTGAAGAGCCAACTAGCATGAGACTTCCCAAGGTCAATGGATGCCTAGAAAGATGCAAGGAGAGGCCCAAATTAGTCATACCTATGGACATGGTTGCTGAGGATATCAATTATTATACAAATCATTCTCTGTATTGCAAGTTTTTGGGGCTCAGGACTTCGTTCCAGTTCTTGGAAGTGTGGGCTCAGAGGACATGGGCTCCAAAAGGAGAAATGGATATCATAATGTTAGACAATAGTTATTTTATGGTCACTTTTACCTACTTGACTGACTGTAGCAGAGTATTTGCTAGAGGTCCATACTTTCACAATCAGGTGGGGTTGTTTATCAAGCTATGGCATGCTGGTTTTATGCCTTCAAAGGAATTGCCAAACTGTGTTCTAGTGTGGATGTAGCTGCCTCGCTTTCCATTGGAATGCTATCATGAAGATACCCTACAATTGCTTGCATCCCTCTTGGGAAGGCCAGTCAGTTCATCAATGTCAATCCTTGGGAAAAAGGTAATGACTTATGCCCACATTTGTGTTGAAATTGATCTTAGTACGCCAATACCTGATCTTGTTGAAATGAGTGCGGGACCCTTTTCCTAGGTACAATAATTGGATTATGAAACTCTTCCCTTTCACTGTCATCTTTGCCATGCTTATGGTCACTTACAATAATGGTGTCCCAAATATGAAACCTTTGAATCTCAGCCTACTCAACCTGCTTGTAATCCACTTGGAACTAACAAAGGGAAGGGCCTGATTCTAGGTGAGGCACTAGAAACTGATGGTTTTATCTTGGTTAAAGGGTAATATAGAAGCAGGGGTCAAAAATGGTCTTTGAAGGAAAGATAGGTAGATGACTCGCTTAATAGATTTGAAATTATAGATGACCTTAACCAACATGAGAAGAACCTAGGGTTGATGATTTTGGATCAATAGCTTGAGGGCCTAGCCCAGGAGAACAATGTTTTAGTTGATTTAATTAAATCACAGGATGTTGGGGATGGACACATGGATATGGACTAGCAGATGTTGATATCAGATGTTTTGACTTCCTTAATTGTTCCCTCTAAAGAAGATGGGAATTTATCTTTAATAGGGAAATATAGAGAATTAGGAGCAGCAAGGAGTAGTAAATCTTCTCCTCACTTAGAACTTTTGCAAAAAAACCTTAAGAAGGGTGGGGGGAGAAATCAATCAAGCTTGGCAAGAAAAAAGACCTGGAAAAGATGAAACTGATGGGAGAGACTTTGGTGGAGTCGGGGTTAGTGAAGACTCTGGATGCTCACTTTATAAATCCCTTGAAATGATTGTACTATCCTGGAATGTAAGGGGTTTTAACAGTAGCCCTAGACAAAATGATGTTCACAACTTGATTAGAAGTCAAAGCCTGATGTCCTTTTTTTGTAGGAGACTAAGCTTTCAATAGATGATATGTCCAGATTAGCACTTAAGTTGTGGAGACAAGGGGACTGTCAATACATTGGGGCTACCGGATATTTTGGAGGATTAGCTTGCCTTTGGAACCCCCCCAAGATTGGCCTCATAGGATGGTTGTCCTCTAAGTTTTCCTTGACTATTATGGCTTCTAACTTTGAGATGGGGGAAGTCATTCTTCTATCCAATGTCTATGCCCCTACTGACTGGCGGGGTGAACAATCCCTATGGGGCCACATTAGTTTTGTCTGTAGCTTGGCTCTCCTCCAACCTTGGATTATGGCTAGATATTTTAACGCTATTTTAGATTTGACTAAAAAATGTGGTGTTATGACAAAGCTTGACCCCTCTACTTTGCTTATGAAAAATTACATTGAATTTTTGAATTTAGTTGACATTCATCCCAACAATGGATAGTTTACTTGGAATAATCGAAGGACTAGCCAACATTGCATTACTGAGAGACTGGATCATTTTTTGGTTTCTAGCTACTGGGTCGGGGGTATGTGGTCTTTTGGGTCTAAAATTTTGGACTAGAGAGGATCATATCATTAGCCTATTAAGCTAAACAGTGTTTCAAAGTAATAGCCTTGCTCTCCTTCCTTCAGATTCTAACTCATGTGGCTACGAGATTAGTCATTATTTGAATGTGTGGCCAACTGGTGGAGGTGGGGCAGGCCTGCCCATGGTACGATGATGTATATTTTTTTCTAAATTACTATAGTTTGTGAAGTATAATCTTAAACAGTGGAATCATCAAAGCTTTGGGAATATTTTTCATGCTAAGGCTGATGTGCAGGCTAAGCTTGATGGTATCATGAGAATAATTAGGGAGGAAGGATTGATTGAAATCTTACTTCAAGACAAAGCTTAGGATGTGAAAGGCCTAGAGGAATGAGAGAGGAAGTGTTTTAGAAGTAGAAAGCTCGAATAGAATGGATCTAAGAAGGTTATAGATATACTTCTTTTTTCTTTCAATCATCCAAAGCTAGGAGGAACGATAACTCTATCTCAGTCCTGGGCAATGAAAGAGGTGAGCGGCTTAATTCCTTTCCTATAATGTCAAAGGAGGTGGTGCAATATTTCTCTACTCTTTTTAGGGAAGATGTGAATGAGGAATTACCAGAAGAATCATAGGTTCTCTACTACATTCTGCCCCTGGTGACATGTGAAATGAATGAGAATTTAATGAAGGATATCACACTTGAGGAGCTTGAGGTGACTATTTCCCAGATGAAAAAGGGGAAAGTGGCTGGTCCTGACGGCTTCTCGACTGAATTCTATCAAGAATTATGGGATATTATCAAATTAGATCTTTTAACTATTGTTCAATAATCTCAGCAAAATAATCAATTGCTTAAGGCTTCAAATGTGACTTATCTTGCCCTCATATCGAAATGCGAAGGAGCTGATAGGCTAAGTCAGTTTCACCCTATATCTCTTTGTAATGTTGTTTATAAAATCATATCTAAAATCATTGTAGAAAGGTTAAAAATTGGTCTCAGCGATGTGATTTCTGAAGAACAGAGTGGTTTTATGGAAGATAGGCAAATTCTTGATGGTATTGTCATAGCAGTTGAGTCCATTCACTCCATGGCCAGCTCCAAGGATAACGCAATGCTTACTAAGCTGGATATGGCCAAGGCTTTTGATAGGGTCAGATGGTCATTCCTATGGAAGGTTCTCAAAGTTTTTGGTTTTGTAGATGAATGGACCCAATGGGTCATGAGCTGCATTTCCTTGATTTCCTTTTTGGTGCTTATCAATGGGGAACATACAGAGTTATTTGGTTCCTCTAGGGGGCTGAAACAAGGAGATCCCTTGTCTCTATATCTCTTTCTTCTTTTTGTTGAAGGCTTGGGGAGGATGATTAGAAGAAACAAAGAGGATGGGCATATTCAAGGCTGGCAATGGGGGGTTAATTGTTGGCACAGTCTCACTTGCAATTTGCTGATGACACTATTCTTATGGGCATGGCCACAATGAGTGAAGTTGCTAATTTGCACAAGGTGTTGGATGTTTATCTAATGGCCTCAAGGAAAAAGGTCAATGAAGATAAGTCATCCATCTTCTTCTTTAATACACTAGCTCCCATATAGTAGTGAATTACTTAGATTATGCATTTCCAGATTGGGACTCTCCCCTTGATTTATCTGGGTATTCCTATTATAGCTGGCTATATATGCAAAGAATCCTGGTAGAATATTTTGGATAAATTTTAGGTGAAGGTGAATCATTAAACTCACAAGTGGCTTTATTTTGTGGGCTATGTTCAATTAATTCAATCTATGGTGCAGGCTTTGCCCATTTACAGATGTATGCTTCAGGTTGCCCCAGTGGGAATTGTTAAGGAATTTGACTCGATTACTAGGCAATTTTTATGGGCTGGTACTTTGATGACCTCAAAATGGAGCTTAGTTAGATGGGAGATGGTCTGTAGCCCCAAAAAACATGGGGGGCTTGGCCTAAAGTAGGCAGACTTAAATGGAGTTGCTTTTGTGGCTAAGCTTTATTGGCACTAGTGCAATGAACAAGACAAGGCCTGGGCCAGAATTCTCTCTCAGAAGTACTATTTGGGGGTCACTTAGAGTGATATTCCTCATTATCCACTCATTGGGAAAGGCTCAGTGATATGGAGGACTCTCAAAAAAGGGGCTGCTCTTATTAAGGAAGGTTTATTCTATATTTGTAAGTGGGGATCCAAGACTCTCTTTTGGACTGATTCTTGGGACGGTAACCCTCCCATTACTTCTCAATTCCCTAATATGTCAAACCTTTGCCAAAGATTCCTTGATGCTGGTTGGTCTCAAGTGAGTGACTTTAAATCATACATTTCCTATGGACAACTAGAGGTGGAAAAATGGAAAGTGCCTGAGGTTTGGCTGGTTGTTGGAATGTAGGAGGAACATGATGAGCTACTAAACCTCCTTTCCAGACGCCGATGTAGCTCCCTCCAGGAGGAAGATGAGTTTGCTTGGTCTCCCAATCCTAAAGGAAATTACACAGTGGCTTCTAGATATTAGGCTTTATTATCTCAAAGATTGGGTAGGGGAGAAGTGCAATGGTGGAGATAGGTCTGGAATAAATTCTCATGGCCAAAATGTAACTACTTTGTTTGGTTGTTGGCTTGGAATAGGTGCTTGACCTGGGACAATCTCCAAAAAAGAGGCTTCCAAGGCCCGTCCATTTGTGTTATGTGTGGAGCGGCTGAAGAGGATTCTGCTCACCTATTTTTTTGTTGCACCTTTACTTTTCAACTCTAGCATTATTGGTGGGACATATGGTAGCACCCCTATCTCCATGTTTCATCCTTGGTCAATTTTTGGAGTGGCGTGGCAGAACCCCCCTCAAGGATGGTTTTTATACAAAATGTTTGGTTAGGGGGGCCCATCTTTTTGCTATGGCAGCTCTAGTTGGAGAGAAATAGGTGGATATTCTAGAATGAGAGGATTATGGTGCAACAAGTATGGCAAAAAGTCATAGGGATGATTTAGGAGACTGTGCAGGCCAAGAGTGAGGTTTGTCTCCCTTTATCCAAATAAGACACTGAGGTGGTGGCATGCCTAGGATTCCAGTGATTTATAGGTAATTTGGCTTGTGTTACGAGAGGTTGATAGGGAAAAGAGAAGATTCATAGGGATGGTCAGTGGCAGTACCCTCCCAATGGGTTTCTCAAGATCAATACAAATGGCTCTTCTAGGGGCAATCTCGGCCTTACGGGTATTGGTGGGATAGGTAGAGACTCTGAAGGTACGATGATTTTTCTCTTTATAGTCCATGAGGGGATGCAAACCAAAAACATGATGGAAGGCCAGGCTATTCTCTATGCTCTTGAGAAGGCTCAAGCATTGGGTTGGTGTAGGATCATTTGCGAATCAGATTCTCAAGTTGTGATTAACCTGCTTGTTAAGAGGAAAGTGTTGGATGCCAATTGGCAATTGGCTGGGATTGTGCAATAGATTTTGAGGATTAGCTCACTCATAGATATAATTAGGTTTTTTCATATTCTCTGTGAATGGAATAGAGGAGTGGATTTTTTGGCAAAATGGGCGTTCGAGCATTTAGATGGTGGTAATTCTGAGGATTGGGAGTCTCTCTCCCCAAAGCTTCGCTTTAATCTAGAACATATTTTGGAGGAAGATAGGAAGGCTCATATCAACATATAGGTGGGTTATTTTAATAATATATTTTTACCCTTTTTATTAAAAAAATATATCCTTTAAACAAAATGGTGACACTTGTCACCACCTCACTAGTCATAGAGCTTCATTGAAATGTTGAATCGATACACATCATTAGATCAATATGGTGTGATAAAACATAAGTTGTAGATTGGGATCTGAGTAGTTGAATGTGATTGGTCTATATAGTTGATGAAATTATTAAGTTAGACTTGAGAACCAAATATAATTTGGACTAAGGTTTTGGACCAAGATTAAATTTGTGTTAATAAACACAAATAAAACATTAGGCTAAAGTTTAGACCAATCTCAAAGAATAATAAAAGGGATCGAGCATAAGGATTTTAACCTAATATTTTAAGCTAAGATAAAAAATATTAAAGTAACCTCGTTAATTATAAAATACCTGGCATAAAGATTTTTTCCTAAGCTAGAAACATAGAAAAGGGACCTTATGAAAAATGACTTAGCATAATGTTTTAACCTAGGGTTTCATTGCATAAATAAATATGATGGAACTTTGGGATACAGCCTTAGGCTAAGTAATAAAATTGACCTTATCTTTTTAGTTGTACCATGCTAAGATAAAAGGGATCATGGATTACGAGATATAAAAACGGACCAAGCATGAATTTTTAGACTAAGGTTTGGTTGTGTTAATAAACACGACCAAGCTTTAGTATAAAAAAATAGACTAAGTCCATAGAATTTTAAAAAATACTACCACTTATATTTTTCCTACTTAAATTTAGATAAAAATCTCCCACCTAATTTAAATTTGAATTAGAAAGTCCAAGTAAAACATTAGGCTAGGATTTCAACAATTCAAATATGAGATTGATTAATCAATTATAGACCAAGGATGTAAAAGGTTAATTTAACATTGAATCAAAAAACCCTAAGAATGTTAATTTCTAAATGGGCCTCATTAAACCTAAAACTTGAAACACAAATATCCAATGTTAGAACTTTTAATAAGATTAAACTAGAACCATGAACAGATAAGTCATCCAAACCAAGGTGTGGATGATATTCAAATAAAAAGAATGTGAAATCATGTGAATGACACTCTAATCAAGTAATTATTCAATTTTAAGGTACAAATTTTTGTATTTTGACACATGGGTCCCAATTTTTAGGAATGGGGGTATGTTGATCTCAACAAATGGTGACTTTTGAGAGAAACATAACAATATGTTAGAATTCAGGTTCTTTGGTTTAGACTGATAATTAATCTACTTATTTCATTTGATCATGAACCATTATTAAGATTAGTTCATGGTTAGAACAAATCTTTCATATGAAAAATTAGGATCAAATATCAAAACTTAGTCATGTTGTGTGTGTGCTTTAATTCCACTTACTAATTTCCAAAGGATTTAGAGAATAAATTTTAGGTTCATGACTTTAATCATTAACATTGACTTTCAACATATTTGAATATTTATTAATAACCATGTTTTATCTCAAGGAAGGCTTGGGTATTGCTCTAATACCAGCCAAGAGTCCACAGCCCTAATAAAGATGCCTTTGGATCCACTCAAGGCCTTGCTCCACTGCCAGCAAGGCGTCCATAGCCCTGCTGGAGATTACCAGAATCACCTCTATTTAGAAAGCTCTTTGAATTTTTTAATAAGGTTTTTATTTTATATTTTTCAAGTCATTTTTAATTCATACTAAAGGTTGGGAACTAGGTTAGCCAATTTTAGGGATTTGGTTAAGTGTTTGATTTTTATACAATCATTCTTGGCTATAAACTTTATCCCAGTCAATTAATGTTTTTTAAGTGCAAGCATGATTGTACTTAAATAATTTAAAATTTCATCCTAAATGTGTAATCTTTATTAAAAACAAACTTAGATCAGAATAATTCCTAAAATATCAATGAATAATTAACCTATCTATTATTCTTTTCTAGTTTCTCTAAACTATAACATTAAGTTCATATTTCAACAATCCATGATCAAACAATGTTGAGAAGTCATACCTACATTTTTGAACTATGAAGTTTCTTAAGCAACTAGATAAAACTTGAGATGAAAATTATCCAAAAGGACTTATTTAAAAGCAAGGAATAAGGCAAGAGAAAACAAATAAATATAAATAGGCACTATAGACAAACAAGGGATAGGAAAGAAAAAAAATCAAGACACAAAGAACAATAAGAAAACTAAATTAAGCCCTATCATAAATACATAAAGTACTTACCTCCTAGATCAAATGGAAAATTATTTAGTCTACTACAAAACCTTGAAATATGAATTATTTATTTTTATGGTGTCCTGCATATGGGAGCACTTGTGTGTTCATGGCTTAAGTATGATGTATCTTGACTTCTCACCTCTATTTTCCAATACATGGATTGAAGATATGGGTTTAAAACACAAAAATCTTCCTCCCAAATTATTTTATTTTACATTAGGAGTGTTAATTATGCTTCATCCATAGACATATAGTGGCTTATATCATCTTTACTCAATAATGGTAGCTTGGCTAGTATCCTTAGACTAATGTTTTCATTGGGTTATTTTTGAGGTGGAAATGGACTAATAATATTTGCACAAAAATATTTCAAGTCATCCCAAAAGGCTTATTCATCTTGATTAACTAAATGGAGTTCATCCAGAATCTCATCATCAGAAACATGTTGGTCATATACCCCTGAGCTTTTGATAAAGTCATATGACAATTCCTGATCTACTTCACCTACTTCATCTTTATCCTTGGTGAAGAAAGGTAGCTATTTGAGTTTTGGGACCTCTAGGATATCATTTCTCTCTTAGAACACCTCACTTTATTTCAATAAATCCTAGTGTAATTTCTTCCCATGGTCATCTTCTTCAGTAGTATATTCTATTCCATTAGTGAATTCATATCAAGTGTCCTCATAGTTATCTTCTAAAGAGAAGTCAACATAAACTTGATCTTTTTCATGAGGCTGCTCATCTTGAATATTTTTCCCTTCTTCCAAGTTATCTTTAGGTTCACTTTCTTCTTCAAATGGAAAATCAAAGGCGTTATGATTGAAACCTTGAGATGTCCTTGCAAAGTTAGATGTTCCTACAATATTGTCTTGGTTAGGCATAATTTAAGTTGTATCCCTTTCACATCAATATGCTTCAAAAACATTCCAATGATCAGTGAAATCTATATCACAAAACTCATTTGTATATTTTTAGATGATCCATTCTTACTATCATCATGAAACATATTTGGAGGCCTATTGAACTTTTGAGAAGCATAGTTTCTATTAGATCCCTCCCCTATATTTCCTACTTGTTTTTACAACTAAATAAATCTTGCACTAAATTTTTGGACCATTTCTAATATCAAGTCATTTAAATTTTTTTGTATTTTAGGCTCACACATTGAAACATCACTAGTGGTTGTGGGCATTAGAGTTCCCTATGTTTGTGGATGAAGCCCACTAGTAGTGTTATTCAAGATCCCTAGGTTTTGGCTAGGATATATATGACTCAATAGTAATTAGTTAAATACTAGTGTCTAATTTAAGGCAGACATACTTTTATTGGCCTCAAGAATGACATTAAATGTTTGTAAATTGGGGTTGACATTTGGGATGGCGTATGCAAGCTAACCTAGAGGCTGCATTTGATCATTGATTATTAAATATTTATCATAAGCCAATGCCAAGGTGTTTATGACTCTAAATGACCTTTTAAAGAAAAACAATTCATGAGATCCAAAGCATCCTTGTAAATATCTAAGGCTAAAGCCTCATCAGGTATATAAGGAGCTATGGTTTTGCTATACAGCTTCTAGAATCTAGCATTGAAATCTCTAAGGGTCTCACTAATATCTCTCTTAACAATGGTGAATTACTAATATAGAATGCATGAACTAATGATTATACCAAATTGATCAATAAATATTCTATTAAAATCATTCCAACTAGCAATGTAATTCTATAGAACATTGAGAAACCATTCATATGTAGCATCTTTGAAAGTAAATGGGAATAATCTACATGCTACGTCCTCATGAAAAAAATTTGGAAGTCTTAAAGTAGATTTGAAAGATATAATGTGTTCTTCAATTGTGATAAAATTATTAGGATTGAAAGAAGACAAACACCTTTCAAGATTTTAAGGAATATCATGTATTATACTTGGCACATTGATTGAAGAACCACCTAGTCAAGCCATACCTTGAACACGTGAGCACCCTGATTTGGTGAAGTTGGTTGAAACCTTGAAAGTTTATGCTTACCTCAGTCTTATTTTTGGAAATTCTAGTTTGTGACCTTGAAACTTGTTTAAAATACAATGCATCAAACCAATATTTGTAAATTACAATGATTAAGTTTGCACGTTAAGCCAATTTTGCATAAATACATGTAAAGCACAACTATATTTAACTAAATAAGTTCAAATATATGTCTATAATAATGAATGAGAGGGATGTTTATACCTGTTAGCTTTAATAAACTTAAATTTACAAATAAATAGTCAATATTTGTATAAACTTGTTATTACTAACCTTAAACGTGAAGAATACACAAAGCACGAACTACCTTTGCATGAATGTTCATGGATCTCCAAAGAATATCAATTTTTGTCTAAAGGAAACATATATATTGGTCTAATACCATTAAGATCAAATATCTTTACACAATTATGCTAAAATAAGCACACCATGCAAATAATACATCAATCTTTGATCAAAACACACCAAAATTAGCATAGATTTTGCAAATACATAAATATCTACTTATGCCCTCCTTCTAGTGCTAGAAAAGCTCTGCTTGATGCCTAAATGTGTATCATAGGTGCCCAGAGTGTTTAAGAACACTTCTCATTTTAGAATTTTTAAGAAATTAATGCATGTGTTATAAGTTATGATAATCCTATTATCTTTGATGGAATAAAGGCAAAGCAAGTGGACTGTTTCACATTTTTTATAATGTTTGGTGGTTGGGAGCCACCATGTCCAGATAGCATATCTATGCAAAATATGAAGTATCTATGCTAAGAACAGTGAATTATGATCAAGATATAATATAAATACTAATCTAAGATGGATATTTATAATGATAATTATGCTAACGTGAATTGCTTAACAAGGAGAAAAAGGAAGGGTAGGGAAGAAAAGAGATGTTGTTGATCTTCATTCCAAATATTATGACAAAGCTAAAATATCATCTAGGCATGCACTTAACCAATGTATAATATGAAATAACATGAGATCAAATCTTAAAACACATTAGGTAAACATATAAGGAATGAAAAAATTGTAAATAAGAACCAAGTTCACTTTAAAGATTTACCCTGCAAGCAAACAAAATTAATCTAAATGCAAGAAGACTAAAAAATGAAATAAACCTAAGGACTTTTAGTCAACCTAGTATTGGCATAAGTTAATAACTCTATAATTAAATGTGCATGCCAAGAATTACTAAGAACCATTCAAATCTAGAAATCATAACAAACAAGTGAGAGAGAAGCCATGATAATAATGAACATAATCAAATACTGGACAATCTTTGTAAAATTCCCTACTTACATTAATTTCTATAAATTTACAAATTAATTTTGATCTAATAACTCTCTCCTTTTTACAAATGACAATGCTCCTTTTATAAGATGTAAGGAAGCATGTCAGTCAGTCCTATCCAATTACATTCATACATGTGTATAGGATAGCTATCCTTTTATTCTCTTCTAGAACAAATGATTTTTGCTAATGGACTGACTTATATATGATGTGTTCTTACAAATTACTCATGTCTATATAAAAATAATATCCTATTTAAAAATATAATGCAATGTTGGTTATAACAGAATATTCTTATTTCACCTAACTTATCTATGAGAACCCTGTGTGTTGCTAGAGTCTTCATTGTTTTTGATGCTTATGGATGACAATTAGTTTTATAAAGATATTTTTTAGTGATTTGTTAATTCCTTGTGGTCTTTATTCACTCTATATAATTCTTTTGACTACACTAATTTTTTCCCTAGTATGTAGAATCATCTCCATAATCCTATCAAGGTTGAAAACAATATTGCTTGAGCATTGGTGCCTTAGCCTTTGCATAAACTAGGAGGCTCTTTTCTTGACCTTATCATCTACATTTAGACTATATAGACCAATTTTAGTAGGTCTTTAACTAAGTTTCTCAAGGTCATTGGAGATGTCCTCTATTTCTTTATATTTATTTGGCACTCCTTGCATTCCCAATCTTTTATTAGTGTTCAAGAGTTGCTTGTCATCTTCAAGGGGGGCTTTAAGCTCCCATGCCATGTTTTTGACCTTATATATTAATAACCTAGTTGAACTTTGGTCAGATTATAGATCAAAATGTTCTTGCATAGGTGATAATCCAGCTCTTCTTGGCTCGGTCTTAATGATCACATGGTTAGATTAGGGTCTCTATTGTCACTATGGCCTCTTTATCATTTAATAAGGTTTGAAGGGAGATTTAATGGTGGTATTTTTGATCTCTAATCACAATTTCTAGGCTTTATACTATGTTATATTCATACCTTTTCATCCTCAGTCTACAAAATCTTCATTTTGTCACTTTTGTTTATGTGGCACCTACGTTGCACTTCTATAGCATCCTTCTCAAATTTCATTGGTTTTGAGCTCCTTTAAAAATTCTATCTTTTCTTCCTACCATTGGATCAACCTATATGAATCAACATGGATTGTATATCTTTATATTATTTGGATTTAACCAACTATATTAAATTTGACATCTATGAGACCATCATTTGACATCCACATGGACATTATTGATGGGCATGAGACCATAAATTTTAAACACATCCATATATATCTTTAATATCTTAAATTTGATGTCCACGTGACCACAATTTGACATATACAAGGATGTTATATATGGGTGCATGATCATAAATTTTAGATACATCTTAGGCACTATTTTCCGAGCTTACCACTTATGATTTTTTGATTCACTTTGCACTCTATCATTAAATGTCTTTTAACCATGTGGCTATCCTACAGGCCTTCAGAGCTCTGTTGAAAAGTTTAATCTAATCTCATATCATCAAATCAATCTCATCTAGGTGAATGTGTGCCATTGGATCTAGATCCAAGAAGTGGACTACCATTGGCTACTCAATACCTTTAAACAAAATGGTGACACTTGTCACCACCTCACTAGTCTTAGAGCTTCATTAATATTGACTTGATACATGTTATTAGATCAATTTGGTGTGACTAAACATGGATTGTAGATTGGGATCCAAGTATTTGAATTTGATTGGTCCCTATAGTTGATGAAAATATTAAGTTAGGCTCGATAAACATATAGAATTTGGACTAAGGTTTTGGACCAAAGTTTTATTCATGTTAATAAACATGAATAAAACTTTAGGATAAAGTTTAGACCAAGCCCAAAAACACAATAAAAGGGACCCTATGAGTAATAAAAGGGATCAAGCATAAGGGATTTAACCTAAGATTTTAAGCTAAGCTAAACCATATTAAAGTGACCTCGTTAATTATTGACCTCACTAATTATAAAGGACAGCATAAAGCTTTTTGCCTAAGCTAGGAACATAAAAAGGGACCCTACAAAAAATGACTTAGCATAAATTTTTAACCTAGGGTTTCATTACATAAATAAATATGATGGAACATTGGGATAAGGCCCTAGGATAAGTAATAAAATTGAACCTGCCTTTTCAGTTAGACCATGCTAAGATAAAATGGACCATGGATTACGGGATATAAAAAAGAACCAAGCATGAATTTTTAGATTAAGGTTTGGTTGTGTTAATAAACATGACCAACCCTTAGTATAAAAAAATAGACTAAGTCCATAGCATTTTAAAAAAAAAATCACATTAATTATTCCCACTTAAATTTAGATAAAAAGCTCCTACCCAATTTAAATTTGAATTAGAAGGTCTAGGTAAAACATTAGGTTAGGGTTTCAACAATTCAAATATGAAATTAATTAATCAATTATATACCAAGGTTAGTAAAATATTAATTTAACATTGAAGCACAAAACCCTAGGCATGTTAATTTTCAAATGGGATTCATTAAATCTACAACCTAAAACATAATATCCCATGTTAGCACTTTAGATAAGATTAAACTAGAACCATGAACAAATAAGTCAACTAGATCAAGGTGTGGATGATCTTCAAATAAAAGTAATGTGCAATCATGTGAATCACACTCTGATAAGTGAATATTCAATTTAAAGGTACAAATTTTCAAAATTTGACACATGGGTCCCCATTTTTTAGGAATGGGGGTATGTTGATCTCAACAAATGGTGACTTCTAGGGGAAACATAGCAATATGTTAGAATTAAAGTTCTCTATTTTAGACTAATAATTAAGCTACTTAATCCATTTGATCAAGCATCATTATTAATATTAGTTCATGGTTATATAAAATATTTCATGTGCAAAATTAGGATCAAACATCAAAACTCAATCATGTTGTATGTGTGCTTTGATTCCACTTACTAATTTTTAAAGGATTTAGAGAACAACTTATAAGTTCATGACTTTAATCATTAGCACTAGCTTTTAGTATGTTTGAATATTCATTAATAACCATGAATTATCTCTAAGAAGGCTTGGAAATTCCTCTACTACTAGTTAGGATTCCATAACCCTGATAGAGATGCCTTTATCTCCACTCAAGGCTTTGATCCACTGCCAGCCAAGCATCCATAGCCCTGATGGAGATTACCAAAATCACCTCTATTTAGAAAGCTCTTTGAATTTTTCAATAAGGTTCTTATTTTGTATTTTTCAAGTCATTTTGAATTTATAGAAAATATTGGGAATTAGGTTAGCCAAGTTTAGGTATTTGGTCAAGTGTTTGATTTTCAGACAATCCTCCTTAGTTGTAAACTGTGTCCCAAGTAATTAATGTTTTTTAAGTGTAAGCATGATTGTGCTTCAATAATTTAAAATTTCATATTACATGTGTAATATTTATTAAAATCAATCTTATATTATAATAATGTGCAAAATCTTATGGAAAAATTAACCTATCTATTATTCTTTGCTAGTTTCTCTAAACTATAACATTAAGTTCATATTTCAACAATCCATGATCAACCAATGTTGAGAAGTCATACCTGCATTTTTGAACTATGAATTTCCTTGAATAAATAGATAAAAATTGAGTTGAGAATTGGTGAAAAGGAATTATTTAAAATCAAGGAATAAGGCAAGAGAAAACAAACAAATATAAAAAAGCGTTATATACAAACAAAGGATAGGAATGGAAAAAAAAGCAAGACACGAAGCACAAGAAGGAAACTAAACTAAGCCCTACCCTAAATACATAGATTAATTACCTCCAAAATTAAATGGAAAATTATTTAGTCTACTAAAGAACCTTGAAATGTGAATGTTTTATTTTTATGGCATCCTACATATGGGAGCACTTGTGTGTTCATGGCTTACGTATGATGTAACTTGACTTCTCACCTCTATTATCCAATACATGGATTAAAGATATGGGTTTAAAACCCACTCATCTTCCTCCTAGACTCTTTTAATTTGTATTAGGAGTGTTAGTTATGAGTCATCCATAGACATATAGTCACTTATATCATATTTAATCAATAATGGTATCTTGGTTATTATCCTTAGACTGATGTTTTCATTGGGTTATTTTTGAGGTGGAAATAGACTACCAATCTTTGCACAAAAATATTCCAAGTAATCCCAAAAGGATTCTTCATATTGATCAACTAAATGGAGTTCATTTGGAATCTCATCATCAAAAATGTGTTGGTCCTATACCCCTAACTTTTTAAAGAATTCATATGACAATACCTGATCTGCTTCACTTCATCTTCATCCTCAGTGAAGAAAGGTAGCTCTTCTAGTTTTTAGACCTCTAAGATATCATTTCTCTCTTAGAAAACTTGAATTTATTTCAATAAATTATTTTTTAATTTTTGTTCATGGTCATATTCTTTTGTAGTATCTTCTATTCCATTAGTGACATCATATAAAGTGTGTTCATAGCTATCTTCTGAAGAGAAGTCAATTTTTACCTATTTTTTTCATGAGGTTTCTCATCTTGAAGAGTTGTTCCTTCTTCTAGGTTATCTTCAAGTTTACTTTCTTCTTTAAATGAAAAATCAAATGCCTCATGATTGAAACCTTGAGATGTCTTTGCAAAGTTATATTCCCTATAATATTGTCTTGGTTAGGCAAAATTTAAGTTATATCCCTTTCACCTTGAGATGCTTCAAAAACATTGTAATGATTAGCCAATTCTATATCACATAAACTCATTTATACATTTTTAGATGATCCATTATTTTTTTCATCATGAAACTTATTTGGAGGCCTCTTAAACTTTTGAGAAGCATAGTTTTTTTTAGATACCTCCACTATATTTCCTACTTAGTTTTGCAACTAAAGAAAGTCAACACTTAGTTTTTGGACCATTTCTAATGTCAAGTCATTTTAATTTTTTGGTATCATAGGCTCACTAATTGGAGCATCACTATTGACAATGGGTAATAGAGTTCCCTATGCTTGTGGTTAAAGCCCACTAGTAGTGTTATTTAGAAACCCTATGTTTTGGATAGGATATATATGACTCAATAGTAATTGGTTAAATATTATTATCTAATTTAAGGTAGACACGCTCTGATTGGCCTCAAGAATGGCATTCAATGTTGGGAAATTAGGGTTTACATTTGAGATGGCATATGTAAGCTGACCTTGAGGCTGCATTTGATCATTGATTATTACAACTTAACATAAGCCAAAACCAAGGTATTTATGACTTTAACTAACATTTTAAAGAAAAAATAAGTCATGGGATCTAAATCATCATTTAAATATCTAATGTTAAAACCTTATTAGGTCTATAAGGAGCTATGGTTCTGCTATATAGCTTTTAGAATCTAGCATTAAACGCTCTAATGTTCTCACTAGAATCTCTCTTAATAGTAGTGAATTTTTGATAAAAAATGCATGGACTAATGATTTTACCAAATTTATCAATAAATATTCTATTAAAATCATCACATCTAGTTGTGCAATTCTTTGGAAGGTTGAGAAACCATTCATATGTAGCATCTTTGAAATTAAATGGGAACAATCTATATGCTACATACTCATGAACAACATTCCAAAGTCTTAAATCATCTTTGAAATATATAATTTGTTCTTCAATTGTGAAAACATTATTAGGACTAAAATAAGGCAAATACCTTTTAGGATTTTGAGGAAGATCATGTACTATACCTGGCACATTGATTGAAGAACCACCTAGTCAAGCCATACCTTGAACACATGAGCACCCTAATTTGGTGAAGTTGGTTGAGACCTTGAAATTTTATGCTCACCTCAATATTGCTTTTGGAAATTTTGGCTTGTGACCTTGAAAACTTTTTAAAATATAATGCATCAAAATAATATTTTCATATTACAATGATTAAGTTTTCACGTTAAGCCAATTTTACACAAATACATGTAAAGCACAATTATCTTTAATAAGTTCAAAGATACATCTGGAATAATGAATGAGAGGGATATTTACACCTATAAAATTGAATTAACTCAAATTTACAAAGAACTAGTCGATCTTTGTACAAAATTGTTATTACTAACCTTAAATGTGGAGAATACACAAAGCATGAACTACTTTTATATGAATATCCATGGATCATCAAAGAATATCAATTTGTGTGTAAAGGAAGCATAAATATTGGTATACGACCATCAAGATCAATGATATTTACACAAATATGCTAAAATAACCAAACATATGCAAATAATACATCAATATTTGATCAAAACACACCAAAATTAGCAAAGATTCTGCAAAGTCACAAAGATATACTTGTGCCCTCCTTCTAGTACCAGTAAATCTCCACCTATTGATGCCTAAATGTGTCTAACGGTGCCTAGATTATTTAAGAACACTTTTCATTTTATAATTCCTAAGAACTCAATGCATGAGTTGTAGGTTGTGATAATCCTATTTTTTATGGAATAGAGGCAAAGTAAGTGGACTATTTCATAATATTTTTAATGTTTGGTGGTTAGGAGCCACCATGGCCAGATAGTAGATCTATGAAAAACATGAAGTATATATGTTAATAATAGTGAATTATAATCAATATATAATATAAAGATTAATCTAAGATGGATATTTACAATTGCAATTAAACTAGAATAAATTGGTTAAAAAGGAACAAAAGGAAGGGTAGGGAAAAAAAGAGATGTTGATATTCATTCCAAATATTATGACAAAGTTAAAATATCATCCAGGCATGTACTTAAGAAATATATAATATGAAATAGCATGAGTTCAAATCTTACTAAACCTCAGGTAAACATCTAAGGAATGAGAAAATTAAAAATAAGAACTAAGTTCACTTTAAATATTTACCCTGAAAGCAAACAACATTAGCCCAAATGCAAGAAGAGTAAGAAAAAAAAATAAACCTAAAGAATTTTAGTCAACCTAACATTAGAACAATTTTACAACTCTGCAATTAAATGTGCATGCTAATAATTCCTAAGAACCATTCAAATCTGGAAATTAGAACAAACAAATGAGAGAGAAGCCATGATAACAATGAACACAAGCAAATACTAGAAAATCTTTGCATAATTATTTAATTATATTAATTGCTCCAATTTTACAAAGTAATTTGACTCTAATAACTCTCTCCTTTTTACAAATAACAATGCTCCTTTTATTATATATAAGGAAGCATGTTGGTCAATCTTATCTAATTACATTCATACATGTGTACAGGATAGTTGTCCTTTTGTTCTCTTTTGGAACAAATGATTTTTTTATAATGTATTGACTTATAGACAATGTGATATTAAAAATTACACATATATATAAAAATAATATCCTATTTCAAAATATTATGCAATGTTGGTTATAAAAGAATATTCTTACTTCAACTAACTTGTCTGTGAGAACCCTATGTGTTGTTCGAGTCTTCATTATTTTTGATGTTATCTTTTGATGCTTATGGTTGATAATTAGTTTTATAAAGATATATTTTAGAGATATATTAAGTCCTTATGGTATTTATTCACTCTATCTAATCTTTTTGACTACACTAATTATTTCCCTTGTATTTAGAATCATCTCCATGATCCTATCAAGGTCGATAATAGTCTTGCTTGAGCTTTGGTACCTTAGCCTTTGAAAAAACTAGGAGGCTCTTTGCTTGACCTTATCATCTAAATTTAGACCAGATAGACAAAGTGTAGTAGGTCTTTGACTAAGTTTCTCAAGGTCATTGTAGATGCCCTCCATTTCTCTAGATTTCTTTGGAACTCCATGCATTCCCAATCTTTTCTTAGTGTTTAGGAGTTGCTTGTCATCTTCAAGGGGACCTTCTAAGATCCGATGACATATTTTTGATGATATATATCAATAACCCAGTTGGACTTTGGGTCATCTTCTATATCAAAATGTTCTTTCATAGGCAATAATTCAGCTCTCCTTGTCTTGGTCCTAATGATCACATGGTTAGATTAAGGTCTCCATACTCACTATGGCCTCTTTATCATTTAAGCATGATTTCAAGGAGATTTGATTATGGCATTTGTGAGATTTTATCACAATTTTGAGGATTTATACTATGTTTTATTCATACCTTTGCATCCTCAATCTATAAAATCTTCATTTTGTCACTTTTACTTATGTGGCACCTATGTTGCACTTCCATGGTATCCTACTCAAATTTCATTGGTTTTAAGCCCCTTTGAAAACTCATCTTTTATTTATACCATCAAATCAGCCTACATATATCAATGTGGAACATTGATCTTCAAATTATTTAGATTTAGCTAGCATATTAAAATTTGATGTCCATGTGATCATCATTTGACATCCATGTGGATGTTATTGATGGGCATACGATCATCAATTTTAGACACATCCATAGGGATATTTTATATCTTAAATTTGATTAACACATGACCATTATTTTAAATCCATAGGGACATCATTAATGGGTGTATGACCATCAATTTTAGACATGTCTTAGAGACTATTTGCTAAGCTTACAACTTGTCATTTTTTGGTTCATTCTATACTCTATCAGTTTTGCAAAGAAATGTATTTTTTCCATGTGGCTATCCCATGGGCCTTTAGAGCTCTGTTGTAAATCCTAATTTGATCTCATATCATTAGATCAATCTCATCTAGATGAATATGTACCATTGGATCTTGATCTAAGAAGTGGACTACCATTGGCTTCTCAATATCCTTTAAATGAAATGGTGACACTTGTCACCACCTCATTAATCTTAAATATTCATTGAAATGTTGACTTGATACATGTCATTAGATCAATATGGTATAATTAAATTCAAATTTTAGATTTGTATCTGAGTATTTGAATGTGATTGGTCCCTACAGTTGATGAAAATATTAAGTTAGGCTCAAGAAACATATATAATTTGGAATAAGGTTTTAGACCATGGTTTTATTCATGTTAATAAACATGAATAAAACTTTAGGCTAAAGTTTAGAGCAAGATCAAATCATAATAAAAGGGACCCTATGAGTAATAAAAAGGACCAAATGTAAGGATTTTAACTTAAGCTTTTAAGCTAGGATAAAACATATTAAAGTGACCTCTGTAATTATAAAGGACCTAGCATAAAGTTTTTTGCCTAAGCTAGGAACATTAAAAGGGACCCTATGGAAAATGACTTAGCATAAGGTTTTAACCTAAGGTTTCATTTCATAAATAAATATAATGGGACTTTGGGATAAGGCCCTAGGCTAAGCAATAAAAGTGACCTTACCTTTTTAGTTGGACCATGCTAAGATAAAATGGATCATGGATTATGAGATATAAAAAGGGACCAAGTATGAGTTTTTAGACTAAATTTTGGTTGTGTTAATAAACACAACCAAGATTTAGTATTAAAAAAATACTAATTCCATATCATTTTAAAAAATGCTCCCACATAAATTGTTCCCACTTAAATTTAGATAAAAATCTCTCACCCAATTTAAATTTGAATTAGAAGGCCCAGGTAAAACATTAGGCTAGGGTTTCAACAATTCAAATATGAAATTAATTAATCAATTATAGACCAAGGCTAGTAAAATATCAATTTAACATTGAATCATAAAACCCTAATCATGTTCATTTCTAAATGGGCTCCATTAATCCTGTAGCCTAAAATACAAATATCCAATGTTAGCACTTTAGATAAGATCAAACCAAAACCATCAACAAATAAGTCATCCAAACCAAGGTGTGGATGATTTTCAAATAAAAATAATGTGCAATCATGCAAATGACACTCTGATCAAGTGAATCTTCATTTACAAGATACAAATTTGCATAATTTGACACATGGGTCCCCATTTTTTAGGAATGCACACTGTTTGATTTTTGACTTACAAATTCATTTTGGAATCAACCTGATTAAAATAGAAAAAATAAATTTTCACAAAAAATAAACTTAATTCTATTTCATTTTAGATTCATAATACCCAATAAACTTAGTTTTATCTCTTTCAAGTAAGTTTGCTATTTTTGGCAACTTGATTCCAAACTTGATTTAATCTAAAATTCACGGTGAAATAGTCAATTTTTCACCAAAACCCAATTTAAATGTCAATTTATTTTGTCATTTTATTCATATTAGTTTTTTTACTTGGTTTCATAAGTATACCTCATAGATGAGGAAATTGGTATTAGTTGACAAAATGTTGTTTCTCCTTATGAAAACATTTTATTTATTGTCATTTTATTGGTGGTTTATTGTGCTTTGAATTAGTTGTGAGGTGTGCTAATGAAAATGGTATGTTTCAGCGTCTTAATGATTTTGCAACATCACACTATTATTGTCTTGACTAATTCACATTCACTTTGTAATTTATGGTGGCCTTTATTCTTTGTCTTCATCATGAAGCTTGTTATGAATTCTACATGATAAACATAATTCAAAACTTCTACACAAAAATAATCATGATATAAGTTCATACTAAAGCCTTGAATCCTTCTACACTCTTAGAAATGAAGACTATATTGAAATTTGAGTCATATTTAAAAATTAATGTTTTATATGACTTGACAAGGAATTTATGCATAAGGCTTGACATAGAGGATTGTATGGTACCTAGACCACAATTTGGGTACTATTTATATGTTCATGTCATATTATGTGCCATTATAATAGTTTAGTAAAATTATCCTATTGTTAGTGAACATTTTTTCTAGGTTATTTTAAAATGCTAACTAAATTTATATTGTAACATATTTTGGTCTAAAAATAATGAAGTGTTTCTCACATTATGATATTTGGTAGCACTACATCCATTTTTTATTCCTAAAATTAAAAGAAATAAACTTAATCCTACCTCTTGTTCTTACATTTTCATAGGCTACGGAGAATAGACTAAAGGATTAAGAGTGTACTATTCATCTTCTACACAAATCATTAAAAATAGGAATGTGCATATCCTTGAAAAATATTTTTATGAACCTCATGTGGAACCTCATTTAATCTCATCATTTGATGAACCTAACTCTCTTATTTCCCCTTATTAATAAATAGATGCCTTAGAGTAATTTGATCTAATCTTGGATAACTTAGAGTGTGAGGGGGAGCCTTATTCACTTTTATTCAATCTAAAAATACCTAAGGGGGAAAATCCATAATTAAATCATCTAATATTTACATTATTAATAAATTGACTAAAGGTCAATATACATACCATACTTTGATGACTATGTATGAATATGAATCTCAATTTTTGAGAAAACTTTTCAATATATTAGATGATAAATCAAAGAAAATAATATTATTTTCAAATTTTGAGTACATTATGATTATTTTCAATTTAAAATGAGTTATCATTTTTCACATACCATCATGTTTCATTTTGATCATGTTTGTTAATTCTAATTTTCAAAAAGTATCTTTTATGCTAACATGTTTATATACTCTCATTTTAATGTTGTATCATTTGATTTTTTATGTTAAATTTATTATATACTTTTATATGATAAATAGATCAAGTTTATGCTAACATATTTAGATTCTTTCATTTTATTGCTGAATCATTTGATTGTTTATGCTAATATGATTATATGCTTCATTTTTAAATAAAAGTGTAAATGGAGATTGTATTATTATCTCTCCATCATTTAGCTTATCAATCATTCTATTCATACATCTCTAGAATTAATTGTTTTAGTCTTATGTTTATTTGATTGGATGATTGCATATCATGTTAATATATATTTTATGTATGAGAGGTACATACCTCAATTTTTTTTATTCCAATTCTATATAATTGTAAAATTAAAGGATATTAAACTTACAAATTTTTGATAAAACTCAAATGAATTATGGATAATAAGATATCTAAATGATTTAGTATCATATTATTAGTAAAATTATTATATGTTCATCACATGATAGATGGGGAAGCTCATCTTATCAATATTGGAGACATACAATAATGAATTGCATATAATAATTTATGTTTGACGCTAGCTTTGTAATCAAATTAGTGAACTTATTTACTTAAAATATGACTTATTGGTTTTAAATGTGCTTTATCATAGAAAAAAATATGTCATATTTTATATTTATGCATTTGGTTATTTTTATACTAACCATAACATGATATCATGAATCCATTATTTTTTGGATATGTGTTGAAGGTTTGTACAGGTGCTAAAAGTTGTATAACTTTGGTGAAATATCTAGTATATCACCAAAAAACTGTGCATATTGAAGTACATGTATAGGTTATTTGAGATAAAAGTCTTTAATGGTGATTTGCATTAATTTACTATAGGCACATAGGTGATATATATCTTCACAAACCACTTGATGCTATCAAATTTCATGCAATGTTAGGCCTCTCAGAGTTGCCATTGAGGAGGGGAGTGTATGACAATGCCACTTCCTAATGGCCATGTGTTTATTTTTATTTTTTATACTTCTTCTCATTATAAAGCATTACAAACTTCATGTGGAAGTTTTAATTGTGTACCCCAATAAATTAAAGGAATAAATTTTAATGGAGATCCTTATGTTATAAAAGGCTCTAAACATGCTTAGTGATTATTCATGAGAAACTGTGATATGTAATCTCATGATCATGCTAGCCTAAACTAACTTTCGAGTAATTTCTAGATTATAATTCCTTTTATTTTAAAAGGTGATGTTTGGCATGATAAATGTTTTTAAATAATTCAAATATGTATATATTATAATTCCTTTTTTGAGGTGACTCTGACATTTATCACCACTTAGTGTTAAGGGAGAGTGTTAAAACATTTAATTTTAAGTGGGATTAATTGACCCTTAGCCTTGATAATTAAATAAATAATAATATATTATTTATTAACATGAGCTAAAAATCTCATGTAAATAAATAATAAAGTTATAATTAATTAATAGTTACCAAATTTAAATTAAATTTCTTACCCTTAGCCATGGTAATTAAGTAAATAATAAGAATATATTATTTATTTACATGAGGTGGAAATCTCATGTAAATAAATAATATAGTTATAATTATTTAATAGTTGTCTCCCTTGGTATTTCACTATAAATAGGGTTTTACCCCTATTGTGAAATTATATCATGAGTATGAAATTATTTGATCATATTCAATTTGTGATTTTTGTGAAGCACTATAAGAAGAAGTGAGAAAAGAAAGACTGCATTGGGTACTTATTAGTTTATCATAATATAAAAAATATTGGTGGGTTTTTTTACCTCTTTATGAGGTTTTTGATTGGTATATTTTATGGTGTGTTCACCTTTTCTCTTTATCTCATATCTAGATCCATTGTGTTATTACATTTGTATAACATATTTTATCAGTATTCCATGTAATCTATGTATTATTAGTATTATGACACATGGAGAAATATTAGTGATCCATAGGGTCTTAAAACTCCTACTTTGCACCCTACTATGTCATAATACAAGGTCCCAAGATGATGCCACATTAACAACTCATTTTTTCACTCACTCATAAGGCCATTTAATATATGATGATATTATAATCTATAGGTTAGAGAGATGATGACTCTTGACATAATCTTAGTGACTTAGAGGATAATTGAACTTAGTAGGTTGTGTAAATTTATTTTGGATAGGATGAATAGGATAGTGAAACTTGGTGAAATATTGGTGCCTCAGAGACCCAGAAGGTTCATAATTTGTTCAAGTGATAACTAGATCTAGTAAAGTGGGATGGTGACACTTGTTATAATCTTAATTATTCAAAGGAATGAATACTTATTCGATCATTGAAGGCCATGAATAATAAATATAGTGACACTTGGCATGATCAAATTATCTTAGAGACATCTGAAGATGAAATTAAAAAATCTCAATCACAGAATATCCTACATAAGATTAAAACCAAGTATACGTGCACTAAAATATGACAAAATTAGTCTCAGGGGTTACCTAAAATACTTGTTTTACAAGTCAAATATTTTTATAAAGAAGCATAATATTTTAAATAACAAGTTAACCTTAGTATTTATGAATTATGTCAATATTTGGATTTTAAGGTTACTTTCTCAATGGATTGGTTCTTTAGACTTTATCTTGGAGAAATTATCTATCCAAGTGGGTACCTATTTAACATAATCAAAATGGGGTGTGTTGAGGTAAAATAAATTGTAACTTAGTGGGGAAATACTCATGATATTTAAAAACATAGAATCTCAATTAAAGCATTAAAACAAAACTTGAATATTCATAAGAAAAGAATAAATAGACTAGTCAATTGAAAGAGACTCCAACTTTCTTATGCAACATACTAACCCTTTTCATTTATGTGTGATTTTGTGGAATTCATTTACCCTTTATTATGAGAGTTTTAATAGATATTTGGATGAATAGTATAGGTTTCATTTTAATTTATAATTTTATAAATAATAATAAGGGACTCATGAGCATTTCTCTATTTCCATCCTAGTGTCTATAACCCCAACTGAGATACCTTTGATTTCACTCTAAGTATTTCTCTACGACAATCCAGGCATCTATAACCCTAATAAATTTTACTTTAAACACCCTTCTTCTATAATCTTATACAATTTTATATTTATTTTTGTTTACAAAACATATATGGAAGAAGGGTGGGGAACCACCATTAGTTGGGTATATGTATAATAAAACTTATTTTTATCAATATGTCCCTATAAGCATGTATCCATCTCAATATTTAACCTCTCTCATCCAATTAATACCATGTAATAATGTAGTTGATCTTTGGAAATGAAAAATATTTTTAAAATTTGAATGAGTATATTAGAGAGACTTCTAAAGGCCTAGTGAACTTATTCAATCCAGACAAAACTTAATTTTAGTCGTAGCACATACTTTAATTCTAAAACCTCAAGTATTGATAGAAAAACTTCTAGTGGATGACAATTGTGCACTTCTTGAATCATCCTTTTTATTTTGGAAGGTCTTTCATAATTATAGCATAAAATATTTATTAAACTATTTTGTATTTTTAAGAAAACTAATCTAGGAAGCATAACACCTAACTATAAAAGTAAGTGTTAAAAAAACTAGTCTAGGAAAATAGAAGAGATTTATTTAAGAAATTGGGAAATCTAATCTAGAAATCAAGAAATCTAATCCTCTCCTATTTCTATGTTTAAAATCCCAATCATTCATAAGCATCTCCAATTGGAGTAGCCATGAAATAATGTTTCAAAAACTATCCATTGGTTGGAAAATCAAGGTCATTACCTTGGAGTTCCTTCAACTAAAAAGCATTTTTACCTAAGATTTTAGATATTTGGTATGGCCCAATCCATAAAGGAGTGAACTTATCATGTTGCCCTTTATTTTCATTGCCTTATCCTATATAATCACTAAGTCTAAAATCCTAAAATATTTGATTTTAGATATTTTGGAAAACCATATTTTGATAATGTCTTGATGCTTGTTGAAGCTATGCAGTGCTTCAATTCATGCATCTTCCATCTAAACTATTTTGAGTAATCTGGATTGAATTCTTTCATCTTCCTTTATGTAATCTTACATTAACTAGTGTGTTGATAGTTTAAGATTAATAGGAATAATTATCTATTTTCCATATAATATTAAGAAAGGTGAATCCTTGAGGGATTGCTTATGTCTTATTCTATCTATCCATAGTGCATACTTTAGCATTAGATGCCATTCTCTAGGTTTATCTTGTGATTATTTATTGATGGAATACATTATATACTTATTAGTGGACTCAACTACTCCATTCCCTTGTGGATAATAGATTGATTAAAACTTGATTATAATCTAGTTATCATGGGCCCATTATGTAAATTCAGTTGACTGAAAGGCTAGAGCATTGTCACAAACTAATAAAATTAGAGTTCCAAACCTGGTGAATATGTTTTTTATAGAAAATTGACCACATATTGGGGTATGTATTTATTTTTAGCTATAGCATTTATCTATTTAGTATAATAATCAATGGTTGTTATGACAAATTTATGCCTTTCTAAAAAGTTTGGATTGATTACTCCATAAAATTTAAGACCCCATTGAAAAAAGAGGCAAATTTCAATGATTGGTTGTAAAAGCATGGCATCATGTACTTAGCTTTTTACAAATACTTACAATTCATGGAATGTCCTAACATGTTTATGGGTGTATTTAAAAATTTAGGCTAGTAATATCCCATTCTCAAGATTTTATGAGTTGTTGCATTATCTAACAGATGTCCACTATGTATTTTCTACAAATTGTATAGGATATATGTGGCTTCTTCTCTTAAAACACACCTCATGTAGATGCCTTCATAATTATTTATTTATAATAATTCCTTTTTAATCATATAATTAGCTAATTTGAGCTTGAGGGATCACATTTTCCCTCTATTTAGCTCAAGTGTACATGTAAATGTGATTAAGTAGTGAATGATGTGGGCATACCAATCACCACCCATTACTTTTGTTTCATTGATCTACTTAATATGAATGTGTGTATTTATATATTATGAGATGGATTATTCCTTGGCCACAAACCATCTTGGTTGGTTTTAATTTGAGATCAAACTCCTCTAGTTTTTCCATCCATTTACGTCTTCTCTCTCTTATTCATTTTATTCGAGTGTGAACTAGACAGTCAAATATTGAATGATGATATATGTTTTACTCCTAATAATGTAGTGCCTAAACTTATTCACTACCTTGATTAAATCATATATCTATTTTTATATCATTGAATAATTTAACTCTACATATTTTAGATCAGTACTCATGAAGGCAATTATGTATCAATTATTGTCTACCTTTTGTGTGATTACTTATACTATAGTGTGTTTTGAAATAAATTAATATATAATTTTTTTTGCATGGAATCAAGATGGATTAGAACTGAGGATTGAGTAATGGTAGTTTTGATACCTTGAAAATCCTTCTTAGCTTCATTTGTCCATTTTGTTTTATCATCCTACTTTAACATGGCATTTAATAGCTTGACAATTTCCACAAATATAGAAATGAATTTTTTTTATATTTGCAAAGAAAGACTTCAAATATTTATTTTTAGGAGGTGTTGTATTTTAAATAATTTGGATTCATTTTGGGTCAATGGAAATCTTATATTTGGTAATGATAAGGCCTACTATTTTTCCTTCAATGGCTCCAAAGAAGTTCTTCTTTGGAGTCAATGATACTCCATATCTTCTAAATTTGTCAAATACATTTTATAGATGATCTACATGATTGATTATATTATTTGAAAACATTGTGCCATCATCCATGTAGATGATGATGCACTTTACAATAATCCCCTAAAAATTTAAGTTCATATCCCATTGGAACGTTATTCTTACTTTAATTAGGAAAAAGGCAAATTTTTATATGCAAAAGAGCCCCACTTGGTAGTAAAAGTGGTCTTCATTTAATCTTCTACTTCCACTAGTATGTGATTATATCTTGAAAATCCATCTAGGAAGGACATCATCTCAGACCCACTAACCATCTAGATTACCTCATCTAAAGAGGGAAAATGATAGTTATCCTTTTTTTATTCTCAATTTAGGTTCTTGAAGTTGAAATGCAACTTAATTTCTCTATTATTTTTCTTGGCATGCACTAGTTTAGCAACCCAAGTGGAATGCTTGATTAGAAAGATAATTTTATTATTCAAGAGTTTCTAAACTTTTGTCTGCATGAGAGGCTCTAAGATGGATTTTATTGACTCTAGTGTTTCTTGAAGGGATTGAATTTAGGTTTTAAAAGGATAGTGTGTGTAATTACCCTAGGATCAAATATTTTTAGGTATTCATATGTCCAAGCTATCACATCTTTATATTCTACAAGTATTCCATTCAATGTTTATTTCTCACTTTTAGTGCAATTCAGGCTAATGTTGACATACGGAGGGTGTTGGTCAGTTCCCTAAATATCTTTCACAAAATCAGATTTAGTTACTTTAGACTATTTTTAATTTTTAGATTATGGATCCATGTCAACATCTCACTCTAATGAGACCATAGCCATTAGTATATGATTTTATTTTAGTTAGAAGATGCCATCTTCTCCTCAGTCCTTTACATTCATAGGTTTAAAATCATTTTCATTTATTATTTGAGATTCAAATGCTCTAAAAATATTCATAAACTATATGATCTATTGATCATCATCAAATACCTAGAAGTTATCCATGTTATTTTGGATAGAAGGGTAAGGAACCAACTCCATATAAAACTTCTACATTTTATATTTCTAGAGTGGTGCTAGGTTGGAAACTAAAGTTGATAATGAATCTATTATTTTATTCTCTTTTCTTGAAATAGCTCTGATGTTGAATGTTTTATAGGATTCAATCAAATCATGGGCTTTGTGTTTATTTGTCTTTAAGTAAGAAAGTTTTCATTGATATTTCTTTATGATCTAGTTGACAACTAGCTTTGAATCATTAAATATTTGTGGCTATTTGACATCATGTTTTTTCATAATTGTAATACCAAGACCAGTGTTTCATACTCAATTATTGGTGCACATGAATTTTAATTTATATGTAGCTATATATTACTTCCCATCTAGGTTTGTCAAATTTATTCCAACACTAGAACCTTACTTAGATATAGAACTATCAAAATTTAGAGTCCATAACTATGAAGGACCTTCAAATTATTATTCATGAGGCTCATTCTTCATGTTAAAAATGTAAACACCTGCATGTGAGGATACAAAATCAGAATTCTTGTTCTTGGAATTATATTTTTAATTAGGTACTTCATCTTTGGTTCTTGATGTAGGTGAGAAGTCATTTCTATATATCGCTTCAATGTCTTAGACCAATCATGACTCAACAACAAGCCATAGGCTTCAAGAATGTCAATGACCAGAATGTCTATATATTATTATACCCATGGCTCAGAAGTAAGATGGATATGTACATTTTTCAACTCCCTAGTACATGTCACAAATGATTTACCCAATTGTATGACCACTCTTTTGGATTTATCTGGGGTCGAACCTAATTTCCTACATATATTTATAAGTATCACATTGGTTGATGTACCTAAGTTAACCAAAAAATTATACACATTCCTACCAAACATTTTAATATTTGGTATAAAATGCAGTAACTCATGTTTCTCCTTATAAATGACCACATTGGTGTGAGTATATTTTACTTTTTTAATGGATGGTCTCCTAGTAAAGGCTTTGAATAATAATTATATTTGTTTAATAATTTTATCTAGATTGTGAAGGCTTGTATTTGCCTTGGTCTTCTTCATATCTTCAACTATATTATATCCACTTTTATTTTGTGTCTCTACACTTTTTAGCTGGTCATTTATTTTAGATATGACAGATTATCATTTTCCTTAGGATATAGGGAATAATAGTACTATTGTTTATTCCTCAAATTTTATTTTTTCCTCTATAACTACTGAATGACATTGATTTCATATGTATTATATTTAGGTTCATTCTCATCCTCCATTGGAAATGGAAAGTCATATGTTTCAAATACCATTTTTTGTGTTGGGAGGACCTAGAGTTGTAGAAGATGGTGGCTCTAGATGATTTCTAAATCTTTCTTATCTATATAGCCATTTCATTTTGAAAGATCTCAAAGGCAATGCATAATTTTAATAGTATAGATCACCATGTTGAGCTATATTATGGACTCATAACCAATTAGGTTATGTTTCTTCTAAGATGTTTATTTTAGGCATCTTGTTAGGTGGTGTTTGTTCTATGTTATTATCATATCTATTTAAATTCCTAGTGTACTTATGATATGTAAAATTCTAATTGGTATTATGTCCCATAGTGTTTTCAATTCACTTGTATATGCTCAAGAACTCACTACTCATCTTTTGTACCATTCATTGGATATCATCCAATTCTGATTTTATAGAATTAAAAAAATACCTTATGTAGTAGAAATATTAGCTAGTAACATGAATTGGTTCTAGATTTTTTTATTATACGCAGATGTAGGATTATTAAGAATGTTAAGGTGCTGGTAGGGTGAAGCATGGGTTAGAGGAAATTTTTTATACAATTGGTTATGATTTTGATCCATAAAATTTTAATTAGAATTTAGAATTGATTTGAGGGCTAGAAAATTAGGATCGATATAGGGCAGAGCCATGGTTTAGAACAGGGGTTTCAATTGTCTATTAAAATTAATAGATTTAGAATAAGCCACCATTAGCATGGTAATATTAGGTGATTTATAAATAAATATGGTTCTCATAGAATTGAAAGCATTTTTATCCATGTTAAGGTTTAATGATTTATAGGGTTTATAACCATTATCAACTTGGCTATATGATTTATAAAATTTAGTATTGAAGTCTCTAATTGACTCATTGGGATCTTTATTCATGATTTTAAAGTGTTAGTATATGACACTTCAATTAGTGACCTATCCAAATTATGGTAAGAAAGTATATTAAAATTGGTTCAAAGAGGTAATCAAATCCTCTAAAATAGTTAGGAACCAATCATTAGCAACTTCTTGTAAGGCAAAATGGAAAATTATGCATGCCACATATTCATGGGATACATTTAGTATCACTAAATTAGTCTTGAAATCCTTTATGCATTTTTTATTAGTCTTTCCTCCTAAGGGAGAAAAGGTAGGAAGACACTTCCCAATATTTTTAGGTAAATCATGTATGTCTTTAGGGATAACAATAGCATAACCAAATAAATAGGCTAAGGCCATTTTACATGAAGGAAGTTGATTTATTCTAATTAGGAAACAAGATAAAGTTTGGGGTCCCTTTAATATGCCTCTATCTGACCTAACTTTTTTATAGATCTACAAAGGTGGGAATGTAGGCCAGTATCTAAGGTGGACTTTGTTAGTCTTTAAGGAATATCTAGTGCAACTACAGTGATATTTTAAATAAATAAAAAGGGATCCCTCCTTACAAAACCAATTTAATTCAAGTTGATGTGGGTTTTAAGAATGAAATAAAACCTTATGAGGTATCCTATAAAATTTTAGGATCAGTGAAATAATATTCACTCCAAGGTATGAGTTATAGGGTATTTAGTTATGTAAGTAACCTAGTGGTAGAATAGTAGTGAGTGGATTAGTTGTTTCCCTTTAATGATTCAGGCATGACATGAGTCTATACCTATACGAGATGGGTATATGGATGGGTGAATATAACCTAAAGTGGTCATGACTAAAATAAAACCTAAAAAAAGAAAGGGTGGAGTAAGAAAGAAGATTTGTAAGCTAGAATCAAATGAAACCCTTCTAAACTAGATTTTGAACTATGGGTTGGACAAGTATTCAAAGAGCTAATGATTGTTTTAAGTTATTTTTGCACATAATATAGATAAACATAGTTAGGAATCCAAAGTAACTAGACATATTAAAATCTAATGCTCATAACTAAAGGTTACTAGATTATTAAAAATGCAATAACACATCTACAAAGGGAGATTATGATTATCAACTATAAAGCATTAAAAGTAGTTAATTAATAATATCAATAACTACATAAAATAACATATATACACAAACTAAAGACTAAAATACCAAAATAATGAAACTTATTTAATGAATCATAGATTTAGAGAAGAACAAAAGATTGCACATCTAGAGAAACTTGTAGAACAATCCATAGAATTTATTATTTATCTTGATAGATAAAAATTATCCTCCCTTTAAAATTAGGAGGATAAATGTGTGTGTGTGTGTGTGTGTGTGTGTGTGTGTGTGTGTGTGTGTGTGTGTGTGTGTGTTTAGGGAAGGAGTTATCTCGTCCTCAAATAAAATTCTAAATTCACATTTATTAATTTAATAACTAAGTGTTAAGACTCATGCAAACCATGCATGTGTATGATACAATCATGAAAAATAATCTTTCACTTAAAGAAAACTTAGATACAAAAATATCCCTGATAAAAATAAATGCAAGTCACAACATAGTCATGAAACTCATATTAAAGCTACGTATGGTGTTGATGTGGCACCCCTAGAAAGAGGAGCTTGCATATTCAAAACTTGAATTGTCATCATTGTAGTTACAACTAGAATAGAATTAATAATAATATTTATGCCTACTAAGAGTGTGACTATAGTAAATAGTGGCACTTTAAACACTATAACTATAAGTACTTAATGATATTTTGTGGCCTGATCACTAGCTAAATTATTCATCATTGTAGTCATGGTTGTGAAAGTAGGAAGTGGGACATGAGTAGGCCTAGTCACAGTTTTCACTAAGGTGTACTTTAGAGTCTGGGATTGCATGATTTGAAGAGATATGAATGGTTCTCCTTCTATATAAGTTGGGTGTTTTACATCTTACATATACAAATATAAGGCATAACTAGCCTTAAAATAAATATTGATAGTCTCATAATCATGAAGAGGTCTCTTAAACAACTATGGAATATTTCCCATAAATTTCTTATGCAAAACCATTGTAGCATTGATCTCCACATATAGGGTGTCTATTCATGTGACCTTCCCCTTATAAAAATCTATTAGCTGCTTGATATCTTCATTATTCATGTAGACCATTCCTTAAATTTATGTTCAGAGGCTATCAATTATAGCTCATAGTATACCTTTATGAATGGGCTTAGTAACCAACTAATCGACTTCATTATTCACACCTATAATTCTCATGTCTTTCAAGATGGAGATAATGTTTCATTCTTGATTGATAAATTATTATACTAAAGTTTGCATTTCTTGATGCTAGTCAAGAAAGCTATATATCTTGGTGACCATATGACTTTGTGCCCATGTAACTTCTAGCATCATTATTAAATTTAGATTACCATAAGCCTTGTTTCTAGTAGCTTATCCTAAGAAGTTGAGCCTACCTTCCATGTCTTTCATCTTATTATATAATTGGGATACATCTCCCCATTTAGGTTGAGATTCATCCTTGGTAAACCTTATTGAATTAATAATGGCATACAACTTATTTTCACTCTAAATTTATCTACAATTTATTTTGGAGCTTGAATGATATATTCTTGTTGTGACCTTCACCTATACTAGTCATAACTCCTAAAATTTTATCTTATCACCCCTCTAGTTGCATCTATATGGGTCCTTCATATGCTCATTTGGGTTTAAAGGATTGATCTTATTCTTCTTTATTAGAGATAAATTTCCTCTCTCTCCTCTAATTCAACATTCCCACTCTTTACCACCACATTTTCCATCTTGACCTTCTCCAATTTATTGGTCTACTTGTCAAATGAAAACCCACCATTGTTTGTTTAGTAATTACTAGGTCATGTATTCTGACCTCCTCTTATAATTTATGAATCCATGAGTAAATATTCACTGTGACATGTCACTTTTTAGATGCAAAAGTGGTTGGAGTGGATTGACCTGGTAATGCATTAAGGCTATAGTAGACTAGGCAATAGGAGAGGATGTAGCCAACTCTAGGAAAGATAGAATGGCCTTTCTCCATACAGTGACCTTATTTTAAAGTGGAGTGTCAATAACATATTTAGTTTTAATTGGTGTCCTATGTACTAAAACTATGGAAGAGTATGTTTAGGTGACCTAAGGAATAGGGATACCTAAATATGTGGATGGCCTAGAGGTTGTCATATATGCAACCAAAATAGAAGTAGATTATAGGTTTTGAAAATGTACCTACTTGATTGGCCTAATGGTTTGTGGGTTAGTTATATTAAAAAATAAATAATTTACAAGTGTTTGGATCAAATTTTGCACGTATGTTTTTATATATGTATGGGCAACCCCAACAAGAGTAATGGTGTAAAAATTCTTAGTTGCTTATTTGTCAATAGAAAAGATGCCACTCACTAAACCTTGAGTTATATTTTACAACCCTATCATTATGAATGCCTAGGGAATTTTTAATGGGCTTGGGGAATAAAAATTAAATAAATTGAAGGGTGAGTAGCTTATACCATATCAATTATAATAGTATCAATATTAGGAGAAAATAAAGAATGAATACGTGGAGTTACATTTGAGGGCTATGTGGTAATAGTAATTATTTTTGTCATTGCTACCATTATTTCTTCTATATTTTTAGGTATAGGAATTGTAGTAACAACTAGAGTTGGCTCTTGAATTGAATTTGTTTGCCTAGACTTTGCTTCATATTTCATAACTTGTTCTTCTTATGATAACAACTCAGTTGTAACTGAGTCAACCTTTTCTTTCATAACCTCCTTAGAATCTTCACATATCTTCATTTCTCTAAATTTAGTCTCTTCCTCTTCATATTCATTTATTTCCTCAAAAAAATTAGTTCCCTCAGGTTTTACGTCTTCTTCAGACAACCATTCTTGTTTTTCTTCTCCATCATAGAATTTAATAGGTTATGTTTCTTCTTGCACCTTGTCATCTCATTTTTATTCAATTTACTTATATTTTCCCTTAATCTACCCTTAGATTCATTATATAAAGGGATTACTCCAACAAATAAGCCTTCATAAGGCCTTTATTATTCTTTTATAACCTTAAGAGACACAAGAAGAATCATAAGATTCCTTTAGTATGTCTTTAGACATTGCCTAGGAGGAGTGAGGGCTGCTCCTGAAGTGGATGGAATGGAATATGAACATGCTATAAGAGTGGAAGGTGGAGATGAAGTGGGAATGGTTTTAGCCATGGGTGTAACCATGGTATGCACTAGTGATGAAATAACAATATTTATAAGAACTTGAGATAAAAATGAAGGTAGACTCACCGGTTACATAGTGGTCAATGAAGGTAGGGGATCAATAGAAAATATCCTTATTGTCTTGGTATGATGTGTAGATTCTACAACATTAGCTATGGGATAAGAAATGGTGGCTCTTAGGGGCATGAATAAACTTACAAGAACAATAGACTCTTCTTGTGAATTTACTTTCCCAAGTTCACCTGCTTCCTCAATTATATATGTCCCTAGTTTTGCTTCTATTTGGTGAGGAGGCCCATGAATTGGTGTTTAAATCCATTGCTCACTATCAATTTTCCTTGCCACTTCCTCTATGATAGTAGGATCATATTATATCCTCTACCCCACTATCATGGGCATATTGGCCTTATGCATTTGAATGGCAACCTCATTTTCATCTTTATAATTCATGAATATGGAATCATGATTATACCACTAGTGTCCATATGAGATATTAATTTTTCTCTCATATTTATTTAAGTGCTCTCTAACATTATTCCTTTGATCCTAATATATAAGTAGTGCCCTATTCAAACCATAATGTATTTAGATTATATAAATATATTTGAGGTGCTCCCATTTTCTATATTACATGTAGCCAATTTTGAGATGGGTTGAATGTAAAGCCTATTACTTTTCACCCCTGAATTGGACATCTACACTATCAACCAACCATGCAGTAATTTCTTATTTAGCCAACTTGTCTAGAACATTATTTGGAAAACAAATAGGTTATGATGTAGTTCCCTCAATTTTTATTATGGTGCACTTAGGTTAATAACAATATTATCCTATTTTATGGATGATTCCTCTGATATGGTTAGATAACCTAGGCATATTTTTCTCATAGATATCCCCATATGCCATAGGGTAAAATGTTTCTTCAATCCTCTAATTCTACTTCTTTAATTTATACATGTGAAGGATGTTTAACTCATCACACAATCTATTATTAGGATATTCTATGGAAGGATCCCAAGGTTCTCCATAATTAGGGTGTATTATGGAAGTTATGTCAACTACTACATAATACATCATGTAGAAATTTCTATCTTATAGGTTGGTTGGGTTTCCAATTTGATGTATTAAGTTGAAAGTGATGATTTCTTCAAGGGAAATGACCTTGTTTGAACTCAAAATAATGTCCAATAATGGGGCTCATATCTAATCAATATATAAAATGTTATGTAAACCATACAACTAGTTCAGTAGAGCCATAGTAATTCTTATCCATAGCTTGAGGTAATTAGGTCTTAAATTGAAAATCTATTTGGGTTGTCAACCCATTACTTTAATTTACCAGGGATTGTATTTATATATAACCATCAATTTATCATAGCTTAACCATAGGTTATTTATCAGAAAAGGAACCTATAATATTTTTGAAAGGAATTTCTACCAATTTAGGTCACATGAGTTTATTTAACTTGAGTTGTAATATCTTCCCATAAATTTTCCCATTTTCAAACAAATCATAGAGTAAATCAATGCAAGGTATTACCTTAGTGTTTGACACAATATTTTATAGACCTAATACCTTGATAGCTAAGATGTCACTTTAATATTATTTCATACATATAGATGATTTATTCCATGCTACACATATCTCTATAGCACTACCATATGGCTAAATAATGTTTAAAATTTTGTTGCAATATTGTTACATCAAATATTATATCCATGTATTTTGTCATGACTACAATTGAATAAGCAAATGGATGAGGATTTTGAGAGGGTGAATTCATTGAAAATCTATCACTAATCTATGGTTTTTGTAAAATTTGAAGTTTATTAATCATTTAGGAGCTCAAATTCATAATTTTTGTAGAATAGTAAGAAGGTAATGGGATTGAATCAAGTTCTTACAAACCAAATATATATTTTAGATTCATAGGATCTAAAAATTAAATGCATTTAACTTTTAATTCATGTGTATTAAATTTAGTAAAAACTTTGACTTCATTCCCCACCTACTCTTTTATTATTTGAGTTTTGATTTTACATTATTAGCTTCTATAAATTAAATTTCCACATCAAATGTTTACCTAATTTTGGGTGACTTGTCATCTTAGTATGATATATTTATTCTTCTCAGACTTTCATGACTTTTCCTTCCTTTATAATTACTTTACCTAGTCTTGAACACATAGATGCATATCACTCATTTGCTAGGTGATAAAATTTATTCAAGTGTACCATGTTTCTTCAGTTGTAATCTATTGGGATAATGACACTTGGCAGGATCCTAGTGACTCAGAGGACTAGAGTGAAAAACCCTTTATTGTATGCCATGTAATTTGTTAATTAGTGGGATTTTGCATGTGTATCAATCCTAACAATCTAGATGATCTTAAAACTTTGGCTCTGTACCCTAATATGTCCGACTATTAGGTCTCAATATGATGCCACATGGATGGATTTTATTGATCCACTCACCTAAAAGAGCGTAAAATGTACACTACTAACCTCATCTATGAGTTAGTGAGATGATGATGCTTGGTGTAGTCTTAATGTCTTGGGGGATATTTGAACTTGGTGGATTATGTAAATTCCCTTTGGCTAGAACAAGTAGCATAATGACATTTGGTGTAATCTTGGTTCCTCAGAGACTGAGAAAGTTTCATAATTTATTCAATTGCTAAGCAGTTCTAAAAGAGTGGGATGGGGACACTTGTAATAATCTTAGTGATTCAAAGGAATAAATACTTGTTTGATCATCAAAGTCCATGAATAAGTAGGATATTGACACTTGGCATGATCAAATGAGCTTGGACACACCTAGAGATGAAATGAATAAAATCTTGATCATGAAATAACCTACATAAGATATGAGTCAATCATAAATTCACTAAAATAAGATGTGATTAGTCTCAGGGGTTACACAAAATACATGTTTTACAAGTCAAATATTTTATAAAGTAACATATTCCCCAAAATAACAATTTAACATTAGTATTTATGAAATATGTCAAAATTTGGATTCTAAGATTATTTTCTCAATGAACTAGTTCTTTAGACTTTGTCTTGGAGAAATTTTCTAGCCAAGTGGGTCATATTTGTCATAATCAAAATGGGGTGTGTTGGGGTACAATAGCTTGTTTCATGTCAATGAAATTTAAATAAATACCATTTAATTATATTAAAGCTAGCATCTTCTCTTAATTTTTTTATAAATAAATTACTTTAATATGTCCTAATCATTTATGATGATACTATTTTTTTAGAATTAAATAGAATGCTAAGTTACCTAGATTTATTTGTGTTGTAAAAAATTCAATATTAGCTACACTTGAGTAGGAAAAATACCTATATTAATGACATTTAAAAATAAATATCATGTTGAGGTCTAAAAATGGTAAATCTCATAATAATATTTTTTTTAAAGTAAAACAATATATTATATATGAACCATATATTATCCTTTAAAAAAATAATCAAACTCTTATATTTTAATTGAAATTAGACCCATAAATCAAGTATAATAGTTAATATTTCTTAAATTTCATTTTTTCATAAGGTAGGATTATTGCATGTTAACCTTCAACAACTCCATGCACATTTTATTCCATCTTCTTGTATCTTTCCACAATAGTTTTCACTAAACCATTAACATTGAAATAGACAAGTCCACACTTCCCATTTCATAAATCATGTGTATGTTCATCATCATTTTAACTACACTTGAAATGGTTTATTATTTTATGAGCAAGGATTATAGTGGATGCTACATAATCAAGCTCCCTCCCTCCCTAGTGAAAGAGGAGGATACATTCTCCCCTCCATATGAACATACAATAATCCTTATTTTGGTTTGTATGCCTCATACCTCCCAAGTTGTGTTAACATTAAATCCATATAATAGTGTATGTAAAACTCTCAAATGATCCCCATGTCTCACCCCTACAACCTGTGGTGGGAAACTTTTCCCACCCTTACCCCTATGCTAAAATTAGGAGTAATTATGCTAACTAAATGGATGTCTAACTACAATAACACCTATTTATGAAATATACAATCCAATTCCATTTTTGTAAACTATCAAATGCGTGGATAAAATATGGACATAGTACCTAAATTTATTTAATTTTTTTTAAATATCTATATTTTATTCTACTTCTATGAGCTATATTATAGGTAAATGTTAAGCATATTGCTCTCATCAAAATCTTACATGATAAGCAAGTCATTTATCAAATATGGAGCCTAAACTTATAAAAAATATAACACATCCAACCTTTAAAGAACCTAGATAAACCATCATCAAACATATATCTTATGTAAAATCCCCCCCAATGATTTACATCTATAAATTATGCTATCATACCATAGTTAAGTAAGTAATGACAAATGGTCACTTCTTGGAAGGGTTTGCTACTAGGAAATCCACACCGTGACATACATGTACTTAATTAATGAGTTAATTTTTATCTTGTTATATGAAAACTTTAAAAAAATTACATAATGGTGATCTACTGAAACATTTCCATGATGATGTTAACCCTATGTATAATCTAAAATTTTAAACTCTTGTTAAAAAAATTATAATCACTTGGTTCCTCATGGTAGAATCATGGTGATCCCATTTTAAAGTAATATAGACAAAAAACTTATGAATCAACTTGTAAAAATAAGTAAATTTTTTTGGAAAGATGTTAAGAACATTGGGATATGTTATGTGTAGTTTTCTGCAAGAAAAAATCATGTTTACATGTCTTTAATCTTATACCAAATTTTTTATGTCTAATTATTAAAGACAATGAAAAACATCATAAAAATATAATGTAACAAATGAGTAAAAGGATATTAAACCATATAATTATGTCATTTTCTACACCATATCACGTTTTATGCCCATAAAATTTATATATGATTTTCCATGCACCTTTTTGCTAATGTTAGAATATCAATTATGTAAACTAAGGTAGAAATTCACATTAAAAAAATGAACTTAAACTACATTTAATATAGATAGTGACAACACAAATTAATTTTTAGTTCAACAATTCTTCATGGAAATGTATGCTAATAGTGATAACAAGTTTTGATGTGGTTTTATTTGAATTTTTGGGATGACACATTTTTTACCCTCATAATAGTGAGAGGGTCACTCTTGGGTAGGAAAATTTATGACCATGATGTGATATTTTCTAAGTAAATTATGGAAAAGGACCTTATTATAGTTGAAACTAAGGCATTTTTGTGAAGGACTTATAGCAATAATTATTAAGGCATTTATAAAATAATATATAAATCTCTTACAAACCTTACAACTATATAATAGAGAAGGGTAAAGTATGGAAGTGTGGAGTGAACCACTAGAGTTCACATTGCAAATTATGGACTTGAGTAAGTCTTGTAGGTTGGGAATATATGAGTCAAACCCCATTAAAGATGTTAAAATGGTGATAATCATATAAATAATTATTTTACATAAAGGAAAAAGGTGAGCAAATGCATGGTCCCTCATACCCTCCATACACCATTATATGTAAATAAAAGTCTACACCCTAAAAGTTACAAATGGTTCATGATTATATGGCATTTATTCCTATATGCACTCAATGAGATGTACCTAATTACATGAATAAATTCAAGCTAGTGTGAAAGTTTGTCAAAAAATTGGTATGAAAATTTAGCCTAGTAAGAATTGGAGACATGAGATTTAAGGTGATGAGTTTCCATACTCATGGGTATGTAACACATCTTTGTTATTGATAACCTGGATGGATAGGATTATATTCAAAAATTATCCCAAAGGGTTTCTTCTCCATCACATCAAGGCAATACTTCTACTAAGATGGGAGGGATGTCACATCCCATTTTTGAGAAATTATTATTTAAATAATTAAAAAGTATGTTATACTTTTATGATCTAATTAACGTATCATATTTTCGTTAATGATATTATGTTTTATGGTGAGGATCACTTAATACTATGCCATAATTTCCCTTTAATCCATTACTCTTTAAGTGCCTTCATATTTGTATATAGGCATGTCATGAATATTTTAATCATTAAATTTTGTAAGTTAATGTGTGTGTGTGTGTTTCTAAATCTTGTATTTTATCTTATATACCCAAGTGTTTAGTTTCATATTTTCAAATTTAAAAGATACTTATAGATATGTGTGTATGTGCATACATACATTAATACCTACCTTTTCCATGTTTCATAAAAGGTAAGTACAAAAATTAGGGGGGTAAAAGTGGATATTTTTGTGTTTAACATGATTTCAAAATTTATGTCTACGTAGTTTATAAAAATTATGTGAATGATTTTGGATCATAGGATTGGTAATTATCGAGACTAAACCATGTACACAATTTTTTTTATAACCATGTATATGGTACTATTTTTATAAGTAAAAAAAATTATGGCTTTCATTTGGCATTGATGTAAACTGCTACTAGACAAGTAAAGAGCTCAACTAAGTGGCTTAATTTGTGATGAAGTTAGGGTTAATTTAACCCAAAATCACATTCTATAATCACAAATAATTGAAATAAGTTAAAATGACCCCAATTTACTTTTTGATTGGACCCTATATACCCTAAACCTTAAACCCTAAGCCCTAAGCCCTAAACTTAAAACTTTCAATTGTAAACCCTAAACCAATCAATTCATCCCCAATAAACATCTTTTTAGAGTAATAATTAGGTTTTCATGTCTCAATTTAGCCAAAATAACATCACCCATTTCTCCAATTGACCAATTAGTTCCATTTGTGTTTATATTAAGGCTAACTGATCCCAAAATCACATTTTTGAGTCATAAATAGGTTCAATGATATTAAATTGGCCCTAATTACCTTTTATGATTGCACTCTATACCCTAATCCCTAAACAATAAGCCCTAAACCATAAATTCTAAATCAAAAACCCTAAATCAATCAATTTATCCCTAGTTAACATCTTTTAGAGTGATAATTAGGTTCACAGGACTTAATTTAGCTTAAATTGCATCACTGATTTCCCCAATTGATCTAAAATCACATTTTATAGTCACAAATAGGTTTAACAATATCAAATTAGCCCTAATTAACTTCATTATTGGACCCTATGTACCCTAATCCCCTAAACCTTAATCCCTAAATCATAAACCCTAAACCCTAAAATAATTAATTTACCCCTAATAAACATTAATTAGAGTGATAATTAGGTTCATAGGGCTCAATTTGGCCCAAATTATAACTTTGATTACCCCAATTAACTAATTGACTCAATTTGTGATGATATTCAAGTAACTTAAGCCCAAAATAACATTATGTAATCATAAATAAGTTTAAAAAGCTCAAATTTGCCCTAATTACATTTGTGAATGGACCTTATACCTTAAACCCTCAACCATATACCTTAAACCCTAAATCATAAACTCTAAACCCTAAATTAAATGATTTAACCCTAATTAACATCCATTAGAGTACTAATTATGTTCACATGGCTTAAGTTAGCCCAAATCATCACTAATTACCCCAATTGACTAATTGGCTCAATATATGAGTACATTGGGGATAATTGGGCCCAAAATTGGATTTTATAGTCATAAAGAGCTTTAATGAGCTTTAATTAACCCTAATTGCCTTCATGTTAGACCTTATATACCCTAAATCTTAAACCCTAAGCCCTAAACTTAAACCCTAAACCAATTGATTTAGCCTCAATAAAATTCTTTTAGAGTAAGAACTAGGTTTATGAGGTCCTAAATCACATCAATGACTGATCCAATTGATTAATTGTCTCATTTTCTGATGGCACTGGGCTAAATTGAACCTAGAATCACATTTTGTAGACACATATAGGTTCAAGGAGCTCAAATTGACCCCAATTACCTTCATGATTAGATATTATAGCCTAAAACTTATACCTTATACCTTAAATCATATATTTTAAATCCTAAACTAGTTGACTTATCCTTAATTAACATCCTTTAGAGTAATAATTAAGTTCACAGGGGCCAATCTAGTAAAAAATACATTATTGATTGGCCCATTCAATTAATTAGCTCAATTTATGATGACATTAGGGTTAATTGAGCTAAAAAACTCATTTTTTAATCATAAATAGGTTTAATGAGCTCAAATTAGTCTCAATTACCTTAGTGATCAGACCCTAAACTTTAATCTCTAATTCATAATCCTTAATCTATAAGCCTAAACCCTAAACCCTAAATTGTGAACCCTACACCAATCTATTTGTCCCTATTTAACATCCTTTAGAGAAAAAATATGTTTACAAGGCTCAATTCATCCCAAATCACATCACTCATCACCCCAATTAACTAATTAACTCAATCTATAATGACATTGGGGCTAATTGAGCCCAAAATCACATTCTATAGTCATAAATAGGTTCAACAAACTCAAATTTTCCCTTATTGCCTTTTTGATTAGACCTTATATCCTAAACCATAGTCCATAATTTCTATTCCCTAAACCTAAAGCCTAAACATTAAATCATAAACCCTAAAATAATCTATTTATCCCCCAACTAACATATTTTAGAGTAATAATTAGGTTCTGAAGGCATAATTTAGCCCAAATTACATCACTGATTACCCCAATTAACTAATTAGTTTAATATGTGATGATATTAGGGATAATTGAGCCCAAAATAACATTTTAAAGTCATAAATAATTTTAATAAACTCAAATTGGCCCCAATTATTTTCATGATTGGACTTAATACCCTAAAACCTAAACCCTAAACCCTAAAACTTAAACCTTAAACCATAAAATATAAACTCTAAATCATAAAAACCTTAACCTAAAACTTAAACCCTAAACCCTAACACCTTGATGTTAAACCAATCTATGTATAGAGATGTTTATGAACTATATAATACCTCATTTTTGTACTCTTGGAAAACTTAGACCTTAGTTATTCCTCTCAGTTTTAGACCTTTCCAACTTTTGAAAGTCTCTCATATACTCTCTCTTGTACCCCTTTTCCTATCTCTTAGTCTAATAATTTTTATGTGGATGACCCATGCCTTCTATCTTTCCCAAAAATTTTAAAACTTGCTTATTTTATGCTTTTGTAAGTTCTAAATGTGTACCTATTTTCTTGCTCCTTAGACACTTGTATCTCAAATAAACTCCTACTTCGATGCAAGTGTCTCATTCCAATGCAAGTGTCTAATGCCCTAAATTAATCTAATTTAAATTTATCCTAATGGTTATCCTAAGTTATATTATGCAAGATATTCTCTAAAGGGATTAGTATAAATATAAGATAAACCCTCATTCATTTCTCACCTTGCACAAACCTAGAATTCATACAAAAGAGCATTCAATTGAGTAAAAAGCTTCCCTATTTCTATAGTAGTCATAGGGACAACACATCTATAGGTCTAAATTACTAAAAGAGTAGCCCAAGAGCTATATTTTCTAGGTTATAAGCTAGGTCATTATTGTACTTATTTATCAGGCATTGTATGATTCACACACAAGCCAACATGTAGGGGATAAGTACATAATTCTAAGGCCCTATTCATAGTATTGGTTATGTAGGTAATGTTCATTAATAAATGGGTCTTTTTTTTATCTCAGAACCATGTACCCACTAACCCATTTTTCCCATAGCCACTATGAAGATGAAGAACTAAGTTTTGATCATTTGACAAGGAGTGACAACCCATGACCCATATCTAAATGTAATAGAGTGAAAGTGTGATGAACTTAGAAGCATCTAGGTGGTCACATCCTATTTCAATAGCTATTATATATTAGACACCTACATCTGATCCAAACACTAGCATCAATGCAATCATCTCAAGTTGATAGAAGGTCCATAGATACAAGGGCACTTAGTCTAGAATTTGGTGACTATTAAAGAATATTCTTCAAATATACTTCCTACATTTTCTATAACTAGATATGCATTAGCATTAGGACCAACTAATTATCTTGTTTTCATTGTCATTGTAATATCTAGCATAGGTGTACTTTCCACTTTTAGCATATCTCATCATAATAAATTCAGTATATGTTTTATCTAAGTTTTATAATTAATTGGTCTACTATAGATATGTTTATCACCCTTGTGCTTATTCATTTATTATTCTTAAACCTATCTACCCATAGTAAAATCCATGTCTAATTTAGGGTTAAACATTTTTTGAACCTAATTCATGTTAATTCCAAAAATATTGATTCTTAGGGTTTTAAATCAACTAGGGTTTTAGATTGATGTACTTTTTCATTTATTTATTATATTATATTTCATGTAATGTAATCACATCCATAAATTGGGAGGTGTGACTATTTAACACATTTATATCCCCCTCCTACCACCTAAGATGTCTCAAACCTATGAGGAACCTAATTCCATGGTCCATGATGATACTCATTTTGAGAATAAGTAACATATTGATGAGGTTATAATAGAAGAATATTTTAATAATGAAAACCATAAGTCTAATAAAATTGATGAACATGAGCAAATAGATCATGAGAAAATGTAATCAATCACCTTATTTTGTGACCTTATTCATCAAAACCCTAAAGATATTGATGAAATCCTAAGAATCATATTAGAAAATAAACATGTAAAAAACATAGATGAACATGTAGGTCCATCTATTGATCATGATATTAAAGCTATGGGTCATCCCTATCTACCAATAATCCTTCCCTTGAGCACATTGCCACTTCATACTTCTAGTGGGATCATGGGATATGTATTTCAACCTTTGTTTTCTAAAACTACTATTGCTACATCTACCATGGAATTACCATTTTTTTCAACTTAATAGCAATTTCAATGCCTATTACTACTCAGACCATGGTCACTTTCCCTTTGGTGACTACTCATCTTGTTAATCTAAACCCAAATGGGTCTAAAGTTCAAACTCTCCTTCAAGTTATAAATACCTTAGAGAACAAGCTTACAAACATTAAATAAAATGATTTAAAGTCTCCTCATGCTATTGATTCCCAAGATTTTTTACATAACACTCTTGCACTTGATATATCTTTACACCCTTTGATAATTAGTTTTATTGCACCTAAGTTCCCATTTTATTATGGTAATGGTGATCTTGAGAAACATCTTTCATATTTCTATGTGGCATGCCTTGATTATTCCTCCAATGATAGGCTTTTGACCAAATTATTTCCAAGGAGCCTCAAGGACTATGATTTGAGGTGGTTTTATAATTTACCTCTCAAATCCATGAAACCATTCAAACCTCTTGTAGATCAGTTTTTGAAATACTTATCTATTAGCATTCCCAAAAAGGTTTCCTCTACCCAAATTGTAAAAATAAAATAAGAAACAAATGAACCTATCAATGAATATATCCTTGGTACAAGATAATGTTTGATAAAATGACCAATCTTATGGTAGATAAATAACTTCAAAAGATATTCAAATAAATTTTGCTTTCTCCTTTACATGAGTCCATCATTTTCAAAATGTTTAAATCCTTTTATGATTTGTACCATGTTGTTCGGGATAATGAAATGGAACTTATCACATTGAATAAACTTAAGTATGTAGTAAACACAATGACTACATCTACATCCAATACCAAGTTTATAATTAAACCAAGTTATAAGGTAAAACCTCTTGACCTTAAAAAGGAAACAACCACCATGGTTAATTCAATTTCATAGTATCCTAAGCATCTCATTTTATCTAATGCACTGAGGAGACATTTCTCACATTTACTCATCTCCAAATTTATTACTCACATGATTAGTGGAGTATCAACTTATATGTCTCATTCATCCTATAGAGGTTGATATTAGTAGACCTATACACAAAGAGTAAGATGTAAATGCTTATTGTTACTATCACCAGGGCCTTAGGCATTATACAAATAGATGTTTTACTTTGAAGAAGAAGATCCAAGACCTCATCAATGACCAAAAAAATAAATTTGATGATCCTTCAAAGGAATTAGGCTCACAACTTAGTAATCACAAAAAATAGAATATATTTAACAACCCTTTACAATACCATTAAAAGAAGGATGTAGAGGTTAAAATGATATATAATTCATAACCTCCTCTATCAAACTATGATCACCTACTATATGGGATTATGGGTACCTATACATGGCATAAACATCTTATGGTTTAGAGACATTTTATTACTTTCAATGATAGTAATATTAAGGATGACAACTTTGATATTCATTTTTTATTCATTTGAGGATACCTCAATCATCAACATATACATAGTTTTATTATTGAGAATGATTACACCATAAAATTACTTATGCACTTGGGTTATACTCATTATGATTTACACCCTTCTACCAAATCATTTAGAGCATTTTTTTGGACCGCACAATAGGTTCTTGGTGATACGGGCTTACCTTTATATATGGTTCCTACACATATTTTTACTATCTTTTTGGTTATACCTTCCATGTTTTGAGATGTTGCCATTGATGTCAAAGGGTTTGTTATTCAGTAAAGAATATGGTCATTAATGTCAAGTAATTTCTATGAGTATCTATGGATTTTATTTAGCATGCTACAGATTGTATCATATTTTTTATAGAATGCATCAAGTTTGTTATGGATTACATCAGGTTTGCTATAGACTACATCAGGTTAGGTATGGACTACATTAGGAATGTTATGGATTGCATCAAGTATGTTATGGATTATATCAATAATGCTATAGACTACATTAATTTTTCTACAAATTTGTTATAGACTAAATTAAGCTTTCTATGGACTACATCAAAGGTGCTACAGACTGCATTAAAGCTACTACAAAATGCATCAAGACTACTATAGACTTCATCAAGCTAACACTAAATGTATTCTAATGATTGCTTGGTCTTTCTCGTCTTTGTTTCACTCAAGCTTACCTATGTGAGTGAAATTTTATATAATCTAATGTGAATTATGTTTTCAAAAGAAAATAAATCATTAGATAGTTGACTATTGAGTTTTGTTTGGCCAACTTTTAAGAGGTTATTGATCAACATCTTATATATAATCAAGATCAAATTGTCTTTTTGAAAAATGTGAAAAATAAGATTATTATTCACTAAGGAATAGATTATAGGTCTGTTGAGGAATGGATGGATAAAGAGGATGGTTAGATAAATTCATTAAGGAGTAGAGCAAAGGTTTATTAATGAACAGAGGGATAGAGAGGTGTGAGTATGAAATCATCGAATGATTCATAAGGTATAAAGAATCAGATAAAAGAGATGAGTAGAGGAGGTAGAGAGAATAGAGTCTTTGTAAATAAATATTAGATAAAGAGATACTAATGTGTTTATTTGATTGATCATAAAAAGAGATAAAAAATAACATAATAAATCTAAGAGTGATGAGTATAAAAATAATATAATGAATCTAATATCGATAAGTAGAGAGAGTAGAATTGTACCATAATTTATTAATAGAAGTAAATGAAAAATGTGGATGATCTAAAGTAGCTAATTTGGCATTTATAAAAGGGGATTAAAGCCTCATATAGATTGCTGTCTAAAAATCAAGGAGTTGGTGCTTCTTAGCAAGTGGGTGCTTGCTAAATATTTTTGTCAGGTCGGTGCTTGACTATTTGGGTTTGGTGCCTCAAACTAATTTAGTGCTCAAAAATATTGTTGACTCATTACATATCTAATTTAAAACATGGAGTTCATTTAGTGATCACTTTAGGTTTTCTTCCCTTTAAGCGTTTCCCACTTATATCATGTATTATGTCTTTATGTTCTTTGTTGTCATTTGATTGCTCTATTGATTCTATATTTATGCTTGACAAACAAACTAAAGTATTAGAAGAAAGTTTTAAGAGCTCACTGGTTCACCCCTTGCCCCTCTTAGTCATTGTGATTCTAAAAATTGGTATCAGAGTAGGTCCTTAAAGTTCAAGCTTGATAGCTAGAAGGTAGATCTTATGAAGCATAATATCTAGTCATGAAATACAAGAAGGGTTTTAAACAAACAAGGCCCCTTTGTTCAATAGAACCAATTATGTATTTTGGATCATTAGGATGAATACCTATATAATGGTTCTTGGGTTTAACATTTGGTAGTCAGTCGTTGATGGGTATACTATCCCTTAAACTCCTCCAACTGACGTTATAGGACATAAAGTAAGTGAGAAAAATTCAAAGGCTATGAATGTCATATTATGTGGATTGGTATAATTTGAGTTTGTTAAGGTGATTTAATGTGAGTCAACTAAGGCAAATTGGGATAAATTACAACTAATCTATGAAGGTGACACCAAGGTAAAATTAGCAAATCTTTAGACTTATAGAAGATAGTTTGAAGGTATAAATATGAAGGAAGAAGAGAATATTGTATCATATCTTATTAAAATTGATGAATTAGTTAACATAATTAGATGTCTTAGAGAAAAGGTTAATGAGTCAACTATTCTTCAAAAGGTTCTAATATACTTGACCCTAAGATTTGACTCAAAGGTCTCAGCAGTTGAAGAAATAAAATATTTAGAAAAGCTACAAATGGATGAGTTCCATGGAATACTTACTACCTATGAGATGAGGAATAATGATGAAATATCTTCTAAAATCTAAGAAACATTCAAAGTTATGAAAAAACACAAATCAAAAAAGTTTAAAATTGATAATGATATTGATGTTGATAAAGATAAAGTTAAAGCCTTATTTGTGAGGAAACTGAGAAAAGGTTAAGGTAGGTACAAAGGCATGCTACCACTCAAATGTTTTAATTATGGAAAGATTGGTCATTTTGCTTCCAAGTGTCCTCAAAAGAAAAAACATGATCATGATGAAGAACATGGTGAATAGAAAAATAAGTTTGATAAGTATGATAAGAGCAATAAAAATTTCAATCAAGGTGACTATAATAAAAAGTTATTTAATAATAAAAAGAGTTTATTTATAAATAATACAACTCTTCTAAAGTCAGTGATAAAGATATCTCAGATAGTAATGACTGTAGTTCAGACCATAGAAGTGATGAAGCTTCGTTCATGGCCATGGAAGTTAAACATCAGAATAATTCAAAAGAAAAAGTCTTCATGGATGATGAAGAAGTGGATGAAGAATAAGCCTAGATTTATATTAAGGTATAACTTGTCAGTGCTTTGAATTAATTTAAAAGTTAAAGAAATTAAAAAAAAATCAAAATTTGAAGTCTCTAGTCAAAAGTTATGAAGAGAAGATATGTGTCTTGGAAAATAAGATAACTAAGAGTGCCAAGGAATTTGAAGAGCTCATCAAAAATCTCAATACTTAGATAAAAGAATAAAATTCAAGTCTGAAGTCTAAAGAAGGAGAGTGAAATGAATATAAATATGAGATAGGTTTATTGAATTCAAATTTAGAATAGTTCACAAATAATTTTTTTATATTATAGATTTGATTATTAATATAATTATCAAAGATGCCAAAAATATTTATAGAGTTCCTAGAAAATAAGTATCATACTATAGGGCATCCCCCATTCGTAAGCATAATAACTGATTATATAATATAAAAATGGCCCTATATAGGTATTCCAACAAAAAAAACATTATCAATAGTTTAATAGAGAGCAACAACAATATCAACAAGAAAAAAACAATAACAAAGTGCTACCATCCTAAAGGTGGTAGAATCAATAAAATGAGTCCTACACCCTACTACTAGTAGCACCTTCCACCTTGCATCCAACCTTAGAGTCCACAAAATTAGGTACCTTAGAGGAAATTTCACCTTCACCAAATCCTAACTGCATTTATCTAGTAGCCATCTAAGATGGATAATGATTAATTTTTTTCTAGCAAGCCTTTCATTTTACTCTTTTTAACATACTCCAAGACATCCTCAACATCCACCGAGCCACCTCATTTGATAATTTTTTCCAACTTTCCAAAGAATATATTGATATTTTCATCAATCTTCTTCAAAAATTCCTCTTATGTACCTTGACTCTACATCATTAGAGACAATACTTGAGGAGAAGGTACTATCTCCACATTACCATCAACCAATTTAGGGAACAACTTAAAATAAAATGATACAAATTTATTCTTGGATTATTGTATTATGCAACATCCCATCTCATCATTACACTCATCCCTTAGCATATTTTCATTCAAAACCAGTGAATAATTGATCTCATTCTGACCATAGTCAAATGGATTTAACTTTTCCTATACCATGTGGTCAGCCCAATCAAAGTATACATATTTTATGTAGTCCCACTCATATTCTAACATTTTTAATTTGGATACCATCTAGTGACTCACTACCCAATCTATATGGGGGCTTAGTTTGGAGTATCCCCTAGAATCTAGTAGGAAGTCAGAAGTGACTTTGAGGAGTCCTATCCTCAGAAATTTCTTCAACTGGTCCTAAATAAATTTTAGCTATAGGAAAATATGCACAAAAACAATATGGAGGATGAATTCTACTGAGAAGTCACTAATAAACCTAGCCTTCTATTGGAAAACCTCAAGGTTTTTTTGTTTCCATAAAAACCTTAAAATTTTAGTAGAAAACACAAGCCAAAATTTATGAAAGAAAGGGTGTGCTTTAATATTAGAACATGCATAGCCAAATGCAATGTTTAGGCAACAAATTTCACAATTGAAAACCACATTCTAACATTTAAGATAATAATTCCATATCTTATCCACATATGGGAAGTAGAAAAAAACATGCTCAACTATTTCAATTTCACTACAAAAAGAATAGAAGGGATTAACAAGTCCATAATTACTCAAGATAGAACCAGCAACCATCTTCTTATACATTAACAACTAGTGAAAGTAGAATTTATTAGGCTTAAGATAAGAGGCCCAAATCACATCAAACCTAAAATACCAAGTAGTTATAAGATCATACACAGACTAGATTCAATTGAGGGTGAGGTAGGGGAAATTAGAGAAGGAGAGATTCTTGTAAAGCAATTGAGTGGTAAACTCAAATAGAGGGGGACCATTCTTCCACTTCACACTATCCCAAAACTCACCCTCTTCTTCCATGAAATCCACATTATTCTTTCCATTCATTAATTTTTGGAGAAGGGTGAATGTTCTACATTGAGATTTAAGAATCTGAAATTTGGATTTAAGCTTTGACCAAGAAGCCCATCCCATATGTCAATAGAGATCCTTAAAATCCCTCAACCCCTTAGTATACCAATCAAAGGTAAAGCAACCCCTAGTGAGGGAAAGTGACCTCTTGTTGATATCTAAATTCCACCATAAATATCTATACCCATAGAAAGTTATCTCAAACCAATTGAATACATATTTAGCAATGATGAAGGGCTTGATAACATCCTAGGTTGACCAAATGAAAGCAAAAGTAGGAAAGCTGACCACTTTCACAGTGAATGGCCCAATGAGAAGATCAGCTATGTTTAAACCTTCATACATTTGCTTTCCTTTAAGAAATCCTCTAAAAATATAATTCTTAACTAGAACTTTTTAGGGCTCATTTACTTTACACGCTTTGATTATCCACTTAACCACCAATGTTATACCCTGTAGTTGAAGGTATTTTTTCATAGATAAATTTAAAAATTATTAAAATTTTGAAAAGAGTAATAGAATTCTTGATGACTTATTGAATAGTCAAAGTTCACCTCTCATCAAAATAAGTCTTGGATACATGGATGACCAAAAGAATAGCAAGGAAAAATAGAATATCATTAATCCAAAGACATACGATGATGATCTCAAGACATATAAGATTGTGAATGACAGTAAGAGGTTAAGACAGGTCAAGAAGATTATCACTCCTCTTAGAGATAAAAAAATAATCAATATGCCTTTCAAAAATATTCAGAGATCATTTCTTATTAGGAAATTAAATGCAATAATTTACATGAATTTCTTCTATGGCTACTATTTTCTTATAATCAATTTGGACATAGAGTTGTAGATTATAGATCAAATGATAGAAACAATCATGCATGGAAAAGTGATATAAATAGTCATAGATTTCAAAAATATTTTCAAAATCATTTATCCAAGGGTTAGATATCAATAGAAATAGTATGCTTTGTTACAACTATAATAGAATTGGACATATTGCAATATTATGTAGATTTGGTTATGAAAAACCCTCAAATCAAAATAGGAAGGTGTATGTTTAAATTTATGTGAAGCTATGGTTAAAAGGAATAAGAATCCATGTTAGCACAAGTTACTTTTCACATTCAAGATGAGAGTTTGAAATGGTACATTGATAGTGGTTATTCAAGCCAAATGATAGATGATAAGAATAAATGTATATCTTTGAAGAAGACTAATGAAGGTACTATCAAGTTTGGAGATAATACAATAGCTAATATTATTAGCAAAGGAATACTAAGTATTGACAATGGGAAAACTAAAATGGAGAATGTGTTATATGTAAAAAGACTGAAACATAATTTAATGAGTGTTAGTCAAATTTGCAATCAAGGATATACTCTAACTTTTCATGTTAAAGAATGTGAAATAAGAAAATCAAGTTCAATAATATTGGTAGCAGATGATTATAGGACTACAAATAATTTGTATGTGTTAAATGAGATCAATAAGGATAGGTGTTTTATGAGTCAATTAGATGAGAGATGGCTTTGGCATAGAAGAATGGGACATAAAATTTGATAACTTAGTAAAGATAAGTACTAAGAAATCAGTTAGGAACGTGCCTAATATTACTAAGCCTATAAGCACCTTGTGTAAGGCATGCCAACATGGAAAATAGACAATAAGAAGGTCTAAAACAAAATAATATTCAAATACAAAACCATTAGAGTTGATTCATTTAAATCTATGTGGTTTAACTTGAACTTAAATTATTCAAGGTGAAAGTTAATTCATGCTTCTTATTGATGATTGTACTAGAATGACATGCATTACTTTCTTGAAGGAAAAACATGAGGCTTTAAATAAGTTTAAGGCATTCAAGGTTATAACTGAGAATGAGATGGAATTAAAAATGAAGTGTCTAAGATATGATAAAGGAGGAGAAATCTGGTCAAATGAGTTTGATGATTTTTATAAGGAATATGAAATCAAGAGATAGTTTTCAGCTATAAGAACACCATATTAGAATGTGTGGTAGAAATGAATAACAAGACTATTCAAGAAATGGCTAGGACAATGTTAAATGAGTCTAAATTATTTGATAGATTTTGGATAAAGGCTGTAAACATAATAGTACACATTTTGAACGAATTTCAAATCATAATAAACATTAATAAGACCCCCTATGAACTATGGAAAGGCATACCAGCTTCATTTGAACACTTTAGAGTTTTTGGAAGCATGTGTTTCATCAAGATAAATGAAGAGGATCTAGTAAAATTTGATTTAATGGTTGATTAATGTTAAGGTGTGGAGCCTAAAAGCTTCACCAAGGAACACATTACCAAAGTTACAGGTTTACACAGTCACCGGCATCAGTCAGGAGCGACTGACGTCGGTCAGGAGTAGTTGAAGAGACACCGGCATCGGTAGAGGATCAGTCGACGATGGTCACAGGAAAGCAGGTAAGAATCAGCGTCGGTTACCTGTGCATCCAGAATGCTATTTTCGAGGACAGAACCAAGTGTTTGCATGATGAGTTTAAGTCTTAGTCTTAAGTTCATGTTTCTATTATTAGTAAGATTGTTTTTAGAGCCCTTGTTCAAGAGGCTTAACTGTTGGTTGTAAGTGCATGCTCAAGTTTCCTAATTCTATATGTAGGAAAGATCTTCTTAGCTTATTTTAAGAGTAGAACATTGTGAATGTTGAAGAAAAATACAGAGTTGTATCAATCCAGGTTGTTGGAGTTGATTGTACTTGAGAGAGAGAGCTCTTGAGGGATAGAGATCTAGAGAGAGATCTTGTACATCTGAGAGAGGTGTGGAAGAAACAAGTTTCTTCAATTGTATTCCTTTTGTAAAGAGTTTAATACAAGTTTTCAGGGTGGTTTCTTATATCTCTTGTTCTTTGCTATTTATCATTTTAGTTACTTATCTATCTGATTTAATTCCACGTTTATTGCTTTCACAAGTGTAATCATATTGTTGGTTGATCCCCAACAAGTGGTATCAGAGCTCAGGTTCACTAACAGGTGGTTCAGATCTGTGTAGTGTGTATTGATTACAGGTTGCTCACAGGGGTTTTTGCAAGGATTTCTATTTGAGTGGGAGAAGCAATGGCAGAAGAAAGTAAATTGAGAATGGAGAAGTTTAATGGCAAGAACTATCAACATTGGAGAATACAGATAGAGGACTATCTGTATCAGAAAGATCTTTACTTACCGTTAGGTGGGATTGCAAAGAAGCCCAAGGACATGGAGGATGAAGAATGGGAAGTTCTTGATAGAAAGGCTCTAGGGTCTATAAGACTGAGTCTAGCATCTACTATGATATCTAATTTATCACAAGAAAAAACAACGGTAGAGTTGATGACTACTTTAGCAAATTTGTATGAAAAACCCTCAGCTTCTAATAAGGTATATCTTATGAAGTAGTTATTTAATTTGCATATGCAAGAAGGTGGATCTGTATCTAATCACCTGAATGATTTTCATGGAATTGTTAATCAATTAAGTTTAGTCAATATTGTGTTTGATGATGAAATAAAAGCTCTTTTAATATTATGTTCTTTGCCTGAAAGTTGGCATGGCTTGGTAATGGCAGTTTCTAATACTGCATCTGCTTCAAATATTTTAAAAGTAGAGGATGTTGTTAGTGTTATCTTGAATGAGGAAATTCGTAGGAAAAGCATAGAGGAAACATCAGGGAATGCTTTAAATCTTGAGAGCATGGGAAGGCAAAAAGAGAAGAGCAAGAGGAGATCAAGATCTAAGTCTAAGGTGAGAGGTAGATCCAAATCTAGAAATGGCAGGAGGCCACAATGTTGGAATTGTGGAAAGATGGGGCACATAAGCAGAGATTATTGGTCAAAGCCTAAGGAGGACAATCAGCATGAAGGAAAGGAAGAGGCAAAGGTTGCAGGTATTACACAAGATGCTTTAATATTCTCTTTGCATAATAATATAGAATCTTGGGTTTTAGATTCTGGTGCATCTTTTCATGCTACCCCTAATAGAGAATATTTCAGTGACTATATCCATGGAGATTTTGGAATAGTGTATCTAGGGGATGATGAGCCTTGTAAGATTATTGGAAAAGGTAAAGTGCAGTTGAAGATGCAGAATGGCAACACATGGATGTTGAGAGATGTGATGCATGTTCCTAGCTTGAAGAGAAATTTGATTTCTGTAGGAAAGTTAGGGGATGAGGGTTGTACAGTAACTCTCACAGCAGAATCTTGAAAGGTGACCAAGGGTGCACTTGTTATGGCCAGAGGTAAGAGAGTAGGTACTCTCTATTTATGTAATTGTGTTACTAACATTTCTCCTTCTGTATTATCTACTTCAGATGTGGATGCTAAATTGTGGCACTCAAGGCTTGGCCACATGAGTGAGAAGGGGATGTCAATTCTTAAGTCTAAAGGTAAGCTTTCATATTTGAAAAGCATGGATCTAGAATTTTGTGAGCACTGTGTATTTAGAAAATAGAAAAGGGTTAGTTTTCTCAAGACTGGGTCTACAAAGAAGAGGCATAAGTTGTAGCTTGTTCACACAGACGTGTGGGGACCGGCTCAGGTAGCTTCTATTGGAGGATCAGAGTACTATGTTATGTTCATAGATGATGCTACAAGAAAGGTATGGATCTATTGTATTAAGAATAAATTTGATGTATTTGAGACTTTTAAGATTTGGAAAGCTATGGTTGAGAATGAAACAGGTAGAAGATTGAAGTGCCTGAGATCTGATAATGGTGGTGAGTTCTGCAGCTTTAAGTTCAACTGGTATTGTTATATGCATGGAATTCGTAGGCAAAGGATGGTTCCAAGGACACCTCAGCAGAATGGTATTGCTGAAAGGATGAACAAAAAATAATGGAGCATGCAAGGTGTATGAGATTGCATGTTGGGTTTCCCTTAGAGTTTTGGGCAAAAGCTGTTGACACTGCAGTGTACCTGATTAACAGAGGACCCTCTATAGCTCTAGATGGTGGAATCCCAGAAGAAGCATGGACAGGTAAAAAGGTAGATCTCTCATATCTCAAAGTTTTTGGTTGTGAAGCCTTTGTGCATGTAGATAAGGAAAATAGAAAGAAGCTTGATGCTAAGTATATGAGGTGCACGTTTATTAGCTATGGCTCAGATGATTTTGGTTTCAGATTTTGGAATCTAGGAACTAACAAGGTAATTAGGAGCCATGATGTTGTTTTCAATAAAAAAGTGATGTATAGTGATCAGCTGAAGAAGCTGAATCAATTTTGGCAAAGCAATGGAGAATTGGATGAGGTGACGGTCCAAAATGAGCTCACGGGAAAAAGAAATAATCACTTGCAGGAAAACACAGAGACCGACATCGGTAGGGTAGGAACCGACGTCGATCATACAGAGACCAACATTGGCAGAATAGGAACCAACGTCGGTCAAGAAGAATCGGCGTCGGCTAGTAACAGGTCTGGAGGTGGCCGAGGTCGGTCACTGTCAGAGAATTTGGGTGGACAGCGTGTTGTGAACGAGTCTCAGACACCCATCAGGAGGTCAGAAAGGGTAAGTAAGCCTCCAATTAGATATTCTCCTTCATTATTCTATTTATTGCTAACTGATGGTGGAGAACCAAAGAGTTTTGAAGAAGCATTACAGGTGGAGTCCAAGAGTTAGTGGGAGCGTGGCATGATTGAGGAGATGGAGTCCTTGAGAGAGAACCAAACATGGGATTTGGTTGAGTTTCCAGCTGGTAAGAGAACACTGAAGAACAGATGGACCTACAGGTTGAAGGAAGGTGAGAATGGACAGATGAGATATAAGGCCAGGTTGGTAGTGAAAAGATTTGCACAAAATCTAGGTATTGATTTTGGTGAGATTTTTTCTCCTGTTGTTAAAATGACTTCTATACAGGTTGTATTGTCTTTGGTTGCTATTGAGGATTTGCATCTTGAGCAGCTAGATGTTAAGACAGCATTTCTTCATGGAGATTTGGATGAGGAAATATACATGGAATAGCCAGAAGGATTTGAGGTCAAGGGTAAGGAGAAGTTGGTGTGCAGATTGAAGAAAAGCTTGTATGGCCTCAAGCAAGCTCCTAGATAGTGGTATTTAAAATTTGACAGGTTTATGACTGAGCATGGCTATAGTAGGTGTCAATCTGACCATTGTATGTATTTTAAGAGATTGGATAATGGTAGATATATTATTTTATTGTTGTATGTAGATGATATGCTGGTTGTAGGATCACACATGCATGATATCTCTAAGCTTAAGGTGAAATTAGCTCAAACATTTGCTATGAAGGATTTGGGAGCAGCAAATAAAATCCTTGGCATGAGCATTAAGAGAGACAGGAAAAATCATAGGTTGATTTTGTCTCAAGAGGATTATGTGGATAAGGTGTTGAAACGGTTCAATATGCAAGATGCTAAACCGGTAAGCACACCTTTGGCTGGACATTTTAAGTTGAGTAAAGAACAATGTCCTAATTCACATGATGAGGTAGAGTACATGAGTAAGGTTCCATATTCTTCCATAGTAGGGAGTTTGATGTATGCAATGGTGTGTACTAGACCGAATATTGCCCAAGCAGTGGGAGTTGTAAGTATATGGCCAATCCAGGAAAGGAACACTGGAAAGCAGTTCAGTGGATCCTTAGATATCTGAGAGGAACCAGTAGTGGGCACTTGTGCTATGGAGGTTCAGATACTTCTCTACATGGTTATGTAGATTCAGATATGGTAGGTGATTTGGATGGCAGGAGGAGCACCACAGGATATGTTTTCACTGTTGGTGGAACGGCAGTTAGCTGGATATCAAAGTTGCAGAAGGTTGTTGCCTTGTCAACTACAAAAGCAGAGTATATTGCAGCCACAGAAGCTAGCAAAGAGATGATATGGATGACACGGTTCATGGAAGAGCTTGGAAGGGAGCAAGGGAGTTATAGATTGTATAGTGACAGTCAGAGTGTAATCCATTTAGCTAAGAATTTAGCCTTTCATTCAAGAACCAAGCACATATAGCTAAGGTACCACTTCATATGGCAGGTATTGGAGGATGGTGATTTGAAGCTGGAGAAGATCCATATAGATAGGAATCCTGCTGATATGTTAACCAAGCCGGTTACAAAGGAGAAGTTGAATTTTCATTCAACTTCTATTGTTCTTCATGATTGAGTTAAAGATGGAGGGGCTATAAGATGTTGTTATATAGGTACTGGTGTAGCTATTTGTCTCCAAGTGGGAGATTGTTAAGGTGTGGAGCCTAAAATCTTCACCAAGGAGTGCATTACCAAAGTTGCAGGTTTACACAGTCACCGGCATCGGTCAGGAGTGACCGACGTCGGCCAGGAGCAGTTAAAGAGATGTCAGCATCAGCAGAGGATCAGTCGATGATAGTCACAGGCAAGCAGGCAGGAATCAGCGTCAGTTACCTATGTATCTAGAATGCTATTTCTGAGGACGGAACCGAGTATTTGCATGATGAGTTTAAGTCTTAGTCTTAAGTTCGCATTTCTATTAATAGTAAGATTGTTTTTAGAGCCCTTGTTCAAGAGGCTTAACTGTTGGTTGTAAGTGCATGCTCAAGTTTCCTAATTCTATATGTAGGAAAGATCTTCTTAGCTTATTGTAAGAGTAGAACATTGTGAATGTTGAAGAATAGTACAGAGTTGTATCAATCTAGGTTGTTGGGGTTGATTGTACTTGAGAGAGAGAGCTCTTGAGGGATAGAGATCTAGAGAGAGATCTTGTACATCTGAGAGAGGTGTGGAAGAAAGAAGTTTCTTCAATTGTATTCCTTCTGTAAAGAGTTTAATACAAATTTTCAAGGTGGTTTCTTGTATCTCTTGTTCTTTGCTATTTATCATTCTAGTTACTTATCTATCTAATTTAATTCCGCGTTTATTGCTTTCACAAGTGTAATCATATTGTTGGTTGATCCCTAACAATTAAGGCATATTCCTTGGATATTCTTTAGTTAGTTCTGTATATAGATGTTATAACAAGAGACTACACAAGATTGTAGAGAGTACACATGTGAGAGTGGATGAAACCATATCTAATAAGGTTATAATATAACCAAGAGTTCATGTAGAGGAGCTTGACCACAAAGAAGAATAAATAACATCAGAAGAAGAAGAAGAAGAAGTAACAGAAGAAATTCAAGAAGAATAATGGGATTATACGAAGGCACCTACCATATTTGTTTAGAAAAATCATGTAGAAAGTCAAATCATTGATGATATTAATACTGGAGTGAAAACTAGGAGAAGGTTTATAAATACATCATAAAATTCAAAATTCTTGATATTTTCAAATATAGAACCAAAAACTTTTTCATAAGCCAAAATTGATAAGCATTAGGTGAATGCTATGGAGAAGAGCTCAATCAGATTAATAAAAATGACTTAAAAACTTATTCCCATACCTAAGGAAAAGAATTATATTATAACCAAATTGTTTTTTAGGAACAAATTAAATGAAGATGGTCAGGTCACAAGAAACAAATCAAAGTTTGTATGTAAAGGCTATGCTCAAGTAGAAGGTGTTGACTTTGAAGAAACTTTTACACCTATGGCAAGACTAGAATCTATTAGGCTATTTTTGGCATATGCTAGTTTCAAAAAATTTAAGATATATCAGATGGATGTAAAGTCTTCATTTATCAATGTAAATTAAAAATAAGAAGTGTATATAGAGCAACTTGAAGGTTTCTCTTTATCAGGAAATAAGGACTATGTCTATAGATTGAAGAAATCATTATATGGGATAAAGTAAGCCCCTAGAGCATTATATTGAAGACTTGATAAATAATTGCTTAGCAAGGGTTCAAAAAGGGTGTTGCTAATAGTGATCTTTACATCAAAATAAAAGGTGATCATCAATTAATTATAGTTGTGTATGTTGATATTATCTTTGGTAGTGACAATGACAAGATGTCTAAGGATTTCATAGAGGTAATGCATGAAGAATTTGAGATGTCTATGCTAGGGAAATTGTCATTTTTTGATGGATTTTAATTATTTCAATAAGATAAGGTAATCTTCATCTCTCAAGATAAATACATTAAATAAATGTTGAAGAATTTTTATATGGAAGACTATAAATTAGTAAGTACTCTTATGACAACAAGTTGCAAGTTGAGTCAAGAAGATAAGTCATTAGAAGTCAATCAGACCTTGTACAGATCTATGATTGGAATTCTATTGTATACTACTACATCAAAACCTAATATCATGCAAAACCAAAAGTGACACACTTACAAGAAATCAAGATGATATTTAGATATCTCAAAGGTCCTATGGACTTTGGTTTGTGGTACTCAAAAGGTAAGGATTTCACTTTAATAGCATATATTGATGTAGATTAGGTAGGTAGCATTGATGAAAAAAGATCACAAGTGGTCATTCATTATTTCTTGTAAAGAGTCTTATGTCATGGTTGAGTCTAGTGGCTAGATTTTAGGCAAAACCAAAAGAGACACACTTACAAGAAATCAAGATGATATTTAGATATCTCAAAGGTCCTATGGACTTTGGTTTGTGGTACTCAAAAGGTAAGGATTTCAATTTAATAGCATATATTGATGTAGATTAGGTAGGTAGCATTGATGAAAAAAGATCACATGTTGTCATTAATTATTTCTTGTAAAGAGTCTTATGTCATGGTTGAGTAAGAAACAACCATCATTTTTCTTATCCATAGCTAAAGTTGAGCACATAAAAACAACATTGATTTAACAGCGTTAGGAATATTAGTATATTATTCATAATTTAGTTAAAGGGTCTAATTAGTAAAATTAGTAAATAAATATGCAATAATTAAGCTATATATTTGTATAATCTGATTGTCACTTAAACTTTTCTAAAAATAGTAATAAGGTAAGAAAATAAGACTTAGCTAGAAACTGACTGATGCAACTGAGACAGATGCTAGAATTCATTATGCAAGACTAAGACACTATCACAAATTAGGGTCTAGCCTTCATTTGGTGAAATTATAGGATCACCAAAAATAGGACACCCTAGTGGCCAGTGTTATAATCCACCTCTACTACTGTTGTCCTAAAGATCTTCGCTTTCTAGATTTTGTTTGACAGATCTATGTGACCCTACCTATGAAGTTTTGATAACTAAAAGTCTATAGAGATCCCTATAGAGATGATTTTGTCTTCAAACCCTAGACTCCATTGTGCTTTGACCAACATTGAGAAAGAGGGGGGTTAGTGTGTGTAAGATTCACTGAACATGTTTTCACATACCTTCTGTGGGCACGTTGCCTACATACCAATACTTCGAAGAGGGATCAAGCCATATGTAGTTATCCCACTTAATGTGCTTTGTGTAATAATGTGTATGAAGATGAAAAATGTTAACTTAATTGTGCTTGAGATGACTAGGGACTAGTATAAGGTTTTGAATAAACTATAAATAGTATTGGATGGTTTTATACAGATAATAGAGAAATATTCTTGAGTAGTCTTGCTTGTATTCTTGTTTGTTTTATGATATTTTCAAACCCTTTCCAAATAATCTTTGAATGGGATTTTATAGGGATCTATTGGTCATGGGTTAAATGCAATCATACTAGGCTAATATAATGAAGAAGAGGAATTAGGGAAAATGGTAATCTAGGCTGAAAATGTGATTGGATAGGAATGATGAAAAGGGGACACCCTAGGGTCTAGCATTATAATCCAAGTTGGGTACTGTTGACCCAATTTTGCCCCTCAGGCAAAATCTCGGTCACCTCCTACACCTGCTTCGCAAGCCCAGTCATTTTAGGTTGCAAGGTCCACTTTCAGGTTTTGACAGCGCCGTTGCAGAGAATAGGCAGTGAAAGACAGAATCTCCGAATGTTCACACAAGGAGAGAAGAAGGGAAAAAACGGAGCGTTCAACACTTAGTCAAAAAGAGGGCAGACAAAATGCAGAGGGCGGCAAAATTGCCGCCCACTACAAGGGCGGGTAAAATGAGCCCGCCTACAAAGAAAATGCAGAGGGCGGCAAATTCGCCACCCACAACATGAAAAGGCCGTAGACGTCGGCCGACGTCGGCAATATTTCTGTCGTCGGCACATTACAGAGACCGATGTCGGTAAAACCGCCGATGTCGGTAGCACAAAGACAGGCACAAAATTTGGAAAAGCCCGCCTATGGCGGCGAATTGAAAAAGTCCGCCTATGGCGGCGAATTGAAAAAGCCCGCCCTATGGCGGTGAAATTGAAAACCCCGCCCGATGGCGGGAAAATTGAAAGGGGCGCCCACAGCACAATTCTGCCAACGTTGGCAGCTTATGGTAACTAACGTCAGTAAGACTGCCACCGTCGGTAGATTATCGGCTGACGTCGGCAGGTATTCCTACATGAAGTTCATTCAAAGGGTGGCAAAATCGCCGCCCACTACAAGGGTGGCAAAATTCCCCTGCAGTGCACAAGAAAAAACCTGCCCAGCCGCCGGAGGAGAAGACCAACGCGCAAAACAAGGCAACAAGCATGGTCTTGGCAGACTTGTGATGTCATCAATAGTGTTTTTCATGCTTTTCAATGAGACTTCTCTTGGCTCTTCTGCTATAAATACAAGGACTTAGTCATTTTCTAGGGATCTTCCTGACCTTTGTAAAGAGCACTGCTCTCCAAATTTCCCACCTGAATCAATAAAAGACAATTTTTACCTCTATTTGGATGGATCTTTTAGTGTATGCATTGAATGTTAATCTATGTCCAGTCATTGTCTCTTGATGCTCTCACAGGTTCAACACTAGCAAACCTACGATCTACAAAGTGCCACTGTCTGTTGCTGTCAGGAGTAGAGTTTGGTTTTGAAGGTATAGAACAGGTGAGGTCACTTACAGTGTGTGTTTCTCAGCACCTTGGTGGGTCCTTTTTCTTGTGCTTTCCATAAGAACCTCCCTGTCATCCAAGAGACCTGGTCTTTTTTGCCAGATCTGAGTGTATGTATGTTTTGTTTGGTCCTGAGTGTGGATCTGGAAGGTCACTCATGTTTTTGGTGTATCGCCTCTTTTAGAGTAGGCTGTTTGTTTTCAAGCTTTTCTCTTTCCCTTTTCATCCCCCCTAGTATATACCTATATACCTATATTTTGCGTTACCTGAAACAAACAAGATACATCAAAGGGAACTAGCCCATATCTAGAGACTCCCCTCTCCTGCTTCGCCATCCCACAGGCGAGAGAGGGGTTTCCATGTTGCGGGGAGAGGGCAGGAATCCATGTTCCTGCTGTTGGGTGCACTTTCTAGCGTCAACAGTTCTGGCACGCCTGGTGGGACTCATAATTTTAACAAGTTTTCTAACGCAGTAAGGTTTCAGGACTGATGCTGGTCCTGTTACAACAAATCAAGTTTCTTCAGCATCTAGCGACTCTAAAGTTGGATCCACTGGTTAAGCAGCCTGGTGCCACCAAAAATCATCTATTTCTTATATGTATTCTTTTTTTGCAAAAAATCATGGATTTTGTTCTCCTTCATATTATATCGATTAGACTTCAAATATTTATGGAATCCCCTCAAGTGGCTCTCCTAGTTGCCCTGCAACTATAAGGGAGATGGCGTTGGATTTTGAGAGGCAGACAATGGAAATTGATAGGCTGGAAGAGCAGTACAAATATCAGCAGGAGCTGATGTATAAAGAGGAGTGTTTGTTTAGGCAAGCACAAGCTGTACAGTCCATGAAAAAGGAGGTAAAAAAATGGAGAAATCCATCTATTCAAGGCAACCAGCATTGCGTACCCCCTCCTAACCTAAAGAAAACCCCCTCTTTTGCACCAAACCCATTTTATCAAATTGCACTGGCTCACTCTAACTCATCAAACACTGCTCCTCCCAATCCCGTGCGCCTGGCCTTCCAACACCAGAGGGCATTAGAACAACCTCCCAGGGAGATCAATCTTTTCAACTCCTTAGATTAGGAATCTTCCATTGAAAATAATACCACCAGCCAGCACGTCCCTCTTCTAGAGGCTCCTCCAACGCACCAACAGTGTTTTCCTTGCATTCCTCAGCCTCCCCAAGTCCTCCAGCATAGTGTGCAGATTCCAGATTGGAGGAAAGAATGTCAAGGACTAGCCCAGAGCTTTGAAGAGGATCATGCTAGCCACCTCCAAGAAAGACTCTTTCAGGAAAACCTAGCCAGACAAATTGAAAACTTAGAGGCTAGGATGAAGCTACTCCTAGAAAGGGAGTTAATTTTTTCAGATCTTGCGAAAGAGCCTCAGGTCCTTGTGGAAAACAAAGTTGTTGCCTGTTCACAGGAGCAAGATTCAAATTCAAGGGTCCTGAATTGGGGAAAGATAGTGGAATCATGGGGCAGCAAAGAAGAAGAAAAGCAAGGTTTTTCTCAAAACCTTGGAGAAGCTGAAGCTGTGCCTGCCTATGATGATGCTGGCAGCCTCCAGAAAAATATTTTTCAAGAAAATCTGAGTAGGAGAATTGTAGAGTTGGAGTCTAAAGAGAATTCCCTCAGCCAATATGTGGTGGATAGTTCAGACCAAATAGTGTATTCCATGCCTGAACACACCCCACTTACACATTTCCAAGAGAGTTATCAGGCCGTTCCTGATATTGATGAAGTGTTGATCAAGTGGAGGGAGGAGAATCATTCGATTGTAGCTCAAGGGCTGCCCCCTCTCTCACATGTTTTCTCCACTTCATCCCTTCTCGAAGAAGAACCTGTTTTGCAAGAGGCAAGTGAGAAACAAAAGATCCAATCTGCAGTCCTTCAGGAGGTTGTCATGAGCGACAACGAAGAATAAATCGTCATTGATGCTCCTTGTGAAGACCTTATCAGTAGTGGAGAAGATGCAGGCCTTGCGTATATGCAGATGTTCTAGCAATTCGAAGAGGAAAAAATGCATGGTAAGCTCCCTTCCCCTTTGTTTGATGAACTTCCTTGCTATTTTGATGAGGATGACTACATTAAAGAGCCTGAGAAAGAAGAAGATCAGGGGAATGTTGTTGAAAATCTAGAAAACTTGATTAGCAAAGAGGAAAAGGAGAGGTCCATCTTCTTGGAGGAATGCCTTGAAGAACTGAGCTTTAAACAAGAAAGTGAAGTCTTGTGGGACGAGCAATCATTTTGTGAACCCCTTTTAGACATCACCACATTCGCCCTTCTTCAAGAAGGCCAAGAGGAAGCAGAGAATGAGTCTGACAGAGTTTTCAGTGAAGCAGAGGGAGACGAGTCAGACCATGATACATTGCAGAAGAATTGTGCAGATCAGAAGGCTTACGGTGATAAACCGACAGCAATTGACTTCTTGGTGAGGAGCACCAATTTTAGGGACCAGCATTTAACAGGCCTCCAAGGACAATCAGAATATGTATATATTGGAGGCATGTTCGATTTTGATCCCCTCAGTTTCTAGCCAACTCAGGTGACAAGCAGGAAGAGCAAGTCACCAAATCTCATTTTCTTTCAACTACTTGCCTGTCATGATAAGTCCCTTCGCTAGGAAGGGGACTTGAGAAATTTTCCTTTTGATCCAGGAGGGATACGAGCATTCCTGGCTAGTTGTATATAATAGTTTGCTTTCAGTTGTTTCCCTGTTTTCCCTAAGTGTAGTTTGCACAGTTAGTTGTTTTTAGTCTTGTGTGTTTCCCTTTGCAGTGGGGGTAAATTCTATGTATTTTGGTTCTGAGATTATCAAAGCTGTTGTGAACTCACTTCAAAGTCACCATCTGACTCCGCACCCAATGGATATGCAAGGCAACTAGGTTCTAAGCATAGCAGGCACGCTTCCCCTGTGAGTCGCCAATTTGTTGACCCAATTTTGCCCCTCAGGCAAAATCTCGGTCACCTCCTACACCTGCTTCGTAGGCCCAGTCATTTCATGTTGCAAGGTCCACTTTCAGGTTTCGACAGCCCCATTGCAGAGAATAGGTAGCGAAATACAGAATCTCTGAATGTTCACGTAAGGAGAGAAGAAGGGAAAAAATGGAGCGTTCAACACTTAGTCAAAAAGAGGACAGACAAAATGCAGAGGGCAGCAAAATTGCTGCCCACTACAAGGGCGGGTAAAATGAGCCCGCCTACAAAGAAAATGCAGAGGGCGGCAAATTTGCCGCCCACAACACGAAAAGGCCGTAGACGTCGGCCGACGTTGGCAATATTGCCATCGTCGGCACATTACAGAGACCGACGTCGGCAAAACCGCCGACGTCGGCAGCACAAAGACAGGCACAAAAGTTAGAAAAGCCCACCTATGGTGGTGAATTGAAAAAGCCCGCCTATGACAGCGAATTGAAAAAGCCCGCCCTATGGCGGTGAAATTGAAAACCCTGCCTGATGGCGGGTAAATTGAAAGGGGCACCCACATCACAATTTTGCCGACGTCGGCAGCTTATGGTAATCGACGTCGGCAAGACTGCCATCATCGGCAGATTATCAGCCGATGTCGGCAGGTATTCCTACATGAAGTTCATTCAAAGGGCAGCAAAATCACCGCCCACTACAAGGGCAGCAAAATTCACCTGCAGTGCACAAGAAAAAACCCGCCCAACCGCCAGAGGAGAAGACCAACGTGCAAAATGAGGCAACAAGCATGGTCTTGGCAGACTTGTGATGTCATCAATAGTGTTTTTCACACTTTTCAATGAGACTTCTCTTGGCTCTTCTGCTATAAATACAAGGACTTAGTCATTTTCTAGGGATCTTCCTGACCTTTGTAAAGAGCACTGCTCTCCAAATTTCCCACCTGAATCAATAAAAGACAGCTTTTACCTCTATTTAGATGGATCTTTCAGTGTATGCATTGAATATTAATCTGTGTCCAGTCATTGTCTCTTGATGCTCTCACAGGTTCAACACCAGCAAACCTGTGATCTACAAAGTGCCACTGTCTGTTGTTGTCAGGAGTAGAGTTCGGTTTTGAAGGTATAGAACAAGTGAGGTCACTTACAGTGTGTGTTTCTCAACACCTTGGTGGGTCCTTTTTCTTGTGCTTTCCATAAGAACCTCCCTGTCATCCAAGAGACCTGGTCTTTTTTGCCAGATCTGAGTGTATGTATGTTTTGTTTGGTCCTGAGTGTGGATCTGGAAGGTCACTCATGTTTTTGGTGTATCACCTCTTTTAGAGTAGGCTGTTTGTTTTCAAGCTTTTCTCTTTCCCTTTTCATCCCCCCCAGTATATACCTATATACCTATATTTTGCGTTCCCTGAAACAAACAAGATACATCAAAGGGAACTAGCCCATATCTAGAGACTCCCCTCTCCTGCTTCGCCATCCCACAGGCGAGAGAGGGGTTTCCATGTTGCGGGGAGAGGGCAGGAATCCGTGTTCCTGCTGCTGGGTGCACTTTCCAGCGTCAATAGGTACTATTGTCTGAAGGGTATGGAACCTAGGGGGATGGAATAATCACAGAAAAAGGGTCTTGACTAAGCTGGAATAAGGTCTTAAAAGCCTATAGATGACTAAAAATTAGTAAAAAGGTGCTTAGAAGGGTCATGAAAGCAAGAAAAAGGCACCTATGAGATAGATGTCACAAGTCATACTCAAGTTACCAATTTTTAAATTTTATATGACTACATCCCCCCCACCTTTATTCTAGTGATGTAGCAAAGTGAAATACTAGGATAAACGAAAAATAGAAAGTGTACCCAAACTTACCTGCAAGGGTGAAGCTCATGAAGCTGTGTGATGTTGGGTGTGCATAGAGAGAGCACATTGTGAAGTGTGAATCTACAAGAGAAAACAAAAAGTAGATCATTTCTTACTAGATACACTATATCTAAAATAATAATATGTAAATATGGCTAAGAGAGAGAGAGGAAGAGAAATGAATGAATATACCTCACTAGGTATGTGAACCAATACAAAACTTGTTATAATGTTGAGTGATGTTGGATGATGATGAATAATTCTAGGTATGTGTTGTACCAAGAGTAATATCATGAAGAGAGCTGAGTGTTCAATTCTCTGAGAGTGGCCCAAGAATACAAAGGCTAGCCCTTTGGTTCCATCATTTCCCACTAAGTGAAGCTAGTGGTCATGCATGTGTTAATTGATGTTTGGACTATGTGTCCAATCCTTCTGAGTAGGTGCCTCAAGAATACAAAGTCTAGCTAGTCCTTTGGCTCCATCATTGCCCCAAGAAGTGAAACTTTAAATTGATACTAGTATGAATTGTGTGTTGAATGAGATGGCTGCTAAATCCCATAAATGATTTGTAATCTAACAATGTTGGCATAGATATCTAAATGTATGCTAGAAACTGGGCCAATCTTAGCCACTCCAAAAGATGGAGATTAGGCTTGTATGAAAGCCTCTCCAAAACTAGGCACTGGGCTTATATGAAAGCCATTCTAAAATGTAGAGGTTAGGCTTGTATGAAATCTACTCTGAAGGGATGTCAACCACCTTCAGATGGAGTAAGGCACACAACTACTGAGAATACCTAGGTAATGTTGAACTCAAAAATAAAATAAAACAAATGTGCCACACACAATTCCCCCAATCATTGGAGTCTGAAACATGGATTTTGATCTAGAAGTTATACCAACTGTCGTATCTAAAATTGAAAGTGAGATCCATCATGTCACATATGATGCCCCCTATATCTAGATTATTTAAGTTAAATTGTACTAAACACTGATGATTTTGAGCTGGTCTAAATGTGTAAAACTATGGTTAAACCTAATTTTCTACCTACTTTTATAAAATATATTTTTTCTATTATTTGGATAGGAGCATTGAAAACAAGACACCCTGGTGTTTGATGCTATTATCCATGTCTGATCTATTGTCCTTTGCTAAAACTAAAAAATATTCTAGAATCGTCACTATTTTTTTGGTATGTTCTGCTTGGTTTGACCTCTAATTATTGATCTAAGTGTTCTAAAACTAATTTTTTTTTACCGGTAGGAGCTCTAATCTCTGTGACAAAACTCTTATTTGTTACCCCCTCTTTTGAGGGTAGGAATGAAGACCCTAAAATGACTACCCTTAGAATAAAGAGCCTTGTAAATGTGTTATGCTATGAAATACATGATATAGAAATGATAATGAATAAGATATCTCAAGATATAACATAGTTGATAAAGGAGATTGTTAGATCAATAGGGGTATGCCTAGACAAATATAACTATTGACCAAATTTGAATTTTATTCAAATTGGGTCAACCTATACATATTGAAACTTTTCAAAGGTTCCTATATGTCTAATAGGGTTTCATTTGTGTCTAAACATCTCACCTATCCTCACTCTAACCTTGGTATAAGCCTATCTTCCTTGTATTTGCCTAGTCAACCAAAGTTAACTTTGGTCAAACATGGTCAAAGGCTCAAATGGTGTTAGATTTGTCCTAATATGGCCATTTTAAAAATTTTAAGGAGTTCTTCAGTCTTAAATTTGTCCTTTACCATGTTTCATATGCAAAAAATGCCTTTTAGTCATATTTTTGGCTCATTAAATGATTTGTATGAATGATTTAAAGAATAAAAGTGCTAGCCAAGGAAGATTTCAATGTGAATAGGGTCAAAACATGATAGGCATCACTCAAAGATAGTCAAAATGTAGTTTCATGCATGAAAATAGGGAGATCTCCTTGAAAATAGGCCATTAATGGCACTTGTACAAACTTGGTAAGCTCACCTTTAGCTAAAAACATGAGCTTAGTGTCTTTTCAACTCCCTAAGATCTTTACCATGCTTGGTGTGTAGATTTTTAGTCAAGAAAATCAAAATTTGCTTCTTATCCTTCTTTCTTTCCTTTGTAAACCAAGAAGGGTCATCTTTAAATACTTGTTACAGTATGTACATTTAGATTTGGAGGGAGTGTTCTTGGGAGTTTAAAAGGGTCTGAGTTAACTTCAAATCCATGGTGAGTTTTCAATTTCATAACTCCTTTATGAACCATTGCTAAGAATCCAGGTAATTTCTTATGCTTATGTATTCAAGAAGGGTATAGGTTTGCATTGTTTCTTGTTTTCAAAAATCTATGGAGATATGTGGTTTTAATGGAGTATTTTTAGGTTTGAATAGGTCCTCTCCATGGTTTTTTTATCACCCAACTCTCTCTCTCTCTCTCTTGAGGTTCTTGGTGGAATATTCCCAGCTTACGTTTGGTATTCAAACTTGCAACCATGGATGCATGACTTGTATTATGGTGAGTTGCAGAGGATCCATGGGGATATTTTGGTGCTCTCTAGTCTAATATAGTTTAATGTTTTCATTGGATGATCTATGAAGGAATAGGTTAATGTCCTTTCAAGCACATTGCTTACCTTTCATTCTCACTACCTTATATGTAGAATAAACACCTATATTTGTCTCAAATAGAGCTACAAAGGTTTGTATGGAGGTAATTAACAAGCTTGAGTCCTCATGAGGTTTATGAAGCAAGTTGATATCATGGTAAGCATGTTTAAAACCTTTGTTAGTCCATTAGGTTTAGATTAATTATTCCAAATAGTCAATCTATGTTTTGGTCTCTTGTCCTTGAAAATTGCAAATAGAGGTCTAGGGGTTGTTGTAAAAATATTATGACATGTCTCCCAAGAATTTTCATTCATTATAATGACCTTACCTTGTTCTCTCTAGCATAAATAAACACTATGCCAAGTTAGAATTAAAATATATTAGTGGAGGATAGTGTTTGAGAGCCTCAAATTTGTTTCTAAAAACATTGAAATTATTCAAAGTCATCTACAAGTTTCCAATCCTAAGAGACTCCTAAGACCAAAATCACAGCTACAAAGGTCTAGAACCTACACTAGATAAATTTTATGGGTGAATAGTATACATTGGTGCCAAATAAGATAATGGCAATATGAATTGCAATTTGAGACTCCATACTAGCCTACATGCAATCTACAGGTCTCCTTTTCCATACAATGACAACCTATAGTTGGGTATTAGATGAAGGTTGTCTCAATCAGGTAAAGGTAGTGTTTTGAATACTAATGGAGAAAAATAAGTGAAGGTAAATGAATCACACCTTTTTTTAGCCAAGATATGTTTCAAAAGGATCATGAATATCTTAAACAAGTGCATATACCTATATTTCATCTACAGGTAGGGGTAAGTGACTGTCTCAATCAAGCAGTGAGTAGGATGGTAATATTTCAAATGATGATAATGATATACAAGGTGAAAAAAGGGTAAAAATACTTATAAATTATTATTGAGGTTGTATAAGAGTCTTTAAGCATTTTTCAATCCTAAACAAAGCCTATGAACACCTCAGCCAGTGTTTGACTGTATGTTGGTGGTGATTGAGATAGGGTACTTAAGACATGTTCTAGGCTACCCAAGGTAAAATAATAGGTCCAAGTAATTATTATATGATTATGGGAAATTTATTAAAGGTTTTTAATCATGTTTTATAAGGTAAATCCTATAAGATATCTACAGGTGCAATATCTTGAAGTGAACATAGTCACAGTGGTATAACACTCAGTCTTCACTAAACAGGTTGTGAAGGGAAGTTCATAAGTAAAGTTAAAGTCTTGAGGAGAAGTTTAAAAACATTTAACAGAGGGATTAAGGTATTTATATACCCTTATACCATGAAAAATGGGTATGAAATTTTCAAATGATGCACAATACACTTCATACAGTGGAAATCCTACACACAGTCCAACCTAATAAGTTTGTCTTGGTTTTTAGCACTTTTGGAAGGTCTATGTATAGGATCAAGAGATTTTTTTTTGTAAAGATAATATTTAAGACTTAGATAATATCATGTAACATTAATATTTATTTGAGTAAATAGTTGAGTGCCCTCTATTTTGTCTCAAATAGAGGGCACTCCCTTTGCACATGAGCTTGTAGTCTTTAAAAAGATGGGTAAGAAGATGAGACTAAAGGATATAAGAATAAATAAATAAGGTGTATGAATATATAATACACTTAGGTTAAGCATATAAACATATAAAAAAGAGGAGAAACCAAATATAATGCTCTAAGCTATAAGGTTTGTAGTCATGCAAGGTAGGCAGGATTAAGGCCTAAAGCCCAAATGAGAAGACACCTTTATTTATAGCCTTGATTAGAAATTTTAATTTGTTGGATCATATTTTTGATGTGCAATAATATTTTTTCAAACTATTTAAATTCACTTAAAGTATCAACAAAGGTTATTTTTTCAAAAGTTCAAGTAGACCTATTGAACAAGGTCTAGGCGTAATATCAAAAGGGGGTTAGTTTCATTTATATCTCTTGATGAGATATTATTATGATTTAATCATGTATTTATGATGTTTATATAATTTTTTAAGCCTTAATTTTATATATAAGTCCACTAATAATCCATTTCTTAGATTAAAGTGCACAGAGGCCTATGTATACTACTAAAGGAGCTCGAGTAGCCAACTTAGGATGATTGTATCTTTCATGACACTTTACATGGATCCTCAGGATGTTCAAAGATGTTATAGAGGGTCCTCAATAATCCATAAGTGTCATTATTTTAAAAATCCAATGTCTGGTCTTTATGAACAAAGGCTAAGACCTAAAACTACTCTAGAACCCTCACAAACCCTCTCTAAAGATCTGATTGGAAATATCAGACAAATAGAGTATCCAAGTGACATAATTTGGAAATTAAAATTATTGGAGGTGATATATAACTCTTCAAGGATCCTCCCCATGCAATTTATCTATAATACACCTGTACGGATGGTGTACAATAAGGCTTCATTTGATAGATTTATGTGATTTATAGGTATGGAGAAACTTTAGATGATGTAATCACTTTTATCAGATATTTGAGAATTTTTATAAGTCTCAATGATAATTTATTGAGGTATATAATCTCCTAAGTGTGTTTTTTACCTTCTTCATCTCAACTAGTCTAGTGAGCAGATAGTGAAAATGATGAAACTCTAATTGGGAAGCCTTTTAAGGCTTGATTCATGAACTTGATGACATGGACACTCTTTATAGGTTTCATTCCTCATTTTTCAAATATTATATTGCATAATTAATAATTTTGTGTTTGAAGTGTGAAAGGTGCATGAGAGAGATTCATTTGTAACTGTTAGAGATGATTGATGATGGATAGAAAGATATGAATGGTTTTAGACCATTAAAATTCATGTAGAGGCTTGTCACTAACCCATCTTATTCAAATCAATCATCATATCTGACCCTAATTAGTGATGAGGTAGTCTAACAAGGAAAAATCATGAAGATAGTTTTTTATGCAAGTAAAAGAGCATTTACACCACATATGGAGGAATTAGATGACTTTAAGAGACATTTATCCTTGTTTTATTTATAAGACCTATCTCATTATTTATTTAATGCTATTTTAACTCATTCTCCTTATTTTAAAAATTTCTTAGTGACTCTTGAGCTTCACTCTCTCTCTCTTCTCTCACATTTATTATATATACTAGCCTTTATTATTATTGTACGGATCTCTCCACCTAAGTATGATGAAGCCCTGCTCAAATTTCTCCTTTAACTAATAAATAATGTTGTTTTTACCTCATTCATGATTTAATTAATTTCATGTTATGCTTATTGGTCTTGTGAAAGTGTATTTTACTTACCTTGACATGTTATCCTTCTTAGTGCCTTGTGTAGTTTGAAAGCTTTATTTTACAAGTTATCAAGAAGTGTCTAATATGGATTACAAGTATAGTGAGTAGATTATTCATTAATGTTTCTATAATACCTATTTTTTAAGTCCTATTCTAAACTCTCTTCAAGACCCCATGCTTGAAACATTGATGTAGAAGAGGAGTGTTTGATTGGATGAAGTGTATATGTGGGATTCTCTTTAGTTCCAAGTGCATTGTAAGTGGTATGAGTAGACCATAAATTTGGTGTATCACCTTCCCTAGATTATATTTGTTTTTAGTTATCTCTCTCCCTTTTCACCCCACAAAGTTAGTATTAGTTTCAATCCTAAGTGGTACATCAAAGGAACTATCCCTAATCTAGAGACTCACCTCAAATTTGGGTCACCACAGCCCTGCGGTGTTTCCATTGTGCCACTTGAAAAAGGAGAGACTTGTCATCTCCTCAAAGGGTGAAAGTTCAAGTGACAACAATTTTTTGCATGCTTAGTAGGATTGAATAGTCCATTCCTTGAGGAGTTTTGGTGTTCTCCTCGAGATATCAACCTTTGGAGGAAATTCCACTAAGCACTAATGGTGACTCCAAACATAAATCTACTGGTTAAGTAGTCTAGGTACTCTAATTGAAGTTTTTTCTTATTGTATACACTTCTCATGAATGATTCATGGATAATCTTGACTTTTAATTTGTTCTTACACAAGTTGATGAGACATATCCATCATTTCCCATTCATTATCAATATGAAAAAGTCCTTGGCCAATCTTATCATGATCCTTATCAGTCCTATTAGCCTTGATATGATTTGCATCAGTCTTATAATCAGCCCTCCCAAGCTTATGTTTTACCTAGTTTACCTAGTTCCTCTCCAAGTCAATCCATTTCAAGTTTAAAGAAGACTCTCATTGACTATAAGGACTATATGCTAGACCTTGATACTATAAATGGTTGTGTTAAAGTCATCCCTAGTGATTGTGTCAAGAGTGTGAGGGATGCTTTAAAGCTAGTCAAAGGATAATGGATTCCCATTGGGAAAGCTAATTGTCAAGGTCTTATGATTGAAATTCTTGATGTTTGTGGTCTGATTTTACACATAGAAGAAAGGTTGAAATCTAATGAACCATATCAATCTTGGTAGATCCAATACACCCCATATAAGCCTTCAAGTGTGTCAATTATACCTATTCAAAATAATAATCTAATCATGCTTCAAAATGCTCCAAGTCTTTCATGAATTCCCCAAAGTTTCCCTTCTTAGAATTCCATCCAAGAGATCAACCAAAGTAAGGAGGACATCATTGTTGAGAAATTTAATCCATCTCAAAACCTGATTAGGGAATATTTTGATCGAATAAATCTGATGTTGGAGGTCCATCTTGACAAGGAGATTGAGTTGATAAACCAACATTTGACACAATCCATCATGACAACATAAAATGAAGGACTTCCTAAGCCTACTTCCCCATGTTAGAGACAATATACTAAGCCCAAGGAAATCCCAAGTTTCCTAAGCCAATCATTTTCCCCTCCATTTGTATCTTAGCCTCATGAAGGATCCTCTAAGCCTAGCTTCCCAAGAAGGAAATAAGTAGTGAAAGCTTGTGGAAAGAAGGATAAAGAATGTCTAAGTGGAGAATTTGTAAGTGAAGAGAAATATAAACATATTCAACTCCCTCCCAACCCTCTTCAAGAAGCCTTTACCCCTTCATCTCAACCTTATTTCATCTACTTTCCTAATGAAGATCCTATTCCCCCCCAAGAGAAGTTATTTCAAGAAAACCTTACCAAAAGAGTTGAGAAATTAAAACTCAAAATGAGGAGCTCTCATCTATCCAAGAGAAGCTTGAAGCCAATAAATTGATTTTACCCATCTTTCCACCTACCCTAGCTAATCCATTCTTCCATTCTAATGGTGAGGAATGCATTGCTCCTTGGAAGCCTTCTTGGGATAAAGTTACTCATTTTGAGATGCCTAGTATTATCACCACTAAGAGGGATAAGGAGAATGAAATTTTAGATTAGGTTGAGGATGATGAGGAGATAACTTCTTGTGAGGAGAATTCAGATTGTGATGATGGGGAAGAGAACCTTACTTATAGTGAAGAAGAAATATTGAAATAAGTTTTTTTGGATTCCAAGGAAGAAGAGGATTGAGCTTCTCCTCTTGTTCCCTTCATGATGTTGATCAAAAAGAGGGTGATGACTTGTGGTATAAATTTGAATACATTTTCAATGAATTTGAAATCCTCAAGGGGCCTACAATTCCTTTGGAGCTGACTGCAAAAAATGGTAAGAAAGATGATATGTTTCAAGAAGAAGACATGTAGCATACATATATGAAAATGTTCAAAGAATATGAAGATAGTGAGAAGGCAAGACTTATAATAAAACAAGCTCAAAAATTTGTGGAGAAAGTAGGTGTTGAGAGGTATCACCATCAAGAGAGTCTAAATAATGATGAAGTAATCTATGATGACTATGAGTCTTTTGAAAATAGTTTGAAGATTCATTCTAGAACTACATGTGAAGCTGATCCTAAAAACATCAAGAAGGAGTTTGAACAAGAAACACTCATATAATTCCATCATACAAGACTTCTTGAAGTTTTTCAAGAGGTTATAACAAAAGAGAAGGATAATGAAACCTTTTAAGAACACATAGACTGGCAAGAGGATGTCCCATTCATAGAAATGAAAATTTGCCATAATGATACAAAGGGATAGTATTATGAGGCATGTTTCCAAGGTAAATAATAGTTCATATACCTTGGAGACTTTTTTGATATGATTCCATCAAAGGACATGCCAAGCCAAGGAACAAGAGAGAAGCATGAGTCATCTAGTACTACATCCAAAAAGAAGCATGCTTGGCATCCTCATTCATCTCATAAGGAAGGAGATTCAAGATAATTTCCTTTTAATCCAGGAAGGGAGGTATGTTTGGTTAGATTTACATAATTATTTTGCTTTATATTGTTCCTTTTGGTCCCTAAGTGCTTAGTAGCACAAGTGTGCCTTTGCTTTGTGTGTTTGCTTGGTCTTGGTGTGTGTTGTCTTTCCTTTGTGTGTTTTGAGGTCAATAAGTTGTATTGTTGGTCAAGTAAATGTTTGATACTTTTATTCTCAAAGTTAATTTTACTCCCTTTTCCCAATGAATGGGACAATGTTATTGGTCCATAACATAGGCAAGCATGTTACCCCTAGAAATTGCCAAAAGTGTTGACTAAATTTGAATTTTAGTCAAATTGGGTAAACCCATACATATTTACACTTTTCAAAGGTTCATATATGTTTAATATGGTCTCATTTGTGTCTAAACATCTCACCTATCCTTGCTCTAGCCTTGGTGTAAGTCTATCTTCCTTGTACTTGCCTAGTCAACCAAAGTCAACTCTAGTCCAACTCTAGTCAAACATGGTCAAAGGCTCAAATTGTGTTATATTTGTCCTAATATGGTCATTTTAAATGTTTTAAGGTGTTTATAAGTCAAAAAAATTCATTTACCATGTTTCATATGCAAAAAATGCCTTTTAGTCATATTTTTGGCTCATTAAATGACTTGTACAAATTAGTTAAGCAAAGTGTCAGCCAAGGAATATTTCAACATGAATGAGGTTATAACATGTTAATAATCAGTTAGATGTAGTAAATATGTAGTTTTATGCATGAAAATAGGGATATATCCTTGAAAATATGTTGTTAATGGCACTTGTATGGACTTGGTGAGCTCACTTTCAGCTAAAAAATGGGCCCAGTATTTCTTCAACTCCCTAAGATATTTACCATGCCTAGTGTGCAAAGTTTTAGTTAGGAAAATAAAATGTTTCTTTTTCCCCTTCTTTCTTGCCTTTATAATCCAATACGGGTCAAATTTAAATGCTTGGTATAGCTCATACAATTAGAGTTGCAGGGAGTGCTCTTGGGAGTTGAAAGGGGTTTGAGTAAGATTAAAATCCATAGCAAGATTTTTTAGTTTAATATTTCCTCCATTATGAACCATTTCTAAGAGTCTAGGTAGCTTCTTATGCTTATGCATTCAAGAGGGGTATAGGTTTTCACCTATTTCTTGCTTTTATAAATTTATAGAGTTATGTGGTTTTGATGGATTATTTTCATATTTGAATAAGTCCTCTCCATGGTGTTTTCATCACCCAACTCACTCTCTCTCTCTTGAGGTTCTTGGTGGAAGATTCCCAACTTATGCTTGGTATTCAAGCTTACAGTCATGGATGCATAACTTGTATTATGGTGAGTTGAAAAGGATACATGGGGATGTTTTGGTGTTCTCTAGTTTAATATAGTTTAATGTTTTCATTGGATGATTTGTGGAGGAATAGGTCAATGTCCTTCCAAGCACATTGCTTACCTTTTATGTTCATTACCTTGTCTACAAAATAAACACCTACAGCTATCTTAAACAGAGCTAAAATTTTTTTTACAAAGTTAAATGATAAGGTTGAGTTCTCATAAGGTTTATTAATTAAGTTGATAGCATGGTAAGCATGTTTAAGACCTTTGGTAGTCCACTAGGTGTGGAGGAATTATTCCAAATAGTCAATCTATGTTTTGGTCTCTTGTCCCTAAAAATTACAAATAAAGGTCCAGGGGGTTGTTTTAAAACCCTTGTGACATGTTTCCCAAGACTTTTCATTCATTATAATGACCTTACCTTGTTCTCTCTAGCATGAAGAAACATTATTCTAAGTTTGAAGTAAAGGAGATTAGTGGAGGATAGTGTTTGAGAGCTTCAACATTATTTCTAAACACACTGAAATTATTCAGTGTCATCTATAAGTTTCTAATCCTAAGAGACTCTTAAGACCAAAAGCATAGCTACAAATGTATAGAACCTACACTAAATAAATTTCATGGGTGAAAGCATACCATGGTGCCAAAGAAGATAAGGATAATATGAAATTTAATTTGAGACTCCATATTAGCCTACAGGTAATCTACTCCTTTTCTATACCATGACAACCTATCATTGGGTATTGGATGAAGGTTGTCTCAATAAAGTGAAGGTAATGTTTTGAATACCAATTGAGAAAATTAATTTAACTTAAATTAAACACACATTTTGTGAGCCAAGAGATGTTTCAAAAGGCTCTTGAATATCTTAAACAAGTGCATATACCCCTATTTTCATCTACAAGTAGGGGTAAGTGATTGTCTCAGTTAGGCAGTGAGTAGGATGGTAATAATTCAAATGATGATAATGATATACAAGGTGAAAAAAGGGTATAAATCCTTGGAAATTATTATGGAGGTTTCATAATAGTCTTTAATAATTTTTCAATCATAAACAAATCTTTTAAACACCTATAGCCAATGTTTGACTGTATGTTGGTGGTGACTAAGATAGGGTACCTAAGAGATGTTCTAGACTGCCCAAGGTGAACTAATAGGTCCAAGTAATTGTTATATTATTATGGGATATTTATTAAAAAAATTTAAGCATGGTTTTCAAGTTAAATCCTATAAGATATCTATAGGTGCAAGAGCTTGAAGTGAACATAGTCATAGTGGTATAGCACTCAGTCTTCACTAAATAGGTTGTGAAGGGAAGTTCATGACTAAGGTTGAAGTGTTGAGTAAAAGTTAAAACACATTTACTATAGGGATTAAAGTATTTATATACCCTTATACCATGAAACATGGGCAGTAAAATTTTAAATGATGCACAATACACTTCATACAGGGGAAATCCTACACACAGTCCATCCTAATAAGTTTGTCTTATTTTTTAGTAATTTTGGAAGGTCTATGCATAGTATCAAGAGATAATTTTTTTAGAGATAATATTTAAGACTTGTATAATATAATGGAACATTAATATTTTACTGAGGAAATAGGGGAGTTCCCTCTATTTTGTCTCAGATAGAGGGCATTCCCTTTGCACATGAGCTTGCAATCTTTCAAGAGATGGGTAAGAAGATGAGACCAAAGACTATGGGGATCATTAAATAATGTGTATTAATATATAATAAACCTAGGGTAAGCTTATAAACATATAAAAAATAGTATAAACCCAATATAATGCTCTAAACTATAAGGTTTGTAGTCATGTAGGGTAGGCAAAATTAAGGCCTAAAGCCCAAATGAGAAGACACCTTTATTTATAGCCTTGATTATACATTTTCCTCAACTGGTTCATGTTTTTTATGTGTAATTAGATGTGATAAAACTATTCAAATTCATGTAAACTATCAAGGGTCATTTTTCTCAAAAGTACAGGCAGACCTATTGAACAAGGTCTTGGCCTAGTATCAAAAGGGGGGTCAATTTCATTTCTAGCTCTTAATGAGATATTTTGATGATTAAATCATCTCTTTGGGATGTGTATATAATTTATTAAGCCTTAAATTTTTACATAATTCCACCAAAAATCCATTTCTTGGCTTAAAGTGCACACAGACCTATGCAGACTGTTAAAGGAGCTCAAGTGGCCAACTTAGGATGCTTGTATCTTCCATGAAACATTACATGGAGCCTCAGGGTGTTTAAATATGTTAGATAGGGTCATAAATAATCCATAAGTGTCATTATTTTATAACTCCAATGTTTGGTCTTAATGAACAAAGGCTAAGACCTAAAACTACTCTAGAACCCTCACAACCCCTCTCTAAAGACCCGATTGGAAAGATGAGACAAATGGAGTATCCAAATGACACAATTTATCCATGAAAATTATTGGAGGTGATATATAAGTCATCAATTCTCCTCCCCATGTAATTGATCCATACTACACCTATACAGATCGTGTACAATAGGGATTTATTTGATAGATTTGTGTGTTTTGAAAGTATGGATAAACTTCATATGATGAAATAAATTTTAGGAGAGAAATTGGGACTTTTTATAAGTCTCCATGATCATTTATTGAGTTATCTAATCTTCTAAGTGTGTCTTCTATCTTCTTCATCTTAGCTCGTCTAGTGAGCAAACATTAAACACTTAGTGAAAATGATGAAACTCTAATGAGGCCTAATTCAATAACTTGATGACATGGACACTCTTAACAAGTTTCATTCCTCCTTTTTCATGTATTATATTGTATAATTGGAAACATTTTGTGTGCCAAGTGTGGAAGGTGCATGAGAGAGATTTATTTGTAACTATTAGAGATGATTACTCATGGACAAAAATATATGAATGGTTTAGAACATTCCAATTCATATAGAGGCTTGTAATTAACCCCTCCCATTTAGATCAATTATCATACCTGACCCTACTTATTGATGAGGTATTATAATGAGGGAAAATCATGAAGACAATTTCTTATGGAAGCAAAAGAGCATCTATGCCACAGATGAATGAGTTAGATGAGTTTGAGAGACATTTTTCCTTTTTTTTCTTACAAGACCTATCTCATTATTGATTTCATGCTATATTAACTCATTCTCTTTATTTTAAAAATGTCTTAGTGACTCCTGAGCTTCACTCTCTCTCTCTCTCTTCTCTCACATTTCCTATATATACTAGACTTTTTGGCTATTATACAGATCTCTCCACCTGAGTATGGTGAAGCCCTGCTCAAATTTTGACTTGAACTAATAAATAATGTTATTTTTACCTCATTAATGATTTAACTAAGTGAATATTATGGTTTTTGGTCTTGTGTAAATATATTTTGCTTACCTTGACATGTTATCCTTCTTAGTGCCTTATGTAGTTTGAAATATCTCTTTTACAGGTTAGAAAGAAGTGTCTAATGTGGATTTTAGGAATAGTGAGTATCTTATTCATTAGTGTTTCTATAAGACCTATTGTCTAAGTCATACTATCCTAAACTCTCTTTAAGACCCCATGCTTGAAAGATTGATGTAGAAGAGGAGTGTTTAATTGGATAAAGTGTATGTGTGTGATTTGCTTTGGTTATAAGTGCATTATAAGTGGTGTGAGTAGACCATATATTTGGTGTATCATATCCCCTATATTATATTTTTTTTTAGTTATCTCTCTCCATTTTCACCCCACAAATTTAGTAGTATGTTCAATCCTAAGTGGTATATCAAGGAAACTAGCCCTAATCTAGATACTCACCTCAAGTTTGGGTCACCCACATCCTTGAGGTGTTTCCATTGTGCCACTTGAATGAGGAGATACTTATCATCTCCTAAAAGGGTGCAAGTTCAAGTGACAATAATAACAATGTAATAATATGTACAATGTACTAAATTGAAACTAGAACTGTAAGTCTAGTTAGTTTTTTGTTGTTAGTTGGCAAGGAGGGATGGAACATGATGTCCATCATGTCATCTAAGATAACAAGATCAAGCATGATGTGGATCATGGCATTAAAAATAATGAGAATAAAAAAAAATCACATAAGGAAATAAGCAAGAAGTATATAAGAGAGGCCAAGGGGCCAAGCAAACAAGGGAAATGGGCACATGTCACTCAAACTAAAAGGCAAGCACACAAGGCATGTTCAAATGCCACATACACATACATTTGAAAACAAACAAGGTTGGTGTGAAAGCCACAATCACATAGAAGAGTACAGGCAAAGGACATTGGTAAATGTCCTAAGGCACACATAATACATATAACCAAAGGACATTGGAAAATGTCTTAAGGCACATACAGGATATAAAATATAAACTAAAAAATGCAAAAAATCTAGCTATGCAAAGTAATAAATGAAAACATGTAAAGATTACAAATACAATCACATCTAACTAATCAAATCAAGAAGTGAAACTATGCAAGACTAGGTATATGCTAAAAAATACACAAGTGTTATATACTAGTGAAATATCGATATAGTAATTTGTGTAAGCTAATAAATAATGTATATCAACATGATAACTAGAGTGTATGGTGTAGGAATGACATAACATGGATGGTGTAGTCATGTAGAAGATACCCCCAATAGGTAAATATATTGATGTATATCTTGAATGTAGGAGTATGATGCCCCCTCAATGGGTGGAGTGAAGCAATAAAGGATCTAGATGTCACTATACACACTCAAAGAAGATCAAGTGAAGCATAGTAATGTATATAAATTGATAAATAGTAGCATAGAATAGTAAATTTAAGTCTAGCATGATAGTATAAATGTAAAACATGAATGATGCATACAATCAAAATATTTTTGGTGTTTTTTTAATTTATTTTCATGTTTTTTGTATTTTGAAATATTTGAATGTTTTTGGTATTTTTGATATAAGCTAAGTATAATAAATCATAAGGATACTATGTACAAGAAAATGAAAAGAAGCTATGTACAAGTAAGTTGGGAAATAATGATACTAACCAATGAGTCTTATGGGAGACTACATATGATGGTGTCTTGTATCAAACAAAAGAATTGTGCATGACTGTGAAGTATGAGGGATTGCTACAAATATGACTCTAAATATTTAGATTCATTTTCAATATCTTAGAAATCATAATAACCTATATTATTCCACTCATCATTATCATCTTGATTTTAAACCAATGGAAGGCTAGTGTTATCTTTTGTTGTATCTAGATATCTTTCTTTGATAAATTGGGTGTGTGAATGATTTACCTTAGGATGTTCAATAAATCCAAAACCTTAATGACAAACATTATCAATTGCTAGAATAGGAGTAGTGATGCCTTGAGAATGCTTTCCCAACCCTTGACCTTGATAATCAAACTGTTATAGATATTGTTGACCAAACCCATACTACTTTGAAAGTTGAGCCTCATTTTAGAGATGTATATTTGCATCTTTTTTGTGCTTTAATTTTTCTTGTGGTACTATTTGTTTCTCTAATTTTACTTTGTGATCCTTTTGTTATTCTATTTTATGATTTGGTAACCACTTTTGTACTATTTCTAAATTTGACCCTTTATGAATGTGTTCCTATGTCAGTGTGGATTGCTTGACTGATTTACCTTGTATAGGGTGGTCATTAGCAATTATCTATTGTATATGTTCTTTTAATGCCAAACATGAATCTATGTGATGCCCATGCATTTTATGATATGCACAATAATATCTATATCTTATCATTGGATGTAGAGGAGGTAGTCTGATCAACTTAGATTTAATCATTTTCCTTAGTACCTCACTTGAACTCTTAGCTGATCTTTGAATGCTTTTTGAATCACTATTGGTAGAGTTACTTTATTTTGATTTATTGTTTTGATATGTAACATTACTTTCAACCCATTAACTTGGTGAAGGTGCATATACATGATTGAAACTAGGGTGCCTTTGAGGCTTTTGTATTATAATATGATTTTCCAATGTTGTGATATTTTCATGAAATAGTTTATTTTGTTTTTGTAAATCTGAAAATAACTTACTCATATTGGTGATTTGATCCCTTAGAGTCTCACAAATGTAAACCATAATTCCTTATGATTGAACATGTAAGCACATATGTTGAAGAGGTTTTAAAGAAGCTATAGGATAACTGTATTAATTAAGAAGAATAGTATAAGCTACCTCACCTTTTAGAGGGGTGATAGCATGGTCTTGGTTAGAGCAAAATTAGCTATCAGCCTCTTGAGGGAGAGGAGGAGAAGGAAACTACTTCATGTGCATAAGATATGACATTGAACCTTGATAGGTGGTTGTTAGCTTATGCAATGGATCCTCTAGGTAAAAACCATGTATGTGAAATGAAATGTATGAAATTAGAGTTATAAGTTTTATAACAATATGTTTATAAAGAGCATTCCACATGAGAGGTAGAAAGTTCAGGATAGAGAACATGAAATTTTGCAGTAATGCATAATGAACTTTGGTATGTGCTATGACATTTCTAATGTGTTTAGCATGATAAACTTGGAAAAATTTCCATATGAGAGATAGAAAGAAAGGGATAGAAAGCATGAATTTTTTCATGAATCCAAAAGAAAATTTGACATGTGTTATGACATTTCTAATATGATTAGCATAATAAAATTGAAAATTTTCCATATGAGAGATAAAAGAGCAAGATATGAAACCTTGTATTAAAGACAAGTAAACTTTGCTTTGAAAGAGAGGTATCTCACTATGTTTAACAATGACTTTCTTAATATCATCCCATAGTATGAAAAATAAACATGAACTAAAAAGAATGAAGCTTTTTACTAACATATGGTAAACTCAATCATTTATGTACATGATAGGACTAAGTATGGTCTCTTTATTATTTGCTAAAAATGCAAGAAATATTTGTAAATAAGTGAGATCCATTTTTAAAATATGATTTTAGATGTAAGGTGATACCTCGAGAATAAAATAGGGGTTATTACATGTAACTAGGGTTTTGAATGAATTTATTCTAAAATTACTACATAATTTTAAAAATTGATGCAAATTTTTGATTTAAATATGCTAGTAAAAAATCAAAAAATTAGTGGAAAATTCTTGGTTGAAAAGGACCTAGTGTATGCAACTAGGATGTAGAGAAAAAATAATATTTTAAAATTACTATGGAATTTTGAAATTTGAAGTGAATTTTTTATTTTAATAAGCTATTAAAAAATCATAATTTTATTGGAAAATTACTAGGAAAATACTAGGACCTAGTATGGGCAACTAGGGTTTGGAAGAAAATTATTTTAAAATTACTACAAAATTTTAAAATTTAATGATAATTTATGATTTTATTGTAAAAAATCAGGAAAATATAGGAAAAATTAGTAGGAAATTTACCCTAGGGTTTTTATGTGCAAATGAAGTATGTCGATTTCACCAAATGATTTAATATTTAGGAATATTTATGTATTATTCCTAATTTAATTAAAGGGTCTAAGTAGTAAAATCAATAAATAAATATGCAATAATTAAGCTAATAATTTTTATAATTTTATTGCACCTTAAATTTTTCTAAAAATAAAAATAAGGGTAAAAAAATAAGACGTAGCTAGAAACTGACTAATACGACTAAGATAGATGCTAGAATTCATTATGCAAGACTGAGACACTATCACAAATTAGGGTCTAGCATTCATTCGATGAAAGGATAGGAGTGATAAAAATAGAACACCCTAGTGTTTGGTGTTATAGTCTACCTCTGCCACTATTTTCCTAAAGATCTAAGATTTCTAAGTTTTGTTTTCCAATTTTGTGTGACCCTACCTATAAAGTTTTGGTAGCTAAAAATCTATAGAGATCCTTGTAAAGCTAATTTTGTCTTCAAACCCTAGACTTCATTGTGCTTTGACAAAATTTGAGAAAGATGGGGGGTTAGTGTATGTAATATTCATTGAACATGTTTTCACACCCCTTATGTCCAATACACCAAAGAGGGATCAAGCCATATATAGTTATCCCACTTTGCGTGCTTTATATAATAGTGTGTATGAAGACATAAAATATTAAATTGAGTATGTTTGAGATGATTAGGGATTGTTTTAAGGATTTGAATAAGTTGTAAATAGTATTGGATGGTTGTATGTAGATAATAGGGAAATATGCGTGAGTAGTCATGCTTATTTTTTAATATTTTCCAACCCTTTCCAACTAATCCTTGAATGGGCTTTTATAAGGATATATTGGTCATGGGTTAAATGCAATCACACTAGGCTAACACAATGAAGAAGAGGAATCAAGGAAAGATGGTAATATGGGCTCAAAATGTGATTGGACAAGAGTATTGAAAAGGGGACACCCTATGGTCAAACACTATAGTCCAAGTTAGGCACTATTGTCTAGAGGGTATGGGACCTAAGGGGATGGAATAAGTATGGAAAAAGGGTCCCAACTAAGCTAGAATGAGGTCTTGAAAACCTATAGATGGCTAGGAATCAGTGAAAAGGTGCATAGAAGGGTCATGAAAGAAGGTAGGAGGGACCTATGGGATGAATGTCATAATTCATACTCAAGTTACCAGTTTTTGAATTTTATATGATGACAAGCATCATGTGAAACATAGGTTTTATGGATAAAATAGACCTTAATTGACTTTAAGATTTAGAATGATAGTCTAATTTTTATATTTTGTGACAATACCAGTGCCATTAAAATTTCTAATAATCTAGTCATGTATTCTTGGACTAAGCAGAATCCAATCAAGTATCATTTACTAAGGGAACAAGTAGCTGATTAGATTGTTAAACTAGAGTATGTAACACAAAAGAACAAGTTGTAGACATATTTACAAAACCTCTTCCAAGGGAAACATTTGAGTTTTTAAGGTAGGAATTAAGAGTAATTCCTTATTTTATTAGTCACTAAACAAGGTGTGTACTAAGTGGGAGCTAACCTTTGGGTATCTTTTAGCTCTGAGGATCAATAGTCAAGAGTCTATGATAGTCAAAATATGTTCAAGTGATAGTGAGTAGTATCTTGTAGTTTTTTAAGGAGAAGTTTATGGAATTCTCATTAGGGAAATGAAGATGGATATTATCAACTTTAGAGAAGCAGCATTTTGTTTGGATCAAAGAGATTTCAGGTTATACAACACTTTTCCATTGATGTCAAAGGGGGAGAATTTACAAAGCTAACTATTTTTAGGGAGAAATAGTTTAGCAGTAGAGATAGCTATATAAGGGAGATAAATAGAAAGTTGTGTAATTATTGTATAGTTACCTTTGGTGAAGGAATGATAGGGCAAAGAGTAAAGTGAGTTCATCAGCTTGTAAAGGTTTATCATCAATGACAAAGGGGGAGTTTTTTGAGATATTGTCATTGATGTCAAAGGGTTTGCTATTCAGTAAAGAATATGTTCATTGATGTCAAGGAATTTCTATGAGTAGACACAAACTATATCAGGTATGATATGGATTGCATCAGGTTTATTATAGACTACATCAAGTTCACTACAAATTACATCAAGTTTATTATAGATTGCATTAGGTTAACTATAAATTGTATTAGGCATGCTAAGAACTATATCATGCATGTTATGGATTGTATGACACATAATATAGAATGTATCATGTTTTCTATGGATTACATTAGATTTTCCACAAACTATATTAGGATTTCTATAGACTACATCAGGGGTGTTATAGACTACATCAGAGCTGCTACAAACTACATTAATACTACAAAATTCATCAGGATGACATTAAATGTATCTTAATGATTTATTGGTTTTTCCTAGCTTCATTTCACTCAAGCTGACCTATGTGATTGAGATTTTATATAAAATAATGTGAATTATGTTTTCAAAAGAGAATAAATCATTAGATAAATGACTACTATTTTTTGTTGGCTGAATTTAAAGAGGTTATTGATCAATGTCTTGTATATAAGCAAGATCAAATTGTCTTTTTGAAAAATGTGAAAAAAAGGATTATTATTCACTAAGGAGTAGAGCATAGGTCTATTGAGTAATGGATGGCTAGAGAGGATGATTAGATAAATTCACTAAGGAATAGAGCATAGGTCTGTTGAGGAATAGAGGGCTAGAGAGGTGTGAATATGAAATCAATGAATGATTCATAGAGTATACAAAATTAGTTAAAGAGATGAGTAGAGGACATAGAGAGGACAAAGTCTTTTAAAATAAAGAGTATAGAAAAAGATACTAATGTTTATATTTGATTGAGCAGAGAAAGAGAGTAGAAAAATAGTAAAATGAATCTAAGAGTGATGAGTAAAAAAATAGCAGAATAAATCTGAGATCAATAAATAGAGAGAGTAGAATTATAACATCATTTGTTGATATAATAAACTAAGAAAGTTGGATGATCTGAATTAGATAATTTTGTGCTTAGCAAAGGGGGTTGAAGCCTCATGTATATTGGTGTCTATAAATCAAGGATTTGGTGCTTCTTAGCAAGTGGGTGCTTGATGAATATTTTTGTCAAGTCAATGCTTGAATATTTGGGGTTGGTAACTCAAGCTACACTAGTACTCATCAATCTTGTTGACTCATTTCATATTTTATTTAGGACATGTATTCCATGCAGTGATCATTGTGGGTTTTTTTCCCTTTAAGGGTTTCCTGCATATATCATGTGTTATGTCTTTATGTTATTTTTTGTGGTTTGATTGCTCTATGGATTATGTATAATTCTTGACTAAAAAACTAAAGTATTAGAAAAAAGTTTTAATAACTCACTGATTCACCCCCCTCAGTGGTTTTGCTTCCAATACTATGGGTGTCTAAAATTTTATTGTGATTTCCTTAGATACATACTCTTTGATTATTACCTTCTATAGTACATGGGTGTCTTAAATACATTCATGACAATTGGGTAATTAAAGTTTTTGGAGTTCTATGTGAGCATCCTCTTAAACAAGAGAAATTTATACACATGTAGTTAATTATCAATATTATTAAGGATAATCCACCACAAAAGGGTAATCAATAAGTAATCCCCTTTATTAGGTGGCCAATAATTGAGAAACCTTTTCATCAAAGACATATAATAGATTCCATAAAATCATCTACTATGCACAATATTTAGATATCCAAACCATTTACACATATTCCAATAACTATTATTCCAAATAAACCTTAGAGTATTCAATTATGGGTTCCATGAATCCATTTTACTCTTATTGTTTCTTCATAACCATAAAGTCCCATTACATATATACAGAGTATCATAAATACTATAATAATAGATATTACATGTATGCATGTTCCTTAGTAGTACTACTAGTTTATGGCACCAGGTATTGAATGGGGAGATACTTATGAGCATCCATTTGATCATATCATAGGTTAGTCTCTCCACATATTCCAAAAATACCAAAAAAAATCAAAAATATTTAAAAATCTAAAAATAATTCTAGCAGCTACACATTATATTGGATCCTTGGAATTTATATGTTCATTCCATGTTGATGGATATGATATTAGTTACTTATACATACATATGTGCTTCAAACTTATATTTGAGTGTGATACAAACATACATTGATACATGATCTATGCACTTTTGGATGTTGGGTTTTCCTTTTACTCACATCACTAGGACATTGATCATGATACATCTAAGTTATATCATTTTGTGATCACTTTACATTATCATGTTTGAGCTAATACGTATATACACATGATTTTATCTATGTATATATATTTCATAGTGTATTTGATATGCTATGTACTTAAATTTTTTGTTAACACATTTTATCCATGGGATACTATGATATGTTTATGTTGGTTGCTTATGTTTTCATTTATGCATTTTTTTGAATGTCTTGTCTTGTTATTGTCTTTTTTGTTGAGCATTTAAATATGCTCCATTGTTTACATACCCCATGCCTTTGTTTCCAAATTTGAGATTTGAATATGTCATTACTTTTTGTATGAAATTTTGAATATGTCATTCTTATTTTTGTGTACATTTAACTAAGTCATGTCCATTCAATTGTGTAGCATTTAAACATGCCCTTTTATTTTGGTTTCCTTGGACCAATGTATTTAGACTTTATTTTGAGTGATCTTATGTATGTGTTTGGTTGCTTTTTGATCTTATATTGCTACTATCTACATTTTGCCATGATCTTTATCATGTATCTTAGGCTTTAATGTGATCACATTTTATGTGTTTCAATGATACATTTACTTAGACATGTCCTTTTATATGCTACATGGTTCATTTATGGTTATATGGTTATCTTATCCTTTTACGGTGAGGTAACTACCATTTTTTATCTTCCCTCACCTCAAAGGGGGCATATTAGTAGGGAAATGTCATAGATGCATGGCTTCCACAAATTCAATATTTCATATTCAATGGGGGCATGTCATATAGTCATGGTTTCTACATGTTCATTGTCTTAGATTAAATGGGGGCATGTTTTGGATATGTTTTCTCCAAACTTACTCATTATTTAGCAGTTTTATATTATAGTGGGGGCATGTTTTGGAAATAGGTCCTCCACATTGGCACTTATATTAGTTTTCAATATCATATTATAGTGGGTGCATGATTTGGAAACATGTCATCCATAATTACATAATTTCAAATTGGCTAAATTACATGGTTATATGATTCACATACACATTTATGGTATAATTCTATACATTTGTATCATTGTTATACATAGTTTCAGCATGAGACATATATAAAATGCATATGTTATGCGATGTGTGCCTAATATTATAAAACCAAATCAATTTCATATTCTAACAACCTTTAGGGAGTGTCACCACCCATCAGGTTGGACTTTTATAGATTATATTGAGCCAATTTACTATAGTATTTATTTCACTTTTTGGTATGGTTGAGGTGATTAAATCACTCAATATTTCTAAGTTTGTATATTGGACTTGATTGTATCATCTAGCCTCACTAGTTTGATAGTGTAGCTATCTTTAGTCACTCACACTCACTAGGTTCTAAGTATGATTGGGTTACATGATTGATTTAGTCTCAATTGCTAGGTGGTAATCCACCTTTTCTCCAAGGTTTGGGGTATGGGCCCTCCTATCTCTTTCTCTATCTCCGTAGATATATGAAATTTATAGATTTATCTTTTTCCTGATATCAATTTTAGTGATTCAAAATGATATATATTTCAAATGAAATTGATAAAAAATAAGATGGTTGCATCAATACACATGTTTACTCATAAACTTTGATCTATTTCAATTTCAATCATTTTAATTCTTTAAATTTTAGATTATATGCATTGATTATATGTTGTAACATATTCTTTGTTTTAGGTTACTCACCATTAAAACACTCAATTTGGACTCAAGAAAATGCAAGATGTGTTATATACACCCTGGTACGTATTCCTTTCTTTTAAACTAACAAATTCATTGCTACATTAAAGGGGGGCAAATGTATATGATATTTATGAACTATATAACACCTCAATCTTGTACACTTGGAAAACTTAGAGCTTGGTTATTCTTCTCAGTTATAAATGTTTCTTACTTATACATGTCTCACATCTACTCTCTTTTATGCCCCTTCAACAATCTCTTAATCTAACCCATCTTATGTTAATGACTCGGGTAATATATCTTTCTTCGAATGTTTAAGACCTACTTATCTTATGCCCCTACATGTTTTGAACATGTACCTATTTTCATACTCTTTGGAAACATACATCTAGAACAAACACCTACATCAATGTAGGTGTCATGTTATGATGCAAGTGTCCAATGCCTTAAAGTCATATAATTTAAAAATAAAATGTATCCTAATGGTCTGTCTAAGTTATATTGTGTGAGATATTCTCCAAAGGGATTTTTATAAATATAATATCAACCCTCATTCATTTCTCACCTAGCATAGACCTAGAATTCATATAAAAAAGCATTAAAAAAGTATTCAATTGAATAAAAAGCTTCCTTATTTTATCTTATTTGTATATCAATCATAGGAATATCACATCTATATGACTAAATTATTGAAGGACCAACTCAAGAGCTATATTTTCTACTAGAATGTTTTGGACCTAATACCAGTACATCCATAGTTTTGGACATATTACTACACCTATTACTAACACACCCATAAGATTAGACCTATTATTGGACCTATTACTAGCACATCCATGGGATTGGACGTGTTACTAAAACTACTACTAGCACATCCACCACCACTACCCTTCCTTTAGAATCTCAAGCTAATCCTCTACCTCATTCTCCATTCTATGGTGGCACTTTCAACATGTAGATAATTTTTCCTCTCTGTGGTGTTTCACAAGTAGACCTATACTTAGATAATGGCAGCAACCTGAGTTTCTTGCTCCCTCATGGCTATAATAGTAGTTTGTTAAAACCATATGCCCTTCTGAGTAAAGATTTATTATTCTTCCCTTGGAGGAACCTCCTTGCTTTGTCTTCTAAATATAAGTTAAAATTAAAACATTCATTCCCTAAAAACTTTAAAAATCTATTTTGTTAATTATTATCTTTTTTATAACTAGTTGTTTTTCCCTTTAAGTGAATTTTTTTCCATTTAATTGCACATGTGGATGCATAGGTGAGGTGGTTAAGAGTTAATACTAGTTTGGATAGGTTAGGAGTTCAATTATTCTTCCAACACCTATATGTAACTCTAGGTATTTTTTTCTTTTTTTATGAAAAGAGCATTTAACTTTTATGCATTTTCATTTAAATAGGACATTAATGATGGGAAACAAAATATTATAATAATTTTTTATTGATAAATCAGAATCAAGTGTCATTTTGTTCAAAAGTTCTTGTTTTTTTATTGTTGATCCATTAGTCCCATTTTCATTATAAAAACACTAAATTATAAATTTTCAAAATCTAGAGGTTTGATCTGATGTCTATTATGGGGGTCCTTTTTGGATAAAATTGGTGAATTTTAGGCAATTTCAAGAGCCATGTAAGCTCTAAATTACATTTTATGGTGGGGGTATTTCCCCTCAACCCCACCCTCTATCATGATAAGGAGTGCATTAGGGAATCTACCTCTTGACCTGACTGGGGGATACCACCCCTAGACCCCCATGTCATAGTCTCTTATTTAGTTCTTCTAGTGTGCTTTCTTCCACTAGAGGGTGAGGGTTGATCTGACAAGTGGTTAGATCCCATCACAACAAAATTTTATGTCTTATTTATATTTATACATGGACACATTATTGATAGAATCTAGCATCCTCTTATAAGAAATGCAATCAAGTGACATTTTATATGACTATATTTACACCCCCCCCACATTTATTCTAAAAATGCAACAAAGTGAAATGACTAGAATAAAGGGAAAAAAAAGGTACTTGGACTTACCTGTGAAGTGAAGCTCGTGAATCTAGGTTTGAGTGTGCAAAACATGTTTCATTATGTATCATGCAAATGAAACATGGATGAATCAATCTTTACTTAAGAAATAAAAAATGCAAAGACAAAATGAGGAAAAGAGATAAGTAAGATAGGAAAGGAATGAATACACCTCACTAGGTATGTGAACTAATACAAAAACTTGGTGATATCCTATGTGTGTGCATGTAAATAGTGTTCAAAATGGTGAATAGCTTGGACTAAGATGATGGATTACTCAATCCCCATGTGTGAGTGGCTCAATAACTCAATCAAGTTTTGACTCCATCATTTCCCACCCTTGTTTGGTGGATTGGATTGATGGCTTGTCTAACCCTCCTATGTAAGTGGCTTAATAACTCAAGTAGGCTATGAATACATCATTACTTAACCATGTGTAGTAGATGCATCTATGATTAAAACTATATGATGTAACTAAAACTATGTAGGATGGCTCTAGGGCCACTCAAAAAATCTAAAATGTAAAATGGTCAAGGGACCTCTTAGGCACCCAAAAATGTAACCCAAAGACTATGCAAAATTTTCAAACATTATAGATGGAATAAGGCATCAATCTGGTGTAAAACCTAGTGCAAATGATTTATAAAGTATACAATGTGAAGAATGTAATGGAGTTGTCATTCCATCTGAGATGAGCTCATGTTGAATTAATCATATGGAAATAATGTGTCACACACATGCCCTCAATTATGATATCTATGTATATGGATTCTAGATTGAGTTGTAGTAATATGTGTCTATGTATATTTGAAACTGAAATGGGAGTGATAATGCCATGCATGATGCCCCCAATCTAATCAAAACTAGTATGATTTTATGTAAAATTAAGTATAAATTAATCAACTCTAATAACCTATGACTGAAATTATGAAAATCTAGACTATAACTACTATGTTATTCTATCAAACCTATATTTTCTTATTCATGGGGCTATTGGATAGTATCATGATTCCTTGGATAGTAGCACACTGTGTTAGTGTCCTTTGTGAAATGTTAGTGTCCTCTCTGTTTTTTTCTACCAAATTGACTTTGATATTTGTCTAACTATTTTTCATAAATTTCCCTGATTATAAGCTCTATAATTTTGTGTTTGCATGCTAAAAATTATACTCTAAGTGCACTTAGATGGACTAATCTCTATGACAAACCCCTGTGAATGCCCCCTCTTTTGAAGGGATTTATTGTACCTATTTAATAATTATCCTCAAACTAAAATTTATTCATGATGTGTGTTATGTTGAAAACATATGATACCTATTTGACAAATAAAAATAATGTATATACATGACATTAGAATGTAAAATAATTTGAGCATAAGTTGGTAATGTATGATGTATGTTATATCTATCATTCACAAGGTTATTAAAATAGATATAATAATGTAATCATTTGTATAAACTACATAGTCTAAGAATAATCTTACCTAGGGGATGGGACATGATGTCTATCAAGGTACCCAAGGAGGAATGGGATATGTATGAGGGCACTCATGGAATCACAAACTGAGTGTAAGTGTAAAAATCAAGAGACAAATGTCATGGCCATGTGTATACATAAAAACACATGAGACACAAATTAGGCCAAGGGGCCATAATCTAAGGGACATGGGAACATGTCACTAAATTTGAGAAAGTATACATATCAAGACATTTTTAAATGTCCATATACATAAACAACAAGCAAGGTCAGATTAAAGCCACATAAAAAGGCATATTCAAATGTCTACATACATAATCAAGAATGCACACACCATATCCAAAGTATACACACAATGAAATTAATTGGCATAGATCCTTATAATAATGGAATATTTAAATTCCTTTATATATATGTAGATATAGAGAGACACAATAAATTCTAAACTAGAAAATCTAGAAATGAAAGTATGCATGAACAAGTGGTACAAATGTGTACAAGAGTAAAGATGGACATAAACTAAGTCTATAGTAGTATTAGTCAGTAAAAATAAATCTAAGTAGTATAGAATGATATAACATGGTAAACCAAAATCTATCTAGTATGATGCCCCAAATGGATGAATGTATCAATTTTAAATTTTTATAGTTGTATATGTGCCCCCAATGTGTAGATAGTAGAAAATATGGATCTATGTGTTGGACCTAAATCCTATATGAATATTATAAGACTCAAAAAGAATAAGTGAAGCATGTATATATGATAAAATTGACTATACTAAAATAACTATCATATGTATTACCTGACAAGTATAAATAATGTAAGCATGGATATGTAAACAATCTAAATTTTGTGTTTTTGAACAATATCTAATTTTTTTTGTGTTTTTGAATAGTATCTAAATGTTTTTGTATTTTTAATATATTATATTTTTTTTGTGTTTTTTGAGTATTATTTATGTATAAGCAATCATGAAAATGAAACTATATACAAGTGTGATGTGATTTATTTATGTATATAATATTTGTATATGCATGATGTTTGTAATCACTTAAAAATGAAACTTGAGTGCTAAGAGTGTTACTTGAGACCACATATCCCTAGCTTAGCCATAGACTAATCTTAGGCCCTATTTTCATACATATCTAGCTTGTATGCAAGCCACAGACATCCCTAGACATTCTTAAAGTAGTCTATACCCTCATTCTTAAATTTTGGCCCTCGATGCCTTAGGTTTTACCACCTAGACACTAGTGCCATTAAAAGGATAGTATCACCACATAGTGCTAGTGTCCCAATTTTTATGCTACTATCCTTTCCTTCTTTTTTCCATAAAAATATTTATTTTCAAATCTTAGACCACCTAGGGTCATCCTATACCTATTTTATCATCCACACAAGCACTAGAATAGTATATATACATGAATTTTATCTATCTAACCACTAGATGGAAATAAAATGAAAATTACACATACAAGCTTAGAATAAGTTGTGCACAATAAAGGTTGTCAATCCCTATTATACCCTACTTCTATATACAACTATCTACAACATTCATAAGCTCAAATTACTTAGGTTTCTAGTCTTAAGCACATTTAAAGAACTTAATTCAACCATCTACTAGATTCACTTGTACTTACACTAACACTTATGTGGGGAGAAATACATCAAGATGGATCCCTCTTTAAATTATTGGTATGTAGGAAACTCTCATCATAATGAGGTTTTGAGGATGTCCATCTTATCCCACTAACAAATACACTTTACTACTTGTATCAACTAGATGTCGTAATAACATGGAAGATTAGGGTTTGATCATAAAATATTCTAAAATAGGTCATCTATAGGTTTCCATTACTCATGTGCATAGGAACATGATTGATAGACCCAGACACATGTGTACCTAGAAGCTTATAATAATTATGCACATAGGGCATTACTACCAAAATAGGGAAACTAGTGTCACATGGAACTACTATCCAATTAGCACGCTACTATCTATGAGGGGTTTTGACACTAAGATCTTATTTATGATGGTAATACCACACTTTGTCTCAATTTTCAACCTCCATATCTCTCATCTCAATCATTTTCTAGCTAATTTATTATTTACATTATTTATTGTTATTTTTAGAATGGTCAAATTTATTCAATTTTGAAAGAAATTAGTGTCTATATTTATTACATTTTATCCATTACTTTACTATTATTGACTCTTTAACAATGTATCATTTACATATATCTAAGTCCTAAAAAGTTAAATCATTTGGTAAACCTGACTTACGTCAAATATTACATAAACCCTAACCTTAAATAACCTAGGGTTTATGTTTCTAGACTTCTAAGACCCATACTCAGATTCTAGATTCCTATATTTTCTTATTCATATTTTATATAATCATGATAATAATGACAAATTAAGTTTAGAAATTTTTAATACAAGGTTTTCTAGCTTCCTTTGCATGCTTTTTTCCTTTTATTTAGAATGAATTCAAAGATGACATAAACACATATGTACATGATTCTTTATATCAGTAAAATGTATGTAATATTTAATTCTATATCTAGCATGTTATTGTTATCTTATGTGGAATTTAATAAAGAAAACAATCCTTACATATATAGAGGATCAATTAAAATATAGTTTATTAGACTTAATCCATAAATTTAATACTCTAACAATCATGTTTCAAGTTTTAATTTCATTTCTTATGCACATGAAGGAATCTCCTCCTCATCTCCATGAGGGTGATAGTTACTTTTCCTCTAACCAAGTCCATGTTATCACTCCTCCATGAGATGATGTAACCTATACTATTGTTACTAATACCCATATTCAGCCTATCCAAGCATCCACTTCTCCCCTACAGGGTGTGTGCCTATATGTTCAATCATAAGCAACCAGAGTATGCACTTGTGAAACTCTAACGGATCAAATTATAAATATGTGTGAACTAATATAATAATTATAGAATCAAACTTAGTTATTATGTAAAAATTTCACATTATTGGTAAATTAAATTACATGTACAAGGTCTTTAGAATATGCTAGTGTTCATCATGTATATGCATCTAAACCTATAAAAGTTTTGCTTAGCACTCTTTCATATACAAAACATAAAGTACAAGATGAGTAATATAATCAAGATCAAAATAATACACAAGATGGGAATCAAGACACTCTCCCCCCACTTAACAATGAAAATCTTATTGTTAATAAGGATGAGATTTTATAGAGTTTTAGAGTTAGACTTTGGGAACAACCCCATGATCATGCATAGATTATACAAACCATAATGGAAATAAATAACAAATTAAATAATGGTCAATCTTCTACTCCCCTAGATAACAACATTGTTACACCTACTTTGGGCATAACTCACCATGTACAACTTATTTTAGCTTGACAAAATTTAGTATCAACTACACCTCCTATGACTAGTCCCTTCTCTCGAGATGTACAATCCCTTATGCATGAGATTCACTCTCTATAGGCTAAGGTGTTACATCTTGAGTAGGGAGTTATTACACCATCACATTCTTTAGATTCTCATGTTATTTGGAATACACCTTTGGCACATAATATAGTTGCAGCTCTTTTGTCATACAGATTAGTGGCACCTAAGATTACCTTATATGATGGTAAGGGTGACCCAGAGCACCATCTACAAGATTTCCACATAGCACGTTTGGACTTTGTGTCTAATGATTGGCTCCTCACTAAGTTTTTCCCATGTAGTATAAAATATTATGCCTTATATTACTTCTATGGTCTTTCAAATTAGTCTATCACTACATTCAATCCATTGGTAGATATGTTTATAGCACACTTTTCAATTAACATCAATGTTAAGATATCATATGCTCAAGTAACACAATTGGAACATAATTCCAATGAGCCTATTGTAGAATATGTATTTTCATATAAAATTGTATTAGTAGAGATGACTATCCCCCTAGTAGATAGCGAGCTCCAAGAAATATTCATACAAATCTCACTACCAACAGTGCATGAAGCTATCTTATTTAAGAAGTTTATAACCTTCACATATTTATGCCACAAAATGAAATAAAGGGAAATCAAGCTTGACTCTATGGGAAAATTAAAGTACATAAGTGGATTAGAGTTAACTACTAAGATTTATAATAACCACCATACAAAGTCAAGGACACTGAAAATAAGAGTGATCCAAAGGCCACAATTAATGTATCTTTAGATCCATCTCCTTGCATAGTTTTATCAACTCTTCCATGAAGAATTTTCACCAACCTTATAGATTTGTCAGCACATGTTTTATAGTAGCTCTTAGAATGAATTTTCATATCTATACCTCTAATAAAAGAGGTTGATACAACATGACCTCTTCCAAGTAGCTATGATTTTAATGAATTATATGACTATCACAAAGCACTAGGCCATACTACAAATAGATGCATTAGTTTGAAACATAAGATACTATTAGCATAATTATGTATTTACCTTGGGTTATTGGCTAAGGTAATTAAACCTATGGTTAGTTTCCTTAACCTCTTAGGTTAATAAGTTATTTTGTTTAATAGGCTTATCTATTTTCATACTATCCAACATTGGTTATTTTACCCACCCTTTTCACAAGTTTCTCAAATGACTCATTTCTTTGCCTATTTAATATGCCTTCTTATATTATTTACATGTGGAATGTATGTTGTGAATACAATTTGGTTATTTCTCACTCTTTATATTTTATCTAATATGGTATTTAAAGCCAATGGTTCATAGAGCTTGAGTGGAGATCTGTGGAAGCCATAGAGGTCAATGTCTTGCTAAGGAGGATCATCATGCACCTAATGGAGAGCTAGAGGAGAGATAAAATTATGTAAGCTCAACTTGAAGACAAAAAAACTACTTGAGAGGATCAAAATACCAAATAAGATCAAAATAAGGTCAGAAGAAGTAGTTTCAAGCAATTGAAAGCCTTTGTTTATTTTTTCTAGGTAGGTCGTACGGCCTAGGCACTATATAGTTTAGGGAGAGGTGGAAATATTTAAGTTTTGATCATTTTTAGTGAAATAAGACTCTAAATTTTGATTTAATTCATAACTTTAATAATGGTGTAGATAGTTTATGATTTGGTTGAGAAATAGGTTCAGAATTTGCCACTAAAGTTTCATAGGTAGGCTAATTTTTTTATTCACTAAATATTTTCATAAAATTTTTTACCTAAAGTTTTATTATTTAAATTATTTTTAGTTTTCTAATTATAATTAAACAAAAATTTATCCAATAGGGGCTATTGGGGACCTACTACTAATTAATAATCATGGAAGCATCTAGGAAGTTAAAAAATTTACCATTTTTGAGTTTTTTTATCTAGATGTGGACACAGAAAGAATTTTTAAATCAGAGTTGTAGGTTTCCCAATTTAATTATATTAGTGGTATAAAATTTAAGACCTTATAAATGGTATTGATTTTATTAATAAAAATTGATAGATTTGTTCAATGTCAATACAAAATTAGTGTGTAGAAGGAAATTTTATAAAAGTCATAGTTTTGATGATTTAATTATTTCCATGAAAAACTAGGTCAAATAGCTAGTATTCAACCCCTATTACTACCAGATTCTCAAAAATTGACTAGAAAAAACTTTATTTTTTGGAGTCACAAGGTTTTGATGATATTTGAATATTATAACCTTGATCAAATAGTGCTTAGTAAAGAGCAAAGGCATGCCACTAGTTATGATGACTATGATAAATATCATCATGAGGCTCTTATGTTGTTAAAACTATCAGTAGTAGATAATCTAATCTCAAAATTCAAAAATGTGACCATTTCATCAATTTTTTGGACTAGTCTTAATTCTAAATACTAAGCTTCTAAATCTGGTAGGGTATTCTATTTGAAGAATTTGTTATTTTCTACTAAGATGCAATAAGGTGGCTCCACTTATAAGTTTTTATTGCACATCAAGGACATCAGTGATAAATTGAAGGCTATGTAGAAGCCTATTGATGAGAAAGATTTGATTGCTTTGGTTATGAAAAATCTTCCACATTTATTTGAGTCATTTGTGGAGTCCTAGCACATGATTACTAAGATGTAGACTTTGGACTTTGAAAATATGTCCACATTTCTATTTAAAAGAGAGAGACAACAAAAGTATATAGTGTTGTCTACATCTACTTCTACAAAAAGTACATTCTTCATCAAGGGAAAGGGTAAGTAGTTTGTTAAAACTACTAGTTCTCCTATAGATACTTCACAAGTAAGTGGTTCTAATAAGAGATCTAAGTGGAAATGTTTTTACTATAAACAACCTGGTCACCTTAAGAAAGATTGCAAGAAAAGACAACAAGATATGGCTAACCCTAAAAAGAAAGTTCATCATATGAATGTAATTGAAGTTGAAGGCAAGGAATCATCTCCTAATTTTGCTTTCATGGATTCTAGTGGTAATTCTATGATAGATCGAGCTTGGTACTTTGATTTAGGTGCATCTTGCTATTATGCATGTCATAAGGACTGGTATGTGGATTTTATTGAAAATAATAGTAATGGTGAATCTATATCTTTGGGAGATGGTATAACTTACTTTGTGAAAGGATATGGTAATGTTTAGATCAGATTTGATGGTACTATCTGGTATACATTTAATAATTTTAGGTATGTGCTAGACATGAACAAAAAATTTCTTTCCATTAGTGAGATCACTAGAAACTCTTATTTTGTTGTAAAGTTTTAAGGATAACAATGTTGAGTCACTACCAGTGATAACAAGATTATTGTTGTTGGGATTGGTGAAAAAAGCTTATCTAACCTTGAAGATCTATATAGGGTAAAATAAAGTGCACTTACAGTGGTTGATAACATAAGTTCACTATGACATGAAAGGTATGGGTATTTAAATTTTTAGTATTTGACTATATTTAGCAAGACTAATATGGTTAAGGGGATTCCTTCTATTCAAGATAGTCATCATATATATACTAGATGTCAATTAAGGAAGAAAGTTAGACATTCATTTGATGTTGGTAAAGCTTCAAGAGCTAAGGGAGTATTGGATCTAGTACATGTGGATTTTCATGGCCCAATGCAGACACCTACCCCTTCTAGAGAGAATTATTATTTGTTATTGCTCGATGATTTCTCTAGTAAAATGTGGGTATACTTTACAGTAAAGAAATTTGATTATTTTTCTAACTTCCTTACTTGGAAAGTTATCATTGAAAAATAGGTGGGAAGGTTAGTGAAATATTTTAGAATGGATAATGGGGGTGAGTTCATCTCAAAATAGTTCAAGGAGTTTTGTTCCACTAAAGGCATACATAAACAATATACTAACCCTTACACTCTACAACAAAATAGATTTGTGGAAAGGCTAAACAGGATGGTGATGGACATGGCTCCTTGCATGGTCCAAAGAAAAAATTTCCCATATAGATGTTGGGAAGAAGTAGTGAATACAGTGGTGTACATCCTCAACATAAGTCCTATAAAATCATTATAGAATATGACTCCAGAGGAGGTTTGGTCAGGTCAAACATTAGATGTAAGTACTTTCCAAATTTTTGGTTGTGTATCTTTTATAGTTATTCTTAGTTAAAAGAGAAGTAACTTAGATGCAAAAATCAAAGCATACATGTTTGTTGGGTATAGTGAGTAGTCAAAGTCATATAGATTACTTGATATTTCTACTAATAAAGTTGTGGTAAATAGAGATTTCATAATAGATGAATAGATGCCATACTTGATAGCAATTGGTAGAGTTTCAGATATCGAGTCATTATTTTCTTCTAATGATTTTATTATAAGTTGTGTTATGAAAGTTGAATAGGATTCTAGTTCATCAGTGGAATCACATTCTGAGGGAATTGATGCAAGTCATTGTGAGGTTACAACAGAACAACCAAAGATTCCAAAATGGTATTCTACCACTATGGAAGCACTAAAGGAGGGAGACTTGCCACAGGGTGTGGAAGGAAGAAGATTAAGATAAAAAAAAGTAGTTTGGTAATAGAGGTAAGCATGACAATTTTTCTCTAGCAACTATTGTTTCACATGTATTTGAGCCTAATTATTTTCAAAGGCCAAAGGGAAGAATGAGTTGGAATTAAACATGCAATTGGAATATGATTCCTTGATTAAAAATAAGACTTGGGAGCTCATGGAGCTACCACCAAGAAATAAATCCATTGGTTGTAAATGGATTTATAAGGCCAATTGCAAAATAGATGGTTCCTTGGACAACATAGAGCTAGACTTGTTGAAAAAGATTATGCACAAGAGGAAGGGGTTGATTATGAAGAGACTTTTTCTCCTACTACAAAGATGGTAACTTTTCATTTGATTGTTGTTATTTCTGCTTAGTTTGGATAGCAGGGGCACCAAATGGATGTTAAGAGTGCTTTCTTGAATGGATATTTGGAGGAGGAAGTGTACATGGTTTGGCCATAGGGTTTTTAGGTTCTTGGTAAGGAACATCTTTTTTTCAAGTTGATCAAGTCCTTGTATGGGCTTAAGCAGGCTCCTCGAGCCTAGTATATGAAGATAGATACATACCTTAGGGAGTCTGGTTTCAAAAGGTGTAACTCTGAACTAACTCATTATGTAAAGGTGTTTGGTGATGATATTTTAATTATCATTGTATATATTGATTATTTATCCATCACTAGGAGTAGTGATAATCTAATTTAGTAGATGAAGGTGACATTTGTTGTATTTTTGACATGATAGACCTAGGACTACTTAAATATTGTTTAAGTGTTGAGTTTTGGCGAAGTAATTTTGTTGTATTCATGTCATAGAATATGTATGACAAATCATTGATGGAAAGTTTTAAAATGATATATTTTAACCCAAATTACATACCTATATAAGTTTGAGTTAAAATTTCAACTAACATTGCTTCACCTTCAGTCAATGAAACAATGTACTAATAGATGGTGGGTAGTCTCATTTACCTCACTACCACTAATCCAAATATTTATTTTGTAGTGAGTTTTCTGTCTCACTTCATGTCTAAACCATAGGAAGTAAATTAGTTAGTTGAAAATGGGTATTAATATATGTCAAAGTTACTCTTGAATTTGGCATACTATATGAGAATTATATAGATTTTGAGCTTTCAATACATTCTAACTCTAATTGGGCAAGATCAGGAGATTCAATAAAATCTAAAACAAGATATGAATTCACTTTTAGTTCAATAGTTTTATCATGTTAGAGTAAACTAAAAAATACAGTGGCATTATCTTTAATAGAATTAGAGTATAAATCTATGGTCATTACAAGTTGTGAAACTATGTGGATAAAGAAAATCTTAGAAGATCTTCAGTTTGAGTCATCAAAGCCTACTCTGATTTTCTATGATAACCAAAGTGTTCCAAAGATGGTGAAGAATCTAGTATTCCATGATAGGACCAAACACATTGAGGTTCACCATCATTACATCTAATTTTTGGTTACAAATGAAGACATTAGTCTCTTCTATTGCCCCGTTATAGAGTAGACAGCTGATATAATGACCAAACCACTTGATGCAGACAAGTTCATAAAAATTAAAGATAAACTTGGTCTTGTTTTTATTTTGTCATTAAGGGAGGGTGTTATCATAATTATGTATTTACCTTGGGTTATTTACTAATTTAATAAGTATATTGTTATTTTCCTTAACCACTGATGTTAAGAGGTTAGTTTATTTAACAGGCTTAGCTATTTTTATGTTAGCTAATGTTGGTTGTTTTACCCACCCTTTTCACATGTTTCTCAGGTGACTTATTTATTTTAATATTTAATATGCCTTCTTGTATTGTTTGGATATGGAATTTATGTTGTGAATACAATCCGGTTCTTTCTCACTCTCTATGTTTTATCTAATAGATATAGGGTTTGATAGAGGCCAACATCATTGATGTGGGCACACCCATAGAAGCACCTAAATTTCAACAAATGGAAGCTAAGTAATTAATAATATTATTAGATCCATTTACAATGCATACATATAATTAGGAATGGGTACTTTAGGTTTTCACTAGATGTATCAGTCACATCCACCACCAACATCCTATCACACTACTACATAGGATGCACACCCCCTATACAATATCATTGATGTGTATCATACTATAGTACCAAATAGACCACAACTACCAGTTACATTTCCAATCATATTTCCATTAGTACACACATACTTTAGTTGGGACACCAGTTCAAGTGAGGTTTACTCCTAAGATGTTACCATGTATGCCTACTCTCCCACAGAGACCTTTATTATAAAGGCCCCTACGTCAAAGATATATTGTATATTCTAAAGGGCATGCCTCTACCCCTTTCCTTTAGATATAAATGGTATTGAGTTTCTAGGGTTATCAACATAGGTCACCTATGATAAATACAACATAATATGCCATACGGGTCCCTAAGACCCCTACAATTCACATGACACCCCAGTTAGCTTTATGGATTTCTAGCACGACTTCACAAATAGTGCCAACTATAGATCTTTCAGTATAATAGGTTTTGGGACCTAAGTTTCCTTTCATACAATATGCACAATTAATATTCCCTTATTTTACAAAGGCCATATTGATAATGAGTCTCCCATGAGACTCATCAGTTAGTATGTTCCTCCCTTCTTGTACATAGTCTCATTTACTCTTGATCCTTGTATATAGTTTCATTTACACGTTACTTTTACATAGATTATATCCATAAAATACAAAAATAATATAATATGTAAAAACATAAAAACATTCAAATATTTACTCAAAATTACAAATTATATATTGTATTCATTACCATGTTTACATATCTTATATTTGCTAGACACTACATATGTTAATTATCTTGGTATAGTCAGTTTTTATTATATATACATTGCTTCACTTGTTATTATCAAGTGATCACAGATACTTGTAAAACTTGGGTCCACTACATAGATCCATATTTATAATATATACCCACTTGTGGCATATACATAAATACAAGAGTTCCTCATTTGATATATTTTCCCATTTAGGGGCATCCTATATATAGTTTCAATTACCAGGTTACATATTTCTAAACTCTACATCATAGATTTAGCATTTTTATATCTTGATATTGATCATCATACACCTATTTAGATTTTTTTCCAACTACTACTACTTTAGACTCATCATATGTACATCTTAGCTCTTATATAGATTTGTACCACATGTTCATGTATACTTTCATTTCTAGCTTTCATAGTTTAGAATTCATTATTTCTCTATGATTTTTTTATTAAAGGGCATTTGAATATCCCATTACTCTATGGATCTACACTACTTATTTTTATTGTATATATATTTTTAACATGTGCCCTTATCTTTGTTTTGAATTCCTGATGGTGTATGTGGACATTTGAACATGTCCTTGTATGTATAGATTTCTCATATTTAGTGACATGTTCTCATGTCCCTTGTATTGTAGCCCCTTAGCCTACTTTGCATGCCTCGTGTGTGTTGTATGTATGATTTAGTATATGCATCATGGCCATGACACTTATTTCATGCTTATTACACACTCTAGTTTTAGATGCCATGAGGTACCTCATGCATCTCCCCTTCTTACTTGGGTGTCATGATGGACATCATGCACCATACCCCAGGTAGCTACTTAGTTATCACTCAGATTTGATGTCCATATAGATTATTATATCTATCTTGATAGCCTTGTGAATTATAGACCTAACATACATCACATATTACAAACTTATGCTCATATTATATTACATTCTAATGTTATGTATGCATGTCATATTGGTTTATTGCACATATATCATATATGCTTTGAATAACACACATTTTATATAGCTTTTTATTTTAAGGATAGTTATTACATATGTATAACAACTCTCCTCAAAAGAGGGGGAATTTACATAGGTTTTTCAAAGAGATAAAGCTACCTGAATGCACTCAAAGTGTAGTTTTTAGCACACAGGCACATAATACAAAAATTAATTTCAAGAAAACATAGTGGGAAATAGTGACATAGAGATCAATTACAATTGCATAGAAATAAAAATAGTTGGACATTCTAAATAGATCACTAGTTCCACATGGTATTATTGTCTAATATATGGTTCTACTATCTAGTAGCCTTAGTTTTTAAGAAATCTAGATTGGCCAAAAAAATACATGTATAGTCCAATTTTACATAGTTTTAGTTATAGATTTACTAGTTTTGCTCATTTTTGCTCAAATTCATACCAATTTTCTTAGATTTAGGGCATTGTACATAGCATGACCATTCCCATTTTTAGTTCAAATACTCAAATACAAATTATTACAACTCAATCAAGAATCCATATGCTCAGATATCAGATTTGGGGGCATGTGCACAACACATTTTTGTATGCTCACTTACACAGTAGTTGATTAGATGGAATGACAAAATCCATGTCATTATCTACATTGTATACATTAGAAACCATGTTTTAGGTTACACACTAGATTCATGCCTTACTCAATCTATAGTTCTTGGCCTTTTTGAGTGGCCTAGAATCACCTAATATACCTGAGTGGTTGTAGATCTAACATCTCTAGTTAGACATTTTCAATTAAATCACATATTTTTAGTTTTAGATGCATCTATTACACATGGGTAGGCAATAATGGATTCATAGTCTACTTGAGTTCTTGATACACCTACATGAGAGGGTTAAACACATCATCAATCTAATCCAAGCTATTCATGGGTCATGATCCACCAAGTAGGGGTGGGCAATGATGAAGTCAAAATCAGATTGAGTTCTTGAGCCACCCACACATAGGGATTGAGCAAGCCATCAGCTCAGTCTAATAGATTCATTGATTTATCACTATACACACACACACATATAGGTTATCATCAATTTTATGTATTAGTTCACATACCCAGTTAGGTGTATCCATTCCTTTCCTCTCTCTTATCCCTTTACTCAATTTTATCTCTTTACTCATTTTTACTTGTTTACTCAATTTTGTCTTTACTTTTGATATATATATATATATATATAGTATTTATTGATCTATGTACATTTCACTTAAAGGACATGTAATGGAGCATGATTCACATATTTAGATCTAGATTCATGGGATTCACCTCATAGGTAAATCTAGGTATGCTTATTTTTGCATTATCCTAATTAATTTACTTTGTTGCAATTATATAATAAGGGGGGATGTAATCACTTAAAAATGACACTCAAGTGTGAAGAGTGCTACTTGATACCACCTATCCCTAGCTCAATCCTAGACCTATTTTAAGGCCTATTTTCAACATTATCCAACATTCATGTGGGCCACCAGGCATCCCTAAACATCCCTAAAGTAGTCTCAGACCCTCAATCTTACATCCTAGCCCTTCATGCCTCAGGATATGCCACCTGGACACTAGTTACATAATAGGGATAGTAGTGCCACATGGTGCTAGTGTCCCAATTTTGGCATTATTATCCTTTCCCTTATTTTTCCACAAATAGATATTTTTTCAAATCTTAGACCACCTATTATAGGTCTAGACCTATTTTAGCACCCACAAAATCACTAGAATAGTATATATGTATGTATGTATGTATGAATTTTATCCATATAACCACTAGATTTGGAATCATATACAAATTACACATACAAACTCAGAATAAGTTGTCCACAATCAAGGTTATCAATCCCTATTCTAGTCTCAAGCACATTAAAAGCACTCAAGTCAACCATCATACTAGATTCACTTAGACTTGCACAAGAACTTATCTGGGGAGAACTACATCAAGATTTATCCCTTTTTGGTATGTTGGCATGTAGGGAACTCTCATCATAGTGAGGTGTTATAGATGTCTAACCTACCCCTCTAACAAACACACTTTACTGGTTGTATCAATCAAATACCCTAGTAACATGGAAGATTAGGTTTTGATCATAAAATCATCCAAAATAGGTCATCTATAGGGTTATATTACTCATACACATAGGAACATGCTTGACAAATCCAAATATAGGTGCACCCAAAAGCTCAGAATGGTTCTATATAGAGAACATTAATACCAAAATAGGGACACTAATTCTATATGGTGTTACTATATAATTATGGTGTTACTATTTGGGAGGGTTTTTGACATTAGTATCCTATGTATGACACTCAAATCAGCGTCTAGATTAGTTTTTAGCCTCCAAATCTCTCATCTCAATTATTTTCCAGCTAAGTTCTCGTTTACATAAATTATTAATATTTTTAGAAAGGTTAAATTTAATCAATTCTATAACAAATCAGTGGTTATATTTATTACATATTTCTACTTCAATGGGTTCTTGATAACTTTACAATTGAGTGAAGCTAGATAATATACCTTTGGGCTAAGATTTTCAATTACTAACTAGGGCCCAAGCCAATTTGTTTTGAAATTGCCTTTTGTATCTTATTTGGAATTGAAATTTCTAATATTCTCTTTCAAGATGAGATCATTAACTTCAAATTATTTATTGTGAACATAGCTATTATTTGTATGTTTTATTCATTTCTGGTATGCTTTGAGATATTTAATGGTTTGGATGCATGTGGGATTAAACTATTCTAATTCATGGAAACATTTTTCTCTATATTTATCATCTATAATAATCCCTTTTAGGGATAACCATAAGGATGGGATTTCTAATTCTAGTGGGATAATTGTTTTTATGCCATATAATAGTGAATAAGTAGTATCTCTTATTATTATGTGAATACTATAGTGGTAGGCCCATAGTGATAGACGAGATGATTGTCCCAATCATCACCAAATTTGGTAACTATTTTATTAAGTATACTATTAATTATCTTTTTTATAGATTCTACTTGGCCATTACCTTATGGATAATATGGAGTAGACAATGTGTGTCAAATTTTGTATTTAGTATATAATTTCTTTACTGAATTATTCTTAAAATAAGTTCCATTATCTATAATGATGGTCATTTGGAGGCCAAAATGGGATATATTGTTGGTCATGATAAAATGGAATATATATTCTCTTTTTTTGTATTGTAATGGAATGGCCTCTACCCATTTTGTAAAGTATTATATAGCTATAATAATGAATATATGACCTCTTGTAGATTCTAGATTTATCATACCAATTAGATCAAAATCCCATAGCATGAATGGCCATGGAGATGAAATGGGTTGTAATTGTTGTGAAGAGACATGGTGTAGATTTCCATGTCATTGATATTTGTTTCATAATTTATCATATTCTTGGAATTCTTGTTCCATGGTTAACTAATACTATCCCTGGTAGAGTAATTTGTGTGACATTGATTTACCACTTAAATGGCTACCACATTCATTGTCATGTATTTGGTTGATGGCCAACTTAGCCTCCTCAACTGTCAAACATTAGAGTAAGTGTCACTCAAAATATTATTTGAATAATTTCCCATTGATGATGATGTACCATAATTCATTTATCTTAATTTATTCTTATCATTCCTATTGAAATTATACAGTGTAATAAATGTGTGTATAAACTTGTATATATTATAAAACCATTGGGATGATGTTATATTATGCATGGTGGATAAAATGGTTAGATACATGAGGTAGGCATGGGATACTAATGATGATTGTAATCATTTGATAGTGAATATAACATAGTCATCATTGATGTCTATTAGGATAAATGATGTTGCACTGGCCATTACATCAGTGTGATAATTATCTTTGTGAAGAATGTTTTCAATAGATAAGTATTCAAAATGAGACTATAGGCATTGAACCATATTATTATAGGGAATGAGACATTATTATTTGGTTTGGTAGACATATGTAACCTGATTGACAACCAATTATAAATCCCCATAGACCTTAATATATTTTATTTGTAGATCCTGATCTACTTGAAGGCCAAGAATAAGAGCCTCGTATTCTATGATATTATTTGTACATGAAAAATTGGGTCTCTAAAAAAGTGGTATTATGTGCATAAATGGGTTGATGAAAATAATTCTCACCCTAGAAATATATGCACATCTATAACCATCAAATAATATTGTGCATGTGTCTAAAGTGGTATTGTAAGCTATGAAGTCATCATGAAAATCATTGTTAATAGGATTTGTGTCTAATAGTGATGTTGCTACTAATTAATCTATGATTATTTGACTCTTTACTAATTTTTGTAACATAATATTTAATTTTAATTCTATGAGTAACATGACCCGTTTTATGATACAACCTAAGATATGTGGTTTTGACATAAGAAAATTTAAAGGATATGCTTTTGTAATAACTTATGTCTCATTGTTCATCATATAGTGATGGAACTTTTGAGTAACAAATATAAGTGCCAAACATATTTTTCTAGTAATATATAATTTTATTCATAATAAATAAGTGTATGAGTGATGTATTAAATAGCTCACTCCTTATGTTGATAATTATGTTGTGCCAAGAGTGCACTGAGTACATGATCTATCATTGAGAGGTAGAGGAGAAGTGGCTTGTTAGGTGTTGATGGTACTAGTATAGGTGGGTTCAACAAGTATTGTTTGAGTGAATCAAATATTTATTAACATGTGATATATCATTCAAATTTTTTATCCTTATAAGTAATTTGGTGAATGGTTGAGTCCTATCTCCTAGTTATGTCATAAAGCAACATATTTTCTAAATCTTGCCCTATAAAGATTGAATTTGCTTTAGGTTTTTAGGAGGAAGCATGTCCATTATGGCATTGAATTTATTTATATCAACCTCAATGTCATATTGGTATATTATGAATCCAAAAAAATTACTAGTTGAACCCCAAATTTGCATTTCTTGGGATTTATTTATACATTGTCTTTTCTCAATCTTTCAAAAAATTATCATAAATTTATTTCATGGTATTATCGCTCTTTTGATTTTATAAGTAAGCAATCAACACAGTCTTCTACTATTTTATGAATGAGATCATGAAAAATATGAGTCATATTTTTTTGGTATGTTGCTCCTATGTTATTTAATCTAAAAGGCATGCCTATATAATAGAATGTGCTCCATGGTGTGGTAAAGGAATTTTTTTCCTAGTCTTCCTCAGTGATATTGATTTGATTATAACCAATGAAACCATCCATGAAAGAGATAATTTTATAGCCTATTATGGAATCCACTATCATATCAATGTTGAGTAAGAGAAAATCATCCTTAGGACATGCTTTGGTTAAGTCTCTATAATCATAAAAACATCATATTTGGTTGTTAGGATTAATAAATGGGATAATTTTAGCAACCCATTAGGGATGAGCAATTGTTCAAATGAAATCGGCACCAAGAAGTTGTTGGATCTCATATTTGACTAAAAGAGCCACCTTGGATGCTTTTTTTTAATTTTTTATTTATCCAAATTTGCATTTAGATAGAGTGTAATCCTATGTACTTCGATTGAAGGATCAATGTTATGCATATCATAATAAGCCAAAGAAAAATTTAAATGAAGTCCTCTAAAATCTATCAAATATTTATATCTTATTATTTATGCAAGGTGGCATGTAATAATATGATGTGAGGATCAGTGTTTATGACATAATTAAATACAATTATCTCTTTGTTAAGTAATGTAGATTGATCAATAGTGTACAGTGTTCTAATTATGGTACCATTTGTGTCAAATAAAACATCATTTGAAGTGTCTGATCACTCACCAAAGTATGCCTGGGAATTTTTAGAATGAGGGAAATTTTTATTATGATAGAATGAAGGGATATCCTCATATGCCTTAAGGAATTCTAAGAGAGATTCATCATTAGAAAATTCATCAAAAGTAGGTAAATCTAGAGAAATGGTATCATGAATAAGATCTAGCTAAACAACTAAAAGTGTATAAACCTAATTTATTATATTATTTTCCCATGGAATGGGTGGACAAAACACTATATGTTGAGATACATGGTGAGAAGTGTGAATCTAGGAATTTGACTCAAGAGAGGATGGTTAGTATGGTGTTAGTTCCAAAATGAAAACAAAATGAAAGAAACACACTAACTAGCATAAAATTTCTAGGCCTAGACACTAGGGAGAGCTTAGTTAACAAACATGAATAAAACACGCAACTAAAATTAAAAATAAACCTTTTTTACCTTCCTTATATTCTCTAAAATTCTTATTGTATTGCTTTACTCAGCTTGTTCTCATGAAGTCTTCATCAAAGGAAGCTTGGCTAACTCCATCTCTCCTTGGCACCTTTGACTTGTGGCTTGGATTAGCTTGGAATAAATTTGGCATGGTAATACTAGTTGCTTAAATCTTTTGGAATTAATTTTTCATTATAAATTTGTATAATCATAGCTTAAAATTCATGTTCATGGCCTCTCTATTTATAGATTTTTGAGATTGATCAGAATCAATGTAAACCATCCATCCCGAGATTGAGATGTGTGGTTGAGGATTAATTCAATTTTTGGAATTAATTTTATAATTATCTTCATCATGACATTGTAAGAAGGGGAAATTAAGAGGCATGGAGGGCATCATGGAAGGCATTGATGAGGCATAGAGGGCATGAATCCTGATATTTATGGCATTTATGGCCTAGGGATGTCTTTCCAATAAATGAGGTCACCTAATGATGCAGATATTCAATATTCATTTCCAAAACAATTTATTCAACAAGTTTCCATAGAATTATTAATTAGGCCTTGATTTGGATTAATTAGATCTTAAGCATATTTAAGCACTTAGTGTACAAGTTACTCAGATTGATCAAAATACCTTGTTGTTGGTCCAAAATTTGACTGGATTAGAATTGGAAGGTGATGTCAAATGCATCGAAACTGTATTCCCATTTAGAATGTTACCAACAATAAATAAAAAATGCATGCATCTTGTGCAAAATATTTGATAGGAAAGAGAAACTCAAATCACCTAGGTAGAAAATTAGCATTTTGACTTGAAATGATCTGATCAAAGTTAGCTAGCCTATAAATTACATTGCCCCATTTAGGAATACCCTGGCCAAAATCAGCACTTGAATATGTTAGTTTCACATCATTTATCATGTTTTAGTGTTTTTAGGCCAAATTGTGCATTTTAGGTGGAAATTAGTCAAAACCCTGATTGAAGGTTATCAATGGCCAATTTTAGGTGTCTACAATTTACCCCTATTTGGGAAGATGTTGCAAACCACAGGTAAAGCAATGTCTTCTCAAATAATAAGAGATGGCATGTATGCCATAAAGAAGGTGATGGTTGAAGAACAAAGCTCCAAATGGTTTTTGGAAGCCTATGATGATACCCTCTCAAGGGAGTGGTCATCACATTTATTGAAGGATGGTCTCTTGAAAAGAAACAAGAAGAAATGTGGAATTAACTTATGGTTTAGATTAATCCAAATGAGAAAATTCTTGCATGTATTGATGTAAAAAGGATGTTGATTAGCCCAAAGGTGGTTATAATTAGGAATAAAAGTCAAAATAATGATTTTCCCATAGGTGGTTATAATCATAAAGATGACCTAGATTAGCTAAAACTAATGGTTGTGCCCTAGTTAGGGCTGATTAGCAAGCATAACTCAAGGATATAACCTAGAATATAGATTAAAGATGAGTGGGTGTAAAGTGATGAAATAGATGAATAGAATAATAAGACTGATTAGTGTGAATGATTCAATTATACCTATCAATGAGGAGATATTCATCCTAATTAAAAATGATACAAATAGAATGGTTAATGGTTTTATTGATCAAGGTGGGTGGGAGGATTTTCCAAGGTGCCAAAGAGAAACTTATGTGTCTCTATTGATTGTAGACCTTCCTGAAGCTAATTTTTGTTGTAGCATGTGATGGTAGGCATCATGAAGCTTGGCCAAAATCTGCATAAATATTGACTCTCGATATCCAATAAAGACTCAAAAATTATACACCAATGATAAAAACCATGATGATAATATTGATGTATGAATATGGATAGACTCAAGAATAATGTGCTCAAGGAATCACCTAATGAACACATATAGACTGAGTCGAGGCAATAGTGCTAAAAGCAAACAAATAGGCAAGTGAATAAACAAATAAACAAACAACCTAAAATTAAAAAAAAATAGAAAGCTTGAAAATAAAAGAAAAATAAAGCATCTTAACAATGGAAATACCCCAATAAGGCAGATCAAGGATAACTGACTAGGCTTAGACAGGACAAATATTTTTGTATTTTTTGAAATGTTATGAATGTTTTTTATATTTTTGAGGTATCTTAACTCATTAGAAAATTCCAAGATACCTGCTTTAAAAATGGTGAGAGTATTTGGCTTATGTTTTTCATAAATAGTGAGAGTGTGTCTGTGGTTGCTTGTAAATGATAAGAGCATATAAACTTAGGTTGCTCACAAAATAGAGAGAGTGTGGCTTAGGTTGCTCACAAAATGGAAAGAACATATGGAAAGGGGGACTAAGGTGACCTCAACATGAATTGATCATGACCCACATAATCTTAAAATGACCTCAAGTCATAGTAATTCCATCCACATAAAAGGTGAGGAAAAACTAACTAGGTCCCAACAAGTTCTTAAATCCAGCAAATGACTAGTCAAATGAAAACAAAAATGGCAAGGTGATGCGACAATGCATGATAAATAAGTATTTCCCTTAGTTTTCCCATAGGTGGTTATAATAGATACAATGGCATAGGTTAATGATACTAATTTTCCCAAAGGTGGTTATAATTAGTAGCAAGATTGGTGAGACACTAATTTGCCCATAGGTGGTTATAATTAGTAGTAAGACTAGTGAGACACTGATTTGCCCATAGGTGGTTATAATCAAGCTCACATAAACAAACTTGATAAGATAAAATATATCTTACCAAATCAACTTTCACACTACTTTCATAGACTATCATTGAAACATAGATTGGATTTATTTTTAAAACTTGATTAGAATCTCCTCACAAAAGGTGTGGGAAGAACTAAAGTAACCAAGATCAAAACAGGATTGGGTAAGATGAGTAAAAAAAATAGGCTTTGGTCTAGATAAGAATGGAATGATAAGATGTATAAAATTGTAAGAGGGTTTGCCCCCAAGTGATGGAGTAAATGGCTATAATCTACAATAATGGAAAATGGATATGTATTAATGGTAATGGAAAATGGTATGGTACATGTTTTTAGCTTGGGTGTGGTAAATGTCATATGATTATATTATTCTTACTGATAGAGATATGCATGTCCTAATCAATAAATGATACAAATAGAATATACTTAATCATGTCAATTGTTATCCCACATCTCATCTAAATAACTACTCTGTCAAGAACTGCCTATAGATTTGGATGTCGAGAATGTTGTTGTTTTCTTCCTTGGTCATTGATTCTGATTCCTTCAAGCATCGAGATAAGGTATCTTTATAGCCTCTACAAAGGAAAGTATGGTCATGGATGGTAAACAATAACAAATATTATATGGTAGGTTTGATTTTGAAATGGAATAGTAGATGATAATGGAATGTATAATGGTGAGGAAACAAATGATGATCAGAACTTTATGTCACACATAATGTTGTTGATTTTAGATTCAACATAACTTTGGTTGTGGTGGGGCCAAAGACTTGTTCTCTCCATAGGACCACTAGACTTTTCTATTATTTAATCTTGAGAGTAGCTACCATATGATTAGGCTATAGATAGGAAGCTATTTGGATTTGATCTTTGATTTTATCTTCATCAAGTAGTGAAGAAATTTTATGCTCAACTATTGGTGCCTCAAAGAGGTTTTCACCAATGAAGTTATCTTATTGTCCCATAGTGCCTTTGAGAAGGTTTCACTAATGAACCTTGGATTTTGACTTTGATTTTCTTCTATTTCTTTTGAAAAAGTTTCACTAGAATATGTTGAGTTTTGACTTTGATTGTCCCCTAGTGCCCCCAAAAAGGTTTCACTAGGAGAGTGTTCTTCTGCTATATGAATGTGGTCTTAGCCTCCATTCTCTTCTTCAAATGCTATGTTACCATGCATGAAATTTAAAAAAGTGTGCTTCTATCAGTCCTAATCAACACTTATGAGAGATGAAATGTCAATAATATGTTTATCTTGGTTGATGGTAATGGCTTATGTAATGGTAATAGAATGGGGAGAGGTTATGCAAACCTTGTAGAAGATACTAGGATAACTTATGTGGAAGCTAAAGTAAACATCCTCAAAAACCATAGAAAGATCACAAATGTATTCAAATTGATCTACAAGGCATGTGTAACCAATGTTGTAACAACGACAAGTATATTCTTCTTTTGAATCTGATTCTAACTCAAGGGACTCTGAATCCGATGTTGAGACTAATGTTGATTATGATTTTGATGTTAAATCTAATGTTAGTTTAAGAATAGAACCTAAATCTAACTTTGATTATTTATCTAATGGGTACTTTATTATAATGATGTCTTGTTGAATGTTTAGTATTAGAAAAGTAATAGCCTATGATGGCATAATGGGCTCCACAAAAAATGGTTTGTCAAAGTGAGACTCCTCTAGGATGAGAAATAGGTCAGGAGACAACTCCTCAGAGACTGGCTTGTTAATAGGAGGCTCTTGAAAAATATGCACATGGTCGAGGTAATGATTTTCCTAAAGGTAGTTATAATAATTAAGAAATGACTTGATAAAGACTGACTCATCAAAGTGAGACTCCTTGATAACTGGTATAAGATCAATAGGTGATTCATCATAGGTTGACTTATCATAAGTGGTTGGTTCAACAAAAACATCTTAGATTGGTTGGTTGTCTAGGATTTGGTTTCTAATGAGTTAGAAAATACCATTTTTGAACATAACTTAGTCTTCAAATGATTGGATGGGTTGAGGTTTAAATGGGATTGGTATTGGATGAGGAATGACTTATGGTTGGATAATGGTAGGTCCTTGGAGAACATGATTGCTCACATGATCCAAAGGATAAATTCTTGAGATGGTAATGATAGGTCATTATGGGGCTTGATTTATCACAAAAGCCAAAGGACTAGGTCTTAGAATGATGAAGGGGCATTATGGAACTTGATTGCTCACACAAACTAAAGGATGAGGTCTTCGTATAGAAATGGTTGGTTGTGTGGAGCTTGGTTGCTCGCACAAACCAAAGGATGAGGTCTTAGTATGGGAATGGTGTGATATTATGGTTCTAAAATAGAAATGGTATGATGTGGTGGAGCTTGATTACTTGTATAATCCAAAGCATCCAAGTCTTCATCATAAACCATATCATCCCAATTGTGAGTTGGCTCATAAGTTGGTTCTTGACTATATTCCACGTACTAATTATTGCAAAAAGGGTATGGATCTATATCCCAAATAAAATTATCTATAGTTGGGTCTTCAAAGTCCTCATCACAAGCCTCTTCATGCCATTCAAGGTTTTAATTTGTATTTTATGGATTTTTACTATGTTCCCCATATGGAGTATTGTAGGAAAAATAATAAAAATCCTTAAAACATATTTCTCTATAAGGGTTCCTAGTTGGATTTTGTTTGGCCATTATATCATAAATTGGATTGTACGTGACTCCACCATAATTTTAGTTAGAAATATCTACATAAATGATGAAATATATAAAAACAAAAAGGCTTAGAGTTATATAAACTTTGAAAAATGATCCAAAGGACAAATGGTTTAAACTTGGTCTAACTTCATCAAAGGGGTGGATTTGTATCTCCAATATGATCTGAAAGTGGAGTTGTATCTCTAAAATTATTTGTGATAAGACTTGGCATAAAATAGTCTAACATCAAATGTCTAATGTTAAATTTAATATGAATAAAAGGCCAAGCATCTAAAAATAAACTAGCATGTCAAAGGTCTAGGTCAAAGTGTTCCAAACAAGGTCTAAACTAGGAAAGGGAAAAGTTGAGTTATGAGGTCTTTTGTCCAAAAATAGAGTCAAAAGCTAGGCTCAAACAAAAAGGCATGCACTAGGACTTTTGGCCAAACAACATCAAAAGCTAGACTTGAAAAAAAGGTTGATGTGATTTGATTTAATCTAACAAATTTGAAAACAACACATAGACTTGGCACACAGAATCAAACATAAACATGATCAATTGGCATAAATCAGAAGACAAAAGGCTCTTTAAAGAAAGACTATGTTTTCCCAAATAAAGGCATGAATAATGATGAAGATAGGTGATAAACAAATAAACCATCAATAGTTTTCAAATTTTGGGTAATTGATTAACTGAAGTTATGCAACCCAAAATAGGAAGATCAATGTATCAGCCCCATGAATTGAGGCCTACACAAAAATCAATAAATGTTTGAATCTAAAATTGATAAGATTAATTGAAAACTCAACGTTGAAAACTAGGATTTGACCAAATAAGATATACAAGATTAGACAACATGATGACACAAGACAAAGGTCCAAATGGTATACACAAAATGGTTTGAAATAAATAGTTTTTGATACAAGTTGAAACAAGTCTTGAAATAAATTGAGTAGCCTAACAATGTAAGCATGCTCGAATGATGTGATGAATGTTATGTTTCAAAAGACTCAAAGGCACAAATGGTTTGACATGATTTGAGAAGCATAACACTACCCTCCTCAACTCAAATACATTATTTTGACATGTATTATGAACAAACAAACAAGTTTTAGTCTTAAAATATACCAAGAAAAAATGACCAAAATACACTAAGTAAAATCATCCAAATCCTAGTAAGGGTATGGAAATGTGGGGTTGACTAAACTAGAAATCTTCAAACATTTTTAGGGGAATCAATTACACAATTACTTTTATATCAAATGATGCAAAGAATAAGCACAAGAATTAGGTGACCGCAACATTGGCTAGTTGCAAAAAGGTCTAGTCCTTTTTACAACTACTACATCCTGTTGTTCGCTCAGTGTAGTGCAATGTCCAAATGAAGATACATCCCATGTGAAACTCCAATTAGGATCAAAATTAATTCAATGCTAAGAGATGAAACTATGGGTCAAATCTCCCCTAAAGAACTCATGGGAAGTGATGAAGTCCCCCTCGTAAGCCAAGTTTGCATGAAATAAAAGACTAATAGAAAGACTTTAGGGTCATTTTCAAGATCACCCAAACTTTGATGATTTTTTGAGTAGTGCTTTAGATGACATTATTTATAAGCCTTAAATTAGGCTCCTTGAAATAAGAATGGTGCTTTTGATTCTAAGGGTTCTCTAAAAAGGACAAATGGAAGAGCATACACACAACATCCCTCTTTTTTCCAAACACAAATTTAATTTAAATAACTAAATGAATACAAAAAGATTGAAAAGGTGAGTTCATTTTTAAGCCCAAATGTAAAATGAGGTGGTGTTCATTTTACCCCTTGGTCTTAAAACATACCAAGAAAAAATGACCAAAATACACTAAGTATAATCATCCAAATCCTAGTAAGGGTATGGAAATGTGGGGTTGACTAAACTAGAAATATTCAAACATTTTTAGGGGAATCAATTACACAAATTACTTTTATATCAAATGATGCAAAAGATAAGCACAAGAATTAGGTGACCGCAGCATTGGCTAGTTGTAAAAAGGTCTAGTCCTTTTTACAACTACTACATCCTGTTGTTTGCTCAGTGTAGTGCAATGTCCAAATGAAGATACATCCCATGTGAAACTCCAATTAGAATCCAAATTAATTCAATGCTAGGAGATGAAACCATGGGTCAAATCTTCCCTAAAGAACTCATGGGAAGTGATGAAGTCCCCCTCATAATCCAAGTTTGCATGAAATAAAAGACTAATAGAAAGACTTTAGGGTCATTTTCAAGATCACCCAAACTTTGATGAGTTTTTGGGTAGTGATTTAGATGACATTATTTCTAAGCCTTAGACTGGGCTACTTGAAATAGGAATGGTGCTTTTGATTATAAGGGTTCTCTAAAGGGGACAAATGGAAGAGCATACACACAACATCCCTCTTTTTGCCAAACACAAATTTAATTTAAATAACTAAATGAATACAAAAATATTGAAAAGGTGAGTTCATTTTTAAGCCCAAATGGAAAATGAGGTGGTGTTCATTTTACCCCTTGGTTTTAATTGAAAACTTTGAAAACATTCACCATAAACATCTAATTTTTTTGTTAAACACCAAAAAAAGGTTCCTAATTGATTTTTAAGCATGCAAAAGGTGATCTAAACATGTTTTTAGAAAATGTCAAGCTTGGTCCTAAAAAAAAAATGTTATCATGTCCTTTATCCTTGAAGATCTTTTAGGTTTGAAATAATGAATTTTAAAAAAAGAGCTCTTGGGTTTGTGGTTAAAGAAAAACATAGTGACCGACATTGATTATATAACTGATGATGGTTACACTAGCTAATCAATGATGATTATCTAACTAACATCATTTATACCAATAATTACCAATGAAAACTATCCAATCAATGTTGGTTTTACTAACTGACATTAGTTATTGTGTAAACTTATGACAAAGGAAAATGGAAAAACAAAGTTAGAAAATCAATTTGCAAGAGTTTTAATGATCCAAATTAATATTTTAAAGCTGTAAAATGATCTTATTCATGTGTGGGATGTGCTTGACCCCATCGGGTGTGCCATATGTGAATCTAGGAATTTGACTCAAGAGAGGATGGTTAGTGTGGTGTTAGTTCCAAAATGAAAACAAAATGAAAGAAACACACTAACTAGCATAACATCTCTAGGCCTAGACACTAGGGAGATATCAGTTAACAAACATGAATAAAACACACAACTAAAATACAAAAGAAACATTATTTTACCTTCCTTGGATGCTTCAAAATGCTTTTTATAGTGGCTTGTTTGGATTGTGCTCATGAAGTCTTCATCAAAGGAAGCTTGGTTACCTCTATCTCTCCTTGGCACCTTTAGCTTGTGGCTTGGCTTGTAGAATCAATTTTGCATGGAAACACTAGTTTCTTGAAGCTTTTGGAATCAATTATGCATTATAATTTTGCATAATCATAGCTTAAAATTCATGTTCATGGCCTCTTTATTTATAAATTTTTGAGATTGATCAAAATCAACTTGAACCCTCCAACCTGAGATTGAGATGTGTGGTTGAGGATTAATTCAATTTTTGGAATTAAGTTTATAATTATCTTCATCATGACATTAGAAGAAGGGTAAATTAAGAGGCATGGAGATCATCATGGAAGGCATTGATGAGGCATGGAGGGCATGAATCCTGATATTTGTGGCATTTATGGCCTGGGGATGTCTTCCTAAGAAATGAGGTCACTTGATGATGAAGATATTCAATAGTCATCTCTAAAGAAAGTTATTCAACAAGATTCCATGGAATTATTAATTATGCCTTTATTTGGATTAATTAGCTTTTAAGCATGTTAAGTACTTTATGCATAAATTACTTAGATTGATCAGAATGTCTTATTATTGGTCCAAAATTTAACTGGATTAGAATTGGAAGGTGATGTTAATGTGTTAGAACTATATTCCCATTTAGGATTTTAACAATAAAAAATAACAAAGGCATGGATCTTGTGCAAAATATTTGATAAGAAAGAGCAATTTAGAGCACCTTTTGACTTAGAATGATCTGACCAAAGTTAGCTAGCCCATAAATTGCATTATCCCATTTAGGGATACCCTAGCCAAAATCAGCACTTGAATATGTCAGTTTCACATCATTTAGTGTGTTTTAATGTTTTTAAGCCAAATTGTGTATTTTAGGTAGAAATTGGTCAAAATCCTAGTTGGAGGTTATCAATGGCTAGTTTTAGGTGTCTACAAGAAGACTTGGCATTAGATGTGTTATCCTTGTATACAAGTTCTTCCCTACCTTATTGATCATATGCCTCAATAGGATTATGAATTCTTTGTTCATTTTTTTTGAGGCTTTATCCTATGTAACCCATTTTCTTGAAATATCTCAATGCAAATGGAGAAGTTAAAATATATTCATGTGCTCCAAAGGTGTCTGAGGGAGTTATATGTGAACTATGTATAGTAGACTAGAGAGGTGTTGTAGTAAAATCCATGTAAGGAATATAATTATATGAAGTATATATATGATGATAATATTTGAATGGTTATTGATCCATATGCAATGTTTATATATGACCTTTATAACTCAACTTTAAAAATGCATGTAATTTTGATGGAACTATGTGACTATCATGAATCTAGGGTCTCCCAAGTAAAGTCTTGTAATTAAGATCATTGGGCATAACTTAGCATGTTGTAGGTAGTGTTTTATGTCCTAATGTAAGGTTTAATTTGATTTGACCCAAAATCTAGTGTGGAATATTATCAAACCCTTTAATGTTCATATCATAAGGATATGAATCCTTTGCATGTATATTAAGAAGCTAGAGAAAAGAGATATTATAAATGTTTAACCCTGATCCATTATTGACTAACAATCATTTAACATCCACCTCATTAATTCACAATGTAATTTAGAGAGGTTGGTGTTGATCTATGGTGTGCTAAGATGGGAGATGTTATTTTTAAAATAAAATATTCTCTTTAGTCCATTTTATAGTATTTATTATAGAAGCAACATAAGATGGATCTACTATGCAAGGCACCTTAGTATCATAGAGTGCTTCATATAAAATATTTATGTATGTGTCAAAATGTTATAAGAGATCAAAAATGGAAACTGTGGCTGAAATAACACTACTTTGGTTGACAAAACTATATCCATGGGTTTTCTAACCTACCATGCTTCAAGACCACTTATGGACATCACAGCATGGACCACAGGGTTTACTAAAACAATATAGATAGTAGTAGAGGTGACATAGTAGCTAGATGTGTAGGGTTGAGAAGGAGGGATAAGAGAAACCAATAATGTTTGCTTATGTCTAGTAATGATAAATAAGCAATCAAAGTGAACCAAAAATCCAAAAGCATCAAAAGGAGATTTGTTAATTTTAGATAGTGTGTTTGTTATCCTATGTATTATATTCTATGCTTCTAAAGAGTTGATTCTTTATTGAATTCCACATAAGAGAAAAATAACATGATAAAAAAATAATGAAATATGACATATATTTGAATTGATTTAAATCATCATGTACATATGTGTTTATGTCATCTTTAAATTCATTCCAAATGAAAGGAAATAAACATGAAAGAAAAGCAAGAAAATTTTGCATCAAAAAGTAATAAAATTCATGTCATTACTATCATGATTATATGAAATAAAAATCAAAAAATACAAGGATATGCAATCTGAATGTGGGTCTTAAAAGGCTAGAAACATAAACCCTAGGGTTAGGTATTTTTGTACTATTCAAAGTAATTTGGGTTCACCAAATGATATAAATTTTAAGGTATTATAAATGTAAACCCTAGGTTATTAAAGGGTCTAAGTATAATAAATTATGGGAGAGATATGAAATAAATATAGCCACTAATTTGTATAAGAATTGACCTAATCTGATATTTATAAAAATAGCAATGATTGACACAAATAAGTAATTAGCTAAAAAATGAGTGAGATAGATGATATAGAGGCCAAAAATTGGAACAAAGGTTGATGAAGATTTCTTGAAGAGGATATAGGTGTCATAAATCCTCTTAGATAGTAGCACAGTACCTTAGATAGTAGTGCACCATGCTAGTGTCCTAATTTCAATGCTAGTGTCCTTGTGTAAAAACTGATGTGAACTTCTAGGAGAAGCTATGTCTAAGTCTAAGATGCCTATTTATGTGTGGAATAAACATATTTCACTATTGATGATCTATTCTAGACTAATTTATGAACGAACCTTAGATCTCCATGTTGTTAAGGTATTTGAGTAGCATAAGTATCAAAAGTGTAATGTTAGTTGGGAAGGCTAGACATCCTTAACACCCTATTATGTTGACAGTTGATTACATACCAATACCTTGAGTGGCGATCAATCATGATGTAGTTCTCCTAATCTAAGTGTTGGTGTAAGTGTAAGTGAATGCTAGTATGAGTGTCAACTTGAGTGCCTTGAATGAGGATTGAGACTAGAAATGTGTGTATTCTAATTTTGGGGTGGATGTAGATGACTATATGCATAATTAGGGTAGAATAGATATCAATAACCTTGATTTTGCACAACGTATTCTAAGCTTGTTTGTGTATTTTGCATCTAATTTCTATCTAGTGGATAGTGAGATAAAAGTCATATATTTATAATAATCTGGTTCTTATGTAGAGTTTAAAATAGGTCTATAATAAACTTATGTGACTTAGGAATTGAAAACATATCCATTGGGGTTAAAATTTTGCAAAGGACACTAGCACAGTCCCTTGGTCACTAGTGTAAGGTGATAGTGTCCAAAGAACCACACTAGTGTCTAGGTGGCAGAACTTGGAGCACTAGGGGCCTAAATCCCTAAGGAAAGGTCTATGACTAAATCTAGGTTATCTAGGGATGTGTAATACTCACATGAAATCTAGATAAGGGTCAAAAGAGGCCCTAAGATACATCTAGGGCTAAGCTAGGGATGTGTGGTTTCAAGTGACACTCATTACACTTAAGTGAATTTTATATGACTGCAATAGTGTTTTTTACCATTTCACTTATTTAATGTCTTGTAATAGTCATGTCATCTCCACTTGAGAGATATCAGTTGATGATGATATTTGATTATATACCAATGGTTCTTCTTGAAAAGACCAACTATGCTTCTTGGCATGCATCTATGGAACACTTGCTCATAAAAAAGGATCATACTCCATTCCTAAACGGATAAATTCCTACCCCTTATAACTTAGGTCAATATAATAAGTCAGATAACACTTGTGACAAGGTTATTGGTACCTTATTATTACATGTTCCCATGGATCTTCATTTCCATGTGAAACATACAGGATGTCCTTACACTATTTGGATCATCCTATAATCTCTTTTTGGAGATCCTATTGAGATATATATCACTTCTCCTCCTCATATTCCTATCATCTCTTCAAAAACTATTGTACTCCCTCCTCCTACTCTTATTTATTGTGATAACACATTCATGGTGGACTATGTTCTTTTTTATGTCAAGCCATCATTATAGGATGAGATTCTCCCTAACCTCATTTATCCCATTGTATATTCTAGTTATATCCCTCTTTGAGATGTTTCTCTTTCAGATCCTTCATAGTATTGTACTTCAAAGGATTTTACTATTTCAAGTGTGAGTACACCCATTGAGAGCTTTGATGATTCATATATTCCTATGGATATTAATATTGTAGATCTATGTGCTTCATTTATAGTATCTTATTCAGTTTCAATGGTTAATAAGATGAACTCTCCTCTTCACTTGGACATTCTTTTAGCAAATGTTCCATGTCCTTTTGATAATTTCAATTCAATAACATTACATTCAATTCTTGTGCATGATCTTTCCAGACCTATGCCAAACCTTATTTTTATACCTCTTTCAAATATTTCCATATTTTTGCCTTCATATTCCACTTTGAAATGGGTATAATTTTAATACACACCTCATGTTATTCCTTTGGAAAAAAGAATAAATATTATTTGATGCAGATGGAGCTTCTTTAGTATTCAAGTAGAGGATCTTGTTAGTAACATTCATAATTTTGTGAGCTCTATTGTAGGTAGCTTCAACATCTTCTATGGGGACTTATTATCTCTTCTCTCTATGTGATCTATTACTCTCACTTGTGGATGCATTTTTTAGCTATTTTTTATGTACTTAGAGCATGCACTATTTCTTTTCTCTTTTTGGGGGGAGATTTTTTCCTATGGGTTTTCTCATTTTCTATATTTTATGACAGTTGCTTTGTACATGTGTACCTCATTAGGCCTTATTTATGGGACCTATTTATTTTTACTCACCTAATCTATGCTTTTGGGGGTGTTAGTGTATGATATTATTTTCCTCTAACTAGTTTATTAGGTTTATTATACACACATGGAGTTTTCCTACATTTGTGGGATTATCTTGCTTAGGTGTACTTAGACATAGGGAATTAATTTTGCCCATCATCATTGGTTAGTGGATGTTATTCCATCATAGAATTTACATGCCTATTTTAGGCCCTTTGTGGTTGTTCATGGAGGAGTTACTTGACACTCCCATTTGTAGATCTTGTGTTAGTGATATATTCAATGAGGTGTTGGAGTAATTTGTGTCTACTTACTTTTGTAATTATATCATTTGTGTGATTTTAATTACTTGTAGTTTGTGTATGTTTTCCATGTTTTGCCTTTGAACAATATGTGTCTCGCATCACTCACAAAACTCATGCATTCATTAAATCAGTGATATTGGCATTATCCCCAATATGTTCTAGATCTATATATACATTAGCATCAAGACCAGTTAAGTATCTTATTTTCATTATCATTACAATATATAGCATATTTTTACTTTTCATTTTTAGCATATTTTATCATAAAAAATTAGTATATGTTTTATCTAAGTTTCATAATTTACTGGTTTGTAATAGATCTATTTATCACCCTTGTGATTATTCATTTCTATATTCTTAACCCTATCTACCCATAATATGATCCATATCTAATTTAGGGTTAAAAAATATTAAGTTGGGAAAATGATATCAAAATTATAGTTAGAATTAGGTTTATATTTTTTTGATGTACAAAACTTCAATGTTAACAACTAACATCAACTAAGGTCATGCATGAACATTGAAAATTAAAAAATATATAATAAAATCAATAAGATGGTCAAATGTATGTTAATCTAATTTTAAAATATTCTATGTATGCGATAATTCCATGTACATGATAATTTTATGTACATGGTAATTTTGATTACATGGTTCTAATATTTGACATTTCAAAAACAACCCTCAAGCCTTAGGAAGGGCTTGGATTCTTGAGTCTAAGGAATGGACCTAAAAATACATAGTTGAATGCATGTTGTTGATTAAAAATAATAAAATTCATATTTCACCATACTAAATTCTAAATTTTATTGAAAAATATCTTGAAAATAGGACTATAACATCAAGCACACTCTCATTTTTCTAAATATATAATGTATTTTTCATTTTTATTACTTTAAGTTTTTTATTTATAATTATTTCTAAGTATGTCTTTTTATACTGATATATGTCATAACTATACATGTTTATATTTATTTGTTTATCTTTCATTTCATTGATTAAAATTGGAAAAAATATAGGGTTGCAAACTAAACCTAATTTTACACATTAAATAATAATATATTTTTTAATATTTTTTGAGGTAGTTAGAGGGTACACGATTAGTTATGCATTATTTATCATATTTTAGAGTCTATTGATTTTTTAAATTATTTAAAATTTATTTATTTATTAAAAAAATAAAAAATATAAGTTATAAACTAGATGATCTTAACTAACTTTCCACCAAATGGTTTTAAAAAAATTAAACAATGCTCAAAAAAATGATGGGGTGCATGGAAGGCTATCTACTATAAAAAAAAAAAAATTAAATAGTAGTACCTCTTCTAATTTTTTATTTTTGACCTTCTTATACTTTACCAATTAAAAAATATATTAGTTTATAAACTAGACTTGAAATGATACAATTCATGTTCTTATAGCATCTTCAAATTTTGAATGTATGTGTCTCAAATAATCCATACAAGTTGAGGTTTCTCATTTTTCAAGAAAAACATGTCCACTTAAGACCCCCTTTTGGCCCCCCAATTCCATGCACGTACCCTAAATGTTCATTTTGATGTCCTAAATGGAGTGGAAAATCTATATCATTTCTTTAAAGGTTTTAATGAAAAATTAAGTGGGATATTAATTATTATTTACTAATTTGAAAATGGAAAAAGGAATATTTTTATTTTGAAAGTATAAACACATAAATATATTATTAGACACTTGAAATTATCAATTTTTATCTATCATTGACATTCATGACTTATGCATACACATTCGACACTTTTTCACATTCTATCTTAGCCATCTATCTATCTATGAGCTTGACATTCCTAATTTGTCTTCATTTATACACATGGTCTCCCTAGTTTGTTCATAAATGATATATTAGCCTAAGCATACTATCACCATGTTCCAAATAACTATTTTCCCCATCTTAAATAGTGTTATAAATAATTAGACACTACCAATTCTTGGTAGTGTTTTTCAGTATTAGTGGTGTCCCAGGTTATCCAAACATCTATTTTAAACTTCAAACCCTTCTCTTGGGTTATCGATTATGTATGGAATTTACCCAAAGATTCACACACACACACACACATATATATATATATATATAATACAAGAATAAGGCTATTCCTATCTAGAACTTGAACTTGGAAAACTAATTACACATTGAGTAATACATATACAATCTTTGAAGCACTATCCTAAATCATCCAAATTTTAAATCCATCAATGCAATAGTCCTTAATCCAAGTCTAAATAGCTAAATTAATGTCAAAGATATATATTATCAAGTGTCAAGATCCAAATAGGTTAATTTTCATTAGAGTGAATCGTTATTGAGAACACATGCAAGTAGGTAAGAGAACTATATGTGGTTTGAAACCTATTTGGTGTATTAAAATGTAGGCAACACTCAACCACTAAGTGAAGTGTGGTTGGTGTTATCCAACCCATATTTATAACCCTTTTTTATAGGCTAAGAAAGTGTCAAAAGTGGATCTAACATTTTAAGGGTAAAAGAAGACAAATTTGAATATGTGAACTATACCAAGAATCTAAAATTACACTAAAAACATCTTGACATGCATGCATAATGAATTATTTAAGAATACACTGGAAAAAATAGAGAAAATATTTTTCATAGACAATAGACATATCTAGTCATCACAAATGTTTAAACATTACTGGTAGTGTCCCAACAAATTCTAATAGTCAATTTTTTGAGCTAAGTGACCACAAACTCATTTCAAGCTATATTGTGTGACTCTTAATAGATAGTGATCAGAAGAGAACATTGATCAAGATAAAAACCCTATATTCTTGTCATTTCTATAAATATTAAGTGCATTAACTAATAATTAACTTTTATATTTTTTTCATGAATGGTATATATTATGTACTCTAAATATTCATATTTTTATACTTGTTTAGATCTCTAAATCTAAAATAAGTTAAAGCATATTAGTGCTCGATCATTCATTCAATCACTAAAAATGCTATATTTCCCTTAAGGTTTCATATTTTTGTGTTAACCCAGGTTTCATCTATGATTTCTTATTTTCACCTATTCATAGAAATAAATCATGGATATAATGGATATACATAGTTTATATTTTCAAATTCAAGATATGATTAAAATAATTACATGTTTCTTCCTTGAAATATGTAATATATTTCACAACCATGTAATGAATGGGTCAAATTCATGTACAATAAAATTAAGATTGAAAATAATGATGAAAAATACTCAACTTTCTTTATTAATGTGTATTGTCTAAATATCTAATCTAAGATTCTTTCAAATAAAAATTGATGTCAAAAGGGCATTTAATACTCCCTTAATTCCTCACCCACTATACCTCAAGTTAATGATATCTACCACCACATACCCATTATTCACCCTAAGTTTATATGGTATTTTAATGTCCATATTTTCATAATAGAAATAGGTAGGGTGCCTCATCATGCATGGAAAAATTAAGATAGTCAAAATGTCCCTCCTTATCTCTCTTCGCCTCCTAGGATTCCAACCAATCTAGCTAAAGGGTATCATCTCATTGCTCAAGTTAAGAATACCCAAGCTAATATCCCTGAAATAGAGTTATTTAAGAGATCAACTATGTACAAGGATATTATATTTTCAACATTGCATGACACAAGTTTACCAAATTAAATGTAACTTGATTATTTTGCATCCATCATAAATAAGTTTAAAAATAGTGAAGACATGATTGGTTTTAAAAAGGAACAATTTACAAATCAACATATTGTAGATCATAATCTCCCATTGTTCATTCAAGTGAAAATCATAAAAAAGGGAGTCAAATGTGTCTTGAGAGATATTGGGCCAAGACTAAATATTTGAAACATCAAAATTATATAAATAATGGGTATCAATATGAAATCTATTCATAAATCAAATAAGAATATCAAAGGTTCTGATAATATCCCCCACCATGTATTACGATTAATTACTTTGGATGTGATAGTGGGCCCTAAAATAGTATCTACTATGTTGCATGTGATGTCAAATCATTTACATTATAACATAATCTTAGGTAGACCATGATTCATAAATTTATGTTGTACCATTTACCCTATATCAATGCTTAATTTTTTCATAAGTGATGTTTGCATATATGTCATGTGGACAATCAACCTTTTAAATATTACAAAGAAGTGGAATATATTGATGGATGCATCTCATAATTTTAATGATTTTAATTCAACCATAATGCCAACATTATAGGTTATAACACCAAAAATAATAAATACATATAAATTTTGTAATTCAATTAAATATAAATAAAAAAATCCAACTCCAAGTACATTTTTAAATTAAAAGACAATGAAGAAATCACAGAATAATTATGAGACATAAAAAGACTAGATACTAGATCTTTATTTATTACTAAATTTAAAGAATATTGATAAGATAAACATGTAAAAATAATATAATGATGATGAGAATGAGAATGAGAATTAGAATTAATTTATAGCAAATATAGATAAGTACATTTGTCTCATTTTAATTTTACACCCATTGGTCTAGAAGATTGTTGATATGATTTAAACATGGTGATAAATATTTAATTATAAAAAATAAAGTGTCCCCTTACAAATACTCATAATGATACAAATGAAAACATTTGTTTTAATATTAATTCATGAGAATATACTTCAACAATAAGTGCTCTATTTAGACAATACTTCATCAAATCCAGCATGATTATGAAATAAGAGGCATAACACATTATATGATGTATAAAAGGTGAATACCCATTGTTTTTTATAGTTCAATAAAAAAATATAGAGCTCGTGGATATATATCCTAATATCAAATTATATATAACTAGTGAACAAGATAAACCTAGTCCTATATTACATATGTTTCTTGAAAGGAATTTGATTAATCTTCCTTCCATTTGACATAGATCTAAAGACTGATCACCATATCAAAATTGGATACCATATTATTTTTATAATAGATTAATTATAAGTGAAATGAATAATTTTTTGGAACTAAAATATAAAATTCAAAAGCTTAAATATCAAATCATGATTATAATAATATGATTATAGATCGATAATATTACAACTTAGGGTAATGATATCTCTTATCAAAGAAAAATTATTTGATTACTATAATCTCATCACAACCTACTAAAAATGTATTTTGACTATATTTTCATGTTTCTTCCTTTACCATTTTAGGTTGATCTAATAAATACATAATATAAATGGTTTGACATCTTTGTGTCCTATGTTTGGCATGGATTCTAAGGACTTTCTAATAATAAATGTTATCATTTCAGACATAAGATATAATATTTTATCAAAATTAATATCATTGATTTTAGTAATATCATTATGTTGATTCATTATTTAAAGGCACAAAATGTTCCCTCAGGTCTTGATATCATTCCATAATATCATAGACTCTTATGGCTACTATAGATACCTGACATATGCATGGTTAGGTTAACTATGATAGTGATAATGTATATTTTATAATGCATGATCATTTCTCTAATTCATAAATTAATATATATTTTTATATGCACCTACAACATATGAGGTGCACAATGATTGATCTAAGACCTATATGTGGATTACAAAAAAAATAAAATATCCAAATAATGAAAAATCATGAACTATGCATGACATGTATTTATAGTTAGACATGATTCATTTATGTTATTTATATTATACATGGTATATTACATATGCATTTATTTCATATATGATTTTTGTGGTATACGTGAGTTGGATGCAAGTGTTTTAACCTAAATTACTCTTAGAAACCATAATAGGATAGAAACTACTATAATATATTTGCATTAAATTACTAAATATGACAATCAAGCATGAATCTAAATGAAAAATCTAGCAAGAGATTTTAATAATTTAATAAGTGAGATATAATAAATATGTTAATTATAACAAAGGGATAATTACTTATCTTTTATGATTGATTATTTGATTATGACTAAAATCTGACAATAGAAAGTAGATTAAAGTAGGCATGTAATTCATCCATATACAGAACTCTATTTATGTCTGCACAAGGTTAGTTTCATCATATTTGAGTTAATATTGATTGTATATACTAACTTATTACGGTTGATAGTGAACTATGTGTAAAAATTGGTATTTGACCATACAATCACCTTTGTATATCTTTGAAAGCTTTATGTGTGTGATAACAAACCCAAATGATGTGTACATCTCCAAAAAAATCATCTCCTTCACCTTAAAACCCTGGGTGTGATTTTAAGAATATAAACCTATAAAAAGGGGTAAATTATAATGGGTTGATCTGACCCTAATCACCCTTGTTTAATGATTTATCATCTCTTATATATCTAATATTCTAAGAGAAAATCAAGTCACATGTATTTTTCCCACCTATTGTGATTGTGCATTTGTTATCCTTTGTTATATGAATGTGACTAATGATTTGGATTTGATACTTGATAATGTTTTATTTGACTAAGATTTTTTGCTCTTGAGACTTGACTTGTGAATGCTCCTAGTGAATGCTTTACAATTTGGGGAAAATAGGGTAAATTTTATTAATGTGAAGTAGTGTATAGATGCATACTAAATAAGTTCCAAGTCCCATATAAAGTGAGGCTTTGATTTATATATGTGATTATAATTAGGTAATTTATCATACCACTGACACATTATACAAATAGTTTAAACCTAAAGAATATTTTATTTTAAAAATTATCCACTACTAGAAGGGGGTCACTGTCAATTGAAGTACGTAAATATCAATTGGTGATAATAACCCAGTTTGATGATAGTGACTCATGTATACGAGGATAAAATTGAGCATGTGGTCATATCTATGTAAGATAATATGCAGATTTTGAATAGATAGTGAGGTTCTTTTAGGTGTGTAATAGTAGAATGGAAGATTCAAACTCATAAGGTAGCATGTAGGTGTGATAGGGTAGTAGGTCAAGACCATATTTGTGTGTTCAAGTCATGCATGGTAAATATATGTCAATATTTTTATTTTTAAGTACTTGATACCATAATTAAATATTTACTAATGTTTTATTTTATTATAATAATATAATTTTTAGAGTAAAATAAAAATATATAATTAAGAGTGTACAACACACTTTATCTTTAGTAGGAAGATTCTATTATGTAGGTCACCCAATATAAAAACATGCAACACAAATTTAGTAATTGATGTCTATAGATTTAAATATAAAATCTGAACTTGACTAATGAAAATTAAAGAGCAAGGAAGGCATACACCATTGTGTTGGTGAAAACCATGTTACCCTTGTAACTTTTTAGAGATGATTCTTCTTTTTTGAAGCAATGGATAACTATGATTCATTGATAAAGCACATAGAGATTTGAGGTGATTGTAACCTGAAATTTTATAATTTTGCAAAATTTTGATTTATAAAAATAACATGACTTAACCCTCATAAATTTGGGAATAAGTACATGATGTACTAACCCTAATACTACTCATAAAATAAAGGGGAACCACATGATGGGTTCACTATAAGTAATATTGAATCAACCACTACATATAGCTTATAGATTCAATTATATAATTTTGCTCAAGTTTATTCCATATAAAATAAAATACATGATCAAAAGAGAATGAACAATGTTTATGCCTCCATCATGGCATTATATTTAATTTTATAATTTTTCTCAAGTTCACTCAATGTAGAATAAATGCATGATCAAAAAAGAATGAATAACTTTCATACCCCCATCATGACCTCAGTGTCAACAAGTGTGAATTGGAATGACAACCATTAGTCATTCATCTTGTAAACTATATTGTTGTGTATGTGTATGAACTAATATAATACCTTGTGAATCTCTAAGTGTGTACATGTGTGGGAATGAGCATCATGGCCCATGAATCTATATTGACTAATATATAATTCTATACATATATATCTTGAATATGAGAATCTATATCTTTAATGTATGTATATTTGGAAACATGTAATTCTTGTTCTTATAAATTATATACATATGCCCATGTGCATATGCACTCAAGTGTGTCTGAATATATACTGAAGTATTTATAAATTAAGTGTATATACATCCATAATATATATTAATGTGGAAATATTTTTCATGTATCTAAACTCATATAATATTTGAACCATTATAAATCTATGAAATCTATAATTTTATTTGATTTTATGTTCATGAAGGCTTATGTTTCTATGAAAATCCCACTGTATGCCCCCCCCCCCAAATTTTTTAGATGATGTCTCATGTAAGTTACTTATTTCAAAATAAAATTTAATTATATGTATAACAATAGCATCATGTATAATCATGTGAACTTGTGGAGAGTATGTCATCATATTAATGTATATGTCGAATAAGCCATGTATGTAAAATATATGGAATGTAGGTAATATAAGTGTCATGTCTAGATAGATGTATCAATGAAACATGTAGTAGTAACTATCAATCAAATATAATTGAATAAGACTATGTGGTAAAAGTGCATGATATGAATCATGCCACCACCCAATATCATAAATTTTAATAAGCGCAAAAAATTTTAGAGTTAGTATCACACATAATGCCAAGGGCCACATGCAAAGGACATAAAAATGTTGCATAAAGTAAGGAAAAAATATACACATAAGGGACATAATGATGTCACATAAAATAAGGCCAAGGACCACACATAATAGACAAGTAATGACTATATTATCATGTAAGATAGTAACAACATTAATGAAGCTTATAAAAAGTAAAATTTAGTCTACATTATCTACATGCATCAATGCCACATCATATTATAATAACATATACATGTAGCATTGGATAATATATGTGTAATCAATCTAGATAGCTCAATATGGTAGAGAGGTCATAGAAAGATATAACATGTGATAATGAACCCTATGGAATAATATGCCATTAATATTAGTATGGCCACTTGGTAGAGGAAAGTTTAATATCTATATGTCCATGTGTAATAGTATTTCCTACATAACACTCATATACTATGAAATGCATGTGTGTATGAGAATAATATGATAACTAACAAACATGTAATAAATAAAACCCCACTCACATTAATCCATCAAGTTTTAGATGCTAACATCAATCAATACCATTCATAAGTTAATGAATTTGTTTACATGTATCCAAAGACTTAGTTTATGATCTAAAAGACTCTTTATCCAGTTTCCCACCCTTTATACCACCTATATCTATTCTTTGATGTAGATAGTATAGAAACATGCTAATTATTTTATTTTTTAGGTATTTTCTATTTATAAAAATTACAATTAGTAAAATTAGATTCTACTTTTTACATTCAAATTCATGTTTATTATTATATTTCACATAATATTAATTAGTTCTAATTTTTATGTTATTAGATCACATTAATCCAAAATAAGCTAAAAAATCTATAATCATGAGGGATAATGTAAATAGAACTAACACTGAATATACCCATGTCATTTGCATATTTGTTTAGACATAATGGGATAAAGTTTATTTTACCTAACCTTTCATCCATGTTATATTTTCTATTATAATCATCATAATCACTATCTAATACATCATTGTAAAAATAAATAACACTCATAGAATGATTTGCAACATTTAAAAAAAATGCATATAAAAGATGAGACATTACAAGTACACTAAGGTTTAATAAATTTTAGAAATTGAAATAACCTAGGGTTAGGTATCAAGCAAAAAAAACACAAGGGAGTTAATGTTATTAGATCTAAGAAAATGCAAAAGTTTAACATAAGTAAATTAGATATATTGAGATTCAAAACTATGTGAAATAAGACATAATCCTATGGGAGGAAACACATAAATAAACCCTAAGGAAATTAATATCTATCACAAGTAAAATGCAAAATCTAACCTTAATAAGGATAAATAACATGTAAAATAATATGGATTCACCAAAATGTAACATGAATGAATGGATCTAAGTCAAATTGCATCACATATAGTCATAAATATTATAACTAACAGTAATTAGATACAACAAAATAAAATCATAATTAGTAATTGAATTCCAACATAATAATTGACTAGGAGAAGGTTTGGAGATATATCTTGATATTCATATAATTTATAAATAATCATCATACTCTATGAGTAAAATTAAAGTTTTTGTGGTAGAATCATGAGAACCCATAAAACTTGCAATGACCTAAGCACCTTTGTATAACTTTACACTTGACATTTTTGGTAACTATAAGCATACATTTCACATTTATAGAAGATAATAAGAAGAATAATCTAATTTGATGTCTATGATCATCATGTTCAGATCTCTAAAAAACTTCATTCTCCATTTCAAAATTTCACACAAGACCCTAGGAAATTGATCTTATTAAAGCCATAATAGGAGAATTGAACCTATAAAAGATAAAAAAATATTTAATTTTTGGTATGTCCCCTGTGTTAAATTTTTTTTATTCATTACCTACTTATCAGGCCCCTCAACAATATACAATATCATAAATAACATGGCAAGCAAAATGTAATTCATCTAGACATTTTGAGGTGTGACAAAATGTCAATCTACTATGTCTTTATACATTATAGTGAATGCTTGATATCTTCTAAAATGTAGTATTAAATACTAGATACTCTTTATATTTCCTTAGATTCTTGAATGTCTTGTCTAAATGCTTATATTAATTTTTTGTGTTAATTCATTTCATGTATCTATGAATTACATCAAACCTTTGTATATTTATTGACCTCTTGAATTCAAATTTGGCCCCTAATGACATGTGTATTGACACACAACAAGTTAAAAAATTAAAAAAATAAGACATACAACCGTTGGGAGACCCAAAACTAGGTAAGAAAGTCTAACCCCTATAAATGTACATTATATGTTTCTAAGAAAATAAAGAAAGAGGAAAGAGAAATAAGTTGATAATATGACAAAATTTGACCTAAAACATTAAAAAATATGCTAAGAATTTTTTTATCTAAACCAATAAATAATAAACACACAAATATCTTAAAATAATACAATTTTATCATTAATAAATATCCAAATACCACTTCATAAACTATAATTATATGTTTATTAAAATTATGTCTACTCTTCTAATCCCCATATCACATTCAAAACTTTTAATAATGTATATTTTGGTAGTTGAAACCTGTAAGGCAATTTAGTTGATCTTAAATATCAATCTTTTGAGCTTAGTTTTGCATTTTTATACCTCCATGCAATGGTTAACTTTTCCATACTTTTCCTCCCTCAAATATTGTGAATGTGAAATCTTTTATCGTTGGAGACCATTGAAAAATTCATGGGATCATTGAAAAATTAGGAATCAGTAATTTCAATTTAAAAGTATTAATAATGTATATTTTGGCAATTGAAACTTGTAAGGTAATTGAGATGGGCTTAAATGTGAGTCCATTGAGCTTAGTTTTGTATTTTTAGACCTCCATGAAATGGTTACCTATTCCATACTTTTCCCCCCTTAAATATTGTGAATGTGAAATCTTTTATCAATGGAAACCATGGAAAAAGTCACCAAATCATTGAAAAATTAGGAATCGATAATTTTAATTCTAATTTAGAATAGCTAAACATGCAATTTATCTTCTCCTTCATGAATCCGGAAATAAAACTACATGAACTTTAAAAAAATATTATTTTAATTAGCATAATTTTATATTTATTTATTTTTAAAGTGGAAGGAGTATATCCTTATTACAGTTTTTAGAGACCTATGTTTAATTGTAATGACTCTGACTTTATACATAAACACCCCCAAATTTTTGTTTAAAAAAAAAATCTATACAATAATGAGTTTGAACCACTAATAATTCACTATTTTAAGTGTTTTAAGCATTTCATTTGTGAATCCCATGTATCGATATTCAAAGCATTCAAGAAGAAATTAAAAAGGAAATTTGTGTCTAAATTGCTTCATGTTGTAGACCTTATTGAGGAAAAGGTTTCCTCATCATTATTCAAAATTTGAAATCACAAATATGATATATATATATATATATATATATATATATATATATATATATATATATAACATATTTGTGATTTCAAATTTTGAATAATGATGAGGAAACCTTATATATATATATATATAAAAGGTTTCCTCATATATATGTTATATATATATATATATATATATATATATATATATATATATATATATATATATATATATGAGGATGTGATATGTACAATGTGTTAGGTTAAATAGTTTTTTTTTTTTTTAAATTGATTAATTTTTTCTATTGATAGATATTGTTAATTGTATAAAAAATAAGAGGTATTATCTCACATTTCATTTTATTATATCAATAATAAACATTGATAAATGAAGTGTGGTGTGATTTTTTAGTTTTTTGGTTGTGACCTTATTTGTGTGAGTTTGTTCACCTCTTAGAATGATGTTGTAAAAGTATTTCTTTGCCTCAGAAAGTGCATAGAACTTTTGACTATTTATGTTAGTCTATGGGGATTATTAAGTCATAGAAAATTGTTAGAAATGGTTCTTCAACTTCGATATGAATTATATGAAATATTATGAAGTCATATTATTTGACACAACATCTATACCAATTTTTAGACCATTTGGAGATAACACAGAAATGTACCAACTATTATTCTATCAGGAGGTTTCCTTACTTGTGGTAATGTTGCAGAACAAATTTGATGTTAAAATTTGGTGGGATTGTAGGTCTAGGGACTTTCAACCTATGCACAAAATTTTAATCTCCATGAAGGCATACCACCTTATTTTTGTTATAACACTTGGCATATGATTATTTATCTTTTAGTAAAGTTATGATAAGAATTGGTTTCCCAAATTTAGAGTGGTGTTATAAAATTTAGTCTAAAAGTAGTGTTTCAAAATTTAACTCAATTAGATAATTCAAGCAAAAATTATGATATTTTTTATAAATTGGCATTCTATTAGACAATACATCTATCTAGTTGACATAAGGTTAATGACCTTGTGGTATAACTACGTTAATAATTAGAATGCCAAAATTGGATCAATGATATAAAGTGTATCTAAAAGTATTGCAACTTAATTGGATAAGAGGTGGTAAATTTATGATATTTTTTATGGCTGTCACTTAATCAAAAAATCCATCTATGTAGCCTGATGGTTCAATACCTTATGATACATATATGATAATAATTAGGTTACCAAATTTAGTGTTTTGTTATAATATGTGTTTATATTACTAGGTTTTAAATTTCAAATCATTTTAATGCACATAGTTAAATTTTTGAAAGTTTTAATAACTATCAGTCTACTTGGAATTGTCATCTATGTAGTCTGCTTCAATTGGCAAGGTTATTCTTTACCAGTGGTACCCTGAAGTAACATGTGTTAATATTTTGATGATTAAATATTTAAGGATAATATAAAATCTATTATATAATATATGGTTCAAATTTCATATCAATTATATTAATGACGTTAAAGTTATGGTAGTTTTTCTAATTGCCATTCACCTTGAAAGATTACCTGACAATTACTAGTAGTTAGGTGTGATCTTGAAAATTAAAGTCTACATAAATTTTGTAAATTATGTAGAGGTCAATAAGTTTAATAGTGTCACATTTTTCCAAAAATGGTGGTATCAAAAACACATTATATAATCACTAATAAGTGTCATGATTTCCCAAAATGGTGGTATCAAAAACACATTAGACAAAAACTCATCAGTGTCATGTTTCATCCAAAATGGTGGTATCCATGATATAAATACAAAAAAAAGGTATGCAACGACTTTAAATTCCTACAATTTTTCAAATTTAAATGTATCTACAACATACTAAGGATTGTACTTAACCCATTAAAAAACTCAATAAAATCAATAATTTGATATTCTCTTATTAGGCCACTAATATGCATTACATTTATCTTAAATGAAAAACCATAGTGAAGGAATCTCACCCATATATTCATCTTCATATAGTTACTAAGGTTTTTTTTCTGCCTCCAAGAAAATATATTACAATTTCTCTAAACTCAAACCATTTTCATTTTAAAAATGTTTTATCTTCACCTTTAATCATCAATAAAATTTTATTCAGAAATAAACAAAAGATATTTGATACTTTCTAGTTGAAAGGTTGAAATGAAAATTTTTTCCCTTGTATGTCATCCACCTCCATCCTTTCTCTCCCCTATTATTGTGTCATGACCACTCTTTTTGTTTTTTATTTTCTTTTTCATTTGAAAACTCTCATAGTCCACTTTTAGTTCTAATCCATCATTCACCATTACATCCTCATCAAAACTCTTTTTATGCCCCAAAAATAGGCTTGACCAATATATTCAAGTGTCAAAACTAGGTTTCGCTCATAATTCCACCACATAATTTCCATTCCAACTTCATTGATTTTGCTTGCCAAATGAAAACCTAATCCTATTGTTTTTTACTCATTGCCTTTTACCACATCCACCTTACCCAAAGTTAATGTAATCAAACCATGGTCACCACCAAAAATTGGTTTTAATAAACATATTATCACCTAAGTGTGCCACCAACAAGGTTAGTAAATCATTAAAACACATTAGAACTCATATAATGTTTATAAGCCTTAGTAAGATACTTATTTATATTTATACTCTCAAAGTTTCATAATAACATTTTAGGAAGAATAAAACAAGGTTATGCCACTTAAAAACAAATATTTAAAATGCATTTACACACACAATCAAAAACCTAGATAATAAAACTACAAGAATAGCTTGTATAAATAATCAAATGACATTGTCACAAAAATTGATAAGTTATTTAAATCTAACTCTAAAATATAAGAAAACTAATACTCACCAAGTCAAGATGGTTAAACACTCACTATAATACCCATTACCATCTATTATTCTCATGATAAAATAAAAATCACACATAATAAATCCATGCCTCTATAATACTAATACGATACTAAAAATAAATCTAAATAATCAAAGGCAGGAAACTAATGTGTGTGTGTATATTCTTGTTAGGCTCTATGTACTTATAGTTTTCACTATTTTAAAACCTCTCCTTTATGATTCTCTCCCAATGTACTACTTTGTGAGGTTAAAACTATCATGCATCCACCTTAGATATGGAGACTGTAGATAGTCTATTTATATCCATAAAGCTAGAAAAGTAACTATGATAAATTATATAAATATTATTATATCATCCATGCCAAAACACATAAAATTATCCACGACCATAATTTTTTTACTAAATCAATCTGTTAAAAATAGAGATTTAGAAGTGAAAATATAGTATTCCAAATAAAATAATCATAATAGAATACATTTGATTATTCCACACAAATTAGTATTCTAACTATTTGTTTAAAACAGGTTATGTTTATTAAGGATAGGTAAGTATGTAACATAATTCCCCTTAAATAGGTCATCATCTTGATGATGTTATTATAAATGAAACATGTCTAAAAGTGTTATAAGTTTTGAAAAAAATATCAACCAAATAAACAAGGAAACAATTTATGAAATTATTCATAATCCTCCCAAGTGGCACTATCTTCAAAAGATTAGTCCTATTGAACCTTGTATTGAGCCACTTCTCTATTATGCAAGTTGACCTTGTGTGTTTCAATTATTCTTATTATTACTAGTCATATATCTAGAACCTATAAATAATTTCAATCAAGTACATTAAATGGATAAGCCACACGTTTCTTCAAATAAGACACATGAAAAATATTATGAATCTAAGCTAGTGTTGGTGACAAATCAATCATGTATGCAATAAGTTTAATCACTTTAAAAACCTTAAAAGGTTCTACATATATGGGTGTTATCTTAACTTACTTTCTAAATTTAATAGAGATATTTTATGGTTTAACACATAAAAATTATATCTCCAATTGAGAACTATCTTGCTATTATTTTTATATCAACATAGATTTTGTGCCTATCATTGGCTTCAACCAACCTTATTCTAATACATTTCACCTATTATTCCATTTTAGTAAGCATTTTAGACCCAAAAACTATTTTATCCCTAATATATCCAAGTTAATATGTGTTCTAAATTTTATTCCATAAAGAGCCTCAAAAGGTGCCATTTTCAAAGGTGAATGGAATGAGTTATTATATGAAAACTCAACTAATGTAAGATATTCTTCCCACTTGTATTAATGGTCCATGAAATGTAAACTCAAAATATCCTCTAAAACTTAAATTAATGTTTATGTTTGCCCATATTTTTAAGATGATAAGATGTAATAAACTCGACTTGTGTTTCTAAGGTTGCATTAAGATTTTGACAAAATATAGAGGTCATATGAAGGTATATCAAAAATTATTTTCACTAGAATTCCATGTAATATATAAATTTCATATACAAACCTTTTTACCAACACTGATGCATCATCTATCAAATTTTTTGGTATAAAATGTGCCACCTTGGTTTGTTTTTCAACTACCACAAAAATCATATCATGGATGTTTCTTGATATAGGTAGTCCTTAGAAAAAATCCATGCTAATGACTTGCCACTTCCATTTTGTAATATTGTGAGGGTTCAAAAACCCTGTAATATTAACATGCTCTGCTTTAACACATTAATACTCTAAATATATTTACACAAAATTAGTTACATTTTTATTTATTCCTTTCTATAAATATAATGGTTTAAATTATGTCATTATCTTGGTCACTCTTGGATGACCATAATTAATATAATTATTCAAATCCTTATTCAATTTGACTCTCAAATTCTCTAGTCTAGTTGATTTAACAAGTTTTGGGAATAATCAAGGTTTTATTCCTAATTTAATTAAAGGGTATAGATTTATAAATTAATAAATAATATGTGGTAAATAAGCTACTAATTTGCAAAATTTATTGGTAATCAGAGCTTTCTAAAAATAGTAATAAGAGGGAGAAAATAAGACTTAGCTTAAACTATGTTGATCTGACTAAAATAAGATCTGATATTCACTATGTAGACCTGAGACACTATCATAAATAGGATTCTAACTTTTGTTTTTTGATTGGATAAGAGCATCAAAATTAGATAGGAGTGTCATCAACATTGTAGTCCTTGTCTAATGTTATTGTCCTTAAGATCTAGGCTTTTTGGGTTTTGTTCAGTAGGTCTATGTGACCCTATCTCTAAAGTTTTGGTAGTCAAAAGCTTATGGAGAATATTTTATCTTCAAACCCTATCTTTCATTTTAATTTGACCCATTTCAAAAAATACGGGTGGTTAGTGTGTATAATATTCATTAGACATGGATCCACACCCCTTGTGTAGGCGTGCTACCTATATACCAAAACTCCAAAGAGGAAACAAGCCATATATAGTTCTCTTTTTTAAAGTGATTGGTGCAATTGTGATATAAAAATGGAAAAAAATTCTAAACTAGGTGTTCTTAAGATGACTAAGGACTAATGTAAGGATTTGAATAAGCTAAAAATAGTATTGGATGGTTGTATGTACAGAACAAGGAAATGTGCTTGAGTAGTCTTTCTTGTATTCTTACTTTCTTTGTGATATTTTTCAACCCTTTCCAAATGATCTTTTATAAGGATCTATTGGTCATGGATTAAATGCAATCATGTAAGGCCGAAATAATGAAAAAGAATATTTGAGTAAAAATTGTCATTTTAGCTTGAAAGGTGATTGGACAAGAGCACTAGAAAGGGGACACCCTAGGTTCCAATGTTGTAGTCCAACCTAGGTGCTATTTTCTTAGAGGTTCAAGACCTAGGGGGTGGAAAATAGATCCCAACTAAGATATAATGAGGTTTTGAAAATTTATGGTTGATTGGGAATCAATAAAAAGTTGCCTAGAAGGGTCATGAGAGTAAGCAAGAGGGATATATGGATTGGGAGTCATAATCCACACTCAAGTTATCAATTTTTTATTTTATATGACTACATTTACCCCCCTATTCTAGTGATGTAGTAAATAAAAATACTAGGATAAAGGAAAAATAAAAAGGGTACCTAAACTTACCTTTAAGGGTGAAGCTCATGATGTTGTTGTGATGTTGGGTTATGCATAGAGAGATCAAACAATGAAATGTGAGTCTATTGTGATGATAAGTAATGTTGAGTAACATTTATTAATGTTGGATGATGTTATACCAAGAGTAATATCATGAATAGATTTGAGTGCTTAATTCCCTAGAAGTGGCACAAAAATGCAAAGGTTGGCCCTTTGGCTCCATCATTACCCACTAAGTTAAGTTAGGTGGTCATGCATATGTTAATCAATGTTTAGACTGTGTCTCAAATCCCTCTAAATAGGTGGCTCAAGAATACAAAGTCTAGCTAGTCCTTTGGATCCATCATTTCCCACTAAGTAAAGCTAGGTGGTCATGTCTATGTTGATCTATGTTTGGACTGTGTCCAATCCCTCTGAATAGGTGGCTTAAGAATACAAAGGCTAGCTAGTCCCTTGGCTCCATCATTGCCCTGTGAAGTGAAGATATGGACTAATATTAGTATGAAATGTATGTTGTATGAGATGGATCCTGAATCCCATGAATGTATTGTGATTTGATAATGTTGGCATGGATAGCTGAATGTATGCTAAAAACTAGGCTATTCTTGACCACGTTGAAAGATGGAGATTAGGCTTATATGAAAGCCACTCCAAAAATAAGAATCTAGCTTATGTGGAAGCCACTCAAGAACTCAATAACTTAAAAATGTGGAGGGTAGGCTTGTATGAAATCCACTTCAAAATGATGCCAACCACCTATAGATAAAATAAGGCACACAACTACTAAGAATGTCCAGACAATGTTGAACTAGGAAAGAGAAGAAACAAATGTGCCATGCACATTGCCTCCAATCACTGATGTTTAGAACATGGATTCTAATCTAAAAGTTATACCAACTCTTATATCTAAAATTGGAAGTGAGATCCATCATGCCATGCATGATGCCCCTTATATCTAGATTCTGTAAGCAAAATATGTACTGAAACTATTCATTTTGAACTGGTATAGCTATGTAAATTTGTAGTTGAGCCTACTTTTTTATTTGCTTCTAGAAATTATGGTTCTTTTATTGTCTAGATAGGAGTGCTAGAAATGGATAGTAGCATCATCAGCATTGTAGTCCAGTCTTGGCACTATTATCTTAGACCAAATCTGATGACTATTATGGATTGTTGACTATTTACTTGGTTTATTATGACTGGTTTGATGTCTGGTTGATGTTCTGAGTGTTCTAAAACCATATTTTTTGGTTGATAAGAGATTTAATCTATGTTATAAAACCTTTGCTTATTTCCCTCTCTTTTGAGGGTAGGAATGGAGACCCTACAATGATTACCCTCAAAAGAAAGAGCAGTATAAGTGTGTTATGGTACAAAATATATGATACAGTAATGATAATTAACAAGATATCTCAAGATATATCATGGTTTGTATTGAGATATTATTAGATTAATAGGGGTATTCCTAGATAGATATAACAATGTAAAAGCATGTGCAATGTATTGAACTAGAATTGAAAGTGTTAATTGTTAATTATTAGTTATCATGGAGGGATGGAGCATGATGTCCATCATGGCATCCAAGAAGCAAGATAATGCATGATTTGGATCATGAAATTTCAAACAATCAAATGCAATTAATAAATAAGCATACAAATCAAAAAGCAAGAATTATAAAAGAGTGGCCAAGGGGCCAAGAAAACAAGAGACATGGGCACATGTCACTCAAATCAGAAAACAAGCATACAAGGCATGTTCAAATGCTACATACACATATAGTTGAAATAAGTAAGTTGGCATGAAAGCCATAATCACATAGAAGAGTATAGGTAAGGGACATTGGAAATTTTCCAAAGGCACACACATGAATGGAATCAAAGGACATTTGAAAATGTTTTAAGGCACACACAAGACATAGAAGTAAAGGACATTTCCAAATGTCCTAAGGCACATACAAGAGACAAACAAGAACTAAAAAATATATTCGCATCTAGATACATAAATTAAGGAAGCAAATCATATAAGAAAATAGAAAATACAAGCACATATAACTAATAAAATAAAGAGTATGAAAGTATGCAATACATGTTAGTACAAGACTAGGTATATACAAATAAATACAAAAGTGCTAAATACTAGTGAGTGTCGATATAGTAATCTATGTAAGCTAGTAAATAATATACGTCAACATGATAACTAGAGTGTGTGGTATAGAAATAACACAACCTATATGGTGTAGTCATGTGGAAGATTCCCCTAGGGGCAAGATATATCAATGTGCATCTCACATGTAGGAGTAGGATGCCCCCTCAATGGGTAGAGTGAAGCAATCAAGGGTCTGAAACTCACTACACACACCCAAAGAAGATCAAGTGAAGCATGGTAATGTAGATAAATTGATAAACAATAACATAGAACAAAAAATGTAAGTCTAGCATAGGATTATAAATATAAATCATGGAGGATGCATATAATCAAGATGTTTTTGTGTTTATGGCATATTTTAATGTTTTTGGATTTTGAAAGTTTTTATTATTTTTGGTATATTTGAAATTATATATTGTTTTTGTATTTTGAGAATATTTGATCTATGTATAATCAATCATAGGAAAATTATATATAATCAAGCATAGAAAACTATGTACAAGTAGGATAGGAAAAGGTGATACTAATTGATGAGTCTCATGGGAGACTCCCTATCATGGTGTCATTTATCAAGGAGAGGAATCATGCATGATCAAGAAGCATGATGGAGATGTTGATACTGTGTCTCTAAAAGTTGTATATGTTGTAAATTCTCTAAGGTCTCTAAAGTGGGAAATGACTATGGGGTCCCCCTATAACTTTTAGAAGTGGATGCAACTGTAGGACTCTTAGGTACCCATCTAGTAGTAGGAGAAGATCTCTGAACATGTGCTCTACATGTAGATGCATGAGATCTCAATGAGACTACCCTAGGTGTGAACCCTATAGCTAGAATTTATATATAATCCTAAATATTTGGAGGTGTATTAACCCTCTATGCTGATGATGGATGCCTCAACTATGTTTGAATCTATACTAGAAGAAGAACCAGGACTGGTGGAGAAACTATAACTGGTGGCAAAGCTGAAATTGGTGACTGTGGAATAGTAGATGGATTTGAAGTGGGGAGTGGTAAATTGTATGACTCCACCAACTATAACAATCAGATTAGAATGAATGAATTTCATGTATCTATGAACTATAGAAGGTACTACATGAAGTTTTTGAATACATAGTCGACCAAGTAACATATTAAAAACTCTTGCACTAAGAACAATAGTGAATGGTGTGGCCACATGTGTTGGACTAACTTATAGATGAAGTATAATCTCACCTAGTGAATTCTATATGTGCCCATTGAATCTACTGATAACTATGTCCATCAAGGAAATATCCTACTCTAATATCCTAAATGTTGTAGCAATGTCATAGTGCACATGTTTGCACTAGATCCATTATCGATAAAAAAAATTATAAATAGGATGATTATGAATGTAATATCTAATAAAGAGTGCATGATAATCCACATCATCCCCAATAATCTCTTGCTCTAAGAAAGAGATGGAAGGTCTAGCTAAAACTCTAGAATTATATATGCCAATCATGTTGCTCAAAGGATGTGATTCATCTAGAGGTGCCTTGTATGTATCTAGTGGGGGATGTGCATGATATAAATGGTGAATCCCTAATGTGTCCCCTATTTACTATTTGGAATGTTGTGAAAAATGATATGAAAATATTTTCAAAGATTTATCTTATGTTTATTTTACCTGAGGAGGCTCAACTAAAGTGCCAAGATCAATATGATTTCCATCTATCAAATCATGTATTTTGTGTCTCAAATTGATGCATAAGTTTTTTTATGGTCTATTACCCTATGAAACTCATAAAATACATGTTGAATATATCCTTATGGAAGAGGCTTTGTTAGGTCAACTTCCTGAATAGGAAGGAGAGATATGATGTTACATTTCAATAACTATTGTAAAACTCTGGCTGGAGAAATTGGTAGATTGGTAAATGTACACTGAGGAGGTGTTGATAAAACCACATACTAAGGGGGATCTGAAATTGCATTAATTATCAATTGATTTTGAGTCTTTTTATCATTGACCTTGACCTTGTATGGGACTTTGTTGTTACTCTTTTTGGTTATTTTTGAGATACTTGTGTACTTGAGTTTTCTCATTGAAATTAACTTGAATTCTCTTTCCTTTAGTGTGTGACATAATTTAGTGAAGGAAGAGAATCTTTTGAACATAATTGATTCATGCAAATCTGGTAAGAGACTTTATTTGAAGAGATCTTGTAACTCTTGATTAGTCATGGGGCTAGTCATTTTAACCAAGATAGTCTTATATCAAAGAACATAATCTATGAGATGCTCATTTGACCTTTGTTTTTGTTGTGCAACTTGGACATATGAAACCTTGTCACCAATGTTAATGTTGAAATGAGCTAGGAACATGTCAGCTAAAGGATTGAATGCACTAAGCGATTGATTCAATAAATTATAAAACCATTATAAAGCATAATCCTCTAGGCTTCATGGAAATAGCTTGGTAAGTAGTCAGTCATTTGGTACATAGTCCAAGCATGTTACGTGACAATCTCTCAAATGTGTCTTTAGATCACCCTTACCATCATAAAGAGTAATCTTAGGTTGAACAAAACCTTGTGGTAAGGGTGTGGAATCAATGTGATGTACCAATGGTGTATGTAGTAGAGCAAAAGAGTCTAAAGCTTATGTAGGTCTAGAGGCACCTTGCTCAAGATTTAGCACCTTGGATTGAAGATATTTTATCCCTTGCACAAGGGTTGCCACATTAGGAGATAAAGATGTACTAACTATAGCTAGTGGCATAGAAGAAGGTTGGGATGCTATAGGGAGTTATTGAGATATAGTTTATCCATTCATGTCATTTGCAGCTTGTTTCTTAGTGGTTTGAGAAGATTGACCATTGTTTACTCTTTATTTTTATTTTTGGAGTATTTTGAGCATGTCATCTTGCATGTTAGGGTGTTTAGTTAGGATTTATTGAAGTTCCCTTTTATCAATTTCATCAAAACTAGTGTATTCACCCATTATTAAGGTAGGAAAACAATGTGAAATATGTCTAAAGTTTTTATAAATATTTGTAATAGGCAAAGTTTTAGAAAAATCAAGTATTGAATATAAAAATGTAGAGTCCTAAAAATAGGGAATTAGAAATTGTGTAAAAAGGATATGAAGCACACAAACATGTAAGGTGATACCTCAATAAGTGAATAAGAGTTATTACATGTAACTAGGGTTTTGATAATGATATTTTTGAAAAATACTATGGAATTTTGAAAAATAAAATTGAATTTTAGATTTAAATATGAAACTAAAATTTTAAAAAAAAATTGGAAAATGCTTGATTGAACAGGACCTAGTATGTGTAACTAGGGTTTTGACCAATTTTTTTTTTTTTTGAAATTACTATTGAATTTTGAATTTTGAAAGGATTTTATGATTTTAATATGCTAGTAAAAATTCAAAAAATGTCAAAAAATTATTGGAAAAATACTAGGACCTAGTATGGGCAATTAGGATTTGAAAGAAAATTATTTTAAAAATTACTACTAAATTTTAAAATTTGAAATGAATATTTGATTTAAATATTCAATTAAAAATTCAAAAAATTATAGGAAAAATTAGTAAGAATTTTACCCTAGGGTTTTTGTGCCCAAACGAAGTAAGTCAAGTTCACCAAATGATTTAACAATTTTGAGAATAATTAGGGTTTTATTCCTAATTTAGTTAAGGGGTTTGGATTGATAAATCAATAAATAATATGTGATAAATAAGCTACTAATTTATGAAATTTATTGGTAATTAGATCTTTTATAAAAATAATAAAAAGAGGGAAAAAATAAGACTTATCTTAAACTATATTGATCTGATTGAGACAAGATTTGATATTCATTATGTGAGCCTAGGAACTATCACAAATAAGGTTTTGACTTTAATTTTCTAATTGGATAAGAGTTCCAAAAGTGGATAGGAGTGGTACCAACACTGTAGTCCTTATTTGGCACTATTTTTGAAATATGAATTTGACTTAAGAGAGGTGTTAGTATTATGTTAGTGATAAAATGAACAAAGAAAATTGACAAACAACACACTAAACTAACACCTTCATGCCTAGTTACTAGGGTGAGCTTAATAATAAAAAAAATCACAAACACAACTAAAAATTAAGGAAAAACAAGAATCATTCACCTTTCTTGGATGCTCTTAATGCTTTTGTAGTGGCTTGCTCAGCTTGTGCTCATGAAGTCTATTGCAATGGAGCTTGACTATCCTCTACCTCCTCTTGGCACCTTTGACTTTTGTCTTGGCTTGGCTTGGAATCAATTTAGCATGGTAACACTAATTGAAATATCTTTTGGAATGATTTTTACATTATAACTTTGCATTATCAAGGCTTTTTTAAGATATTTGAGCATAATAACTTTGCACCAAAATAGCTTAAAATTCATGTGGCAAGGCCTCTTATTTATAGATTTTTATAAATGGGTAGAATCAACTTGAACCATCCATCTCAATATTGACATGTGTGGCTAAGGATTAATCTAATTTTACAATTAAAATTCATAAATAGGCTCATCAATATTTGGGGTAGAGGGGCATTGAATAGGCATGGAAGGGCTTTGACGAGGCATGGGAGGCATGAATCCTAATAGTTGTGGCATTTATGTCCTCAAGATGTCTTCTCAAGAAATGAGGTCACCTGATGATGTAGATATTCAATACCCATTTTTAAAAATAATTATTTAACAAGTTTCTATAGAATTCTTAATTATGCCCTAATTTGGTTTAATGAGCTCTTAAGCATCATTAAGCACTTTGTGCATAAATTACTCAAATTGATTAGAATGCCTTATTATTGGTTTAAATTTTGATTGAATTGGAATTAGAAGTTAATGTTAAATGTGTTGGATCTATTATCCCATTTAGGATGTTACCAATAGCAAATAAAAGGCACATGTCTTATGTAAGATATTTGATAGAAAAGAGCAATTTAGAGTACCTGTTGATTGGTTAAAATTGTGCTTGATTCTAATCAACAACAATGGGAAGTTTCAAGCTATGGGACATTGTGGCTTGAAACAACCTCCAGATTTTAGAGAAGCTAGTCTTTTTTTTGTATCAAGTGTGGGGGGGAATGGATAGAAAATTAAAATAGAAACGCAAATGCAAGAAATAACACCTAACTATGGTGATGCACCTGAGTGTAATTTGACCCTAATCCTGAGCACAGTGAGACTATATGTAGGATTCATTCACATTTAAGAGCAAACAAGTGCATGATCAATGTAAAAGATTGAAATAATAAAAATAGAGGCTCATAATAGAGGCTTCTTTTGCTGAGATATAGAAAGATCAACAAAGGCATAGGGTTCAATCTTCTTATAAGAATATTCCAATCACATAAGAGGCACAAAAATCACGTACAGTTATGTAGAACTTCTGACTCAAGAAAATGAGACAAAAGCAAATAGCATTCCTAATCACAACTCTAAAAAATCTATAGTATAGACTACTTTAGCAAATGACACAGATAATATCAACAAAGGCATAGAGTTCGATCTTCTTAATTCATTCAGCCACATAAAAGGCACAGAAACATGCACAATTACATCAACTTTACAACTCAAGAAAATGAGACAAAAGAAAATAATATTTCTTAGTCAAAAAATCTAGAAAGTCTTAACTCTAGAAAGTCCCCCCCATTAACGGCAAATTGATCCTCCTCTTTTATAGCCTTGGATGTTTCCTTCCATCACTCCCTTTCCCACACAATTCTACTCTACCCTTAACTCACAGGGGATAAATAGATGGCACTTTTAATGTCTTGGATGTACCCTGGTCTTATCAGGAAGGGCCATGCTAGAACGGGGTGACTGCCCTGACTATGGCATGTCAATTTATGACTATTACCTCCCTCCGTGCCTAAATTTCCTCATTCCATCACCTACTTAGCCGCTCAACTGTCCATTCTCCTCCACTTACAAGGGACAAATAGATGGCCCTTTTAATGTTTGTAGGCTCTACACACCTACCCAGTGAATTGATCCATCTACCTGAAATAACTCCCACTGAGCTTCCCTCCATCTCACTTTGCAATAACAGATACATGGAACACTTTATTTTGTTGAAACAAAAGAGGACACATAGCCAATTTCCAAAAATTCTCTTTATTACTTAAAAGGCATCAGAGAAAGACACTTGGCACTTTCTACTTGATTTTAGCTATGTTATAGAATTATTCGGGGCACATATTAGGCTCTTACAGATGGTGACACTTGTCAGCTTTTGCAAACCTTTGAAAAAACACCCGAGACCCACCACAATTTTTATTTGGTAGTAAAGCTTGAAGAAGATCTCTCAAAAGTTGACACGTTGTGGCTTCCACTGTTATTAGGAAAATACGTGGCGTCTTTCACTTCTTCTACTAGGGGTATGTGGTGTCTTCTGCTTCCTTCAAGAATGGAGTAGAGAGGGGTTCAAAAAGTGACACTTGGCAGCCTCCATTACTTTTTAGCACCTAAACAAATTAAAATGATGCCTTTCTACCTTTAAAAAAGGCACTTAAACCCTTTGGTCTTTGGGACACCCCCTTGAACTGCCTGATGAACCAAAATAGTTCAATGGTTCAACGGTTCAATGCTACACGCCATTTACACATTAACCAAGGTATTGAACCAAAATGTTGAACCAAGATATTGAATCTAGGCATTGAACTAACTATCTCTCAGATGCTGACACATGGTGACTTCCACTGATCTCTAAAAAATTAGTCCAAGGCCTTCCACAACTGCCACCTGGCACTTTTCGCTTCTTCCTGCTACTTAGCTTGTTGAAAGCTTTGTCAAGAAATAGAATGAATGTGGGTGCTGATATGTGACCTAGATGCCGATACATGGTGACTTCTGCTGAGTTGTTATTAGATACATGGCATGATTTGTGGCTCTCTCAAAAGTTATGAAAAGAGTTTTGGACGATGCCAGTTGGCCAGTTCTATGTTTCAAAAAGTGACACTTGGTGGCTTCCACTCGAATTTAACACTTAGAAAAAGTGAAATGAAGGAAATAGAAAGGGGGAAAGAGAGCCTATGTTAGGATAGTGACACTTGGTAGCCTCCACTACACTTTGATAATTATATAGAAAAAGAACCCACGCTCTACTCCAACTCTGCCACTACAACCAAGGTATGCAGGAACCAAAATTGTAGTACTTGACTAAAAATTTGAATGCAACATAGAGTAAAATTTACTCTACAGTTATTGGTGACCCTCGAGACTTTTGAGCCTACTCAAAAAGAAAACTCCACCTCCTACTAGATCAAAATTGCAAAAATTACAACTTCAAAAGAGCCATCGACATGTGTTTAAAACACTTATTTTAAAGAAAAGCAGAAAAACAATGAAAAAAACAATGCGACAAAGGGAAATTATTTAACTATAATACATAAGAGACTAAAGTCAATTGAAATGTTTCAAATAGATTCCATTTATAGGAATCTCTTCAGGTTCTCCTTCCATCAACTCTAGCTCAAATGAATTCTTCTGCTTGCATGCGCAAATTTTATATGGGCCAATCTATAGTGCTTCGAATTTGGTATGCTGACTCAGCTTGGCAGCCCTTGCATCCCATTTCAAAATGATTGAGCCTATTTCAAAATTAGGATTCAAAGTCCTTTTATCAAAATATTTATTAACCATTCTCTGATGCTTAATCAATGAATCATGGGCTATATCCCTCTTTTCCTAAACTTCTAAAAGTTCTGTGAGTCTAACCTGCATGGGGCCATTTTCTTCAATTTCAATTTGTTTGATCATCTGGAGAGCAGGGATTTTCAAACTTAGGGGAATCACAGTAGACTTTCCATATACCAATTTATATGGGTATATTTTGATCACTTGCTTAGGCATGATTTGATCAGCCCATAATGCTAGATTAAGCAATTTATGCCACTCTTTGTGATGATCAGCCCCTACTCTTTTGATGAGTCTTATCAGGTTCTTGTTGGTTGATTCTGCCAAACCATTACCTTGAGGGTAATAGTTAGATGAAGTTTTCATATATATTCCATGTCTCAAGGCAAAGTCGAATACTTTAGATCCCAAGAATGCTTTAGCATTATCTAAAATTATGGTGTGAGGAGCCCCAAAATGAGTAGTGATACTCCCTAGAAAATCTAGGATCACATTCTTTATTGCTTCCTTAAGTGGGACTGCCTCAGTCCATCTAGTGAAATAGTCTGTGGTAGTTAATATCCATTTATGGCCCATACTGAACACTGGATTTATCATTCCAATGAAGTCAAGACCCCATTGAGAAAAAGGTTCATCTACAATTATAGGACTAAGGGGCATGGATGCATTCCTCCTCATCCCCACATAATACTGGCAGGATTGACATTTTCTAACCAGCTAATAACAATCTAAAAATAAAGTAGGCCAAAAATATCCTATCTCACTTATCTTTATGGCTATGGTCTTTGCAGAAAAATGCCCCCCTAATATTCCATGATGCATTTCATGTAGTATTCTCTTAGCTTTAGCCTGTTCTACATATCTTAATAATTTTCCATCAGAATTTCTTTTGAAAAGGACTTGTTCAAATAAAACAAAATGAACTCCCTATTTCCTATAATATCTCCTCTTGTTTTGAGGGAGTTCTCTCATATAAATCTCATTTTTCATAAATTGAATCCTGCTTGTGACCTAGGATTCATTATCAACCTCTTGTAATTTTAGCACCGTCTTCGTCTCTCCTTCTAAATCTGCTTCCTCAGGTAACATCTTTTCAAGTTCTTAGGTTATATATTAGCACAAACCCCTACCTCTGACTAGCTTGGTGGGTCTGACCTCTACATCATATTCAAGGATCTTAGTGATCTAATTGGCTCTTTTCTCAGTAATTTCCCCCTCCATGATGTATTCCCTAACACTTGGGTGAGCTATAAGTATCAGAATTTTGTTCCCTGATATCAGATGCCTAAATTTTTTGAGGGCTTTTACCATGGCATAGGCTTGTCTTTCCACAAAATTGTACCTGGTATCATAATCCCTGAGAGTTCTTGAGAAAAAGGCTATTGGGTGTTCCCCCTCTAGCCTGTCATTCTTTTGAGTCAAGACAGCAGCAATACTTGACTCTCCTCCATAGACATACATTACAAAGGGCTTGAAAAAAATTGGGTTTTAAGCACTGGGGCTATTGAGATAGCCCTTTTGACCTATTCAAAGGCTTGCCTTCCTTCTGTAGTCCATTTGAAAACTAGGTCTTTCTTTAGCAAGAGTGTCATTGGTCTTACTAAGCCTGCAAAATTAGATATGAATTTACAAAGGAAATTGATCTTCCCTAAAAAGGACTGGACTACCTTTTTATTTACTAGAAGAGGTAAGTTCATTATAGCTATGAGTCTCTTGGGATCTATAGAAACTCTTTCTTTAGATACTATGTGCCCCAACAGTTTGCCCTGAGGTACAGTAAAAATGCATTTCTTGGGATTCAATGATATCCCAAAATCCTGACATTTCTTGAAGATAGATTCTAAATGATCAAAATGATCATCAGCATTTTTTTAAAATACAGTGAGGTCATCCAGATAGACCAAGATGATCTTATTTATAAGCTCACCAAAGGATATATCCATAGCTCTTTAGAAGGTGGCTCTTGCATTTGATAAGCCGAGTGGCATCTTCATGTAGGCAAATGTTCCCTATTTGGTAGTGAAAGCAGTTTTGTACTGGTCTTCCTCAGCTAGCCAAATTTGATTGTATCCAGAAAAACCATCAAGTAAAGAAAACCTCTCTGATCCAACCACATTTTTTAGAATTTGTTCCATGGAGGGCAAGGGATAGTGGTCCTTCAAAGATGCTCTATTTAGATCTCTAAAATCTATGCACAGTCTTACATCTCCATTCTTTTTCCTAACTGGGACTAGATTTGATACCCAAGTTGAGTGCTTGATTGGAAATATTATTTTGGAATCTAAAAGTTTCTAAAACTCATCTACCATTAGAGGCTCAATCCTTGGATTTACTGGCCTTTATTTTTGTCTGATGGGCTTGGATCCTTCAGTCAATTCTATTGTGTGCTGGATAATGTCTCTATTGTACCCATGAAGGTCTTCATAGCTCCAAGCTATGACTCTGTCATATCTCTAACACAATTCGATTAGTCTTTCCTTCTCTTCTTGAGTTATGAAATTCCCAACTTTTAGTCTTTTCCCATCACTCACTTCTATTTCAAAATAGTTTGCTTTATCTACCTAGAACATTTTCTTTTCCAGGCTTACATCCTCTGGGTCAAACAAGTTTTCTAAGGTGATCAATCCCTTGGGGAGCTTATTGGTCTTCAATTGTATAATTTGATCACCATATGCCTCTTTAATTTTAGTTTGCAACTGATCAACAAACTCATCTGATTATTGTAAGAAAGAGACTACCTGAGCATTATTTTCAAACACTTGTCAATTTTCATCATTGTCTGGGATGGTTGACCTCACTATAACTTTTACTAACTCATTTTTAACCAATAGGCCAGTTGTTGGGTCAAACTGTGAGCCAATCTAGGCCATCCTATCAGCCTCAAAGTTTTGACTTTTAGGGATTATCTCAATATTGAAAGCTTCAAAATCTTCTATCAAATCCCAAATCCTATGCCTGTAGGATCTCATTCTCACATTCTTGGCTACTGCCTTTTCCCCTATTTGCTTTACTACTAATTCTAAATCTCCTTCTAATTTTAGGTTCTTTATTCCCTTTTTATTGGCTAATAGGAGCCCATGTACTAAATATTAATACTCAGCATCATTATTAGTGCAAGCAAATTGGAATCGAATAACCCTTAAAAATTTATCACCATTTGGAGTAGTAAGACAAATTCTTGGTCTAGCACCATGTTTACTCCTAGCCCCATCAAAATTCAAAGTCCAAACCTCTAAATCTTGAGTAGTAGGTGCCTCTTCCCTTATAACATTTGGGATTGTCTGGTCCTCATCAAAAATGACGTACGTGCCCAAACTAGTAGAGTCATAGTTCTCATATGGGTCGCTATGCATCATAGCCAATAACTAGCTATTTTCTTCTTCTTGATCATGCTCAATCCAGTCACCTAGCTCCTCAACAAAAATCCTTTCTTATTTATTTAACATGGCATGATCTACTTCTAATCTTGTTGTTGGTTCATTGGTGATATGGTCTTTGGACAGTGGTTCAGATAGAATTTTCATCTTTGAACCGTATCTGGTTCCCAAGATGAGGTGAGACCAGTCAAGAGACATATATCCTCTTATTTTTACTGTAAAGCCTCTGGATAAACATAAACCAAAAATAAGAGGTATATCTATGACAACTATATCTTGGTTGATAATTATGTTGGGGCATGTGTACAATTGTAATGGGAGCTATTTAATTCTCCCTATGGTTTGTATTATTTTGCCATCTAGCTGCATAACTCCTTTTACAAGGGGTTCATATTTTATTTTCAAAGCATCAACTATTTTCTTGGGCATCACAGTTGTACTAGCTCCTGAATCTATGAATGCATTATGTAGGAGTTTCTTTCCAACTATCAGAGTTAAATAGAAAGGCTCTAGCTTGGATTTACTTACTTGTGTTGCATCATTCACGAAGGCTATTGTCTTTGGAAAAATCGTATCTTTGAGCTTTTCCTTTCCAGCAGGTCCTTCCTTGGTAACAGCACCTTTGGGCACTACTTGCCCTTGCAGAGCTTCATGCAGTAGTGTCTTTTGTTTAGGAATAGCCAAAATATCCCATATCGATACTTGTGCTGGAGTCTTCTTTGATTAGTCCACTACATTGATCAGTCCCAACGACTGAGTTTTTTGGTAATAAGGATACCTTGTTCTTTCCTAAATTTGGGTAGGAATCCCTTGATCTTGTACCGACCAAGGCACTTATTGTCTAATAGCAGTGTTCTTTTACCCTTGAGATGGAGGATTATTCTTGACTTGACCACTTATAATCTCAGGCTGCTCCACCATTCTCCTCTTTGATCTGGTGTAATAATTAGATTGCACTACTGGCCTTTGGGAGGTAGATGCTTCATTCAAGAAAACTGCTTCTTCATCCTCAACCCATGAGAATAAGGTATGTTTCGAGGCTATTTCTTCCTCTTGTTGCAAGGACATTCATTGCATTTGAGCCACTAGAACTGAATTCTACATACTGGGAGACTGGTGGGCTTGATTATTACTGGTACTAGAAAACTAACCATCCATTCTCCTCTGCTCTGCCACCCTTTGTTGTAGATTACCCCTAGGACAATCTCTAGGTGTATGAGCATCATTGCAAGGAAAACACCAAGAATTAGTATTATCCACATAATTATTTTGACCTAGAACCATCTCCCTATTTGAGTTGAAAGGAATGGTCTGTGAGGGTGTGGGAACTGCAACTAATTGATTCATTGGCTGATGGTTAGTTTGTTTTGGAAGACCTTGATATTGGTTTGGTTGGGATGAAAACCTATTTCCTTGATAGCCTTGATAAGTGGGCTTAGAGAAAGTATTTTTTTGCCTCTTTATATTAATCAGCTCATTGGAAAATGTCCTCAGGATATTCTTGATATCATCCATCTCAGATGACTGAGTAGGGACAGATTCTTTTACGAATAATTGAGGGTAAGTGTACATAGACACAGGTGGGCTTATAGATTTAGAAACTTCTTGAGGTAAGGGCAAGGAAATCTATGGGAACATAGGCATGGGAGGCCTTGGAGGTAACTTTCTAGCATCTATTAAATGATTCTCAGCTCTAACTGCATAGTCATAAGCCCCTGGCAAAGTGTGTCCCCCCAATGACTGAATCATAATAGATATATCTAAATTTAAGTCTTTGAGATAAAACACTATGGTCATACCAGGTGGTGGTTTAGCTGTAGCAGGGATTTTGCCCCAAGTTTTTTGGAATCTGGTGTTGAAATCAGTCATGTCCTCCTGTGGTCCCCTTTGAATGGTGATTAACTGCTGTAATAAAGAAGACTTATCACCTTTCTCTACAAATATTTTAAAGAATTGATCCCCAAGCTAGTCCCATGTAGATTTGGGGTCAAAGACCAATACCATTCTAAAGCCTTCCCTTTGAATGAGGCTACTAAAAACCTTATGGCCACATTTTGCTATGTGACAACATGTATGGCATAGATATCTGATACATCTTGGAGATGTTCAGCAGGTGTTTTAGAGTCCTACCCACTAAACTTGGGTAGAGCTTTTAGGGCGTTTACTGGGATAGGATCCCAAATAGCTGGTGGTGTTGGGAAGATTAAGGGGCTACCAGTGTTCTAGCTTGCATAATTTCTTGGGGGTACGGGGGCTCCCATGTTTGGTACTAGTATAAACTGGTTAGCTCTTCTTCTTGGACTAATTACTAGAGGTGGCAAAAGAATACCTAGATTTGTAGTAGATTGTGATCTAGTGATTGGTCCACAACTCTGACTCCTCATAGCTCTTTGGTTCATATGGTCTTGAAAGAAACTTCAAGACTGGTCCCACTGGGCATGCCAAAAACTATTGATTGGTTAAAATTGTGCTTGATTCTAATCAACAACAATGGGAAGTTTCAAGCTGTGGGACATTGCAGCTTGAAACAACCTCCAAATTTTAGAGAAGCTGGTCTCTTCTTTTGCATCAAGTGTGGGGGGGAAAAAGGATAGAAAATTAAAACAAAAACATAAATGCAGGAAATAACACCTAACTATGGTGATGCACATGAGTGTAATTTAACCCTAATTTTGAGAATAGTGAGACTATATGTAGGATTCATTCACATTTAAGAGAAAACAAGTGCATGATCAATGTAAAAGATTGAAACAATAGAAATAGAGGCTCATAACATAGGCTTTTTTTACTGAGATATAGAAATGTCAACAAAGGCATAGGGTTCAGTCTTCTTATAAGAATCTTTCAATCACATAAGAGGCACAGAAATCACATACAGCTATGTAGAACTTCAGACTCAAGAAAATGAGACAAAAGCAAATGACATTCCTAATCACAACTCTAGAAAATATATAGTATAGACTACTTTAGCAAATGACATAGATAATATCAACAAAGGCATAGAGTTTGATCTTCTTAATTCATTCAGCCACATAAAAGGCATAGAAACATGCACAGTTACATCAACTTTACAACTCAAAAAAATGAGACAAAAGAAAATGATATTTCTTAGTCAAAGCCTCTAGAAAATCTTAACTCTAGAAAGTACCCCCCATTAACGGCAAATTGATCCTCCTCTTTTATAGCCTCAGATGTTTCCTTCCATCACTCCCTTTCTCATGCAATTCTACTCTGATCTTAACTCACAGGGGACAAATAGACGGTGCTTTCAATGTCTTGGATGTATCTTGGTCTTATCAGGAAGGGCCATGCTAGAACAGGGTGGCTTCCTTGACTGTGGCATGTCAATTTATGACTAGTACCTCCCTCCACACCTAAATTTCCTCATTCCATCACCTACTTAGCCACTCAACTATCCATTCTCCTCTACTTACAGGGGATAAACAAATGGCCCTTTTAATGTTTGCAGGCTCCACAAACCTACCTAGTGAACTACTCCATCTACCTAAAATAACTCTCATTGAGCTTCCATCCATCTCACTTTGCGGCAACAGATACATGAAACACTTTATTTTGTTGAAATGAAAGAGGATGCACAACCAATTTCCAAAAATTCTCTTTATTACTTAGAAGGCATCAGAGAATGACACTTGGCACTTTCTACTTGATTTTAGCTATGTTATAGAATTATTCAGAGCACATATTAGGCTCCTACAGATGGTGACACTTGGCAGCTTCTACAAACCTTTGAAAAAACACATGGGACCCACCACAATTTTTATCTGGTAGTGAAGCTTGAAGAAGATCTCTCAGAAGTTGACACGTGGTGGCTTTCACTGTTCTCAGGAAGATACGTGGCGTCTTCTACTTCTTCTGCTAGGGGTATGTGGTGTCTTCTACTTCCTTTGAGAATGGAGTAGAGAGGGGTTCAAAAAGTGACACTTGGCAGCCTTCACTACTTTTTGGCACCTAAACAAATTGAAATGACACCTTTCTACCTTTTAAAAAGGCACTTGACCCCTTTGGTCTTTGGGACACCCCCTTGAACTGCCTGATGAACCAAAATAGTTCAATGGTTCAATAGTTCAATGTTATGTGCCATTTACATGTTAACCGAGGTATTGAACCAAAACATTGAACCAAGGCATTGAATCCAAGCACTGAACCAATTATATCTCAGATGCCGACACGTGGTGACTTTTGTTGATCTCTGAAAAAGTAGTCTAGGGCCTTTTGTGACTACCACCTGGTGCTTTCCGCTTCTTCCTACTACTTAGCTTGTTGAAAACCTTTGCCGAGAAATAGAATGAACGTGGGTGCCAATATGTGACATGGATGCTAACACATGGTGACTTTTGCTGAGTTGTTATTGGATATGTGGCATGATCTATAGCTCTCTTGAAAGTTATGAAAAGAGTGTTGGACAACACCAGTTGGTCGGTTCTATGTTTTGAAAAGTGACACTTAGCGGCTTCCACTCGAATTCAACACTTAGACAAAATGAAACGAAGGAAACAGAAAGGGGGAAAGAGAACCCATGCTAGGACAATGACACTTGGAAGCCTCCACTGCACTTCAATACTTAGACAAAAAAAGAACCCGCACTCTGCTCCAACTCTGCCGCTATGACCAAGGTATGCAGGAACCAAAACTGTAGTGCTTGACTAAAAATTTGAATGCAACATAGAGTAAAGTTTACTCTATAGTACCTAAGTGTAAAATTAGTATTTTGACTCAAAATGATCTGATCAAAGTTATTTGGCCCATAAATTGCATTACCCCATTTAATGATACTCTATCCAAAATTGGAACTTGAATATATCAATTTCAACTCATTTAATGCATTTTAATGTTTTTAAGCCAAATTATGCACTTTGGTGGAAATTAGTAAAAAGCCTAGTTGAAGGTTATCAATGGCCAGTTTTAGGTGTCTACACTATTGTCCTAAGGATCTAGGCTTTTTGGGTTTTTTTTTAATAAGTCTATGTGACCCTATCTCTAAAGTTTTGGTAGTTAGAAGTCTATAGAGCTCCTTGTAGAGCATATTTTCTCTTCAAACCCTGTCTTCCACTGTACTTTAACTAATTTTGAATGTGGTTAGTATGTGTTAGATTCATTGGATGTGGATCCACACCCCTTGTGTGGGTATGGTGTTTACATACCAGTACTCCAAAGAGGGATCAAGTCATATGTAGTTCTCCCTTTGAAAGTGCTTTGTGCAATTATGATTTGAGAATGTAAGAAAATTCTAAACTAGGTGTGCTTGAGATGACTAGGGACTAGTGTAAAGATTCAAATAAGCTAGAAATAATATTAGATGGCTTTATGTATAGAATAGGGAAATGTGTTTGAGTAGTCTTTTTTGTATTCTTGCTTGCTTTGTGATATTTGCCAACCCTTTCCAGATGATCTTTGAATGTGCTTATATAGGGATCTATTGATCATGTTTTAAATGCAATCATGCTAGGCTAACATAATGACAAAGAGGATTTAAGGAAAAATAGTCATTTTAGCTTGATAGGTGATTGGATAAGAGCTCTAGAAAAGGTACACCCTAGGTTCAAGTGTTGTAGTCCAACTTGGTCACTATTGTCCTAAAGGTTCAGAACTTGGGGGGATGGAAAGAGCATGGAAAATGGGTCCCTACTAAGTTGGAATGAGGTCTTGAAATCCTACGGATGATTGTAAATCAATAAATGGTGTCTAAAAGGGTCATGAGAGAAAGTAAGAGGGTCTATGGATTGGGAGTCATAAGCCACAGTCAAGTTGACAATTTTGCATTTTATATGACTACACTAGCATATACATTCTCTTATTAAACCTTAGGAGTCCATTATTCTCAAATAAAAATCTTTCATATCTATAATCTTGAGGATTTTTTGATAAGACATTCTTAACCTGATCATAGTATTCATCTCTTGGAGAAAATTTCATAACCTAATATTGAAAGGTCCTTGTTATGGTAACTATAATTTATATGTACCTTTTATAACTAAGAGAATTTTCAAATATATTATATTTTCTATTTATAAAGTTGATATCAAAGTCATAGTATGATAAAATCTCAATCCAACAACTTTGTTGAGCATTCAAATATGGTAACATGAATATATACTTAAGCACCAGGTTGTCAATCTTGAGTTCAAATGGTTTTTCAAATAGATAGTTCCTCAAACATGTAAATCATGCACTATGGTTGCCCATTATAAGTCATCTAGAGCATAATTATCTTCAATTGTATTGATTTATAGGTAACTATATATCCTTAATACAATAATACTCTACCTGGATCATCCCTAAAAGCATTTATCATAACAATAAAATGATGTTTTGGATATGAATCATGTAACACCGATACAAAATTAAGCCTCTTTTTCATGATTTGAAAGGCTTATTCACATTTTTCACTCCACAAGAATTGTTGTTTTTTTCATTACAAATATGTGATGGGGTTAGTTATCTTGGAAAATTTGGGTACAAAATTCCTATAATACCCTACTATAACCATAAAACTATGCACCTCATAAACATTTTTGGGTGTTGACCAATCTAGCATGGCTTTTATCCTTGTTGGATCTACAAATATCCCCCAGTTAAAATGATATACCGTAGATATTACACCTTCTAAAATAAATCACACTTAGTTTTTCCTAGATCTTATGCTTTCATAAATGTTTCAAAACTAGCCATAAGTTTCACAAGTACTCTTCCTCATCCTTAAAATATATGAAAATGTCATCTAAGAAGATTGGCACAGATTGATCTAAGTCATCTCTAAACACACTATTCATAAGACTCATGAAGGTTGCAGGTAATTAGATATCCCAAAAGGTATAACTTTGAATCTATATTTTCTATACCTCATCTTGAAAGTAGTCTTAAGAATATATTCTTCCTTGATCCTTAACTAATGGTACCCAGCTCTAAGGTTGATTTTTTAAAACACCATTTCACCTCACACTTGATCAAAAAAATAATCAATATAGGGTAAAGGATACCTTCTCTTGATGGTTTTTTTGTCTAATGTCTTGTAATATATACAAAAACAAAAGAGTCCCATCCTTCTTTTTTATGAAAACCATAGGTTATCCCTAAGGTAAAAAACTAAGTCAGATCAGTCCTTTGTATAACATCTCTTAGAGTTAGAATTTCAACTCTACAAATTATGTTGTTGCCATTATATAAGGTGTTATAGATTGAGGTTCAAATGCTGGTATGATGTCAATTGAGAAATTGAATTCCATTTTAGGAGATAATCCAAGGAGATCTTCTGAAAACACATCTTAGAATTTTTTTAAATAGTCCTCTATGGTAGGCTCTTTTGGATCTATTACCTCATCTAACTTAACTATGAGACCCTAACAACCCTTCTGTTAAGACTTGCTTAATTATATGGTTGAGATTTACCTTAGCTTGATCTCCTTTTTATCTCCTTGCATTTGAGTCTGATTTCCCAAATCATCTAATCATTTTACTTTCATTGTGAATCAATCTACATTGTGTTGCAATTCCAAACCTAATTCACCCATAAGATCACATCATATGGCCCTAGTGGAGCTAAAAATAAATCCACTATGGTGTTGAAATAAATTATTTCCAACTTTGCTTCTACTATGTACTTGTCTACATTGACCCTAGATTTATTCTCATATTGCACAATAAATACAGTTGTCATATGCCCAAATTTTCTAGGTAGTTTATTAAGTAATTTATGAGAAATGAAACATTCATTAGCTCTAGTATCTATCAAAATATAAATAGAACTCCCAAACAAAGTATTTGATACCTTACGGATGAATCTTTAGGTTTTTATCCAATAAAAGGCTTAAGGGTCAAGGCAAGGTTGGTAACACGGGAGTCAAGACTTATGGAGAGGTGTCCCTATAAAAACTCATTATGAACATGGAATAAGATGGAAGGTAATTATAACTACCATATATAAGTAACCTTGTTGTTGTGTTTGGTGGTTTTTTTTATAGTTTTTCTAGGCTATTGGTTCTTATTAGCTATGTATTTATTATTTGTTGATAGTATTTTACTTGTTGCAATTAGTTTGGATAGTTGTTAGCTATTTGTTCCTTGCTATTACTTTCTTGATTTATCTTTCAACTTTTTTATAAGAGGGAAGGTGCCCTCTAAAACACTCCTATTACTAATATCAAAAAGTACCTAACACCTCTATTATTGAGACCTAAACCTCAAATTGATGGTTTTTAACTACTACATGGATTCATTGTTAAAAATTTCCTTGGTAAGAAGATGAAGAAGAAGGATTCATGAATTTGCTCCTAGTTTTCCATTTAGGGCAGCTTGTTACATAATGATGATCTCCATACATAAAATATCCCCCAAATGGTCCCTTCTATTTAAGTTCATTACCTACTATATTCCTGACTCTAAATATATTTCTTAGTTTCTTTACCCTTGAAGTATTTTTAAACATGGGATTATTATTATTATTATTATTATTATTATTATTATTATTATTATTGAATCTATTTTCAAAATTCCCACTACATTTCCAATTATTATTCTTGAAATAAGGCTTTAGGCCACCGAACTTATTTTGATACTTGTCTCTAACTTCAACAAGTTATTTAAGTTTATGTTCATGTTTGACTAGTTTCTCAAAGACTTTATTCATGGAACTAGGTCCATGCATATCTACTTCACATCCAATCTATAGTCTCAAACCCATGATGAAATTTTGGATGCATAAATTTTCATCTTTCTGGTATTAGATAACTTATTTAATAAGCTTGTTAAACTACTCCTAATACTCAATCAGTGATAGCTCTCATTGCTTAAAATTCTAAAAAAAATTGTCATATTCTGATCAAAACACATATGTGGTCACCATATTTCCCTAAATAAAATAATAAATCGATCTTAGGTGGTGATAGTGGAGTCAAGACCCATTTTCATATTCTTATAGGCCCACCAAGTTGTTGCTTTACTACCTAGTTGGTATGCTCCCCATACCACTTTAGTCACCTTAGAGTAATTTTTAATTTTTAAATATTTATCCATTTAAATTATTTAAATTTATCTCCATATCCCAACATCATTCCATCAAATTTAGGTGGATTCACCTTTTTTATGTTGTATGCAAGTTGTGCAGCTACTTGTACTCTCATAAATTGATTCTCTTTAGCATCCTCTTGCTCTTGGTTTTCTTATTGTTCAAATTGATGTTTCACTTCCTCTTATTCTTCATCATGCACATGTACCTATTATTCAAGGGTTGTAATTATGTCATATGTCTCATTTAGGACTGTGAGGATTTTATCAAGCTTAGCAAGTTACTCTATCACTAATGGATTTGGGTTTATGTATTGATCCTAATTGGAAATATCTACCTCATTATTTATCCTTATACACATCATTTTCTCCTAATTAATAAGGATAAATTATATTAATGTTAGTGTACTTATTAGGTTTGAGCATTTAAACCTATACTCTAATATGACATGTTAAAATCCTACCAGGTTCAACTTATAAATTATGTATAAAAAATTAAAAATTAATTAAGATTAATAGTATGCATTATTTCATAATATTATATAATATATACAATTCATATTTTTTCATCTGCTAATAGTAAATTAAAAACTACTAAATACAACAATTACACTTTACTTAATAATCTATTGATTAAGCATTTAGCCAATTATTATTTTAACCCATAAAATGGGTCTCAATGGTGAAAAAACTATAAGAGTATTCAAAAATTCATTATTTATAATCAAAGGTAAAACACAACAATAAATGAATGTTAAAGTATTGAAACTCATCTACAATCATTATATATAACCATTGTTATGGTACAAGATGTTAAATAATGAATATACATGATTACCAACAACCACTAATGTGTAAGTTTAATACAATAATATCAAGATTATGATAGTATAATATAAATTCAATGAAAATAACTCAAGAATTTAATATAGTAATTATATGTATCAAGATTGGTTTAGATTCAATTGTATAAAGGGAGAGCATCATATGGGTGATTTACCTCCAACAAAAGACTGACATTCTTCTGTACATCTCCCCATTGTAAGTGGCCCTTTCCTTCATGAAGGGGTAGATTATGATGATTAAATTATCTATAACCATCCAATAATCACATATGAAACTACAATCATTATTTCATGCAACCAGTCATATAGACTCTAGGTAAATATCTATCTATTTTGACTTCAAGCAAACACATAAACTAGAAATTAGTGTGGATTGATAAGGTATACATCTATAACATTAATTTGGATAAAACATTTTATAGTATTATCATATTTAAAAATATTTTTCATAGTCCACATCAACCATACTCTCTGCTATAACACATCATTATCATTTCATATCTTTTTAATTGATGATGAGTGACTGTAATTAGGCTCCCTGCCTATCACTCATCATCCCTTTACAATGAGGATTGTTTGTTTACACACTAAATTTAGTAGAATTCAAAATGAAGTATAATGTATAATCCACATAAGGTAATTAAAATCAAATATAATAATGGTGTCCTTAATATAACAAAATACCAAAATTCATAAACTCCATCTTAAAAAAATTGTCATAACTTAGAACTTATTCTCTATTCCATTTATGCATCATAAGATTAGTTTTCCCACAATATTTTAATAAAATATTGTCTATAGTACAACCACATTTTAAATTTAAGTATTAATCAATGAATATATCATAGTATAATCATTCATTTCTAAAACAAGGTTAAACAAATTTGAATACAACAAGATCCAAATCTTAATTGCCACAAGTCTAGATTAGATTATTTTCTATGTATTTTTATATCAAATGATAGACCTCCAATCTATTTTAAAATACATTTAATGATTAAAAATTATAAGGCTATTATTCACAATGAAATCAATAATTTATATCTAATAAATTATCTTCAAAGGTTGTATTCACTAATAAATCATAAATTTTATATGTACTAGCTAGGGAGAACCAAAAGAAGATTTTAGATTCGAATGCATTATCCTCTCATAAGCCTATGTCTAAAGGTGTAGACATACCCATAGGTTTATGAGAGTCTTATGAAATCTCAATCCCAAATCCAAACAAATCAACTCTAAGATAAATCCAAGTAAACCCAACAAATATTATGAAAACCATAGTATGGTTTGATACAATTAATATTTTTCAATAGGGTGACCTTTAGCCATGGAGAGAGTATTTCCATATCAACATATTATAACGAATCCACAAAAATATAGTGTTTCCAAACAATGTTTGAAATCATAATAATTAAGTTCATATCCTAATTGGGTATCACATTCAAAAACAAAAGAACCAAACTTCCACCAATTGTGGACACAAAACAAGAATGAAGTGTATTATTACATAAAATGACTCGTTTATAAAAAGAAGCTACCAATAATGTAATTGTAAAATGAATTATACATCCATTCCACCATACCATTTTTTTTCCAAATGGAGGCATCAATTGCATATCTATAAAATGAATTATATAGCCATTAAACAATATCATGTTTTTCTTAAAACGACGGTATCAAAAACACATTATATGTTGGATTATTTATGCTCCAAAAACATAATTAGTTTGTTTGTTTAATTATTTTATTATCTCTTATTTTTATGGGTTGGTTGCACCCATGAGTTGGTTTTATATAACCAACTCATGTAAGTTCTTTAAAATCTTATGTTATGTACTAAAATAAATAATGTTTTTACTAAATAAAATTTTATATGATTATTCCTCCATTGCTTTTTCCATTAGTGGTATATTGAAGAATATGGAGGAGTGAATATTGAAGAATAATTTTTTGATTGTCCATTATTGCCACAGGTGACTTTGTAAGAATTTATTCATGTAAATCACCACCAAGAGATGTGATTCCATGCCATGTCATGTTTACCCAGAGAGGACAAAATCTCTTCTTACAATCACGTAAAGGCATCAGTGCAATGAAAGATTTGTCAAAGCATTTTGGAAGAGTAATACGACATTATGTAGTAATTTTTTTGATTGGATTTTTTAACACATGACCATTTTATGCATTTTTATGATAGATGACATCAAATTGTAACATACAAAAATTAATTTGCATTTATATGGAAGCCTTCTTATAAAAATTTAGTGATTTTCAACTATATGGCATTTTTTGTAGCATGATGGATTCCAAAATGGTGAAGTAAATCCACTTTGTCATAGTAGGTTTGAGTATATTTAATTTTTTTGTCTTATTTTTGCCTTGTGGGCTCCACTAGAGATGAAAATCACCAATTTTTCATATGCAATTAAAAATACTTGATAAAAGATTACGGTGAATGTAATTTTTTTTATTTTTTAGATTTTTCATCTAGAAAATCAAGTTTATGTGGCATATCTTGCTTTTACACTTTAATATTTGTCAAAGGCAAGTTGGATAAGCATTTTTTTTGTTAATCACTTCTTAACAAGAGGTTCAAGGTCTTAAACTCCAAAATTATCTTTTGGTCAAAAAATTTGCCATATTTTATATGAAATCAATGAAGAGAAATGGTGTAAAGGTGTTATAAGGGTGTAAAAAGGTTACTTTTTGTGACTTAAATAGGTTCCTTGAATACACATTGTATTTTTTGAATTTAATTACAAGGATCACGGCAAATCCCTAAGTAGAATTCATTTGTTGTTGTAATATATTTGTAATCATGGATAAAACTACCAATAAACTATCTAAAAATAGATGCTTAACATCAAAAAACTAAAAGGAATGAAATGTGAAGATGGAAAATATACCCATTTTTAACGATTTATGGGAAATAATAGATAAAAAGACCACACCACCCACTTGACCTGCCAAACTGATTAAGGATCAAAAGCATGCTAAATGTGCTCTCACACTATTCAAATCATCATGCACTACATAGATGATTATTCATATTAAAATTGTCAAATTGAGATCATGGAAAGCATGGAAAGAATTAAAGGACTTGTAAGAAAAATATACTTCATACAATAAAATTGACCTACTTATGCAAATTTTAAATAATAAATTAGTAGGTGATAAAGACATATTTGAATATATTTCACAGATGAAAACATTGAAACAAGAATACTACATGAAAAGTGAAAAGATCAATGATGACATGATCATTTACATCACACTAAATTTCCTTAGTTTTTCATATACCAACTTTGTATAAATGTTTTAGCTTAGTGATGAGATCAATGGTGTAATATTTGACTCTATTTTTGAGTTGTTGACTTAACATGAATGATATTTTTTAAAGAAGAAAATTAAGCCTATAGAAGAGGCTCACTACACAAAGGCCAAATCACATCATATATATCATCACCATGTATAGAGGTTGTTTCATAAGAACTATATGAAACACTCTCAAAGACATTCTTTGATACACTCTCCACATCATTCTAGACACTCACCACAACATTCTAACTAGCACTTTCCAGGATCTTCCAATATAAATGTTGCCATAGGCATTCTTCTCATTCCAGTGGTTCTTCTAGTGATTTAGCTTCTATTATATATTTTTGTAATAGTAAAGATCCTATATGTTTTAAATGTGGTGGCATTATACATCTTGCAGATGTATGTCCTTCTTAATGACCTTGTTGTTCATACAAAAAGAGAGCTGAAGAAAATTATGTGGATCATTCTACCAACATATATTCTAGTTTCTCAAGCTATTCAAGGTATTATAGCACTTCCTCTAATTAGGAGGTGTCATTTATGGTCAAATTTTGTGGTCTTGATGGATCTAATAGCCTATTTTGAGTGATCACTGATTCACTTGTCTTGTCTGAACTAATAGGCTCAATACCTAGATCTATTGCAGTAGCATTTTTTGACTTGTGTTCTTTCATTCTTCTAATTTTATATTTATATACTTGATATTCATAACATGGACTAGATAAAATTATTTTATTTTATTTTTCTTGATTCACAACTTCTCACCTCTCACCTAATAGGGGAAAATATATATCATTGGTAGGTATTTGATCAGTCAGTGGTGACAGTAAAAATTGATTAGGGTTTCTAGCACCTTGATGATGAGAAAAAGTCATCGACATTTTTTGGACATCATGAAGATGTGTCATACATAGTATAGGTTGATCACTTGGATGTACTTCTAGGTATAACCTTATGCAAATTGATGTAATTAAATAGGATTTGATCATGTCCCAGTATAGTACAATACGAATGATCATAGGAGATGAGCAGGCTTTGATCATGTCCATCAACTTTTTATGACACAACTCATAGGGCAGGATTATTTATGTAACCTCATCATTTTTTATCAATACCAATATGTATAGTACATTATTTTTAATTGCTTTAGAATTTATTTGATGACTTCACTGTCATTGCTCCAATTCTTTCATCTTCTATACTCCTCTAGATCAAGAGGGAGTTTTTTTTATTGTTTATGATTCAAAAACATAATTATATTTTTTATTTAATTGTTTTTTAATCTCTTAATTTTTCAAGTTGGTTACACCCATTAGTTAGTTTACTATAACCAACTCATGTAAGCTCTTTAAAATCTTGCATTATGTACAAATATAAACAATGATTTTACTGAATAAAATTTAATATGATTATTCCTCCATTACTTGGTCCATCATTATAACCACTAAATAGTGTCAAATTTTTCCAAAAATGATGGTATCAAAAACATATTATACATCCACTAAATAGCGTCACATTTTGCCCAAAATGGTGGTATCAAAAACACATTATATAGCCACTAATCAGTGTCACATTTTACCCAAAATGGTGGTATCAAAAACATGTTATACAACCACTAATTAGTGTCACATTTTGCCAAAAATGATGGTATCAAAAAAAAATTATACAACCATTAATCAATGTCATGTTTCACCCAAAATGGTGGTATCCATGGTATAAATACAAAACAAAGTATGCAACCACTTTAAAGTCCTATAATTTTTCAAATGCAAATGTGTCTATGATATATTAAGGTTTGAACTTAACCTAGCAACAAAACCCAATAAAATCAACCATTTTAGATTCTCTTATCAAGTCAATTATATGTAATTATAGTTATCTTAAATGAAAACCCATATTCAAATAATTTAACCCATATCTTGATCTTCTTATAATTGTTAGGGTTTTTTTCAACCTCCAAGAAAACATATTGTAATTTCTCTAAAATATAACCATTTTCATTTTAAAATAATAGTATCATAACCTTTAAGTATCAATAAAATTTTATTATAAAAACAAACATAATGGTATTTGACACTCACTAGTATAATAGCTTAAAAACCAAGCTTTTTCCCTTGTATGTCATCCACCTCCAAGCCTTTCTCTCCCCATTTGCTTTGTCTTTCCCCCTCTTTTTAATTTATTTATTTTATTTTTTATTTAAAAACTCTCACAATCCACTCTTAGTTATAATCCATCATTATCCATTATTTTCTCAAGTAAACTCTCAAGATACACCAAAAGAGGGCCTGATCAACATATTCAAGTGCCAAAACTAGGGTTTCACTCACAATTCCACCACAAAATTTCCACTCCAAATTCATTGAATTTGCATGCCAAATGAAAATCTAATATTATTAATTTTTACTCATGATCTTTTACCATATACACCTTACCCAAGGTTAATGTAATAAAACCATGGTCACTACCAAAAAGAGGTTTTAATTAACATATTATCACCTAAGTGTGCCACCTCCAAGATTGGTGAATCATTAAAACACATTAGAACCCCATAAGGTTTATAATCCATAGCAAGATACTTATTTATATATATACTCTTAGAGTTTCATAGTAATGGTGCAGGTGGAATAAATAAGGTTATGCCAATTAAAATCAAACATTTTAAATACATTCACACACAAAGTCAAAGACATGGATAATAAAATTACTAGATAAGTAAGCAAAAATAATTAAACAACATTTTCACAATCATTGAAAATCTATTTAAATCTAACTCTAAAATACATGAAAACCAATACTTACCAAGTCAATATAGTTAAACACTCACTATAGTACCAATCACGATCTTTTAATCTCATGATCAAACAAACATCTCAAATAATAAATGCACATCTCTATGATACTAATATGAGATTGAAAATAAATGTAGGCAATCAAAGGTAGGCAACTAATGTGTGCATGTGTGATGATTTTTAGTAGGCTTTGTGTACTCATAGTTTCATGACCTACCACCCTATACCCTATGATGTTCTCCCTCTATACTAATATGTAAGGGTAAAATTGTCATGCATCCACCTCATACATGAAGAATTTAGTTAGTCCATTTATATTAATAAATTTTTAAAATTAACTACAATAAATGATATAAATACTATGTATCATACCTACCAAAATGGATAAAATTAGATACAACCATACATTTTTTACTGAATAAATGTGTTGAAAATAGAGATTCAAAATTTAAAATACAACAGTCCAAATAAAATAATAACAATAGAATACATTTGATTATTCCACATAAATTCATAGTCTAACTATCTATAAAAATAGGTGTTGTCTATTAAGGATAGGTCTAGATGTAACATCCAATTTCACCATCCATTAGCTCTTGTTTAGGTATAAAAATGGCTAAGGCCAACCAAGAAAACTTTCCTTAATGTTGCACCCTCTAACCACCATGATATTTGTACTGATAAGGATTTTTTACAAAATATTTTGATGCTTACTTCATGAATGATGCTTACCACAACCTCTAAATATGTATCCTTGATAAGGTGACTGCCAAAAAGTACAATCTTAAGGGATCAGATCACTCCCCAAATGATCCAAAAAAAATTGAATGTGTTCCACCTCCATTCAGACCACCTCTACTTGCACATGAATCTATAACATTTTATTAGAGATTACTTTAAATTTATTAGCAATATAAAAAAAACCATCCAAAGATAAGTTATAATTAAATATTGAATTGTTTCTTTCTTTTCATAAATTAAAAATAAATTTAGAACAAAAAATATGCCATTATGTGTTGTATTATACATGTATCATGGTCGAATCCCTTAAGAGCACCATTTTCTAGGAAAAGAAATCTTGAGGAAATGGTTGAAAATGGGTATGAATCCACCTTAATGTTGACTAAGCATGTTTTTAAAACCAAAAAAATATGCTTGAAAGTCTCTAAGTGTTGGCAAGATGAACATAGGGATTAATAACACCTATATGGACAAGGTAGTTACCAATAAGCATACATCAATGCAAGATACACCATATAAAATGTGTTTTTTAGGATCAATAATATATTTCCATACTTTTGAATCCATGTCTCCATAGAAGAATTTACTTTCTAATGAGCATTCAAAGTATCCACTTGAATGTGTTGAAGAGAGAGCAATTGATAACCAAGCCAAGGTTTGTACTAGTGGAAGGGGTCTCAATAGGATACTTATAGGTAGTTCACCATCTGATAGCTGTTTGAATTCTAATATTTTAGGTGTTAATCAGCAATAACTTTTTGAAACTCAAAAATTTAGGACAGTTCTATGTGATTAAGTCGATACTTTTCATGAAGAATAGGCCAATGGATCCAATCATGGGATAATTTGTAGAATAAGTTTGAAATAACCTTTATCCCTTGAAAAAATTTAGACTCTTAGCCTAAGAGACCATGGCAAAGTGACATTGTAATATTAAATAACTAGAGACCACCAAAGGGAGTGAGAGTTCATAGAGAACTATGTTTTTGAACAACATCCTTTCCATATTAAGTGAGATTTAATCAAATATAATGTGTTACAAACACTCTAATGCAAAAATGACCCTATAATCTTGACAAGGACCTGAGTGATAAAAAAATGAATGAATACTAAGACATTTCCATGTCTTCCTACCAAAAGTGTTTCCTTAAGCAATGTAATGGAGAAGAAAATATTTTAAGTTTCCTCTCCTTAAAAGGAACAAATGATCCACTTGAAACAAAGGGTAGTGCATTGTTGTTTGACATGAATAAGGCCAAGGCCTCCCATTTATTTAGGCCTACAATAAATATTCAATGAAACTTTGTGAAACACCTTAGAGTCTTTAAAATTGGCCCAAATAAAGTCTCTAAGAATATGCTCAATTTTAGCATATATAGTGTTGGATGGATCCCAACTAAAGAGTAGTAGACATGGGTTACTATAAGGACCTTAGAGCAAACCTAAAACTTACTATCCATGAAGAGATTTTTATTGCCCCAAAAAGTAATTTTCTTTTCCATTCTCTGGACCACATAGTTTCACAAGTCTGAGGTAGATGCCTAAAAGGTAAAGGGGATGCCTATGAATTTTAATTTTTTGCCAAGATGAATCCAATACCACTTTTAATTTTGGAACCAAACCTATATGAGAGTGTCAAAGTGCTTATACCATTGATTTTTCTTCCATTGAATAGAATATCCAAGGGTTGAGCAAAAAATATCCAAACATTTCATGCCATTGGTGAAAAATTACCTTCTATTCAATAAAAGTGAGAAATAATCATTAACAAAGTTTCCATTGACCATATAATTATAATATTAATAGAGGGAAACACCTTTAACCAAACCTCTATAGGTGTATTCAAAAAATGGATAATTAAACCCTCATGTTTATAGATCATAAAGTCAGGGAGCTAGAGGGAAACTTTGCCTAATAGATCTAAATAAACCAAAATGTTTAGATTGAACTCTATTAATGATGACACAAGCACCAACATCATGAAATAACATACTAACCACTTGCACAAAACTTAACCCAAACCCTAAACCCTAAAGTATGGCTAAGATAAAGGGAAAACATGTTTTATTATGGGCCCTCTCAAAATCACTTTTGATAAATAATTATTTATGTTATGAGAAACAAACCCATTACATCCCATATCAAACTAAAATAACATTATGTAAAATGTATGTATTACAAATGAAACCAGCTTCCTCTGGGCATATAATGAGAGGAAACATATACCTCACCCTAAGAGAAATAACTTTAGTAATTATCTTATAAGATACATTAAAAATATTATTTGGATGCCATTTGGTAATGAGATCTAAGTCCCTAGTCATATTAATGAACTTGATGTTACATGGATTGATGAATTTTCCAAGGGAATTAGTTTGAATAGCCTAGACTTTGTGAAAGTTTGAACCTACAATATACTATATATATTGGTAAAAATCACAAGGGGAACTATAAATTCTATGGGATTTGTTAATAACCATGTGATTTGTATCTTATTAAAGTTATTTTATTGATAATAATCTATCATAGGGCACTCATTAACCCTCAAAAATATTGCAAGTAACCACTCTAAGACATTTTATGATGGCTTCCTCATGGGCTAGGGTATATGGATGAGAGGGTATAATTCCATGCTAATGAGAAATAAAATCTCTCAAAATATCAATAAGTTGTATAAATATTTGATTGTCATCATGAATTTCATTCACTCTATCAACTACCCTCCAAAATGAGTAAGGGAGAATAATTCTTTAGAAGCTCGGTATCCAAATTTCAAGCAATGCATCTAAGCATGGTTTAGGTGCTAAGATATTGATATGTCTCTTCTACATTGAGATTATGTCTCCATTTGGTGGCATACTTTTACAATTACCCATTGAGAGGAGACATCTCTAGCTCTTATCAAGACCAAATGTATTCATAGTATGATTCCTCATGGGATTTATGGTGAAATTCAGCTATTTTTTTGTATATATAGAGGAACATTGTAGTTTGAGAAATAAAACCCTCCCACCAATAAATTATCCACCAAGCCAAGGAATAAGGGTTAAAATACTAATGATATGGGCATAATTCCATTCATGTTAGAGGTGAGAAATGTTGAGATAAATTTTGGATTTGACCTTCTTGGCTAGAGGCATTACCCATTCAATTCCAAATTTGATGGGTAGGTGGTCTAAAATAATTTTTTTTAGAATAACATTGACTAGATGATCAAAAATATTTGTAAAATTTAAAAGTTTCTTCTCTATAAATAGTGCTCTATCTAATATTTTTACCATTTATTTTAACCTTTTCTATAATTGGACCAAGTAAACCATAGGTTGGTGGAGGGGAGATATTGGTGGTAGTTATGGTTAGACAATCTAGGTTTATTATGTATATAGAACCACACCTCTCTTTTGATAGTGCACCACCACATCAAAAGGATCCCCTCCTTATCTTACCTAGATTCAATCATATTAAAATAACCACATGGTATCTAGTTATAATTTAGAAGCATGTTTCAATGTACCACTAAAACATTTCAATTTTAGCATCATAATTGGAGGGGTAAATATTGTAAAAACTAAGGGAATAACCCTTGAAATTGAAAAGGGTCCCCAAAATCCCATGAGTGGGTTCATACCCAAAACTAATGACATGCGGTGATAAATTAGGTACAATAAGTGTTACCACTCTACCACATCCATTATCATGATTATAAATTTAACTAAGTACTCCCAACTAAATACATCTAGTGATGGAATGAATTATAAATATTGAGATCCTAACTTCATGCAAACATAAAACTTTCATATTATCAAAAATATAACAAGTCTCCCTTACTATAAATTTTTAGGATGTGTTATTAAGGCATCACACATTCCAAGTGTATACTATCATTGGGAAACATTTAGGTTCATGTTGAACTCCATATCCACCTAATATAAAGTAGGAAAAAAATTAGACAACATAACTTTATTAAGCTATAAGGTACATAGTTTTTATTGAACATACCCATCATCCTCAAGAGGTGGTGATGGGTTGCAAGACATTTTATGATCAAAGAAAACTATAGTATTAGTTGAGCCCAGTTATTTCATGTCGACATGGTGTTGTGGTGGTTACAAAATTATAACTTGGATCTGAGGACCTAAAAATATCATTGTTACTTGTGGAATGTAAGAAATGGGCTACACCATGTGAGTAGTAAGGAATGACTATTTTTCAACTATAATATAAGTAAATGTGGTTTTATACATAGTAGTTAGTTTCTTTCCCAATCCACTAGTTTATTAATTAGTCTTTTATTATTGACTATGTGCCACCCATATATAGAATTGGTAACATTTTTATTCACCTTAAGAGAGGTTTTGGCTTAGATCAACAGACGTGAGTTAGATATAAGAGGGCATTCACAAATATTATGGTCCATAGCTTATCATTCAAATACAATGTTTTGAATATTTATATACAATATGCATTTTGAGATACACTTATCTCCTATCTAAATGTATATGACTTCCTTAAGATCATTTGAAATATCAACTTTGATACAAACACATTTATGTGGTCTACATGCATAGAGTTTGTTATGTTCATGGAAAATGAAGTGACCTAAGTATTTTATTATTTAATCTATCCTAAATGGGGAAAGGAAAACCTAGAAACTATACCCATATTGGTATTCTAATTTTGGCTTATTTAAAGACACTTAAATCCCTAGTCCAATGGGAGAAAAATACAATGGTGATTCTAATAAACCATGGGCCATAGGTGATTATGAAATTGTAGTGCTAAAAATTAAAAAATTTAAATAAAAAACCATTATTTAGTTTTTGAACACCCTCAAGATTAACATCATGCAATTGTCATGCATTTTTCACCTACGTCCTGAACATATACTCAAAGGGAATTTGGCCAACAAATTAGGTAACCAAAGAAAATTCTTCAAACTAGTGATAAGCTTTATCAAACTTAGATAAATCTAAAACATCTTGTAAAGAGTCAACTAGGAGAGATTTGTTACCTCATGAAACACTTTCAGAATTAGCTTCTTGATTTGTTTTGGCAGCATTGTTATTCATAGTTCCATCAAAAACACCTATATCAAATGATGTAGGTGATAATTATTTAGGCATAATATAGATAGACTCACCACCCAGAGGGCAGTTGACTGGTAGGTGAAAAATAATAAATGTGACTACCTATATAAAAAATAGTATCCTACCAACAATGGTGGTTTGATAAGGTTGGTAAAAAATTAAAGGTTAAACCCTAGTAAAGATATTTTCAAAGGATATTCTTTTAATTTTATATCATAATCCTCATTTTAATTTTTTATTTTACTATGATTTTTCTATAGTTATATTTTTTACCTTGAAATTTTGGAAAAAGAAATGTAACAATATTTTTTAAAAATGTAAAACCAAAAATTTATTTTTTGATGATATGGTGATGGATCCTCTTTACTTCCCAAGGTAATTTATTTTTCACATTCCAAAATGGGTTTTCTTTACATTTTACTTTTAGTTTACTTAGTGTTGACCATTTTTGCCCAACAGGCCAAAATCAGTCCCCTTCTTCCCTTGCTATTCGAAGCTAGCCAATTTCAGGTTGCATGAGTTCATCGAGCTTCAGTCCATCGCTCAAGTTCAATGCCATGGTTCATCACCGGGTTCAATCATTTGGTTCAACCATTGGTTCAATGTTTAAGCCCATTAACAAAGTTCAACGATGTAGTTTAGTGGCTTTTGGTTCAAATGGCTTCAGGTTCAACGTGTCAGTTCAATCACTTGATTCATCAGACAATTTAATGAGCTTGGTTCAGCGCATAGTTCAAAGGCTCGGTGCACAGTGTTGAACCGTTGAACCAGTTCAATGGGTGGTTCAAGTGGGAAAGGTTTAAAGGCTTGGTTCAACAAAGGCTCAGCATGTAGTGTTGAACCATTGAACTATTGAACCATTTTTGGTTCAATGGGTCGGTTCAATGGATTGGTTCAATGGAGCATCCTAAAGCTGAAGGTCAAGTGCCCTTGTAGAGGGCAATTCTAGGTCCAAAAGCCTTGGCAGAGGGTAGGGGGCATTTCAAAAGTAGCTAAAAGTTTTCCAAGGATGGTGACATCCTGGAAGCTATCATTTTAAGGAGACAAAGTAAAAATAAGGCTGTGGTGGGCCTGAATGAGTTATTAAGAGCTATGCAGAGCACACTAAGTGTCAGTGTCTGTGAAGAACAAAAAGAGTCTTGAGAGTTTTCTAAGGCAACTAAAGGCTCTGTGGAAGCTACCACGTGTTGCCTTCCATAAAAATATCAAAATACTCCACATGACCCTCAAGGGACCCTCAAAGGTGAGTGGATGCTACCACATGTCCTCACCCATCTCAACAGAGTGCGACAAGTGTCTACATCCAAAGCTTCGGGTCTCTCTTAAGTTTCAACAGTAGGTTTCTCTTAAAAGAGTAAGCAAAATTGGCCACGTGTCAACTTCTACCTGACTCTTGAAGGACCCTCTAAAGTTAAGCAGATGATGCCACATTTCCTCGCGCACCTCAGTGGAGTGTGACAAGTGTCTACATCTGAGGTTTCAGGTTTCTTCTAAGCTTCAAAGATAAGCCTCTCTCAAGATACAGTGGAAAATGCCAGGTGTCAGCATCTATAAGAACCAAAAAAGTCATAAAATTTTTCTAAGGCAGCAAAAGGCTCTATGGAAGTGGCCACATGTTACCTTCTGCAAAAATCCCAAAATGCTCTACATGACCCTCAAGGGACCCTCAAAGGTGAGCGGATGCCACCATGTGTCCTCGCCCATCTTAGTAGAGTGTGACAAGTGTCTGCATCTGAAGCCTTGGGTCTCTCTTAAGCTTCAATGGTAGGTTTCTCTCAAAAGTAGGTGGAAGCGACCACATGTCAACTTCTGCCTGACTCTCAAAGGACACTCCAAGTTAAGCGGATGTTGTCACATCCCATTATCAGCTCGATGGAAGCTACCATTTGTCAACATCCACATTTTAAAGTATATCCTAAGTTTCAAAGTAGTGGACTACAACACATGTCAGAAGTGGATGCACTCTCAGCCAAAGAGCCAAATGAGTAGTAAAAGATAGCCCGAGTGATGGAGATAGAGGCAAAATGGCCAAGCACAAAAATAGACAAAGTGATCCAAATGGTGCTAGAAAGTGTCGATTTAGGGAGTTATTCTGGTGGTTGACATGGTACCTACCATGCAATCATCAAGAGGTGCAAACAGTGAATGGTGTGACCCATTTTTCTTCATTTTGCATTGATGAGCAAACAAACAGTGTGGCCCATAATTTTTAATCCTCATAGGAGCTGACAAAGCATTATCTTCAGGTGACTTCCTCATCCCAATGCTTAGAAGACACATGGGTCACTTGTAAAAGGGTGCCAAAGTGGCCTCTTTCTTCCTCTATAAATTGTAAAGCTTCTCATTTTGAGAGGGATCCACTCTCTTAGCCTTAAGGCAAAAAATCTACCCCAAAATCTCTTAGGATTGTAAGGTAGAGCTGCCAAATTTACCTTGAATCAGGACTTAGCATTTTTACCTCCATCTGGACTTACACTTTAAAGTATATGCCTATTTTCATCTTTTGTGTAAAGTCATTGTCTTTCATGCTTTTCACAGATCAATTACAGCATGTCTAGTGCATTATGAAGTCTCCTTTCTACAGGTCTACTAGAGTGTCTATAGAAATAATATAGGTGCCTGTGAATAGGCTGTCAAAGTGTGTCCCAAAACACATTTTCTAGTTCCTTCCTCCCTGTACTTTCACGGACCCCTAGCTGACTATTGCAAAAGAACTTATAACTTCAGATGAAGTGTATGGGTGCTTATTTTTGGTGAAAAGTGTATATTTAGGTTGGGTGGGTCATCACTTTTTTGGTGTATCACCTTTTCATTTTTAGGCTTAGGTTCTATTTTCAATATTTCTCTCTCCCTTTTCATCCCCCCCCTTTTTTTCATTTTATTTGTTAGCAGTAGGAGAAACCAAGGCCTAAAAGATACCTCAAATGGAGCTAGCCCTCATCTAGAGACTCTCCCCTCTAGCTTCACCAGTACCATAGGTGAGAGGGGAGTTTCCATTTTGACATGTGGAAGGTAGGAGCTCAGCCTCCTTGCTCTTGGTGCAATCCACTGTGTCAACAATTTTTGGCATGCCCAGTGGGACCAACTAGGACAAGTTTTGTCCAAAGAGTTAAAAAATTTTGGTGTGTTCTTCAACCAACCAGCCTTTGGAGGCTTTTGCATCAACACCAATGGTGACTCTGAGTTGAATTAGCTGGTTAAGCAGCCTGGTGCCATCAAAAATCACATTTTTGTATGTATAATTCCTTTGCATAGAATCATGGGCCTTGTATTCCTTCATATTACCATGATCAAGCTCAAAACATTCATGCAATCCCCTCAAGAAGCCCTCCTAGTTGCCCTTCAACCAAAAGGGAAAATTCTAATTCTGAGATCTTTCGCCTTGATGGCAACCTCCTGACCTAGGGGAAATAGTGGAATCATGGGGTAGGAAAGAGGAGAAGAAAGGTTTTGCTCAAAACCTTAAAAAAGATAAAGCTGCTCCTACCCATGATTCCTATGATCTCCAAGAAAGGCTCTTCTAAGAAGACATAGCCAAGAGAACTGCAAAATTGGAATCCAGAGAGAGATTCATCAGCCAATGTGTGACGAATAGTTCAAACCCAATGGCACATTCTATGTTTGAACACACCCCATCTACACACTTCCAAGAGAGCTATTAGGCCACACTTGATATAGATGAAGTGTTGACCAAGTGGAAAGAGGAGAATCATTTGATTCTAGCTCAAGGATTGCCTCCTCTTCCACATGGGTTTAATCATCAGCTTCCCACTTCATCCCTTCTCAAGGAGAAACATATTTTTTAGGAGGCAAGTGAGGAGCAGAAGATCCAATCTGTAGTTTCCCAAGAGGCTGTCATGAGTGACAATGAAGAAGAAATCATCATTGATGCTCCTTATGAAGGCATCATCAGCAATGGAGAAGACTCAAGTCACACATACATGTAGATGTTCCAGCAATATGAGGAACATAAGCATGGTGAGCTCTCTCCCCATTTGTTTGATGAACTTCCTTGTTGCTTCGATGAAGAGGACGACTACACCGAGGAGCCTGAGTTGGAGGAGGATCAGGAGAATATCTTTGAGCATCTAGAGATCCTGATCTTTGATGAGGAAAAGGAGAGGTATGTCTTCCTTAAGGAAAGCCTTGAAGAAGAGAGCTTTGGAAAAGAAAGTGATGTTCTATGGGATGAGCAATCAATTTGTGATTCCATTTCAGACATCACAATAGTCACCCTTTTACAAGACGGCCAAGAGGAAGTAGAGGAGGAGTTTGACAGAGTCTTCAATGAAGCAGAAGGAAACAAGTCAAACCATGATGCATTGTAAGGGGATTATGCACATCAAAGGGCTAACGGTGATAAGCCAACAGCCACTGATTTCTTGGTGAAGAGCACTAGTATGAGGGACCAGCATTCAACAAGCTTCCAAGGACAAGCAGAGTACATATATGTCAGAAGCATGCTTGATTTTGATCCACTCAGATACAAGCCAAGCAAGGTGACAGGCAAGAGGAGTAGGTCACCAAAGCCTTTTCTCATTCAGCCACTTATCTAGCACGATAAGTTCCCTAGCTAGGAAGGGGACTTAAGAAATTTTCCCTTCAATCCAAGAGGGAGGTAAGAATACTTGGTTAGCTGTATATAGTATTTTGCTTTTTATTTTCTTTCCTATTTTCCCTAAGTGCAGTTTGCACAAGTAGTGTTTTTAGTCTTGTATGTGCTTTCCCTTGTGTCTAGGGTAAAAATATTCATGTTTGATTCTAGGATCCCTCAAGGCAGTGGCTAACTCTTTCATAGCTTCATCTGACTCTGTGCCCAATGGACTACAAGGTAACTGGTCTTTAAGCATAGCAGGCATGCTTCCCTTGGGAGTCGCCAATTTGTTGACCATTTTTTCCCAACAAGCCAAAATTGGTCCCCTTCTTCCCTTGCTATTTGAATCCAGCTAATTTTGAGTTGTACAAGTTCATTGAGCTTCAGTCCATCGCTCAAGTTCAATGCCATGGTTCATCACCAGGTTTAATCATTTGGTTCAACCATTGGTTCAATGTTTAAGTCCATCAGCAAAGTTCAACGATGTAGTTTAGTAGCTTTTGGTTCAAATGGATTCAGGTTCAATGCATCGATTCAATCAATTGGTTCATCAGATGGTTCAATGAGCTTGGTTTAGTGCACAGTTTAAAGGCTCAATGCACAATGTTGAACTGTTGAATTGATTTAATAGGTGGTTCAAGCTGGAAAGGTTTAAAGGCTTGGTTCAACAAAGGCTCGATGCACAGTGTTGAACCGTTGAACCATTTTTAGTTTAATGGGTCAGTTCAACAGCTTGGTTTAAGGGAGCATCCTAAATCTGAAGGGCAAGTGCCCTTACAGAGAGCAGTTCTGGGTCCAAAAGCCCTAACAGAGGGTAGGGGGCATTTCAAAAGTAGCCAAAAGTTTTTCAAGGATGGTGACATCTTGAAAGCCATCATTTTAAGGAGACAAAGTAGGAAGAAGGTTGTGGTGGGCTTGAATGAGTTGCTAAGAGATACACAGAGCACACCAAGTGTCAGTGTCTGTGAAGAACCAAAAGAGTCCCGAGAGTTTTCTAAGGCAACTAAAGGCTCTGCGAAAGCTACCACATGTCGCCTTTCACAAAAATCTCAAAATGCTCTGCATGACCCTCAAGGGACCCTCAAAGGTGAGTGGATGCCACCATGTGTCCTCCCCCATCTTAGCAGAATGTGATAAGTGTCTGCATCTGAAGCCTTGGGTCTCTCTTAAGTTTCAATGGTAGGTTTCTCTTAAAAGAGTAAGTAGAAGCAGCCACGTGTCAACTTTTGCCTGACTCTCGAAGGACCCTCTAAAGTTAAGTAGATGCTACCACATGTCCTCACCTACCTGAGTAGAGTGTGACAAGTGTCTACATCTAAGGCTTCAAGTTTATTTTAAGCTTTAAATATAAGCCTCTCTCAAGATGCAGTGGAAACTGCCAGGTGTCAGTGTCTGCAAGAACCAAAAAAGTCTCAAAAGTTTTCTAAGGTAGCTAAAGGCTCTATGAAACCAACCACATGTCACCTTCCATAGAAATCCCAAAATGCTCCACGTGACCCTTAAGGGACCCTCAAAGGTGAGCAGATGCCACCATGTGTCCTCACCCATCTTTGTGGAGTGTGACAAGTGTCTGCATCCAAAGCCTCAGGTCTCTCTTAAGATTCAACGGTAGGTTTCTCTCAAAATTAGGTGGAATCGGCCACGTGTAAACTTTTGCCTGACTCTCAAAGGACCCTTCAAGTTAAGCAGATTCTACCACATCCCATTATTAGCTTGATAGAAGCCACCATCTATCAACATCCACATTTCAAAGTATCTCCTAAGTTTCAAAGTAGCGGACTATGACACGTGTCAGAAGCAGATGCGCTCTCAGCCAAAGAGCCAAAGGAGTAGTAAAAGATAGCCTAAGGGATGAAGGAGACAGAGGAGGAAAAATGGCCAAGTGCAGAAATAGACAAAGTGATCTAAGTGGTGTGGGAAAGTGTCAATTTAGGGAGTTATTCTAGTGGTTGACATAGTACTTGCCATGTAATCATCAAGAGGTGAAAATAGTGAATGGCGTGACCCATTTTTCTTCATTTTGCATTGATGAGTAGACAAATGGTGTGGCCCATAATTTTGAATCCTGACAAGAGCCAACACAGCATTATCTTTAGGTGGCTTCCTCATCCTAATGCTCAGAAGGCACATGGGTCACTTGTAAAAGGGTGCCAAAGTGGCCACTTTCTTCATCTATAAATTGTAAAGCTTCTCATTTTGAGAAGGATCCACTCTCTTAGCCTTAAGGCAAAAATTTGCCCCAAAATCTCTTAGGCTTGTAAGGCAGAGTTGCCAGATTTACCTTGAATCAGGACTTAGCATTTTTACCTCCATCTGGACTTGCACTTTAAAGTATATGTTTGTTTTCATCTTTTGTGTTAAGTCATTGTCTTTCATGATTTTCATAGATCGATTACAGCATTTCTAGTGCATTGTGAAGTCTCCTTTCTGCAGGTCTACCAAAAGTGTCTACAAAAAGAATATAGGTGCCTATGAATAGGCTATCAAAGTGTGTCCCAAAACACCTTTTCTAGTTCCTTCTTCCCTGTACTTCCACAGACCCCTAGCTGACTATTGCAAAAGATCTTTTGACTTCAGATGAAGTGTATGGGCACTTCTTTTTGGTGAAAAGTGTATATTCATGCTGGGTGGGTCATCACTTTTTTGGTGTATCACCTTTTCATTTTTAGGCTTAGGTTCTATTTTCAACATCTCTCTCTCCCTTTTCATCCCCCCTTTTTTTCATTTTATTTTTTAGCAGTAGGAGAAACCAGGGCCTAAAAGATACATCAGATGGAGCTAGCCCTCATCTAGAGACTCTCCCCTCCAGCTTCACCAGTCCCACAGGTGGGAGGGGAGTTTCCATTTTGAATGTGGAAGGTAGGAGCTCGGCCTCTTATCCCTGGGTGCAATCCACTGCGTCAACACTTAGTATTTATTTGTGAGATTTTACTCATGTATCTTTATGTTATTTAAATATGACTTCCATGATTAGTCATTACCCTTGTTAAGCATGAGATTACTGAGAGGGGGGGTGAATCATTATATCATATATCTTATAAAACTTTCCTTTAACCAAATTCCACTTAATCAAACATTCAAGATATGTAATAAAACTCAAACAATAAACATCACACAAGATAAAGAGAGACACCAGATATAACATGGAAACCCAATGTGGGAAAAACCATGGAGAACAATCTCAAGTATATGAATGAGCACCAACCCAAATAATATTCACAAGCACAAACTTGTAGGAGCACCATACCCCTTTGCTGAGAACCAACCCAGCTACTATTTGTGAGCACCAACCCACAGGAGCACCACACCCCTTTGTCGAGCACCAACCCAGCTACTATTCGTGAGCACCAACCCACAAGAGCACCAATCCCTTTGTTGAGCACCAACTCAGAAATAATTCGTGACCACCAACCCCTTTGTGTGTACCACACACCTATCTCTCAATGTTGTTATCGCAACAAATGATAGTTCAATAACATCTCTTTCCTCTCTCACACCTTTGCTCTTCTAAGCTAGATATAACAAATACAAATCATATTCATCTCTCACAATTGCTCTTCTAAGCTAGATATTACAATATCAAATCAACCTCTATCTCTCATATTAAAAATAGCTTCTCAAGCCTTTATTTATAGCTTTCCAAATGACCTTTGGCCTTCCCCCTTTGTGACCCTTCAATCCTCATGGAAAATGGCACCAAACTTGTATGACCCTTCATATTCAAGCCTTTGAAAAGTCATGTGGTGACCCTTCATGATCAAAAATGTTCTTCCCTCTTTTGTCCTTATCTTGGTGACTTTTCATATTCCTTAAAGTGTCCCTTCATGAGAAATTGTGCCCTTCCTCTTTTGTCTTCACTTGGTGACTCTTGGAATTCCCCAAGATGACTCTTCATGGGAAAATGCATGCCATCCTTCTTTTGTCTTTATTATATGGCTCTTTAACTTCTCCATGGGCCCTTCTTTTGTCTCATATGCAACCAAAAATATATTTGTTAATATTAAATAAATATTAACTCATATTAGCCAAGATATATTTATTACAAACAACATTTAAATGCAATGGGGCCTTTATCACCAATAATGCTAGACCTTTGACATCAATGACAATATTTCCAAAAACCCTAATTAAATTTAAAGAGAAAGGATTTATCAAAGCTTAGATCTCTCTATTTGTCATTGACACTCCTCTCTTTTAATATAAAATATTTGCTAGTATCTTGGATTATCAGGTGGGAAAACTTTTGACAAGCTATTTAGACATCCTGCTTTTTGAAGGAAAAATGGATTCTAAGAATTGGAACCCTCTCATTGATCAAATTCAAATAAAATTGGTGGGATGAAATGGTCACCTCCTTACTCAAGTATGGTATTATTGGCTACTCAAATCCCTGATCTAGAGCATTCCTGTCTACTAGATGTCTATTTTTAGAATGCCTTCCAAAATGGCCACCAAAATTGAACAAATTCAAAAATGCTTTTTATGGAGGGGCACTAAAGAAAGATTTAGATATAACCTCATCATGTGGAAAAAAACTTGTCTTCCCAAATCTAATATAGGCCTTGGCTTGAGAAGCATAAAATCTATGAACAAAGCCCTGTTGTTAAAAATGGGTTGGAGGCTTACGAAGGAAAATAGTGAATGGGTAAGAATTATCAAAGTTAAATACCTAGGAGTGGAAATATATGATTTCCTATGGGAATAAGGTCATATGGAGGGATATACTTTTTTGATGGCCATCACCAATTGTAAGGATCTCCTAAAGAAAGGCATTATATGAAAAATTGGCAATAGGGAGAAAATTGACTTCTAGGAAGATGCCTAATTATCCTCCACTCCCTTGTCCTCATAATAGATTTGGGTTTAATGGTATAGAGACCTCAATTAAAGATGAAGATCAAAAATTAAATATTATTGGGTGATGAACAAAGGTGTTAAAAGATGGAAAATGTTCCCTTATGAAAGACTCCTGGCAGAAGAATCATAGGCTATACAAACCCTCAACTCTTTGATGAGTCAAATCCATATCCATAAATTTTAGAAGGAAGACCACTTTATTTGGGTTATTCAAGATAATGGATCATACTTGATGGCTTTAGGAAAAGCCACCAATCTTAATTTAGAAAGTGAATGGAATTTATGGAAAAATATTTGGTAAAGCATTTAACTCCTAAAGTTAACTTTTTATTTTGGATAGATATGTAGGACAAAATCCTCATGGTGTATAACATAACTAAAAGAGGACTGATAGTCCTTAATAGATGCCCTATATGCCTAAATTCAAAGGACTCAGTCCATCACCTATTTATAGAGTGCTCCTTTAGTTTAACACTTTTTAATTGGATGCTAAATAAATTCAACTTGATTTGGGTCAAATTGAATAAGTTCCTTGACCTAATAATGCAATGGAAACCATCCTATAATCTCCCATCCCTAGAATTCATGTGGTGCCTAGCTCTTCCACATTGGTTTTTGTGTGTCTAAAAATTCCATAATGATAGCCTTTTCTTAAACAAAAGGCACTAGCATAAAGGGTCTTTCCTCCATCTCTAACAGGCCATTTCTAAAAATTGGAAAGATTTTCCCCCCAAAGACAAAGAACCTGGATCTCCTTTAGCACTATAGATTTTTAGCAACTGGAACATAGTCTAGCAGTTAAGCTTTCCCTTAAAATCTCTCATTCATAAACATACAAAATAGAAAAATCCACCAAAGTTTGGGTGAAATTGAACTTTGATGGTGCTTCTAAGGGAAACCTAGGCCCTTTAGGTAGGGGAGGAGTCATAAGGAACTCAAAAGGAGAGATTTTTGCCGCTAGAACCTTTGGGAAATCAAATAAATCACCTTGTTGAAGCCAAGGTGGCCCTATGGGGTATCCAATTAGCTTCCAATCTCAAACTAAAAATAACTATCATAGAAGGTGATTATTTAAATATTCTTAATGCTCTAGAAGGGAAAATAACCCCCTCTCACATTATTAAAGACATCATGGATGACACCATTCAACTCTTAACGGTCATAACACATCTTCAAATTGTGCATACTTAACAAGAAGGAAATGGGGTAGTGGATCAACTTGATAACATAGGAGTAGAATTCCACCTTTTAACTAGATAGCATAAAGGAGGCCATGTCCCTAATAACATCCTAATCCTTACATGATGAAATTACTACAATTTAAATGGGACATTATGTCATCACACATGTGAAATATTTATTTCAAGGAGTGGATTTTAAACATGATGATCTATCATTATGATCTTATGAGGTGGTGTAATTGTTATATGGTGATAATGGTGGGATTCTCAAGCACCATTCACATTATTCAAACTCACTCTCTCTAAATCCATCTACCCACTTACCTCAGCTCAGTCATCATATAATAAATGGGAAGAAATAAACAATGGCATGATTCTATCTCATGTATGAAAGTGCAAGGGAAAAAAAATGTTTGGAAGAAGCTTAAGTGTGGTGGTCTCACATATTTAATGGTAATAATTATTGAGCATGATGTTGGCATGGCCCAAGATTTTTTCATTTCTTGGAATAAATGTAAGGTGGTAATTTAGGGCATAAAGATCACTGTCATGGAGGAATTTATTGGGGAGGCTACTGACATGTCCTATGAGGGGACAAAAGCCTTCAAGAACTAGACCAAGAAGTAAGAGATCCTTCAAATATTTTTTTTCATGAATGAGTTTGTGAAGACTGATAAGAAGGGTTTCTCTTAGGTTGACCTTTCTTGACATTGGCCAAAAAATTGTCTTTAGGTAATATGATTCATTACCTTAGATGGTGAATATACCCTAATATTTTATCATCATTTTTTATTATGAAATCACTTCCTAGGCTATAATACTAGCCTACCATTCTACCTACTTAAATCACTTGAATGCACTGCCTTGGCTCATTAAGTAAATGAGTCCAACCCCATCCTATACCAGGGGTTAATTCTATTGCTTGTCAAGCATGGCCAAAATTTTCAAGGGAGGTATTTCCCTTGGGGGAATCCTCTATCGAGAATGACTCTTAGGATGACTCCTTAGAGGAGGACCCCACCTCAAGGTCCTACTGACCATCTATGATTACCCCCTAGGCTAGTCTTTCTAAAACCCTTGTCGATGACCTTCATCTCAATCTCTACATACCCAAACCCAAGATAGTCACCCTTGATGAGGGAAATTATGAGGAAACTTGGAAGGTTTAAATCTATTATGTCAAAGGAGATGAAAAATAATAAGGAACAATTTGATAAATTCAATTACAAGTTATAGGAGACAAGGCTAACCCTAGCCAATCTTATACAAGAGTGTAGTACCCTTCATAGGTAGGTTGAAGCCACTATGCAATCCTTCATCTAGTCCTCTAAGACTAATCAAAACCCTTTCAAATAGTTTTCCAATATTATGGAACCCCCAACTGATTTCCCCCAAATTGGTCCTCATAAAGAAGACTCCCCTATAAGTTCAAGGCTAGAAAAGGCCATGTATGATTCTTCCAAGATATGCATCAGGAGGACCTCATAATCACACATGGGAAAAGGTCTCAAAGTTCAAGCAGGATATCCTTGAGAAGATTCTTTAGGAGGAGGAGGAACCACAAGAGGGTCCCCCCTCTTGATCTTTTATATTACTATTTTTTCCCTAATTTTGGTAAGTTATAGTTAGTTTTTGTTGATTTTTTTGGTCAGCCTTTGATTGGCCTATTGATATTTATGTATAATACTTTCATGGTTCTAGGACCCATATAAAACCTAGCTATTTACCCTATCAAAAAAAAATTACCCTAATAAAATTTCCCCCTTGTATATTTTTGGTAATAATTGTAAGGTAAGGGACCCATACTAATAAATGCTTAATCTTTTTTAATGGAGAAAGAGGCTTACAATTATTTTGTGTTAAGTCGAGCCCCTTTCCTTATGATTAAGGTAGAATGCTATTAAGTTAATGACTACTATGAAGTTCATATTGAGATGAATTAGACACACACATGAGTCAAATCCCACAAAAATACTTATCTAATTAAATTTCTCATGGAAGCCTTCAATTATTTTTAATCTTGTCATCTATTAGGTAAATATATAGAGTAAATTTGAATATAGAAATCATCTCTAGTAGGACATATTTTAGTAGATATTGCTACCATTTTACATGGCTCTCTCTCTGAACAATAAATATTTTATTTATATTTTAATATTTTTCCTCTCCCCTTTACGTATTATTTATTTTAGTTTCATTTCTATTATGACCCATCATATTTAGTAATATGGTGTAATGTTGGTAAGATCCACACAAATAATATTTAAAATAATCTAAATAATATGTATAATAAAATGAATATCAACACAACAAAAAAGATATTAGTGGGCCAATATTCCATAATATGAAATATATTCATAAATAGATAATCATCCTTAAGGTAAGGAAACACCATACAATACTCCTTAAAGAAGGAATAATTCCAAAAGATCTCCCAAAATGGGAATGTTAATTGACATGAATAACCAAAAATATGCTTCTATCAAATATAAGATTCTCCACTTACTTGATATCCTTTATAATGATATTCATTAAGTTTATATATACCTTTATTATTAATAATTGGTGGGTACACCCCTAATCCCAATGTAATTTTAATCATTACCCAATTTAACTAATTTTATAAGTTATTAATATGACCTAATATATTTGATCCATATAACTAAGGGGGATGTGTACCACATGTTGGCATATCCATAAACCCATATATTTTATAATATCATATTCTTAGGTTCATAACACTCCATCCTTTCTTTACATCCTTCATCTTTGAATATGATAATAAACCATGTAATGAGTGTTCTATAAATTATTACACACTTATCATCATACTTGATCATCCAACCACCTATATATGATCTTGGTAGAAGATATCTCATCAACCTTGGTTCTAAATTCCACTATGCCATCTTGATTCCATTCATGATCATAGTTGTTCCTCCTCGGTATCCATGCATAATGATTTATCCTTTAATTCCATGTTCCATATTCCACTACATTACTTTGATTACATGACTGACCATAGTGGTTATACTTTAGATTCTATGTATATCCATAGTGATTACTCCCTTGATTACCTATTCCATATTCCACTACATTACTATAATTCCATGTAGAGCCATAGTGATTACTCCTATGATTCCATGTTCCAATTTTTTACTCTTTTTGTTTCATGTACAGACATATTGAATGTTCCTTTGATTCCCTATATATTCATATTAATTATTTTTATGACCTTACTTGACATGTATCCATGACTTTTTCCTCTCATGATGATGTGGGTGTGTATATGCCTTAGCCTTAATATCTTATTTAGATACTTTATCCTTGTCAACCCCTTCTACTACTTTATTTGCTTTTCAACCTTTTCTTTTACTAGTGACTTTATCCCTTGAGTAGATGAAGTGTTCTTTTCTTATTGTACTTTTTCTTTGTATGCTTCTTTTCTTCTTCTAAATATTCTTTATTCTTTCTTCACCACATTCAAATTCATCCTCATTCTCTACTATGAGCTTTATTTATACCTTTCCAAATGTGATATCTTGCAAAGTGGCCTTGTTTAACTTGTACCAAAGCTTCATGAACTTATTATACACATTAATATTGATTTGCTCCAAAGTCTCTAACTAAGGATATCCAAGATCAATATCCAAACCATCCATATCCAAAAAATAAAAATATGAATACAAGACATAATTTTTCATAATGATCTTCAAATATTCAAAAACTTGAATCATCTTAACATCTATTTGAGTTTCCATGATATTCTTTGGTTGACCTTGTAGATATTGGACCATGTCCATTTTAATGAATTTATATATATTTATAGGGTTTATGGACACAATTACCTTATTCTTTTTGTTGCATCCATGAAATTGAAATATTAAAATTGGTTTCTCTAGAACTAAATTATTTAAACCCTTATCCTCCATCTTTCCTTCTTCCTCATCATGGAATTATACCTACTATTCTACATCATTTTTAGTATGTTCCTTGTCATCATTATGTTCCTCTTATTTCACATCACCCTCATTTTTCACCTCCTCATACTTACCCAAATTATTTTGTATTTTCAAGATTATCTTATGTATATTACCACACCCTATTGTATAACTCTCACCAACATTATGTAATCTTCTCAATCCATGATTTAGAGAAAAATTATGGTTTCATGAACATTAGTATCCTTTAAATCTCATTTTATACCCCAAATTTGAGAATAAAAACATGTATAAAAGTATATATAAATATCTCCTTTCATTGTACTTTAACTAAAAGGTCTCGAACTAGTTTTTTCCTTGAAACCAAAATGTCAAACAACAAACACCCACTATATTTTTTCATCTTTTCAAAAAAATAAAAATAAACTAAAATCATGGCATGTAGAATAAATGAATTAAAACCCATAAAATCATAATAACTCACTCAAAACTAATTATAGAACCCCAAATTTGTCATTTTATCTTTTTTGAAAGATTATACAACAATAAAAAAATCAAAAAACTTCCTAAATTTGTGGCATATATAGCAAATTTAGGAAAACCCTAAAATCATAATACTCACTCAAAAATTATTGCATAACCCCAAAAAAATTATTAGAGATTCCTTTAATTATTTTTCAACTCTAGTAAAAAGTATATAAATTTTAGAAATGCTTTACAAAATATAATTGATTCTTAAAAATTAGGGGTTTGACCATAATTTCACCCAAATGAAAGCTTTGATACCATATAATAATCAAAATAATATGAATAATATAATGGGTATTAACACAATAAAAAATATACTTGTGTCTCAAGATGCCCTAATATGTAATATATTCAAAAATAGATAATAATCCTTAAGGTAGGGCAATACCATACAATACTCCTTAAGGAAGGAATAACTCCATAAGATCTCCAAAAATGAGAATGCCACTTCAAAGTGACAATCTCAAATATGCATAGAAGACTCTCTAATTACTTGATGTATTTTTAAATTATATTCATCACCTTTATATAGACCTCTACTACTAATAATGGGTAAGTACACCCCTAATATAAATGTAGGATAACTCATTACACAATATAACTAATTCCATAAATTACTGATTTTACCCAATATATTTTACCCATATAACTAACTATGTGGTATGTATTACACATGTAGACATATCCACCAATCCATATACATTATAATACCATATCCATAGGTATATAATAAATATCTACTATATTATTTTCAAACTACAAATTCCTCGATAGAGGGGGAAGAGGGCCTAAAATCCCTTATCCTATTAGACATAAGTATAAGCTTTATTCATCATGAAATTACATATCCCTTTTGTAAATTTCAAAAATTTCATTCCCCTCCCACTCTTTTTTCAATGGATTCCCTAAAGGCTCTCAACCTTTATGGGGTCTCACAGTAGGAAGTACGATCTCAAGATGAATGACCCTTAAAGTTAGCTTATTGACTAAAATGGTATACAAAGAGTCGACTTGAGATCCTTTATAATAATTCTCAATTAATCCAAATAAAAATAAGCTAGGAAAACAATAAAATCTTTAGGTAGCATGATATAAATCAATTTTGATATCCCTCTTTTTGAAGACAAATTCATGTAGATGTAATAGAGAAATGTATAGACCAATATAAATCATATATTACTATTAGTGTTTTTTATAATGGGAAAAATATAATATTTTCAATTTTAAATATTCTCATGCCATTCCACATAATGGTGGGAATTATAAGGCAAATAATAAAAATAGTTGACTACAATCAAGGACAACTCAAGTTATCTATTATAACTCATAATTTTGGTCTATGTAAGAGATTGGACCTTTGAATTAGAGGTTTGAGTAAGGGAATATAACATGAATTGATGGTTTTTTTGTATCACAAAATTTTACCCTTGTGGGAGAGTTTTTTAGGCTCTCTCACTCCTAGCTATAATATTGGAACAACCTCAGGCTGTGGGTATCCTGTAGTGAGGTTCAACCTCCAGAGAAAGTTAGCTTCCTCTTGGTAGATCACCTAAAACTAAAGATAAAATAATTCTCCACTGGGAAAAGGGTTAGAAAGGGGAAAAGGGCACATAAAAAATCTAACCAGGTGATGCAACAAAATAAAATGCAAAACTCGTATAAGCTTAAACCCACATTAGTTCTAAAGAGGAGAATACTAACTTACACAACCTCAAGATCAAGTTGGTTGCATTAATATTTCATGTAGGAGGTTCATGAAGAAATGAATGTAAATAAAGAGGATTTATAAGGCTGACTAATATTTCACATCAATGGTAAAAAGAGCACTCAACTAGACCTACAAACAGCATTGAAAAATTCCCTAAACAAGGTCAGAAAGGAGGACCATGGACGAGGAAGATTCTCCTTCACACAATGCCATAGTGTGAAACTCAATAGACATAAATCCAAGGCAAGATATAGACAAATAAAATCCTTTATTTCATCAAGAGGTAGTTCTTACAAATTCTTAGTAGGGTTGAGCCTAATCAAGTTGAGCATATTTTGCAATATCTCAAATAGCGTCCCATCTCCCAGAGAGATGGAATTTTTTTTTTTTTTAAACTGAGAGCCCCCCCCCCAAAATTGAAAAACATGAGATATATATAGATAAAGGGAAGAGAAAAAGAGAGGGATTTTGTGATCAAATAGAGAGAGGGGTCATAAATGGTTGTAACCACCACTATGTCCTTGAACTTTGTTTCCTTCAAAGCATGTAACTACCTTGACCATGAAATGAACTGTCCAAGATCACTGTAAATCTCCTTGATCCCTTTGTGAATTCAAGTCTCCATTTTTAGATCTTATAGATCCATGGCATGGGTAGTTTCATGTTCCCACTAAGTGTACATGATTTTATCTCTTGCATTTAAAACCTAGCATGCTCTTTACTATTATTTTGGACTTATATATTTTCTATTAAAATATATACCCCCTTGGATTTTTGAATGTCCATCAATTTGATTGTGCATGGATTCCCATGAGTAATTTATCTCCTAATAGTTTAATGTGTCTTTGACACTTATCATGTACACTTTTACCCTTGAGATTCACTAACCCTTTTGACCTCCACTCACCATTAATCTTCAATGTAAGATTGATTATGCACCATCAGATCTAGCTCTCAAAATGCTACCACATTTCATCTCTACATTTGGCCAGAGACCCCTTTGATAGCTTTTAAATTCCAATGGTTATTTTATGAGCTTGATCTTTGACACTGGCATGAACGTCATGTTTCTTTTAGACACTTTTCTATGGGCCTTTTTCTTTCAGGATTTTTGAGAATGACCTTTTAGATTAATTTGCTTTGGCCACTTATTTGAAATAAAAGGTCTTTGGGACTTTTGAAAAGGTCCACTTTATCAAGAGATACCCTTTGTAAATGCTACATAAGACACTTTGGCATGGAAATGACTCTTCAAAAAAAGTGTTTTGAACCCCTTGCTTTGAAAGTACCCTTCAAAACTTGAAAAAAAAAGTCCCACTTTTCATTGATAAAAGTGCCCTTCAAAAACCTTAAAGTGGATCATTTTCCTAAGAGAAGTACCCTTTCGAAATTTTTAAAGGATCTTTTATATTATTTTGAAATGGACCCTTCATAATTCTTGAAAAGCTCCTTTCCCTTTAAAAATACCCTTTAGAATTCTTGAAATGGTCTTTTGAAACTTTTGAAATAAACCTTTCTGCTGAGAAAAGTGCCCTTAAAAAAAATTTTGGATAAAATGTCCGAAACAATCCCTTCAAAAAGATATCCTTTAGGAAAATTGCTTTAGATAAAATATCTGAAACAATTCTCAACACTTAGACAAAAAACCTTAAAAATAAAACCTCTAAAATAATAAACACTTGGTGAAAAATAGTGCTAAAATAAAATAGACTTATACTCAAAAAATTTGAAGGAATGAATAAGTAAAGACTTAGCTGAATAAGAGATTTTACACTTAGCCCTTTTAGTCTACAAGATCTCCTAGGTTTGTGTTTAAACTTGTGAAAGCTTGATTCTATGAAAACCTTACTTGGATCCTTTCTATTTGCAAATGTTGGATCCATTTCTATGCCTTTGATCCACTACTTATTAAACCATGCAAGAGCTTTATATGTGGGCCAAAAATGGCAAACATCTTTGGCAACTCTTAGGGAAGCATGCCTGTTATGTTTGAGAACCCAGACCACTTGCCTTGTCTACTCCATTGGGCATGGAGTCATTAGCCTCTACAACTGAACTGGTCTAAAATTGGATACAAGGCTGACCCTTTCTGGGACTTCCTCTTGAAAGAACAAGGACAACACAAAACAAAGTGCCCAATACACTTTGGAAAGAAAAAAATGGAATAGAAAGGAAATGTGCACAAGGCACTTGGAGGAAAGCATGAAATCTATCCTAATATATACAAGGTTATAATTTACAAGTATCTCCCTCCTGGATCAAATGGGAAACTATGAGTATTATTCACTTGTAACAATCTAAGATGAAAAATACCTTGCTTAGGAGGTACCATAATTGATGAACCAGGAAGTTTTATGGTTAATCCTTTTGATGTGCTCTCTAATGGATAGAATGGAACAAACATGTCTCCGATGTAGACATACTAGTTCATGTCCTCCAAACTTGGTTCATGTTGGACTGTAGGGGCTTTTACAATCTTCTCATTTGAGGCTCAATTTTGTGCTCTAAATCAAGTACAACATGTGATGGCTCCTTTGAACTGGTGCTTGGTTTATTGTCTAGACTTAAGCAAAAAATATCTAAGTCATCTGAAAAGGTAGCTTCCTCTTGGTTATCTGAGACAATGCCAACTTCAACTCCATATTTTCTTTATTTTATTTGAAAGGAGCCATATGGTAGTTTGTCAATCCACCTAAGGCCTAACATGTCATATTTTTTTGGCTATAGATCTGACCATTCCCCCTAATTCTTGAAGACATTAGTACTACCTTCAATGGATAATTCATCTTGAGATTGGTCAGATTTTTCAACCTGATTGGTGAGTTCATCCTCATACTCTAGAGGAGGCATAGGCTGGTTTAGAACCTCTACTTGATTTATGAAGTCATAGTATAACTACTACCATACTTCATCTTGATCCTCTTGCTCATTCATGACCTCTCCAATGTGGTCAGCTAACTAATTGACTATGTCAATCTCTACACCTTGGTCATATTCATCTATAGCCACACCAAATAGAAGCTCTTGGGACCAAACAAAATCATCTTTGCTCTCAATTACATCTTGAATACACACCTATTTAAGTATGAAGGCATTAGTACTACCTTTAGGTTTTAATTCATTAATGTCAAAGTCATGCCACAATAGCTGGTCCAAACCTAATTTCTCCTCCTTTTTCTAGAGTGGACTAACTATCATGATCTTCTCATCATAAAAACTTATGTTGTCCTCTTCAGGCTAATATTTGACTCTAATCTCCTCCTTTATTCTTTGTAAAATAAGCTCTTCCTCCAAGAGGGAGATGGTAAGAGGGTGAAGAAGTTCATTTTGCTTGTAGCTTAAGAGAGCATCTTTCCAACTAGGTACTTTGAGTGGTCTCTTTGGTGGTTCTTGAGGGAGGGAGAAAGAGTCTTGAAACTCTTATAGGACAAGATTATTAAGTTGAGCTAACACCTCTTTTTTATATTATTCAACCACTAACTCCTACTTCTCCTAAACTGGCTCTTGAATCACCACAAATGACACCTTTTCTTTCTTTTCCATGCTTCTGTGAACCAATTTCCATGATGGAAATGTGTAGGGAATAGCCACATTTTCTTATTTTTGAACAAGTATAGGAGAGGGTGGTTTTATAAGAGAGGGCATGACATAATTAGGGTCAAAGGTGTAGGAGAAGATCCATGGTGGGATGGTTTCAAAATATTGAGTGGCAATGGGCATAGGGGTAGGAGAGGACACATAGGATTTATTGCATTGAGTCTACTAATATTCATAATAAATAAACATACTTTCCAAATTTTGGATTATGCTTCTCAAACACACCTTATTTTCCTTCTCACAAACTGCCCATTGTTCATCCTCACAAACTAACCACCTCTTCTTGACCAATTGAAAAGAACTCCTTGCCTCTTATAGAACATGAATAGGGATGATTGAAGAAAGTTCTAAACCCCTACCAATCTCCCTTATCAACTCAATATAATATGATAATGCTTGCTTGAATCTTAACAAGGATGTAATAGAATAAACATAGTCTTGATAAGGGTAATTAGCAGACTAATTGAAATGCAAAAGAGACTAATTTTGGTCATATGTAGGAGTGGGAGGGGATAAAAGGCCATAATAGGTTTGATATATTGTTTTAGGGCCACTTAGGGTGAACACATAAACATTATTAGCTTGATAAGTGTTATGCTAAGCTAGAGAATAAGCATGGTGATCAAAAGATAGCTGATTATACATACCAAATAATGATGATTAGGCACTTAGGCTGCTCATACTAGTTAATGAATACTCAAAGTCACCATTGGTGTTTACACACATGCCTCCAAAGGCTAATTAGATGAAAAGAACACCAAAACTCTTCACTTAGTGAACAACATAATCCCACCAAGCATGCCAAAAACTATTGTAGTGAAAAATTGCACCTTTTGGGAGAGTTTTTATGGACTCTCACTCCTAGCTACAATATTGGAATAACCTCAAGCTATGGGTATCATGTAGTGAGTTTGAACCTCCAGAGAAGGCTAGCTTTCTCTTGGTAGATCACCTAAAACTAAAGCTAAACTAATTATCCATGGGGAAAAGGGTTAGAAAGGGAAAAAGGGATCCTAAAAAAGCTAACCAGGTGATGTAACAAATTAAAATGGGAAACTCCTATAATCTTAAACCCACACTAATTCTATAGAGGACAATAGTAACTTACACAACCTCAAGATCAAGATGGTCTCATTAATATTTAATGAAGGAGGTTCAAGAAGCAATGAATTCAAATAAAGAGGAGTTATAAGGCTCACTTAAAGTTCACATCAATGGTAGAAAGAGCACTCAACTAGATTTGCAAAAAACATTAAAAAACTCCCTAAATAAGGTCAGAAAGGAGGACCATGGTTGAGGAATATTCTCCTTCACATAATGCCATAGTGTGAAACTCAATAGACACAAATCCAAGGCAAGAGATAGGAAAAGAAAATCCTTTATTGTATCAAGAGGTAGTTCTTACAAATTCTTGGTAGGGTTGAGCCTAATCAAGCTGAGCATATTTTTCAATATGTCAAAGAGTGTCCCATCTCTTAGAGAGATGGAAAAAAAAAAAATTTTAACTAAGAGCTCCCCCCAAAATGGAAAAACATGAGATATATATAGAGAAAGGGAAGAGAGAAAGAGAGGGTTTGCATGAGCAAATAGAGAGAGGGGTCATAAATGGCTGGGACCACCACTATATCCTTGAACTCTTTTTTCTTTCAAAGTGTGCAACTACCTTGAACATGAAATGAACTGTTTAAGATCATCATAAATATCCTCAAGCCCTTCATGCATTCAAGTCTCCCTTTTTGGAGCTGAGAGAGCCATGTCATGGGCACCTACATGTTCTCACCAAGTGTATACAATTTGATCTCTTGCATTTAAAACCTGGCATGCTCCTTACTATTGTTTTAGACTTATATATTTTCTGCTAAAATTGATACCCCCTTGGCTTTTTGCATGTCCATCGATCTTCTTGCGCATAGATGCCCACGAGTCATCGATCTCCTACTAGTTTAATGTGTCTTTGACACTTGTCATGCACACTTTTTCCCTTGAGATTCATTGACCCCTTTGACCTCCACTCACTATTAATCTTCAATGTAAGATTGATTATGCATTATTAGATCTAGCTCTCAAAATGCCACCACACATCATCTCTACATTTGGCCAGAGATCCCTTTGACAGATTTTGAATGCCAATGGATATTTTATGAGCTTGATCTTTGACACTAGCGTGAACATCATGTTTCCTTAAAACACTTTCCTATAAACCTTTTTCTTTCAAGATTTTTGAGAATGACCCATTGGATTTATTTGCTGTGGCCACTTCTTCGAAAGAAAAGGTCTTCAAGACTTTTGGAAAGGTCCACGTCCTCAAGAGATACACTTTATAAATGTTGCATAAGAAACTTTAGCATGGAAATGACTCTTAAAAAAAAAGTGTTTTGGCCCCTTGCTTTGAAAGTGCCCTTCAAAACTTGAAAAAAAATTCCCACTTTACACAGAGAAAAGTGCCCTTCAAAAACCTTAAAGTCAACTATTTTCCTGAGAGAAGTACCCTTTTATATTTTTTCAAAGGATATTTCAAAAAAAATTGAAATGGACCCTTCATAATTCTCAAAAATCTCCTTTCCATTTGAATATACCCTTTGAAATTCTTGAAATGGTCTTTCAGAACTTTTGAAATGAACCCTTCTGCTGAGAAAAGTGCCCTTTGAAAAATTTGTTTCGGATAAATTGTCCAAAATAATCCCTTAAAAAAGATATCCTTTGGGAAAATTTCTTTAGACAAAATGTCTAAAATAATTCCCAATACGTATACAAAAAACCCTAAAAACAAAACCTCTGAAATAATAAACACTTGGTGAAAAAGAGTCTCAAAATAAAATAAACTTGTACCCACAAAGTCTGAAAAAATGAACAAGTAAAGACTTAGCTAAATAAGATATTTTGCACTCAGCACTTTTAGTCTGTGGGATATTCTAGATTTGTGCTTAAACCTATGAAATATTGATCCTATGAAAACCTTGTTTGGATCCTTTCTATTTGCAAATATTGGATCCATTTCTATTCCTTTGATACACTACTTCATCAAAACATGCTGGAGCTTTATATGTGGGCCAAAAATGGCCAACAGGGTCTTAGACTTGCTATTATTTAGGAATCTATACAAATTACATTAAGTATATAAAAAAATAACTCGTACCTCTATCATTTAGCTCAAACTCAAGATCCATGAGTACGAAAACCAATAAGTAAATAAGAAAGAAAAAAATATTATGGAAAGATTGTGATTAAAAGTTTGGACCTAGACATAATTGCCTATAAAAGTGTTTTGATGTTTATATAAAATGAAGTACTAAAAAATTTAAAGTCTAAAGTAGAGGAAGAAGTTCCAGATCAATAACATCTAAAATTTCAATAAGGTGTTTATGTTTCAATATATATACTATGTGGAATCAATACCTGTCAGATGAAAAAAAATAGAAGGATGTATCCAAAATAAAAAGGTGGTTATACTAATCGATTCTAATATCATTCAAAGAATTATTAATCAAAAATTGGAATATAATCTAAATTATTTTCACTATCTTGTATCCAAATTTCAAGTCATGATAGTAGATGGAAAGGGTATTATGTGTGTAGAAAACTTCCATAATGTAAATATTTTAGTGGAATATTGCCTAATGATTTATTACATGCATGTTATTCCATTTGGTGTCAATGTAGTCTTGGTAATGTAATATTAGTTGAGTAAATTAGGATCTTTTTTTTTAATTTTCATGAGCTTTCTATGGTGTTTTTAGTTAATGGAAAAAATTATAAACTCTCATGCATAAAATCGTCCTGAATCAAACCATTAGCTTGTATAGAATGGAAAAAATACTAAATAATGGATATCCTAACATAGTTTTTGAACTAAATCTCAATATAAATCCAAGAATAAAAGAATTTTATTCATTTAAAATTATAGGACATGACACTACACCATGAGAAATTATTTAATGTGACAAAAGTATTATCATCAATTAGGAATCACAATGATGTTATTGAGTTACTTGTGAGTAACCATCCACCTGACATATGATCATGTTGCTACCATCATTATCAAAAAAATTATATTGAATGGATGGTTTTTAATATGTTCTATTCAAGCATTATTTTTATAACAATAACATTTACCATTCTCATGTGGTCATGGTAAAAATAAGAATGAGTCATTGATGATGTATTCAAAACACTATCTCAATAAGTTCACTATCAAAAATAAGTTAGGCTTATCCATGGCATTGTTGATATATTAGATGAACTTAATGGGTCTATTTCTTTACCAAGTTATATCTATACTCTAGATATCACTAAATTAGAGTAAGGGATGAAGATTTTCTAAAAATTTCATTTAAACCCATGAAGGCCATTATGATTTCTTCATGATTCCATTTTTTTATTTCCATTGATTTGTCTACATTTAATCCACTAATTTAGTTTTTATCCCATTTATTTAGAAAAAAAAATGGCTTACTTTGATGACATATTCATTTTTAAAAAAAAAATAGGTACTCAATTTATAACATGTGGGAAAAGCTTTATCCTAAGAAGCCCAAAGTATATTTAATCTGGAAAATGCAAAGTGTTTGGGACACATTTCAAAGTAAGGATTAAAATTAAATCCAAATGATATGGAAGTAGTAAAAACATGGCTTATCCCAAAAATATTATGGGATTAAGGGGGATCTTAGGATTAACAATGTATTATCATAATAAAGTCTAAAACTATGTCTAAATTTCTACCCATGCCATATTTATTAAAAAATAGTTTATTTTCATGGTCTAAATTAATTATTCAATAATTTAAAATATTCAAGAAGGCACCAAATTCTACCCTAGTTCTAGACACACTAAACTCCACCAAAAAAGTGTACACACTAGATTATACAAAAAAACTTGTATTAATTTAGGTATTTTTATGAATAAATGCATAAATTAAATTACATTAAGTAAAATTAAATTAATCCATAAAAATAATTATATAATTGAAATCTTATCTAAATATATTAAAATAATAAATAAATATTTGCACTATGTGTTAAGGGTATATAAAATTAAAATACTTAAAACAATTGATAATTTCTAAGAGGGTTTATATGCACAAGCTTGATTTTAGATTCACTTGAATTTTCATAGAGGCTAGAAATGTTAATAAGAAGGTCCATAAATAGTGCATAAAAGAATCCAAAATTTTTGCCATGATTTTCTAAGGCAACCATAATTAGACTATCCTAATAGTGACTAACTAGAATCATATTGTTATGATTTCGATAATCTATCTTGAAAGTGGAAATTTTATTCTAATAGTGGCTATATTGATCGAATAGGAATGAAATTCTATGAATCCCTTTGTGCATGCTTACTTGGTATAAACCTCCTTAATATCAGTGAATTCATGCATGATACTTCCATAATTTATTATCCTTTGATCAAGACCTAATATTCACCATGAATACTTTCAAAGGTAAAAAAAAAATTATATGGATCTACCTTAGTCAACCCCCTACTTTGTAACAAGTTTTAAATTACTATTCATGCATGTCAAAAATCACATTTGTGTATATGATAATCCCATCCCCTAGCCTTATGATATGAGATGTAACATTCAATTGTGGTGATTACTACATGCTCTTTCACTAATGCAATATCCTTCTATTGGCATAAGTATGCAAAAAAATTATTCAATTTATTAAAAGGAAAGTTAAAAATGTGATAGCTATTTGTCTTCCTTGTACTTGCGATGTGTTGTCTGATATATCTCTTGATAATACTTGATTAAAATGTATCGTCTGTTAGAAACCCAAGGAAGCACCATTGATTACCAAGTACAAGCAACTTAATATGCAGAATTAACCAGAATCACAAGTAACTAGAATTAGAAAAAAACATAGAATATGAGAGACAATACACAACTTGTATTAATACTCTTAAAAAAAAGAATTACAACCAAGAAGATGCCACAGTTCTTCTTCACCTTACAAAAGCTTCCCACACCTCAAGTGTATAGTAATTCACCTTCAAGAGCTCACTCTCTCTTACGGTCCCAACACACAACTCAAACACAGAGTTGGTGTTCACCTCCAACCAGTCAGTATCCACTACTACCAGTACACAAGTGTTCCACGCACTCCATAAGTGCTCCACGCACTCCAAGTACTCAACGTACTCCAAGTAGATCTCCCATGAACTTGCAACAACTTACAACTCAAATGATCTCACTTATGGAAGGATCTACCTTGCCTTCCTCTCTTGCTCTCTGATGTGTTGCTGTCACCTTTGATCCTGCTGCCACTTGCAAATCTCCTTTGACCTCACACACACACCTGTTACCATGTAGATCTCTCTACACCCTGAAGAACCCTTGTCCTTGCCTCACCAAGTCCTTATGATTCTCCAAACTAGTACCTCGATGGATCTTCTCCCTGATCTAGCACACCTACAGACCAACCTGATCATACACACTTGGCACCCCTGTGGAACTAGGAGGAACACCCTTGCTCTCTTCACACACAGAAAGAGCTAACTTTGCTGAACTCAACTAGCACACATTACAATACAGCCCATGAGTCTATTATATATATCTCATGCAAATAATAATTAAACACCTAATTACAATAATTAGATCCACAACTCAAGACTATAATTAGCCTTCTTACATGTAAACAATCGGTTCATTAACGAACTATCTGTGGAACTCGTAGTTTGGAACTGCACAGGTGACTGATGTCAGTCCCTATCTACTTGGAGGTGACCGACGTCAGCCGATCCCTGACCGTCATCGGTAGCTTCCTATCTCCATTTGACTGACGTCAGTTGGCCTGACCGATGCCAGTGATTGTGACACTCAGCACCCTCCTCCAATGTCTGCATCAGTGAAGCTTTTAGCTCCACAACTTAACAATCTCCCACTTGGAGATAAACAACTGCACTATACCTATACCTGTACCTCGTCTAATCTATTTCTTGGCTTATATCCCTCTTCAAGATCAATCCTGAAGACCAACCACCACAAATCTTGTGGTGCACCTCCTGTCATCTGAGTAACCTGCCACATCCAAACCTACAAACCCATGTAGTGAAGTCTTGACCCTGCATAGCATGAATCCCTACTACTAGTCCCTCTCAGATACCTGAGAACCCACTTCCCCAAATTGGCTCCTAACTCTCTGACATCTCCCACTACTGGGGAAAACTTAGGTCTATACCAGACCTCATGTGATTTTGGACACTGAACTATCCAGCACTTGGTGTGCTCTGGTTCTGCATCCTACATATTGAACCTTGCCAACACTTGATTCACATTAGCTCCCATTGGAGACAAAATCAACCTGTGATCTTCCATGTCTCTCATGCCAAAGAATTTTGTTGCTCCAAATTCCTCATGACATGCCACTGAACTAACCTTACCCTTAGCTCAGCAAAACCCTATATGTCTGAACTTGTAACTAGTATACCATCCACATACAGTAACAAGATAATGTAGCTATCATCATCCACCTGGTAAGACAAACACAATGGTTACACTGACACTGACTAAAGCCCTACTTTGTCATCCACCTGTCAAAACCTGTACCACTATCCTGCAGCTTCCTCAAGACCATATAACCTGGCCTTCCATCTCACGTGTCCATTCTCTCTATTCTTTAACTAAGGTATCCATTCGTCTTTCAGTGCTTTCATATCGGCTGGCAACCCTACCAAATCTCCCATTTGGTTCTACATCCTGTTCATGCCATGCTCCCACTGTTTCCTAGATCCTTCCTGCTCTGTAGTGAGCAACAAGTATAAAGAAGAGGAACAAAAAATTTGAAGCTTACTTACACTTTTAGTCCTCCCCATGGGAATTTGAGACTCCTTGACAGCTTGCTATCTACCCAAAATCTGTTTTAGTGACCGACCTCAGTCACCACACAGTCTGCATCTGACCGACGTCAATTCCATGCGATTGTCTAGGTCACCGACACCGGTTATCCTATCGATGTCAGTCTTCTCCTACCCAACACCATCAACTTCTCTAGTCTACACATGACTGACATTGGCACCTGTCTGTTCGATGTCGATTACCCTTGACCGATGCTGATACCTATGTATGCCTATGAGTGATGACTTTTTACTCGCGAGCCCCTTTGAATCAATTCCATGTCCAAATTGCCCTACTCAGAAGTATCTAGCCCCATCCACTGGTCTTTGTCTGTCATCTCCTCCAAGAACACCAAGGCTTTCTAGTTCTTAAATTTATCAAATACATCAGTCTTCCTTTTCTTGCAATAAACACAATCCTTTCTTGTAACATCCCACTACTCATAGAAATCTTGGTCTATGCTCTCTGAAGCTAAACTCTTACCATTTGTATTAAGAACATCCATTCCCTTCTCACTTATGTGACCAAGCCTACAAAGCCACACCTGTGTAATAGAAGTGAAATCAGTAATACAAGCAAGTAGATAAAGAGTACCTGCTTTCTTACAACATGCTAATTCAAGTGCATCCACTGTGAGAGTTCCTGTGCATCTCTCATCACCCAAATTTCTTGAAGCAATTAGCTGCATCTTCAAGACTGGGACCTGCATGACCTTCTTCAACACCCATGTGTTGGCCACCTACAATTTCAGCAACACTTCCCCTTTGCCAATACTTTGACAAGGCTCACCAACCCCTCTATTTGGGGCTGGATGGAAAGAGGCAATAGAATCTATGAACCAAGATTCTAATTTATCCAAGGAACATCTCAGAGCCTCCTATGAAACAACACCTGCAACATCTACTTCTTCAGTTCCTTCATGTTGATCTTCTACCAACCAATAATTTCTCTTTACTTGCTCTTTCTTTTCATAACACCGTAATTGACCATTCGTGCTATTCAGTTTCTCCATTCTTAGTGTACTTTCTTCTACCGTTGCTATACTCCCACTCAATCAGAAACCCCTGAGAGTGACCTGTAACCAAACACAAAACTTGCTCCCTGCAACCTTAGCTCTAATACCAACTGTTAGGAACCCAATAAAGCACCATTGATTACCAAGTACAAGCAACTTAATATGTGGAATTACCAGAATCATAGGTAACTAGAATTAGAAAGAACACAAAATATGAGAGACAATACACAACTTGTATTAATACTCTTCTAGAAAATAATTACAACCAAGAAGATGCCACATTCTTCTTCACCTTACAGAGGCTTCCCACACCTCAAGTGTACAGTAATTCACCTTCAAGAGCTCACTCTCTCTTACGGTCCCAACACACAACTCAAACACAAAGTTGGTGTTCACCTCCAACCAATCATTATCCACTACTGCCAGTACACAAGTGCTCCACGCACTCCACAAGTGCTCCACGCACTCCAAGTACTCAACGTACTCCAAGTAGATCTCCCATGAACTTGCAACAACCTGCAACTCAAATGATCTTATTTATGGAAAGATCTACCTTGCCTTCCTCTCTTGCTCTCTGATGTGTTGCTATCACCTTTGATCCTGTTGCCACTTGTAGATCTCCTTTGACCTCACACACACACCTGTTACCATGTAGATCTCTCTACACCCTGAAGAACCCTTGTCTTTGGCTCACCAAGTCCTTATAATTCTCCAAACCAGTACCCCAATAGATCTTCTCCCTGATCTAGCACACCTACAGACCAACCTAATCATACACACTCAGCACCCCTGTGGAACTAGGAGGAACACCCTTGCTCTCTTCACACACAGAAAGAGCTAACTTTGCTCAACTCAACTAGCACACATTACAATACAGCCCATGATTCTATTATATATATCTCATGCAAATAATAATTAGACACATAATTACAATAATTAAATCCACAGCTCAAGACTATAATTAGCCTTCTTACATGCAAACAACTAGTTCGTTAACAAATTGTCTATGGAACTCGTAGTTTGAAACCGCACAGGCGACCGACGTCAGTCCCTGTCTGCCTGGAGGTGACCGACGTCAGCCGATCCCTGACCGTCATTGGTAGCTTCCTGTCTCCATCTGACCGACGTCGATTGGCCTAACCGACGTCAGTGACTGTGACACTCAACACCCTCCTCCAATGTCTGCATCAGTGAAGCTTTTAGCTCCACAACCTAACATCGTCATGCTTGCATGTATCTAGACTTATTAAATTTAAATTATGCCCTTATAAATACAACATTGTGGAAGTGAGAAAATGAATAATCATGGCACAAATAAAAATGGTGAGATGTAACAAAGGAACCATAACTGACATGACCAAAATTAGGATGTTCTGATAGTAGCCTGAATGCTTTTGGAATGTCTCAATAACTATCAAGGTGATTAAATATTAGATAACATATATCAATGAGTTTTTAGGAGTGTTGGTGAGTATCCCAAGGAAAAAATGATAAATCTAGAGAGGTTGATGAGTGAATGTTGATGATGAAAGGTTATACAAGGTCCAACACAAACGAAAATGTGATAATAAGAGTCTAATTTGAATAAGTTATCCATATGTAGAAAACACAATGATAACATTACAATTACAATTCTAGTACAAAAATTAGGTGGCTATAATAGGAAGGTCTTCTTTATCCGTTTTAAGTGAATAATTGAAAGGTAAATAAATATTAAGACCAACTTATGAAAAAGAGATGTTATCCATTATCAATGAAATAAAATAGCATGGCATGAATACCTTATGGTCCAACATCTCAAATTCAAGATAGATCATAAATTCTCGAATAATTTTTGGAGAAACAAATGTCTTTGATATAACAACAAAACTAGGTATCAAATTCATTTGGCTTTGAAATTGAGATCATATATAAGAAAGAGAAGGAAAATTTAGTCATAGTTGATGAGGTTATCTAATATCCAATTTCCATTCAATAATCAAATTAAATCAAAGGTGAAAGGTTAAATTATAAATATGATCCTTAAACTTTCCAATTGATTCAACAATTAGAAAATAATTTAAATGGAATAAATAAGTTTTCATGGAAGGGATATTCATCATAGTATAAGTATAGGTTCTTGCGCCCTCTAGGAGGACATTCAAGAGTACTCCAAACATATCATGGCACCAAAAAGGATTTATTATAATAAGGATTGAATATATATGCACAAAATTTTGTTAGATAATGTTTAGTATGTTAGATTAATAAATTGAATCATGTTTATTTATGTTTTGACACACACAAGCAACATCTATGGTTATATACACCCTCTCATTTTAGGGCTTAGGAAAAACAACCTAAGGCATGAGTTGCAAGGTGAGTTTTATTAATAACATATTGGGAATAGTTATTTAATAAATATGGTGTTATTTGACCTAACGAGAAGTATCTCTATGTTAAACATCTCTTTTATTTAAAATAATTCAAGCATTAAAACACAAAATTTCTAAAAACAATATCACAAACGTCTACTAACTCTATATAAACAAGGCCATAATTTACAAATGTTATTTCAATATACATTTTCTTCACAAAAAATGTATAAAATAAAGAGGGAGGTAGGGAGAAAAGAAGGTTTCAAATTTCAAAAATATTCTTATTAACCAAAATTTATCAAATTTAAACCATAATGATTCTATGAGACCAATACTAAATAAGACTATCTACTCATAATTTTAAGCAAATATGATGCAAGACCCAAGTACTTTACTTCATACTTCACATAAGATGTTTATCAAACATATTAGTTAAATAATATTTTAAATAGAAATGAACAACGTAGTATATTCATTTCACTAAATCAATATCTGATAACACATACTAAGTGAAATAGACTATACTAGAAACTAGCATTGCTTTAATCTTATTCCACCAATAACACAAGAAATAAATTAGACTTATCACAAAAATATTTTGTACACACTAACATTCAAGATATAAAAATAGTAAATAAATTTTTTTACTTATCAAAGTTTTTATTATATACTTATAATATCATCCCCTTTCCAAATTAATAAAAAGGGATATTAAATAGTATCTTGGTGGGACACAACCACATGAAATAAAACTCCAAATGGAAGACCAACAAAAACAACATTAATTAAACACAACCCATGAAGATATGAACCGTTACTTTCTCATTCTTCCTAAAGGTAAGCCTAGATCATCTACACCAATGTTTCCACAATATTTATTTCTTATGGTTGAATAAATGCTTCCCTTTTAATGTTGTAGTGCATTGTGTGTAACTCTACCAAATTAATAATGTGTTAAGTTTTATGTGGTGTCTCAATTGTGACCTATTCAAATCCATATTTTTGGATGGATTGGAGTGATTTTGGGATGATTTTAGAGAGCACATGTCATCTCTGCTTTCTTCACCACTTTAACAGTGATTTCTTGCACCTTATTATCAGTAGCCACTTGCATTTCCCTCACATTCCTCTTAAATGATGTCATAAATTTTCTAACCATGACTCTAAACTATACTTTGGATAGATATTTATTATAGTCTTTTTTAATCCACCTAGGCCCTAAAGAATAGAACACAATGATTTCCCTTTATATATAAGTCTCCAACACACTGGTAGACTTGATCAAATTTTGTATTAAAGAAATAGACTTTCTCTTAAACTCCTTGGTGATGAATTGGTAATGATCTACTTCTTATAAAATAGGTACCTTGGGTATCATCCCTTTTTAACATACTTGAGAAGTCACTCCAATTAGTTTTTCAACTGTGTGGCCTCATCTATTTTGTGGTATGTAGAGACTTGCAACTCATGATTATGGGTGAGAGTGTTAGTGTAGGTTTTTTATTCCATTTTATGGTTTTTCCTACACATATTTATCTTGATTAGGTGTAATATTGAGGTCATTTATGTGTAATAATGAGGTTACTAATTTTCACAAGCACATTTCTAATGTTTGTTCAAATTGGTTGCTGTGGATACACTTGACATTTAAAAACCAAAGTTGACATCTTGCACATGGTGATCACTATTCATTTGGCAATTTCCATGTTTTTACATTGCTAAATGTAGGTGGATTTATGCCTCTACTTAAATATACTTTCATTGATTATGAATACAATTTGTTATGTTTCTCATTTTTGGTTCCTCTTTTACTACAATACTTTTTGTTTTCATGTGTTAAGAATCTAGTGTGTTTAAATCTCACCAGTTCTCAATCATGGCCCATTATAATAGAACATAGCTCATTTTGACATGGTATCAGAGTGGGTGTTGTTAATACAAACACATTCAATTTAATTTAATGTATTTTTAAATATTGAGTAATTAATTTTGCTTGTTATAGAACTTTTATATTTTGAGTATGCTCTTCTCTTGTATCTTTGGATGATCAAGTGAATCAAGAAAGAATTAGAGATATAAACTTTGTATAAGTCAATTTTTAGGTCTTCTAACATGTTTCATCAAGTCTGAAAGACCTCAAAACCTTAATATCACCTATTAATTTATTCAAAAATAGATTTTCTTGTAAAAACTATTTTTTTTCAAGTTTTTGGTCTACTTAGGTACTATTCATTATATAATTTTAGAGGACTAGAGTTTTTTAAAAAGGTCTTATTTTTGGGGTATTTTTTAAAAATATTAGGTTTATTGTTTTTTAATAGATCCCAATTTTAAGATCTTTATAGGTCTGCATGACCTCAATTTATGTGCATCAACATATAGTATGTTTCTACATTATGGACTGTATGAGGGTTTTAGTGCTCTATCTTGATGGCCTATATTGGCCACTCTTATGTTGTTTTTATTATTTGATGGTGGATATTGTGTTTTACTACACACTCTATGACCTATATTTATCACTCTACTAATGTGTGTATTGTGTGATGGTGGATATTACATTATTTAATTATCTTGGTTGTCTAAACCTATACGTAGTGTTGTACCTAAATATTGACATGGTTTACTATGTTGATATGTAATTTAAGTACATTGTGTGCATAATATGTACCTATAATTCACCTACATCATTTTAAGGTGCATGAATTAAACCTATACTCATGCTTATCATTATCTTTTCACTTCAACAACTTACAATATGTGGATAGTGTGTATCTTCAAATGATATGTAGTAGAAATGCATAGATATTTGTGTTAAGGCATATAATTTTGTGTCCATCTTTGTATGGTGTACTTAGTATACTACACTATAAAATTCAAGCCACATGATCAAGCCAAGACAACTATGGTCAACCCTATATAATACATACAAAATTTGTACCTACTTGTGACATCATATTTAGCATGTTTGGGAGAAAAAACAAAGTGTGACATCACCAGCTTTCTAAAGTTTCTCCCCTAGTTGCATGGGAGTTTATCCCATGGTCACAGCAAACCTAAGAGGACTAAACTAGGGTAGTAGGCTTTATTTTACAAAAATAAATTACAAAATTTTCAAAACATAAATTTATTATCTACAAGATTTAAGAAAACAACGATTGAAAGAATTTGTAAAACATAGTTTTTTTTAGGCAGCTCCTTTTGAGGTGCCATTTTTTTTGAAAGTGTGTATTTTTTATCTTTTTGAAATGGTGTTATTTTCTTTTTTTAGCTAGTATGAGGTATTTTCAGCACTTGTCAAATTTTATATGCACTCTATATAAAGTTTCAATTATATACACACTAAAAAGTGAAAATTTTATATCCACTAAAATATAAAGTGCCAAACCTCTATAATCTAGGGGTCTTATTATCAATAGTTTCACAGAGGGTTAATTTTTGTTGATTTCTCTCTTGCACTTTATTTATGCAAATTTTTTTATTTCACCACACTATGGATAATAATTTGGTTTTTCTTCTCACTCCATAAAATTATCATGAGTGGAAAACTAAAGTACAAATATTTTGAGGAGTAATGATTTTCATAAAATAACTATTGGTATTGAAACTAAACTAACTCTAGATGCAAAAAATATTAAGTGGTTTAAAAAATGTGACAAGGCCTATGATATATTATGTTTGTATGTATCTCCCAACTTACTCTTTAATATTGAATCTTTAAAATCACCAAATGAGGTATGGATCATTCTAAAATAACTCTTTGGGAAGTAGGATGTAATAAAGGGTCATGAGATAGAGAATGAGTTCATGATTTTTAATTCAAATAAATTTGACACAATGCAAGACTTCACCAAATTTAATTTACATAGCTTGTAATTGAAATTGTGTGCCATAGATAAAAATGTTGAACAATTGATCATTTTAATTCTTTCCAAATTAGGTCTTGACTCTATTATCTTTGTCTCTACCTTCCATGCTATTAAGAGTACCCTAGGAGTTACATGGAGCATATCATCCTTAGATTATTTTTCCAAAGACTTGATTAGGGAGTAAGACAAGTTTATTTAGATGGGTACATTGATGTCCTCTGAGTCTCATGCCCTAATTTTTAGTCATGAAAAATACAAGAATTCAAGTATTAAGGATAATAAATAGAAAAAGAAGAATGATTAGCAAAAAAAGGGACTTAAAACTTATGTTACATCTAAAACAACTAATACCTCCTCTTCAAATGACAAACATAAGATAGATAAGGAAAAATGTGCCTATTATAATATAATTGGGCATGATGGACATAAATGTGTGAATAAATAGATAGATCACTTTAAAAATTTATTAAGATGAATAATATAAATGTCTTTGATTATGCCACACAAATTTCATAAACTTTAGAGTCCTCTTAGGCAAAAGATAATGGTAAAGGGAAAGGTAAAGGCAAGTCTTTTATTGTAGTTGTGTCTCATCCTTCCACATGGGTGGTTGATTTTGGTGTTTGGCATCACATGGATTAATCATGTGAATTTTTTTTATCCATAAAAATATAATGGTAAAGGGAAAGGTAAGGGCAAGGCCTTTATTTTAGTTACACCTCACCCTTCCACACGGGTGATTGATTTTGGTGTTTGTCATCATATGGATTCATCATGAGAATTTTTCTCATCCATATAGCTATGTTTTATGCCTTTTAATTTGATAGGTGATGATACTTATGTAGACAATTGTGAGAGAGGTTCCACTAAAGTGAGTGATAGAACATTCAAGGATGTTTTATGTGCTCCTTCACTATCAACTAATATCCTATATATTTATCATATCACACACATTAGATCAGGAAAGAGAATTGAGTTTAGCCAAAAAAATTGGTCATTAGTGAGTTGTGCAGTAATTTTAAAGTGGTAGTTAAGAAATAAAATCACTAATTAAATTTGTACATTTTCTCACACTTTTCTCCCGATCACCCTCTTAATACACTACTCACTCACTCATATGAGGTGAGTAAACTATAGCATGAGCAATTTGTCAATCTTAACTATCATTATTTGGAGTAACTCAATCAACATGATACAATTATAATATTATCCCATGTCCATTTTTTTGATGATGTTTACCAGTGTTGCATAATTAGTAAACATCCTAAAGAGAAATATGAAAAATGTAAATCATGGAAATTTACATAGATTTTGGATATTTTTCATAGTGATATTTTTTCTCCATTTACACAACCTTCATTTAACAGGACCAGATATATTCTTACTTTTATTGATGACTTTTCAAGGTATAATTGGATGTACTTTCTAAAAAAAAAGTCTAATGCTTTTTATCTTTTTCAAGACTTCAAAGCTCTTGTGGATAAATAATCAAGGGAAACCATCAAATTTTTTCACGCAAAAAATAATGAAAAGTATGTCAACCATCATTTTGTGTAGTTATTCACTTTAGAAGGGATTGATTTACAATGTATGGTTCCATATGGTCTTCAATATAATGGTGTGATAAAAGACAAGAAAAGGTCCTTGAAATAATTGGCAAACTATATGATACACACCAAATCTCTTACACCTCAATACTAGGTAAATGCCATTAACTATGTATATTACATAAAAAACCATGTTCCTCATCAAGCCTTGAAATTAGTCACTCCTTTTGAATCTTGGATTAGTTAAAAACTCATAGTTAATAAATTCATAATGTTTGGACCTCTAGCTATGGCTTGAATTCCTAAGAAGAAATACAAGTCAATGGATCCACAGATTAGGCCTTACATATTTTTTGGGTATCTAGATGGTGTTAAGGGATACAAGCTTCTTCATCCTACCACACAAGTTAATCATTGAGAATAATGTTTATTTTTAGGAGGATCCTTAAAAATCCACTCTTGAAACTTATCCCTTCTCCTTGGGCTCACTACGATTTTATGATAGTTAAAATAATTTGTATCACCCTAAGCAGATTCATGATGATGAGGATTCTTATCTCAGTTTAGATGATGATAGTAGAGATAAGGATTCACATCCTTCTTATCCTAGTCACTTTTCAAAGGGTGAGGAATCTCTTCCTAACTCTCCAACTTCATACCCTGTGGGCTACATAGTCACTACAAAGTGCAGGTCATTAGGTTGGATATCCATCAAATACTAGGTAAACACACTCATAGTTATAGGGTGTTCAATATGTCTTCATTGCCTTTTCTTCCAATCAAAAATTATTTTATGAGGCACTTGGAACTCCTGAGTGGAATATAACCATGCATGAGGAATATAACTCCTTGATTAGAAACCACACATGGCATTTGGTTCCCTTTCCTAAAGGAATTAAACTTGATCAATGTAGATATATATATCAAACAATTCTTTAAAAAAATTGGTCAATGGATAATTTCAAATCATGGTTGGTAGTAAAATATTTTTCATAGGTTCTTGACATTAACTAAACAAAGACCTTTACACTAGTTGAAAATATGAACTCTATTTGACTCACTCTTTCCATTATTGTAGCTCATCATTAAGATGTTCATCATATGGTTTTGAAGAGTACATTTATTCACAGAGACCTTAAAGAAGAAATATATATGGAGCAACCACAGGGTTTTGTGTAGGATTATTCCTTAGTCTATAGACATAAAAAATATATGTATGTCCTCAAAAAATCCCCTGCCAAGATGGATTCTTTCCTTTTCATAGTTAGATTCACTATATTCTATTATGATCCAAATGTATAAATTTTGTGATTGGATGACTCACTCTTGATTTTGGTTATTGGCCATAGGGAGTTATTCATCTTCCATTTTAGCAATGAAAACTAATTTGCATGACAAATTATCCATGACTGACTTGGGTTTATTACACTACTTTCTTGGGGTGGATATTTCACACTCTAACTCATAGTTCACCATTGCAAATTCCAAGTATCTTTTTGATTTTATCACATGCTCGATTATAATCCAGATTTGACTCCCTTTCTTTTTAAATTCAAATTTGGCATTGAGTGTTCTTCTTCATTAGTTGATTCTACCTTATATCGATAACTTAGTGGTAGAATCATCTATTTGACTCTCACTAGACCTTAATATTTCATATGTAATGGGCATGGTCTCAAAATTTATGTATACAATGCATGAGCTACACTAGAATAAATTCAAGTGAATTATCTACTTCATTTAGGGTACTCAAAGTTTTGGGATTCATTATGGAGCAAGGATTGAAGTTGACTTAATTGGGCACATAGATTGAGACTAAGTTGGGGATATCCAACATTACAAATCCACTTTAGGATACAGTTTCTTACTTGGTTCAATACCAATTAGTTGGTCTATCAAGAAGTAGAATTCTATTTCTTTGTCATCTATTGATGTTGAATAGAGAGGACCTATTAATGCTAATAAGTAATAAAAAAAAGTAGGGGAGGAAACAAATTCATTTTCTTTGGTTTGAGTATTTTAGATAATTAATAAGATGAGGAAAAACTTCCATAATGGATAATCTATCCTGAGTATAGTATGGAAAGACATAAAGACTACCAATAATTCCCTCAATTCTAATGAACATTTATTTAGGGTTCAGAGTTTTCAAAATGGCACTTGAGATTATAGGCATAGGAAACTCATGAATGTTCTTATACACAACAAGGTAGAAGCAATTACATATTTTATTGTAAGAATCATTGTACTTTTAGGCATACAATGCCTTGAATAAAACATTATATGAAATATCAAAAGGGGTCTACCACTTAGTAAATTTTATTCTTTTGAACTCCATATTCCACGAGATAAGAAGCCATAAAAATTTTATTTCCATTCGTTATAGCCTTCAATTGATTTTTTAAGTTAAATGGAATAATTTACATATGGTTGGGTATAGTTTACTCTTCAAGGATCATAGAGAGGAGAGGAACCCATAACAAATTCACATTTTTTAGTTTTAGGAGCTCCATAAAATTTATTCAAAAAAAGTAATTGCCATTATATTTTTTGGTGTGAATGTCCTAATGGTATGTTTACTTACTCTTTCTCATTCATCCATATTTTTTAATATTAGGCCCATTATTAAATAATTTATTTCACCTAGTGTGTATTGGGCCATTCCTTGACCTCATTTTTTTCAAACTTGAACCCTAGGTTAGCTAAATTATACATCCCTTGAAATGTTATCCTTGTAATAAAATTGGTCCCCTATCAGTTGGATAAATGAATCATTTCACCATCTACTAGGATCTTTTGGTACATATATTTGATCAAGTATATGCAAGGGAACATGTCTGGCTTAGTTTTTCTTTATGTAAGCTTAGGTTATTAATCATAATGACATCATTTGAATAATTTATCTACTCTTACATTGATTTGGCATTGATTGTATAGTTTAATTTATATTCCACCATATGGTATAGCTCACTGTAGTTTTTCACCTCCATGATTATGTATGTAAACATTGTGTTTTTGAACTATTGAGGTTTAGTAGGTGTATTCATTACTTTTTTCCATTTTGTTGCCATTATTTTGAATCCTCTATAAGTTAAACAACTTATAAATTAGTCTAATCTGATATTAATCCATGAGCTTGATTGCAATTATTCTCTCTTATTGATTCCTCTTTGTACTCTTTACCTGACTGTTGGTGATAATTAAGACTCTCTTCCTTGATTTACATGTTTTAAACTTGGGTCCTAGAATATTTATGAAATAATTAATTCATGGAGGGTGACTGGGCATTATTTTCCTCAATCCCCATGTACTAACATTATTAATTCTTGGCATGATCCTTATTAATGGGGTTCTTATTTGTGTCTAATTTGGGTTTAAAATCTCATGCCTTGATAATATGGGTTTTAATTCAGCATCATACCAAATTTAGTGGCCATAGGCCCACCTATTACATCAGATTGGGTATTCTACCTTCTCATATTTTTCCATTCTTTATAGACATGTGGTAGTGCCATTATATATATATATAGTTTATCCTGACATATTCTTCTATTTGGCTTTGTGTGTAGACATGTGGTGTTATGCACTATGATTTATAATTCATCTCCTTCAATGTGGAATTATATATTGCTTTTTATAATTCATCACATTTGTGAAGGTGCTTCTTTTGATTTCCTTGTGTTGCATGGATGCAATAATTCATGAATTTTACTATACAAATAATCAAATTTGAATAATTTGTATCATCCACACTTAGAATAAAACAATTTTAAATAAAGTGGTACCCTCAAGGGTGTTCCATACATTTCACAGGGTTAATCAAAATATGCAAAACTAAATTAGCTTAAGGATGTGTTGATGCATTAAAATGTAAAATAGAGTTTAAATAATCATGTTTTATAATTCATCACAATTGTGAAGGCCCTTCCTTTGATTTACTTGTGTTTCATAGACGTGATAGTTAATGAATTTTGATATATTTATTACATGCTTGGATTAAAACAATTTTAAATAAAGTGGGGCCCTCAAGGGTGTTCCATGTATTTCACAAGGTTAATTAAAATATGCAAAACTAAATTATATTAATGATATTTCGATGCATTAAAATGTAAAAGAGAGTTTAAAATTTAATAAAGTGAAAAAGAATATTTGTGGGCATAAGACACTAAACAAAGTTTTGATTGTGAAATGGGACTTAGGATGATGTGTGTATGTGTGTAATTATCAAATAGTATTTATAAATAATCATGTTCGTAAAACCTTAAGAGTGTCCCTTTTACCTTTTTGTGGATGCCATGGATTATCAAATTGGTTGTATAAATAGTTATGTCTATGAAAGCTCACAAGTGATATTCTTTCTATTATGTGGATACATGGAATTATTAAATCACCCATAAACTAGCTCACATCCGTAAAACCATGCCCTAAGTAAATTTAAGGGAATTTTTGAATCAAGATAACATATATGATACTAGAATGGTATATTGAACTTCTAAAGATTTAGATTTTTCACAAGTCAAGTGCTCTCAATAGATTTTATAAATTTTAAAATTTTATGGTTCACCTAAGTTCTCATGGCCCCTGTATTTAAATAGTTTGGGCGTATTGGTCACAACAAATGGAATTATACAAAGAATACTCCTTAATATTTAGAATCCTAGAATTTGGTTTTTACTACAGACCATGTTAAAAAAATTATAAATAGATTACATAACAAAAAATTAATTTTATATTAATTATCCAACACACTCAACAACCACATTCACCTCAATCATGTGTGTGTGATGATGTTTGTTTCTCTTATTTTGATAATTTATATCAAACAAAGAGAATGAATAGTTCATGTTTTTAAGTATATACATTTTCAAATGATTTTTTCATTTTTTATTTTTTAATATTACATTTGGGAGTATGTCAAGGGAGATTGGTCATTACTATGTTGTTCGGTAGGCATCTATAGCCTTGACAGAGATACCTCATGTTCCACTCTATGATTTTCTCCATTATCCCTAGGTATCTATAAACCTAGTGGAGGTTACCTAATCACCCCTTAAAAAACTTCATGAGGGGTTGATAACCATTATTGGTCAAGTTAATTTTGAAGGATTTATACTCTAGCTGTCAATCTATTCACTATTTATTATTTCTCAAACAATTTTTAATGTGTGTTTTGTGTAGGTGACTCTTTGATAATGTGGGTTTTTTATTTAATTTTACATAACTACGATTAAATAATTTTCAATAAGTTTATTTTTTCTTTACTAAATAGGGACTCAAGTTTGGTAGTTTGCCCCAATACTAGGTTGTTTTGTACCCAAATGAAACCATATTTCATAGATGTCAATGAATTTTCTTGTCAATGGAAGTATGATGAGTGTGGAAAATGATTCTAGTCCTGATGACCTTATTCTTTAAACTAGACACAACAAAATAAACAAAATATAAAGAAAAATAACCCAACCAATTAAAATTAACTAATATAATAAAGTAAAAACAAGTAATCTAAAACTAAAATGAAACTAATTTAACACTTACTGTAGACACCTAAATTTGGCCACCAATAACCTCCAATTAGGCTTTTAGCCAATTTCCTCTAAAATGCACAATTTGGCCTAAAAACACTAAAACATGCTAAATAATGTGAATGTGACATATTCAAGTGTCAATTTTGGCTAAAGTATCATTAAATGGGACAATACAATTTATGGGCCAGCTAACTTTGATCAAATCATTTTGAATCAAAATGCTAATTTTGCACCTAGATGCTTTGGATTGATCTTTCCTATCAAATCTCTTGCATAAGACATGTGCCTTCATTATTTGTTGTTGGTAACATCTTAAATGGGATAATAGATCCAACACATCTAACATTATCTTCTAATCCAATTGAATTTTATACCACTAACAAGACATTCTAATCAATTTGAGTAATTTATGCACAAAGTGCTTAAACATGCTTAAGAGTTAATTAATCCAAATCAAGTCCTAATCAAGAAATCCATGGAAAATTGTTAAATAATTTATTTTAAAAATAAATATTAAATATATAAATCATCAAGTGACCTCATTTCTTGGAAAGACATTCCTAGGCCATAAATGGCATAAATATCATGATGCATACCTCCCATGCCTCATCAAAGCCCTCCATGTCTCATAATTGCTCCTCTTCTCAAATATTGATGAGCCTATTTATCAATTTTAATTACAAAATTGTATTAATCCTTAGCCACACATCTAAATCTTGAGATGGATAGTTCAGGTTGATTCTGATCAACTCAAAAATTTATAAATAAGAGGCCTTACCACATCATTTCTAAGCTTAATTTGTGCAAAGTTATAATGCAAGATTGATTCTAAAAGTTTCAAGCAACTAGTATTACCATGTCAAATTTATTCTAAGCCAAGCCAAGCCACAAGGTTCCAAGGAGAAGAGGAGATAGCCAATCCTCCTTTGATGAATACTTTATGAGCACAAACTAAGAAAGCCACTACAACAAGCATTTTGGAGCATCTAAGGAAGGTAAAAGAGGGTTTCTTTTGCATTTTATTTGTGTGTTTTATTTATGTTTTTTAACTACGCTCTCCTTAGTATATAGGCCTAGAGATGTTATACTAGTTAGTGTGTTTCTTTCATTTTGTTTTTATTTTGAAACTAACACCATACTAACCATCATCTCTTGAGTCAAATTCCTAGTTCACATAATGGCACACCTAGTGGGATCAAGTGCATCCTACACATGAATAAGATCATTATGTAACTTTAAAATCTTCATTTGGATCATTAAAACTCTTGAAATTTAATTTTATAAATTTGATTTACCATTTTTCTTTGTCACAAGTTTACACAATAACTGACATCGGTTAGTAAAACTATCATCAGTTGGCATAGCCATCGTCGATCACTATTGGTATAACTGATGTTAGTTAGATAACCATCATCGGTTAGTAAGTGTAACTAATGTCAATTATATAGCTAACATTAGTCACTATGTTTTTCTTAAAAATAGAAAATTGAGAGCTCTTTTTTTGAAATTCATTATTTCAAACCCAAAATAGCTTCAAGGCTAAAGGACATACTAACATTTTTATTACAAGACCATGCTTGACATTTTCTAAAAACATGTTTAGATCACCTTTTTCATGATTAAAAATGAATTAGGAACATTATTTTGGTTCTTAAAGTAACATTTAAGGTACTTAAATATGTATTTTTAGCATTAGTTTTCAAAGTTACAACCAAGACCAAGGGGTCAAATGAACATTACCTCATTTTTTGAATTTGGACTTAAACATGAACTCACATTTCCAAGCTTTTTGTATTTCACTTAGTTGTTTAAATTAGATTTTGTATGGTGAAAAAAGGAATGTTGCATGTATTCTATTCCATTTTTTCCCTTTAGGGAACCCTTGGAATCAAAAGTGCCATTCTTATTTCAAATATCCTAGTCCAAAGCTTAGAAAGAAAGTCATCTAAAGCACTCCCCAACAACTCATCAAAGTTTGAGGGACCTTGAAATGACCCTAAAGCCTTTCTATTTTAGTATTTTATTTTCATACAAACTTGGTTTATAATGGGGATGTCATTACCTCTCACAAGTTCTTTATCAAAGCTTTGACCCAGGGTTTCATCTCTCGGCATTGACTTCACTTACTCCTTTGGAGTTGCACATGGGATGTATCTGCATTTGGACATCATACTACACTGAGTGAATAGTAGGATGTAGTGGTTGTAAAAAGGGCTAGACCTTTTTACAACTAGCCAATACCATGGTCACCCAATTTTTATGCTTATATTTTACGTCATTTGATGTGAAACTCATTATGCAATTGATTCCCCTAAAGACGTCCAAAACTTGATAGTTTAATCAACCTCACATTTCCATACCCTTACTAGGATTTGAATGATTATATTTAGTGTATTTTGGTCATTTATCTTATTTTGTATGTTTTGAGACTAAAACTTGTTTATTTTTTCATAAAGCCATGTCAAAACCACTTTGTTTATATGTCACTCTTTTGAATAAAGAGGTGTTATGCTAGCCATTTTACACCACACTTGTGCCTTGAAATTTTTTTTACTAAACTTGTTTGTGTGTGTCATTTGAGTTACAGAGGGTAGTGTTATGCTTCCCAAATCATGTCAAACTATTTTTCCTTTGAGTCTTTGAAACATAGCATTGACCACATCATTTTAGTATGCTTACACCATTAGGCTACTCAATTTGTTTCAATACTATTTTACCTTGTATCAAAAATCCTTTGTTTCAAACCATGTCATGTATACCATTTAGATTTTTGTCTTGTGTTGTCATGTTGTCCAATATTTTCTATCTTGTTTGATCAAATATTAGTCTTCAACATTGAGTTTTCAATTAGTCTTGTCAAGTTTGGATTCAAATATTGATTGATTTTTTTTTAGGCCTTAATTCATGGGGCTAATACACATATCTTTCTCTTTTAGGTTGCATAACTTTGATTAGTCGATTACCCAAATTTGAAAAGTATTGATGGTTTGTTTGTTCAGTACCTATCGTTATCATTATTTGTGCCTTTATTTGAGAAAACATAATATTTATTTAAAGAGCCTTTTATCTTATGCCAACTGATCATGTTTTATGTTTGATTCCATGTGTTGGGTCTATGTCAAAGTCATTTTCACACTTACTCGATTAAATCAAATCACATCAGCCTTTGATTCAAGTCTAGCTTTTAATGTCATTTGGCCAAAAGTCCTCACATATGCCTATTTTTTTAAGCCTATATTTTGACTCCATGTTTGGACAAAAGACCTAGCAACTCAACTTTTCCCTTTCCTAGTTTAGACCTTATTTGGAACACTTTGACCTAGACCTTTGACATGTTAGTTTTTATTCAGACGCTTGACCTTTTATGCATATGACATTTGACATTAGACATTTTATGTTAGGTTATTTTATTCCAAGTCTTAACACAAATCATTTTAGAGATACAACTCAACTTTCAAACCATATTGGAGATATAGCTCCACCTTTTGACCAAGTTAGACCAAAATTGAACCATTTATCTTTTGGATATAGTTTTTTAGAGTTTATAGAACTCTAAGCCTTTTTGTTTCAGAGCTTTCATCATTTACGAAGATATGTCTTACTACACTTATGGTGGAGTCATATACAATCTAACTTATGATAGAATGGTTTCACAAACTCACACTAGGAACCCCTATAGAGAAAGATTTTTAAGGAGTTTTATCATTCTCCCTACAATACTCCATATGGAGAACATATTCAAAATCCACAAAATCTAAATCAAGACTTGGATTGGCATGAAGAGGTTTGTGAGGACTTAAAGACCCAACTATAGATAATGTTGTTTAGGATATGGATCCATACCCTCTTTCTAATAATCAGTACATGGAACATAGTCAAGAACTAGATTATGAGCCAACTCATGACTGAGATGATATGGTTTATGAAGAAGACTTGGATTATTTGGTATGTGCAAGAAATAAAGTTCCATAACATATTTTTTTATTCAATCACATATTAACCCTAACCCTCCTTTGGATTACATGAGCTATCAAGCTCTATAATATCTAAAGAATACCATTACCATTCCTAGACCTAGTCCTTTGGCTTGTGTGAGCAACTAAGCTCCACAACACCCTTTCATCATTCTAATACCTAGTCCCTTGACTTTTACAATAAATAAAGCTCCATACTACCCTATCATTACCATATCATAGCTTCATCCTTTGACTCATGAAAGAAATCATGCTCTCTAATGCCCTACCATTATCTAACCACAAGCCATTCCTCATCTAGAACCAATCCCATCCAAACCTCAATCTATCCAATCCTTCAAAGACCAAGATCTATTCAAAACTAATATTTTCCAACTCATTGAAAACCAAATCCAAGACAACCAACTAATATAAGATATTTTTATTGAACCAACCACTTATGATAAGTCAACCTATGATGAACGACCTATTAATCATATACTAGTTGTCAAGGAGTCTCACAAAGATGAGACAGGATTTGTTGAGTCACTTCTTAATGATTATAACCACCTTTGGACAAATCATTACCCCAATCATGTACTTATTTTTAAAGAGCCTCCTATTGACAAGCCAATATTTGAGAGTTGTCTCTTGACCTATTTCCCATCTTAAAGGAGTCTCACTTTGACAAATCAATTTTTGTGGAGCCCATTATGCCATCACCAACTATTACTTATCTAATAACAAATATTCAACAAGACATCATTGTAACAGAGTACCTATTGATGTAGAATCAGAATTAGAGTCGAGTTATATTCTTGAACCAACATCTTATTTAGCATCAAAATCACAATCAACATTAGTCTCAACATCAAATTTAGAGTCCCTTGAGTTAGAATTAGATTCAGAAGAAGAATATGTTTGTGGTTGTTACAACATTGGTTGCACATGCCTTATAGATCAATTTGAATACATTTATGATCCTTCTATAGTTTTTTAGGATGAGTACTTCAACTTTGACACAAGTTATCATAGTATCCTTTACAAGGATTTTTTAGCCTCTCCCCATTCCATTACCATTCCACATGCCATTACTATCAAACAAAATAGCCATATCATTGACATTCTATCTCCCACAAGTGTTGATTAGGATTGACAGAATCACATTTTGTTGAACTGAATCCATGGTGACATAGTAGTTAAAGAAGATCAAGGATGCCAAGACCACATTCATATAGAAAAAGAACACTCTCTTAGTGAAACTTTTTTAGAGGTGCCAGCGGACAATCACAGTCAAAACTCAGCATCTTCTAGTAAAACTTTTTTAGAAGCACTAGAAGACAATCAAATTTAAAAGTCAACATTCCTTAGTATAACCTTTTTGAAGGCCCTATGAGAAAATAAATACAACTTCATTGGTGAAAACCTCTTTGAGGCACTAATAGATAAGCACAGAAGTTTTTTACTACTTGATGAAGGTAAAATCAAAGATCAAATCAAAATAGCTTTCAATCTACATTATAATTAGATGGTAGCTACTCTCAAGATCAAAAAATAGAAAAATTTGGTGGTCTTATCAAGAGAACAAGTATTTGACCTTGTTATAACCAAAGTTATGTTAAATATGACATCAGTAACATTACATGTGACTAAAAGTCCCAATCTTCATTTATTTCCCCACCATTACCCTTTCCATTATCATCTACCATTCCATTTCATAATCAAACCTACCATCTATTATTTGTCCCTATTTACCATCTATGGTCACACTTTCCTTTGTAGAGTCTACAAAGATACCTTGTCTCAAAATTTGAAGGAATCAAAATTAATGACCAATGAAGATCATAAAAGCATTCTTGGCATCCAAATCTGTAGGTTGTTCTTGATAGAGTAGTTATTCAAATAAGGTGTGGGCTAGCATTTAACATGATCGAGTATTTTATTTGTATCATTTTTTTATTAAGATGTGTATCTCCCCATCAACAAGAACAATAGAATCAAAAACCACACCCAGGCCAACATATGTACCATACCATGTTATTTCCATTGTTACAATATTTTTGTCATTTTAGTGTATCCTTATATTCACTCCATCACTTGGGGGAAACCCTCTTACCATTTTATCCAATTTATCTAGACCGTCATTATTTGTAGCAATACCATACCATCCTATCATTCCATTCCTATCTAGACCAAAGCCTATTTTTAGTCATTCTATCCAATCATATTTTAATCTTGGTTCATTTGTTTCTTTCCATATTTTTTATGGTGGGATTCCAATCAAGTTTCAATAATCAATCCAATCCATGTTTACAATGACAGTCTATGAAAGTAATGTGACAGTTGATCTAGCAAGATATCTTTCATCCTATCAAGCTTGTTTATCTGAGCCTAATTATAACTATCTATAGGTAAATCAGTGTTTCCTTAGTCTTACTAATAATTATAACCACCTATGGGAAAATTAGTATCATTGACTTATGTCATTGTAACCTAGTTATAACCACCTATGGGAAAACTAGGGAAACATTTATTTATCATGTATTGTCGCATCACCTTGCCATCATTATTTTCATTTGACTAGCCATTTTTCAAATTTGAGAACTTGTTGGGACCTAATTGGTTTTTCCATACCTTTTATGTGGATGGTATTACTATAACCTGAGGTCATTTCAAGACTATGTGGGTCATTTTCAATTCATGTTGAGGTCATCTCAGTCCCCCTTTCCATACGATCTCACCATTTTATGAGAAACCTAAGCCAAATGCTCTCACCATTTTATGAGCAAGTATCTTATCATTCTCTAATGAGTTAAGATACCTCAAAATGTTAAAAACATTCATAACATTTCAAAAATCCAAAAATATTTGTCTTGTCTAAGCCTAGTCAGTTATCTTCGATCCACCTTACTAAGGCATTATCATTGTTAAGATGCTTTCTTTTGCTTTTGTTTTTAGGATTTTTGTTTGTTTGTTAATTTTAGGTAGTTTTTTTTGTTTGTTTCCTTACCTATTTGTTTTCTTTCAAAATTGTTGCCTTCACACAGTCTATGTGCATTCATTAGGTGATTCCTTGTGTGCACCTATACTTGAGTCCATCCATATTCATGCATTAACAAATTATCATGGTTTTTATTATTGGTGTATTATTTTTGAGTGTTTATTGGATCGAGAGTCAATCCTTATGAATATTTTAGGATAGTCTTTATAGTGTTCTATCATGAAGCTTACCATCACATGCCATAGCAAAAATTATCTTCAATAAGGTCTACAATCAATGGAGATGTAGAATTTTCTTCCTTGGCACCTTGGAAAACCCTTCCATCTCACCCTTGATTAATATAACTCATTCGACCATTCTAGTTGTATCATTGTTAATTAAGATAATCATCTCCTCATTGACAAGAACAACTAAATCATTCTATTAATCAATCTCATTCCTCTATCCATCTCTTTCATCACTTTGTGCCCACTCATATTTAATTTGTATTCTAGTTTATATCCTTGAGTTATTCTTGCTAATCAACCCTAACTGGGGCACCATCATCTTTAGCTAATTCAAGTCCTTGTAATGATTATAACCACCTATGGTTAAATCATTATTTTGACTTTCATTCTTTATTATACCACATTTGGGTAAATCAACATCCTTTTTAAATCAATGCATGCAAGCATTTTCTTATTTGGATTAATCTAAACCATGGGTTAATTCCACATTTATTTATTTTTTTCAAGAGACCACCCATTAATAAATGTGACAACCACTCCCTCAAGGGGGAATTATCATAGGCTTCCCAAAAACCATTTAGAGCTTTGTTCTTCAACCATCATCTTCTTTTTGGCATATAGGCCATCTCTCATTATTTGTAAAGACATTGATTTGCCTATGATTTGTAACATCTTTTCAAATAAGGACAAACTATAGACACCTAAATCTGGCCACCAATAACCTCCAACCAATTTTTTGGCCATTTTCCCCCAAAATGTACAATTTGGCATAAAAACACTAAAACACGCTAAATGATGTGAAACTAACATATTCAAGTGTCAATTTTGGCTAAAGTATCATTAAATGGGGCAATGTAATTTATGGGTCAACCAACATATTCAAGTGTCTGATACAAAACATTATGGTGACCCAAGTCCCCTGCACTACACAAAAAGCTAAAAACATGATAAATATCCTTCACTATCAATTTCAAATTTGTACCTATTTTTTATAGGTATATACATTATTAGCCACAGAGGGACACTTCAACCGATGGTAGTGTCTATATATTTATCTTGTAAACCAGTTGTCAAATGTCATCTAAACTAAAAATTATTTGAAATGTATAGGTCATCTTATTTGTCTTATTGAACCCTACCATGAGATATTTTGAAAAAGTGTGGTATAACAATTCTAAGCCTTTTCATTCCTCATCTAGAAAATACCAAGAAAATGCATACTAAATCTAAATCAATCGACTGCAAAACCAAGCTATTCTGACTTATTCATCCCTATTTCTATATCAATCATAGGAGAAATTATATTATAGGTATAAGTCATTCAACGAGTAGTGTATGAGCAATATTTTTCAAGTTACAACCGAATAACTACATGAATCATCATATACTATATTTCACCCTTGTACACCCACTTTACCACACATAGCAGAGAATAACATAAGTTTGAGGTTGTCTTTGGAGTATTGTCTATAAAGGTATCACCCATTGACATAGGGGTCTTTGGGGTTCAACTCGACATTGTGAACCCACTAACTCATTTTTAGAAAAATCATTCAAAGAGTGAATAAGAATGAAGAGTTAGGGTTTAATCAATCATTGAAGAGAAACAACCTCTATCTCATATCTAAATCATCAGTAGAAAGGTGATAGAAAACATAGAACAATGAATTTGGTCACATCTAGATCTAGTCATTATTATGCATTGAACACTTGTGTCATAGTCAGACACTAGCCTCGATGGTAGTGTTTAGATTTGATGGTAGTGTTGATGGATACATAAGTATAAATTTTATAATCTAATGAATGATATAAAATATTTATCCTGCATACTTTACAATTGCTTTTAGTCTAGATCTGCTTGCACATAGTAAACCCAACTAAGTATCATTTCTCTTTAGCATTATAATCAATTGAACATATTTCAAATCAATTACTTTCTATATTTAGCATATCAGAGTATTATAATTTAAAATATCCATTAATCTAAATTTGTAATTAATTGGTCTTTTATATATTAGTTTATCACCCTTGTGCTTGAAATATTTATATATTATAAATTCTATCCTACACATTCTAAAATTGAGTTAAAACATTCCCATCAATATTTTTTATCATGTTCACAACCAATTATGTACCAATAAACCTCCCCTTGAGCACATCATTGATTCCTATAGGTGGAAGGGGCATGGGTTATGTGTTTACACCATTATTCCCCAAAATAAATCTTACTATTGATACATCCTTAATGGAAACCACTAGCACTTCAACATAATTATCAGTTTCAATGCCTATATCAACTCAAACTATGTTTGCATCCCCTTTGGTGACTTCACAAAACCTTAGTAATCAAAATGTGAAAGATCTTGTGCAAACTATAAAAAAATCAAGCTAAGGTTACCAACATTAAGAAAAATTGTATGAAACCACCTTATGTTATTGATTCAAAATATGTGTTAGATAATCCCCTTGTACCTTAAATATCTTTTCAACCTTTTTCAAATGGTTTTGTTTCACCCAAGTTCACATTTTATGATGGTGATGATGATCCTGAATAGCATCTCCAATATTTATATGAGGCATGCCTTGATTATGCCTTCAATGATAAACTTTTGACCAAATTATTTCCAAGGAGCCTAAAAGACTATGTTTTATAATAGTTCTATGATTTACCACTCCAATCAATAAGAGCATTTAAATCTCTAGATGATTATTCAACCATTTCAAAAACCCAACCTCCTCCCTCGAAAATTCATAGCATCTATAAGACTACCAATCACTATCCCTATGACATGATACCTACCCATAATGGAGGAGTTATGCTACTATGATGCTATAGTCCTAAGGTGGTGTCCTGATGAGCCTTGTTGGGGTGAGTATAGAGCCAATTTGGTAGGTCATGCCAATGTGGTGATACTAGGTTAGTGGGCTACTTATATAGGTGGATTGGTAAGTACTTCAAGAAGATAGGCACTAGGAGATAGTGGTACTCTAGGAGATAGTGGTACCCCAGGGGCATAGTCATGACATGGTTTATGATATATTATTTTTTTATATATCATTTTGATATCAGCTTGTGAGCTGATGCAATGAGATGTACATATTAAGAGAGAGACATGTATATTGGTGTATACATTATGATGTTAGACTCGTGATTTATATATATGATCCTCATTTATTGCTCATGGTTTATGTCTTCCTTTGACATTTATCTCATGATGTTATATTGATCACTGATGATGTTATATTGATTATGCTTATGATATGGAGATAGGATACTGATGTAGACTCACCTAGCTAGGAATGTGATGAGATGTATCTTGTTTTATTCATGGTTATACTTTATGACATGTATGCTAAATTTTAATGAGTATATGCTTCATTATTTAGATTTAGATATGTGGTGAAAATGGTTGATTGCTTTATTGTTCATAGATGATTCACTTTAACATGTTGATGGATATGCTAATGATTCATGTTTTTGCTTATGATATATGTTGATGCGTAGTTTTTATGATTGTGGTTATTATTACCTTGCTTGAGATAGAGCACATAAAGTAAGTTAATTAACAACATTAGATGTGAGAACAAAGGATATAATCAAGAGACAAATGTTTTACTGAATATATCAACTAGTCATCATAAGATAGGAAGAGGACACGATGCTTATTTTTTGACAAGGACTAAAATAAAACCAAAGTTGGATTAGCTTAAGGAACATAATCCCTTCTAATGCTTCACATTAGCATTTATTGGTTGGTAAAAAAAAGTCCTTTGACTACATAATGTCAAATGATCTCAAAATCCCATGCTTATAGTGTATAAAGAGGAGATGGATGAAAGATGGAACCTTCTTGTGAGACTAACATGCATCTTTTGTAGGTTTCCAAAGAGTCAGTATAAATAAGTCTATGTCATACTAAGTGTAGATTGATCGATGCAAGAAATTTAATCATGAGATTCAATTGTAGCTTTCAAGATTATTTTGCTTATGAGAGCCGATTGTGGCTTTCAAAGTTCTTTTATTTTTTCTTTTGTTTGATAATGGGTCTTTTGCTTATTGGTTGGGAGGGTTGGGGAAGCTAATTGATATGATAAACTTTCAATAAATTACTAAGTTTTAACAAATGTTTTACTTATCGTTCCTTTAAGGGAGTGATCTAAGTTTATGTACTTTGCTTTTGATAACTATCCTTCAAGGGAATAGTCCACCTTAATTTGAGCAATTTTGAATACGTTTTAAACAGCTATCATTTAAGGGAGTAGTATGTGAAAGCTAGGAATGACCCATGACTATTATTGGTTTAGATTTTTATTTTTTCTTTGTTTGATTTTTCTTGACATAGACTTGCTTATATAGGCTTAAGGGTTCACCTTTATGAAGGAAAAATTAAAATCACAAGAAGGTTGATTAGGTGTAAAGAGGTTTTAGGTGACAATGATCATGGGAATTTTTCCTATAATAGGGGCAAAAAGAACCATAAGAATCATACCACAGGTAGAGCCATGGTACCTGTTATTCAAGATTAGGTTATGATTGTGATAGATAATCACATGATTTAGTTTTAATCAGTTTCCCCTAAAATAGGAGATGAATGTGGTCAAAAAGAAAGGGATGAGCTTAAGTTAAACAAAAGGTGAGCTTGATCATTCTTAACAAAAGAAAGGATGCAAATGTGAAGCATTAAGGGACTCAAGTTTTGGATTTCCCTCAAGAGAGGATAACTGATAAGTTTTTGATCCATACTTATGGCTTATGATATAAGGTCTAAGCCAATTAAAAGCAAACTTGCCTCACTTGATTTTCTCTATGTTGGTTTTCATTTAAGGTGAGGTTTTTGAAGTTGAATTCTCACACTCTAAGGTGTTTGTTATAGGCATGTTTGATTCACTCTCAATAGACATAAATATGGGTGAGGGTCATTAAATAATGCTAGTCAAGTAGCTCAAGATGGGATAAATGATGTTGATGATAATCATCCTTAGAAATGCGATCTTATAAAGATATGTGAAGAGATGGGATTTAGACTTCCATAGGTAAGGTAGCCTCTACTCCAAACACAAGAGAGAATGGTGTAGCACTTTTAGGGGTTCAAATGCTAGTACAATATTCCCATAAGGTGAAGGGGATGTGAAAATTCCAATCTTGACCAGATGTATTAACCATTTTAGTGAGCATGTGGTTAAGAGTTTTGTTAGAGGCCTTGGCCTCTCCATTCACTTGAGGATGATAAGGTGAGGAAAAACTTAGCTTGGTCATGAACACATCAAAAAGACATTAGACTTTTTTATTTTTAAAAGATTTACCATTATCGGTGATGATCTTGTGAGGAACACTAAAATGATAGATGATGTGATGGTTGATAAAGTTGACAATCATTTTTGCTTTTGTTGAGACTAAAGGAAAAGCCTTTACCCATTTGGTAAAATACTTAGTTATGGTGATTATAGAATGGTGTTGCTGAAAAGAATGGGGGTTAATTTCACCAATGAGGTTCAGACCTCATTTTGAAAAGGGACAAAAATTGGTAGAGATGTGAAGACTATGGCTAGGTGTGTGATGAAAATTGGCATGTTTTTGACACTTAACACACTTTTACACATAATCACAATAGTCTTGGTTAAGGTTAGTCCAGTAATAACCAAGGTAGAGGATGCACTTAGCTATGGTGAGGCCACTAAAGTGTCCCCCATAGATCCCATCATGTACTTATTTGATAGCATGAGAGGCTTTGTGACCGTCAAAGCCATGTCAATAAAAAATTCCTCCCATAATGGTATAACATGAGGTACTCTAGATAAAATCTCTTTGAGCATTCCCATAAAGACAAAAAGTAATGATGGAAAGGTTGAGATAGTTAAAGGTCTTTTGATACCAAAGGTCAGGTTGGGTCTCTTCCACATTGAAGATGGTGGGAGAAACTAGTTTGATATAGGAAGGTTGGGTAAGTCTGTGGATAATGATAAATAGCTTAGATTTAAAATATGTAGAGGGAATCTAAGAGGTGAGGGAATCTATGGTGTTGGCAAGCTTGTTAGTAAAGCATAGGGTTGATTGGATATGATAGTGTTCAAATGATGTTAAGAGTTCATCAACTAGTTATTTGTATAATTTAAAAACATCATTATTACACTAGTAAGAGCCATTGATTTGATTGACCAAAAGTTGAGAGTCACCAAAGATTTTGATCATTTTGGCTCCCAAGGCTAAATCAGTCTAAAGGCCTATCACTAGGGCTTTGTACTTAGCCATATTATTGGTACATTCAAAGTCAAGTGTGAAAGACAAAGGAAGAGGTTCATCATCAAAGAGAATAAGGATGATGCTAGTTCTCCCACCACATTGACACTTTGATCCATCGAATAACATGGTGACTCGATAGGTGAAGTCTAACTAAGAGAGGGTTGCAATGGACTCATCAAAAAAACTCAAAAGGAGGAGGTTGGGTGTCTAGTAGTGGTGCTTCAATGAATTGGTCAGAAATAACTTGCCCCTTAATTGACTTTTATTGAAGGAACTCAAGGTCAAACTCCAAAAAAAGCATGAACCACTTGGTCATTCATTGGTTTTGGTATGGCTTAGAGTGCATATAACTAAGTGGGTTGATATGGTTATGACATAGGTTTTGTGGTTAAGAAGGTAATGATGAAGCTTGGTGGCCACAAAGACTAAAGCTAAGAAAAGATTTTCAATATGGGTATTGTTGGCCATTTTTTGGCCCACATATCAAATTTTACCTAAGTATGGAAAAGGGATATTTCAGGAAAGAAAATGGTAAGCCTTTGGGAGGACTTTGGGTTTTCCAATAGTGACAACTTTGGGTTTTATGAAGGCACACTACAAATCAGGTTTCTAGCAGTGCTTAGCTTCTAAATGTTTTATAAGTAGAAGTAAGTAGGCTTGAAGATCCTGAATTACTCATAGACAGTGTACTTTGGGTTTTCTAGGGGGCACTACTTGATTGATTCTTAAGTTGTAAGCAGTTAAAAACTTGAAATAAGTAAAGGGGCTTGACAAACCTGATTTGGTTTTGAAAAATGGTGTTTCTCAGGTTCTTCAAGGGATGAGTCTTTTTTAAAAAATCAGAAGGGGATTTTAGGGAAAAAGGGATCAGTCAACTTTTTTAAAGGTACACTTCAATTTTTTTGAAGGGCTTTTTCTTCTCCAAGTGGACAGTTGTAATTTTCTCGAAGTGTATGCTACCCTTTAGAGGGACCATTTTAAAATTCCCAAAGGGTATCTTTCCCTTCAGGAGGATAATTCATGGGAGTTCAAAGGGACATGTGGAAAGCCTAAAGGGTATATTACCCTTTGAAAAAGTCCATTATGAAAAGCCCAAAGGGTAATTTTGAAGACAAATGCAGACAAAAAGTTTTAAGGAATTCCTTCAAAAAAATTGTTCACATAAATTCCTTTGGGAGATTTGCCTAAAATAAATAAGTTGAAAGAGAAACTTGAGACCAAGTGCCCAAAAAAAATGATAGGATAATGGACATCAAAATTAGGATAAACAACTAGTCTTTAGAAGTAATCAGGTTTGAAAAACTTGAAGTCTTAAGGCTTGAGAAATAGTAAAGTGAAAAGAATTCAAGATGGATAAGCCCAAAGTAAGTAGGATTGAAGAACCCAAATTACTCTGCATAGAGTAAATCAGGTTTCTCCAAGTACTCTACTTAAAAGGATTCATTAGTGAAGGATCTGAGAAATTCTAAAGTTGGAGAGGACAAAGAACTCAAATTACTCTACATAGAGTAAATCAAGATTCTCTAAGGCCTCAACTTAAGCTTGGTCTGATAATGCTAGAATCATGATGCAAAAAATGGAATACTACCACATGGCATAACTAGAGAAGAAAGGGCCAATCAATAAAGGATAAGTGGCACAAATATGTTCAATAAACATGAGAGAGTCTGAGCGGCTGGTAGCTAAAAGTTATGAAGGATCTCATCTACCATGGTTCATTGCCCATGATCTTCTTTTGATACTTAAATGTGTCACACCAAGAAGAAACATTCTAGATACTCAAAACATGACACTTTAAATGTGCCAAAGAAAGTCTTAAATATGAGAGGGGCTCGAGAGTACTGGGTAGCGATCTGGAATGGTGAATTTATGAATATCAAAGAAGGATAACATGAGGTTCCAACCATCTGTGAATTATTATTTCCTCTCTTTCTCTCTTCCCCCTTTTCTTTATAAATAGAGGCATTGGAACCTACAAATTTATCCCCAGACTAGTGATAAAATCAATATGTAATGGACCTTTGAAGAAATAAAGATTGTTTTTTACTTATCTCCTTATCTAAAAATTGTGTTGAGTTAGCTTGTGCACTAATAGCATTGTTAAGAAGCATCCTTCCAACCTTTTTCCCCATCTTTCTTTCTTATTTTTATGTGTTTCCACTTAATTACAAGTTTGAACTTGTTCTTTTTAGCCATTACTGGATGCTTGGTGTGAATTTTAAAATTCTTCTTTGCCTCATGTGTGGTTTAATAAGCCTACTTTAAGAAATACTTATGCAAGTTATCTGGTTAGGAGGTTGTGTAAGCCAACTTGTTTTATGTTGAATTAGTGTTTTTCCCAAGCCAAGTAGATCACTTTCTTTCAATGCATTACCTCCCTTAGCTTATTTTTATTTTCAAGTAATCTCTCTCCCCCTTTTTCCTTGGCCATTAGTAGAGTTTAGCATAGAAACCCAAAGCGTTAAAGTGAAGCATCTGAGGAACTAGCCTTATAAAAAAGTCTAGAGGTTCAACCTCGCCATAAGACACCCACATCCTAAGGTTGTTCCCATGTCTATATCTAGAAGTGAGAGAGCCTAAATAACTCTCTCACAAGGTTGTAAATCTAGTCTATAACAGTTCTAGCATGCTCGATGGAGAAACTACCATTTCACTTCCATTTTTATGGAAAATTTGGTCAAATTTGATGTTATTTTGATTAGTTTATAGTAGTGGTAGCTTTCATCCTTCAACATTTGGCAACTACAAAGAGCATCTAGCTATCTGGTGGTAGAGAAGTAGCTATCTTTCATGCTAAATATGACTACAAGATCAACCTCTATACATATTCATTTTGAATTTGTTGAATTACCTTTAAACTTAATAATAAGGTCAAGGCTCACCCATACTCACCCTTATGTAAGAAGTTATCCTCCTAAACTAGTCATAAAGTATACCTATGCAAGATCTTTATCAGCCCCTCTTGCTACCATGATTCCCCAAAGAACTTTTGTGGGCTTCAATGGCCAAATCCCTTTAAACTTACCATAGTATGATCCTATGATAGTATCATACCTCAAAAGTGTCCCTTATTATATATGAGACCAAGCTATAACTCCTACTAAGCACATAACAGACATAGCTAACTTCTAGAACATTCATAATATCATAGTGAAAAACATGGTTGTTAGGATATTCATTGTATCCTTCAAAGGAAAGGCATTGGATTGGTATAGGTGCCTAGCTCCTAATTCTATCCATTCATGGCATGAGTTAGGAATAGCCCTGTGTAAAAGTTTTACAGATAAGAGTGATCATTTATCACTTGCAGAGCAGTTGACCATAATCAAGAGAGCTCCTCATGAGGTTATGCAAGACTTCAATACAAGATTTTAGAAGGCATGGGATATAATTCTATCAGATATTAGACCATCTCCAAACTTTGATTTTTTGTATTACTTGAAAGCTCTCAATAATGACATAGCTATAATGATTCAATCTATGGGAGGAGATATACTGATAGATGCATATGAAGTGGCTATCAAGGTAGAACATTACCTACCTTAGGTAGGCAAGCTTACTCCCAGACCTCCAATGCTTCTTTTTCTAGAGATCATATCACCTCTTATATTCATTCCTCCACTTGATGTTATACTTTCAATGTTAATAATTACTATCATACCTTCACCTAAGCAAAAGAAGGCCTCTACTAGTCAATCCAACAACTCCCAAGACTAAAAGAGTTACTTGAAGTCATGCTCCAATCCTTGGGAAATGATGTGATCAATGTCAAGAGGCAAGCTTACAACAAGCCTTATCAAGTTCTATATCAACTTTAGCAACAACCTTATCAAGCAAATAGGCCACCCTATAAAGGATGTTTTCAAGGATAGGGGTAGTCTAACTATGCTAGATAGCATAATTACAATCTAAATGTTGTATGCCCTTCTAACTCCTTGGTCCCAATTCAGAATAATGTGGCTCAAGATGCTGAGGGGACAATGCCATGGAATCATTATTTTGGGTAATCAATTATCTCAACTAATGGCTCCAATCAAGTGTTTAATGATCAATTGCATTAGGTTATCGCTTATGGATATAACCAAGTTCTTATGGCCCAAAGCACAGAGGTACCCACAATGATGAGATAAGATCAGCCTCCACAAGAGCAAGGCCCAAATCAAGGATTAAACCAACTAGAGGCCTTAATGGTCACTAGTGAGCAAGAGGAGTGTTATGTATTCAATCAGTAGGCCACTCCCAGTCTATCTCACATCCTTATATCAATAAATACAAGGTTCAAGAGAAGGAATATGGGTGATAATCAAGAAGCTTTCAAAGAACCTATTGTCACTACTCCATTGACAAAGCTAATAATAGTAGTTCCAAAAGTTTAGGTAAAATTTGGTGTTACACCAATCAACATTGTGGAATAAATGAATAAATCCAACATAAGTGTGTCGATGTGGGACATGCTTTCCCTACCTAGCCAAGTAGACATCCTATAGTAAATATTATCCAAGATGGGTGTTACTATAGTTACAAGTAAACATCCAAGTAAGGTAGCTAAAGTCCTCACTAATACAGTCAGGAGTCATGTGGGGGAAGGGTCAAGTAATGTGATCAATCCCCCCCTTATTATGTCTCTTTGATCATTGGTGATTCCTTAGTGCATAACTGATTGGTGGATAGTGGGGCCATCACCTCAGTCATGCCAAAGTTTATTGTTGACTAGTTAAACTTCAAGTATGAGCCTCACACTAAAGGAGTCCTGCAACTTGATAATTTTTTCACAAATCTATCAAGAATTATCAATAATTTGATCCTAATCTTACATGTTTATCCTAATATGTCCATGGTGTCAGACGTGATGATTTTAGATATCACTCTTCGCTTTGCCTTATGTCTTTCCAGAGAGTTCATAGCCAAGATTGGGGGCTACCTTGCAGTAGCTTGGTCTTACATGGCATTTAGAACAAGGTATGGAAATAAGGTCTTAATCAAGGATAAACCCATGGCACAATTCCATATTGAACCCCATCATCTAGATAATTTAAGCCTTAATTGTACCATCCTTGATAAGGATGAGTTTATAATTAGCCAAGAGCTGAACATTCATCCTAAAAAAGTTCCAGACTTGTTCTTGGACGAGTTATGGGGAGATAACCAATTTTTCAACTGTTTAGAAGGTGTTAAGGAAAGATACATGGGTGTCTACTTTTTGTATGAAGAGAATCAACCCATGCCTTCACTCATTAGACCTAAAGAAGACCCCAATGGTCTATGAATGTTGTTATTTGATGGCTCAAAGAGAAAGAATGGTGTAAGTGTTGGGGCAATGTTGGTTTCACCCTTAGGTAACAATATTTTCTCTTATTAGAGGTTCCATTTCAGCTACTCTTCAAATGTAGTAGAATATGAAGGCTTGATCAGTGGCCTTCAATGGGCCACCAAGAGAGGAATCAAACTAATTCCAGATTATGGAGACAATGAGCTCATAGTTGACCAAATTAGAGGCTTAAACATCAAAAAAAATATTTAATAAGGTCCTACAAAAATAGAGTGTGGGACCTGATTGAAGATTTTAAATATTTTAGCATTCAATTTGTCCTAAGAGATCAAAACTAGTATGTTGATAAGTTGGTAGCCGTAGGAGCTCAATTAGACATTCCAAGTGAGCTGAAGGAAACCAAGGTTTAACCACATGTCAAGATAGTGGTGAGATTGTCAGTGCCAAATAATGAAGCCCATTGGAAATTTTTTGAGAGTAACAAGCAAATTGTTTGTTTTTTAGCAGGAAGTTGAATTTTCCTCTTCCAATTAAGCTAAATTATAGCATCAGTATGAGGATCAGATTGTTCAGTTGAAGTCAAACAAACTTCCTAAGGGGCTAGTTACACTTAAGGGCCTTTTTCATAAAGGAGACCATATGAGAAAAGAGAAGGTAGTAATTTCTAATAATGAGAAAAACTATGAGAGAGTCCTCATCTTCAAGGACAAACTTCTCAAGCTAGGGAAGGTAAGTAGCAAGGCTAAGAGGCATGCTTTCATAGCACTTTTCTAAGAGTATGTAGATATTTTTGCTTGGGAGTATAGTGACCTAAAAGGTTTTGATCCTAAACTAACCCAACACACCATAGAGTTGGAGGCCATTGCCAATCATGTAAGGCAAAAGTAAAGGCCGGTTAACCCCAAGATGGAGGAGAATTAGAGGACATGGCACACCAAGTTGAAGATAGTCTTGTGGGCTAACTAGGTAACTCCTAAAGATATTGTTGGCAATTATCTATATGTTATATTATATGGAAGGGAGGACAAGTTACCCATTTCCTTTGAGCTACCTATATTAGAGATAGCCCATCAGCTGGAGATATTAGAAGATGAACCCATGAATGTGAGATTGGCAGAACTCAAAAAACTTGAGAAAATAAGGGACCTTCTAATGAAGGCACTAGAGGTGCACCAAGATTAATTCAAAAAAGCTTTTGACAAGAGAACTATAGCAAGGAATTTTTAGGAAGGAGACTTGGTTCTCAAATGGGACTCAAAAAATGCCAAACTAGGCAACCATACCAACTTTGATAGCTTGTGGAGTGGCCCTTATTTGATCTATAGATGCAAACAACATAACACTTTTTAGCTTGCCCAACTAGATGGGGAGGTATTACACATCCTAGTAAATGGGATTCATCTAAATCCATGTTATTAAAAGAGTTTATAGCCACTGTATGTTGTTGTACATTTTTTATAGCTTTTCATGTTTTTTTCAAAGTGTTTTGTGCACATCCGTTTTAGTTGTGTGTTTTCCCTTCCCTAAGTGCCATGGGCACAATTTGTTTCTATTCAATTGTCCTTGTTGCTTCAATGGAGATTTCTAGAAAGAGCCATCTTCATGAAAAAGTAGTGACCCCATGCCCAACAGATTGAATAAATCAAATGAGTTGGGTTCTCAAGCATAACATGCATACTTCCCTATGAATCACCAAAAATGTTAGACATTTTTTGGCCCACATATCAAAGTTTACCTAAGTATGGAAAAGAGAGCTTTCAGGAAAGAAAATGGTAAGCCTTTGAGAGGACTTTGGGTTTTCTAATAGTGACAACTTTGGGTTTTTTGAAGGCATAGTACAAATTGAGTTTTCAGTAGTGCTTAGCTTTTAAATGTTTCATAAGTAGAAGTAAGTAGGCTTGAAGAACCTAAATTACTCATAGACAATGTACTTTGGGTTCTCTAGGGGGCACTACTTGATTACTTCTTAAGTTGTGAGTAGTCAAAAACTCAAAATAAGTGAAGGGGCTTGACAAACTCGCTTTGGCTTTGAAAAATGGTGATTCTCGGGTTCTTCAAGGGATGAGTCTTTTTCAAAAAATTCGAAGGGGATTTTAGGGCAAAAGGGACCAGTCAACTTTTTTGAAGGTAAACTTTAGTTTTTTTGAAGGGATTTTTCTTCTCCAAGTGGACAGTTACAATTTTCCCAAAGGGTATGTTACCCTTCAGAGGGACCATTTAAAAATTCCTGAAGGGTATCTTTCCCTTTGGGAGGATCATTCACAAGAGTCTAAAGGGACATGCAAAAAGCCTGAAGTGTCTATTACCCTTTAAGAAAGTCCATTGTGAAAATATTGAAGGGTAATTTTGAATACAAATGTAGACAAAAAGTCTAAAGTAATTCCTTAAAATAAATTATCCAAAGACATTCCTTTGGAAGATTTGCCCAAAAGAAATAAGCTGAAAGAGAAACCTGAGACCAAGTGTCCAAAAAAATGATGGGCCAATTGACATGAAAATCAGGATAAGCAACTAACTGTTAGAAGTAATCAGGCTTGTAAACCCTGAAGTCTTAAGGCTTAAGAAATATCAAAGTGAGAAGACTTCAAGATGGACAAGCCTAAAGTAAGTAGGTTTGAAGAACCTGAATTACTCTACATAGAGTAAATTAGGTTTCTAAAAGTACTCTACTTAAAAGGCTTTATAAATGAGGGATCTAGGAAAGTCCAAAGTTGGAGAGGCCAAAGAACCCAAATTACTCTACATAGAGTAGATCAAGATTTCCCAAGGGCTCAACTTAAGCTTGGTCTGGCAATGCTAGAATCATGATGTAACGAATGGAAGGCTATCACATGGCATAATTAGAGTAGGAAGGGCAAATTAGTAAAGGACAAGTGGCATAAAGATGTTCAATAAACATGGGAGAGTCTAAGTGATTGGTGGATGGAAGTTATGAAGGCTCTCATCCACCATGGTTCATTGCCCATGATCATTGTTTGATGCTTAAATACGTCATGCCAAGAAGAAACATTCTAGCTAATCATAGCATGACTTTTTAGATGCACCAAAGAAAGTCTTAAATATGAGAGGGGCTCGAGAGTATTGGGCAGTGATTTATAAAAATGTATTTATGAACATCAAGAAAGGATATTAGGAGGTTCCATCCATCTGTCACCTCTTTCTTCCCTTTCTCTTTCCCCCTTTTTCTTTATAAATGGATGCCTTAGAGCCTAGAAATGTATCCTCAGACTGGTGATAAAATCACTCTACAAAAATTATTGTGTAATTGACCTTTGAAGAAATAAATATTATTTTTTACCTATCTCTTTATCTTAAAATTGCATTGAGTTAGCTTGTGCACTAACAGCATTGTGAAGAAGCATCCTTCCAACCTTGTTGTCTTTATTTCTTGCTTGTTTTTAGGTGTTTTCTAGTTAATTGTAGGTTTGAACTCAATATTTTTGACCATTAACAGATTCTTGGTGTGAATTTAGAAACTCCTCTTTGCCTCATGTGTGGTTCGGTAAGCCTAGTTTAAGAAATACTTATGCAAGTTAGTTGGTTAGGAGGTTGTGTAAGCCAACTTATCTTATGCTAAATTAATGTCTTTCCTAGGCTAGGTAGATCACTTGCTTTTGATACATCACCTCCCTTAGATTAGTTTTATTTTCAAGTGATCTCTCTCCCCCTTTTTCTGTAGCCACTAGTAGAGTTTAGCATAGAAACCTAAAGAGCTGGAGTGAAGCACCTAATAAACTAGCCTCATAAAAAAGTCTAGAGGTTCAACCTCACCATAAGACACCCACATCTTGAGGTTTTTCCCATACTTATAGATATAAGTGAGAGATATTGAATAACTCTCTCATAAGGGTGAAAATCTATTTTATAATAGGTATATCGAGTTTTGTATTCTACAAGCATGCAACTAATGTAGTAGATAGCTTGTTCTTTGTGTTGTGCACTATCAGCAAAGATGTAAAAGTAGAAAGGTTGGTCATCCTTGGTAGGGATGAGGATAGGTGGAGATAAAAGGTACTCTTTGAGTGAATCAAATCCTTTTCATAGTCATTATTCCACTTGAAAGAGACATTCATCTTCAAAAGGTAGTGGAAGGGTTGACATCAGTCTGAAAGCTAAGAGATAAAGTGTTGAATGGATTAGAGCTTCCCTTGTAAACTACAAAGTTTTTTGACATTTATTAGAGGAAGAATTTCAAGAATAGCTTTGATTTTCATAGGATCAACTTTGATTCCCTGAAGGGAAATGATAAAGCCAAGGAACTTTCCTAATAGGACCCCAAAAATAAACTTCTTTAGGTTATGGCAAATATGGTAATGGATGAGGTACTCAAAGATAATCTTGAGAATGGTTAGATGATATTTATGATATTTGGATTTCCCAAAAATGTCAACCACATACTTCTTGACAAGATATTGTGGATAAGGTCATGGACGATGTAAGTCCTGACACATTGGTAGGTTGTACCAGCATTCTTTAGTCTAAAAGGCATGACCCTATAGCATAAATTTCCTCATGGGGTGATAAACAGAGTTTTGTGTTAATCTTTGAGGGTAATTAGAATCTGATTGTAACCTAAAAATCCGTCCATAATAGATAACATATTATGGTTGGTTATAAGATTAACTAGCTAGTCAATGCTTGGTAGAAGAAAGTCATTTTTTAGGCAAGTGAGGTTGAGGTCACAAAATTCCACACAAATGTGTAGTCCCCCTAGGGCTTTGGTGATAGGCACAACATTTAAGACCCATTGGGGATAGTCAATGGGTTGAATTAAATTGATAGATAGGAGACACTAAAGATCTTCTTTGATAAAAATGGTTATGCAAGGCTGCATTCATCAATTTTTTATTTAATGAGCTTGGTGATATGGTTGATGACTATGTTATGGGTGAAAATGTTGGGGTCAATCCCAAGCATATTAGCATATGACCAAGTGAAGGCTATGTTGTAGTCTTGGAGGAAAGAGGGGAAATCCCAAAGTTCCTTAGTATTTAGTGATTGGATAATTTTGACAATGTGTGGTTTATCTAGAGTGACCAAGTTGATATCTATGGTAGATTCATTCAACATGGTTAAAATCTCAATAGGAAGGTATTTGTAGATGGAAGATTCTGGTGCACCAAGATAGGTGAGAATGGAATCATCATCTTGACACTAAACAATATTAATGGTAAGAGATTCATCTCCTATCATCTTAGGATGGGTCATAGGGATGGTTACAGTTTCCCCTTTTGATAAGTCAGGGGTCTGAAGCTGATCATGTTGATGGAAAAAAAGTTAAGGGGGATGATGTCATCATCCTCACACTTAGGTGGAGGAGAATTTAGTGAGGAAGGGATATCTTCCTCAATGATCATGATGGCAGGTGGTTTAGTTTTCCTCTTGGTGGGTAGAATGAAATCAAGACCATGTTTACCATGAGGCTTTCTATTTTGAATGGAAATCAACTCATGTAGTCCATGCTCATATCATCTTAGACCAAATCCTTTCCAAGCACACCTAGGGAGGTATGTCTTGGCAAAGTTTAGGTTGTCCAAATATTAGAATATTGAGGTGAAGAGGAGGTGGTATAAGCATCAAGTAGTTTTTGAAATCCTCCATAGATGAAATGGGTTTGACAGTTTGAAAGTCTAAAGGGAATATTGGCTTTGATATTAGGGTCATACTCAAGTTAGCAGTCAAGTTTCCCATACTCTTAGAGAGTATGGAAAGCATCAAGGGTGAGGAAGTGATATTCCCATAGTGAAAGATGTTAGAATGTGGATTCTAAGTGGTTTTTGGTGGGAATTTGGTCTAAAGGGATAGATGAGCTAGTATATGTCGCATTGGTAGAAGAAGATATGGGTTCATTCTTCATGATTGAGGGTTTATCTTTGGTCAATGAGGATGTGCTAAATGTAATTAAAAGGATTTATTTGGGTCAATAAGTCATGTTACATGATGAAAAGTGGCTTGGGTCAGCTTGTGTAGTGACAACCTAACCTTTGTGCTCAAATTTGATGCAATGATTAAGGGTAAAAGGGACACAACCCATGGAGTAGATCCAAGGTCATCCTAGTAAAAAATTATAATTAAATTAACATTCCACTACATAGAAGAGATATAGGAGCATGTGAGGTCCTAAACAGATATGAAGGATAATAGTTCCTAAACTAGTGCCCATGGTATCGTTGAAGGATCAGAGGACAGCCAAGGTTTTAGACATGACATTGTTTGGTATATTTATTTGATCATAGGCATGAGAGGAGATGATATTAATACTAGCTCCCCTATCAATCATAACCCATTTAAGGTGGGTTTAGTTGATTTAGGTAGTGATGAAAATAGGGGGATCTAGGTCATTAGGATAAATAGAAGGTATTACTAAATCCTTGAAGGTGACAAGGTTATAAATTTTGAGAGTGCCAATAAAGGCTACTAGAGGTTTAGGGTCTTCAAGTTGGACCTATACTAATTATAATTCCTCTATCATTTATTTGTGATGATGAGGTGACTTAGAAATTAACTCATATAAGCTCATCTTTGTTAGAGTCTAGTGGATTTGTTTGAGAATCACTCTTCTAATTGATTCAGAGGGGTTGGATTGGGAGGTACCTAAGATATATATCTTGGGTTTGGTTGAAGGTGAAGGTACATGATTTTGACTTGGTTGGGAGGTGGAAGATCGGTATGTCCATGAGATGGACACTTTATCCTTCCCGTTATCCTTTTATTGAGTGTGTGATCATGTGACCACATGGATAGTATGGACAAAGGAAAGACTTGGGGTAGGAGATTGTTTTGGTTCCTTGTCACTCTAAGGTGAGGGTGGGGGAGTAGGTAGGCATTAGGATTGGTAATGGGATTATAGAAGCTTCCTATATTAATAGATCATCCTCATCATAGAGCTGATGGATTATGGTTTGGAGATATTTTTGGTTCTCCATGCCATGCCCTGGTGTCCTGTCATAGGAATGCACTTGGTAGTCATTATACCAGATAGGTTTTAGACCAAATGGGTCGAATGGCTTGATGATAGGTAAGGTCAAACAAGAATCTTGCATTAACCTTTGGAAAATATTCAAGTAGGATTCAGTTTAAGGTGGAGAGGGTTTAAAGGTTTTGGCCTTGGTTGGTGGGATGGAAGTCTTTTTGGAAATGGGCTTGGTGGTAGAAGGTTTGGGTAAGGTGGTGTTCTTAGTTGGTGTTTTTGGTTTTGGTAAGGTAGAATTTGATAAAGTGGAGGTAGGAGATTTCAAGGTAGGTAGTTTGGTTATTGATGGCTCAGTAAAGATGGGTGTGTCAGAAATCAAGTGTGCTAGTGTAACTAATAGCAGTGTTTGGGTTTTGGTTGAGACAATCAGCTTTTTAATCAAAGTGGAGGGATGAGGTCTCAATATAGAAGGCAAGGTTGAGGGAGGTCAAATTTTGGCCCTCTAGACTTTTGGTGGCTTTACTCCCTTGGTTCATTTGGTTTGGTTTTTGGTTGGTGGGTCTAGTGAGGTAAGTTCCAATTTCAAGGAGAGGTGATTAAGGCTCTGCATAGGGAAGATTCCAAGGCTTTTGGTTGGTTTAGTTATTTTGGTTCAAGAGGATGATTTGTTTTTTTTGGATTTGGATAGTTGTGAAATGGTTGGGTTGGTATAGGTTTATATTAGTTTGGTTGATAAGATAGGGGTTTGGACAATAGAAGTAGTGTGTTGGTTCATTAAAGTGGGGGTTAGAGGTTCCTATTTAGTGATATAAGGGAGCCCCAATTGATACCAAATGGTAGCATGATCCACATCAAGGTTGGAGACAAATTCCAATCTCTAAACTAATATAGAGAATGGTTTGTAGACCGGTCTTATTCCCTGGATATCAGACTCAAAATATAAACCCCAAGGTTTAGAAAGGGGAATGGTGACCTCATCATTTTCCTCAATCAAAAGATGCAAGGTTTGGATGGGTGACTCCTCTATGGGAGGTGTAGACATCACATCTTCCTCATTGTGAATGATCTCCAAAGAGGCAGTGAGTTGTTTGGTAGTTGAGGGGGAAGGTAAAATGGTGATGGTTTCTTTTTCAAGTATGTCAGTTAAAGGAATGCTTTATGAACCCATTACCTCAATAAGTAGTGGAGGGTAAAAGGTCACTTCCTCAGTTTGGGTCTCCAAAAGAGGATAAGGTAACTACACCACCTCGATAAGTGGAGGAATGGAAAAGGTTACTTCCTTAGTTTGGGTCTCCAAAAGAGGAAAAGGTAACTACACTACTTCAATAAGTGGAGAGGGAAAATAATAGATAGATTAGGTAATAGAATCTTTAGCAATAAGTGTGTCAAGAACCATATTACCAATATGGGCATTATGAGAACACTCAGATTTGTTGCTCTCATTTTTGGTAGGTGCATGATTGGGAAAAAAGTTGTCTAAACATGTCAAGGGCTTGGTTCAGAGGTGTGTTGATATTTTACAACACAAGCTCCCCCTTGTTAATGAGGGTTTGGACAATGTTTTTAAAGGTGTTATACCTACTAACGTCATTCCCAACTACTTGACGGAAAGCACATAGGCCATTCTCATTTTACTATTTGGGTGTAGGATGAGAAGAATCAAATTATTGATGGGGTTTGATAAGAGGAAGTTATATGATATTAGCCTTCAGCAACTTCTCCAAGATCAAAGCATAGGATTCCCTAAGCAAAATAAATTGCTTTTGATTGTTATAGTTTTGGTTTCTCATGTTTTGTTTTGAGGAGTTAGAGGAGTTTGGTTGATTGAAAGATGGTGGAGGAGTGGTCCTAAGGACAACCGCATTCATATTTCTCTTGCTTTTTATCCCAGTGTTGGTTTGGTTTCTTGGTTTAGAGGAAGAGTTTTAGGATTTTAACTTTAGCTTTCCTTCATTGATGGCTCTATTTTATAGCTTATGTGCCATGGTAAAATGTTTGTTAAAGGTGATAAAACTCTGAAAACATAATGTAGAAGAGATGTTCTTGGCACATGCTCAAGCAAAAAAAATTATCAGTTTGGGTTGGGGTAAAGAGAAGGAAAGTTGATTGATTAGGATCCTCCAATGAGCTACAAATTCAGCAATAGATTCATCATTAAATTACCAGATAAAGTAAATTTTAGTGATGGAAACCTTTTTGGAGATATTTATCGAAAAGTGATTCAAGAAATATTGGGCCAGCTAGGTGAAAGAGAACAAAGAGTGTTTGGTTATGGCACTATACTAGTATAATGTTGGAGTAGATAGGGACATAAGGAAGGTACAAAGAAGGAGGGCATCATCACAGACAATCAAATAGCATGCATGCCTGAATTCCCTAAGTTGATGTTGGGGATCCTCCTTACTCTAAAACTTAGATAACTTGGGGAGCTCCCACTTAGGAGGATATGGTCTAATAGAGATAGATGGGTGAATGGGCTCATTGCAGATTTGGTCATATGATAAGATGTTGTGAGATCCATAAATGAATGAATCTAAGGTTGTCATTTTATCCATGAGAATTTTCATTATATCTAATTGGGGTTATGCACCTAAAGGGTTGTAAGGTGCATATTTTTGTTGTGGTTAGGTGACATATTGATAATTGGTAGGGGGTTGAGAAGATGCCACATATTGATATGTGGATACTAGTGGTTAGGTGGAAGCCATGTAAAGATAGATGGATGCAGGTGATTGGGTAGTAGGAAGAGGTACATGCCTTTGTGGGTTAGGGATATAACCTAGGTTTGGTGCAATGGGCACATGTTGGGTAGGAGTGATGGTTAGGTTGGTGATCAAAGGAAGGGTAGTGACCTTTGTGTTGATTAGGGGTAATGTAGAATGTATAATCACCACAAGATTTTGAAGTGGGGTAGTGATTATCAGATCTGTAGTAGCCAAAGGAAGGTTGGAAATCCTAGTGATAGGTACTCCCATGGTGAGGGTAGTATAGGTGGCTAGTGGTTGGGTTACTCCTAGGGTAGAGGATTTTTTGGTGGGGGTGGAAGGTATAAGGGTATTTGTAGGTTATGCAATTTGGTTTTCCATAGTAGTATAAAAGGGATTATTAGTAGATGAATTATCTTGGGTAGTCAATGGTTGGGTGGTGACTATGGCAATATAAGTGTTTACCATAAGGTGGGAAGGCATGTCATAAGGTGGGTCCATAGGTGGAACTGAATCATAGGTATGATAAGGCATGGTGTTAAGATAATGTTGAAGGGCCATAGGGTTGTTATTTAAAAAGGTGGAAAATTTGGTATCTTCTTGGGGAACATCCTGAGGGAAAGAAATAATTCTCAAAGGATGAGGAGAGTTTTCTAGTTTAGAAACATACTCCATATATGAAGAGGTAGAAGGGGTTGATTGTGTTGGTTGAATATTTTGTCGTCAACTAACTGATGACAAAATGAGGATATCAGCCACAGCATAAGGGAGATTTACACCACGAGGAGTGTGGCTTTACCAGATCAAGACGAGGTAAATCTCTCCTCTCATCAAGGGGAGGTTCCCTATCAATATTTACGTGCTGAATATATAGTTAAGTAGAAAATAACACACGAGGGTGGTATAACAGCATTTACCTCTCTTCTTTCAGAGGTAATGTACAAGGAACAAAAGAGGGAAAATCTTTGTCTTTAAGCTAACAGCGTTCCTCTTCTTTCAGGAATGATATCAAATGAAGAGCAAGAGATTACCTAAAGTAACAAGGTCACAAGAACGCTCACGCAAGCGCAAAGTCTTCCGTAGCCTTTCCACAGATTCGGAACAAGTATAACCATAGAATGAAGTGAAGCACAAAGTCTTCACCTGAAACTACAAAAGATAAAAGAATCTCAAAAGTAAAAGTAGCACAAAGTCTATCTCCTACCCTCAAAAAGTGCCCTTAGATAATATCAACACATTCACTTTGCTTATTAAGACAGATAAACAAGAGGTTATCAGGAAAGAGTACATAAGAAACTATTTCCTAGATGACACAGATAACTTCAACACAAAGTTTGAAATTACTTGCTTCTCATTCATTTGACAAAATCTGATTTACAAATCTGAGCACAAAGTCTCAAAAGTTGCTTCAATTTCAGCGGAGTGTTTGCTCTCTATTTTTCCAAGATCCTTTACAAATGAGGTCTCCACTATATATAGGGAGAAAATCCTCAAAAATAGAAAAATAATAAAATATAAAATATCTTGGTCAAAGATGACTCATCTTTGACTTTTAGATATTTTCCAAAATATTTTATTCGTAATTACATTTAACAAAATTACATGCATTCTGTAGAAAATAGAAATGCATAAGGATAGAAGAAGAAAGAGGGAAAGTGTCAATTCTTGCCACTAGACTTCTTCAAATAAGCCTCGTACATAGTGATTGATGCCTGGATCCCGATGCTATCGGGTGCAACTGCGTGGTTGGAGACGACCCTTGCTCTGATCAATGCGTCTTTTAATGCTGTGATGGCTTTATAGTGGCCAGTTAACCTGGATCTTAAATTTTCCAGAGTTAACTGAGCATCTAGAATGCTATCAACCGAAGTTATTGAAAAAGACGCTCCTTTGAAATCCTTATGGATCATCCCTTCAAAATTCTGAATCATTTCATCTGTTGGAAGGAACTGATGATCCTTAGAGGTCAAGTCGCAGGGTAGCTCTTCTAATTTGTTCAACAAGCTCAGGTCACTTTTATCACTAGCTTCTTTAAAAGCTTTGAGATCATCAATTAGATCTTTGAGTACATGGATCCTGAAAGTCATCGTCTCTTTGACCTCAACATATGAATCCTTGTTGGGGATAACTCCGATAGAGATCAGGATACTCTTCTTTAGACCCTCCATTTCCTTCCATCTCCCGAGATCTTTTTCCAAGCCATTAATCTCCTGAGAGGTGAGAGAAATAAAACTGTCTACTTGAGCCTTCAATCTCTTCATTTTCCCTGTTCTTTCTGCAACCTCAGACAGCAGAGAGATTCCTTGATTGTGTATCCGGTCAATGTATTCCTCCATTACTTTTCCCTTTAAATAAGTCTTTTCAGCTTTCTGAATAACTGAATCATCCACTGAAAAGGCCTCTGGAGTTGCTGACTCAGGTGGGATGGTGAATCTCCTGATTACTGCCGTTAGCTGCTCAGCCTTGGCTTTATAAAAATCTTTCATCTCCTTTTCTTTGTCAAATTTTTGGACCATAATGTCCATTGCTGACTGAAGGTCACTCTTTGCACCTTCGTGTGTAACCTTGCCTAGTTCAACACGAGAAAAGGAATAACTGCTCATTTCAAAACCTTCAAGGGTTGCGTCCTGTGGGGGTTTGGCAATTTCTAGAAATTTCTGCCCCTTTTCCTCAACCAACTTGGAAAGGATTTTTGGTTTCTTGGGAGCCTTGGTTTTGGCCGGCACAATCTTGCCAAAATCGAATTCTTCTGGGGAGATGGCCCTTTTCTTTCTCTTTGGTGTGAAAGCAGACATCCATGGCGGGAGAGAAGTTCCTGTTGTAACAATAGTTGCTTCTGCTGGTGTCACGGTAGTGGCCTCCACGCTACTAGTGGTGACGGTAGTGGTAGTTGGAGTGACCGGTGAGACTGTGTCAACTGTTGTTTCAAGATTAGGCACCGGGCTTGATGGCAGGTTGAAAGATGGAGATGATAAACTTGGAATGGATGCAGAAGAGCGAGGGGAACCTGCTGAAGGATCTTGTGGATCACCAAAAACCACCTTGGAAGGAGAAGCAGCACCGGAAGATGGAACGCTTATGGGAGAGATAGGGGAAGTGGGCACTAAAGGAGACTGATGAGGAGGAGAGGAAATTTGGATCGGCCGCACATGCTCCGTTGAAGTTGGAGACCCAACACCTGGTCGTTCTGAAGGTTGTTCTGTTGACCCTATCGGTTGAGCTGCCTGTATCCCGGGACTTCGTTCTGTGGTTCCTTCAACTATTGCTTCAGGTTTCTGTTCTGACCTAGGTTTCTTGGATACAAAGACGATCCTAGGCTTGTGAGGTCTAGAAGATGAAGGGACGTCGTCTTTGTTCTTGGTTCGGCTTTCTGCCTTTCTCTTCATTTCTGCTTGATATTCGGCCTCGGACCCTGTAATGAATTCTTTAAGGGTGATTCCATTTGCTGCCAACCAACTATTGGTGTTAGCCAATACTGGTTCGAATCTCTTCCTTAGAGAAGTCAGCTCTTTTTGAGACCAGTTGATCGTAGGAAGAGGAGAACCAGCGACCTCTGTCAGATATCTGTTGTTCACTATATTTCCATCGTCAACCAATCCTGAAGGGATCTTTGCAAGCCCGAGGTACTCTATTTGATCTAGCGTGAGGCGGCAATAGTCCATCTTTCTTATCTCTTCGGCTGTCCTTATATCTACCCAGATGTCCTCAATCATAGGCTCGTGAAACTGAGTCTTTCTTCGAATCGTCTCCCTAACTCCTCTGTAATCAAATTTTTCCCGTCTTTTGAAAGGCTTGATGGTAACCATCTGCATCTCTGTTTCCATAACCTTGGCTCTAGTTGATGTAGCAATGGAAAATCTGCCAATCTGGATAGGAAACTTGAAACCGGGTCTCTTAAGCTCCATCTGTTTTGAGTGCACGACGGCCAGTTGTCGGCAAAGTTCCATTAGAACCAACCTGTCTGAAGGGAATCTGGGGAGCATATAAGGGTATCCTTGGAAGAAACCCACCCGTAGATAAGAAAATGTAGGGAACTGGAGGAACATGCAGCCAAAACTGTTCACTATTGTCCAAGCCTCGTCTGACATCCTCTTCTGCTCCAGCTGAGGATCGAAAAGACATAGAAATACGGCAAAGAATGCGTCATTCACTCGCCTGAAATGATGTGTCGAGGCCTGAAGTGTCAGCTGCGGATAGTATGAATAGACCGGGGTGGTCTTCCTATCCCCCTCTGTGGTTAGGCCCGGGAAAGATCGCATGGCAGAAGCTATGTAGACCAGGTACGAGGTCATATAGAATTTGAAGGAGGTTTGTACCCTAGTCAGCTGCTCATGAATAGCGTTGCTGATCTGTTCTCCCCAGAAGATGACCTGTTTGCCTTGCAAAATGATCTTTATGAATGGGTACATCCATTCATGGAATTGCGAAGAAGACGGGAGGCCCCGTACTCTGCTGAGAAGAGTGATTAGGTCACCAACTTCTTCAATGAAGTCGCTTCTGGGGAAGCTTTTTGGCCATCTGGATAAGCTTGTCCTTGGGGTTTTTAACCACTTATGGTTTATGACCCTCTTTGCCCTCTCGGGGTCTTTGTCATATTCCCTCTGCGCATTCTCAAAGTCAATCTGGGTCACTTCGGTGGCCGGCGGACATAAAAAGACTTTGTCGATAAATTTGGGGTCCAATCGAATGATCATGCTGCCCCTGGCGTCTGAGACTGATCTGGTCTCTTTGTCGTAGAAGTGCACGCATTGAAGGACGAATTCCGCATGATGAGCTGCCACTGGGAAGGCGGCCACCAGGTGGATGTTGCTCTCGATAATCCTCATTATCCCATTGCTGGGATTGGTTGCTTTGGTTCGTACCAGGAACTCAGCCATATCTACGTGGCCGATCTCAGTGTCTCGAATGTCGTCGACATTCGAGGTAATCGCTGTGAGCGGCAAGACGCCCTGGTATTTGTATTTCATCTTCTTGGCCTTTGAAGGAGATGCTTCCGTCATGGGGAACGATCTCGTTTGAATGGGGGCAGGCGTGCAGGAGCTTGCTGAAGGAGCTGCAGCCATAGTCGAAAGGAGAGTGAGAGACGGGGAGAGCAATTTAAGTGACAAAGGCTAAGGATGTCACTTAAATAGGTTAGGATGGGCTAAGAGACAGAAAACAAAGAAGAAAAAGCTTGAAAAGGACAACCCCGAAAAAAGAATCTGGGAGTTAAAAAGAAAAAGGAAGAAAAAGAGCAGGAGCGGCGAAAATCGCCGCCCTTGCAAAAAGGGAGCAAGGGCGGCGAAAATCGCCGCCCTTGCAAAAAGGAAGCAGGGGCGGCGAAAATCGCCGCCCTTGCTTGAGGAGAACAGGGTTGGAACGGCGGCAAGGAAATGCCGCCATCTCGAGGCCGCGGGGAGATAAAAATCAAAAAACAAATGAAAAGAATGAAAACGAAACTTAAAAAGACAAACCCTACCTGAAGGACGCACGCGCTATGAAGTCGAATCCGCGAGTCGACACGTCGCAAAGTCACTTGGATCGCTCAGGTGCAAGAGGTATGGTGAGAGGAGGAGGCAGTGAGAAGAAATGAGGCTCAAAACGGTTTATATAGGTTGAAAAATCAATCCCAACCACCCGGCGCGCAGGGCCATTAATGCCCTGCGCGAAAAACGAAAAAGTGCAGGGGCGGCGATTTTCGCCGCCCTTGCAGAAAAAGTGCAGGGGCGGCGATTTTCGCCACCCTTGCAGAAAAAGTGCAGGGGCGGCGAAAATCGCCGCCCTTGCAAAAAAAGTGCAGGGGCGGCGATTTTCGCCGCCCTTGCAGAAAAAAAAAACAAGGGAAGACGGAACTGACAAGTTTCGTAGGGGGGCGTTTGCAAAAATGAGCAAAGCTCATTTTGGGAACAACAGATTGGTTTGGTGATGGGTTTTGTTTTGCTAGGTTCTTTCACTATTGGTGAGTTAGGACCATACAAGATAAGGGAGAGAGACTGTAGAAACAATCTCATCACTCAAATAGAATGAAGACAAGAAATAAGCAATGAGAGCAAACACATACTATAAAGTATGTTAAGTCCTAAAGTTATTTTAAGTCTCTCTTTCAGCTTATGCCTTAATATTTCAAAAAATTGTGTGACTCCACTTGGGCTGATAGAACAGGTACTAGAAAATAAATCTATGGATGGTTCTAGGTTGTTTAGGCTCTCAAAAAGGATCTATATTTGAAATCAATATGTGGCTTGGTATTGGGGCCTACCCCCTCACTTCACACACCGTAGTGATAAGGGTATCAAGTGCTTATCTAATATATAACACTTTTCAGAGTTTATACTCAATTAGAGAGTTGAGTTAGTTCCCCCCTTCATAATGACCTCTAAGTAGGATTATCAGGAAAGGGTAAGGTGACTCCTAGGTGATTAAATCCTAGTCAAGCTTTATTTCAAATTTTTGGATGTTGGATTTATGTAGGTGGTTTGGTAGTGTGTGAAACAAAAATGATGCTACGGTTGAATTACTTTGCTTTAATTTAAACTATGTTAGCTAAAATTGCAAGCAATCAATGTATGTAGTTGATTTTACACCCAAAATGAATTTTAATTTCATTTATGAGCATAGAATAGGGAGAAGAGCATATGAATACAAACAAAAGAAAACTGAGTAAAGACTTAAGGTCCCACCAAGCATGCTAGAATGTTTCAATAAATTTTAGCTTGTATTTCAAGAAAGGACAAAGAAGAAACTAGATATGGGTATAATTGAAAAACCTACTTGATTGTGCACACATTGAATCAGATGATTATGAATAACTCCTCTTTGGCTTGGGAGGATGACTTAAAAATAATATAGAACTAAATAAAATGGTTGGTTAGATAGATAGCTGGGTGGATTGGCTAGTGCTAACTAGATCCCAAAAGCAAGAGTTTCCTCAAGGGTTGTCCATTCACACATTTTAAACAAAATTAAGTTTATAAAATAGAATTAAGGTACTTACATTAATAATCAAAAGATACTGAAATTGAATAAAAGAGATGCTTGATAAATAAATAGACTAAAATGACTAATATAGTAATGAGCATGTCAATACTAATGCTAAATAGGTCAAGTGTACTTCAAAAAATAGGTAAGGGGTCTGTGAATAGGTAGACAAAAATAAAATTGGATTTAGTTTAGGGTAAGAGGGTGAAAATATCTTGATGTTATTTGCTACCATAGTGACCATTGGTGATTGAGGTGACCATCAATGATTGGGGCTACCATTGGTGATTGAACAGATTGTAAGTAGTCAGAGTGACCATCGATGGTTACCATGTGTTGGGTTTGGGTGATAAAAATTCAGATTTATGGGATCACAAAAGGTAATTCTAGGAGATTGGTTTGTTCTAGGTTGATTTTGAAATACAAACAAAGTAACTAAATAATTAAAAAAATACTTAGCTCACAGAAGGTTGATCAGGTGAATGGTTGAAGCGATTGACTTCTTGGTAGATTCTAGCATGATTTAGATAGAGTAACGATACTTAGCTATCGACTGAGGAGTGGTGGTAATTTGATTCTCTTATGTGGTGGATGGATTTTTATATTGTTATAATAACACCTTCAAAATAATCTCTAGATTTAAAAGCTCTTGATAGTTGTGTATGGATCCCTTTTCACCTCCTATTCCTCTCTTCTTATAGGCAAGGAAGAAGAGGTGCAACAAGATGTTAACAAGGGGTCTAACTTGATATCTAATTTTAAATACATCATACATGGGCTCACACATGAATTAGACATTATAATTATAGAAAATCAAGTTAGATTTAAGGGTGAGCTAAGTTTGTTTAGATGGTGGAACCTGACTATCAATGGTCAGGGTAATCGTCAGTAGGCGCCCTGACCATCAATGGTTAAGGGTTAAAGGTAGGGTTGGTTAAAAGGTGGGCTTTATGTGGGTTAATTTTAGTTATAAAAGGTCAAGGTTGGGCCATAAAGGGTCCTAAGATGGTCCAAGGGAGTATTTGACATTGGAACCATCGTGTGTGGATTTTTGGTGTCTACACTTTGCACTAGAGATATGCAATGAATTCAATAGAATTTTCATCTAATACTACACATCAAACTTAATTACATATATCAAATACAACTATTTCAATTATAGATACTCTAAATAAACCCCAAAGTAATAAACAATGGGTTCCATGAACCCCTACTCCTATTTTTTCTTCACAACCACAGAGTCCTATTACACCTATGCAAAATAACATAAATTTTCAAAATTTAGATATGACATGTATGCATGTTCCTTGGTAGTACCACTAGTTTCATATACCAAATTTTTAGTTTGGAGATAAATATGAGAATTCCTTAAATGGGATCATAGCCTTTTCCTTTCAAATATTCAAAAAACAAAAAAACCAAATACAAAAAATATAAAAACATTCAAAATTTTAGAAATATTCAGCATTCCCAAATTTTATTAGCTCCTTGGAATATATGTTTTTTTCTTTATGTTAGTAGATAGAATATCATTTAATTCATATATACACATATGTTTCACACATCTTTGAGTGTGATACAAGCATGCCCAGAGATGTGGTCCATGCATTTCTGGATGTCATAACTCTCATCTAGCTGCATCATATAGTACATTATGTGCATCTACTTTCTTTGATCATGATTTATATAGGTTACATTTCCTTTATGATAATTTCTAAATTATCATGTTTATCTTATATACTAATGCTTACACATGTCTATGTCCATGCTCATGTCTTTCAATGTAATTGATATGATATGCCACATAATTTTTTTTGTTAACACATATATAGGGACTAATATAATATGCTTATGTTGGTTACTTATGATTCATATTTTTTCACTTATTTGAGTGTATTACATTCCTTTTTATTTTCTTATTTGTGGAACATTTGAATATGTCCCTTGCTTATTTTCCCCTATGCCATTCTATATTATTTGGACACTTGAATATGTCATTCCATGTTGATTGGACATTTAAATATGGCATACCCTTTGATTGTGTGGCATTCAAACATGCCTTTTGTATGAGGTATCCTTGGAACACTATTTTTTATTGTATTGAGTGATTGTGTCTATGATTGATTTTTTTTTTAGGTTGTATTGTTACACTCTAAACATTTCCATGGTCTATATCATGCATCTTCAGACTTGATGTGATCACACGCTTTGATCCTAATTGATATATCTACTTTTATATGTTATCCTTATATGCTACATGATTCATACACATATTATAAAAATACCTTATCCTTATGAGGTAAGGTACCTTCCAAATTAAAATTCCCTCACCTCAAAATGGGGTTATGTTATAGAAGAATGACCTCCACATTTTAGTTTTGACATTTTTATGAGGGCATGTCATAAAAAACATGACCTCCACACTTATACACCTTATCAATATTTGTATATTTTAGTGGGGTCATGTTATAAAAACATGACATGCACACTTACATGCTTACTCATTATTTATAGACTTCAGTGTGTGCATGTCACAAATACATGACCTCCACACTTGCACAAACTCTAATTCAATTCTATGATTCAGATATACATTTAGGTCAGAATTTTATACATTGCACCAAGTTTGCATAGATGTGAAAAATATTTTTTATATAATAACATATATACTCCAGGTCAGACGTATTAGAGGTGCATATGCCATGTTATTTCACAAAAATTTATAAAACATACCAATTATAATGCTCACTGGGATGCACCGATTACACCAAGACATATTGTTATCAAGATTTTTGTGTTGCTATAGTTGGTTAATTTTATAGGTTGAAGTGATTAAATCATTCAATCTCACCAAATTCATAGATTGAAGTGATTAAATCATCCAATATTAATAGATTTATAAGATGATTTTATTAAACCACTCACCCTCACTAGATTATATATATATATATATATATATATATATATATATATATATATATATATATATATATATATATATATATATATATATATATTCATAGTTGAGTTGTGCAATTAAGATATAATGATCTCAATGATCATGTCACAACTCATTCTTGAACTAGTTTGGGTGCATAATACCTTTCAATCTCCCTCTTTAAATATCTAAGGTTCAAATATGAACCTCTTCTAGCTCCAATGCTTCATTTTTAGTTTCAAATGTGTACCTATTTTTTATCCTTCTATATATTATTGACCACATAGAGACACTACAATTGATAGTAGTGTTCAATCCTTATATAGTTTCCAATTGCCAAAGGTTATCTTAGAAACCGATGGGTGGACCTATTTGTCTTATGGAACCTTATCGTGAGATATTTGAAAAATTTGTGGTATAAATACAATTTTAAGCCTTCTCATTCCTCATCTAAAAAATACAAATAAAACACCTACTAAAACTAAATCTATCAACTACACAACAAGCTATTATGCCCTATTTATCCACGTTTTCATATCAAGCATAAGAGGAGTCATATTACAAGTCTAAAGAATTCAAAAAGTAGCCTATGTGTGATATTTGTCAAGTTACAAGCTAGATCACTACATGCATCATCATATATTATATTTCACCCTTGTGCACATACTTCCCCATACATAGGGGACAACTATATAAGTTTAAGGCCCTCCTTGAAGTATTGGCTATGTACACAGCACCCATTAATAGATGGGTCTTTGGGGTTAACTCGATATCATGATACCACTAACCCTTTTTCAACAAACTCATTTGAAGGGTGAATAAGGGTTAAGAGTTAATGTTTGATCAATCAGCAAAGAGTGACAACCTTTATTTTATATCTAAATGCATCAGTAAAAAGGTGACAAAAACATATAATAATGAAGTTGGTCACATCTAGATCTAATCATTATTTTGTATTGTACACCTACATCACAACCAAACACTAGCATCAATGATAGTGTCCAAATTTTATGGTAGTGTCCATGGATATAGAAGCATAATTTATATAATCTAGAAACTGATCCAGAATATTGATCCTGCATATTTACACTTATTTTAGTCTAGAACCACTTGCACATAGTAAACTAAGATAAGTATCATTTTTATTTGGTATTATAATTAATTTAACATCTATAAAATCAATTAATTTCTATATTTAGCATATCTTAGTATTATAACTTAGAATATTCATTTATCTTAGTTTGTAATTAATTAGCATGTTATATATTAGTTTATCACCCTTATACATGAACTATTTTTATATTTTTTATTATCAACCAAATTTTCACCCTTTGGAAGGTAGTTAAAGCCTTCCAAATTTGGAATAACATGAAAAAAATCCTAAGCTATAGGTTTCCTAAACTTGTATTGAATTTTTAGGTTAAAGGGCTAGCTCCCTTGATGTATCACTTAGGCTCATCAAACTACACTACCAACTTACTAGGAAAAGAGAGAGAAAATATACTCTAATGGAGGTGATATAAAAAATATACCTTACCAATACCAACCATCTCCAAATTCACTTCAAACATGAGACTAACCCGAACAAGACACTACTCTAAATATGTCTCTCTACATCAACATTTCTCATGAAGGTTATGAAGAATGTTTGGGCTAGAACGATTAGTCAAAAGTTCATGAATGACACTAATGAAAAGATAACTCACTCAACCTTTACACCTCACTTATACACTTTAAAAGACCTAAAAAAAGATTTCAAACTGAACATGGATGCAAGAAAGAACAAGCATGCCAAGGAAGCAAAGCTAATCACTTATCAAGATCAACCAATCAAACATACACATTGAAACTAGTCAAATGAGGAGTTAAAACCATACTTTTATCATTTATCAAAGGCTTAAAAATGGTTGATAATTTACCATACCCAAGTGGAGTAAATAAACATAGCCTCTCAAGGCTGAATTTATAGAAAAATATGAGAGAAGTAAAGGAGGGCATAGGAGAAAGATGACAAATGTCACTCTTGATGGATCAAGTTATAACAAGAAAGAGTATTTATTAAATAGTTACATCAGACCCTCTATGACATGTATAGCTATCCTGATGATGTCTCCTTACTCAAAGTGGTTATAAGTCTCAAACCTTGCTTGACATTTTGATCTTATTCTTGAAAATTGCCCCTTCTCTTGGCTTGTGAATGGACAAGTGGACTTCTTGATGGTTAGGTCATTTTGAATAGATATATTTATTTTATCTTGACACCTTTAATTTTATCTCTGAAGGTTCTCTTTGACACATCACTTTATTCTCTTCTTAGGTGTCTTGAAGTCCATCTTGTCTTACTATGCCAATCTTGGCCAAATAGCTCAAAACTTGAGTTTGTTTTTATAATTTGCATTATTATCCATGATATAAATATTCACATAATATCATACCTGAAACAACTCATTTGGATTCATTAAACTCTCTCCAAGACTCCACTTTGTATCAAAATCTTTTATTTGCTTCATTCCTTGTTGCCCTAAAACCATGAAAACCTTCTTATATATAATAATTTACAAATAATCATGGTAAATTAAAGATATTTTTGAGGAACCAAGATCCCCTTATATCTCCATGCCAATTTTCAAGTATTGACAGTGAGTGGAAGTGTCCTTTTTCTATTGTTCTCTCTCGTCAATTAGGTCTTCTTGCCTAGAAACTAATTTTTGGCTTAAAAATACTCCCACACATGTGATAATTATAATATGTGTGTGATTAAATTTACCCATTAAAATACCATGATTCATGTCAATATTAAGCTACTGATACCTTGTACAGATATGTGAACCATGAAATGGCCAAAAACCCTAGTCTAGGTGCTTACATGGGATTGATAGATAGTTGGTGTGTTTGGCAAGAAATTGTCAAGCTCTATTTCTTTGAATGAGTTTTTTTAGTCATAAAAAATCATTATGAAACTCAATACAATGAGTAAATGTCTCTTAAAGTGTCTTATAGGCTCGTAGGTAGGCCATTTGACTTGTAAAACAATGCATTTCTCCCTTATTGGCCAACTTGGCAAATTGCAGAGCTTACAAAAAAATTTATGAGACCTAAATAGGTGTTTGGAGGGTTTTTTAACCTATTTCAATTATAAACTAACCTCTATACATTTTATTTATTTGGGAGCCAATCCATACCTTATTTCTTCACATACAAGCCTATAGCCTTACATTTAGCCATGTTTTGTATAGTTGTACCTTCAAATTTACTTTAAAGTGTTATTTAGGTGTCCATGTGAGTTTTTAGAGTCATTAAAGTCATTTCAAATCCAAAATAATCCATCTAGAGTCATTAGAATCATCTTCTCTCTCACCAGGTCATTTGAGAGCTCTTTGGCAACTTGAAACCAACTTGCATTCTTAGCAATGATTCATAAATATCAGAGCCTTTCTCTCTATCCTAATTCCATAAGAAGTAAGTAAATTATGGTGCCTAACTATCCTTCATATATTAGGCTCTTGTACAACCTATTTGTACTATAATGAGCAAGAGAAAGTGGCCTCTTGAGCTTGTAAACTATGTTTTATGAGGTCAAGAAAAGTTGTCATCTAAAAATCATGTTTTGATGTTTGGTTATGATTATAGACACCTCAAAAAGTATATAATATCAACCATAACTTATCTAAATGTTTATATTTACCTCTTTATTCATCAAATCTCTTAAATGCCTCATTGGCTGATGTTAGGATTTAGGCAAACTGCCCATTCTGACCCTAGCTACTTTGTTTGGTCCCTTTATCACTAACTCTTCTAACCTTGAAATTTATAAATATCTCTATTCAGGTCATATAATTTTCATGCCACCTTTACCCTTTGTCTCTAACTCATTATGTACACAAATTCCTCACTCTTCACAAGTAGGCCTGAATAGTCTTCATTAGGCATGTGTGTGTTCATAGACGAAGAGCTGCCTTTTCCTATGATGTTGAAGGTTATTAATTTTATAATGTTCTAATTAAGTTTATATTATCTCTTATGAGTCTTCATGCACCCATGTCATCTTCACAAAACCAACCTTCATCACAAAGCATACACATAGGACTATGTATATAGGTCTATATACTTAGTCTTAGGCTTTATAGCCTAAACAGAACTATAGGCTTGTTACCCTTTATCAATAACTATGAGGACTATATATAGTCTTTATTGTCATTATAAAATCATTCCAATTTTATTTAATTCCTTCCATATACCTCTATGTCTTTTAAAATAATTAGTCTCTTATAATTGACCAGGCAAACCTGGAGGTACCCAGTTGACTATGTATGTAGGGGTTGAAGTAAACCTTGTTTTTAGTAATCTTCTCTCTTAAATATCTTTAGGTTTATTTAACCTCCAATTACCTATTGCATATTTCTCATCTATCTAAAATCCAAACCACTTATCCACATTGCAATTTTCTCTTGCTCAAGTTTGAAATCAACTATGGCCACCTAAGCAAGCTTGTAGGTTATCCTTGGGTGTCTTGAGAAAATTTAAAAGGTATACCTTCACTCTATGAAAATTTTAATTTTTTTTACCAATTTATATCTTGTCTTTAATTCACATCTTTCATATTATTTTCAATGTTCTTACAAGATTTCACACTACTCAAACTAGCATTCTGCCTATAGGTGTGACTTGGTGTCTTAGACATTGGGTTTGAAGACACACTTTTTCTAATAGTCCTAAATATTTAAAAAATTTAAACCTTGAATTTACCATCACCATTTAAACCTTCCAAACAACTTTTCTTAATTCATATTTTAACAATTACACATCAAATGCAGACCTACATGTCTGCAGACTTGTAGGTCTACATTCATTATGCTTTGGACTTTGTAACAGTAAAATTTAGATCTCTTGAGCCTAGAAACACTTATTTAATGTTTCATTTACCTTCATAATTTTTCCAATACTCTTATTCACTCTTTAAAAATGAAAAATAATACATCATTACTCCATTTTTGTAGGTAACGTATACAAACACTCATCAAGATGAGAGAACATTATGAAAATAATTAGAGAGAATGGTGTTGAGATAAACATGGAGAGTTGTTGGCTCAAATTAGAATGAAAACATGGTATATAATCTTCATTAATCCCCTCAAACATTAAAAATCCTAAAACAATGAAAGACCATGATAGTCACCTTTATAAATTATACCAAAGAGTAGCTTTCTTGTCAAATGGCCTTCCACATGTGACAACCTAGTCAATGAAGGTTTGAAATATTTTATAGACATATGAATATCCATAATGATTGTTCTCATGCTCAATGAGTTCATTCTTTCACTTGAGAAATCCAAAACTAACCCTATCGTGGTTTTACATATCAAAAATGTATCTTAGCTCCTTAGAGATTGTTCATAAATCTAAGGAGCTCAATCAAACAAAAAATTCCACTAATTTATATTACATAGAGGTCTTCAACTCTGGTCAAAATCTCAGGCTCTAACTCCACTTGTACGGCTTAACCATCCATTTTAAATTTATCTTTGTGAACTTGTGAAGGGAGTGATGGAGGAGAGAGAGAGTTATTTGCATTTATGGAACCTAAAACATCATTATAAGCATGAATTTGACTTTTGGAAGCTAAAGAGACACTTATAAACTATTTTCATCTGAAAGTGAGCTCAATAAGTCTATACAAGTGCCTAAAACTCTTGTTTAAGCATTTAAATTCAAGAATTTGACCATTTTCTAACATATTTACATATAGGGAAGTTGCATAACTTCTCTAAGGACATTTTAAAGATTTATTATGGATCATTTACTTTTTAGGCTTTGTCATATGTTGTTATTAGTAATAAATCACATTTTTTTTCATAAAACATTACCTTAAAGTTTGCAAAAGAACCTTGGTTGAGGCATGAAATGAGTTTGAAGCACACCTAGGGACCTATTACACCAATTTACCAATACTCATTTCACAATGACATGTCTGGGCTAGTATAAACAAAGATAAAGTGTTATCTTAATTTCTCCAAATAAACCTTAATCTTTGCTAAAAAAACTTTAAAAAGCTATTAGGAGACCACATAATACATGAAAAATCTATGAACAAGGTTGACAAAACATGATAATAATTTTTTTCCTCTAGGGGTTAACATTTTGACCTTGGGAGTCAAAATTGGTCAAAAAAATGGTGATTCACAAGGGTAGCATGCCTGCAATACTAATTAGACCAGTAGCCTTGTCCTTCCATTGGGAAATGGAGTCATTTTCACTCTACTATAGACCTAATCAAACCATGACCATGAAAAAAAAAGTGATTTGACCTTTAAACACACAAAACAAGGACAACACACACAAAGTAAAAAAATAAGACACACACATGTGCTAGCTAAGCACTTAGGGAACACAATAAAAAACAAAGCAATTAATTATATACAACTAACCTAAAAATAACATCTTCCTCCTGGATCAAAGGGGAACCTTATGATATCTATGACTCTATGAGATGAAAAATGTCATGAGTCAAGCTTCTTCTTGGACTTTTCTCTTTTTGTCTTCATCCTCTTCTTGAATGCCACTCCTCTTATCATGCTCTCAAGTGAAAAAAAAGTAGTAAACCAATCACCCATGAATATGAACTCATCATATGTCTCAACAAAATTCTCATGATCTCTCTTGATGTTTGAAGTAAACTCAAGCATGACTACTTCTTGGTTTATAGGAGACACATCATTTTTATCTTTTAGGGATTTTATGACATGAGGTACTTGGTCTTGAATGACCTCATATAGATCATCACATTATTTCTCAAGTAAGAGAGCAACCTCAACATCATATTTAGCCTATTCAATATGAGCTATATGCCCATGAATAGCCTCAAATTCATTGAAAACTTCCCAATAATTATGTCATAGGTCTTCTTCATCCATGAAGGTAGCAGCAATCATAGCCTCTATTGGTTTTTCCAATCCAATCTCTTAACTTGTTTTGAAGAATTCCTTCATCATAGATTGTTCTATCATGGCTTGAAAATCTTTGTGAGGATATTGAATACATATTGACTCACTAAGAGCCTTGCATTCCTTATCATCAACCTAACTTGTTCTCCTAGAGGTGCCAACTTCTCAAAACCTTCATATTATTTGAACATGTGAAAATAAGTCTAGCACATGTCCTTCAAATCTCCTTAAATATACTCATTTGAATCAACAATATCAATCAACATGATGTTCGTATAAAGATCTTTTTATTCTATGTCTTCATCAACTAATTCATTAGCCAAGGTATTAATCTTAGTATTCTCCTCATAGACAACTACAATATCATCAAGACCATTCCTTTCTTAATTTATGAAGACTAATTTGTGTTTCTCTTCACCAAGAGGAGTGCTAATGGTGAATTTTTCATCATATACACTTAAATTATCCTCTTCACCTACTTCTTAAACCTCACTTGCCATTGTAACTTCTCCTTCATTTATTTCCCATAGGATAGGTTTTTCTTCAATAAGGGAGATGCTGGTAGGGTAATGAACACATTCATGAGTTTTATATGGGGTATTAGGCATGATAGGCCACTCATGAAATGGTTTTTGGATTGAAGTTTCATTCTTACAACTTGGGGTCTTGGATATGCAAGACTCTTCTAGGAACTCTTGGAGAGAAATCAAGTTTAGTTAGGCTATGAGTGCCTCATCCTTCTCAACCACCACTTATCCTTCTCATAACCTTCTTAACGTTATTCAATAGCTACAACTTTATCTTCAACCTTCTCAACTAGGACCTCCTTATTATTTTGAATGCCTTCTTGGATAGACCACCAAGATGGAAAATATTTCAATTCTTGAGGAGAGGGAAATGAGGTTTGTATAGTCTCAAGGATTTTTTTGACTTCAAACTCTAAATCTTGGCTTGGTTTGATTTTATTCATTTTCAACTCCAACTCTTCAATTTATTTATCTATACTCTCTTAAAATAGATTTTATTGAAGGTGGTTAGTGACTTCATGAGGATAAGGAGCATAAGAAGGCTAATATGGGATACAAGAGGGCTCTTGAGGAGGAATGAGAGGTACTTACATAGGTTAAAATTATTCCTTGGACTCAACTCCCCATCTATGCTTGTCTTACCTTTACTACTCCATGAATTCATCACATGATACTAGCTTGGATTCTTGAAAGAATTTTTGGAGGGTTATTTAGGAACAGAAGTAGAATCTTGGTTCTCACCAGTAAGCTGCTCAACAAAAATCTCCTCCTTATTTTGAATGCTCTCTTGGATTAAATTCCAAGAAGGGAAAGCTTGAGGAATATCTGAAGGACTTGGAACACTTTGATACTCACTTGAAATGGTCTCTTATGGAAGAATGAATGGCACATATGAGGGATGAGATGATATATATGAAGACACATGAGATTGATAAGATTGAACATGTTTCCCTTCATGAACTCATATCATATCTTCTAGTTTTTGAATGAGACCACTTACATTTAAAATTTAACTTGAGAGGCTTTACCAATTTTCTCTCTCAATAAGTGTCCATTCTTATTTCATTAGTTGCAATGAGTCTCTTATATTATGAATAAGATGACTAGGGATATATTTACCATATTTGCTTTGTGCATTAATCCCTATCATATACCTTTCATAGCCCAAGAGAATTTTCTTGAAACTTGAAATGGATAGGTTTGAAAAGTGGCTATGTCAGCTAGGGACATCTTGAGCTTGAGCAGGTTGATCATATGCAACATCATAGTCATGTAAGGGAAATGTTGGATGATCATAGGATTGATATGATGAATAAAAAAGCTAATACGGATCATAGTGAGGCTGATATGGATCCTGACAAGGCTAGTATAACTCATGGCAAGGCTGGTAAGGATTGTATTGAGGTTGATAGGGAGTACTATAGGACTAATATGCCTCATCTATTTTCATGAAATTGAAATTTACTTAAAACTCTACCATAAAAACTTCATCAAGATAGTGAATGGGAAGTAAAACTTACTTAAGTAAGTGATTAAGTTGATAGAACCAACTAATTGATCTTGGAGTTGCCATTGATGTTTTGAATTCCTCCAAAGGCTGATATGTGCAATAACAACACCAACAATCCTTCCACTACTTTTAGCCTTAGTCCCATCGAGCATGCCAAAACTATTATCAAAAAAAAATTCACCCTTTAAAAGGTAGTTCAAGCCTTCCAAATTTGGAATAACATGGAAACAATCCTATGCAATGGGTGGCATATACTATCTTTAGGTTAAAGGGCTAGCTCCCTTGATGTATCACTTAGGCTCATCAAACTACTATACTAAATTGTTAGAAAAAAGAGAAATAAAACCTACTATAATGAAGGTGATGAACCAAATATACTTGACCACTACCAACTACCTGAAAATACACTATAAACATGAGACTAACTTGAACAAAACACTACTCCAAATTGGCCTCTCTACATCAAAATTTCTCATAAAGATTGTGAATAATGCTTGAGATATGAGTACTAGTCAAGAGGTCATGAAATGACACTAATAAAAATACAACTCACTCAACCTTTACACCTTAATTAGACACTTTACAACACCTACAATGATAGGACCGAAACTCCCCAAAGCTTTGACATAACTTGTCAGATTTAAGAGCACACATGATTACCAATGTATAAGCAACTAAACATGTGGAATCTAGAAGAACAAATAACTATCAATGAGAAAACACACAGGACATGAGAGGCAATATACAATTATATTTAACTCATTACAAAGGAATTTACAACAAAGAGGTGGCACTCTTTCTTCCACTTCGTGGGCTTACAGTAAACTTCCCTCCAGAGTAATCTTCTCTCATAGGTCACAACACACAGCTAACACAAGCTATTGTTCACCTCATTGCACATCTGTACAATCGAGTACATAACCATACTCCAAGTAGATCTCTCCATGATCCTACTGATGTATTGTTGTCACCTTGGATCTAGCTACCCCGCTGATCTCCTTTCTGACCCTCGCATCCACACATCCCTACATATCAAACCTGATCTTACTTATACATACATGGGGAATCCTACTTGATTCCACCATGGGAAGAACTCTCCAAGCTTCACATGGCTCTTCTCCAAATTCTCCACTTAACAATACAGCCCATGAGTCTATTATATAGATCTCATGCATACACTGATTAGACTTGCCGCTCAAGGCTTCAAACAAGCCTTTAACATGCAAACTCCATGTTCACTTAACTGACTGTTCGTCAACAGTAGTTCAGACCGCTACAGGTGACCGACGTCGGTCCCTGCCCTCCTGGAGGTGACCGACACCGACTGATCTTCTGCCGATGCTAGTTTCCCTTCTACGTCCCCTGACCGACGTCAGTGTGGCCTGCCGACGCCGGTGACTGCAAACACCAGAAACCCTCCTATTTGCCTTAAGGTGTAGCTTTTAGCTCCACACCCTAACAATCTCCCACTTGGAGATAAAGAGATGCACCTATACCCAAAACCAGTACTCTATCCAATCTACATCCTAGCTTGTATTCCTCTTCAAGCTCCCACTCGAAGACAACCCACCACACTCCTTGTGGTGTTAATCCTGTGCCTAATTTTCTTCATTCTCATTGTACCATCTTCTGCCTTGCTATACTCCCACTCAAATAGCAACCCCTGTGAGTAACCTGTAATCAACAGACACTTAACAGATCTGGGACATCTATTAGTCAAACTCACTCTGAGAACGTCCAACCTCGCTCTAATACCACTTGATAGGATACGTGAACACTGGAAGCATACAGTTGATTACCAAACCAAGCAACTTAATATGTGGAAATAACCAAAATCAACAAGTAACTAGAATTCAGAATAACACAAGATATGAGAGACAATACACAACTTGTATTAATACTTATACAGAAAAGAATACAATAAAGAAGATGCCACTTCTTCTCCACCACCTCTTAAGAGGCATGCCACACCTCAAGTGAACAGTAATTCTCTCCTCAAAGCTCTCTCTCTCAGGTCCCAACACATAACTCAAACACAGAGTTGGTGTTCACCTCCTGTGCTCCACACACACTACAAGTGCTCCACGCACTCCACAAGTACTCAAAGTACTTCAAGTAGATCTCCCATGAACCTGCAACAACCTGCACCTCAACAGACCATACTTATGGAAGGAACTCCCTTGCCTTCCTCTTTGCTCTATCCAAGTACAAACCTGTACTCTAAGTAGATCCTACCTGATTCTGCTCCCTGTTGTGTTGTTGTCTTATCTGATCTTGCACACCTGCAAATCAACCTGGTTCTGCACACCTGAAGAACCTTGACCTTGCACACACATACACCTGTAGATCAATGATCTTACTTACCATGTAGATCTCCTATAAAGGTCATGCACCTGTGACCAAGATCCTACACACCTGAAGAATCTTGCTGACTCTCCAAAACCAGCACCCACCTTGGTACTGCTGTGGAACTAGGAGGAACACCCTTGCTCACCTCACACACAGAAGGAGCTAACTTTTTTCAACTCAAACTAGAACACTTTTCCAATACAACCATGAGTCTATTATATAGATCTCATCCAAACAATTATTAGACATCTAATTACAATAATTAGATCCACAGCTCTCAGTCTAAAAATAGATCTAATCATGCAAACACTTGGTTCGTTAGCTAACTGCCCGTAATAAGCTCGCAGTCGAACCACACAGGTGATCGACATCGGTCCCTGTCTGCCTGGGGGTCACCGACGCCGGCCGACTACTGATCGACGTCGGTTGCTTCCTTGTCTAATCCTACCGACGTCGGTTGGCCAGACCAACGCCAATCTCTGTGACACTCTGCAACTCTCCTGCAACCTCCTCCATGTCTGCATCAGTGAAGCTTTTAGCTCCACAACCTAACATACAAAAATAATTCCAAACTGAACATGAATGTAAGAAATGACAAACATGCCAAGGAAGTAAAGTTAATCACTTAGAAAGATCAACTAATTAATCATACACATTCAAACCAATCAATAAAGGAGGTAAAACTAGAATTTTATCATTGATAAAAGGCTTGAAAATGGGTAGGACTTTTCCATACCTAGATGGAGGATACAAATATAGTTTATCAAGGCTAAATTTATAAAAGAATGTGAGAAAAGAAGGAAAAGAGAGCATAAGAGGGAGAGATGATAAGTGTCACTCTTGATAGATAAAGTTACAAAAAGAAATAGGATTTATTAAATAGTTATATTAGACCCTCCAAGACATGTGTATCTCTCCCGAATATGTCTTTCTACTCTAAGTGGCATGGAAGTCTCAAACCTTGCCTAACACCTTGATCTTGTTCTTGAAAACTACCCCTTTTCCTAGTTTGTGAATGGAAAAGTGGCCTTCTTGATGTTCAGGTCATTTTGAATTGATATATTTCTCTAATCTTGACACCTTTCATCTGATATCTGAAGGTTATCTTTGACACATCACTTTATTCTCTTCTTAGGTGTCTTGAAGTCTATATTATCTTACTACGCCAATCTTGGCCAAATAGATCAAAACTTGAATTTATTGTTATAAATACCATTATTCTTCATTATAGGCATCTTAACATCATATTATACATGAAAAAACTCATTTGGAGTCATCAAACTCTCTCCAAGACTCCACTTTGCATCAAAAGTTCTCATTTGGCCTCATTCCTTGTAGCCCTAAAATCATGTGAACATCCTTGCGTAAAATAATGAAAAAAGAATATTTGGAAACTAAATATATATTTGAGGACCTATAATCCCCTTAAAACTCCATGTGAATTATTATGTCCTTATAGTGAGTGGAAGTGACCTTTTTATGTTGTTATCTCTCCTCAATTAGGCTTCCTTACCTAGAAATTGAGTTTTGGCCTAAAAACACTCCCACATGTGTGAAAATTATATGAAGTGTGTCATTAATTTTACCAATTTTAATACCATTATTTATTTCAATTTAAATTTCTTGAGACCCTATATGGATATGTCAACCATGAAATGGCCAAAAACCCTAGTCTAGGTGCTTGCATAGGCTTGAGAGACAGTTGGAGTGTTTGGCAAACAAATTGAAGGCTCTATTTATTTTAACGAATTATTTTTGTCCTAAAACATCATTATTAAACTCTATATACTAAGGATAGGTCTCTTCAAGTTTCTTATAGGCTTATAGGTAGGCTATTTGACTTGCAAAATGATGCATTTCTCCCTTCTTTACCAACTTGGCAACTTGCAGAGCTTATAAAACTTTTTTATGAGACTTGATTAGGTGTGTAGAGGGTTGTATAACCTTTTTCAATTATTAACCAATATTTTTACTTGTACTTGATTTGGGATCCAATCCATAACTTATTTCTTCACATACAAGCCTCCATCCTTACATTTAGCCTTGTTCCATATAGTTGTACCTTCAAATGTACTATCAAGTGTGTTCTTCAAGTGTCCATGGGAGTTTTTAGAGTCATTTAGGTCAATTAAATCCCAAAAAAAACCATATAAATTCATTAGAATTATCTTCTCTCTCATAATATCATTTGAGATCTCTTTTGCAACTTGAAACAAATTTGCATTCTTAGCAGTGACTCATAAAGCTTAGAGCATTTTTCTCTCTCCTAATGCCACAAGAAGGAAGTACATTAGGGTACCTAACTATCCTTATTAGCTTGAGATCCCATGTCAAAATCATCTTGGGATTGATTTCAATACTATTTAATCAACACTTTTTTGAGATTTATCTCAAATCAAAAATATGATGTGTGAAGTGCTAAAAAAATATTGTTGAGTAATCCATGTAAACAATAGTGCACTTTCATAAAATAATTTTAAACACAAAATTAATGGTTATTTTAAATGTATCCCTTTCATTTATAAAACCAAATTTCATGGTTTGTAAGTGAAAGTTCCCTGTTTTGTATTAAAGACAGTTTTCACTTGGTCTTATTGGCAAGTGTTATCATTGATGTCAAAGATTGATGTCATGTGTGCATTGATGTCAAAGGAAATGACAAAGTGATGATGAGTTTGAGCCTAAAGTTTTGCAAGGTATTATTTAGATGTATATGAGCTAATGTAATTATTTTCTGAGGCTTATCATATTTCAACTAGCATGTTGATGTGTTTTCAGGTCAACAAGAGAAGACAAACATGTGAACAATGTGTTAGCATAGGCTTGGTAAACTAGTCTGTACGCATGAATCTTTAGTATATGCTAGGATAGGAAGTTGATGAATGGTATATATGATGAGATCATGTTTAATAAGTCCTATGGGTGTCAATTGTGCTTAAAATTCTTATGGTAATGTATGGTGTTCATCTAATTCTTCATTATGTTCATCTAGGCATAGTTGGTTATGTGATAGAAAACTCTGAGTAAACATAATGATGACATTATATTTCACATGTGTGAAGGTTCCAGGAGCAACTTGATATATGGATAGATTACCCTATGTGAGAATATCATATGTTTCAAATTTTAGGTCATGCAATTGAGCATAGTAAAAATTAGTAAGGGGCAAAATTGGCTTCTCAAATAGATTTACTATGTTCTCATACTTAGCTAGACCATCACTGCACATCATGCATATATGTATGAAAAATTAAGTTTGAGCATTTATTTATGGTATTAAAAATTCAACAAATTTCAAAGGATTTTATAGAGATATTGTCTATAGTGCCAAGGTCCCTTGAAAATTTAGACTCTTGAAGTGTTTTCTATCTCAAGTTATAAAGCTTCAAAGTTGCTTTTGTAGACTATGTCGAGCCAGAGACTGTAATTTTAATCATATTGAAGTCTGAGTTCATTGGTATATAAGATCCACCAATGACAACTTAATCATACATATTGATATCAATGGTGTGTATGAATTCAGTATGTCAAAGGTTGCATGTGTAGGGGATAAGTGTCATAAGCTCACTAGTCTAATAGAAGATCAACGGTATGCAGTGGTTCATACTAATGAAGATGAATGGTGCGAGACAAGTGAAAGAGTCAAAAATACACGTAAGACTACCAAATGGCACAAGTGCAATGGACTATCATTAAAATACTCAAAAGTCATGTGAGGGTGCCAAGTGTCATAATATTAGGAGTTTTGAGCAAGATCTAATAGTGAGAGCTATAAAATAAAGACATGGTTAATCTACAGAGATCTATGGAGTATGTTTGTTCCAAATTATCAAGAAGTATTGAGATGAATATAAGTGCTCGATGTTTAATATTTTAGTAAAGGTAAATTTTGAGCTACTTCTAAATAAGATTGATAGTGTGAGTTTAGTGAGCTGATTCAAAAGCATGAGATGTGTTCTAAGTGATCTAGATTTAACTATGACCATTTGGATTTAAATATTTGAATTTAACAAACAAAAGACTATTGCTTGGTTTTTGAGCTATAACTTTCAATCTATGTAGAATTTAACATTGTAGTAAAAATCAAAGTTATAGAAGACTTCAAGGCACATTTGTAAATATTAATCTAAAGGTATAAATATTTTTATAATCAAATATATTGAGCTCCAAAGTTGATTATGTGTCCGTTCATGCTCTGAAAATAACCCAAAAAGGGTAATAGAGTTGTTCTTGATGCTATTTTGATGTTTCAAGATGAGCTAATGATCAGAGAGTGTTTTGGACTCTATGAGGACCATATATGTGGATTATGAAGGTTTGATCAATCATATTCAGTATGATCAAAGACTTATAAGGTGATTGTGTGTTCATTGATGATGGTTGTGTGCATAGAATGTTGTTTGAGCAAATTAAACTTTAACAGAAGGGTGTTATGATAGTTTTTATCACTTAAGGAGGATTTATAGTTTTTGTGGCATAGTTTCATGTATTTTAAAGTATTCCTATGTTCTCATTTTTCTCTAATAAGTGTTGAAAATGTTAATGGGTTTTTATAGGACCTAAAAAGTGACTTAGGCCTATTTGAAAGATAGTTGTGATTAAAGGTGACCCATGTTAGATGACTTAAGGGTGAAGTCATGTGTTGTGGCCAACAAGGAAGGTTATGATCATAATAATAATGAAGACTCTATAAAATTTGAAACCAAATGTGATGGTTTCTAAGCTTATGGAATAGACTTGAGAGACTTGAGATAAGAGGTGTGTGTGAGAGTTGTGGAGTGAAGGAAAGGGTTTGTGCCCAGTGGATGGGTTATAGAGTAGATCAAGTTGATGACCATATGTATGACTTATAGGTCATATTTTTTATATAAATAATAGTGATCTTGTAGGTTTGAAGATTGAGGATGAGAGAAGAGGTCTAGAGTGATCTAAAATGATGTTTTGGATCCCTTGAGTATGATCAAAGTATAGATGATGTTTGTGTAAGCTTGGTAGTTTCTTTGAGAGGAAGATCACAATATAGATTATGTATGACCATTTGGTCATGTTTTTAAGATTGTAATAGATTTATTGCTAAAAAGTGTAGAGTGATCCAAAAGGTGGTTTTGGATGTTTGTGGTTATGTGAAGAAGTGAAGGAGGTTGATATATATTATATCTCCATCATATTGGTAAGCAATTAGTGTTCAAGAGATGTTCATATCATAGATATTGGGAGGGTGCTCAACATCTAGGTCAAAAGTACTTAAGCAATAGGTGGTCAGAAGGACTTGATCATCTTAGGTGCAAGTGATCCTGTTGAAATAGATGTTTCACTAAAGCCATTTAGAAGGACTTGATCATCCTAGGGGCAAGTGCTACTTGTGATATAGGTGTTTCACTAAATTTTGGTCAAAAAAACTTGACTAATCTCATGTTTTTTATCATCTTATAGGATAAATAGTCCATGTATTTACAAACTTGAGAGTGGGTTTTATTCCCCAAGAGAGTTTCCCACATAAATCTTGTGTTGTGTGTGTAATTTTACAATATCTATTTGTTTATTGCTATAAACATATTGAATGCTTCATGAATGGTTGTATTGAATGCTTAAGTGTTTGAAGGGTTTGAAAATTTAATTAGATTTTTTATAATCACTTATTCAAACCCCCCCCCCCATTCTTAGTGGTTTGTACCTCTAAAAATTGGTATCAGAGCCAGTCCTTTGGAGGAAGCTTAACATCTTGAAAGAGATCTTAAATAGCACAAGATGGCCAAGTAGTTTAAGAAAGATAATTAATAGTGGAAGGTTGTGATCAAGGCACTTGAAGAGCAGATATGTACTTTGAAAAAAGATGCCAAAAAAGATGAAAAAGCTATCAATGATCTCAAGGTTCATCTAGAAGATGCCAAGGAAAGTTTGAGTTCAAAAGAGGAAAGTTGTTCAAAAGAAAAGGACATCATGTATGACGAAGAAGTTTTCCATGACAGTGGAGAATAAGTGTTCTATGACAGTGAGGAATAAGAAGTGGATCTAGGAGCTACGCTCATAAAGAGGAATCACAAGATGAGGTATGTAATAAAAGGTATTGAATCACAAGTCAGTTCTCTATAGGGAAGTTTTTTGGGCAAGACCAAGAGAGATGAGAAGAAGTATCAAGAGTTTTTCAAGTCTCTTGAAGATCAAGTTTGCAGATTGAATAATTATTTGGCTAAATAAGCCAAAGAGGATAAAGAGACCATCAAAGATCTCAGATGTTAGTTAGAGGATGCAAGTTCTAAATATGATGAGTGTACATAGTTAAGGGTTGAAATGGATTCATTAAAGAGTGAGCATGAGCTTGTTGTATTCAAGTTGGATAAGATGGAAAAGGAACATGTAAAGCCTAAGTAATCTAAGAAGAATGCAAGCTTTGAAAGCAATGCAAGAAGGTCTGTTAGACAACCAAATGATTCAAGGTATGCTAGTTTATTCCATGGTTATTATTATGCATGTAATAAGTATGGTCATAGAGCTAAGGACTATATAAGGAAGTTAGTCAAGTATGGACATTCATGGAGCTATGATAGGATTTTTTGGATAAAGATTAATCACAATTTAAATTTGTCGAAAGGTAAGAATGATTTTATTTGTTTCATTTATGATAATAAAGGTCATATTTCTAGACTTTGTCCTAGTAAATTTTATAAGCTCTCAAGTCATCTAAAGAAGGGAGAGAATCCTAGAAATCACATCAAAAGTCAAAACATGATGTGGAGACCTAAGGTAGTGAAGGTTAGTCCTATTGAGCTCAAGAATCAAACTTTTGATACTATAGAAAAGGAATTAATTTTGGAGGTGTCTCAAGAGTGCCAAAGAAGTTTGAAATCAATCCAAATGGAGAAAAAGGTGGATGATCCAAGATTCAAGTCAGTTATACCATTCAAGGCCAAGGACAATCTAAAAGAAGGATCTCAGTCTAATGTTTTATTTGTTGTAGTTAAAGAATTTTCAAATAAGGAGTTTTATGATTTCCAAGAGTTTTGGTTGTCTTCTTTAAAAGAGGAGAAGTTTTTAGCTAAAGAGATATGTCAAGAACCTATGTTCTCATCATGTATTGTCAAGGAAGCCAAAGAAGAGATAGATGCCAAACAAGTTATATCAATCAACAAAAGCAAGAAGTAGAAGAAGGTTCTTTAGTCTTGTGATGAGGACTGGTATGTTCTTCTATTCTATGTCCTTGTGAAGTAGAGATGTCTTTATTGTGCTTCACGAAGACATTTCTCAGTTTGAAGAAGCATGTTATCTTGCAAGGGAGTTCTCAGTTTGCAGGGTTAGATTGAAGGTTTCCTGGTGGTAAAGAAGGATTTGTGAGTTTTCAATATGATATTTTTACATAGAAAGGTCTATTGAGCTTATTCTAGCATGCTCCAGGTGGTTTTCTGGTTTGAAAGTTTGTTAAAGTCAAATTGGAGATTTTATAGTACTCTTAGTTTTATTAATTTTTGGCTTAAGGGCAAGTAGCCTAAAATGGGTTATTAGATGTATGGGTTTCCAAAGGTTTGAAAGCTAAAAAACTGGTATAAAAGTTTTTTATGGTTGTCTCTAGGTGTGGAAGAAGTTTTAGAGGTGGATGTTGACCAGAAGGAGGTTTGTTGACCCTATTTATTTTGAGATTCTAGAGTTTTGGGCTATGTTAGAAAAGTGATTTTCCTTACAAGTTGAGGCCTGAGGCTTCTTAATATTTTTTATAGACCAAATAGGTTGTCAAATCAAGATTAAAGATATTTTAAGGTTTGTGGTTTTCAAATTATTCAAGTTTTTGTCAAGATGGAGGCCTAATTGGTTAGAAGGTTTGTGAAGGAAGTATGTTGCAGAGGATGAGCTAGGTAATGAAAATTGGTGTGCTTGAGGGGGCATATGAGAGTTCTCCAAATATGAAGTCTCAAGTTTTTAAGGTGTGTCTACTAAAATTTGTGGGCTCTACAAGTTTAAGGAAGGGCTATAAGGAGTCTAGACATGCCTAATATGAATATTTGATATTTTTGCTCCGTTTATTCAAAAGATTAAGGCATGAGTATTTCAAGGTAAGTTCTCAAGTTAGTTTAGAGTTCTTGTTTCATGAGTGGAATGAAGTTCTATTGGTTATCCTTAAGATGGCTTGAGAGAGAAGGCTATTAAGCCTGTGTGGTGGTTCTTCATGGTGTGTGGAGATCTGAATATGCTCAAGAGGTATAATTGCTCAAAGATATTAAGGGGAGTCCCTCTTAGTGTTCTTAAGATTATTTTAATTAGTTTTTTGTGTTCATATGTTTTTATGCCTCATTGATAGAATTGCATGATCAAATAAGAATATAGCCATGGTGTATGGTTGAGAAGTACAAGGTGATATACACAAAGTTAGGGGGAGCTAACTCAGATAGCTTGAATGGCTTGAGGAGCTATGCATGATGTGAAGGGAAGCATATGTGAGATACTTAAATCATATTGAATATGCGTTGATATTTGTTATAGATGAGATTTCAAGAAATTTGATATGATGACTTGATAAAATCTAGTCATAATTATAAAAATATGTTGAATCTTCATGCATAAGCAAAGGGAGCTTGTGAGTTTTACAGGTAAATAGGTCCAATAATTAGAATAACATAAGTTTAGATTGATGCATGTCAAATAATATATGACATGAGATGGAGCATGATGTTAAGGGCAGATTTTAAAGCTCTATGAGTATTTTGTCAGGTTCAAAGATCAGAGATGTCCAAGTCTAGATAGATGCATGTCAAAGGGGGAGCAATAGTTTCATATGAGGTATGTAATTATATTTATCACTTAAAATTATATTTGAATACATTCATGATGTTAAGAAGATCTTGATGGTTGTTTATTCCACTTTGTCATTTATATCAAAGGGGGAGAAGGAAAAGAAGAGGTTGCCATTAATGACAAAGGGGGAGATTATTTGCAAGTGTTGTCCTTGATGTCAAAGATTAATGTCGTGTGTGCATTAATGTCAAAGTAAATGACAAAGTGATGATGTCATGATGATGATGAGTTTGAGCCTGAAGGTATACAAGGCATGATTTGGATTCATATGAGATAAGGTAAGTATTGTCAGAGGATTATCATATTGTATCTAGTTTGTTGATATGGTTTCAGGTCAAGGAGAGAACATAAACATGTGAAAAATATGTTGGCATGGGCTTGGTAGCCTAGTATGTAAGAATGGATCTTCAGTATATGCTTGGATAAGAAGTTAATTAATGGTATAGATAATTAAATCATGTTTCAAAGGCCTTGTGGGGTACCAAGAGTGCTTAAAATTCTTATGGGAATGCATGGTATTCATCTAGTTTTTCATTATGTTCATCTAGGCATTGTTGGTTCTATGACAAAAAATCTAAGTAGGCATACCGATGATGTTATATTTCACACGTGTGAAGGTTCCAAGAGCATATTGATATATGAATGGATTCTCATAAGTGAGGAGATCATATGGTTCAAATTTTAAGTCATGTGATTGAGCACAACAAAATTTATTAAGGGGCAAAGTTGGCTTCTTAGACAGATTTACTATGTTTCCATACTTAGCCAAACCATCACTACACGTCATGGAGATATGGATGAACAAAAAAGTTTGAGCATTCATTTCTAGTACTTATAAATTCAAATGAGTTAAAATGAGTTCATGGATATATTTTCTAAATTCCAAGGTCCCTAAAAATTTGGACTATTGAAGTGTTTTATAGTTTAAGTTATAAAGCTTCAAAGTTGTTCTTGTAGACTGTGTCTAGCTAGAGACTGTCAAGTTTAATCACATTGAAGTCTAAGATAATTAGTATATAATATCAAATAGTAAGTTCTATGAATTAAACATGTCAAATTTTATATGCATAGGTGATAAGTGTCATAAACTCTCTAGTCTAATAGGAGATCAATGATGAGTGGCGGTTCATACTGATGAAGATCAATGTTGCAGGACAAGTCAAAGAGTCAATAATACATGTGAAAATACCAAGTGGTGAAAGTGCAAAGGACTATTATTAAAGTGTTCAAAATGCATGTGAGGGTGCCAAGTTTCATAATCTAGGGAGTTTTAAGCAAGATCTAATGGTGAGCATTGCAAGATAAAGACCTGGTTAATTGGTAGAGATCAACAAAGCATGTTTGTTCTAAATTATCAGGAATCAATGAGATGATTACAAGTAATTTATGTTTAAAAGTTTAGAAAAGGTAAATTTTGAGATAATTTTAAATAATATCAATGGTATGAGTTGAATGAGCTGAGTGAAGATCATGAGATGTGTTCTAAGTGATCGAGGTTTAACTGTGACCGTTTAGATTTAAATATTTGAATTTAATGAAGGAAAGACCAGTGTTTGGTTTTTTAGCTATAAATTTTTGTTTATGTATAATTTGATGTTAGAGTAAAATTAAAAAATTGTAGAGTAATTTAAGGTGCATCTATAAATATTCATTTGAAGGTCTAAATGTTTGTACAATCAAACATATTGAGCTTCAAAGTTGGTTGTGTGTTTGTTCATGGTCTACAAGTAAATCAATAAGGGTAATAGAGTTATTCTTGATGGTATTTCGATGTTTCAAGATGAGGTAACTATCGAAGAGTGGTTTAGAATCCATGAGGGCCATATGTGTGGATTATGAAAGTTTGATCAATCATATTCAATATGAATAAAGGCTTAGAAGTTAATTGTGTGTTCATTCATGGTGGTTATGTGCACAGAATGTTGTTTGAGCAAATTGAGATTTAGAATAAGGGTGTTGTGATGGTTTTTATCACTTAAGGAGTACCTATAGTTTGTGTGGCATGGGTCCATGTATTTGAAAGTGTTCATGTGTTCTTATTTTTCTTGAAGAAGTGTCAAAAAGGTGAATGGGTCTTCATAGGACTTAAAAGATGACTTAGGCCTATTTGAAAGAGAGTTGTGCTTAGATATAACCCATGTTAGTTTCCTTAAGGTTGAAGGCATCTGTTTTGGCCAATAAGGAAGTTTATGATCATAATAATCATGAAGATTATAAAATTTGAAACCAAATGTGATGGTTTCTAGGCTCATGGAATAGAGTTGAGAGACCTGGGAGAAGAGGTGTGTATGAGATTTGTGGAGTGAAGGTGGATGGGTTTTAGAGTAGATTAACTTGATGACTATGTGTATGACATATAGATCATATTTTTGATGTTAATAATAGTGCTCTTATAGTTTTGAATATTGAGGATGAGCGAAGAGATCTAGAGTGATTCAAAAGTATGTTGTGGATGCCTCGAGTATGAACAAAGAATAGATGATGTATATGTAAGCTTGGTGGTTAATTTGAGAGGTAGATCAGAGTGTGGACTGTGTATGACCATTTGGTCATGTTGTTGAGATTATGATAGATTTATTGATAATAAGTGTAAATTGATCTAAAAGGTGGTTTTGGATGTTTTTGGTTGTGTGAACAAGTGAAGGAGGATGATATACATTGCATCTCCATCAGATTTGCAGGTAACTAGTGTCTAGGAGATGTTCATATCATAGGTGTTGGAAGGGTACTCAACATCTAGGTTAGAAGGACTTAACCAATATGTTTTCATTATGACTTGATCATCTTAGGGGTAGATTCTCCTTCTAAAACAAGTGTTTCACTAAATCTAGTCAAAAGGACTTGAACAACAAGTGGTCAGGATTTGATCATCCTAGGGGTAGGTGTTCCTTTTGAAATAGGTGTTTCACTAAATTTTGGTCAAAAGTATTGGACCAGTCTCATGTTTTTGATCATGCTATCAGATAATTAGTCCATGTGTTTGCATGTTTGAGAGTGATTTTTTCTCCCTAAGAGGGTTTCCCAAATAAATCTTGTGTTGTGTGTAATCTTGCAATATCTATTTGTTCATTACTATAAACATATTGAATGGTTGCATTAAATTCTTAAGTGTTTGAAGGGTTTCAAAATTGAATTGGATTATTTTCAACCACTAATTCACCCCCCCATCTCAATGGTTTGTACCTCTAACAAGTATTCCATGTCTATGAAGACTTTGTTATAAGTTGTGTATCCATCCAAAAATGAAATCATCTTAAATTTGGTTATCATCTATATAACTTCATCTAATGAGGGTAAAGGGTATTGTCCTTTTGTGAAATTATATTTAAATTTATAAAGTGGACATAAACTAACCTCACCATATTTATTATGTACATACATAAGATTAGCTACACATATGAGTGGCTGATTGGAAATGTTATTCAAGCTTAGATCAGTGTTTTGACTTCTCTGACAATTGTGGGTTCTATTCTTGGGTTTATTATCTTTTTTCATTGCCTAAAAGGTTTATTTTTTTATTTCAATTAGATATTGTGTGTCATTATCCATATATTAAACACTTTGAGCTATTCCTTTGACCAAGTCAAGGCATAATTATACTTTGTGAGTAAATTCTTTTTTTGGTTTAGGCAAGCCATACTAATGTTAACATCTTTTGGGTTCTCTTTCGTGCATAAGTTGATTGTTGTGAATGTATGAGTTTATCTTTTATGGATTGGGTTTATCTGAATGTGCATTTAGGTCAAGAAACCTTTCAAGAGAAATCATTCCTTTTGGGATCATTTTGTTCTTCATGTTTATGATCCCATCCTCATTTAACTAATGTTCTCTAAATGTGATTGATCATGTTCATCAATTGTCTAATCCCCAAAGGCATCTATTTTGCTCTTGAACTGGTGCATTTTTTTGTCATATTTGTACATTATTTGGGATATAGGGACAAGGTATAATTTCAATGGAGAACATACACAATGAATATTCACTTAATGGTGCTAAAGTGGCAGCATAATTGGCCAATGAAACTACCACTAAATTTTTACCTCTCAAAATAGAGATAGTATTACAAGCATTGAAAGATTTGATTAAATCTTTGGATACATGTTTATACTTCTCGAGGTAATATATGTTGGATTAGAATTTATTATTCCCTTTATTAATGAAAAAATATGAGTCCCCAAAGATGTGTAATAATTTTACCCCATAATGTAAGGTAAATTTGTATTATAATTCTAAAGCCTCACATTTTGCAACATTATTGGTATAGTTGAATGTAATGAAATTACTTAGATGATTTCACAACAATAATATTATATATCACAAATTTAAGAACAAAATAAGTAGATCCACAATAATAATTGGTGAAATAATAGAATACTTGAATACTATGACTAGGTCACTTTGAGGGGTAACCTCTACAACAATGCAATAAGAAAAAAATTTGCAATATAATCCTAAAAGACTAACCATTACCTCCTATATATATTCTACTTATCCATGGTTATTCCATAGGTTGACCATACTAAGAATATCAATAAATATAATAAGATAATATGAAGTTGTGTAAGACATAATTTGGCCACACATATCCCTAGATACACTATAGGTTAAGGGTGTAACATTGAAATGCATTCTACATGTTTCAAGATATTTATTTCCCTCAAATTGATAAGTATGACTTAAGTGCTTAAACCTTGTTTATATTTAGCAAACATCAAAATATAAACTCTAAAGGTTTGATTGATCATCAGTTCCTTCATTTTCAATTCTTAAAAGTTTTATAGACTACATGTTCACACCTATGTAAATGGAAAAAGTTTAAACATTCTCATATTTTGTTATAATTTGTGATTTAAAACCTCATATTGGGTTCTCTATCAACCATAATTTGTTTTGATATCCCTTTCCACAATAACGACATATGTGAAAAATCAAGTGGCCATGTATCTATTTAGTGATATGGCCCAATCCTTATTGTGGATAATCCCATAGGCTTCAGGTACGTCCACCACTTGGATGTCTATCAATTATTGGACACATGGATCTAAAATGAGTTTCATGTGAATGTTATTTAGTTCTCCCACTATGTTAACCTTATTTTTATGTAGTTTGAAAAATCTCTTATTGGATTTGATATAGGATAGCCCTAACTTTTGACATATCTCATAGGCATGACATTGATAAATTCACATGATTCCACTAATCAATTTGCATATTCTTACCAAATATTATAACTATCAATAAAAAATGGGAAACCTCACTTTTCTCTTTGTTGATGGATTTGTTTGCATGTGAGACCTTTTTTTTACCTTTATCTTTTCCATCCTAGATATATTACAATGTAACTAAGTCACATTATGTTAGAGTAATTATAGTAATTAGTGTGTTAAGCTTAACCTAAGTCTTAACTAAGGGAAGCTTCACCTTAGTTAGAATAACCCAAGTGGGCTTTAATGTTTCACACCCACATGTGAAAATAAGAAGTCAACATGGTTGTTGGGATGTTGACATTAAGTGGCCTAACTATTCATTTGGCAACTAATCCTCTTTCACATTGCCAAATGATCCTCCTCACCTTCCCTCAAAATTTCTATAAATAGAGGGTAAGGATGGAGTGTTGTAAGGAATCAAGCTAGCATGGAGAAATAATCAGAACTTTATTTCTATTCAATTAGTTGCTTCATTGATAGAAGGTAGTTTTGGTTAGGGGTGACCCTGGGTAAATTATATGAATCTCGTATATAATTTATTCACATTATTCTATGATCTGAGCTAACTCATACAAGGTGATATTTTCTTTTACACATTTCATGTCCTCTAAAATATTGTATGCTCCCTTTTTTCTAAGGGGTTGAGATCTCAGCAGGTGCCACATGGTCACTCCCTTAAGGTGGTGGGGGATTCTTATTGGTTTTGGGATCAAGAGGATTTGATTTATTATTAAGGGGCATGATATGGTGAGTGTTTGTTTTCTATTGATTGTAAGGGAATAATTTTTGTTTTGAAACTACTAAAATACATGAAATTCATCAATGTTTCTTTGGGTTCATTCTCATATTCAATAGGGGACACATAAGTCATGATGATGGTGTCATTTGAAGAAATAGATGATTTTTTATCACCAATTCTGAATTCATGGTTTTCCATTTCCTATTGGAAGACATGTAATGCCATGTAGAATGCAAAGAAATCTAGTTCCCTGTGTTGAGATGTGGTGTACAATTAGGACCAATTAGGCAAGGCCAACTAGCATATATTTATTTTAGGTAGTAAATTTTCTAAATAATAATAATTATTTAGATCTTGATTGTTAAACCTATTATTTTTATTCCATGGTCTATCATTTCTTTGGTAAGTAAATTCCTGACTTGAATATTTAGGATTAGAATTACCCATTCTCTAACGTAAGTTGATAAAGTGCCTAGAATATTTAGGATTGGAATTACACATTCTCTAATGTGATTTAAGAAAGTGATTGCTCAATGTTTGGACCATCCTCTAAATACTATCCAACTCTATATTATCTAATGTTTCAGGGAAAGTTTAGGCATTATTAACAATAGGAATCAAAACATGGATTGAATTAGCTTGTGCCACCTTTGGGTGATCATTGTTGGTTTATGTTTCATGTTGATTTAGGTATATGGTTTGTGATGGTAGTTTGTTAAACACTATTGATTAGTTTTCCAAGAGGGCTTGTGGAATATTTTTGAGTGGCATATGAATTGGATTATACCCTTGGGCATCAACTAGAAATCCACTCTTACGACTTTGGTGTAAGGGAAATAATTGTTTTATTTGTTGTGCACCCAACAAGACTAGTTGTCACTTTGTCAAGGGGATTAATATACATTTTAAAGGCCATGGGAACATCAAGCATATAAGTGGTGTGTAACTCATATAAACATTTATTAGAACCTAGTATTTAGATTCTCATGGGTTCATTACATTCCATTTTGATACTAGTGAATTACTGATATGGGATAGTGGGGTCAATAGACTAAATGAACTGAGCTATAAATGTGTCCTATATACTTTTTTAGGTAGTGATAAAATTGGTAGTTAAGTTTAAGAACCATTCATACTTATAATCTTCCAAATTGAATGGAAAGAGATTGAATGTTATGTCTTCATGTTCAAAATTTGAGATCTTAAGGGCCACTTTGAAGGATTTGATAATGGTTTCATTGTCATCATGTTGATACTTGGGGAGATATCTCTTGGTATTTCAAGGTAAATCCTAAGTGAATTTCAGGATATTGAGAGTCATACTTGTTAAGTGTGGTTGTGGTTGAGCCATTATGGGTAGGAAGGGTGGTTGTGGAACTATAAGAGTTTGAGTAGTGAGTGAATTATTCTCTTCACAAGTAACACTCAAGTTTATTTTGGATGATTAATTTGATCATGGTTTCCTATCGAATTCTAAAGGTTCAACTGGGATGTTTCTAGAATCTAATTTGGACCTAATAAATTTAGGAGTTGACTTCAAGGTGCCCTCCTTGTGTTAGTTTCTATTTATCTAGGTTTTTACACACACAAGAGAATAGTGACCGATATGGATAACCTCTCATTTTAGAGCTTAATAAATATGGTGGTATTGAATAGTAATTGGAATAGTTCTTCAAGAAATATGGTGTTAATTTTCACTATCAAGGAGTATCTCTATGTTCATGGGTTCTTTTAGTTTAAATAATGCAAGGATTAAAATAACAAATTTATAGAGGAAATATCATAAGCAAATACTAACCCAATATCAAACAAGGCTATCATTTCCAAATGATATTCAAATAAACATGTTATTCACAAAACAATGTAAAAGAGGAGGGAAACAGGGTAAAAAAAGGTTTCTAATGTGAGTACTGTTCCTATTAACCACATGATATGAAATTGAAAACACAATGAATTTAAGAAACCAATACTCAATAAGACTAATTACTCAGACTATTAATAAAGTATGGTGAAAAACCCAAGGTCTTTGATTTACACTTCACAAAAGTTGTTTATCAAGCATATTAGATAAATAATACTTCAAATATAAATAGATGGCATAGTACATTCATTCCAATATAGAAGTATATGATAACACATAGCTAACAAAATGTATTAAAGTATTAAATAGAAAAACTTTAATATTATTCCACCAATATTACAATAGATCAATATGACTTTTCACAACAAGATTTTGTATTAACTAACATTCAAGACATAAAAGGAGTAAATAAGAAATTTTTTAATTCTCAAAGTTTTCAATATATACTTAATCATAATAACCTCCCCTTTTAAAATGAGTAAATAAGGATACTAAATAATATATTTTTGGGACACATACACAATAGATAAAACTACCAACAGAAACCCAACATAAATAACAAACTCCTTAAACATGACAAGTAAAAATATGAACCACTACTTCCCCATTCTGCCTAGAGGTAAAGCATAGATCAGGCACCAATGTCTCCATAGGATTTATTGCTTATGTTTGATCAAGTTTCTTCCCTTTTTAATGTGGTAGTGCATTGTATTTAATTATGCACAATATGAATTGTGACAAGGATTGCATGGTGTCCAAATTGTGATGTGGTCAACTCTAGCTCTTTATGGAAGGATTGAGTATTTTTTGGATGATTTAATAGAACACATGTCATCTCCACTTTTTTACCATTGTAATTATGCACAATATGAATTGTGACAAGGATTACATGGTTTCCTATTTATGAGTAGTCAGCTCTCGCTCTCTATGGAAGGATTGAGTACCTTTTGGATGATTTCATAAAACATGTGTCCTCCCCACTTTCTTGATTACTTAAATAGTGAACTCTAGTGCTAATTATTAGCATACACATATATTTATTGCACATTCCTCTTCAATTAAATCATTAATATTATAACTATAACATTGAACACAAATTTGGATAGTCATTTCCCATCATCTTCTTTAATATTCATTACCCCTAGATAATATAACACATTGGTCACCCTTTGAATATGTTTTGATGAATTATGATGCTAAGGAAAATAAGTTATGAAAAACTCACTAAAAAAAATTCATAAGGGAAACCTATAAATATACAATAACTACATGTCTAAAAGATACCCTAGTTCTAATTATATTTTACGGACAATAGAATGAAATGATTAAATAAGAAATAGAAATTAGAGAGAGTGAGAACACTAAAATAAACACACTTGGGCATTGTAGTTTAATTATAAAATTAGGAACAAAGTATGTAAATAGAATGAAAGATGCTACTCAAATCTGATTGTGAGCTACAAATGGGTCATAGTTGGCAGAGTGTTGATTGCATCATGTTCAAAATAGATAGGTGGTCAGTTTTGTCTATCAATTATGTCCTCTATAGATGATTGTTTCATATGTAGTTTTCTAGGCTCTATAACTTTTTGGACCTCTCTGTAGACTGATATTGAACTATATTGGGGCTTCTCTTAAGTTATTTGATGGGCATAACTATCTAGTTTCTTTATTCCTTGATCTTAACCTAATAATCAACAAGTGTATTCATAACATAATTCATGTGTAAGTTATGTTGATGGGTCATTTGGCACACCAACTCTAAGTGGGATGATCACCCATCTAGCCTCTCTTGAAAGGAGATATATAGGTCCCCCAAGGTCTATATCTACATGTTCATAGTGTACTAGGAAACCCAATTGGTCGATGTACAATTGTTCCAATATAAGGGGCCTTTATTGGTCTTGGAATTTTAAACCTTGTTTTGGTCTTTAATAGGTAGATAAAAATGAAAGCATGTGATTCAAGTTGTAGATTAAGGTTTTTGAATGATTTTGAGAAGATAACAAATCATGCATACATATTTGATCAAATAAATTAGTGTTTTAATATTTTAAACAATGAGGATGCAGTTGATTATTAAACATTCATTGCATCGCATATAAGTATTCAACAGTGTGATAGTGAAATAACAATGAAAGAGATTGTGCAATTGAGATAAATGTGAGAAATAGACTACATTCATAGAATCCTCTAACCCTATCTAAGATATCTATAAAAAAATAAAAAAGAAATGAGGAAAAAGTGTGAAAAAAACCTATTGCCATGAAGCCAAATTGGATCCTCTTGATGAATGCAACCATGAAATCAATCTCTCGCTTGGCCAGTAAATGCACAACCACCAATGGAGAAAATGCAAGAGTCTAAGGATGAGAAATCAAGGATAATAATAGCATCATCACCATATTCATGCATAGGTAACAAAATAAAAACTCCACAACTTTGATTAATAATATATGTGTGAATAGCACAATTTCTAAATTTACATCAATCAATTAGTTACAATTTGGCCGCATAACAGTGGGGTTGAGAAATGAGAGAGGTATTACACAAAGAAAAAATAAAATTGCTTGAAAAGAGTGATTGATTTAGTATTATTGCTTGGAGGAACAAATAACTAATCCTTACAAAGAGCTTTTGTTGGGTATTTATAGAAAATCTAGTCATTGACCAAATGGTAGTTCCCTCCAAAAGTAGTTGAGAGCAATCAATGCTCTTCACCAACTTCTCATTTCCTTTGAAAATGCTACACTCCATCTCCTTTTGCTACCAAAAATAATAATAAATAAATAAATAAATTTTCAATTAAAAGCACCTTTTCAAAATTAGTTAAAAACTAGCTCAAAGTAATGCAAACATGTTTTTATCTATAAATCATTTTCCAAAAATTTTGATACCATTGTGTTCGATTTGGAACCAACGTCCTAATAATATAAACAGATTACAAAATAAATCAACGAGTAAAAATTTATGATGAAAAAATTGACAAAGGGTAAAAAATGATCTCCCAAGCCAAATCAAAGTTTAATTAAAATAGTAAATCACTTTTTGAAAAATTTAATAAAATGTTATTTTTCTAAAAAAGAAAATCAAAAAATTATATTTTATTTTATAATTTGAAAACCTCCATGTTAATGAGGCTTTAAATAATAGTGAGTTACATTGGTTTCAATGAAGCTCTTGGCAAGTCTCCACGTTACATACTCCATAACATGCTTTGAACTCTATGTAGGGTACCAATGTCGTGGAACATTATAGAATGCAATGTCATCAATATGAGATTAGGGCTTTTCAAAAGACAAATTAAGCTATCAAAACTTCATGTGAAATTATTTTACATAGATTTGGTCATCCCAACAAAGTGAGTCTCAAAACCCATTTAGGAATGCAAATCGAGATGACTAATCAAAGTCACTTGAGAGAGCTATGACCAACTAGTCTATGATCACAAGCAAGAGTGGAACAAAAATAAAAAATAGGGTATTATGATTTCATAGGAAATAAGGTGTGTTGTGAAAGTAACAACAAATGGTGACTCTAGTGAAAAATACTCTTAGGTATTTTTTAATGAAAGAAACATATCTATGAACCCAAAAATTTTCAATAAAATAGTGCATAAAATATAAATTGATTCAAGGGAAGGAGAAAATGAAATGCCTACAAGACCAAAGTTGAGATTCTCATTGACTCATTGTGTTCATATGAGTTCATTACACTTCATGGAACCTACAAGGACTAGTTACTACAGCTTCAATCATTACTTTAGTGGATTATACCTTGAGAATACTTGCCTAGATATTGGTCTAATGCAACCAAGGGATCCATAGCCCCAATAGAAATGTATTTGATCCCACTCAATGCCTTATTATACTACTAGTTAGTTATCCATAGCCTCGATAAAGGTTGCTTGAATCACCCAGAAATTAATTTTTTTCATAGATTGATTTTATTTTCTTTTCTATTTTCTTTTTCTTTATTTATTTTTGGCATCTCAATTTTGGGTTGGAGACCACTATGACAAACAAAAGATAAAATTATAGATTTTTCACCCTAAATCTTAACCGGAGCAATTTCATCCAAACAAACCTAAAAACTATTAAAGTGTGAATTTTTATGTGTGGTTTCGAGAGAATATTTTGAGAGACCATATACTTTAACCAAATGTGAAAAAATTTGTTATGGTTTCAAAGAGCTGAACCCAAAGAATTAATACATGCATAGAACAATGGAGCTTGAACATAAATAAATTTTCAACAACAAATAATATATTCCACTTTCTGAATTCTTTGAATAAATCATTCTTAGACATGTTACATATTTATAAGAATCATATTCCTATATTCTCTCCACTAATTTCTCTCACACCCAAAATCTTATAAATAAACAAACCTATAATTATATAGTGTTATAATAATTAACAATATATCATAACAATATAATATTATAATTTACCATATTAACCATACAGTTACTAACAACTAATTACTATTTACCTTTTGGTAAATATCAAACTGTTACTATTTACTTCTTAGTAAATACCAAAATATACGCAATGTAAAAACTAATTCTTAACATTCTCCCCCATAGTTTTTACATGGTGAAAAAATATTCACACTCTTATTTGCAGTATGTTCACCTCTTGTAGCATGCCAAACTATGTGGCTTGTGACCTTGATATAAAGAGAGTCTCACTTGTCCCATGGTTTTACAGGTTTACCACAAACCGTGACATGAACAAAAACTCTTTTGCATATTATTTACCACCTGGTGGTTTTTTGGATCTCTACCATAAACTTTTTTAAGATCTATGAACTGACTTACATTGGTGCTTTCTGTGTTTTCACAATGTCTTCACATAAGAGAATCATGTTTGTAATTTACACACAAATTATATTACATGAACAAGCATATTCTTCTATTCTTATTTTTCAAGAATTACACAATGAAAATAAAAAACAAACCACACTGAAAATAATACACCAAACTAAGTATCACCACATCATTGATTCGACCTCATTGTTGACAACTGATGAGAGGTTGTTGAAAGACCTCCATCCTCTGTGTATCCTCCATCCTCCAGTATGTCATTAATTACTTAGAAAAATTATCTATATAGCTCAGGTACATAATTTTTTTAAGGAAAATTCCTTCCACAACGTGAACGTCTCGTACAAGCGAAAATGAGCAATGACTCTAAACCTAAATAATTTTGTCTTTTTCGACATAACTCTTTTTGACAAGTCAATAAAAATGACTCTTTCATCTTAAAACTGACTCTTATAACTAATACTTGACTTTATTTTTGAATAAACCAGACTTTTAAAAAACACTTGAACTCACTAATATGACTCATTTGATATAAAATTATATCAAACCAAAACTTTAACAACTACAACAACAAGATACTAATAACATTTAAACAATGTTATAAATACTATTAAAAATAAACTTTTGACACTAAAAAATAAATTAACCCATACTAAATAAATCTTGACTCACAGTGCTAAAAAACCCTTAAACAAAACTAAATTCATTAACCTTTAAACTTGTTGTCTTTAATAAATAAATCACATAATCTAAAACAAATACTATAGTCACAAAATATTTAAAAAGACTAAAGACATAAATCAAAGTGAATCACAAATGACTTATAAACATACTTAATTATTTTCTCTACTACCACTCTTGCACAGAGATCACAATCATTGGATTCCACACTTCCACTATGGAGAATGAAGTGTTCTAGATCTGCATTCAAACATTTGAACATGGTAACGCATTCAACTGAGTCTTTTTCCCTAAAACTATATAATCATGCACTTCAATTTGATGTATCTAATAGCTATGTTACATTTAGAAAAAACACCAAATCTAAAAGGAATAGTTTAAAAAATAACGTAGATGTTTAGATTGGACAACTGAGCATGTACATCATTAGGTTTACAAGGCATGGACCGTAGAATATTGTATTACTTCTCTCAACACTTGGTCTAGACCTAAAAATTCAGTCAACTATATTGAATTAATATGATTTGATTTAATGGCATCATTTGTTCATCATAAGAATAAGAGATTAAGGCATACTCAAGGTAATGAATTCATTATCTAGATAGTTGTTAAGAGGATTTTTCACTACTATAATAAAACCCATGAACTGTAGATAAACGGCTTGTGCATATGTTGATGGAAAAACTCCTTAAATATACATTAAAACTCTCTTCATAAAAGTCAAGCTTGTTACACACAATGAAGAGCATGATCTGAGCTCAATGATGATCGTATAATAATAGAGATAAAAAGCTAAAATAGTAGTAAATTGGTTTCTCTAGACTTTTACAAATAAAACCAAGACTCTCATCAATCAAAGTAAATAAAAAATCAATATGGTTGCCCCTTGCTAATAATCAGATACACAAAGACATTGCTATAAAACCTTCTTTGATACCACTATTGTGGATTCAAAGAGCTGAAACCAAATAATTAATAAATGTATATAACAATGGAGCTTAAACACAAACAAATTTTCAATAACAAATAATATATTCCACTCTCTAAATTCTTTGAATAAATCATTCTAGGACATGTTACATATTTATAAGAACCATATTCTTATATTCTCTCTGTTGATTTCGCTCACACCCAAAATCCTATAAATAAGTAAACCTATTATGATATATTGTTATAACAATTAATAATATATCATAACAATATAATATTCTAACTTATTGTATTAACTATATGATTACTCACAACTAATTACTATTTACCTTTCGGTAAATATCAAATTGCTACTATTTACCTCTCAATAAATACCCAAATCTACACAATGTAAAAGCTAATTCTTAACATTACACACATGGCAACCCAAGTTTTGAAACCAAGCTAACAAAAAAAATCTTGTGCCATAAACTACTCAAAGTGCTTAAGCACTTGAATACCACCATTGTTACTTACCTACACACCTTTATTCCTTCTTTCAATGATCAATGAGGTACCCACAGGTCAAAAACAAACAATTTTGGACCAAAAAGAGACAAATGATGAGGTTGGACCAAAATCAAAATCAAAAAACAAAAATGAAACATAGAAACAAAAGTAAAAATCAAAATTAAGTCTATGTATAGGAGTTTACCAAGCCAACTCAAGCTTGGAAGTAATGTTTAAAGAACTTTCCATTGATAGGAAATGGGATTTTCTCACCAGTGAGATGTCTAAGACAGAGCGTATTCTCACTGATAATTTCATAAATGTGATAGGGACCTAGCCACAGGTGTTATGCCTTTAACCTATATTACGTCTAAAAATATGTGTGGTTGACGTGTGGCTTACACACCTTCATATTAGCTTATTGTATTTTTCAATATTCTTAGTATGTTTAACCTATGGAATAACCATGGCTACGTATAGTATATATAAGACATAGTGTTTAGCCTTTTATCATCATATTGTGAATTATGTTCTTATTATATTATTGTAGAGGTTGCCCCCTCAAAGTGGCTCAGTCATAATATTCAAGTATTCTACTCTTTTATCAGTTATTCTTATGGATATATTTATTTTGCTCTTAATTATATTATATATAATTATATTATCGTAAATCATCTAATAATTTATTTACAATTGATATCAGAGCTTCAATTTGGGCAAGTTTTTGTAGTGCAATAATTTTTTTCAAAGTACTAGCAAGTTGAAAAAACATAACTTTTGATCCAAGGAAAATTAATTTTTTTCCTCATAACAGTTTTGTTCGTGATACTTTTTTACAAAAAAAGTTTAGAAATTTTTTTTACGTAGTACAAATTAGTAATCATTATATTTGTCTCTACGAGACTATCTCAATATTATATTATACTGATACACTTTTTTGGGCCAAAATTTTCACCTTTGTACATAATAACAGTAATTAGATTTATCTCAATGAGATGATCATAATGGTGTATTCCACCAGTACACTTTTTCCAAGGTTAAAATCCTCTTAGGGTTTGTGCATTCCTAATTTGAACACTTGTGGATGTGGGAAATGGAAAGAAACTCTGAAAACTCTTCACAAGGGTGATATGGAGTCTAGTACTTATGATCCATGTATTTAAAAGGTAGTTCAGCAATTTAAGTCAGAGTTGCAAGGCATGGTGAAAAAGGATGATTTTGATATAGTTCAAGGGGAAATTAAAGGGTTGAGAGGGGACCTGGATAGCATAATGGATCAATTGCAAAAAATATTTGGATAACTAGTTAACTTGTCAGCTCAGCCACTATAAAATAACCCTTCACCACTTCAGTTTGGTTCTCCTCTTCCAAACAATACCAACACCAATCTTGGGCCTAAGTTGATGTTGTCAAAAGTGAACTTGCAAAATTTTGATGGTAATGATCCACTCACCTGGTTCACTCAAATTGAAAATTTATTTAATCTACTTGAGACTCCATATTCTCCAAAAGTGGTTATGGCCTCTCTATATCTAGAACCTAAGCCATTCATTTGGTATTGTTGGTTGTGTGCTCAAAAGAAAAAGAAGAGTGTCCTAATTTTATGTTCAATATTTTTTGAGTTGCAGCTCCACTATCATAATAATGTCTCTGAAAACTAATTCATTTAGCTATCCAAGTTGTGCCAAATCAAGATTGTCAAGCACTACATTAAATAAAAATAGTCTTTCCTTACATCTAGCAGACATCATTGTGGAAAATGTGACTAACCTATTTTTGGGTGGCCTCAAACATAGCATCCCATTGGAGGTTCACATATTTCATCCTAGTACTATGTTTGAGGCCATACCAAGGGCACACATGGCTGAATAAAAAGACCTGATCAGATGAAGACCATTCACCAATGTTCATGAATGCACCTCTCCAACACCATCATTTCTGCAACCTACCATATTGGCACCTTAGCAAGTAGAAGAAAATGTGCAAAAGGTTTATGTTTTTGTTGCAATGGAAAATATATCAAAGGACATTGATGTGTTGAAAATAAGTTTTTATACATTGATAGTGCCAATGAGGATGAAGAAGATAAGGAGGATTCAGGGATAGGTTTGAAAGAACATGAGGATGAATCTAAAGATTCTCAACCTACTATTTTCTATCATACACTTTTAGGCATTAGTACTCTACAAAATCTTAATGTGGTGGGTTTCCTGAAGAAACGAAAGGTGACTATGTTAATTGACTATGAGTTACACATAACTTCATCAATAGTAAGTTGGCTACTCATTTGAATTATTTATTTTACCCAACTCTAAACTTTCAGGTCATGATTGCAAATGGTGCTACCATCAACTATTGTGTAAAATATCATAGTATTAAATTTATTATGAGATACTATTTTTTAGATTTCCCTATGTCTATTATTCCCATGGGAGGAGCTAACATTGTTTTGGGAGTGCAGTGGCTCATCACTTTGGTCACTATTGAGATGAATTTTTAAGAACTATTCATGAGATTTCATTCAGAAGACATGACCTTTAAACTACGTGGATTACAAGCTAAATCTCTATAGTTAGTTAGCTCCCACAAAATGATAAAGATTCTTATTAAAAATACAGAAAGTTTTATGGCACACTTATTTTCCATAGAGGTTCAACCAACCAAGGAGTCTACACATCTTGATTTACAAAGGGTGTTGGATGACCATTATGTTATTTTTTATGACATGCCAAAAGGACTTATTCTAAGTCGTGCATATGATCATGCCATCAAACTCATTCCAATAAGTACACCACCCAACATTAGATACAGGTATCCCTATGCCCAAAAGAGTGAAATTGAAAACATGGTATAAGAGATGTTGGAAACAAGAATCATCTGACATAATGAAAGTGAATATTCTTCCTTGGTGGTCATGGTGTAGAAAAAAGATGATAGTTTAAGAATATAGCTAGACTACAGAGAAATCAATAAGTACACCATTAAAGATAAGTTCTCTATTCCAATAATTGATGATTTTCTAGATGAATTGCATGATACATTTATTTTACCAAGTTAGACCTTCATTTTGGGTATCATCAAATTCGTATTTATGATAAGGACATACATAAAATAGCTTTCAAAACTCATTAAGGCCATTATGAATTAATGGTCATGTCTTTTGGCATCATAAATGCACCATCTATATCTTAGAGTTTGATGAATACTATTTTTAGGCCATTTCTGAAAAATTTTGCATTAGTGTTTTTTGATGATATCTTCATTTATAGAAAAAATTGGGAAGACCATTTAAAGCATGTAAAACAAGTGATTTTAGTTCTGAAATAGCATCAAGTTTATGCCAAACCTTCCAAATGTGCTTTTAATGTCCCATAAGTTGAATGCTTAGGTCATATAGTTTTACATGGAGTGAAATTTGATCCTAATAAAATCTAAGCAATGATGTAGTGGCAAGTTCCTAGACCCTCAAGAACATCTAAGTATTTCTAAAGCTAACTGGTTACTATCATAAGTTTGTTAAAAATTATGGTAGCATTACAGTCCCACTCACCTCTCTATTGAATAAAGACTCCTTTCAATAGACTAATTCAACTACTAAGACATTTGAATAGTTGATAATGACTATGTGCACAACTCCAATTTTGGCTACTTTTAATTTTTCAAAACCTTTTTTGTCGATTATGACGTATCAGGATATGGCATGGGGGTTATAATCATGATATAAGGTAGACCACTAAAATTTGAAAGTTACCAAATGAAGGGAAAAAATAGGCTCAAACCAATATATGAGAAATAAATTATGGCTATTTTGCATGTAATGAAGCAATAGAGACCTTATCTGATAGGTCATCACTTTGAGGCAAATATTGATCATGATAGCCTCAAATATTTTTTGGAATAACCATTGTCATCTAAATAACAGTATAAATGGGTGACAAAAATGTTAGGATATGATTTTGAAATAGTGTACAAAAAATGCAAATATAATGTGGTGTTAGATTCCCTCTTTTGATGGGATGAATCAGTTGAGGCATTGTTATGTGTCATGACCATGTGGCAGGCAGATTGGCTAGAGAAAGTAAGATCAAATTGGGAGACTGACAATGCTACCAAGGATTTGATTCAAAATATTTAGTAGGGTTCTGATGAATATGAAAATTTACATGGAATGGGAACACGTTATGGTATAAAGATATATTATACTTATGTAAGCATTCTCTCCTTAAACATTAAATTTTTCAAAAACTTCATGCCTCTCCACTAGGAGGTCACTCTAAATTTTTAAAAATATATCATATAATCAAGCAAGATTTCTTTTGGGAAGGACTCAAGGGGTATGTCCAGAAACATGTGGCTAAATGCATGGTATATCAATAAAATAAAGGTGAAACCATTAAGACCCTAGGTCTTTTTTAGCCTTTATCCATCCCTAGCCAGTGTTGGGAAGAGGTTTCTATGGACTTCATTACAAGGCTACCACAGTCTGAAGGTAAAAATGTTATCATGGTAGTTGTGGATTGACTCACCAAGTATGTTATTTTTTGTTTTTTATCATAGTCATTTATTGTCATGTATGGTAGCTTCTATTTTTATTAATACATTTTAAAAAATGTATGGTACTCCAAAAATTATTGTAAGTGATCGAGATCTCATATTTAATAGTAATTTTTGGATTGAATTATTTGCATATTTGGACACCTAGTTGGCCCATAGCTCATCTTATCATCCTCAATCTAATGGACAAAAAGAGGTGATCAATAAATGTCTCTAAAAATATTTTCATTACTTTTTTCTGACAAACAAGATAAATGAGTTCATTGATTACCACTTATTGGATGGTGGTATAACACTTCTTCCAAGATCTCTCCCTTTATGGCATTGTATGGGTATCACCCCCCATACATCACTTCAGCTTTGACAATGTATCCTAAGGTTCAAGATATTGAGGAACAAATTCACCATCAATAAGAGATGTTAGTTTATGAGAGATTTTAGTAATAGCATAAAATTGAATAAAGTAATAAGCAGATCAACACCATAGTGATAAACATTTCAACATAGTTGATCAAGTATTTGTGTAATTACAACCATATAATTAGATGTCTCTGAAGCAATAATAAAATGATAAAAATATATCACTTAAGTATTATGGCCCATACCAAATCCTGTAGAAAATTGGTAGTGTAACTTACAAGCTAAAATTACCCCCATCCACTCGCATACATTTGGTATTTCGTATATCTTCCCTGAATTAAGTAATTGGACATAGAGTTTCCACTCAGACTGATTTACCTAAATTGGATGAAGAATGATGAGTCATTATAAAGATTGAAGATATCCTTCACGCACATACTAAGCAACTAAGGACCAGAGCCATTAAGTAGTATTTGATCAAATGGAAGAACCTGCATTTAAAATATGCAACATGGGAGGATAAAGTGTTCCTATAATAACATCTTAGTTTGATTCAACACTAAAGACAATGTTGTTTTGAAGAGGAGGGGCATGCTATGTCCTTAACCTTTAGTGCATCTAAGGATATATGTGGCTGACTTGTGGCTTACACATCTTCATATTAGCTTGTTACATTTCTCAATGTTCTTAGTATGGTTGGCTTGTAGAATAACCATGGCTAAGTAGTTATATATAAGAGGTAGTGGTTAGTATTTTATCATCATATTGTGAGTTTTATTCTTATTGTATTATTGTGGAGGTATCTCTCTCAAAGTGGTTCAGTCATAATATCCAAGTATTCTACTCTTTCACCAATTATTATTGTGGATCTATTTATTTTGCTCTTAATTTTTTGATATATAATTCTATTTTTGAAAATCATCTAAGAATTTCCTTACAACAGGGCATAAAATTTCACATGGTCCCTTTTCTTGTGAGTCTTATCGCAAAGAAAGATTAAATTTTAGATCTAAAAGGCTTTTATTTTAGCTCGCTTTTCAAACCAACTCTTGATGACTCCATTATGCTTATTAAAGTGCAGTAGGGATGCATTATATTTTTCCTTGAGTTATATTAGATTAAAGAGTTGAACCTTAATCTTGTCATTAGTTTCTAGGTAATCTCTCATGAACTACAGGGTGGGAATTCTCAAATTCATAGAAAAGATAGGATCTTGGTCGTATACCAAATTATATAGGGAAGTACCTAAAGAATATTTAATTCTAGTCCTCTCAAACTATAATGTAAATTTCAACATGTTATACCAATCCCTAGGATTCTTATTCAAGATCCTTTTAATTAAATCTAACCTTGTCGATAATAATTAGATCAAAACTTGAGGATTAGTTTATTTTGTATGCCCATTGAGTAAATTTTAGTTAAGAGAAGTCATGGTTGTCATCACATACCAAAGTGAAAAACATTCTAAACCTGGTGACTATGTGTTCCTCAAGAAAGTTGATTACCTTGTCAATTATGTGATTCTTGAATGCCTATGATTCAGTCCACTGCATGAAAAATTTAGTTGTCATCAGAATAAACATGTGACTCATGGAATAATTAGTTTTTATAACTCCAAAAAATTCCAATACCCACTTTTAAAAGGTCAAACCTCAATAATTGGTTGCAATGGCATAGCAAGGGTGAATTCTTTGTGTCAACAACTTGAAAAGTATGGTAGCACTTTGTGTGGGCATGAGTGTCTTAAAAACATGTGGTTAATAATAACCTATTTGATGGATTTTATGGGTTGTAACACTGCCCAAACCATGTTCAGCTCCATATTTCTTATGTAAATCTCTTAAAACATCAATAGCTTCTTTTTTGTTTAGGCATCTCAAATAAATACATTTGTGATTATTTTAGTATATTTTGCCTGATTTGATCTTGAAAATACTACTCTTTGTTTGTAACACTCTTCTTTGAGTGGGGTTCAAGTAACTTGGGTAGTCATTGTTCAGCAAGTAATGAACTATGTCTTGATACCATTCATATTTTATGATGGACTACAATGTATACTATTGGAAAATGATATGAGGATAAAATTTAGACATCGCCTTACTTAACCTTAATGATCTCAAAATCATCGGTTGGAGATCTAGGACAAATTCTTTTAGAATATTCATCTATATACCCCTTTGCTCACCTAACTCATTTTGCATTAGCATAACTTTTATATCAGGGTTAGGTAAAATAATAGATACTTTATTGCATAAGATGTAATGCCTAAACTTCTTAACTTTTTTTATCAAAGCAAACACTTTTTTATCGATTATTGAATATAGAAGTTCAAAATTTCTTAGTGTAGAGCTCATAAAATACATGGACCTTTCATCTCCAACCTCCTTATTCTAAGTTAGAAAAACAACATTTAAGTGTTCAGAGATGGAGTAAATGTAGAAAGGTTGCATATAGTCTGGACTTATCAACACCAAAGTATTTACAATTAATTTTTTTATTTCAACAAAAGACACATATGCTTCAGCTATCCACTCAATTTAGTATCCTTCTTTAGCATGTTATTGAGCGATATAACTATTTAGGTGAAACCCAAGATGAATTTATGCATGAAATTGATTTTGCCAAAGAAATATTTCAACTCCTTTTGGTTACCAATCAATAGAATTTTAAAAATTGCCTCCATTCTATCTAAGTCTATTGATATACCTCTTTCATAAATGACATGACCCAACAATTTTCCTTAAGTAACCTCAAAGATACACTTTTTGATATTTAGGGATATGTTGTGTTATTTACACATATACAATACCATTCTTAAATCCTTCATGTGATCTTCTACGTTCTTATAAAATACAGTTAAATCACTTGTCATTTAGATATTTGAATGCAATGTCCATGGCAAGCTGAAAATTAGTACCCACATTGATTATATTGAACATCTTTTTATATGTAAATGTACCACATTTAATTGTAAATTTTATCTTGATTTGATCTTCATAATTTACCATTGCCTGATTGTAACTTGGATACCCATCTAGAATCATATCACTTTAGAATCATTCACTATCTGCAACACTTCATCTAATAAAGGCAGTGGGTAACTATTATTTTATGAAGTTTTGTTTAAGTTAATAAAGTCCACACTTAATCATATTTCTCCATTATTCTTTTATATTGGCACAATATTTTCCACCCACATGGAATTATTGACATGAAATATGGTTTTTACTAATAATTATTTTACACCTCCTTGAAGATCACAGGCTCTAGTAATGGATTCACAAGTATTTACCTCTAATATAATAGTTTGAATCCTTGCTTGAGATAAATGGTGTGGGTGAGGATAGAAGTATTGAGTACCTTTAGATTCTCATAGCTCCAAGCTATAACATCTTTGAATTACTTCAGTGCATGTGTAATCCCTTATTTTTCATTTTGAGTGAAATTTATGCCTAAAAGCACATTTTTTAAGTCATCGGCATTGCCCAGATTGCAATGCTCATGAATCATACCTTAGATACGATTTTTTTTCCTTTTCACCTTGACATTCCATGTCAAATAGCCACTCTAAAGAGACCATACCCTTTAGTAGGTTATTTTTTTCAAATTTATCACTTCATCCAGTTCAAACTCATTTATGTAGTCTTCATCTACGACATGATATTCAAATATAGATGTGTTTGTGATGAAGTTAATGATATGTTGATCATCAATGAATACCTATAAGTTCTTGACATTATCTAGAATGGAAGGAGTAGATACTAATTCCACTAAAAATATCTTCAGTATAAATTAGCAATCAGCTCCAAGGTGCTAGTAGTCATTGTCAAGGCATATGTCGTGTGATTTCTTCTACGAGGTATTTTTTGGATATTGAATACATCAAATTATTATATTAAAATATTATATTTATTGAAGGCATTTTTTGAATTGATTTCTTCTAATATGTTTTGAATCCCCATATACTAGGGTAGCATTATGGAATGGAGGTATTTCAAGTGCATAGAGTGCATCTTCATCATCTAACCACTCTAGTTATTTAATATTTGATTTTTATTGCATGAATAACATAATATCATGTTATCATGAGCTTTCACTTTACTTTCAGGAATGCAGACCCCGATTTCACACCCTACATATATAAAATCTCATTTTTTTTATACTCTATAAATATATGAGTTATTTTTGGCTCTCTCTCAATTTTGATTTGATTAAGTATGTCATGTCATGGGAGCCACATGTGGAAAAAATCAGTCACCACATATCAATTTAAAATTCTTGACCAATCTCTGCTAAGGATCATATCATATGCATATGAAATATCCACCACTTGAATGTCAATAAACTGTTGCACTCTTGGATGGGAAGCCAAATGCATGTGAATATGAATTATCTCACCGACCACCTTAACCTCAGATTTGTCCACCTAAAAAACCTTCTTGTTTGACTTAGTATGGGTCAAATAACCTTTTTGAATACAAAGTAAGGCATTGCATTTCCTAAAGCACTTGAATTCACCAAAATATTGTATAATTTTTTCCTAAAATTTTGGATTGTTGGGAGGAAAGGAAGAGTTTCAGTCTTCTCTCTGTAAATGGAAACATGTGAATTAGATACTCTATTTGATTCTTTCCCTTTAAGAGAAGATAAATCTTTCAATAAAAAAATATTTCTAATTAAAAATTTGGAACAAATCAAACATGGTTATGTTGACCTTAATTTTCTTCAAGTCATCAACAATATTGTATCCAAATTTATTTTATTGTAAAGGTTTGTCAGTTTATGGGAATGTGACATTTATATTTGGTTGATAGGATTGTTTTAGGACCTTTAGGAGAAAATAGGCTATTATTTGAGTTCTCATCAGGTGGAACCTGAGTGTAGTTTGGAGAAGTAGATGTAGTTAATGGATTTTATAATTCACTCATCATCATGTAGTTGTTTCCTCTTTATAAATATTTAAACACGTGGACCTCATCCAAGTTATCATTGGTCTTAGTTTCATTATCATATGGTAATTCATAGGTTTTCAATATTATATCATTCCCTCCACTTTGGTTTAAATTGTTATCTGATGTAGGCATAATATTTAGATTATACATCTTCTCTTGGAAGATATTTGAGGCCAATACAAAGTTCACACAATCAATTTTAGTTTTGTATGTTGTGATATGAAACCTACACTAGGTGGGAAATGCCAAATTAGCTAAGTTTGTAGATCTCAAATCATTGTTATTGGTCTAATTGGTGTTATCAAGCAGACTAGGCATGCTACCATTATTTGGCCTAGCGTTCCATTGATGATTGGTTCTCTAAAAGTTAAAGTTTATGTTTTCAGTCAGGTTATTAATAGCTTGATTATGATGTTGATGCAATTATCTCTCTAAATTGACCATGTCATTCATTAATCATTAAACCATTTACTAAAAATTTGTCATTTCATGATTCATAATAACATTCAATTTATTTCTCATTGGTGGTAGTGGGTTAACCACAAGTACCGTAAAATTTATAAATGCAAGAATAACATGATGCATTTGGTTATGGGAATTATTAGCAGGTATTTTATTGTATATAAATGATAGACCAACATGTTTATTTTTTTAGAAACATAACCGCCTATGTTAGGCATGGTAGTACTATTATTATAGGCCACGGGGATAATATGTTGATTATTCGCTTAGGGCAACACGTTATTTAGAGGTATGAATTATTGATTGTTGGGATTATATTTCTAGATTAGATTCTGACTTGAATACATTACACCTAGGATTAGATTCATTAGCAGTGTATTATGTGTATTTGGTTTATCATCAAAATTTGGTTGTATACACCCGACCACCCTAATAAAGGAAATGGACCAGCCCCATACCCTTGCAACATTATTTTTTATTCAATCATAATGGTTTAATTATATGCCAAAGACAAGGATGCAAGTGTCGTGAGATTCCTTCAAACAAACATTAGGTCATTGAGTTTAAGGCTCTCAAGTAGGTTTGTATGGGAGCCACTTCCATTTGTGTGTATAGATCTTTCAACCACTTGTACAGATTATGGAAACTAGTGTTGAACATGCTCATGGGATCATTTGATTATGTATGGGAATCAACAAACTGATGGTATAGGACAATAGGATTAATGGCCACTCAAAAATGATAAATGAATATAATTTTGAGAGCATTCCAAGAGGCAACATATACATCTAGCAATCCTAGATACTAGTTCAAGGCCATCTCATCCAATATATATAGAAACAACATGTAGGCCACATCCTAATAACTAATCATATTATAGTATCATTGAATACTTGTATGTGTTCTTCTGTAGTTCATATTCTACCATGCACATATTTATTGCAAAACTTTTCAGGGTTCTTAGGTAGATCATGGGAAACTCCCACAATGCTCACAAGGTAGTTACCTCTACCAAGCCAATTAGGATTATCAGCCATTTATGAGTTTTGAAGGGTATAAAATGAGTTGATGAAGAGAAAATAGTTGTAGGTGAGTTATTGGCTAATTAAGTGTGTCTAGTTATTGGTTTTCCTTTGTTTGATTTAGGTTGTCTATGTTTAGTGAGGTATAATAGCTTATAGTCACCCTCAATGGACTTTGATCTTGTGACTATATGCCTATTTTATAGTGCGATGTTTGGAATACCTCGGCATGGGCAATGCCTCTAAAATGGTCATGTTTAAAATTTTCATTAAATTTTTCAGATTAATCCCTCATTATAGTGTTAATTTGTTGATGGGTTATCTATCTCACTAACTCTAGGTGGGACGTTTACCCATCCAGTCTCTCTTGAAATAATATCAGAGGTTATCCCCAAGGTCTATATCTACCAGATCATGGTGTACTGATAACCCAACTAGTCGATGTGCAATTGTTCAAATATAATGGGCCTTTACTAGTTTTGGAATTTCAAACTTCATTTTGGTCTTTAAAAGATATAAGGAAATGTAAGAATGTCATTCATATTTTATATTAAGGTTTTTGAATCAGTTTCAAAAAAAATCAAAGTATGCATACATATTTTCCTGAATAAATCAAACTTTTAATATTTTAAAAAATGGGGATACAACTAATTATTAAACATGCATTTCATTACATATAAGTATTCAATAACATGATAGAAAAATATCAATGAAAGATATCACAGAATCAAGACAAATGTAAAACATAGATTACATTCATATCCTACTCTAACCCTAGCTAACAAATCTATAAAAAAAAATGGCAAAATGGGGAGGAAAAGAGAGAGAGAAACCATGTTGCCATGAAACCAAATTGGATCCTTGTGATGAATGCCACCCATAAAACCAATCTCCCACCTTGTTAGCATGCATAACCACCAAAAGAGATGATGCAAGAGTATAAGGATGAGAAAGTAGGGAGAAGAATAACAACACCATTATATTCATGTGCAGGCAATGAAATATAAACTCCACATATTCAATTAATAATGTGTGAATAGCATAATTTATGAGTTTACATCAATTAATCAGTTACAAATTTGGTAGTATAATAGTGGGCCAAGTAAAAGATGGATATATTACACTAAGAAATAATAAAATTGCATGAAAATAATGATTGATTCAGTATTTCTTCTTGGAGGAATAAATAACCAACCCTTACAAAGAGTTTTGGTTAGTTATTTATAGAAACTTTGGTCATTTAACAAATGGTAGTTCCCTCCAAAAGTGGTAGAGATAAATCAATTCTTTTCATGAACTTCCCCTTTCCTTCCAAAATGTTATGCTACATATCATTTTACTACCAAAAAAACAAAAAACAAGTTAAATTTTCACTAAATCCTGCAACGAATAAAAAAAAGTTATGGGGTACCCACATCGTGAAAAATTACTCTGAGACTTATGTAAGACACCAATGTCATGGAAAACTACAAAATACAAAGTGATTAACATGATACCCAAATTTTTCACAATATTTTTAAAGACAAATTAAGCTATCAAAACTCTATTTTTAGATCAAGTGTTTTATATGAATTTTTTTCACATGAACATTGTCATTGCAATGGAGTGGGTTTTGGAACCTGATTTGACATAAAAACTAAGATAGATGACCAAAAATAATTAAGAAAATTATGACTAACTACACAAGTGCAAGCGAGAGTAGGAAAAAAAAGCAAAAATAGAGGTAACATGATTCTATAGGAATTACAGTGTTTTGTGCAAGCAAAAACAAGTTATATGACTAATTTAGACTCTATAAGATTTCCAAATACATATCCCTCACACTTGGATCTAATTCTAGTGCTTGTGAATAAGTCCCAACCTTGTGAGAGGTATGACTTGACCTCTTATCCCAAGATAATCAAATGTCATTATATGCTTCATTATGAGCTTCTCAAAACATATATGATGGCACAAGACTTGGATTGGTATTAATGCAATGCTAGCTCAACATGAAGACTCCTTAGACAAATGTGTATAACTCTTGATAATGCTTGATTATTGTGCACTATTAAAATGGATTGTAATAAATATGTTTGATATCCAAGTTATAGTTGATATGAAATAAATAAGGGTTTATTTCTCTATATAAGCTTCTTGGGACACTTCAAACATAACTTGACCCTATAAGATATTGATAATTAAAAGTTAATTCACATGGAATCAAGCTAAAGAGTAATGAACCCACAAAAGTATTAGGATTATAATTGGCAAAGAGCCAATTCTGATCAAGACAAAATTAGTAGACCATTGATTTTGACCCAAAGTTTAAAATGCTTAGAAAAGAAACCAAGATGAACAAAGGATGATTAGATAAGATCCTAATGTTGAAAACTAACATATCATAGGTGTACCTAAGGAAATATAGATGACTCAAGGCCAATGAGACTCTAACACGGGAAGAAAGTGTTCAAAAAAATATCCAAAATGTACACAAGTGGACCAAGTATGGAAATGTGTGAAAAAGACATAATGGCTCATGGTCTTGTAAAAAAATTAGGTATCTAATTGATGTCCTTATTTTATGTTTGTCTATTTAAATGCATGTGTGCATAAATTTAAGACAAAATTTAGTATCATACATATACTTACCTAAGGGATGGAAAGATGAATAATTTGGATGCTTTAGATAGGTTTCACTCATGTCCTAGGTTTTGGTACATCTAGTATACCTATGATAATCATGAATGTATGCAAGTATACAATGTCTTAATAAATCAGTGTGAATATAACAATATTAAAGACCTAAAAATGGAGTATAATAATGAATACACTTGGTGATATTTGAACCATGTTATCACTCCTAGAAAATTACTAGGAACTAAACTAAATATTGACTCAAGGATTTCAAAGAGAATATTGAAAACTTAAGTGCATTTCTTGATTAGGGAATTAATATTTGTTATTTCTTGGTACTTTCTGTAAACTTATTTTTAAAGTCATAATCCATGCAAACCTAAATCTGGTAGTAAAATATTATCATATATGCCTTCTTTTTAGATGATTGGTCGGTACATGTTCTTGTAATCACTCATCTCAAAAGGAAGAGTCATTCACATCATGTGTTATCATAGAAAAATATTGTTGAATCTCTCAAAATATGTGAAAGCACTTTGTTAACAAATGTATATAATTATATAAAAATATCATCATGTAAATCTTGATAGAAATATGCAACCTTGTATAAAGATGTGATGTTGAAGGGAAAGCAATATGCCCTGGTCTAACCTGGTAAGGGGAAAAATTTGTCCCCAATGTAGTAGGATATGGAAGTACCAAATATATCGATGAAGTACCCCCATATAACTAGGTGTAATTAGGATAATGTAATGTCTTGATATAAGTAGTGTAACATCAATATACACATGGTTGTAGTAAGTTTCACATGCAAAATATATGGATGATAAAATATAGGATATAGGCAATGGTATGATTTCTCTAAAAGAATGAAAAAGTATTGATAATATCAATGAAGCTCATGGGATAGTCAAAGGTACAATTCCCCCAATGGTGGTATAAGTTAGGGACAAACATATGCCCCAATGTAGCAATGTGCCCATAAGTGGGAAACATATGGCAATAAAGAACACATACAAATAATAGTATTTATTAATGATAGTGTAATAAAAAATCATACTATACCACAAGTAGTGTGCATGATATTGATCATGGCACCAAGCGTAGGATAGGACATAGTATAAGCAACAAATCACACATAATAAATGTAACCATCAAGCAATAATATGATCTAAATGAATTAAATGACATGACATGACAAATAGAGGGTCCTCTATGAACACACTAGACAATACATTTAGAAGAAACAAGCACAAGTACACACAAGTGCAAGTATGAATATGCATGAAATTGAGAAATCATATGACATGCAAGAGAATAATCAATTTATCCATGTCACACACAAGATGTAGGGAATAAAAAGAGATGTATAGTAAATATAGGTAGCTCTATATGAAAAATTAAAAGTAGGAAGGTTATAACCTTATATCCACTATAAATGTATGCCCCATGATGTATAAGGCATACCACCAATCTAAGAATTCCCTTAGGTTTGGGTGTACTTGTAGTAGAATAACATTTGTAAATCCATGATCATATGTAACTTCTATATTTTGCATGTCATCCACTCAAATAATACCATGACAAGAACATGTATAACATATATATATATATATATATATATATATAAACCTCTATCATGGGAAGATAAACATGAAATGTATCCATTGACAAAGATAAAGACATAATTTTTTTTTAATTTTTTCTAATGTTATTGCATTTTTATGTTTTTATACAAGAAGAAGATCACACAAGGAGGAATAAAAGGGGAACATGATGGAATAAGTAAGGAGAGATAAATCGAACAAGAAAATAATCCAATAGGTACAATCAAAAATAAATAAGGATGGCAATCAGGCAAGCCAAGGGGTGAAAATCTAGAAGAAAGAAAAAGATAAAGATTCTAAACAACCTAAAACTTCCCTCAGAAATTAGTTTATGCTAGGACATAAGGACTAAATATGTATGATTTCATCATCAAAAAATTTATGCAAGTTCTCAAAATGGGATCAAAAATCAAGGGCCAAGGACCAGTACAATGTATCAAGTAACATAAACCAAGGGGATAGAAGAATGTTAATTCAAACCAAGGAAAAAAATAAATGTTAAATTTAAAATAAAAATGAGGCATGGATAAAACTCAATGGAGGAAGCCACATAAAAAGTAAACCCTATAGAACAAGGATGAAAAAATAATATATGGTACAGTATGATATATCAATGAAGCGTATAGGATAGGATAGTATGGCTAACCAATGATGTCATATAACATATGGATCGATGTGGCTAGGGAGTTAGATATGTCACTAAATTTATTGATAAAAGTATCATAATATATAGGATCAATTATGTAATCGTGACTTGTGTGGTAACCAGAATCATCATCACTAACATAATCATTGTGAGAATGGCCTATATGATCCACTAAACCTTTTGGAAAGAATCACACATATTAGTTTGGATATTTATTTATAAATTTGAACTCTTCAAAGGCACTTGGGTAGGAATACATGCAAAAGGAAACAATAAGACTATTTTAGGATGTCAATGACTAGGTATTGTATCTCTTAGTGGTGTGACTCTAAGAGCTATAATTTGAAGATTTGTGATGGAAGGAGTTGAATCTCTATGAAATATAATTTTAAGAACCATATTTGTAGAAGAAAGAGTTGTAGGTACCATAACTGGAGGTGGTGAAATTATATCATATATCACATGAGGTTGAATGATTTTATTTTTAAGACACAGTTTAGGTAATATCTCATGTTGTTTCCAATGTGGGATGGGTAACTCATAATTTGTGCCATGAATAATATATTTTTTGTTGTCATGCACAAACTTGATACATTTATGTAATGTGGATGGGATTGATCTCATTTGATTTAATCATGGGCATCCAAGTAATAGATCATAGTTCCCACTATCAAAAATTACATAAAAACATACTAGTAGGTTTTTATGACCTATCGTGACTGGTAATGTGATACCACTAGTGGGTGTCCATGTAAGATGGTCGTAACTTTTAATTAACATGGTTGTGTTAACTAACTTTTGATGACTATCACCTATACTAGCTAAGAATGACATCATTATTAAATTTTCACTTGAACCATTTTCAACCATGATGCCATGTATAATCATAGAATGTGAATCAATAAAAGAATATATGTAAAGTGGACCATTGTTAGTATCAGCTTTTGGTTCTCAAGGTCATAAAATTTAATATATGGAGATTTATTTAGTGAATTGGTAACCATACCAAAAATATAATGAAAACACAAACTAGCTAAGCAAATAAATCAATAGGCATAAACTAACAATTTGCATGAAGACAAAAACACTATTGATTCTCATTGAATGAATGAAATATTTACATAAAAGGATTTAAATAAATCTCAACTCAAAATTGGAGTTGACATGCATGTTGACGATGCAGATTACACCCTCTGAAGATAGGCTTAGCTCTCTTCCTCCACGCGTCATAATGGAGAAATTCCTCTTGTTGTGAGTTGCAAACTTGAGGGATGAATCTATATATTAGGGGCTATCTCCCATTGATGCACCTTGAGGCCCTAGATTTCATACTGATAACAATGGGAGGTGAAACGAAAGAGAAATACTAAAAATAGAACCTACCTAATATGGTGATGCACCAAACTGGTTTGTCTACTCATCTTTGACATACACTTTACACCAGAGAAAAGCAAACATACACTTCATTGAAATGAGAACCTTTCCTTCATTAGTTTTTTAATAGGGGATCCTATGGAGATACAGGGAGGAAGAACTATCATAGATTTTCTAAGACACACTATGGACAGCCTGTTCACATGCGCCTATACTCTGAGCTGGACACTTCTTGTTAACTTGTAAGAGAAGAACTCACAATACACTAGATATGTTAGCATAAACTTATGAAAGCATGAAAAGGAAATGAATTAACATAAGATAAAAACATAGACACATGAAAAAATGCAATCTTAAATGGAGGTAAAAATGTTTTTTTTTTATTCAAGGAAAATTTCTTCGGGGCTTCACCATACAATGCTGAGAGATCCTTTCTCAAATGAGAAGTTGAAAATATATAAAAAGCCTGGAAATAGAAAATTGACAAGTCAAGGGATGGAAACCCATGCTGAATTAACACTTTTACAAAGACCACAAGCCCATGTTGATGTTGTATCCTTCCAATTATGTATGGGAGAGCCATATTGTAGATGTCCAAGTCGTTGCCCTTGTTGTTCTGGGCCTGCAAAAGCATGGGATACTCCTAGTAACTGACAAGACCATCCCTAAGTTATGTTTATTGGGCCATGATCTCTTCAATGTTGAGCACAACTAGTTGTGCATTAATGGTGAAGCATGAAAACATGGGATACTTTCCTCTATAGCTTGAAAACCAATCCTTTTATTGGTTTTTGGTAGAGACTATTTCACCTAAGTGCATTTACTCTTCTTGCTAACAACACCTGTGCCACCTACCTTAGTTTGATTCATCCTTAGGTCTATTCTTTGACTTGTCATGCCACTTGGAACATTTTGAGCTTTTGTTGTATTATGCACGTGGCCACATTCTAGGTTACCTACCTTGTTTTCTCTTACTTTGATATTTCCCTTTTGTCCTTAGCCATTTGGGCTCTCGGGTGCTTGTTATGAATTCCTTCAGAGAAAATGTTTGAAGGAATTTCTTTGAACATTTTGTTCAAAGAAATTCTCTTTTCAGCTTGCACTCTTCAGCTTTCTTTTGGTGGGCCTTTGGGATTTTCTTTATTACTACCCAACGGTTAGTTTATCACCCTGAAGTTGACATTCAGAAGCCCGTCATTGGAAATTTGAATCCCAACGGCTAGTCCTCCATCATGTAATTGGCATTCATACAGTCATTACTCACTAGAACAATTCCTTTGGCATTTTTTCAAATGAACTCTTCTGAAGGGAAAGTGACCCTTAAAAAAGATTGAAATGGTCCTTCGACATTCGAAAATGACCTTTGCCTTTAGGAAAATAGCTTCAAAAAAGTTGCAATGGTCCACTTTGAGAAGAAAGTGACCCTTCAAAAATTTTGAAAGGACCCTTCAAAAAAGTGAAACAAGTGCCCCTCGTAAAGACACCTACCCTTCAGACTTTCTGTGATCATCGAATTTCTTTAGATAAAATGTCTGAAGGAATTCCTTCAAACATTTTTTTTGAAGGAATTTGACCTTGGATTTTCTTCTTCAGTTTTCCTTTAGAAAAAATATCTAAAGGAATTCCTTCAGACATTTTATCTGAAGGAATTCTTTTTGTTTGTCACTTTTTTCGAAGGGCAAGTTCCCTTTAGGCTTCTTGTCTTTGCCCCTTTGCTTCAACTGACTGCCATTTAGAAGGGCATTTCGAGCCAAAAGTGCACTTCAAAAATTTTGTAAAGGTTTGTTTTATCTTTGAAGTGCCTCCCATAAGGGCAAATACCCTTTGGTAAAATTGTAAATGACCCTACAGACTGCCTAGGTTCCTTTTATATAAAAACACTTGCCTCAAGAAGCATCTAAGAATAATTTAGGCTCTTTCGAAGGACATACTCAAAAGCTTTGAAGTAAATATGTCTTAAAACCTGATTACTTCTTCCTTACCCTTTCAAGTTTGTGAATGACTCTAACTCATAAAAATTGGCAAGTAAAGGACCTTGAAAAACCTAAATTGCAATGAAACTAGCCGTAGACCCCTTCGGGTTTACAAGTGCTCATGCTTATCACTTGTAAAGCTTACAAGTAATGTTGTTCTAAGAACCTGATTTGCTTTGTGAGTGCTAGAAAAGACCAATGCTTGATGAGACAACACCTACACCTACACAAAAGCAACTTTTTCCTTGATTTTAAAAGGGTTAAGACTAGGTTTTAGGGTAAAAGGGCATGAAGAACAAGGCTTCAAGGAAAAATAAGGGGGTGCCCATTTTGGCATGCAAGATTCAAAAAATGGTCAACAAATTGGTGACTCACAGGGAAAACATGTCTGTTATGCTTGAGAATACTAGTGGCCTAAAATTCCATTGGGCATGCAGTCAGTATGCAGCTTGAAAAGTTGGCAACAGCCTTGTAAGGACCTAAGAACCAACAAAGATCTTACCCCAAACAATAAGGAAAAAACACACACAAAGGCTAAAAACACTACACACATGCATAACAGCACTCAAAAAAAATGAGGAAAAACAAGGAAACTATGTACATGATAAAAGAAACCTAGTCATAATGCTTAAGATATATCCCATTGGCTGGGATATGTAGCTCTTCACCGTTCAACTCAGAGAGTTGAAAAGCATTGTGTTTCTTGTATTGGGTGATGACATAAGGGCCACTCCACAAGGCATCAAATTTTGTGTGCCTTCTTGGTTTGGCTCAGTCCTCATCCCACTTCAAGACAATGTCACCTTCTAAGAAGCTCTTTGGCATAGACCTCTTATCAAAATGCTTCTTTGTTTATTGTTGGTAGTTGGTCATTTCATTCATGGCTTGGTCTCTCACTTCTAAAAGCTCCATTAGCTCACAATACCTGACTTCCTAGCTATTTCTCTCCACCAATTGTAGTTGATGGGCAAGATCTAAGGCTGGTAACTCAAGTGAGATAGGAAGTCTAGCTTCCCTTCCATACACAAATGTGTAAGGTGAATTCTCGATCACCCTCTTTAGAGTGATCCTATCTACCCAAAGAGTTGTCTTCAACTTGGCATGCCAAGTCCTTCAATTTTCCTCCATTGTCCTTTTTATGATCCTAATAAAATTCTTGTTTGTGGACTTGGCTATCACGTTCCCTTGTGAATAGTAATTGGAAGAAGTATTGAGATAGATGCCATATTTTATTGCCCACTCATTTGTCTTTGTTTCCAAGAAAGCCAATGCATTGTCTAAAATGATTGTCGCTGGGACCCCAAATCTTGTCATTATACCTTCATAGAAGTCTAGGATTGCACTCTCATTGGCCTCTATCAAAGCTACGGCCTCTACCCATCTTGTGAAATAATCCATGGAAGTCCAAACCCACTTGTGGCCAGCACTAGAAGGAAGATTGATCAACCCTATGAAGTCTAACCCCCATTGCATGAATGGTTATTCCACCTGAATAAAATGAAAAGGCATGGCAGCCAGTCATTGCTTCTCATCAAAAAAGGCACATTTTTTATATTTCTTTACCCAAGTATGAGTGTCTCTAAACAAACTGGACCAAAAGTAACCAGCCCTCATAATCCTTATAGGTGTGGCCTTGGGAGCAATGTGGCCACCAGCTGGTCCATCATGGAACTCAGATAGTACCCTATCGACTTGGTATAAGTCAATGCATTTTAAGAGTAACCCTGAAAAGTTTTTCCTAAATAGCAGTCCATCAATTAGGACATAAGAAAGAGATTGGAGTCTAAAATGCCTCCTCTTGGTCCTATCAAGACCTTGTGGATACTCACTAGTTTGAAGGAAATGAACCATGTCTTGTGCCCAGCTCTTCATAGCTGTAAGTACAGCGATTGTAGGTTCATCATGGAGTACCAAAACATCCTCATTTTTCTCTTTCATTTCTTTAGCAAGGTGTTCACATAGCCCTCTTCCCCTTACCAATTTGGTGGTTTTGATCTCTACGTCATACTCTATAACTTTGGTGATCCAACCTACCTTTTTCTCATTCAAGTCTCAGCTCAGTAGGAAGTCTTTTACACTAATATGTGGTACCATGATGTGAATTTTTCTATTAGACAACATATATCTGAACTTCTTTATACTTCATATGATTGCAATCACTTGCTTCTTAACATATGTGTATCTAACCTCATAGCTTTCTAAACCTTGGCTGAAAAAAATGAGAGGTTATTCAAAATTCTAACCATTTTCTTGAGTGAGCATAGTAAAGATGACCTCTTCATTCCCAAAGGAGTATATATTGAAGTCCTTGGAGAAGTTTGGACTAGATAGGGTTAGAGCTTAGGTGATAGCTTGATTGATGCCTTTGAAGCTTTCTCTTTTTCTTGTTGTCCATGTGAATGTCTTGTCCTTCCTCAACATGGAAGTTACTAGCTTGACCAGCTCAAGAAAGTTAGGAATGAATCTCCTAATGAAATTTATTTTATCAAAGAAACTTTATAGGCCCTTCTTATTCTTAGGAAAGGATAATGCTAAGATAGCATGCACCCTTTTTGGATCAATGGACAAGCTTTCTTTTGAAATGACATGGCCCAAGAGCTTGCCTTTATGGATGGCAAACACGCATTTCTTTGGGTTGAGAGAGATGTCAAAATATCTACACCTTTCAAAGATTTGCCTCAGGCGATTCAAATGTTCATTTGCCTCCTTGGAGAAGACTATCACATTATCAAGATAAACCAACACAATGTCATTGATCAAACCTTACAAAGCTATATCCATAGCACGTTGGAAGGTAGCTCCAGCATTTGACAATCCAAAGGGCATCTTCCTATAGGCGTATGTTCCCCACTTGGTGGTGAAGTCTATCTTTTATTGGTCACATTCTTGTACCAATATTTGATTGTACCAAGAGTAGCGATCTCAAAGAGAGAATCTTTCACTACCTATCACCATCTAAAAAATTTGTTCCATACTTAGAAGGGGATAGTGTGACTCTATTCATGTCTCTAAAATACACACACAATCTGACCTCTTCATTTTTCTTCCTAACATGGACCAAATTGGCTAGCTAAGAAGAGTGTTTGATAGGGAAGATGATCCTAGACTCGATCAGTTTGGTGAGTTCCTTCCTCATGAGAGGCTCGATCTTTGGATTGATTGGCTTTTGCTTTTGCTTGATGGGTTTGGCACCTTCCTCCATCTCAATGGTGTGTTGGGCCAAGCATGGATCAAAACCCTTCAAATCATCATACTCCCAAGTAAAGACATCAGCAAAATCTTGGCATAACATAATGAAATCATGCTTTTCTTCATTGGTACAAACCTTCCCAAGTACAAGTAGATTATCCTTGTAGATCTCTACCCTTTCATAATTTTCCTTCTTGGTTGACATGCTTGCTTTGTCTCTCTCAATTTGGTCATCTTCGTTGAATATGCTCTCAAGAGTTGAAAAACCTTTGAGAACCCTATTGGTCTTTAGTTGAATAATTTGCCCATCATACTATTGCTACAGCTTGGACTAATTTTTGGAAGTGAACTCAGCTTCTTCCTATAAAAAAACTGTTATTTGCTGGTCACTTTCAAACACCTACCAATTAGTGACATTTTCTAGTATGGAGGGCCTCACGATCACCTTTAAATGATGTTGATTATTACTTTATCTCACCCCCTTCGAGATATCAAACTGAGCACCAACTACTGCTAGTCTATTCACATTCTTGTTCTCCTCTCGTGGAATGGAAGTGATGTTGAAAGCAATGAATTTATCCACAAGTCCCACACTTTGTGCTTGTAAGACTTGAGTAAGGAGTTCTTGGTCAAGCTTTGACCTCTCACTTGGTTCATAATCAGCTCACTGTCTCCAAACACCTAAAAAAATTTGATTCCTCTCTTCCTTGCCCATTCTAGGCCATGAACAAGGGCCTCATACTCTACTATGTTGTAAATGTAGGAGAAATGAAACCTAAAATTTGAGAAGTATTTATCCTTTGAAGGTGAAACCAGCATTACCCCACCACTAGCTTCCAACTTGCTTCTAGATCTATCAAAGAATAGCTACCACAAACCACAATCCTCTTGATCTATCTTCATCAATTTCAGCATGAAAGCATCTTTGGCATGCATGCAATAGACTCCAAGACCAAATTCTTCAATAAAATTATAAGGATCATTCTCAAAATTATCATTTCCCCATTCATCTAGGAGTAGTTTAGAAACTCTTACAAGGGAAGATGATGGAGATTGATCCACCTAGAGCTATTCTTCGTCAATGATTGCATAGTTCACATTTACTGCTTTGGATGAGTATGGCTCCAGGTGATCCTTACGGATGGGCTCTGACTCAATCTTTATTTTAGTTCCATACTTTGCCCTAAAAATCATGTAAGACTAATTGGCTTCTAAGTATACACCTATCTTGGATGTGAAATCCCTTAACAAGCAAAGAGTGAAGTAAGGAAGAACATCTGCCACTACCACATCATGGGGAATTGAGAAGGTTGAATAGGCATGGAGATTCATATTCAAGTCCCTTACCACTCCCAAGGTCTTAGCTGGTGATCCATCCAACTGTAGAACTCCTTTGGTCATTTGCTCATACTTGAGGCCTAACTTATTAGCTATGCATTTGGGCATAATTGAGGTGCTTGTTCCACTATCAATGATGCAATTGTGGAGCAAAAAATCACCAATAATCAGGGATAAATAGAAGGGAGGGACATTCTCATCTTTTTTTTCATGACCTCCCATGGAAGGAGCCCCATTTACTATCAACACATTATCATTTCTTACTAGGATAGCTTTTTCACCTAGCCCGTGCAATTCCTTTTAGAGTATATCCTTTTATCTTGGTAGTGTTAAAGAATCCCACAATGAGATGTTCATGTTCAGCTTCTTCTTTTGGTTTAATATATTGATTGAAGGATTTCCCCCTTTAGAGTTCTCCTTGGGAACATTTGTAACCTACGGTGCAACCTAAGGAGCTGAAGCTGTAATCGGTGGCCTATAATTAGGAAACTTTTGATTTGTTTGTGGTGAAGGAGATGTTGTAGGTGCTTGAGTGGTTACTTGAGCTTTATCAATAGCTCTCCTTTTGGACCTAGTGTTGGCTACAACACAATCATTTTGATTACTTGTGTTCCCCACATAGTTGACTACATAAAACTCTCCTTCTAGGTGATTCATAAGAGTGGAATCAGATTGAGCCTACCTATTGTCCATCCTAAGTTGTGTTTATATCTCAAAATTCAAGAATTGGGTTGCCTAATCACCTTATGTGTTCATTCTTTGATTTGGTAGCTCATTGGCATAAGTAACTTGTTCTTGGCCATGCTCTAAGGGTGGATAATTGGGCTGCTCTTGCATCAAATTATTTTAAGTGGGGATAAGAGCTTTGGAAGATGAAGGGGCATTTGGATTATAGCTATGATAAGGCTTGACTTGTGTAATTTGACCTTGCCCTTGATTATAATTATGGAAGGGAGGCCTATTTACTTGCCCAAGTTGCTAGTAGCCTTGATTTGGCCTATGACTTTGATATTATTGTCTATTGAGGGCAACTAACTCATTGGTAAGAGTCTGTAGTAGGCTCTTCACTTCATGGAGATCATTTATAAGGGTAGTTTTCAGCTTCTCTTTATTAGGTAGAGGAGCTAGGGTAGGCACAACAGGCTGGACTGAGGGCTATAAATCAGGAAGGAGTGGCATCTAAGGTCTAAGAGCTATCTTTTCTACTTGAAAAAGACAATTTTTAGCAGCTATGGCTATCTCATAAGTAGTGGGCAGAGTGTTCCCACCCATGGACTATATCATGATAGTAATGTCACTATTAAGGGCCTTCAAGTAGTAAATAAAAGCATAGCTTGGGGTTGGCCTCACAAGAATTGGGATTCTATCCCAAGTCTTTTGGAACCTAGTGTTAAAATCTTGCATAAACTCATGTGGGGCTCTCTTCATGGTGGTCAATTATTTAGCTAGAGACAAATGGTCACTTTTTTCCCCAAACCTATTAGTCAAGAGGGTCCCTAACTCATTCCATGAGCCAAATGAGTTCATAGGCAAGGTCCCATACCAGTCCAAAACTTTTTCTTTGAAGGACAAGGCTAGAAATTTGATGGCTACATTTTATTTAGTGATATTATAAATGTTGTAGAGGTTGGTTATGTTTCTAATATGCTCGATAGTAGTGATTGGGCCCTCTCCACTAAAGGGAGGAGCACTTTTGAGATTTGTCCCTAGAATTGGGTCATATTGTTGAAGGTTTAAGGGACTTTGACCATTGAAGGCCACAAAAGGAAAAGCCCCAAGGGTTGCCATGGTTGTGAAAGGATTTAACCAGGGTCTCCTTGAGTAGGTGTATTTTATAAATGGTTTAGGAAAGTGGCTTGCTACGTAAGGGTGGGTATTTGCAAACCTCAACCTTTTTGTTGAGTTCAAAGGTAACTCAATAAATGTAAAAGGGAAAACCCTAGATGAAGATCTTGTAGTGACATTTGTAATGAGATGCTAGGCTAATCATTAACCAGAGACTGAGTTCCTGAATGGAGTCACCAAGTGTTGAATATAGCCCTTTCAATATCAAGACCAACACCAATCCTAAAACTTGTAAGACATAGAAATGCATCCCACTGGGTGTGCTAAAAACTATTAACACTATGGATTGCACCCTCTAAAGAGAGGCTCAACTCTCTTCCTCCACATGGCATAATGGAGACATTCCTCTTGTTGTAGATTGCAAACTTGTGGGATGAATCTCTAGATCAGGGGCTAGCTCCCCTTGATGCACCTTGAGGCCCTAGATTTTCTAATACTAATAATGGGGGGGTGAAAAGAAAGAAAAAATTGAAAATAGAACCTAATTAATGTGATGATACACTAAATTTGTTGGTTTACTCAGCTTTTACATACACTTTACACCAGAGAGAAGCAAAAATACACTTCATTCAAATGAGAACATTTCCTACATCAGTGTTTCAATAGGGGATCCTTTGGAGATACAGGGAGGAAAAACTACCAGAGGTGTTTTAAGACACTATAGATAGCCTATTCACATGTGCCTATACTCTGAGCTGGACACTTCTTGTTGATCTGCAAGAGAAGAACTCACAATACACTATATATATTGGCATAAACTTATGAATGTATGAAAATGAAATGACTTAACATAAGATAAAACCATAGACACATGCAAAAGTGCAAGCTCAAATGGAGGTAAAAATACTTCTTTTGATGCAAGGTAAATTTCTTCAAAGCGTCACCATACAATACTGAGAGATCTTTTCTCAAATGAGAAGTTACAAATATATAGAAAGCCTAGAAATAGATAATTGACAAGTCAAGGGTGGAAACCTATGTTGAGTTAACACTTCTATAGAGACCACAAGCCCATGTTATTGTTGTATCCTTCTAATTATGTATGAGAGAGCCATGTTGTAGATGTCCAAGTCACTACCCTTTTTATCCCGGGCCTACAAAAGCATGGGATACTTCTTCTAGCAACTGACAAGGCCATCCCCAAGTTGTGTTTATTGGGACATGCTCTCTTCAATGTTGAGCAAAACTAGTTGTGTATTAATGGCAAAGCATTAAAACATGGGTTGCTTCCCTATATAATTTGAAAACCAATCCTTTTATTGGTTTTTGGTAGAGACTATTTCACCTAAGTGCATTTACTCTTCCTGTTGATGACACATGTGCCACCTGCCTTGGTTTAATTCATCTTTAGGTCTACACTTTGACTTGTCATGCTACTTGAAATGTTTCAAGATTTTATTTTATTATGCACATGGCCATGTTCTAGGTTACCTGCCTTGTTTTCTCTTAGTTATTTCCTTTTTGTCCTTAGCCATTTAGGCTCTCGAGTGATTTTTATGAATTCCTTCAGAAAAAATGTCTGAAGGAATTCCTTTGAACATTTTTTAAAAAGAATTCTCTTTTGGGCTTGCACTCTTCAACTTTCTTTTGGTGGGCCTTTGAGTTTTTCTTAACTACTTCCCAACGCCTAGTTTATCTCCCTAAAGTTAACGTTCATGGGCCCATCATTAGACATTTAAATCCCAATGATTTGTCCTCTATTATGTAATTGATGTTCATACAGTCGTCACTCACTAGGATAATTCCTTTGGCATTTTTGCAAATGAACCTTTTTGAAGGGAAAGTGACCCTTCAAAAAGATTGAAATGGTCCTTCGACATTCGAAAATGACCTATGCCTTTAGGAAAATACCTTCAAAAAAGTTGCAATGGTTCACTTTGAAAAGAAAGTGACCCTTAAAAAATTTTGAAACGACCCTTCAAAAAAGTGAAAAGAGTCATCTTTCTCGACAAATTGCCCCCCACAAAGACACCTACCCTTTAAACTTTCTATGACCGTCAAATTCTTCGGATGAAATGTCCAAAGGAATTTGGCCTTGGATTTTCTTCTTTAGTTTTCCTTCAAATAAAATGTCTGAAGGAATTATTTCCGCTTGTCACTTTTTTTGGAAGGGAAAGTTTACTTCAGGCTTCTTATCTTTGTCCCTTTGCTTCAACTGACTACCCTCTGCAAGGGCATTTTGAGCAGAAAGTGCCCTTCAAAACTTTTATAAATGTTTATTTTATCTTTGAAGTGCCTCCTACAAGGGCACATACCCTTCAATAAAATTTCAAATGACCCTACAGAATGCTCAGGTGCCTTCCATGAAAAAATACTTACCTTAAGAAGCATCTAAGACCAATTCAAGCTCTTCCAAAGGACTTACTCAAAAGATTTGAAGTAAAGATGTCTCAAAACCTGATTGCTTCTTCCTTACCCTTTCATGTTTGTGAGTGACTCCAACTCATGAAAATTGATAAGTAAAGGACCTTGCAAAACCCAACTTGCACTATAATTGGCCATAGACACCTTAAGGTTTGTCAAGTTTTCCTACTTATCACTTGTAAAGCTTACAAGTAACGTTGTTCTAAGAACCCAACTTGCTCTGTGAGTGCTTGAAAAGACCAATGCTTGATGAGACAACACCTAAACCTGTACAAAAGTAACTTTTTCCTTGATTTTAAAGGGGTTAAGACTAGGTTTTAGGGCAAAAAGGCATGAAGAACAAGGCTTCAAGGCAAAAGAAGGGGGGTGCCCATTTTGGCATGCAAGATTCACAAAATGGTCAACAATGCATAAATTAAAAATCTAAATAAATCTAAAGCTACGTAAAGTACCTAATTCTAATTGACCCATGAAATTTTTAGAAATTACTATTTTTGGTAATTTTAGCCTTCTAATGGTTTTTTTCAACCGTTATTTTTATAAGCCTTGCATGCAAGCTCAGATGGGCCTAAAAATTTTCAAAAATCTTTTAAACATTTAAATTAACCTAATGGATGAATTTCAAATTAAGTTCACATCTGAGTACAAATATACATTATTTCTAAAATTAGAAAAATATTAAAAAAATAATGAAATACATTTTCAAACCCTCAGATGGTCATGTATGCTCTCCTAAAAGTTCTCAAACTATATATAAATGGATAGATCCATTTATGGCTGAATTTAAATTTTCAACATGGTTATTTTGGCATAAATGAAAACTCAAATGGAGTTACAGATCAAAATTTATGGTCTCTGGAAGTTTGGACTCCACATCATAATACCATCTAAAATGTGCTCACTAGGAATCATTGGTTGATGTGAGATAGTACCATGTGAACATTGTCTTGCTTCTTATTATCATGATTCAGAAGTGGATTGTTAAATATTTGTAATTATTGATTAGGCATAGCAATAAATTCATTTATTGTTATATTATGGCCTTACACTTGAATAAAATTGTCAATGATTAGATCTTCTATCTTATGTTTCAATGAATAAAAATAATTGGTAAATGTCTTGAAGCTCTATGCTAGTCATAATATTAGTTTAAATCATATTCTTTAGGAAAAGGTTAAGATGTACCCACTCACACTGTAAAATTAAAGATATCATGTTACATTCAAGAAACCTTTTAAGCACTTGATGAGGGGTCTTGTGTAACCTTGTAAATTATCTACACTCTTTATAAGGTGGAAGAACTAGCATGTCAAGTGGTTGTCAAACTCATTTACATTTTTGGCATCATTCTTAGATTGAAAAGTTGGAACATCATTAGCCTTAGCTTTAAATTTTGTTTTCTCTTGATATTTGGAGTTGCGAGTAGAGAAATGAGCATTAGACCCATATTTGAGCATGTTAGCCTCTAAAAGCTAAATATAAAAGTTTTGAACCATATGACAAAGTTTAAAATTCTAGTATGTGTTAAACATAACTTTTTCTTTGAGTGGTTAAATAAAAATATTGGAAAACATATTTTGTAACTCACTATCAGTATTTATTGAGACATTTTTGTAAGTTTAGTCTTTAAATGAAGTACATGCACACTAACATTCTCATTATGTCCTTGTTTGATTTGAGAAAGTTGAAAAAATGTGACCTTTTCACTAATTTTTATAGAAAAGTGAGTTAACAAAATATTAAAAAAATAATTAATTTGATGCATGGAGCCTATAGGTAAGGCATAGAACCAATAGAAGGCATGGTCCTTTATACTTCTAGGAAAGATCTTGTTCATTAATAGATCTTCGAGAGAAAATCCAAAACTTGAGTAAAAGCATGATTGAATTTCATGTGAAGGATCACCCTCACTATTGTATAACTCAAATTTAGGCACCATAAAACTGGTATAAAAAGGGTGAGTGAGGACCTCATGAACCAATGGGTTGTGTAATATATCTTGAAAAATGACCACATGCCTATGCTTTAGAGATATCTAGGCAAGTTTATAAATTTCATCTTGAATATCTTGAATAGATTATTAAAATTAATAGTCTATATATGTAGTTGCATGTATATGAGCCAACGTATGATTATCATCAATAAGAATAATGGATTTAGTATTTTGACTAAAATCAACACCAAAATATAAAGTATTAGGAATAGGGAAGAAGGTACATTAGTCAGGTGAATTTGAAATCCCAAACGATCATTTCTAGTTGTTTGGATGTTTTAAATCAAATAAAAATAAGCTTAGATGTTAATCACATTTGTGCCTTACCAGACCAATGCAATAATTGCATAGATGACGTATTCATGTCATGTGAACCTCCTCTTTGTCCCTATTTTAAATCTTCTTGGGACTATGAAATGGTGGTAGATTTTATTTTAAGAGTTCTGGTGGAGGAGAAAAAGGGAAAGCCTCAAGATCAAAAACCAAAGATGCATGCAAGAGTTCTGGATAGGTTTCTTCCCTATTGATAAAGGATCCACTGGTAAAAAGTCCCAAGTTTATCCATGAGAGTGCATACAAGATAAAAGAACAAGATTCAAAGACACTTTAGGAGGATCACCCAGATGAAGAATCAAAGACAACCTCCCAGAGTGTAAGTAGGAGATATGGTGAAGAAAAGACTCACACAAAAGCTTCATTCAAAAAGATTATTTTGAATCCAACTCATATGACAAATAGGATTATAAAACTATGAAAATAAGGACATTTAGTAGCTACAAACAAATATCACAGATAGGATAATGTTCCCACTCCTCTTAAGCAAGTCTTTATTGTTGATAAATCAATTACTCCTATTATGATTTGCATGAATAATAAGGGGGCATTTGATTTTGATTCTATGCTAAATGAAAGAGGTTTAATCTCTAGGTTTAACAGATTATGGCATACTCTTCCTAATATACATGAGTGGCTAAGCCAATAATAGGCTCCTACCATATCAGGGGGGTTTGAAATCTTCCTTTATTCTCAAAGGTTCTTCATTGCATTATTTTAGGACCAGTAAAAATGAGATAAGATTTTCAAAAAGGGGCCCTAGTTTTATAAGGGATCAAAAATTTTCATGAAGCCTTGGTTTCCAAACTTTGATCCTTGACTAAAAACCTCTTTCACACCCCATTTTGGGTGAGGCTACCAGATTTGCCTTTATATTTTTGGACCCTATCAACCCTAAAACATATCAGAGATGTTATAGTGTTTTTTGTTTCCAAAATTCTTCAATAGATAACAAATTAAAATTAATGTGTTCTTGAATTTGTATGTTTGTGGATTTGAGCAAAGGGTTCCCTACTAATTTTTACTTTGTTTAGGGTGGTTCAACAAGCACCCAAAAATAGATATGAAACTAATTTCTTTTATATGTATCCAATGTTTTGAATATGGCCACTTTATTGTTGCATGTCCAGATCTACAAGATCCAAGTCAAAATCCATTGAAATAGAGCTCCACCTTAGGCAAAAATGGTTTCAAAGTGGTTAAAAAAAGAGAAAACAAAAAGCTACCTAGTGGAAGGGAGCCACATTAGACCACATATCAGTTGAAGTGAGTGATTAAAAGAAGGAATATAATGGAGTGTTATCATATACTCCCTTGAAAAAATTAGAATAGTCACAAAGTTCATAGGAAATTGAGATCACTTTGAATATCATGGATGGGAAAATAGAATTTCCAATGGAAGAAAGACAGAAATTAGCAATGAAGAGGGAAAGAATCACAAAAGCCCTTCTCCGAATGAAATTCAATGAATCTCAAAATTTAGATGAGGGACAAGATTTATAGCTCCAAATTATCCCAGTAATTTTAGGAAGAAAAAACAAAATACGACATTAACTATTTAATTCAATCTATTACTTATTTTTTGATTAATTATAAAACACATACATGCATGTTTTATAGAAAGGATGCATGCGAGCTCTACCAAAAAATAGGCATGTATGTAAGTTGTTGGAGTTGCATGAATTTATGCATGCTTGTGTTTATTTACATGCATGAAAAAAGAAATAAAACACAAAACATGTTATAATAGGGAAAATAAAGATGCAGTTGTCTGCTTTTTATGAAAGAGGAAAGTTTGAGTTCATGTAAGATGTAATTAGAAAATATTTCATTTGATACAATTTTTAATTATTAAAAAAATGTATATTAGTCATAGGAAGAACAACATATATGATAAGATATTGTAGATGATATTTGTTGAGTATATATCACCATAGTCTTGTACACTTGGCAAACTCATATCTTAGTTGTTTCTCTCAGTTCTTTACCTTTCCTGCTTTTACAAGTCTTGTATTTGCTCTATCTTTGTGCCTTTTGGCATATATCTCTTAGTTTCACCAGTCTTACATTGATGACCTAGATCTTCTATCTTACCTATAATGCTTAAAATATGTTGATCTTCTATCTCTAAAAATTTTGAACCTATACATATTTTCTTACTCTCTGGACACTAATGTTTGGGTTAGACAATAGCGTTGATGTTACTACCATATTCCAACACAAGTGTCCAATGCCTTAAAGTCATCCAATTTACAAATGAAATGTATCCTAATGGTTAGCCTAAGTGTGTTAATATGTATTATTACTCTATAGGGATTGATATAAATATAACATCAACCATCATTCATTCCTCACCTACACGTAACCTATAAATATCTATCAAAAGACCAAAGATCATTCAAAGAACATTTAATTGATCAAATGCTTCCCTATATATTCTTATTTTCATACCATTCATAGGGACTGCACATCTATAGGTTTAAAGTACTAAAGTAGCAGTCCAAGATCTTGATTTACCAAGTTACAAGCTAGGTCATTATTGTACTTATTTTTCACACATTGTATGATTCATACATAATCCAACACGTAGGGGAGAACTATATCAATTTAAGGCCTTCTTTAGAGTATTAGTTATGTAGGATATGTCTTTTGGTAATGGAGTCATTAGGGTCAACTCAACACTATGTTCCCACTAACCTATCTTCCCTTAGGTCACTATGAAAATGAAGAACTAGGTTTTTCAAATTCATGAGTGACAATCCATGACCCATATCTAAATACACCACTGTTAAGGTGAACAAAAACATAGAACCATTTAGGTGGTTGTATTTTGTTTCAACATATATTATGTACAAGACAATAGCATTGAACCCAGACAGTAGTGGTGACATAATTGTCCCATGGCTGACATTATTGTCCTAAGAGTTACAGGCATCAAAATTTGAATCTGAAGAATGTTCCAAAATCTTCTTCATACCTATTTTTTGCCTATTTCATATCCAAAACTACATTAACATCAGAACAAGCTAAGTATTTCACTTCTTTGTCATTTATACATTTAGCATAGTTGTACTTTCTATATTTAGACTATCTCAACATAATAAATTTAGTGTACATTTATATCTAAATTTATAATCTAATTGGTTTACTATAGATCTGATTATCACTATTGTGCCATTTCATTTCTATATACCCCTTTATTACAATCTAGATAACACCAATCTAGATCTATTTTAGGGTTAAACATTTTGTGAACCTGATCCATGTGAATGTACAAGGGTTTTAGATTGTTGTACTTTTTAATTTTATACTTTTTACTATTTTTCATGCAACATAAGCATAGCCCTAGATTGGGAAGTGTGTCTATTGAACATATTGAACTTCCCCTCCACCCATCCAAGATGTCTTAAACAAATGAGGGATCTCATGCTTTAGATCATTATGATACCTATGTTGACTATGAAAAAATGTTGATAGGGTTATCATAAAATAATATTTTGATAATGAAAACCCAAAACAAATGAAAATGAGTAAATATACAATGATCAAGTACATGCAATTTCATAGTTTCATGAGCGCATTTGACAAAAGCTTGAAAATCTTAAGGAGATCTTAAAAACTATACTTGAAGCAAAAAATTATAAAACTATAGAGTAAACATGCCTTCCCTTGAACACATTACAATTAAATACATGTAGTGGTAGTCTGTAGACTAGGTGGATATTCCACACAAAGTTTCACTAACATGGACCCTTTCAAGTCAAGGTGTTTCCCTCGAGTTCTATGTCATAGATAACACCTAAAATGTTGTTTTAGTATGTATTCCAACTCTTAATACTATCATATATAATAAATAAAAGAATATCTCTACACTCTAAACATGTTACTACTCTATACATGACTGAAATTAACATGCTTGCATAGAGGTACAAGGCCAAATATGAAATTTTTTAAACATAGGGCTGAATCTTGAGCTCTCCTAAATGTTTGTGTATTAGCCTGGTTACAAACAATGCAAATATGCAATAAAAAGAAACAAATGCAATAACAAAAATGAGAAATAAGACAATACATACTCCAGATAAATTTAATTTGAGAAAACCCCAGCAAGAGTGAAGTCATGCTTCTTCATCTCTACTATGTTCTACAATTTACAAGATTTTCCACGTATTTAACTTATAAATAAAATACACTTATAATGATATCTGCAACATTAATTAGAAGATTTGAAATAGAAATACTAAACTTGGTATTTTATAGTTGTGTAGTTTTCAATCTATTACCTACAACTAAGTAAAAATGAGAAAAAAATAGCAACGACTCAAATCTGCCCATACATAATGTGAATCCAAATAATCTACATCCCATTGTACATATTATTGTTCTTCTTCGTTCTCACTTATAATCTACCTTTTAAATACATGTATTGAACCTCCCATACACTTGGATTCCACCTAACAACTAAAACAAACCATTAATAAATTGAGCACCAAAAAATAGTTCACATTCCCATGGTCGCAGTGAAGCTCCAGAGTTTAATAGTTTGAAGCTTCAAGTTAATTCCAGAGCTTAAGTTGGTTAACTTAAAACGGTCATAACTTTTGCATACAACTTTGAAATGACATGACATTTTTTTGAATTTGTCTATTTATTTGAGTGGAATCCAAATATGTAATTAAAATTATTTTTGAAACCAAGCATATGTTGTTTTATCCCCTACAATAGAAACTAGGATTTTTCTAAGCCTTAGCATTTTTAAGATTACACATTTTTTATAGTTGATTATTATACCAACTAAGATGGACGATAAACATGATCAAATTTTTGATCACATGTTAAAAATTTAAGGCTTTTGAATGGCATAAAAGCTATAAAAATAAGATGAATATTTGTCTTATATCACCCAAGTAAGAAATTCATCTTATCATTCTCTTGGACAATACCTATTTTAGGTTCTAATCTAATCATCTTGGCTAGTACCATGCTCAAGTTCTAATTCGAAAAACACTTGGATAATACCTTTTCCAAGTTCCAATGTATTCAAGTCTCTAATTTAAATTTTTTTAGTCCTACAATTCAGAAACTCAAGTGGTGATGAATCCTTACCCCACTCATTTCAATGCCATTTGGATTTTCTTGCTTTCCCTTCTTGATGCTCTTTTCTTCATCTACAACAACAACTTTGTCCCACTCTTCTTGGCTAATAAGAGTAAGGATATATAATCAAAGGTATAAAAGACCTTCTTTGTTCCACATGGAAGGGTCAAAGAAACATTATTTTTAAAATAAAAAGAAAATGAGACATATACAAGTAAAAACATTCTTCCTCAAACTTCAAAGTGTTACCTTTGGAGTCTTATATTTACTCAAGTACAGCCATACCCTGTTGTCACAAGGAAACTATGCTCAAATCCATGTTGAACATGTTTTGTTCTTCACTTTGTAACTCTCTTAACTATTATTTCTTGAGATGAGTAATTTCATGTCCCTTGGATAACCTTTTACGCAAAAAAAAAACTAACTTGATCTAATACTAATATGATCCATAATCTAGGTAGATATTTTACATTGAGTTTCACCAACATGGACCATTTCAAGTCAATATGTTTCTCTCAAGTTCTATGTCACATAAAAATACCTAAAATAGTATTTTAATATGTATTCCTGATATTAAGTGATTTGTAAACTAAAAATACAAGTGTAGTATATTTGAAAATCACTTGTTCACATTTAAGAGATCCTTCAATTTCTCAATTTTTTGCTTAGTTTTGTATAAAAAAATTAAAACCAGATATAAAATGAAGATTAGAAGTAAATAATAATCAGATAAAATTCAAAGAATTCATCAGCAAATTGATAACAAAGTTCGGCTTCAATAGCCTACGTCTCCGAGTCCGTTTGAAGTGAGGACCGTTCTCATTAATTTTGTGTAACAAATGGCTTCTAAAATCATTAAAAGTCTTATATTCACCTTCTCTAATCTTTTTTTGCCTGTAAAAATATCTCTCAGACCTAAAAATAATGGCCCAAGGCCGTACAAAGCAATAACAAGACTCTAACCATCTTAAATCTCTTTACATAGTCTGCTTTCTGTGTCTATTCAAGTAGAAATTAGTCCCTTTTATAACACTTCGACCTCTATGGTTGAAGTGGTCAAGGCATTAACCTTTTAGCCGGTAGGTCAGGAGTTCAAAACCGCCTCCCACCTTTCTAGGCGCTTGGGAAGAGTGAAAAGGTCAGCCTTAGGCACTTAGCATGAGATTTTAAATGTTTTCCCTCCTTTTTTGGCACCTTTGACTTGGTTTTGTCCCACATTTGCTAGGAATTCAGTTTTCAATGTTTTAAATAGATGTGTTGGTTCCCTTTTCAAATACCTAAGACTTAGGAACCCACTTAGGCCACTATTTTGACTTGGTCCATGCATGGTTGGTGGGATGACGTGGTGGGTGATGTGGCAGTTTCTTTGGCGCCTTGTTTCAAAGTTTTAAATTTTTAAATAACATGTTAATAAAAAAAATAAACTAAAATTTTTTTTACACCAAATTATTTTGCCACGTGTCAAGTGGTTATTGGTCCACTTGACATGTTTTCAATAGTGTCACGTCACTTTCGACACCTCTTGTCGCAAGATTTCTTCAACTAGCCATATCTTGAGCATCGGGACTCCATTTTTCGAACCGCGAAAAGCGCTAGAAAGCTCTTGACGAATTCTACGATGTGAAAATGATTTGAGGAGAATTTGAAGACTTTTAAAAATGTAACAGTACATGGATCCATCTAGATCATTAAGACTATCATATACAATATATAAAAGAATATCTCCACACTCTAAACATGCTACTACTCCATACATGACTGAAATTAACATGTTTGCATAGAGGTGAAATGTCAAATGTGAAGTTATTTAACCATAGGGTTGAATCTTGATCTCTTTTAAATGTTTGTGTATTATCCTAGTTGCAAGGAATGTAAATATGAAAGTAAATAAAATAAATAAAATAATCACAAAGCGAGATAACACAATACATACCCTTGAGAAACTTAATGTGAGAAAACCCCAACCAGAGTGAATCCATGCTTCTTCATCTCCACTATGTTCTATAGTTTACAATATTTTTTGCCATTTGAGCTTACAAAGAATATACACTCATAATGATCTCTACAATATTCATTGAAAGATTTGAAAGAAAACTATTAAACTCAACCTTTTTCAGTTGTGTATTATTCACTCTATCACCTAAAGCTAAGCAAAAATGAGAAAATAATAACAAGGACTCAAATCTACCCATACATAATGTGAATCCAAACAAACTACATCTCATTGCACCTGTTGTTCTTCTCTGTTATCACTTGTAATCTACCTTTTAAATACCTATATTTAACCTCCCATACACTTGGATTCCACCCAACAATTGAAAAAACCCATTAATAAACTAAAACACCAAAAAATGGTTCACATTCCCATGGTCGTAGTGAAGCTCCAAAGTTTAACAGTCTGAAGCTTTGAGCTGATCCCGGAGCTTAAGTCGGTCAACTTAAAATGGTCATAACTATTGCATACAGTCTTGAAATGATGTGCCATTTTTTTTAACTTGATTATTTTTTCGATGGGAATCCAAATATGTAATTAAAATTACTTTTGAAACCAAATATATGTTGTTTTAACTCGTATAATAGAACCTAGCATTTTTCTAAACCTTATCATTTTTTAAATAACACATTTTTTATAGCTGATTATTATACCAACTAATATGGATGACAAACATGATCAAATTTTTGATCAAGTGGGGGCACGGATTATGTGTTTAAACCTTTGTTCCCTGAAACTACTATTAATAAATCTATCATGTAATTCCCTGTTGTTTCAACACAAATACCAAGTTCAATGCCTATTACTGCTCAAAACATGTTTTCATCCCCTTTGGTGACAACATAAATTGTTAATCCAAATCCCATTAGGCTTATAGTTTAATCATTCCTTCAAGTTATAAATACCTTGGAAAATAAGATTGCAAACATTGAATAAAATGCTTTAAAATCCCCTCATGCCATAGATTCACAAGATGCATTATATAACCTCCTTGTACTTGAAATCTCTTTACACCCTTTGCCAACTAGATTTATTGCACCTAAGTGTATATTTTATGATGGCAAGGGTGATCATGAATGACATCTTCGAACATTTTATGTGGCATGCCTTGATTATGCTTCTAATGATAAACTTTTGACCGAATTATTTCTAAGAATCCTCAAGAAACATGCTTTGAAGTAGTTCTATGATTTATCTCTCTAATATGTAAAATCATTCAAACCTCTTAAAGACCAATTCTTAGCACACTTTTCCACTCATATTTTTGAAAAGGTTTCCTATGCCCAAATTACTAAAATCAATTAAGGAACCAATGAACCTATCAATGAATATGTCGTGAGATATAAAACAATGTTAGCCAAAATGACCAATCTTATGGCTAACAAAGAGTTACAAGATATATTCATTCAAGGTTTGTTTCATACTTTACATGATTCCATTGTTTTCAATAAGTTTGAATCTTTTGATGACTTGTGTCATGTTGTACTGAACTGTGAAATGAACCATGAAATGAATTTTATGTCATTGAATAAGATCAAGTATGTATAAAGCATACCAACTGCATCTACATTTAGTACTAAGTTCACAATTAAACCAAGTTATAAGGTAAAACCTCCTTAACCTAAAAATGAAACAACCACCATAGTTAACACAATTTCATAGTAGCCTAATCCGCTTGTCCTATCTAATGTACTAAGGAGATAATTTACACATTTCCCTAAGTCCCTAGCTTCATTACTCTCACAGTTACTAGAGTGTTAGCCTATATCTCTCCCTCACCCTATCGAGGTTTATATGAGATGACCTCTACCTAAAGGATATGATGTGAATGCTTATTATGATTATCATCAAGGACCAAGATATTCTACGAGCAGTTTTTTAACCTTTAAACACAAGATCCAAGATCTTAAGGATGACAAAAAAATTATATTTGAGGATCCTCTAAAGGAATTAGGTTCACAGCCTGGTGAGCACCATAAATAAAAAATATTTAACAATCATTTACAAGACCATTCTAAGAAAGAACCAAAAGTCTAAATGGAATTTAATTCACATCCTCCTCCATCACATTATGGACACCCACTAGATAGGGTTGTTGGTACTTATGCATGATATATACCTCATATGATTCATATACCTTCTATTACTTTTAATGATAGTGAAATTAAGGATGATGACTCTGATCTACAGTCTCTATTCATTCAAGCATAGCTTGATAAACACCCCATACATAGTGTTATTATTGATAATGGTAAAAGTGAGAATGTTTATACCATGACATTACTTATGCATTTGGGTTATACTCATAATGATTTACAACCATCTACCAGATCAATTAGAGCATTCAATGGGACCTACCAAAAGTTTCTTGGTAATATTGACCTACCTTTACAGGTCAATCCTGCACATGCGATTACTATCTTTTCAATTATCCCTTCCATATGCATCTTTGATATGCTATTGGAAAGACCTTGGATACACACTCTTCATGTAGTACCTTCTATAGTGCATAGGTGTTTTAAATATAGTCATGCCAATAGGGTAATTACAATTTCTAGAATTCTATATGAGCATCCTCTTGAACCAAAGAAACTTATACCCAAATAACTAGCCATCAATCCGACTAAGGCTAATTCATTGCAAAAGGGTAAGCAACAAGCAATCCCCTTTACTAGGTGTCCAGTACTTGAGAGACCATTACATCGTAGACATATAGTGGATTCCATAGAATCTCCATCTACTACACACCATGATCAAATATCTAGAGCACCTCAAAATATCCATATTACTATTATGCCAAAGAAACCACACAGTACTCAATGATAGGTTCTAAAAACACCTACTCTTGTTATGCCTACTATTGCTTCACAACCACAGAGTCCTATTTTACATATGAAGATCACCATTAATACCACAGTGACATATATTACATCTATACATACTCCTCAATAGTGTAACCTAAGTATTACACCCTACTCATAGTGGGGAGATAATTATGGTCATCCATTGAATGGAATAATAGGATGATATTTCCTATTCAAAAATTATTAAAAAAATACACAAAAAAGAACAAAAACATACAAAACTCCAAAATCACTTTCAACACTTACATATTTTATTAGCTCATATTTTAGATGTTAGGCTTTCCTTCTACTTGTCATATGGATATTGAGGGCATCCACTTCTTTGATCTTGATACACATAGTTTATATAATTCAATTATCCTTCTACATTATCATGTTTTGAGCTTACATATATACTTACACGTGCTTATTATCCATGATTATATATTACATGGGGTACTTGATATGTTATACATGTGACATACTTTTCCTAACACATTGGATCCATGGGCTACTAAGACATGTTTATGTCGGTCGCTTATACTTTATTTTATGCACTTCCTTGAGTGACTTGTATTCCATTTTTGAGCATTTGAATATGCTCCTTTACTTGCAACCCCCATGCCTATGTATGCTTTCATTGACATTTGCATGTGTCATTGTTTATAGTATGGATATTTGAATATGTCATTCTTGATTTTATGGATATTTGAATAAGTCATGTACCTTCGATTGTGTGGCATTTGAACATGTCCCTTATTTGCGATTTCTTTAGACCATTATTTTTTGACTTGATTTTGAGTGCTCATGTTTGTTTACTTTCTTGTTGAGTTTGTACTATTACTATCTATACATTGTCATGATTTTTATCATGTTTCTTAGTCCTTCACGTGATCACATTGGTTCTATTCACTTCAATGATAATTTACCTAGACATTTTTTATATATGTTACATGGTTACATTCACAGATTATATAGTTGTCTTATCCTTTTAAAGTGAGGTAACTAATAGTTCATATTTTTCCTTCATCTCAAATGGGGGGCATATTAGTTGGGGCATGTCATAGAGACATATTCTCCACATTTGGCACAATTTATAGATTCAATGGGGGTGAAGCATGTTCTCCACACTCATTTAGCATATTGATACTTATATCTATTTTTAGATTCAGTCAGGCCATGTCATATGGGCATGGCTTCCACGTGTTCATAGTTCTTAGATTTAGTGGGGGCATACTTTGGAAGCATTTTCTCCACACTTATCCAGTATTTATAATCTCCAGATTACAATGGGGGCATGTTTTAAAAAAAATTTCCTCACATTGGTACTTATATTAGTTTTCAATCTTCTCCATATATATTGGGGGTATGCTTTGGAAGCATGTCTTTCACACTTATGTAGTTATCTGAATTGACCAAAACACACAGTAATGTGATTCATATTCATAGTTGTGATAGACTTCTATACATTGGTACTATTTTTATACACAATTTAAGCATGAGACATATTAAAGGTGAAAATGTTATGCAACATGTTTCTAATATTATAAAATATAAATCAGTTTCAAATTCTAAAACTCTTTTATGACCTGTTACCATATCACAAACTTTTTTGTACTAATACCCGACAAACATTTTATGAAATTTTATTAAGTTAATCTGCTGCAATATTTGGTTCAATTTTTGGTATGGTTTAGTCATCAAATGACTAAATATTTCCAAGTTTTTAGGTTAGATTTGATCATCCAAATTAACTAGGTTATAAGCATTATTGTGTTGCATAGTTGAGTTAATCTCAACTACCAAGTGACAACTCACTTTTGCTCCAAAGTTAGGGACATGTTCCTCTCTCTCTCTCTCTCTCTCTCTCTCTCTCTCTCTCTCTCACACACACACACACACACACTGGATTTATACACTTTGAAAATTTATCTATATTTATCTTTATCTTAGTTTTCAGATCCTTACAATGATACATCTTTTTCAAAACAACTTGTCAATAGGTAAGGCCGTTATATTAACACAAGTGTATTTCTAAACTTTTCTCTTTCAATTTCAATCTATTTTAAGTAATTTCAATTTAGATTACATGCACTGATTTTATAATATAATATGCTCTTAGTTACAGGTCAGTCACCAGCAAAGCACTCAAGTTGGGTACACATAAAGATAAGGTGTGCATACATACCCAGGTTTGCATTCATTTCCTTTAAATTAGTAATTTCATAACTAAATTAAAGGGGAGGGGAAATGTATATGATATTTTATGATTATATAGCACCTCATTTTTATACACTTTGCAAACTCAGACCTTGGTTGTTCCTCTCAATTATTTACCTTCCCTGCTTCTACAACTATTGCATTTACTTTATCCTTGTACCCCTTGGCCTATATCTCTTAGTCCAACCAATCTTATATTGATGACTCAACTCTTCTATCTTACCTAGAATGCTAAAAATATACTTATCTTCCATCTCTATAAGTTTTGAACTTGTACCTATTCTCCTACTTCTTATACACTAGTGTTTGGGTCAGACAGTAGCATTGATGTTACTATTATATCCCGACATAAGTGTTCAGTGCTTCAAAGTCATCTAATTTGTACATGAAATGTATCCTAATGTTGACCTAAGTGTTTTAATGCGAGTTATTACTACAAAGAGATTGATATAAATACAATATCAACCCTCATTCATTCCTCACTTACACAAGCTATGAATACCTAGAAAAAGACCAAAAAATATTTAAAGAATATTTAATTGATCAAAAGTTTTCTTATTTATTCATATTTCCATAACAATCATAGGAACTGCACATCTACAGGTCTAAAGTATTAAATAAGTAACTCAATAGCCCAATTTTCTAAGATACAAGATAGGTCATTGTTCTACTTTACACACATTGTACAATTCACACACAAGCTAACACATATGGGAAAACTACATCAGTATAAGGCCCTCTTCAGAGTATTGGTTGTGTAAGTAACATCCTTTGAAAGTGGGGTCATTAGGGTCAGCTCAACACCATGTGCCCACTAACTCATTTTTCTCCAAAGTCACTATGAAGATGAAGAATTAGGGTTTTATAAATTCATGAGGAGCAACAGTCCATGACTTAGATCTAAATGCACCAAAGTGAAGGTGAAGCAAAACCTAGATGCATCTAGGTGGTTGCATTTTTTTTTAGTATATATTTTGTACAGGGCACTAGTGTCGAACCCAAATAATAGCATCGATGCAACCATTCCATAGCTGGCATTATTATTCTGAGAGCCAGGGGAATCAGAACCAAAATCTTATGACTATTCTAAAATCTCTTTCTCACCTTCTTTATGTCAGTTACAGATCCAAAACTTTATTAACATCAAAAAAAGATAAGTACTTCACTTCTTTGTCATTTAAATATCTAGCATAGTTTTACTTTCCATATTTAGACTATCTTAGCATAATAAATTTAGTATATGATTATATCTAAGTTTAACATCTAATTGATCTTCTATAGATCTGATTATCAACCTTGTGCCATTTCATTTCTATATGCCCATTTAATACAATCTAAATAACACTAATCTAGAATCATTTTAGGGTTAAACAATTATGTAGGAATAGTTGGAGCACTCTAAGGAGTAACACAAGGTGGATTCATAAGAGTATGAGCAGGAGCATTAAAAGCACTAGCCTCACCACTTGATGTAAAATTAGAGCCTCTAATGGGTGGATTAATAACATTCAATGGATTATTGCTAACATTATTAAGTGTTTATTCCTTAGCCAAAGCTTTATTTTGAATTTTTTTTAATTTAAGCAACATGGCTTATAAAGATGTGTGATGTTTTTAAATTTAGACTCTAAAGTAATCAAGTATACAAATGTGTTTTGGATCAAAATCATTTGCATCATCAGAAGTATTATCCACATAACCACATTCATCATCATTTGAATTATCAACAATAGAAGAACAAATAATGTCATTAACATTTATCATTTTTTAATTTCAGATAAATATAAGTACCATTCAAAGGAAGATGAATCTAATCAAAAGTAGCACTAGTTAATCTAACATTTGGTCTAGTAGAGCTTGTAGATATAGCATTTTATATGGAAATAAGAGGTAAACATGAGAAACATAAAGCAATATAGGGCTAATCATAAAGCAATAAAGAACACACTTTATCTAAAAATCATATCCAACATGTGGAAAATTATAAATCAAACCTTAAAATGATGAAGAACTAGGAAATCTTAAGGTTAATTATGTTCGAAGTCATAGGGGTTCACCAAAATCTAAGATTTTGACTAAGCATCCACCAACATATCTGGATCAAAAGCAATCACTAATTTGTGAAAAAAGGACAATAAATTATATAGATTTGTTAAAAAAGCATGAAACCATAAAATGAGAAGATTGTTAAAAACACATAAGCAAATTATCCAATATAGACTCCATGTTAATAACTCACCATCAAAGATATACAAATAAAAGAGTAAAAAGTGTAGGCCTAGAATAGGCATGTAACTCTTATGATGAAATAATCAAAGAGTAACATCCACTAGCTAGTGATAATGAATAAGAGTACCTTTATATGTCTAAGTACAACTAAGCAAGATAACTCAAGTGTGAGAAAAATATATGTGTAGGAATAATCCAAATAACAAAATAAAAGAAAAATAAATACCCTACATTAACACCCCTCCATAAGCATAGCTTAGGTCGGTAGAATAAATGAGTCCCAACAACAAGCCCTAATGAGGTCCCCATGTACAAAGCAACTGTCAAAAAATAGAGTAAGGGAGACCACCTGTAGGAAAATACTCACCCCCACCAAAACAAAGAGAGAAAGAAGAAGAGAGGACTAAAAATCCCCACTAACTATAAAATATCTCTCTGAAGTGATTGTGGATCATAAGTAGATGCAGTGAAGAGTGGATCACCTTGAATAGTGAATGTGTCTACCAAGTGCCTGAAGTATTTCCAACCAAAATGTGGTTATTATCCAAGGAACTATGCTCCTCATTCATAGTAGGTGGGCCAACTACTCTATGCAATGATGGTGATGTTGGTTCATAGTTGTACACCTCGTACGCTCAGCCTTGCACACTTTAAGAAAATGGAAAATAATGATGAAAAATCCACTAGTATGTCATTGTAGCTGGGGAAGGGTTTGGCATCGATATTAGACAAAATGCAAAAAATGATTGAGAGGCACCTACAAAGGGTATGGTCAGCTCCCTGCTACTTCTAGCTCTATCTAAATAAAGGTGAGAGGACTTATGAGGTAGCTTGCTCATATAGAGAGATTCTACAATTCAACCTCCATGGGGATTTTCAGCACAAAGAAGGTATAGATATAACTAGGGCACAACCAAACTTGTTCACTCCACTTGGGAAGGGTTATCAAATAGAATGAACAAATACACTATGTCATATACAAGCTACTAAAGATAAATTTGAAAGTGATTGCAACCTTCATTCTAAATAATTTTCAACAACAAAGGGGTTGAATAAAAGATTTCAATGGTAAGATTTAAAACACAAAATGTAGACACATGTTAAGTATGCAATATATTATGCATTTACTAGAAAATAACACTTAAGATATGCAAAGGGTGTATTATTTGTAGGGTAGGATAGGGTAGGACGAGTTACATAATTATATAAAAGAGGAGGGTAGTGTGATGGTGGCTTTCAATCGGCATGGATTCTTTCAACATTCATGATGTCACTTATTGCAAAGATTCAGAAAACCTAAATCCAAGCTAATGGAACTACCAAGAGTAATTTGCACTTATTGGTGCTAATGAAATACAAATACCCAAATGATCCTTGAAATCCTAGAACATAAACTAAAACTAGAATCTCACATGCTTTTTCCTATCAAAGCCATAAACTTAAGGTGCTCTAACAAGTTATTCAACAATATATCTTGAAATAATGCAGAAAGGGTTTATAATCTAAATCTATGCTCAAAATGACAACTAGTAATGAGCATAAACCCAAATGTCCAATCAACAGCATTTGCAAAACATATTATTGCACTTCATCAATAAAAATTAGAAAAGAACTACAAGCATTTTCATTAACATTGAAGAAAAATATTACACACATTAGTGTTTCAAAATGTTTCCATGGGGACAAGCATGGTGGATTTGCTTTATGTTGGACAAGAGAGACATATAAGCATGCTCTCAAATCTTGTTAATGGTTGTATAGGTGCAACCACCTTAGTAAGAGAGACAAAATACACATAGTAGTTATCTCAAAATTTTGAAGAGCCTATACTTAGAAATAAAATAAAGACCCAAAAACACAACCCCATTTAAATAGAGGAGAATCCTTGTATTTATACATTTTCAAATCTAAGATTGTGGGTTGTAATTTACAAAATTGTAGAACGAGCCTTCAAGTCTGCCAATATACTTTCAGGTGGAATATGTCATTTTCCGCACCTAAGATCCTCATCTACTTTCACAAAAATAATTATTATTGTAATTGCCTTTGCAAGGAATGATGAATATTTACAAAAAGCCTTTGATCTTTTGATATGAAGATGTCGGTGAATTCATTATCAGGATGGTGAACTTCATGGTGGACGCCCAAACAATAATTTTTTATCATATGCAACCACATAGAGACACTTTTGACTGCTTACCTTTACATCTGGAAGGAGGAAATCATTTGAGGAGCAAAACAAAATTTATCCTCATGTGTAACCATCTAGAGATGCTCTCTTGTTAATCGATTTTCAAATCATAGAATATTCTGGACATAAATCCTCCCCTTTGTGCATGCCAAGGAAAACCCATTACCTTGTGATGATTACAATTGGAAAGCTCCAGTTGTGATGCAAACACAAAAGATCCATGGCCATTGAGAAAAAATGCATTGGATTGGAAGTTATACCTTCATCCATGCTTCAAATCATTGCCACATCCATGAAAAAACTATCAATTTTAGCTGCCAAGATAAAGTTTGTCATAAACTGACACTTAGCACACCACATTAGATCCAACTAGGTCTTTGTGGGATCTAAGAATGACTAAGTTCATTAATTGGCTCTAATATAGATAATTGTTGCTTCCTCATGCAATCTAAACCCCATGAAAAGTCCATCTTTGCTCACACCATTGAATCATCTCTACCTAAGCAAACGTGAGCCATTGATCTTATGCGAGATGCTCAAGATCTAATTCATGGCATCTAGTTATGCCACTTAACATCTATGTGTTTGTCCATAGGATCATTGTCTTTATAACCTTGGCTACGCACCATCATATCTAGCTGGGGTAAGCAAATGTGCTCCATCAAATCATAATCTAGGGGGTGGAGCATTATTGGACACTATCTGTACTTGGCCCAGAGGATGTGCCACTTGGTAGCCCCATGGGGTTCCTATATACCTTGCAAATAGTCTTTATTACTTTGAGCATCATCACATTGCATGGAGGCACCTTATGATTCTTGACATTTTAACCTATTATGTTTGTCATCCTATATGTTGTTACTTTTTTGAGATCTTAACACTTGTCGATCTCTCATTCTCTCGTAGGGTCTTTGAATTTTTGAATCTTTGCTCACCGTTGGATCATCCTCACCTGAGCAAATGTGAGTCATAGATCTGCCTCCACTTGAAATCAAATGATTACTTCAAAAGGCATAAATTGACATCCATGTGCTTGTCAAAAGACATCCATGAGACTGTCATACTTGTAATTCAAGAAATTTTCTTCAAGGACTTTGTTTATCAGACCTTTTGGTCTCAAGCATCCTATTTTCATGTGTCTTTTTTATGTCGAGTCTTTTATTCTGGGCAATTCCTCTGCATTAATTGGTCTTTGGCATTCTTACTCTGCAACAATCCTTTCAAACATTTTTTTGAGATAATTGTTTTAGACTTTTTGTTTAGAATAATTTCCTGAAGAATATGAAATCTTTCATAATTTTTTTTCCGGACAATTGTCTCAAACAAAATGTCTAAAACAATTTTCCCAAAATAAATGAGCCCTACATTTTCTTGAAAATTTTTGACTTTACACTTTTCCTGAAGAATGCAATTCTTTCAAACTTTTTGTAAAACACTTTACCCAATGCAAATAGTAATTTATAAAGACCAAATAACACTTAGTCAATTTAACATAAACTTGACCTTTCAAAGGAACACTGCAAAACAAGAATATGGCAAAGGACTTAGGCTTTGATATTCGACTCGGGATAAACTTAGGCATTTACACTTAATAAGGGCTCAATTGATTTAATGCAATTTTGGGCACTAATACTGGCTCTCATCCAAGGATGCATACCTACTACGGGTGTGCAAAAAACCCCAAAATGTAAGACCAGGTGCCAATCCAATGGGCCACGAAGTCAAGACTTAGCAATTTTAGCAAACACTCAACAAAATAATGGTAGAATTGATAAAAAATAGATCAAGATGATCTAAAAATGAATACATGATAGAAAACATGAATGGAAATTATACAAACAAAACCCGAAGTAGAGGGGCAATAAAGCAACAGAAGGACAAAGCAACAAAACACTATATAATTATGTACACAGTTATAGATGAACTCAATCTAGGAAGTGCTTCATATTTCTACCATTGACTGGCAGCTTCAGTATTTCATCATCCAGGTCTCTCAAAAAAAAATATGTTCACCAATCCAACAGTCAATGGAATAGGGACCCATCCACAAGGCATCAAATTTGCCATGCCTGAATTTCTCTTCATGTCTGCTATCCTAAAGTAGAACCAGATCACCTACTTGGAAGGTTCTTGGAGTGACCTTCTTATTAAATATCTTCTTTAGCTTTTCCTTGAACTTAAAGTTTCTTCATGATCTTGTCTTTGAATTTCATCAAGCTCAATAATCTAGTTCATCATGATCTCATAGTGGTTGAATTTTTCATCATCTTCTAGTTGTTGAATGAGATGATAAGTTGGCAACTACAAATTCATAGGCAAAATTGATTGAGCTCCATAGACAAGCTCAAAAGGGCTTTTGCCTATAGCTCACTTAGGCATGAACCTGTCAACCCACAAAGCAAATTTCAATTGTTCACCCTACTTCCTCTTATTTGCTTTCAATGTTCACTTAATGATTTTGAGCAATTTTTGTTACTGGATTCTGTTTGCCCATTCCCTTGAGGATTATAATTGTAAGCATGGGTCAATTCAATCTCATACTCTTTGCACAATGCCAACAAAATTTTAGCTTTGAAACTCATGGTATTATCAAAAATTAATTTCATAGGCACACCAAATCTATAAATAATATGATTTAGCAAAAAATCCATAACTACTTGGTGTGTTGTTTTCTTTTTAGGGATCATTTCAACCCATTTTTTGAAGTAGTCAGTTTCAAATAGTATCCATCTATGTCCAATGCTTGACGAATCAATAATTTCTTCAATGAAATCCATTCTCCATTATCTGAATGGACCTTCAATCATCATAGGGTGCAAAGGAAGAGAACCTGAAGCTTTCATCCTCCCATCAAAGCATTGTCATTTTTTGCATTTTTTGACTTTTTGAGAAACATCTTTAAACAATGATAGCCACCAATAACCAGCTCTCAAAATTTTATGAGTTGTAAGCTTAGGTGAAAAATGGCCACCACATACTCCACTATGAAAGTCTTCAATTAGGTCAACAATTTGCTCTTCTAGAATGCATCTTAAGAGAACCCCATCCAATTTTTTCCATGCAAGTCCATTTTCAGTCAAGAGTTATTTTTTGGAGACAAGCTTAAGATTCCTTATTTGATTCTTTTCCAAGTTAGGGGGTAATTCAAATTTTCAAGTAATAGACAATATCTTTATACCATGGAGACATGTGAAATTAACTCAAGGAATTATCAACATTGACAATAGCAGTGTTGACCTCAACAGCTTGCAAATTGGTCTCAACCATGAGCTTGGATAGACCCATCCCTTGCACTAACTTGGTGGTCTAAATATCCATGTCATACTCTTGCAACTTGTTGACCATCTGCACCTCTTGCTAGATACTTCAGTTTGAGTCAAGATGTCCTTCACCATGGTATGAAGGATATAAACAACAATCCTTGAAATCAAAATATAAGGCCTAAACATTTTAATAGCCTTCAAAAGAGTGAAGGCTTGTTTTTCCATGATGGTGTAATTTAGTTCAGCACCTCACATAGCTTTCCTAAATAAAGCTATTGGTTTCTCATGACCATCTACATTCTTTTGTAAAAGAATAGCAACAACAATATTATATGATGCAAAAGAGAATATCTAAAATAGCTTAGTGTAAGCAGGGATGGCCAAAATAGGCACAAAATTTAAAGCTCTTTTGATGTCATCGAATGTTTGCTCAACCTTTTCCTCCCACTCGATGGTCTAGTCCTTCTTTAACATGGACAAAATAGGCAAAGTAATCTCAGCAAAATTAGACACAAACCTCCTTACAAAATTAATTTGTCCAAAGAAGGACTAAATTCCTTTCTTGGTCTGTAGGATAGGCACTTTGTCAATGGCTTATACCCTCTCGAGATCAATCATGACACCACCTTTGGAAACTATATGTCCCAACAACTTGTCATTTTGTACTCCAAAGTATCACTTCTTAGGATTAATCAAAATGCTAAACTCTCTGCATCTAATAAAAACTTTCTCTATATGCTCCAAATATTCTTCTCTAGTCTTAGAGTACACAGTAATATCAAGTGATGAACTTGTTAATTATCTCAATAAAATCAACATCTATAGCTTGCTGGAATGTTTTACCAATATTCATTAACCCAAAAGGCATCCTCATATATACATACGTGCCCCAAGGCATAGTGAATGCAATCTTAGATCTCTCAAATTCCTTCATCACACCCTGGTTGTACACTTATAAGTCATCTAATGTGGACATCTTTGATCTAGTAACACTTTACAGCAAGTTCTTTATATTGGGTGAGGCATAATTATCTTTCAAAGAAGCTTTATTCAAATTTCAAAAATCCACACATAATTGGATGTCATCATTCTTATTTCATACAGGGACTAAATTTTCAGCCCATGATGAATACTTGTGAGTTGAATGATACCACCATCCCTCAGCTTTTTTTATTCATCCTGCATCTTGGTGGCCAAGATGGGGTTAATGGGCCTTTTTCTACCTAAAAGGCCTGTTATCAGGTTGCAATGGGATGAAATGTTAAAATAAATCTTCCCTATATGCTTTCAGCTCAGAATAAGACCATGCTAAATAATCTTGGTACTTTTTAAGCAGTTGCATGTAAACTTTCATCTCAATTGCACTTAGGTGAGTACCTAGCCAAAACTTCCTTAGATTCTCATGAGAACCCAAATTACACTCAGTCACATCTTTTGAGATGAATGAGTCTCTTGATTTGATTCTATCAGCTCCATCAAAAGATGCTTTTAAACTTATCAGTCCTCTAGGGCGCATGTTTGTCTTCAGCTGGATGATGTCTTTCCTAAACAAAGATTCCTTTCCATCACAACCCTGAACCATAGATTCTATGTCTATGCACCGATCATGGAACTCAGCTTCACAATTTAGAAACCTTTTGATTCAATCATCATCATCAAACACCTACCAATTATGAACATTGTATGGGATTGAAGGCCTAATAAGCACCTCTACCTGATACTAACAATGAAGGCTCATGTTTGCAATATCAAACTAGGCACCTAACCTTGCAATTTTGTCAACTTCTTTATTAAAACTCCTATCATGATAACAAATATTGAATGCATCAAATAATTCAATAAAATCCCAAACAACACTCTGATATTGTTTCAACCTTTTATTTTTGGTGGCATAATCACTGTGGACTTATTTAAACACTAGCTCAGAATCACCCTTTACAATCAAACTTTTAATTCCATGTTCAGAGTAATCAAAAACCAATCAAGAGTTCCTTATACCCAGTAATATTATTAGTACACTCAAAGGATAGCATAAAATAAAACTTAAATCACTTACCATTGGGGGCACGGAATACAACCCCAGTTCTATTTCCAAGATTGGAGCAAGTTGCATCAAAACACATCTTCCAAATTGCATCTTTGTTATTAAGTTCAACATCAAGAGCAACAGGGTATTCAACAACATCAATATTCCTAACAAAGCTACCTAAGTCAACATCCATGGATAACACTTCATTGAGAGCATGTTTTGGATCTTCAATTACATGCATCATATTCAACTCTCTATAAAGCTTGACCATCTTACCCTCTAACGGAAAGGTGGCATAAGATAAGTCCATTTGTACACTTCTACCCATGTTATCAACTCATTTGCGTGATATCAGCATCCCTCACTTAGGTGGGAAATCCACAACTACCACATCCATATTCAAATACTTACCTAGATGTACTGTCAATTGCACTACCAACCCTTTAACCTGTCCCACAATGAGAACTTCTCATGAATCCATGGCATAACACTTGCTGAAAGTTGACGTTATTTTCACTTTGAACTCATTTAAGACACCCAAGGGCATCCCATTGAAATAAGCTCTAGATTCAAACATGCAGTTATGAATAATTAGGCCATTGATCAACAAGGTTGTGTAAAAAGGATCTACATTCAACTGACTTTCTACCAATGCAGTTCCCAAATAGACCTTTAAGGTGGGTTCAACAACCTTTGATGATTCTTCATCACTCTTTGAGGGTGTTTGGCATAATTCAATTTCATTTGCAACTAACTTCTCACCAAATTCCAAATATTCAAAGGCAATCTTCCTATGTTCAGGTATTCACAATAATTCAACAAGTGGCACAGTGATTTTTAGTTGGCTCAACACTTGGGCCATATCAAATATGTTATACTAAGGAAGAGGATTATTTGGTGGAAGGGTAACAACACCTTCATTTGGGATAAAATTACTTAAAGTCTGAAGTAGATTAGGCTGGGATGAATTTATATTTCTAACAGGAGCCTTCAAAGGTGGATTTTGTTTAACATCATTTGCACCCTTAGGAATACTAAATAGTAAAGGTGTTTTATTCTTAGCAAGAGGACCTCTAGGCTTAACAGCTTGGAAAATGGGTGTTATTTTAGAATCATTTGGTACTATTGTAGTTTTCTTAGCTTCCTTACTTGCATTCCTTGCTTTTGGATTTGTAGGGGTAGTGTCTTGAAGAGAAATAGTTTGATACTTGCTTCTCAAATAATATTCTCTCTTGGGCACCTATTGTATTAATTAGCAACTGCCTATCCTCAGTCGACAAAGTTACCTCATCATATTTTTTAATCATAAATGATCTTAAAAAATCAAAATCATGAATGAGTAATTCATATGCTTGTGCCATATTAACATCACAAGCAAATTCAAAATTTGGGACACTTACCATTTCGACTGCACTCCAAAACTGATTAACAGTAGTAGCACTCGCAATTTTGTGGAGGCAGACATCTTGCTTCAGGAACTTTGACAATTGAACATCAAAATCTCATCTTTAGATGACACATACTCAGGTTCATTTGTATTTTTGTCAATCAATTCAGTGGTATCACATGGAGGATGTGGAAGGAAAAACTTGTCACACTAATAAATATCAATGTTAGATTCACTGCATTCATTTTGGCATTGAATAGATCAAGCACTTCTTTTCCAGCCCCTTTATTACAATTTTTATCCATTCTTTCTTCACATGCAGGCCTCTTCCCTTTAGCATTGTCTCAATTGTGTAAATCATGCCCCCTTTGTGATTGATTCTAATTTGGAGGCCTTTCTTGACTGGTAGACACATGAGGGATCCCCTTATAAGCTCTAGCCAACTTGCATGACATTTTTTTGACAGCAGAGACCAAAGTTTTAATGGGATCCTTAAGATTGGTAGTTTTTTGGTTGAAAAATATTTCAAGAACACAACAAAATAACACAATAATAATGAATTCTCTGAGAAGAGATGTTTTATTACTCAAGATTGCAATATAACTATATGGTTACCTTTGTGAAGAGATGTATGATTTATATTTCAGATTAAATCTTCATTTATACACATTTTGAAAGTAGGGGGAGGATGTGTAAGGTCACCAATATCGAGGGAGATGAATTGGTTTGACTTTCACAATGTAAAACAATACAGAATTCAAGGAATTACTATTTTTAGAAACTTTCTATTTTTAGACTGCACTACTAAAATTGAAATTTGGGGCACTTTATTTGAGTTTTTAGGGGTCAAAATATATCAAAAATATCTCAAATTCATCTCACTACATTCTCCTCATTCTTATCTTTCCAAAGGTTTAAACGGTGTGTCAATTGGAGCTATGGTGCAAAAGTTATGGCTCCCGCAAGTTCCATCATCAATTAGGGTGGAACCGTCACCCAAATTGTCACCTGAATTGTTGGCCGGATCATTCCTCCTCCTTGAAAATAAATGGTCCCCATTGCATCAATATTCATCATCAAGTGTGGCAGTTGTGTCTTGATTTTATTCTCTGTGAGCCACTCACCTTGGTGGCTAAGCTGGCCCCTTTTAACCACCCAATAAAGTGGAATAGAGCATCCTCTTGTTGTCTTCATACAGGTGTCCACAATTTGATCCTCCTCCACTAGAGTAAAACTATGTAGATAAAGTTCATCAATGTCTAGTTGTTTAGCTATGACTGAAGTGTCCAACAGAGGTGGATGATATGGTTTGAGGAGCTCCATGTTAAATATTGGATGTAGACCAAGGTAGGCTGATAGGTTCAACTCAAAAGTATTTTCTTCAACTTTTTTGGTGATGGTGTAGGGACCATATCGCAGAGGCTAAATTTTTCTATGTGGGCCTGCAAGCCATTCCTTCTGAAGCTGCAACCAAACATTTTCACCCACAGCAAAATGGTGTGCAATCCTATGTTTGTCATGCCGTTGTTTATACTTATGATTCATCTTCTCCAAGATGTCATGAACTTATTATTGGATGTGTTGCATTTTTTCAATGAACTTTATTGCTTTTTCTACCTCAGATCTTCCATGAGGTGTGTATTCCATGGTGGATAATGGAACATCTATATCAATTGGTGCCATGGGTTAGAACCCAAAGCATACTTGGAATGGACTATGCTTGGTCGAGTTGTGCAGGGCCTGATTGTATCCATGTTGTATGAAAAGAATCCCCTCAATCCACGTATGGATTTTTGAAGTGATACATCCGAATCATGTGAACAATCAAGTGGTTCACCACCTCTGTCTAAACATCAGTTTATGGATGGAAGGCAGTAGAATTCATCAGCTTGGTATCCATCATCTTTCATAGAGTGGACCAAAAGATGCTCAGGAACCTACTATCTTGATCTAAGACAATAGACTTGGGGAGACCAAAATGGAGCCATACATGACTAAAATATAGTTGAGCAGTTTCTTCAATAGATATATTTTTCTTACAATCAATAATGATAGATATTTTTGAAAAATGATCGACTACAACAAAAATATAGTCCTCGCCATGTTTTGAAGTGGGCAAACCTAAGAGAAAATCCATTGAGACAGATTCCCAAGGCCTGGTTGGTTTGGGCAATGACGTGTACAATCCTTGCTTATTTGTTGGCTTGGCTATTGCACATGGGGTGCAATATTTGAGATAACTTTCCACATCCTTTCGTATATGGGGCCAGTAGAAGTGTTTTTAAAGAACTGCCAATGTCTTTGCTACACCAAAGTGTCTAGTTGTCTTACTGAAATATGCTTCCCATATCATCTTATGTTGCTTTGCAGTTGGAACACAAATGTGCCTCATATGACAGAGGACATTATCTTGAAAATAAAAATCAAAAACATGTTTACCTTTTTAAAGCACCTGATATGTATCAGCAAAGGCAGGATCTGTTTCATACAAAGCACCCCAAGTGGTAGTCTCATGTCCGCACAGATCAAAAACTATTGTAAGTGCAGTAATTGGTGGGTGGCTCAGACAATCTGCAGCAGTATTTGAGATCTCATTTTTGTGTTTGATTATCAAATGGAATTGTTGAAGATATGTGGCCCACTTTTGGTGCCTTTCATTTCGTAGTTTGTTGTGTCTGAATGAATTTCAATGGTCTGTGGTCAGTGTGGATGACCATCTATTTCACTAATATGTAGTGTTTCTATTATTTTTAGGCTTGCATAATGACATAGAGCTCTTTATCATATGTCAGATATTCCCTGACTGTATTAGTGAAAATTTTACTATGATATGCAACATGATGGCCATGTTGCATGATGACAGCTCACATGGCATATTCAGATGCATCTATCATCAACTCAAAAGATTGATGTGAATATGGCAAGGCAAGAATAGGGGTTGAGCAAAGTTTGTTCTTCAAATTCTCAAATGCCCTTTGTTGTATTTCACCCCACTGAAATGTAGGTTTAGCTCCTCTTTTAGTCACTTGGGTTAGTGACCAAGCAACATGTGAAACCAAGAACAAACCTACGATAGAAATTCGCAAGACCAAGAAGCTACAGGGTTCTGTGAGGGTCCTTGGTGTAGGTCATTCTCGAATAACCTGAATCTTTTCTAGATCAATATGGACCCCTTCCTCATTCACAACATACCTGAGGTACTGAATTATTATCATCTTGAATGTGCATTTGTTGATATTTGCATACAACTTGTACTCTTGAAGAATTTGAAACACCTTAAAAACATGTTGCAGATGTTCCTCCCATGTTCTATTGTAGATGAGTATGCCATCCAGGTAGACAACCATGAATGAGTTGGTGAAGGGTCCCAGGGTGTCATCCATCATCCTCATGAAGGTTGTAAGTGCATTAGTTAAGCCAAAAGGCATAACCAACTATTCGAAGAGCCCCTCTTTAGATTTGAATGTAGTCTTCTAGACATCAGTGGCATCGATGGGAATTTAGTGATACCTAGATTTGAGATCAATTTTGGTGAAGAACTTTGCACCATGGAGTTGGTCCAGCAGGTCATCAATCCTGGCGAGAGGGTAGTGATTCTTCACAGTGATTTTATTCAGGGCTCGATAGTCAATGCAAAGCCTCCATACTCTTTCATTGGTGCTAGGATAATTGGGCTACCACAGGGTGAAAAGCTTGGCCTAATGTGACCCTTTTGGATCAATTCTTGAATTTGTCTTTTTATCTCATCATTCTCCAAAATGATCTGCGATACACAGGATTGTTAGGCAAAGGTGATTTTGGGATCAAATCGATAGAATGTTTTACCTGGAAATGTAATGGAACTCCTATGGGTGACTTGAATAAGTCATCATATTCTCCTATGATTTATCCCATCTACTTTTTTTGTTATGTTGATTTTGTAGTCAAGACTGCAACATTGGCCTTCTTGGATTTCTATGGTTTGACCACCATGAGAACAAATTGCTTTATCTTTTCCACCAATCTCTTACATTGCTTGTCACTAATCAGGGAGATAGATGTTGGAGGTGGTATCTCTATTACCTTATAGCACTATGTTCCAAGAGTGAGGGTGATTTTTCAAGTTCATGACTCATAGATGCCATGTTGATCATACATAAACGAATGACCAAGGAGTACATCATAAACATCTAGATTGACCACATCACATAAGATTTCATTTTAGAAAGGTTTTATTGCATATGAAAGAAGATACTGATGGGTGACACGGAGGTCTCTCCCTGGGCTAAACCATCTAATATTGTATGGCTTTGGGTGAGGCTTCATGGATAGATTTAGATTTTTCACAACTTTAGCAGAGATTAAATTTTTTTTACTCCCACTATCACGAATGAAATGCAAAGGCTTACCTTTTACCCATAATTTGAAGTGAAACAATCTTTTCTTGTCATCCAGCCTTTCCTCATGGGTCTGTGATGAAGCGACGATGGTGTCAGGCTCAGCATCTATAATATTTTCTTCATCATCTTTGACTATAGGTTATGTATGAGACAGGGTAGTAGATGTCGAGTATTGTGACTCAGAAAGTAATGACTTGATGGCTCGACATTCTTCTTTAGAGTGAGTTCCAATTTTGTGGTAATCACACCATTTTCCAGCCTTCCCTTTCTGGGGTTTCTTATCTTGAAACTCCTTTTGCTTCTAATTTTGGCCTCGTGTTTGACCTTATTTGTCACTTTTTCATTTTGAACGCTGACTCTTTGTATTTTTTTTGCCATGTTTCTGCTCAATCTTCACTGCAAAATTGTATGCCTCACCAAGGGTTTCCAAATTGAAGAGTTATATTTCCCCCCATATGTACCATTATAGTCCACCAAGATATTTGAGAGTCTTATGTTTCTCACCTTCTTATATGCCCAATATTGCAGACAAAGAATGAAAAATGTCTATGTAATCTTGAACAGATTGGTCCTTACCTTGGCAAAATTGTTGCCACTGTATGTACAGATCATCATATGCTCCAATGGGATAGTATTCTTCATTAACCACTTTCGTGAAATCATCCCAGGTAGGTTCCACCTCAAGGCCAATGTCATCTGTACTGAACCTCTTTTTGTACACTTTCCACCAATTTTTTACAGGCAATGATGTTGTCAAAAGAATAAAAGTGATTTTTTCTCCATTGATGAATTTATTTATAGATAAGTAGGAAGACAATTGATCCAACCAATTTTCTACTACATCAGCATTGATTTTGCCTTCAAATGTAGGAATATCAAAATTCACCTAAACCTTGAAGGGTGTTGGGGCACTGAAAGGACGTTCCATAGATGAGAAGCCAGGAAGTGCAGATGAGAAGCCAAAATTTCCCATCAAAAGTTGTTGGAGAATTTGGGCAAATTGTTGTAGCATATGTGCTTGTTGTCGTTGGAGGGATTTATTCACCATTTATTTTAAAGGAGCGGATGTCTTGATGTCATCCGCCATTTGAAGTCATTTGGAGTGAATAAGTGGATAGTTTGGAAGCTCTGTTATTTTCCACCCAAGCTTCTTGTAGCCTGACCTCATCCTCAGGATCATACACTCTCAAGACAAACCACTCTGATACCATTGATCCAAAACCTAGAAGTTTTGGTCGACAAATATTTTAAGAACACAACAAAATAACATAGTAACACTGAATTCTCTGAGAAAAAATGTTTTATTACTCAAGATCGCAATACAACTATATGCTTATCTCTAGGAAGAGATGTTACATTTTCATTTTGGATTACATCTTCATTTATACACATTTTGAAAGCAGGGGGAGGATGTGGAAGGTCACCAATCTTGAGGGAGATGAAATGGTTTGACTTTCATGATTTAAAATAATATAAAATTTGAGGAATTACTATTTTTAAAAACTTGTTATTTCTAGACTGCACTACTAAAATTGAAATTTGGGGCACTTCATTGGGTTTTTAAGGTCAAAATTGATTCATTAAATCTCTATGCCATCTCATTGTATTCTCATCATTCTTATCTTTCCAACAGTTCAAACGATGAGTCAATTAGAGCTATGGTGCAAAAATTATGGCTCTTGAAAGTTCTATCATCAATTGAAGTGGAACCGTCACCCAAATTATCCCCTGAATTATTGCCCGGATCATTTTTTTATTGACCAATTTTATATTAGTCTACTTATTTATGGGATTTTTCATATCCTTTATGTTGTTCTCAATTTGGATGGCCATATTGAATGCCAACCATAGGATAGTGGGAGCCTTGTCCCTCAAGTATTACACAGTCTACTTATCAAAAGCATCATAGTATTTTATCAAGTATATTGTATTACTAGGCCTAATGTTTTCGGACAACCGCATTATAACTTTATTGAACTGTGTATTAAATTCATGCACACACTCATTAAGATTCTTTTTAATGTTCTCATTTTTTTCCAAAATAAACCTTGGATCAATTATATCACCATATTGAGTTCTGAAAACATTCTTCATCTCTTCCCATAAATCAATGCATCCATGGGGAAGGGAATTGAACCATTCATGAGCATCTTCTTATAATATGTACACAAAAATTTTAATGCACACATCCTCATTATCAACCTCATAATCTTCAATGATATTGTGAAAAACCCTTAAGTGTTGATCACCACTCACTGCATTGTTCCCTTGAAATTTTGGAAGGCATTTCCTTAGTTCATTTGGGACTTCATTAGGATAGCATACCATTTCATCAAAATTGATAACCCTGAATTTGGGAATGTGTTATGCAATATGTTCATTATCATCTTGATCCCTATGCCTCATGATTAGTTCAATGGGAGGCTCAAGAACAAATGGCAAAGGGATATGAAGGGGTGAATGAGGTGGAGTTGGTGGATCAAATTTGGGAGGGGATTTAGTTGGTTGAGAAGGAGATAGGTAATACACATGACTATAGATTTCAGAATTGCTAGGAGAGTTATGATAGTCCTCAATAATGGGGGGTTCAACAAATAATTTAAGATTACCATAATCTTGATAGCCCTCAATAGCTAAACTCTGCCCTTCAATGGGCTTCCAAACCTATTTCCCTCTTATTTGAGGAATACTTAAGGGTGGAACAAGTTTCTCATATGGGTAACCTTTGAAAGATGATCTCAATCCTTCTAGCTTTGCAAACAATAAAATACTCAAAGTTGAAACTAAGCAAAAGATTCAAAGCAGGCACTGGTCTTGCTTGAAACCAAGTGATAAAAATTGGAGTTGCCACTAAAATGGCAATTCTATAATATAACAGTTAACAAATTGATTGTGATACATTCTAACATACTTTGTTGATGTTAATGATGAGAGTAAAAACAAAGACACTAAAATCTTTAGAATAATATTCAAAATGGAAAAAACACCTTCCAATAAGAAATATTAACAGTGCTTTGCAATAAACACAACAGATGTTAATTATCAAGACTCAAGAATTCCTGGCATGTCCCTAGTGGAGTGTCAAACTTGTTACTAGTGAAGATAGTCAAATCAATGTAGTAACACCAAAGAAATTTATAAAATTAAATACTTCTAGCTCTTTGCAAGAATCTGCGACAACATAAGTAACCAAGATTTCAATTTAATCCTTGGTAACAATGTCAGTTGAGTGTTGGTTCCCAGTTGTACACCTCATGCACTCGGCCTTGAACACTTGAAGAAAATGACAAACAATGATGAAAAAAATGTTACTATGTCATTGTAGTCGGGTAAGGGTTTGGCATCAAGATTAGATCTAATGTAGAAAATGACTGAGGCACCTATAAAGGGTATGGTCATCTCACTGCTACTTCTGGCTCTGCTTGAACCTAAGTGAGAGGACCTATGGGGTAGCTTGCTCATATGGAGAGATTTTTTAATTCAACCTCCATGAAGATTTTTATCACAAAGAAGGTATAGATATGACCAGGGCACAACCAAAATCATTTACTCCACCTAGGAAGCGTTGTCACATAGAATGAACAAATACACTATGTCATATACAAGCTACTGAAGACATATTTGAAATTGATTTCAACCTTCATTCTAAATAATTTTCAACAACAAAGGGGATGAATAAAAGACTATAATGCTAGGATTTAAAGCAAAAAATGTAGACACATGTTAAGTATGCAATATCTTATGCATCTACTAGAAAATAACACTTAAGATATGCAAATGGTGTATTACTTGTAGGGTAGGATGAGTTACATGATTATATAAAAGGGGAGGGTAGTGTGATGGTGGCTTTCAATCAGTATGGATTCTTTCAACATGATGTCACTTATTGTAAAGACATAGAAAACTTATATGCAAGCTAATGGAATTACCAAGAATAATTTTCACTTAATGGTGCCAATGAAATGCAAATACCCAAATGATCCTTGAAATCATAGAACATACACTGAAACTAGAATCTCACATAGTTTTTTCTTGTAAAATCCATAAACCTAGGATGCCCTAACAAGTTATTCAACAACATATCATAAAATAATGCAACAAGGGTTTATAATCTAAATATATGCTCGAAATGACAACCAGTAGTGAGTATAAACCCAAATGTCCAATCAATAGCATTTGCAAAACTTATTAATGCACTTCATCAACAGAAATTAGTAAAGAACCACAAGCATTTTCATTAACTTTGTAAGAAAATATTACACACATCAGTGTTTTAAAATGTTGCCATGGGGACAAGCATGGTGGATTTGTTCCATGTTGAATAGGGGAGACATATAAACATGCTCTCAGAGCTTGTTAATCATTGTACAGCTGAAACCACCTTAGCAAGAGAGGCAAAATACACACAATAGTGATCCCAAAATTTTGAAGAGCTTATACTTAAAAAGAAAACAAAGACCCAAAAACACAACCCCCTTTGATTAGAGGATAAGCCCTCTATTTATACATTTTCAAATCTGGGACTGTGGGTTGTAATTTACAAAATTGTAGAACAAGCCTTCAATTCCACCAAGATACTTTTAGTTGGAATGTGTCATTTGCCATGCTTGAGATCTTCATCCACTTGTAAGAAAATAATCCTTATTACAACTACCTTTGCAGAGAATGATGAAGATTTGCAACGATCTTTTGATCTTTTGACTAAAGATGCCAGTGAATTCATGATCGGGACGGTGAAATCCTTGGTGGAGGACCGAACAACAATTTCTTATCATATGAAACCATTTGGAGATGCTTTTGATTGCTTTCCTACATAGCTGGAGGGAGGAAATTGTTTGAGGAGCCAAACAAAAAATTTCCTCGTGTGTAACCATCTGGAGATGCCCTCCTGCAAATAAATTTTCAAATCATGAAAGCTTCTGGATATAAATCTTCCCCTTTGTGCACACCAAGGAAATCCCATTACCTTGTGATGATTACAATTGGAAAGCCCCTGTTGTGATGAAAATAGAAAAGATCCATGGCTATTTGGAAAAAATGCATTAGAATGGCAGTTAGACCTTCTTTTGTGCTTCGAATCATTGCCATGTCCATGAAAAAACCATCAATTTTAGCTTTCAATCCAAAGTTTGACATATACTAACACTTGGCATGCCACATCAGATCCAAATGGGCATTTGTGGGGTCTAAGAGCGACTAAGTCGATTAATTAGCTCCAATTTAGACACTTGTCTCTTCCTCATGCAATCTGAGCCCCTTGAAAAGTCCATCTTAGCTTGCACCATTAGATCATCTCTACACGAGCAAATGCAAGTCGTTGATCTTGTGTAAGATGTTCGAGCTCTAATTCATAGCACATAGTTATGCCACTTTTCATATTTATGTTTGTCCACATGATCCTTGTCTTTTCAACCTTGGTTATCCACCGTTAGATTTGGATAGGGTGAGCAAACATGCTCTATTTGATCATGGTTTGATGGGTGGAGCATTATTGGATACTACCTATACCTGGCCCCAAGGATGTGCCACTTAGCATCCTCATGGACTTCCTATGTACCTTGCAAATAGTCTTTATTGATTTGACCACCATTATGTCGTGTGGTAACACCTTATGCTTATTGACCTTTTGACCTAATCCACTCACCATCGGATCTATTGTTGCTTTCCTGAGATCTTGACACTTGTCAATCTCACATTCTCTCGTAGGGTATTTGACTTTTCAAATCCTTGCTCGATGTTAGATCATCCTCACCCAAGCAAATGTGAGCCGTAGATCTGCCTCCATTTGCAATCAAATGGTTACTTCACGAGACCTAAATTGACATCCCCGCACTTGTCAAAAGATGTCTACGAGACCATCATACCTACAATTTAGGAAAATTTATTAAAGGACTTTGTTTATCAAACCTTTTGGTCCTGGACATCATATTTCCATGCAATTTTTTTGTGTCAGGACTTTTATTCCAGGAAATTCCTCCGTAGAAATTGGTCTTTGGCATTCCTACTCCAAAACAATCCTTTCAGACATTTTGTCAGGACAATTATTTTGGACTTTTTGTTTAGAAAAATTTTTCCAAAGCATATGAGATCTTTTGGACTTTTCTTTGTCAGGACAATTGTCTCAGACAAAATTTTTGAAATAATTTATCCGAAACAAATGAGCCCTAGATTATCCTGAAGAATTTTGACTTTATACTTTTCCCAAAGAAATGCAATTCTTTCAGAATTTTTATAAAACACTTTGCCCAATGCAAATAGGACTTTATAAAGACCAAATAACACTTAGTCGATTTAACATGAACTTGAATTTTCAAAGGAACACTAGAAAATAGGAATACGGCTAAGACTTAGGCTTTGATACTCAATTCAAGTTGGACTTAGGCATTTACACTTGACAAAGGCTCAATTTCTTTAATTCAATTTTGGGCACTAACAGGTGCATCAAAAGTTGAGGCAAATAAATAATGTGGAATGCCTTATAATTATGTAGAACATTTCTTGATGTCTGATGAGCCCTGAATCAATGTACTTACTCCTTGCAATGTCTGAAATGGACCAAATGTAGGTGAATTAATAAATAACTCATCAATATCTATAAGTTGACAAGGAAATGGTAGAGGTGTGTCCCTATCATTATTCTATTCATCTATGCTAGAAGAAGAGTCATCAATATCATAGATGAGCTCAAGCTTAAAAATGTCATCAAGTCTAAGTGAGTCTAATGAAGAAGAATCTGAAGGAAAGTTAGGGACAAAATGTGAGAAGGTAGAAAATTAAGTCTAATGATCGACCAATCCCACTGCTAATATAGCATGACTATGGAACTCTTTGACATACACTGAATATGGAGTGAACTCAACATGCCTGCTTGGACCAAGTTGAGTAATCTGGTAAATTGATAGGAGATTAGTTGAAAGTGAGGGAATACTTAAAACATTATTGAATGTTCCTTCAGTCACTTTAACAAACCCTCTCCCAAATGTCATCACCCAAAGGAATAGTGGACATGTCACATGGTCCCAAGGAAGTGAACTCAATTTGAGAAGAAGTCATGTGATGTGATGCACCAGAGTCAATATCTCATGTAGGAGTCTGAGGTACCTACAACTAGGGCCCTGCCTTTCACTTTCTTCACACATTTTTATTTTAAATTTTCTTTACCGTTGTCATTTACCTTGGAGAATTTTAGGGTTAATGAAGATGGCTTGATAGACTTAGGAACACCTATATTATTTTTCTCCATAAAGCTTGTTAGGTTGTCAATCTGCTTCTTGAAATACTTGCTTTCATCATGCTTGTCCGTGCAATACCCACACTTGATCCTCTCTTTCTTAGGCTTAATGCTAGAAGAGGAGGTCTCACTGGTTGATTTAGAGGCGAGAGGTTTTTTATCCTTTTATTGATCCTTTTTATTTTATTTCTTCTCTTTGTTGTTTGAAGCCTTCTCTTTCCTATTCCCAGCAAATACGGCTTGAGGTTTTGAGGACTTTGTTGTGCCCATTTATATCAACTTATCTTGATCCAAAGTCAATTCGGTAACAAAGGTATCTAAAGAAGGCATCTTACATGTGGTTCCAAGATCACTTTTTTTTTAATGAAAAATGGAGGCAAATACAGAGTAATTTAGACCCAATTTGGAGAGAATTGATAAAACAAGTTGATCAGCTTTCTTATCTATACCACATTCTTTTAACTACAACCTTAGATATTTAAAATTAGTGAAGAAATCATGTAGTGTGTCAAATTCCCCTGGGCTCAAGGTGATGAGCTCATTTTCCAACTCATGACCTCTCATCACAACCTGCATCCCAAAGAGTTTTTTCAGTGTGGTCCATACGTCATTAGGTGTTTTAAAAAATTCAATGTGAAAATATAAGTCATGAAAAATACACAAACTAAGACAACCATGTGTTTGATCACATATATTAAACCATTTATTTTTATTTGCATCTACTGTAGCTTCAATTTCCTCATTCATAGTTATCCTATAAAAGTCTTGTTTTCTTAAAGAAAATTGCATGTTGTTTTTTTATTCATGATAATTGAATGCAGTAAGAAGTAGAAATGAGTAGCAATCCATGATGCAAGAAAATAAAATTCATAACTAAATGTGCAAGAATAACAACACAACATATCCCACACCCTGAATTAAAAGATTATGTACCCCACAATTTGGCACTTTATAATTTTACTGTGTTTTACAAAATTAACCATTCCAATGGAATAAGCACGAAAAATCATACATTTTTGAAAAAAATGAAACTCAATTTCGAGTTATCGATCAAAATTTAGGAGATTTATTTTTTACTTTAAAAGGTCTATTTTAATTTAAAATGCACAAAATTAAAATGCTCTTGGGGATAGACCACATACATAGACTTGTAACCAGGCGTTAGAGTCATAATTGAACACCTGACCTATTCAAAGTAAATTACAAGTCTTATCCAATCCTCATATGCACCCCTATGTGTCCCGTAATGGAAAACTTCCTTCTTTAAAAGAAAAATAAAAGTAGTTATTTAAAAATAATTGAAAGATAGCATGTTTCAAAAATATTTTATGGTGCCACTGAATATTAGGTTTGAATTGGCTTTGAAGAAGATAAATAAGCATCTCCACTATTTATGCATAAGTCTGAAGCCAGAGGTATGTGTCGTTAGAGGAGAGTTTGATTATTTCAGCAAAATTAGGAGAGGCATGAGAATATGAGGGATGCAATGCAAGAAAACCGCAACTCCTTCACATATTATCAAAAAGAAGAGAAAGCCTTCTAACTAGTTTTTCATGAATTTGAACCAGCAAATGTGATGGAAACCGTATATCATCCAATGCAAAGGGTCCATCGAAATACATTTTCAAAAAAAGAGGATCAATGAAGGCAAGAGTCATCAGATGGAAATGACTACATGATTCAAATGAAAAACAAGTTCCTCTTTTAAGGCAAAGACATATCTTTTGCTTAAACTCGACTTCAAAACTAGTGTAAAGCAAGAGCTTGACAAGCTCGTTGCATTGAATTTTGACCTCAACTTGATTCCAAGTCAGTTTCAATGGGCTCCATGTTGATTTAACACAACTCAGCTTCCCTCCAAAAAAAATGTTTGAGCCCAAGCTCGACGACAAAGCCCTATGGTAAGGAAGGTTTGAGTGAGTTAATATCTCCAAAGATCTTGACCATAATTTCCACACAAGGTTGAACATAATAGCTCTCAAGAAAAACAATGGAGACAAGGCATATAGAGGTATTTGGCCTTTTGGTGGAATATGTAAATGTGTCACCCAATGCAAGTGTGTTGAAATAGTAGAATGGTGAACAACATCAAAGCTCAATATTTTAAAAAATAAAACTAACAGCAAGTAAAACTAGACAAGCATATACTAGCTTGGAGCTCTAATACCATGATAGAGTGTCCACCAAGATCTTTGGATCAAATGCAAAAATTGGTTTGTGAACAAAGGAAAAGAAATTGCATAGAGTTGTTGAAAGAGCATGAAATCATAAAATGAGAAGATTGTTGAAAACACATGAACAAATTATCCAACACACACTCCATGTCAATAGTTTACCATCCAAGATGTACAAATAGGGGAGTAAAATGTATAACTCTATAAATGGCCTTAGAATAGGCATGTAAACTCCTATGATGAAATAATCAAAGAGTAACATCCACTAGCCAATGATAATGAACAAGAGCAACTATGTCTAAGTACACCTAAGCAAAGTAACTCAAGTCTAGGAATAATCCATGTGTGTAATAATAATCGAAATAACTAAATAAAAGGAAAATAAATACCTTGCAATAACATAAATATATTTGGGAGGTGGATGGATCATACAAACATGTATGGCTAAGATGGAACAAACAGGAACAACCAAGATATGAAAATAAGATCTAAAAATTAAATTCAAACCCTAAGGAGAAAGGATTATGAAACCCTAGGTTGGATGATCACAAGGATTAGATTCACCATAATGTTTTGATGAATTCTGACATTAGGGTGAATACCGCTATGCGAAACTCACCAAAATAATGGAAAAAGGGAGACCTACATATATACATTAACTACATGTTTGAAATATGTCATGTGTTCGTTATAGTTGACCAACTATACAATGAAACAATTGAACAAGCAATGGAAATGAAAGAGAGAAATAAAATTGAAATGAACACACTTGGGCATTGTAGTTGAATTTTGAAATTAGGAACAGAATCTAGAACTAACACCAAAAATGTTCTTGAATTATGAATGTGATCTACAACTGGGTCATAATCAGTAAAGCACCAATTGTGTCCTGGTCAAAATTGACAAATTGTCAATTATGTCCTATGTGGTCAATTGTGAAATATATTGTTATTTTATCTCTATAACTTTTTGGACCTCTGTGTAGAGTAATACATATCCATTTTTCGGCTTCACTTCACTAATATGATGGGTATAACTCTCTAATTTACTTCTCCTTTGATCTTGCCCTGATCCTCAAAAGGTGTATGCATAAATTATTATGTCTGTAAGTTAGTTGACACAAGCAAGTTCTTAAGGAATTGCAGCTATATATCCCACACACTTGGAATAATGGATCTATGTATTTGTTGACTTTCTAAGTCACCCCTATCTTGAATAGAACTCACAAGGATCCTACAAAAGGCTTGTGTTCCAGTGAAGTGTTGGGTTCCTTAAGGCAAGTTGCATGCAGATGCTTCCCACCTAAGCCTATGCTTAAATTAATCAATGCAGATATACAAATTGACCAAGTGTCAATTCGCACTCATAATGAGTTTCCAATACACACCCCATACAGGGATCCTCCATCACACAAGCTAATTGGCATGCAGGTTCAAAAGGTGCAAAGCTCTTAGTATTCAGATAGCACAAAGAGAGGTACACAAGAAACAATCCCATTCCACTTCTACACTTTCATAAATCATAGGCTATAATATATGCTACGCACATGCTACTTTGCCAACTGAAATGGGCCCCAGTTATGAAGTAAAAACTTGAGAGAATTCTCAAGGGGGATTTAGTACAAAAGGATTAAAATTCATGTAATCCTCATAGGACTTCTACATCTGCACCCTTCATCAACTCATACCCCACTACGCAGCCTAACTACTCAACTCTCAGTGTGCATTATCTCTAAAAGGTGTAAGGCACTATTTTCCATCATATGCGTAGTGATTGACAAGTGGTGATGAAGTATAAAGAGGTAGTTGAAAAGCAATTGAGCAGCATTTGAGGCTTTGTCAGGATAAGTAAATACAAAAGTGGTTGTCAGATATCAAAATATGATCACATGTCACCCCTCTAACTATTCCAAATATCTTCCATTCTCAGACATGCACTTGGACCCAAAATAATCCAGCCACCAACTCCTAGATTCGGATCACCAGACAAAATTTAAGAAGCATGGATGCAGCGCTGCAATAGAATTAAAATATTGAATCTACCACCCCAAGTGGTGTATTAATTGTAAAAGGGCTTGCTCCCTTATAAAATCCTTGTTCTTAATTGTAATAAGGCTTGACATGTTTTAGGAAACCTCATGCTGCTAAAATTTGCCCTCTAAGAGCACTTTTGTTGGCTGGACCTCACATGTTAATGAGAATTAAGTTCACCTCCCTCTATTCTTATTACACTCTATGTGTGATTCGTGTTTGTTGATATTTTTTTGTGGGTAATGTCTTCCCCTCTCATCATTGTCCATTCCTAGCACCTCTATGTGGAACTTAGAACTCACTTGCAGGTCATACTTTATGTGCATTCAAGTCTGTGTAGACATCGTCTGTGGATCACTTGTCATCCCTCTCAGTGTTGTGTTGCATTCCCATGCCTATATGTGAAATACTTATGCATTTGGAGTGTCCATGGTGGAGTCTATGTGATAACATCTTGTTCTCAAATAGTAGGAGCGCTCGCTCTATTCTTGGTCCATCACCTTTTATTTTCTAGCAAGCCCTTACCTTCTCCCTCTCTTTTCCCTCAAAATCTTACGTTTAGATTAGTGGTTGATTTACCTTTCTGCTATTTAGGTCTACATGTTGGTCCTAAACCAGGTGCACTTAGAATAGAAGAAATATGGCCTACTCTAGAGGCTCGTCCCAAGGAGCGCAAGGGTCTCACACTTTAGGGACATTCCCATCATTACAACGAAACAACCGATGCTCTACGTGCCTAAGTGAGTGATAACACTTCCATGCCTAATGATAAACACTCTTGTGCCCTTCACAAGTCATTCACGCTCTGCACCCTACCACAAAACCTCTTGCATTTAAGAACATCCACAAGTGCATGTTTCAAATGATAACAATTTATGGCATGCCAAGTGAGACCAGTTTAAATAAAGAGTTGAGGAATCAATGCTACCCTTAGCTAACAAGTGTGGCAAACACTTAATAAGATCACCTGGTGAATCCAAGCAATTCTGGTTCATAAAGATTAGTGCCCATCTACATGCCAAGACAAATTAGGTCATCTACAGGAGGCATTAACTTCCATTATGTTGAGCTCTCTATGCCTTCTAAAAGAAGAGTAAGAGTATCTTCATCCCCTATCAAGAGATAGAGTAGGACAAGATAATCATCCCCTAGAACTCAGTCTATACCCCCATTTGGTAGCTTCCCTACACCTAGGGGAGATTATTCACTATCCCATTCATGGTTTCACAGAGAAACCAATTATTTGTGCCTTTCAATGGAGGCAGTCCGCTAATTCTTGCCCAATAGGATGATATTCCAGTCATAGCCCTCAAAATTTTATCCTACTTTACTAGTGATAATGTGACTTCCCCTATGGAGTATATTTAGGATATTGTGAATATCTACTCGATGCACCATGTCACTGAAGATAATGTTGTAGTTAGGTTACTTGCCTCTTCTTTCAAAGTCAAATCACTTCAATGGTATCAAGGCTTAAGACCGAACTCCATCCACAATTAGGATGAGTTTGGGGAGGAACTATGCAAGCAATTTGAGGATTGGAGTGACCACTTGTCGCTAATAGAGCAGCTTACAACTATAAAGGGAGCCCCACACAAGATGATGGTCGATTTCAACTTCATATTTTAGAGAGTCTAGGACAGGATCCCACCCTTGTGGAAGATATCTCCAAATACTACATTTTAATATTTTTTGAAAGCTCTTAATAGTGAAATAGTTGTGATGATTCAATCCAATAGAAGTAAAGTACTACATGATGCCTATGAAGTTGTATGCACAGAAAATTATTTGATCTAGGTAGCGAAATTTGCACCTAAACCCACTATGCCTCTATTCACAAAACCTCTTCCTAACCAACTAGTTGTGCAGCCTATATTAGCACCTATCCATATTGCATTAAGCCCACCAACTTCATCTTTTGTACCCCTTAATGAATTGCATGAAGTTAAAACACTTTTGCAAAGCTTTGGAAATGAGCTTGTCACCCTCAAAAGGTAGCAAGCGCAGTATCCCAGACCTCATCAACCCTTCACTCAAAAATACCAATCAATCAGACCTCCCTACCTAGGCAGCGTGTAAACAAAAAATTAGCTCACATACAATAGACCACCTTATGCACAAAATTTTGATGCTTCTAGTGCCTCTAGAACCCTTGTACCCATGCAGAATAATCTTGCATAAGATCTCGAATGATGTTTCCCATGTAGTCAATTGCACAATCAAGCTACCTATGTTGGGAGATAAACCGGAAGCACACAATTGATTACCAAACCAAGCAACTTAATATGCAGAAATAAACCAGATTCACGAAGTAACTAGAATTCAGAATAACACATGATATGAGAGACAATACACAAATTGTATTAACACTTTATACAGAAAAATAATACAATAAAGAAGATGCCACTTCTTCTCCACCACCTTACAGAGGTTTTCCACACCTCAAGTGAACAGTAATTCTTCTCCCCAAAGCTCTCCCTCTCAGGTCCCAACACCCAACTCAAATACAGAGTTGGTGTTCACCTTCTGTGCTCCACGCACACCACAAGTGCTCCACGCACTCCACAAGTACTCCACGTACTCCACAAGTACTCAAGGCACTTCAAGTAGATCTCCCATGAACCTGCAACAACCTGCTATTCAACAGACCATACTTATAGAAGAAACTTCCTTGCCTTCCTCTTTTCTCTATCCGAGTACACACCTGTACTCCAAGTAATCCTGCCTGATACTGCTCTCTGTTGTGTTGCTGTCTATATGATCCTGCACACCTGCAAATCAAACCCGGTTCTGCTCACCTGTGAACCTTGACCTTGCACACACATACACCTGCAGATCAACGATCTTACTTACCATGTAGATCACTCTACACCCTGAAGAACCCTTGTCCTTGCCTCACCAAGTCCTTATGATTCTCCAACCAGTACCAAGCTTGGCACTGATAGGGAACTAGGAGGAACACCCTTACTTCACACACAGAAGGAGCAAACTTTGCTCAACTCAAACTAGAACACTTTTCCAATACAACCATGAGTCTATTATATAGATTTCATCCAAACAATAATTAGACATCTAATTACAATAATTAGATCCGCAGCTCTCAGTCTAAAAATAGCTCTAATCATGCAAACACTTGGTTCGTTAGCTAACTGCCCGTAATAAGCGCAGTTCGAACCACACAGGCGACCGACGTCGGTCCCTGTCTGCCTGGGGGTCGCCGACGACGGCCGATCATGACCGACGTCAGTTGCATCCTGTCTCCTACCTGCCGACGTCGGTTGGTCAGACCAAACGCCAGTCTCCGTGACACTTCTGCAACTCTCCTGCAACCTCCTCCATGTCTGCATCAGTGAAGTTTTTAGCTCCACAACCTAACAATCTCCCACTTGGAGATAAACAGCTGCATTGTACCTGTACCTGTACTCCGTCTAATCTGTTTCCTGGTTTGTATCCCTCTTCAAGATCAATCCTGAAGACAACCCACCACATATCCTGTGGTGTACATCCTGTCATCCGAGTACCCTGCCACATCCGAACCTACAAACACATGTAGTGAAGTCCTGACCCTGCATGTATACCTACTGCTGGTCTCTCTCAAATACCTGAGAACCCACTTCCCCGAATTGGCTCCTAACTCTCTGACAGCTCCCACTGCATGAGAATACTCAGGTCTATACCAGACCTCATGTGATTTCGGACACTGTACCTGTCCAGCCCTTAGTGTGCTCCGGCTCTGCATCCTGAACCTTGCCAACACCTGATTCACATCAGCTCCCACTCGAGACAAAATCAACCGGTGATCTCCATGTCTCCCATGTCAAAGAATTTTGCTGCTCCAAAATCTTCCTGACATGCCACTGAACTAATCTTACCTTTAGCTCAGCAAAACCCTGTATGTACACCCCTGCTAGCTAGCATACTATCCACATACAGTAACAGAATGATGTCATGACTCATCATCCACCTGGTAAGACAAAACCATAGTAGTTACCCTGACATTGACTGAAGCCATGCTTCGTCCTCCACCTGTCAAAACCTGTACCACTGTCCTGCAGTTTCTCAAGACCATGTACCTGGTCTTTCGTCTCACGTATCCGTTCTCTCTATTCTTCAACTAAGGTATCCGTTCGTCTCTGTGCTTTCATCCAGCTGACATCTCTACCCAAAACACCTATTTGGTTCTCCTCCAAGGAATCACATCCTCATCCATGCCAAGCTCACACCTGTTTCCTGGATCATTCCTGCTCAACAATCAGCAACATGTATAAGGAAGAGGAACAACGAATTTGAGGGCCTACTTACGTCTTCAGTCCTCCATATGGGTGTTTGAGACTCCTTGACATCGTGCTGTCCACCCAAAATCCGTTACAGTGACCGACCTCGGTCACTCCACAGTCTGCATCCGACCGACGTCGGTTCCATGCGTCTGTCCCTGACTACCGACCCTGCGGTGTCCCTGCTGCTGACGTCGGTCCTCATGACCGACATCGGTCTTACATACTGCCGACGTCGGTCCCATGACCGACGTCGGTCTTACCCTGCCCGACATTACCGACTTCGGTCTGCACATGACCGACATTGGCCCCTGTCTGTTCGACGCCGGTTCCTCCTGACCGACATCGGTATCTGTGTTCGCCTGTGAGTGATGACTTTTTACCCGCGAGCTCCTTTGAATCAATACCCATGTCCAAACTGCCCTGCTCAGAAGTATCCAGCGACATCCACTGGGTTCTGTCCGCCATCTCCTCCAAGAACACCAAGGCTTTCCAGTTCTTAACCCTGTCAAATATATCTGTCTTCCGTTTAAGAACATGCATCTCCTTCCTGCTCATGTGACCAAGCCTACGAAGCCACGTCTCCGCAACAAAAGAAGAATCAGTAATATAAACAAGTAGATAAAGGGTACCTGTTTTCTTACCACCAGCTAATTCAAGTGCATCCGCTGTGAGAGTTCTTGTGCATCTCTCATCACCCAATCTTTCTAAAGAAATTAGCCATATCTCCAAACCTGGGACCTGCATGACCTTCATCAACTCCTGTGTGTTGGCCGCCTGCAATTTCAGCTTCACTTCCCCTTTGCCAATTCTTTGGCAAGGTTTACCAGCTCCTCTACCTGGGGCTGCATGGAAAGAGGCAACCGAATCTTTTATCCAAGATTTAACTTTATCCAAGAAACCTCCAAGAACATCCTGTGCAATAACACCTGCAACATCTGCTTCTTCAGTTCCTTCATGCTGATCTGCTACCAACCAACAATAATTTTTTACCTGCTCTTTCTTTCCATAGGACCGTGAGTAACCATCTGTGATTTTCAACTCTTCCATTCTTAGCTTACTTTGATCTGCTGTTGCTCTACTCCCACTCGATCAGAAACCCCTGAGAGTGCCCTGTAACCAAACACAAAACCTGCTTCCTGCAACCTTAGCTCTGATACCACGTGTTGGGAGATAAACCGGAAGCACACAATTGATTACCAAACCAAACAACTTAATATGCGGAAATAAACCAGATTCACCAAGTAACTAGAATTCAAAATAACACATGATATGAGAGACAATACACAAATTGTATTAACACTTTATACAGAAAAATAATATAATAAAGAAGATGCCACTTCTTTTCCACCACCTTACAGAGGTTTCCCACACCTCAAGTGAACAGTAATTCTTCTCCCCAAAGCTCTCCCTCTCAGGTCCCAACACCCAACTCAAATACAGAGTTGGTGTTCACCTCCTGTGCTCCACGCACACCACAAGTGCTCCACGCACTCCACAAGTGCTCCACGTACTCCACAAGTACTCAAGGTACTTCAAGTAGATCTCCCATGAACCTGCAACAACTTGCTATTCAACAGACCATACTTATGGAAGGAACTCCCTTGCCTTCCTCTTTGCTCTATCCGAGTACACACCTGTACTCCAAGTAGATCCTGCCTGATACTGCTCCCTGTTCTGTTGTTGTCTATATGATCCTACACACCTGCAAATCAAACCCGATTCTGCTCACCTGTGAACCTTGACCTTGCACACATATACACCTGCAGATCAACGATCTTACTTACCATGTAGATCACTCTACACCCTGAAGAACCCTTGTCCTTGCCTCACCAAGTCCTTATGATTCTCCAACCAGTACCAACCTTGGCACTGATAGGGAACTAAGAGGAACACCCTTACTCACTTCACACACAGAAGGAGCAAACTTTGCTCAACTCAAACTAGAACATTTTCCAATACAACCATGAGTCTATTATATAGATCTCATCCAAACAATAATTAGACATTTAATTACAATAATTAGATCCGCAGCTCTCAGTCTAAAAATAGCTCTAATCATGCAAACACTTGGTTCGTTAGCTAACTGCCCGTAATAAGCGCAGTCCGAACCACACAGGCGACCGACGTCGGTCCCTGTCTGCCTGAGGGTCGCCGACGCCGGCCGATCATGACCGACGTCGGTTGCATCCTGTCTCCTACCTGCCGACGTCAGTTGGCCAGACCAAACGCCAGTCTCTGTGACACTTCTGCAACTCTCCTGCAACCTCCTCCATGTCTGCATCAGTGAAGCTTTTAGCTCCACAACCTAACAACCTGCACAAATGGAGTCATGAACCAAGCATTCATGGTGAAAAGTTTGTCATAGCCTCAAGAGTAGGTGAATACCACAACTTTGCATGAATAAGAAACTCAAGCACCAACACAACAAAAAAATGGGTATAAGCTTATTAATTGGCAGGAGGAAAACTTAACCTATGTAAATTAGAATAATGCTTAAGCACAGGAGGCACCTCAGTTGCTTTCAATACAAGATTCAAAAAGAGAGAAATAGAGGAGGTGTTACCAACACCAGTGCCCCAAGCCATGCATGTAAGTACACAATCCAAGGTACATGTGCAACCTTCAGTGCACATAAGACAGGCTACATAGATAAATCTTCCTCAGACCAGCGTGCAAGTACAAGAAGAGGCTACTATTAAAAAATCATAGCCAAAGGGACCCCAAATCCCCTTCAGCATAGTCGAGTAGATGAAGAAGATGAGCCTCAATGTGACCATGTGGGATGCTCTTGTTATTTCTTCTCAAATAAATTTTATACAAGATGCTTTGAAAATCTTTCAAGCATGCAAGGCATCCCAACTTATACCTCCCATCTCTACGAGTCTATGTCAACCAAAAGTGAAGGAAACACAAGTGTGTAGTAGCACTAAGTTGCCTCCATTCTATATCTCCTTGATTCTCAACAAGCACATAGTGCACAATTGCATGAATGACTCCAACATGAGTAGCTTATTAATGCCAAAGAAGATCACGAATACGCTTAGAATCGTGTATTCCCCTCTTTCAAAGGGAGTGGTCCAACTGAATGGCACAATGGTCAAGACCATAGGAATCATCAAGGATTTGAATCTTACACTGCATGCATGCCCAAGACTTTCGATTGTGCAAGATATCACAATCATCAACTTGCCTCCCTACTTCACCATCTACCTCTCTCAAGACTTCATGATAAAGATGGGTGGATACTTATCTTTAGATTGGTCGCATATGTTGCTCAGAACTATATGCAAAACTAAGGTGACCATTAGAGTTGAACCCATATTCAAAAGTCATGTTGAACCATACTCTCCCAGCCCAGTTGAATTAAACTGCGTAATGTTCGATCATGAGGAAAATATGATTCTCCATGAAGCCACAACATTGCTTGAAGAGATCCCAGATGATTTTTTGAATGAATGGGCACATGAACATTATGAATGTGACCTATATGAAAACGTGGAGGAGACAGGGCTAAGTATGTATTGCATCCTAGAGGAGAACTCCATATTACCCAAACTCATAAAGGTACAGGAGAGCCCTGAAGGCACATGACAATTATACTTCGATGGCTCCCAGAGCAAAAATGGCATTGGAGTTGGTGAGATGCTAGTCTCCCCTTAAAAGGAGAAGTATTTCCATGCTTTTAGGTTGTAGTTCGGTTGCACAAATAATGTTATAGAGTATGAGGCATTGATCCAAGGTCTCTAGCTAGCGTAGAAGAAAGGAATCAAGGCACTACAGGAAATTGGTGATAGTGAATTGGTCATAAACTAGGTTAGAGCGCAGAGTATGACCAATAATAGCTTGATGAAAGCTTACAAACATAGAGTGTGGAATATGATTGAAGGCTTTGATGCATTCAATATTAGTTCCATACCAAGATCATAGAATGCCAATGCAAATAGACTCACAAATGTAGGTGCACAATAGGACATCTCATGTGGTGTAATGAAGGAGTCTAAGCATCTCGTGAGGCTCATGATCATATCGACAATCCCCAACAATGCCAACAATTGGAAAGTGTTTTAGAGTGATGTGCAAATTATCAGCTTCCTACATGGGGAAGCTAAGTTTAGCACCAAGAGACAATTACAGCTTCAGACCCACTACAAAGACCAAAATGTCCAACTAAAAGGGAACAAGTTGCCCAAGGGGTTAGTTACCTTGGAAAGCATGTTCAACTATGATGATTAGCTCAAGGGAGAAAATCAAAACATGGCAGTAAAGGAGGAGATCTTTGGTTAAGTAATTGTCTTTGAACGAAAGATCCTAAAAGCCAGCAAGGTATGCTCCCCACAAGAAATTAAGGACTTTATTGAACTCAGCAAGAGATATGATGATGTCTTTGCATGGATCTATAAGGACCTTAGAGGCTTTGACCAGGATTAGCCAAACACACTATTGAGCTCGACCCTGATACACAGCGAGTTCACCAAAATTAGAGACCTGTCAACCTTGAGCCCCTAATGAGAAAAAAGTTCTCAAAGTTCATCGAAGCCAGCTTAATACTTTCAATCAAACACTCTTTTGGGTTGTCAACTTAGTCCCAGTGTGGAAGAAGAATGGGGAAATCCATCCGTGCCTAGACTTCAAAGAATTCAACAAAGCTTGCCTTAAGGATCATTATCCCCTCCCACTAATGGAGCAGATCCTACAAATAGTTGCAGGCACAGAGAGATTCTCATTGCTAGATGGCTACTCAAGTTACAATCAGATTCTTGTGCAAGAGTGTGATCACTATAATACAACATTCACCACTAAGTGGGGAGCCTTCGCATACCAACAGATGCCTTTTGGTTAAACAAATGCAGGAGCAACCTTCCAAAGATCTATGGATATGGAATTTAAGGAACTCATCAACAAAATCATCTTAATTTACCTCGATGGCATAATTGTTTTCTCTAAGAATGAAAAAGATCACCTAGGCCATCTGGATCAAGTCTTCAAAAGGCGTCAAGAGTTTGGAATATCTTTGAACCATAGCAAGTGTATCTTTGCAGTTCATGAAGGTGCTCTACTAGGGCACTTTGTTTCCAAATAGGGTCTTGAAATTGATCTAGAGCAAGTCAAAGTTATTGTTTCTCTCCCTCTCCCAAGTCATAAGAAGAGTCTCCAAAACTTCTTGGGGATAATCAACTTTGTGAGGAGATTTGTGCTTAATTTTGCTACCCTAACCAAACCCCTCACTCTGATGTTCAATAATAATGTTGCATTTATCTGGACTTGTGAAGGCAAGAGCAGTTTTGAATCCATCAAGAACACTATTGTGCAAACTCCTACCTTGATCAACCCATATTATAGTAAGGATTTTATCCTTTATGCATTTGGTGGAGCCAGAGGCATCTCAACCATTCTTGCAAAGTAGAACAATGATCGACTGGAGCAACTAATTGCTTTCTTTATCTATGCACTAAAAGATTATGAGCTGCATAATAGCCTTGTGGATAAGCATGCCCTCACAGTTATAAAAGTGCTCGAGAAGTTCTGACACATGCTCTCCAATAACTAGATTCAGTTAATGGTCTCGCATGCACACATCAAAGAGTTCCTACTTAGAAAGGACTTCAACAAGAAAAGTGCTGACTGGATCACAAAGGTGATTGAATATGATGTGGAAATCTAGGTCACCTAGCTCATGCGATGGAAGGGGTTGTAGGAACAACTGGTCGATAGTGTGAAAGATGAAAACAACACAGTTCTTGCATCATATGAAGACCAATATGTATGTTAGAGCATCTTAGTAGGTTGGACAGGAAATATGAAAGCTTTCCTTTAAATCGGCGTATATCCCCTAGCCTAAGTAAGGCTAAGTGCAGGCACTTTAGGTTGTAGGCCATTCCCTATGTGCTCGTCAGTGGTGTGATTTTCTCTAAGGACCTCAATGGAGTCCTCTTGAGATGCATAGAATTGGACCAAATGGGTAGAATTCTCCAAGAATTCCATGATGGGCCATCAGGAGGCCACTATTCACCCAAGACTACTGCCATAAAGATTATGTGGGTTAACTATTATTGGCCAACTATGTTCAAAAATGCACGTGCATATGTGCGAGGTTGCAATAAATGTGTCTTCTTTATAGGCAAACAAAAGCTACCAGCTTTATCATTGTTCCCAATTAACACTGATCAACCCTTTGCACAGTGGGGCCTGGATTTCATAGGCATGATCAACCCACCATCACGAGATGGGCATAAATGGATCTAGCCATAGACTATATCACGAAATGGAAAAGCAGTAGCCCTCAAGGAGGCGAATGAGACATCCATCATGGACTTCTACAAATGCATTGTGCCAAGGTTTGGTGTTTTATCCACCATTATCTCTAATAATACGTTGGCCTTCCCTGGAACCAGGATCAGTGAATGGACCATCAAATGTAGCATCCACCTGAGCACCTCTCAAATCATCACCCTCAAGGTAATGGTATAGGCAAGTCCACAAATAAGAATTTGATTCATGTTATAAAAAGGACCATGGAGGAAAATAAGCAAGTTTGGCACACTAAGCTCAGGTCTGTCCTTTGGGATGATCAAGTCACGCCCAAAAGAGTGTTGGGAAATTCACCCCTCATGTTAGTTTATGAAAGAGAGGTCAAATTGCCCACATCCCTTGATTTGCCTTCATTAGAATTTGCCCATCAGTTAGAGTTGCTCGAAAGAGATCCCCTCATATTAAGGTTAGCAGATCTAATGGAACTCAAAGAGACTAGAGCACGATCTGCACACACGATGGAACTTGAACAAGCCTGGACAAAGAGGACCTTTGATAAAGGAGTCGTTGAAAGAAGTTTCCAAAAAGGAGATTTAGTGATCAAATGGGATGCAAGTAGAGTGAAAGCCGAAAGGCATACTAAATTCGATGCGATATGGAGTGGTCCATATACTATAATCAACTACAAACAAGCCAACACTTTCCAACTTGATAAACCAAATGGAGAAGAACTACCCATCCCCATCAATGGGATCCATATTAACCACTATCTTTGTTGATTATTGTATTGTTTGTAAATAAGTAGATTAGATGTTTTTCATTTCCCTTAGTGCCTTGTGCACATTGTTTTAAGATAGCTTTTATTTCCTCCAAGTGCTTGCACGCAGTGTTCTGCTTAGCTTATATATTTTTCTCTAAGTGCCTTTGGCACAATCCTTTGTTTTTGTTAGGAGGATCTCAATTTATTCCAAACCCAAAAGTACACAGCCAATGCTTTCAAGAGCAAAATGACCATAAGTTTCAATGACTCTGTGCCCAATGGATTGCTTCGAGGGCTATTGGATTCCTGCTTAGTAGGCAAATGACCCACAGAAGCCACCAAAATTGTTGACTTTTTAAGTCACCCCTAGCTTGCATAGAACTCACAAGGATCCTACAAAAGGTTTGTGCGCCAGTGAAGTGTTGGGTTCTTTAACGCAAGCCACATGCAGACACTTCCCACCCCCTCCCACACTTAAAGTAATCAATGCAGATATACGAATCGACCAAGTGTTAATTCACACTCATAAGGAGTTTCTAGTACGTGCCCCATGCAAGGATCCTCCATCGCACAAGTTAAATGGCATGCAGATTCTAAAGGTGCAAGCCTCTCAGTCTTTAGATAGTGCAAAGAGAGGTGCACAAGAAACAATTTCATTTCACTTTTGCATTCTCATACATCTCAGGTTGTGATCTATGCTACGCACATGCTACTTCATCAACTAAAATGGGCCCCAAGTATGAAGTAAAAACTTGAGAGAATTATCAAGGGGGATTTAGCACAAAAGGATTATTATTTATGTAAACCCTGCAAAGGACTTCTACATCTGCACCCTTCATCAACTCACATCCCACTGCGTAGCCTAACTATGCAACTCTCAATGTGCATTATCTCCAAAAGGTGTAAGACATTGTTTTCCATCAGATGTGCAGTGATTGACAAGTGGTAGCGAAGTATAAAGAGGTAGTTGAAAAGAAACTGAGTAGCATTCGATGCCTTGTTAGGATAAGTAAATGCAGAAGCAGTTGTCAAACATTGGAATATGATCACACGCTACCCCTCTAACTATTCCAAAGATCTTCCATTCTCAGACATGCATGTGGACCCAGAAGAATCTTGCCACCAACTCCCAGATTCGGATCACTAGACAAAATTTAAGAAGCACGAATGCAGTGCTGCAATAGAATTAAAAGACTGTATCTACCACCCTAAGTGGCACATTAATTTTAAAAGGGATTTCTCCCTTATAAAATCCTTGTTCTTCATTGTAATAAGGGTCAACATGTTTTAGGCAACCTCATGCTACCAAAATTTGACCTCCAAGAGCACTTATGTTGGCTGGACCTCACATGTTAATGAGAATTAAGGTCACCTCCCTCTATTCTTCTTATGCTTTGTGCATGATTCGTATTTGTTGATCTTTGTTTGTGGGTAATGTCTACCCCTCTCATTGTTGTCCATTCCTAGCACCTTTATGTGGAACTTCAAACTCACTTTCAGGTCATATTTTGTGTGCATCCAGGTATGTGTATACATTGTCTATGGATCATTTGCCATCCCTCTAAGTGTTGTGTTCCTTCACCTCTATGCAAAATACTTATGCATTTGGAGTGTCCATGGTGGAGTATGTGTGATAATGTCTTATTCTCAAATATTTATAGTGTGTCCAAGGCAGTAGGAGTGCTCATTTTATTCTTGGTGCATCATCATTTATTTTCCATCAAACCCTTACCTTCTCCATCTCTTTTCCCTTAAAATCTTAGGTTTAAATTAGTGGTAGATTTACCTTTCTGCTCTTTAAGTCTGTGCGCTAGTCCTAAACCAGGTGCACTTAGAATAAAAGGAATTTGGCCTACTCTAGAGGCTCATCCCAAGGAGCGTAAGGGTCCCACACCATGGGGGCATTCCCTTCGTTGAGATGAAACAACTGATGTTCTACATGTGCAAGTGAGTGATAACACTTTCACACCCAGTGCTAAACATTGTGGCACCATGCACAAGTCATTCGTGCTCTGCACCCAACCACAAAACCTCTCGCACTACAGAATATCCATGGCTACACGTTTCGAATGATAATGGTAGTTCTAGTGCTTGTAATAAAATCACAACCCAATGAGAGGTATGACTTCCCCTCCTCTCCCTAGATAATTAAATGCAACTATATGCTTCAATATGACCTTATCTTGGTACAAGATTTAATGGCACAATAATTTCATTGGTGTTGATTCCATGTAGGCTCAATGTGTAAACTCATTGGACAAATGTGCAAAACTCGTGGTAAGGCTTGATGATTATGCACTAGACAAATGGATTGTAGGAGATTCATTCAATATCCAAGTTATGATCAATATGAAATGACTAAGATTATATTTGTATAAATGGTTCCCTAGGGACACTATGAATATAGACTAGTCATAAAAGATAGTGATAAGCAAACTTCAAGACACATGGAATCAGGGCAAGGTAGACTAGATGCACAAAATGATGAGGTTCATAATTGATGGAGGGTTGTTTCTAACCAAGACAGAATCGATAGACCACCAATTCTAACCCAGAGGGAAAGAAGGATCAGAACAAAGACCAAGTGGAACAAAGGATGATTAGATGAGATCTTGATGTTGACCACTAACATCTTTGAGGTGTATTTAAGGACGTTTCGATGAATTAAGGCCAATGAGACCATAATGTGAGCAGAAAGTGTCTGAAAATAGTCAAATGTACACAAGTGGACCAAGTATGGAAATGCATGACAAAGATGCATTGGAAAAGGGTCTTGTACCAAAATTTGATGTCTACAAAATATAAGTCTTTAAAAATTTGGCAGACATGATCAAATTTTGCATTGGAGTGATATCTTATCTTAAACTCATTGGTCAATACCTAACAATGATTTACTTCCACATCAGATAAAAAAGGTATGTTGTGCTAAAACCCTTGCTAAATTACTTGAGAAATCACTCTAATTTGTTGATTCATTTGTGTGGCCTTATCTATTCAATGTGTTGAAGAGACTTTCAACTCTTGATTTTATGTGAAACAATATTGCAATATCATTAATAGATCTTAGAGAATCCAAAGTTCTCCCTCAACACTCTTGATGATAGACTAAGTGATTATGACTCTAGATTTAGCCTTAAGGTCCTTCACCTCACCTTGTATGTCATCAATCTAGTGTTAGGTGTATATGTTAATGGATTCTATCGTTGTTTGTGGAAATTTCATAATGACCTGATTTGATCCTTTATTCCTCCTTGTGGATGTAAACATATTTTCTTATGTTTGTAGCTCTAAGGGTTATCCTCTCACTTCGATCTTGTGCTTAGTTACCCTCTTTAATTCCCATGTGCTCCTTTCATACCTCATTTAAATCTTGTGGTCATTTGAAATAGTCATATCAATATTTCCTGGCTTGAGAGCTTATATTTTCATTTTCTTCATCCATGTGGAAGGAGGTTCACAAGGTTAATTCAAACATGCAAACGTAAATAAGTTAAACCTCGTAGAAAACAATGATACATTGATGCATTAGTTTAAGATTCAATAAATCAAAATGGAATATTTGGGGGAATTGCACACTAAACAAAGTTTTGAATGTAAAAGGGGGCTTAGGATGATGTGTCGACGCATAGAACTATCATATAGTCTTTATAAATAATTGAATATGTAAAACCTCAAGAGTGCCCCTATTACCTTTGTACTGACATGATGTATTATCAAATAGGATTTATAAAAAATGGTGTGCTTGAAAGCTCAAAATGCCCCCTCTTTCGAATATGTAGATGTGTAGCATTATTAAATCACTCCTAAACCAGTTTGCATCTAATAAACCATGCCATAAGTACATTTGGGTGAAATTTTCAAGCAAGATGCCATGCATGATGGGGGTTGGGTCCAGCATTTTTGTTATACGGAATTGGGTTTGACACAAGTCAAGTGTTCTTAGCAAGCTTTAAAACTTCAAAATTTAATGGTTTGCCCATTTCTTCATGGCCCCAAGCCTCTATAAGGTTTGGGTGTGTTGGTCACAAAAGAGACATTCAATGATCTAGGGGTATTACAACCACTTCCCATTCCTATGCAATGATGAGAAGGAATCTCTATGCACTTCATAACATGGTTACCTAAATTGGATAGTATTAATGTCATAATGAATGTTGTGGACATTTTCACTAAATTTGGGGTACTTTTTTCATCTTATGATCTCTATCAACAAGAAGGATCCTATATTCAACAAAAACATTTGGACAAAATTGTTTGTCGCCTTAGGAAAAAAATTAGTCCATGACTCTTCCTATCACCCACAATATGCTAGGAAAACTAAAATTGTAAACAAATTGTTATGAGGACATCTCTGGTACTTCACTATCGGCAAGAAGCCACAATGGTATAAGTGGCTTCCTCTTGTGAAATGTTGGTATGATACTACCTTTAATACATCAACTAAGATGACTTCATTTGAATCTCTCTATAAATGTTCAACTTCATCTATCACTTCCTATTTGGAAGGGTATTCTAAGGTGGAAGTTTTCAATGATCACCTCCAACATCAGTAGAAAGTCTTCATATCCTTTAGCAAAACTAGGCATCAGCTCAAGACTTTATGAAACAATAGGAAAACCAACAATGGCGTGCGATACAATAGGAAGCAAATGTCCCTTCATTTCTATGGTCCATATAAGATTCTACATAAATTTATATACCCCATAATAAAATTTTGTAAAATAAAATAAGAAACAAGATGATTCCTAAGTTATATACCATACATATAAGATTTTGTATAAATTTCCCAATGTGTCTTAGAAATTGAAGTTACCTCCAACATCAAGGATTCATTGTATCTTTAAGGTTTCTTTCCTAAAATTCATTGGGGATAAAATTCCAAACCAAACAGAGCTTCCAAAGTTGGATGAATAAGGATTAATTACCTTGGAACCTAAAATAATTATTGGTAAAAGAGTAAAGAAGCTTCAAAACATATCCAACTTTGAGTATCTCATCAAGCAAAGGAACTTACCAAAGGAAGACATGACAAGGGAAGATAAGAATTTTATGTGGAAACATCCAATATTTTTTAAGCATTGAGGGAAATGTAATTTTAAAGGGGAGGGCATGTTACTCCCCTATTTATTCTCTTCGCATCATGCATAATTCAAATTTATGCAATAGTTGATATGTGGTGCACATAACCCTTGACTAGTTAATCATAGATTCTATAATTACTAATTTTAATGTAGTTAGCTCTATTAGAACTATGAGGTTAACCCAACCTGAAGTTAGCTAGAAATAGAACCTAGGTATTTTATTTTAGAGCATCAATACTGTAATTATCTCTTCATTATTTACATTTTTGTGTTTTGAAGGTTTTCCCTCTATATTGACATGTTACTTGCATACTTTTGTTATTTTGTATTTTTTTCCTTGCACTATCACTTATATTCAAGTATGTTGTATTACTCCTTATAGTTAACATACTGGAATGGATCACTACTAGTATTTTCGATGTGTGTTGACTCTTAGATTAAATTTTTGTTGTTATTTGAAATTAAGTGTGCTACTAGATTGAATTCTTGTTGCTTTCTAAATTATTGTTTCCTTTTACATAATTAAGCAATAATTTTGTCATTTAAACATAGAGGGTCAATTTAACCTCTGGGAGATGATCAAAACCTATTCCATTTGATGTTCATGGGGTTTTGGAGTTCTATAGATGTTTTTTGGTCTGGTTTCGATCATATTCACCATGTGTCACCATGTCAACATTGCCAACACATAGCAAACATGCAAAAACACATGACATATGTTTTTATTTGATGCAAGATTTTTCACTGATTTGGATGCTCCTACATCAGACACCTTAGGTAAGTAAAAAGATCCATGAGCACACACTCATGCACCTTGTGTGAGCTCTTCCACTAGTTATTCGTACTTTGAAATCTCATATGCACTCATCTAAGTTGCATCTTCAACGTTTCTATCCTTCCACTTGACCAAGTATGTGTTGTCTCTTGTCCTCTTGGCAATTTAGAATCCATCACCATCAATATCTCTTTTACTTCTTAGGTAACAGTTGTCTCCAATCCTATTTTGAAGAATCTAAACTTACATCTTCATGACTTGCGTGTCCCTCATGATAAGGACCATACAAATATGTTACCTTGAATATAGGTGAAATATCAATCCTCTCATGTAGCTCTATCTTATAGTCATTCGCTACAAGCTTTATCAAAATTTCACATGGCCCAATCTTCTTCCACTTGAGCCTATTATATATTCCTTTTGGGAACTTTTGTTTTCTTAAATGAGTTAAAACAAAGTCACCTACTTGGAATTATTGTTCTCTTTTCTTCATATCTAAAAATTGTTTGCAGTTCATAATGTTCTTCTCCAACTTCTTCCTTTCCTCTTGGTGCACCTCATGCATATACTCTGCATAGTCTTCCGCTTCACCACTTCTTCTACTCATTCCAATTTTATCTCTAACTCAGTAACACCTCTAGGGCTACAACCGTACACAATCTAAAATAGACTCTTTGTTGTCTTCTATTGATTGAGTTGTTGTAAGCAAACTCAACATATATTAGAATCATATCCCACCATTTCAACTTGTTTCCTACAAAGCATCTCAACAAATTTGTGAGGCTTCTATTCACTACCGTTATTTTCTCATCTATTTGTGGATGATAGACTAAATTGAAACTCAACCTTATGCCCAAATTTCTCCAAAAATGATTAAGAAATTTTGTATCTCTATCTAAATATATATTCTCTTGGAATCCATGCAACCTTACTACCTCCTTGAAAAACAAATTGGCAATGTTTGTGGCATTTGTTATCTTCTTACATTCAATGAAGTGTGTTATTTTTTAAAATATGTCTACAACAGCAAATATAGAATCATTACCTTAGTGTTTTCTTGGTGACCGAAGAACAAAATCCATGTTTACGTCTTCCCACGACCTTTCTAATATTGGCAACAACTGATAAAAACTTGTATTTTGATGTTTGCCTTTAACATGTTGATAAACTCTACAACCTTGCAAAAAATCCTTCACATCCACATTCATCCTTGGATAATAGTACTTTTCACTAAACTACACCCATGTTTTATCCACACCAAAATGACTAACTAATTCTCTAGTATGTTTCTCCCTTACCAAATTCTCGTCAGTAGTCCTTGAGGCATGCATAATTGTTATCCCTTGAACAACAATCCATCCTGCAAAAATGATTCCAACCATGGAATTATATCCATGTCAATTGGGATCTTGCATGTTGCCCAAGTATCTATAAAATCCAAATCTTCCTCATACAAATCATTCATCGAGTCAAACCCAACTACCTCTACTCTCGTCTCATTCACTAAAAAACACCATCTACTCAATGCAGTTGCGACTCTATTTGAATTTCCACTTTATGCTTCAAAATAAATAAATAAATTTGAAGAAATCCAACCCATTTCATATTTTTTTGGTTTAACTTACCTTGGATGTTTATGAACTATAGTGTTTCATTATCCGTGTACCAAACAAACTCCTTGGGCAAAACATTATGCCTCCACTTCTTCATGCCTTGTACACCATAGCATATAATTCTTTATCATAAATGGAGTACTTTTGCTTAACGTCATTTAATTTCTCACTGAAGTATGCAATGGGCTTGCCTTCTTTCAAAGTCACTCCTACCATTGTTCCACTAGCATCACAATTAACTTGGAACACTTCGATGAGATTTGGTTATGCTAACAACAATTATTTTGTCACCTCCTTCAAAATTTGAAAACTAAGTTCAACCACGACTATCCTTTTTAATTATTTCCTATCACCTCTCATTGTTTCCATAATGGGTGCACATATTCCACTAAAGTTTCTAATGAATTTGCGGTAGAAATTAGCTAACCCATGAAAACTTTTTGCTTCAAACATACTCCTTGACGATGGAAACTCCACAATGGCTTTTACTTTTTTAGGGTCCATCCTCAACCCATCATGTGAAACCACAAAACCCAAGTATACCAACTCAAACTTCATAAAACTGCATTTCTTGAAACTAACCTCCAACTTATCTTCTTTCAACCTTTCTAATACTAGCCTCAAATGCAACAAATGCTTTTGTTTTGCTCCACTAAATACCTAAATATCGTCTAAATAAAGAATAACAAACTTACCCAAATATGGCTTTAACACTTCATTCATGAGTCAATGAATGTGCTTGGTGCATTTGTCAACCCGAATGCCATAACTAGCCACTCATGCGAACCTTCTCTTATTTTGATTTGGTGATACCCACTCTTCAAATCAATCTTTGTGAAGTAACTTGCTCCCTTCAAACAATCCATCAAGTCATCATTATGAGGCAATGGTAACCTATACTTGATTTTAATCTTGATGATGGATCTTGAATCCGTGCACATACACCATTTCCACCTTTCTTAGGTACTAATATTGTTAGAATTGCATGTTGGCACAAACTCTCTCTTATCAAACCCTTTTCCAACAAGTCATGTACTTGTCTCCTCACCTCCTTATTCTCCATATGTATCAACAAATACACAACCTTGTTTGGTAAAGTAGATCCAAGCATAAAATCTATGTGATGGCAAATGCACCTCGTGGGTGAAAATTTATCTGGTAAATCCATTGTAACAATCTCAACACAATCACTTAATGGGTTTGTAATTCATGTGGAATTTCATTCACCTTATCCATTGTCCCAACTTGCATGGCTTTGGGAATGAAAACAAAACATGTCCTCTCCTTTGCCTCTTTTAGAAATTGTTTTTTTTTGGAAATAATCAGCACTTTAGAATTGTTGTCCACTTCTTCTCCTATGTGTTTCAATAGGTTCAATGTATACATACATCTTTCAAAAGTGTGTAGGTATTTGTTCTACTATCATGTATAGTCTTCCTATCAAATTGACAAGGCCTACCCAACAATACATAAGATATATCCATTGGCATAATGTCACACAAAATTTCATCCTTATATGACCGAATTTGAAAATTAGCCATATATTGTTCATTCACTAAAATTCGATGCCCCTTTTGTAACCAAGACACTTTATATGGGTCGGGATGTACAACTATTTTCAGCCCAATCTTCTCCACCAACTCATTATATACCATGTTATTTGTGTTACCACTATTAACAATAACCTTACAACACTTACCCCTAGATTTGAATATGATTCGGAAAAAAAAAAATTGCATCAACACACTCTCCTCCTTAGTTGGTTTTAGTAGCACTCTCTTTATCATGTGAGGATCTTTGTGTTCTAAATATTCCATGTGATTGGGTGATGCAACACTTTCTTCATATGCTTGTGCAATATTATTACTAGCCTCATTTATTATATTGTTGATTTGTTGTGCATCTGAGAATTCAAAGGCTCTATACCCAACATATCGACACCTAAAGCATGCACCCATGAATCCTTATCTTCCTCTACCATGGTATCCTTTTCTTCTTTGTGCATGATCTTTGTGAGAAGTACTAGCGTCTCTCTCATTACTTCGATGTCCTCATCTAGTGTTTTCTTAACCTCTTCCTCTTGAAAACCTTCCTCTGGCTCTTGTTGTATTTGGTTTTCTTCTTGACAACTTCTCTTCTACCTTCAATGCACATTGATAAGCTGCTTCTAGAAAGTGTAACTTGATCATTCTAAACTCATCATGTATAGAAATATGAAGACCATTCACATACCTTCAAATCTTATCTTCATCATCTTCAACATGAACAACCCAAATGGTAGGCTTGTAAAACTCTTACTATGTGATCCTTTACACTCATCTATCTGTCTCAAGTTTTACAACTTCTTGAACAAGCTCAACTAATAATCAGAGGATAAAACTTTACCTTTTAACTTTGCAACCATCATATTCCAAGTCTTGATTTGGTTTTTACCTCTTCTAACCCTTTCCAACTACACATGATCCCACCACAAGGATGCATGTCCCTTCAACTTTGTGCGAATAAACTTCACTCTCTTGGGATCCTCCATTTGTTAGTCATCAAAATACACTTGTGATCCAATAAATGAGATCCTTGAGGCATAAACTTCCTGAGGGGGTGTCCCACTTTGGCTTGCCTCCCATCTTGGCAATGACCTTGAAAAATATATCCTTTGGTTCATCAACCAACTCTTCAAGATAAACCACAAGTTTCTCCTTCATCTTCACTCAAATATGCAATAAGCCCTCTCCATTTTGTAGTTTCCATAGCATCTAATTTGGCTTAGATTCCTCTCAGCATCTCTGCCAAATTTGCAACTCTTTGTGCTCTCCCTCTTCTTCCAAGAGGTACTCCTTTGCGTAACAATTTTATTCCTCGACTCTCAACAATGCAAGACTCTTTCACAACCTACAACTGACTCAACTAGTTCGTCACACACTCAAGCAAGCAAGACACAACATTGCTCTAATATCAAATGATACAGACAAAGGGGGCAAATTTAATGGTTGCCTTATTCCCTAGCCTAGATTTATATTCACCTTATGGTCACACACTCAAATGAAACATATTCAACCTTGAAACCAAACACGCTCTTTATTGAATTTAAAGCTACAGAGGATTACAAACACATATATACTTCGCTTATTGACATACAACATGAAGAAGATACATCCCACACAATCCCTCCATGAACCTAATACCCTCTTTGTTTTGTTCTTGGACACACTCCCGCCCTAGTAAGACTCTCTCTCTCTCTCTCTCTCTCTCTCTCTCTCTCTCTCTCTCTCTCTCTCTCTCAGATAAACCTAACTCTCTAATTGAGTCTTTGCAATTGTCTTGCATTTGAATCTCTTATGACTACCACAAACTCTTCGAGTGCCTCTTCAAGTTTCTAATTTCTTGGAAAATAATCCACATGTCAAAATTTGTCATCTTGGGCAGCGACTCTTATTTTGCAACCTTTGTGGGTAAAACACCAAACGTAATTGTCAATTAATGTAGAGCCGCAATTTTGTCATCTAACCAAAAAAGGTTAATTTGACTTATGGGAGATGAAAGAAATATATTCCTAAGGTGTCAAAGTTCTAGAGATGTTATCGGACAAGTTCAAATCAACTTTGCCACGCGTCACCATGTCGACACTATTGACAAGTCACAAGCATGCACAAACATACAACATATGTTTTCGGTCGATGGAAGATTACTCATTGACCCCGATGCCCCTACATCACTTGGTATTGTTGCTATGCATTGGTGAGGTCTGGTGATATGAACGACTATTTAACTCTTTGGTTTGGTCAATCTAGCTTTGAATTAGGGTTTTTCCACATAGCTGAAATATCTCAATCAAGTGTCCAATTATGAAGAGAATTTGGGATTCCTTCAAAAAAATTAGCTAGTCCCTACTTCATGTGTTATAAAAATATTTTGATTAACCCCTCATATCCACAAAAAATTATCTAATTTTTAATCAAATTGGTAAATTGTGAATTCAAATTTGAGCACCAACGCTTCTCACCACACCACTTGAAACCAAAAGGATGAGCTATGCAATGGAAGGTAGAAGAATAACGATGGATCTAGCAATGATAACCAACAAAAAAAGAAACTATTTCCCTATTGTAGCAATCTGGTACATCTTGAGAGCGAGTACTTTTCCAAAGTTGAAGGGCCTTGAGAAAACGTTTAATTCCTTGGAAGTGCAACCCAAGCAAGGGCAATGATAATGAAAACAATGGTAATTCCATTTGTTTTGCCTTCCAAGATTTCCATGCCCATCCTACTACTCTTCAATAGACAATTGATTTTGGATGCTCTCACCATGTGGCAAAGGCTATGTTTTTATTTACTTCTTGTAGGATGACGAACTATTTGTATCAATTAACTCCTTATTTGTTGGTGTTAGAAAAGTTCTTGTTGAAAATGGAACTATCAATAATGTATATCATGTTTCAAGTCTTAGTGCTAACCTATTTCAATTTATCAAATGACACAAACTAACAAAAAGATGGAAGTCTAACTTTGTTTTGAAAGATATTGGTGACAATTTATGAGGGGTTGGCGCTAGCTCTCTTGGTACAAGCAAGCAATAATTTGCAAGAGTACAATAAAATTCATGAGAAACATTAAAAACCTCTCTTGCATTGCCAAGGTGGATAAGGATGGCATGCACCGAGGTGACTATCGAAATGTGATTATGATGATCTTAAAATTTTGCAATGAATGACAAAGGTTGAGGATTTGAAAGGGCATGTTATTGCATCAACCTTTCACAACAATTATTCTTGAAATGATGATTCTAACTTTTCTAATGGCAACGTTTATTGATAATGGTGCACCTAATAAGAAACAAGAGGCATTTTTTCCAAAATTTCAGAAGCACTACCTAATGATAAATAAGATGATGTTTTTACAGATTTCGAGAAGCATAACAACACTTTTAGCTCCAAGGTGCTTCAAAATTTTGGCTACACAAGAGGGCTTGGTGCTTAGTATGAGCATTAATACACTAAATGATCTAAAGAGAACTTTCACAAAAGACAACAATGATCAACAAAATCCAAATGAATACTGTTACAACAATGAGAGATCTTTTATGTTAGCAAACCATATGGGAATATTAAGATTTCTCACATAGGCATATCCATTTGACCTCATGCTTTGCTTTGATTTCACTAATATTTTCACTTATATTGTGGTGCTTATGGAATGTAACTGGGTATTATTCATAAATGTTTCAAACAATATACTCCCTATGTTTGCATAAGTTCAAGATTTTGATGATCGATTGTAAGTTTGCACTTTGTCCTACAAGAGAGCTGGCCATTTTTGTTGATTGGTTGGCGTTATGACTATAGTGTCTTTATTTGTTTTCATGAGTATTTGGCACATTGATGATTGCTTGAGAGATTTAATGGATATCTTGCATAACTAGAGATATGTTTGTGTAAAGTGCCTCTTTTGACCTCATGGAACTTTGACATGTTTCCTTTCATCTATAGCCTTAGTGTTTGGGTGCCTTCATTGTTTTGGCACAACTCTCGAGTATAATCTGAAACAATTCCACTTTATTTGGGGTGCTGATGGAATACTTAACATGTGGGAGGATTTTCAAGTTTCGCAATGGCTTAGTTTTGTTATGGTGGCTCCATACTAAGTGTGGCTTGAGAGGGGGTGTTGAGGAAACTTGATTATGGTTATTGCATCAATAGAAAAAAATAGCAAACAAGCAAAAACAACTGGCTTATGGCACAATGAGCAGTCTCCTCAATGATGACACTCAAGACCGTCTCTTTTAAATGATTTTTCCACCTTATCTTTCTGTCAAGGTATGAAATTAGTGGAGGTCCTATTAAGGACCAACAGAACTCAATAGCTTCATTTCATCCTTCCACACTTAAGTTCTTAGTTTCTCTAATCATAGTGTGATTCATCTCAAGAGGTGGTTTGAAAATGCCATCCCCTTTCTCTATTGATCTAGCATCGCTTAAACTCCATGTACCTTGGACCAAAAACCATGAGAAATTTCCAAAGTCAATTTTGACGGAGAACTAGTGGTGTATTCACAATAAGTTCACACATCTAAACAGACCTTCCCAATCACCAAAAAAAAAAAATGAACCACAATAGATCCTATTTTTTATCCATAATAGATGAGAGACCTAGTTACAATACGTCATTTAAGTTAATTGAACTATAATAAGATTAAAACAAAAAGTCGCGGTTATTCACTTAGCTTCTGAGAGTAAATTTTAGGTGTTTTACAAAAATAAACTTTATATCTTATTAGCAAGCATTAGCGGTTGGATGCTTGGAAAATGAACCAAAATGTTTCAAACCTAGCTCAGTTGGGGATTTCTCTGCTTTTGCTTGATCTTTTCTTCAGACAATCTTCGTATGCTGTAATTTAATCTGTTAGACCAAAAGCCAACATAGAATATTCCCATGCTATCACCAACTGAAGTCATTGTCAAATATTTGTCTAGATCAAAACGCTCTATGTACAATACATAGGACCAAAACTACTACTAAATATTATGTGGCTCCCTTTCGCTTATGAATAAATACCTAGCAATAAACAAATTCAAGCTTAGAACTTTTTACCTGATCAATTTAAACTAAACTCGGTATCAACAATATGCGGAGCTAAACATTAAGGAAAACCTACAAAATTTACCCAACTGCAAAGAGTAGTCATAATAACACTCATATTGTTTTCTCATTTATTGTCCACAAGACTCAGTATGAACAATATGCGGAGATAAACACTAAGGAACACCTACAAAATTTACCAACTGCAAAGAGTAGTATTAAAACACTGATATTGTTTTCTCATTTATTGTCCACAAGACCAGAAGTTTCGATTCTTTCAACAAATACAATAACAAAATTACTAATCCAACCTCTTTAAACTACCTTTTTTTTATACAGTTGCATTTACTTGACCTAGCTTGCTAAACATCTGTGATATATCCAAGGTCATGGAATCACATGTATATATTGACCAAGATTACAAGGTTGTGGAGGTGCATGCCAGACCACAAGGGTGCAGAGTAATTTTAGAAAATTCAAAGCAAGTGTACAAGTACATATAAGGGGTAACGATATGCGTGTGCACATTGGTATGGACTAGTTCATCCATATTGATGTAGGGCATGTTATGACCACACAAGCAAACACACCACAATTCATCTTAAAAGGTGTATAAACCATTACTCACAGAATGAAGATGAAAGAAGAAAACTTATAAGGGTATTACAAGCCACACCAAAGAGAGTAAAAAAAATTTAGTTGCACATGGTTTTTACATATTTTAATCAAACGAGAACACCAAAATGTATCGTTATATATTTTACATAAGCTAGACTTAAAATGTGGTTTTTGCATATAATATTCAAATGAGTTGATTGAATGATATCGCATTCAAATGAGAAAACTATATATTGGAAAACATGCATCCATGTCTATCTCCCTCTTTTTAAGCCCGCATGAAGCACTATTATGGTTTCGGCCTTGCATATTAATGGCAACACTTCTTCAGAGAGTAAACATCAAAAAGTGAATCCCTGCCGGAACACTTTGCATTAAAAAGAGACATAAAATAAACTAGGCTGCTCTAACAAACAACACAACATGTAGCCTGCAGTGCAGAGTTATAGTTTTGCTATGAAAATACAAGATAAAACTAAAAAATGCCAGTAATTATGTACAATAATAGACACCACTTAAGCCCTAAAATAAGATATGCACTGCAGTGTGTGTTCTGATGAGCATAAAGAAAGCTAATAATTCAAAATCAGAAACCAACAAACCTTCCCGAATCAAAAGAATAGTCAATACTAAGAAAGTGTAAATTGCTTGAAACTTTGAAGAGTGTTTTTGGTCAGAATATCTTTAAATCAAAACACTACCAGCTTCTAAGTTCACCTTCAAGTATGTACAAGTTAGCCTTGCGTTTTTACATTGCCTATGTTAACAAGTTATTACCAGATTCCCTTTCAGAGCCCTATATTCCCCGATTCACCTGGGGAAATCTTTCAAAATACACTACCAGCAAACATTAAAAAACTAAACCCGAGACATAATCCAACACCCAAGTGCGTGTTCTGTACACCCCACATCTGGTGAGACTTCCTTACTGAGATGAGACAATAAAGCCCTGGGGAGTTTTAATCACTGCTGTCATCGGTTTCATTTGAGACAGTGCCCTCTTCTACTCTCGACTGTATCCCATCAAGGTCATCATCCCTTTCATAGAAATCTTCATCGTAAAGCCATAGATAGTAGTCATAATCATAGTAGGCCATAGAATCAAATTCATCATCATAAGAGTTGTAATCATCCAGGTCAGAATAATCAGAGTCATCAACAACAGGGCCCAGAAAAACCTTTAGTTTACAGCACCGCTCAGCTAGGGAGTCCTGCATAGCCACATTCCAACAGCCTCGGACATCCAAGTGTTCCAACTCCTTGCACATGCTTAAAATGGCCTCCATGCCTGAATCAGTGAACAAACCATAAGATAACTCCAAATGCTTCAAATGAGACATGTGGTTCGCAATAGCAAGTGCTTCATCATCCTTTGGGGATCGACCTGAAGTGCATGGCGGATACATATTCCTGCTCAAACGTATGAGGAACTTGCAGTGCTTCCCCAGTGTCTCCAACGAAGACGAAGTCATCTTCTCACACCAACTGATATCCAGGTAGGTTACAGTTGCCAATTTAGAAGCCACTTGAGTAGCAATTGTATCTGTCACTTCGCTCATCGGTATGCACAGGGTCTGAAGATTATGAGCACTGCAGAAACATAATGATGGACACAAATCAACACATTGGCACAAATAAATAAGAGGAATCGGCAATATTTTATTCTCTCTCTCACAGGCAATCTACCAAACCAGTTTCACATTCAACAAAGCCTTCAAAAACAATCTGAACGCCTCATTACCCCCATGACCAAAATCCTTGACCTTCATCATGTTACCTTGGATTTTGCCACTCAACTCAGCCTGTGCCAATTCTCACCCTCGCTTTAGCTTGGGATTCCGTTACCAATAGATAGGTATTAGGTGTTTGACAACATCAAGTAACCTTACTTGTACCTCTATATACTAATGTTAGGGTCTGACAGTCTGCTTTTGAGCTTAAAACACGAATAAAGAGCACAAGCATAAAACATTGTGAAAGAATGGTGTCCCTGATGGTCTTCAAACTAAAATTTTATCAGATAGAACTAAAATTGAATCAGATAGGACTGCAAAGGGTAAATATTTCTGATAACATAATCTCGAGGAATTTAGGCTTCAGAAATAGATAAACCCAAAATCATTGAATGTATTGGTTAGTTAACCTATCCATTTGACCCTTTGATGCCAAGCTCTTTGTTCAGCCTTAATGGTAAAGTTCTTTACTACCAAATTTTCAAATGGTTACAGCATCTAAACCATGAGCAAGATACAGATTTAACCTTTGGCAAAGATAAATGTTGAAAAAAGTGTTGTTGTATCAGAAGAGACTCTTACAATTGCAAAACTAAATGGGATTGAAATGTCCAATGTGCAGAATATGAATAAAGTTAACTATGTCAATTGGAATATTTAATCTTGTACGTTCCACCTGCCAAAATATCATATTGGAAAGTTTACTATTTTTATTTTACCAAAATTCTCCCAATTTACAAATTGGAATCACCTTCAATGGTCCATGTAGAAATTTTTGATCTGATATTTTTTCCGTGTTTGGAGTGTCATAATTGCTTCATATAGATGACTGCTGCTTGATTCTCTTGTCATCTGTTGAATAATGGAGAAAGTAAACGAGTAGCCACTTTTTTTGTGCAGTTGCTCCTCCCAATTCATGAGAGTGTTCCAAACCAAGGTGTAGCCACTTTTTTTTGTGCAGTTGCTCCTCCCAATACCTGACATTGTTAGAGGATTCTAAACTTCTATATTTTCAGATTTTTATATTGGTGAGTTGGCCCATCTTATCTCATGTAAGGAATATTGAACAGTTATTGTCTTTCATTAGTCCTTCCATTTGATATACTAACATGATATTCAACTCTCCCACACATAAGCATCTACAGAATGTCACCAGCATATAGCACAAAAAGTAGCTTTAACCCTCCTTTACAGAAATGTTGCATTCTGTACATAACAGAGGGCCAACCAAATTTTGAGGACAATATGGCTACCTTGAATCTGTAAGAAAATACACACCAAAACAATTCAAGCTTGAAACTACTTCCCTACCCAACTAAAATCAAACTCAGTATTGACAAGAATTGAGGTTTTGACTTGATAAAATAGTGAAAGTGCCTATGAAATTTAAGAATCGTTGAAAACTAAAAGCACTCGGCCTTACTGGAAATTCTACCCCCCAGGCCATCAAAAGTTTCCTTTTCTTTCATGTGAATATAATAGCAAAATCACTAATCCAGCCATACTAGCTTATTTATGCCTTCACATGTCTTGCCTTTTACAGCTGCATATTTACCTGAACTAGCTTACCTAACATCTATTATCTCGCAAATGCAAAGTTGTTAAATCATATATATATATATATATTGCCCAAGCTTACTTAGATGTGACGGTGCACGGCACCAGGTGCAGACACAACTTTGAGCGCACGGACTATATTCACATATACAAAATAGTTGTACAGGTTATAGTAATAGTACAAGTGTGCACCAGATATAGACCAGTTTGTGCATTTTAAGGAAGAGGTGCCATGTTAAATGCCATTGCCAGACTAGCTAATACGCCAAAACTCTTCACCTTATAGAGTATAGCCTAGTGTTAACAGAAAGAAGATAAAAATAAAGGAAACTTAACATAGTGAAAGGGAAGAATGCATTCACAAGAATTCCAAGCTACACACCTCTAACAGCACGAAAAACATTTGATTTCAGTGAATTGCTATAAAATAACTAAATATGGGTTTGTGTAGTTTATTCAAATGAGAAAAATGAAAATATACTATTATGAGTTTTGAAACGTAATAAAACTATTGTTATATATGGGCTTGCATAATATTAATCAATTGAGAAAATGAAAATGTATTATTAGTATATTCAAAAACACACACAAATGTCTGTCTCGCTTTTGAAGCCCTGGTCAAAGCAGTATTTATATTTTCTCACAAATGAAAGGCAATCAAGCTTCATTATAGGAAGCCTTAAAAGAGGGTCCATCCCTAGCAACAAACTGCTTTGAAAAGATACATAAGTAACTAGGCTGCTCTATATAATACAGATAATATAGTCTGCAATGCAGAGTTCCCCTTTCGCTTTAAAAGAAAAGATACCAACAAATTTACCAGTTAACCATGTACAACAATAGACAGCAGTTCAGCCCAACAATAAAAGACACGATCCATTGCTGCTCTAAGGAGGAGCTAAAAAGAAAGCTACTAATTCAAATGAGAAACAACCAAGCCTTCTCCAATAAAGAAAGTAATCAGAATCATTAGATTGCTTCAAACTTTGAAGGCTCTTCTTCCCAGACTACCATTTCGATCAAGGCACATACCACCCTTACAAGGTCATCTCCAACCATGTAAGAGCTTTTCCAGCACTCCAAACTAACCTTGTGTTTTTACAATGGTGATGTTAACAAGTTGATATCTTTCAAAGCTTTTTTATTCCCAATTCACCTGAGATATCTTTGAATAAACTAGTAAGCATTAGCAAACCCTAAATCAAGACAGAATCCAAAACCCAAGAGAGTGTTCTAGAAACCCCAGGATCTGGAAAGACATCCATCCTGTGCTGGGAAATTAAGACCGTGGGGATGTTGGCCAATCACTGCTATCATCACTGTCATTTGAGACAGTGCCGTCATATACTTTCAACTGTATCCCATCAAAGTCTTCATCCCATGCATCATCACTTTCATAGAATTCCTCTTCATAGTCCCTTGGATAGTAGTCATAATCATAGTCTGACATAGAATCATATTCATCATCGTAAGAGTGGTAATCTTCTAGGTCATAACAATCTGAATCATCAACCACAGGTCCTAGAAAAACCTTCATTTTACGGCATCGCTCAGCAAGGGGGTCCTGCATAGCTACATTCCAACAGCCTCGGATATCCAAGTGTTCCAACTCCTTGCACATGCTTAAAAGGGCCTCCATACCTGCATCGGTAAGCAGTCCATAAGCCAACTCCAAATGCTTCAAGCGAGACATGTGCTTAGCAATAGCAAATGCTTCATCATCCTTTGGGGATTGACCCACGGTGCCCTGCGGATGCATATTCCTGCTCAACCGTGTGAGGAACTTGCAGTGTTTTCCCAGAGCCTCCAATGAAGAAGAAGTCATCTTCTCGCAACAACTAATATCCAGATAGGTTACATTTGCAAATTTGGGAGCCACTTGGGTGGCAATGGAATCTGTTACTTCACTCATAGGCATGCGCAGAGCCTGAAGACTATGGGCACTGCAGAAACATAATCACGGACACAAATCATCACTCAGGCACAAATAAATAAGAAGAGGAATCAGCAATCTTTTAATCTCTCTCTGGCAAGATATCTCCCAAAACTAGTTTCACACTCAACAAGGCTCAATAAACAATGTAAACACCATCTCGCCACTGATAGATCCCCATATTTACATCACTAACCTACCAAGAATGGCCATGGTTCTACTGTAATGTGGAAGATTGCAAGTGACCCAAAAGGAAGAAAAATATTATATTAATGTTCTCAAATTACCAAAGTAGTTCAATAGGACTCAAGTATAAACAGTTGTAAGCATGCATGTGAAAATGAAATCCAACAACTAAAATTATCTAGAACTAAATCCACGACCAACAACAACCAAATAAAATGGAGTACATACCAGACAAGTCAAAATATACAAAATCATAGAATACCAATCAAACCTGCTAAAAGAAGGCCCCATTTCAAAAGTAACAATCCACATTGCCAAGAGAAAGGGGGTGTTGGAGATCAAATCTCCTTGTCAATCTCCACGAAAGGGCCAGTTTAAAGTCGAAAAAAGATCTCAGGAGAATGAAATGGGCTAAGAGGACCTGGCTTGCTGAACAATACCACCCCAGTGTACCACACATTTTGATAAGGGCATAAATGGAAGCCGTTTATCCCTTGTCACAGTCTATCCTCGAAAAATAACAAACTAATTGCTGATTCAGAAGACCCAAATTCTTACTTCATCAATGCATCTTGCTTCCTGTTTCCATAAACAACATAAAACCAGACCACTCCTACATTATCATCATTCTTGCTCTCCTTAAAAAACTTAAACCCCACAAACAACATAAAAACCAACCATTCCAATATTACTTTTTCACAGAATCATCATTCTTAGACTGTTTCATTGCAAACACAGCATAAACAAGGAATAAATCCAAATGAAAAGGTTCCGGAATGGCCATTCTCAAAGCCTAACGACCTATTTGCAAGTTTAAAAGTCTAAATTTCTTAACTCTACAATGGATCTCGAGTCTTATTTCTATATACAACACAAACTGGACCACTCCATTTTTTAAAGGGACTCTTCATAGTTCTTGCTCTCCTTTGTTGAAAACATAGCATTAACAAAGAATAAATTCAAAGAACAAGTATCCAGAATGACCATTCTCCGAACTTACAGACCTCCTTGCAAGTTTAGAGGGCCTCAAGTCTTAATTCTTCGATGTGTCTTTGTTGTTATTTCACTAAGCAATAGAAAACCAGACCACTAAAACATTTTACTATGGACCCATAGCACAAACTGCTCTCCTTGAAGGCAAAAACATTTTAAATCCCCCACAGAGAACATTAAAATCACCCATTCCTACACGTTTATTCACGGACCCACCAGTTTTACTCTGCTTTATTGGAATTTAGTGTAAATAAGGAGTAATTTAAACCCTGCAATGTTTTAAGAAGCCATTATCATTCTCTATCCTCACATGCAAAATAATTTAAATCGGCGAGAAACAGCATAAAAACAACCATGCCTTTAAAAAAAGAATTAAGACACATTATTCTTCCTGTGCTTTATTACAAACATATAATACATAATGAAGAATTTCAAGTAACAAGGGTACAAAATGACCATATTTTTTTAGCAAGTGACTATAAAATAGCTCAAACGCATATAAACCCAGGTCTGAAATTTGGGGATAAGAATCACTTGCATCGTTTTTGAATCTGTAAATTTTAGACCTGGAATTATCACTGATAAAATGCATAGTTCAAATATTGCAACCAAATACTTACTAGCTAGCAATGAAAGCGAAGATCGGATCGTTGGTCAAGCCAAACACACACAATTTGCGCATCGATCCTCGACTCCTGTTGACGAGCATCTCCACCATTTTGTCCATAGTTTCTGGCTTGCAACGGCGGCACCAGTCCTCAATATCTATTTCTTGCCAGCAATCCGGCTGCATCACCACCTTCCTCCACGACTTGCAAACTGCAGGCACCACTGTAAGAATCTCCTGGAACGACATTTTCTTGAAAATCAGAGCAAGAGCGTCCGGGATAAGCTCCTCCCATGGCCGATCACACTCTCCTCTACTATCCTGCATTCTCAAAATAATCCACAACCCTTATTTTCAAACCCTACAATTCTCAGCTGAAAAATCCTCCTTCAAACCCTTGAAGAACCCTCAGCAACCCCTGATACTGCACAAATCCTTCCGAGAGCACAAACAGAACAATATCTTGTACAGATTTGGAGAATTTGAAAACCTTGACTTCCAACCCTAAAATTTATGACAGACAATTTCACCACACACATGAAACTCCTCCGAATCCACTAAAACCCTCAAACGCTCAATAAACCCCAATATTTTGCAAATCTTTACGGGATTTCCGTCCTACGATTTGAAGTAAAAGCAAGGCGATAATCTACAACCCAATAATTTGCTCGGCTATGTGAATTTTGCAAATCCTTCAGTGATTTCCATATTACGTTCTGCGAGAAGAGGCAAAGGTGAACAACATTCTGCTCAAATTAATTGAATTTCAGCATTTAAGACCCAAAATCAAATCTTTGACACTCTCCAAAACAACAAACCCTCGTATAAACTCCAGCCCGTAATGCAAAAAGTTCATCTTTGTTCAGATCCATGTCTCCCATTATTTCCAAATTCCCCAGCAACGAAACCCTTGGTTAACAGCTCCTCCAAAACATACCGAGCAAATTTCCAGCAGCTTCTTAACACCGAGTTTAACCAAAAACCGAGTTGCTAAACACTCCAAACCCTAACACGATCTCACGCTTCAGCATTAGCGTCAAACTTAACCAAATCCTCCGTTAACAAACCCCTCATACCCTGCATTTCACACTGCAGCATTTGACGTCAAATCCAACCGAAACCTAAGTTAACAAACCGTTCCACAATATTACGTAGCAACATTTAACCCCAAATTCAACCAAACCCTAGGTTATGAAGCCCTTCTTGATAACCTCCGTTTCTGCAACATTTAATGATGCCAAATTTAAAAGATGAATTCATGAACCCTCGCTGAAAACCCGGCAAGCATTAAAGGCACTCATATCAGCAGCAATAAAAACAGTCTGTTTTTTAAACCGATGCAACCCTCATCTTTTAAAACCCTAAAAGCCAGTAAAGACTACTCCAAACTAAGCAGGAAACCCCCAATTAGATACCGAATTTAACTGGAAAAATGCTCATTTAATACCGAATTGAAGTCGTAAAGCACCCATTATAACATTGCAATTTGCATTCATCGAAATTATCCCGCGCTTGTTCATGTTTTCTTTTGCTTGGATTTTAACAAGCCTGTGCAGAGGCCCTCAAGGACGGGTGCAGCCCTTCAACGAGGGCACTGATGGGCAAGGACACGTGTCGGGCATCTTACATGCGTCAAAACATTCGCTCTTTTTAAAATTTATGTTGAAGGGAATAAAAAGGAGGTGGTGGGGGCCGAGGGGAATTACGGAAGGGCTGTGTTTAAAAAAATATAATGATTTTTAAAATCCGGTGCAGATATTTTGGTTGAACGCGGTGAGACTTGGGGTGTTTTTCTGTTTAATTAGGTGGGGTTATTATGGTGTGGTGTACTTGGTACCTTCACAACACACACATGTGAATGCAGTCTTGAAATTTATGTGATCGCTTTTTGGGCTTGCTTTTGTTCAGCTCTGCTCTGCTCTGCTCTGCTCAGCTCAGCTCAGCTCAGGAACATTGAACAAGTTGATTACGATATGTTAAAGACACTCACTCTCGCAAAGACCCTTTTAACTCATGTCTCCTACAGTACAAACGAAAAGAAACAAAGTACCTACTTAGTCTTTGGATAAAATCAATGACCCTTTCTTTAACTACTTAGATACATGGTCTCCATGAATTCTCACTCTCTCCATTTACTTTTGTGCTGCTTTTTTTCCCTATAAAGGAAAAGGAATGAATGGAACATGTCCAAGTCAAGTTGGAGATTAATCTACCATAGTTTAGTAGTTAGAGTTAGGTAGGTTAGTTTTCTCGTTAGTTCTTGGTAGATAACCTCATTATTGCCATATCTATTCCGAGTGTGGGTATGTTTGTAAAATGATGAGTTGTAGGGAAGAGATAGGAGTCTAATGGTGTATAATATTCTTTGAGTACATAATGACAAAATATCATATATATATATATATATATATAATATATGCTCAATATGTTAAGTATGTGTTGGATGATTGAAACTACTTCATTTGTCTATTTATATATTATTGAACTCAAACTTTCGAAAAATGATACACATGACCGATTTCTAATAACAAGCATAAAAAAGGTGGAAGGGTTGGACAAGTGGACACGATTTAAAAGGGGACCTAAGCAAACATGTCTAGATCATATGGGCATTCATGACACAAGTCATGATAAGTGGTAGAAGTGGGGGTTGCACAGTGATCTATAAAGGAGGTTTTAGGGTTTTGTTCCAATGAAAACTGGGTTAAGTTAAACATAATATATTAATCATCAAAAAGGGGAAGGGGAAGATGGGGGACACAAGATGAATTTAATATAAATACAACAATATAACAACAAAAAGGGATCGGAAATGTACAAATAACTGGGAATTAAGTATGCTTGGAATTAACAATGTCAAGCTTGGAAACAATTGTTGCGATACTTGTCACATCTGCGATGCCCTAGGGTTTTCCCCTTATTGTCACATTACTCGTTTTACTCAACTCTGAGGGATTTTTCCTTCGCCTTGATTAGCATTAATTGCCTCTAGCTTGGAAATCTACCTTTTGGGTCATTTTTCTTCTATATTATGAGTTCCCCACATGAGATTGTATCGTTGAATACAACTCACTCTTGAGGAAGCAGTATTAACACCAAAGAAAGCACATAAGTTTGTACCCAAGGTCTTCTATAAGGTAATGTACCCCCTTCTCAGGAAAACCCTCTTGATATTTTGCTTGGTGTGCCTAAATTTGATCAAGTTTGCCAATGGCTTGAATCCCATACCCTTATTAAAAAAAATTGGGCATATATTTGTTGAATCTATGTTAAAAAGCTAGTTTCGAACACAATGGCAACCTTATGGCATCAAGTTCATTCAAGTGTGCAAACCTTGACCAAGAATTTCTTCCTCTTTAGGTTTAAAGAACTTGACATTGTGATGCCATTCACAAGCACAAGTGTTACTCTTTTAGAAGCTCGATGCTTATTTTTTCCCCATGGACCCACGACTTCATTTTCTTTGAGAAGGCTACGCTTAAGGTCCTAGTCTAGGTAGAGTTTCTTGTCTTTTTTATGCCCCTTTGGCCATTTCTAAAATAATTGGTTAAAAACTTGGGTTGGTTCATTTGCTTCAGGAGGTTTTACTTTATCGAACCATAACAACACATCTATGTGGAGATTGATCTCTCATACAAGACCTTTGTAAGAGCATCAACATCTAGATTGGAAGGCAACACTTCACCCAATGAGTGATATATATTAACCTTCCCAACGCCTATTTTTGGTGTCAATCGTTGAACCACACAATTAAGGATTTTTTGCTCATGGCCATTGTGAATCCTCCAGCCAAACTTGTGGTCAAGCAAAATAGACCCTTTAATAGAGCCAATGATGGTTGGCAGGTTGGGAGTTAATGGAATAACTAGAATCACCATAATAATAGGGTACCCACCACTAACCCTAAGCTGACAATGGCCACCATTATGGCAAACCCACTACTAATTATCCAAACCCAAGCTCCACATGCCCCTCCAACTCCTCAAACAAACCCTAAACTGGTCATGGTAAGTACTCTGCAAGCAACCAATATGATTTTCAAAACATAGGAGTCTTTAACTCCCATTTTCTCATTTTTCAATCACAATAATCCTCGACTCAAATAATCCCTACTTTGGCTCCAAAACCTAGGGAAATTCTTCTTGCTCCTTACCTTCAAGTGATGTGATGCTCATGAAGCCCTTTTCCAAATAGAAACGAGGAGGAATTTTTGTAGAGTAATTGGTAGCCTATGTTGCTTATGGACTTTCTTGCTAAAATTTAGAAGGAAACATTTATGAACAATTGCTTTGTGGTGTTTTAAGGCCAAGATGGGAAAAAATTGCACCTTGATAGTTTCCAATGAATGCTTATTCATGGATTATTCATAGTTTAACTAACTCAACCATCACGTACATGGTTAGGGCCAATTATCATAACTTTTTCGATCTAAACATTCTCTACTTGTAGGAAGTGAAATTTATAGATTTTACTCTCTAGATGGTAGCCAAAACCATTTATCCTAATATTACTTATCACATTTTCAACCATGACATGACATGGCAAAGTAATCACTATTATAATGCAAATTTTTACCTCGTTTGTAACAAATTAGGGAGTGCATCCATATAATTATGTGCTTTGGATAATCTTTGATTTTGACAGGGAGTCCTTTGGGTTAGTTAATCGCTACACCTCCAACAACACCATAAAACGAGTGATTCTCTTGTGGTGGCTAAACAAGTAACTCTCATATGCCAACTAGATAATCTATGAAGATTTCAACATGGTGGAATTTGTAGATGATAAATAAGGGGTTCTACCCATGAGGTGGTGTGTTGGTGAACGAGAGCCCTCATACTATATGTGAAACAAGTTAGGTCCTTTTAACCCTAATAGTTGGATGGTGGAGCCTGATCTTATTTTAATGCCCAATTCCTGATAAGGGGGGTAGGGGGGAGAACAACCCCCCCCCCCCCCCCCCCCCACTAGGGTCACCATGGGGGTCTAGGGGGAAGCAACCTATTTTGGAGCCCCCTAGTGAGGGTTTGGGAGCAGCGCCCCGGAAGCAAATTTTTGTTAAAAATGCACTATAAAATATTGCAATTTCATAGTAAATCTGGATCATTCACTATTAGGTTGCAGATCTAACAGTAGAAATTATATTTTTGCATTTTTGCCTTATATTTAACCCTCTTTTTGATATGAGGGCATTGCAATTATGATGACACGTTGTATGTGAGTGAAGAGGATATTGCAGTGGTTGTATTGTAGGTTTTTCCCTTCATTTGTTGGACTGAATGATAAGGACTGGTTGTTTCTATGTGGACGTAGCCCATATTGGGTGAACCACGTTAAATATGTGTCTCTATTGTGTTGTATTTTCTATATTTTATTTTCATCTTTAATTCATTAATATTGCTATGTGCTTTGGATTCTTAACACTAATCAAACCTTGACCCCTACCCCTTGGTTCACTTGGTCTAAATTTCATTAGGGAAATGATAGAGTACTTAAGATATTGGATAGAACCCTTCCCTCATAACAAAATGTTTTTTTATTTGCCTGGTGATTTGATGAGCCAATCACTATGCTTACATGCATTCTTTTATTAGACCTCTAACACATCAAATTTCACATTGAATGGTTTGCTCTACTGGTCAGAACTTTCAACAATCAATTTTATCTTAATGCCTCACACTTGTAGCATGAGCAATCCCTTGCACATATTAAAAGGGTTTAGAATTTATTTCCTTGCTCCAATGGTGTTTCTAGTTGGATTGACATGGGAAATAACTATTGTTCGCACTACCACTTTCATCAAGGTGTTTGGCAAACACTTAACCATGTTCATGAAAAAGGCTAACATTGCACATGTAAGGGATTTTAATAGAATTTATTTAGAACTTGAATAATTCCCTTTGAACGAGACTTTATAAAATAAATATGCTAAGTTGAAATTCATTTGGTGCTCAAATCCATTTGCAAAAGATTGAGGATAGAGTTTTCAAGGAATTTTTCTTTAAGCTAAGAGCTCAATAATTTATTGTTAAAATTAAGGCTATCAAGGAAACTAGTGATCATCTCACTAGTCTTCCATACATCTTACAAGCCTTTATTCAGCACCATAAAAAAAAATTCAAGCTTAAGCCCCTTCAAAAGATAGGAACACTACTTCAAGAAAATGTATAGATGTAGTTCTTTGTAGACTTAATCTAGGGAAAAAAATGGTCTACGATAGGCCCTTTTTTGTTAAAGAGCTTCATAATGCATTGATTGGTATGGCTCATAACAAAGCCCCAGGCATTGATGGCTTTCCATGTGAGTTGTACCAAATCATGTGGGATTAGGTTGAACCTAATTTACCTAAAATTTATATGGTAGTTATAGCCAATGGCTCTCTTGGTAAGCTCATTAACGAATGTAATATCAAGTTTATTCCCAAGGCTGTTGACCCTACATTAATCACCAATCAGAGGCCTATAACCCTTTTGAATGTTTTTTTATAAAAACATTGCCATGGTTGTGGCCCTAAGAATTATGTACCTCCCACCCTTGGTGGTTAGGCCAAAGCAAAGTAGATTCATTCAGGATAAATATATCTTAGATAACACCATTATTGTTTAGGAAGGGATGGAATAGGATCACACATCCAAGCAGAAAGCATGTTTCTTAAAATTGACTTTGAAAAGGTTTGTGACATGATTGATTGGACTTACATTCTTGTTATGTTTCAAGTCATTGGTTTCGGTCCTAGGTTTGTTCAATCTATCTAGACTCTCTTTTAAGATGTTTCTACTTGTCTCACCATTAATGATCATTTATCTAAAAGTTTTGGTCTTTTTTGATACATTAGGCAAGGTTTCCCCTTAGCCCCTTCTATGTATGTCTTATATGTGGAAGGATTTGGCTACTTGTTGGGGGATTATGCTTTAAAAGAGTTAGTTAAGGTAACATATCTTGCCCATTGGCCTCAAGACTAATTTCTTAATGGTCACTCTATTAATGATTAATTCCTGAATATATTGGAAGAAAAAATTGTAGTTCATGACACCATTGAAATCCTTCACATTTTTTTGCATAGCCTCCAACTTTAACATCTATTGGGCCAAGACTTAGTGTTATAGGCAATCTTATGGCCTTAAGCCTGGTTGGCTTGAGGATTATTAGGGGAATTGTTTAAATTTTTGAGCATTCCTTTTATTTTTCAAGTTTCCCAAGTTGAGCTATGGAACTATTTTATCTTGATAATGGAGGGAAAAAATCATATTAGATTACTAAACTTCTCCCTCTCATGGGAAAGTTTCAAATGTGTTCCAAAGTTTTGGTTGCCACACGTGTTTATTTTTCCTTTTTTTGCGCTCATTATAAAGCTAATTTGTTACAAGATTTGCTTTGGGCCAACTTGGAAAGAAAAGAAGGTTTTCACATAGTTTTATGGGACATCTATTGTAGACCTAGAGAAGCTGGTGGGCTAGGGCTTATTGATATTACCAAACATGGGACTATCATTTGTGTTCAAAAGATCCCTAGAACTATTGAAGGGAAAGAAGCTTGGACACTTCTTCTCAAGCACTTCCTCTAGTAGTCCTTAAAGATGATGAGCATAGAAGAATTTAGGGTTTCAAACTTTGCTTGTTGCTCATATTCCTATCAAGATTGCACATACCTTCATGGGTAAAAACAAATGGAGGGCATGTGAGACCATTAAGCATTGGTTGGTTTGGAAGGGGGATGGCTTTAGATCAAACATTTTTATTAATCCATAATCCCTATGGTGGTCCCAAATTATTATTGTTACTAGCAAACCCTTGGTTGAGGTTCCTAGACTCATAGCCCTTCAACTCTTTCATAAAAACATTTATGTCATTGGGGATGTCTTTGACAAATGATCTAAATCTTAAGCTAGTTGGAAATTTTTAAACACTAAATTCAAACACAATAACTAGGATTTTGAATCTATTATGGAAATTTAAATGGTCATGCTAGACTATGCCTTGCACAAAATTAGAATTAGAGGCTCTCCCAAATGGTGGAAATATTAGAACTAAAATGTCTCCAATCCTTTGCTTTAGTACAAATGTTGATTTAGTTATCAATGGCCAACTCCAAACATTTTTCTATGGGAAATGCTCAACAAATGGTGAAATCTTAATAGCTATATTTATCTCTAAAATAAAATATTCCAAAGCATCTAGTCTACAATTATATAGCCTGAAAAGGCCCTTTTTGCATGGTGCATTCTATGCCATGGTCTTCTGGTGGGTGGTAGATTACTTCATATGGGGATCTTATTTCCCAAATTCCCTTCTTGTGGACAAATTAAGTCTCTTAAACAAAATTGTTGGTTCTATTTTAGAACCCATAAAGCATGCAGGTGAATGTTTTACCCTATTTTTGATAAAAACACAAAATAAGTTGTACTTAATTATATATGTGTGTAAAACTAGAAAGATCAAAATATTAAAGATATATAATGATTAGCTATTATAATTTTGATAAGTTACTATATATAGAAAGTTTCTATTTTTGAAAACACTAGAAAGAGATATACTTGACTTGCACACAGATACCCATTGGCTTTTCTAACTGTTTGATAGTGAAAAATAGAAGAAGAGCTCACTGTATAACCTCATGATCATAATCAAGAATAGAAACAAAATCTATATAGGTCTGATGTAAGTGGATGATATTCAGTGCACTCCAGTCTATTAACCACAAACTTATCTCAGTTGAGTGTGACAACTAGCAAACAAGAAAAGACAAAGAAAGAAATTTTTTAAAAGTAATAGAATAGAGGTAGAAGCAAAGGATAAATATGGACACGAATGCACTAGGTAGATAATGATTAAGTGTGCCCTAGTTTGTTGACTGTAGACTTATCCCAATTAATTATGTAAAAAAATATCACTACACCTGTTGCAACTGTGAATGTTGAAGAATCTAAGATATCACAACTAGGGTTTTTCCATGTAGAAATCATTGTTTGTATTCTCTTGTCTTTGAAACCCTTAGGGTACTTTGATAGCTTAAAATTGTACAAGAAAAAATGGTGAATGTAATGGGTTGAGCTAACCTCAGTCACCACCTTGATGATTGATCATTACCTATGTATCCAATACTATGAGGAGGGAAATCAAGCCCATGTAGTTCTCCCACCTAAAGTGAATGTGCAATAGTGCTCCTTTAACTATGTGTATGTAACTAGAAGATGGATTTGGTACTTGATAATAATAGTCCTTGACTTGCTTTAGAGGGATCTTAACTTGATCTATGGTTTCTCCTTATGAATGATTCATAATTTGGGGAGAATATGGTATATTTACTCAATTTGTATAAGTGTATATGCTTTTGTCAATTGAATAGCAAGTGTTATAAATGAATTACTCTTGATGTGTATTTATAGGTGAATATTATGATAATCTCCTTTAGCTGACCTTATGAAATGTGTGATAAAACCCAAGAGGATGTTTTAACTTTTGAAAACTAGCCATTATTTGTCATAGGACATGACTGACCTAAGTGGATATAGGCACATTGTGTTTTTATTCGTTTTGTGTGAAGTTGTCAAGGAAGATCAAAGATAATTATCCTTTGCAGGGAACAATCTAAAGGTGTTTTTAGATAGTTTGAGCATTTGACATTGATATTTATGTATAGTAGTAATAGAAAACAAAGGGTCAATCCCACATATAGACAAATGGATTATAATAATGGTAAATCAAAGTCGTGTATTTATGTGTAAGTCGTGTGGTTTGGAATATGCCAAGAATTAGCATTATCAAGTACCTGTGACCAAATTTATGTATCTACATTTACACTGCCCCCCACCCTTTATTATATTGATGAAATTTCTAGAGTAAAGGAGAAATAATTGAACCTAAGTGTGTACAACACAATTTTTCTTTAAGTAGATACTTCAATTGTGCAAGGCACTCAATTTTAACAAACCCTGCAACAACTCATGAAGTAGTAATTTTTTTATTTAAGTTTTGAAATAGTTAATTTTGAAAATTTAAAAATTTAAAAGAAAGAAAGGGAGGAGTTCAACTGTACATATGTGAAATCAAATTGCCTTGTAACTTATAACTAATTATGGAGAATTGTGCCCCCTTGTTGAATCACTTAAATAATTTGAACCAATGGTGAATTTGAGAGTGATCAAGTCCTAATTTGAATAACTAGTCAATCTTTTGATTTGGAAAGATGCATTATTCCAACTCTCATGAAAAGGGAAAAGTACCTTGTATACTAATCCAAAATGTGGACCCATTCTAGGTTCACTATAAGTGATTCCAAGGCCATTGAGTATCATTAGACTAAAATATACATTATCCATGCAGATTTGAATCACACGATTATAGATAGATCTAGATTCTTAACTTTGCATGCTCGAAAGATAATGAAAAATATCCATGCCCCCATCATGACCACATTGCACGTAGACTTGCCTTTGAAATGAATATTTTGCCTTTGAATTAACAACTTTGAAACTTGAAACTTTAAATTTTTAAACTTTGAATAAGCATGAACATGAATGAGTATCATGCTCCCTAACTTATGACAAAATGGTATAAAATTCAATGCATTTATATGCTCAACTATAACTATGTTTACAACTTGTAACTTTGATTTTGTAAATGTTTTACATATGCCTATGCATATGCATTTAACTATGTATGATTTTATGTCATATGCCCCCACAATCTGTATTGATGTGTCAATATCTATCATATTTATGATTTTTTAATCCCTTTGAATCTTTGAAAGCATGCATTCTAGTATAGAATCCTATCTTGCCTAACTTTGAATCTTGAAAACTTGTATTTTACATTTTTAAAACCTATAATCTACCCCAAATATGATTTTTTTTTGTTCATGGAAGCTTGGATCTCTAAGACAAGTCCATTGTGATTCCCTCTTGACACAAGGGAAGTTTCATATAAGTCACTCATCTCAAAAGAAAGTTAACTATATCACGTGATAGAGTAATATCATGTATAATCATGTCATCATGTTGGAGAGTATGTCATCATATAAAAATTTAATTTGCATTGAAGCATGTATGTAGCATATTGAATTTGAGGCACACGAGTGTAATGTCTACATAGATATAACAATAAAACATGCAGTAAGTAACTATATTTGAAGTAGACTATACCAAGGAAGTGCATGACGGAGATCATGGAACTTCTAATCAATCTTAATAAGCACATAAGCACAACATGACATAATATCACATAATAACACACAAAAGGTCCAAGGGTCACATATAAGGGACATGTTTAAATGTTACATAAGAAAATATTGTACACATGAGGCCAAGGGCCACAAACAATGGACATGTTCAAATGTCATACATACCAATCAGTGATCTCATATAGATGCTCAATTAATTTACACACAAGGGCCAAGGGCCACACATAATAATCAAGCAATGCATAACATATCATGTAAGAAAGTAAACAAGATTGAAAGAGTATAGAACAAGTGAAACTAATCTATTATATCCATATGTATCCATGTCATATTGTTAACAAAGTAGCATATCCATGAAGCATAATATAAAACATGACTGATTAGCAAGATGCTTGTAAGATATATAACTCAACATTACATTTGAGGTTATAGATAGATGGAACATGCTATGAAGTAACTTGTAAAAAGAGATGCCCCCAGCATAGCCATGGCCACTGGTTAGAAGGGAAGTCCAGCATCTAAAAATGCATGTATGATGTATAGCATGTATCATACTCACATACCTTGTGAAATTCATGTGTGTATAGAAAATAATATGTTATCAACCAAGAAGATGTGATAATTAACATATGGAGAGAAGTAAACTAGCATCTTATGTCATGCTTAGATCCTGATTTTATATATATTTTTTTTAAATGAATGTTTTTATATTTTTGCATATATTTGATTTTTTGGATATTTTAAATATTTGTTTTTATTTTATTTTTTAGAATATTTAGAATGAGAACTAACCTATGATCCCATCAATGGAAGGGTCATATTGTGTGCTTGGATCAAAGAGTTGAATCCTGACTTTCCATGGATGAGGAATGTTATATGTAGATGTATCTAAATCTAAAAATTATCAAGTGTTGTAGTGTAACTATCCTCGTCACTTATAGAATTTGTTGCCACATGTGTAATTGGAGAAAGTGCAAGATTTGATGAAGTTTGATATATAGCTATCTTTGTTCATTGTGGAACATGCTAAATTGACTTAGGAGTTATCTTAAGATGTGCTCTATAAATTTTGGATTTATTTGAACCATGCATTATTTTTTGAGGTGGAGTTTGTTGTTTGGGAAGCTATACCTTTTTATGAGATGAAAATTTTGAGAAATGGGATTTGGATATGCAAATTAACCAAAATTACTCAAAACATCAATCTACCATTAAAATTTAGAGCCAATTAGGAATAGAATGCAAAGATAAATGAAACATTCATACCTGCATTTCATCTTAAAAGATAAATGCTCCAAATCAAGATCCAAACAAGAAAATATTAAATGATTATGAATGTATGATTACTTATAGACTCAAGTTTATGATAACATGATATTGGCTTACTTAGATGGATTCATGGACTTGTGATTAATTTGCTCCTTATCCCCAAAATGGAGGAGTGAGGGTGTTTAAATAGAAGGGAGGAAGATCAATGTCCAACATTCAAAGTTGGGTGTAATAAGATCAATGGTGGATAATTAAAAGGAATTAAAAAATCCTTAGAAGCCTTTAGAATTACAGGCTTCTAGAGAGGATAGAGAGAATAAAGGAGGATTCTAAAATTGGAGAATTTTATAATCCATTAGGGGTTAAGCAAAATTAGTATGTGGTTAGATGAGGTGATTAGTGAATCGGGATGTAGGAGAGCCTAAAAATAGGTTAGGGTAGGTGGGATTGGAATTTTAAATTCTAATATAATGGTTAAGTAGGATTAATTATTGGATAATAGGGAATTAGGTGAATTAATTGAGTTGTGGGGTAGGGATAAGGTTAATGGATGAAGAAGAATGAAGGGGGATGTTAGATAAATGACTAGAATGGGTGATATTAGGACGTAATTAAATGGGATAAATGAGACTAGATGGGATAGGTGGAATTAGTGTCAACTAATAACAATAATAGTGATGATAAATGAAGCGAGAAAATTTAGATGTATACATTTTTTTCCTTGAATTGGTTGTATAAAAAGATTTTTTATAGGTGTGATAATTGAATCTACATTATACTCTTGATTTAGTGCATTGCTTATCTTTATAAAACACTCTGATGTAGGTTCTATAACTTTATTTTTATTATGCTCTTGAATAGGTTTTATAACCAATTATGGTGGTAGTGGGGGAGGGGGAGGAATGACCATTGACAATATAAGGTACTCATATGGAATGCCTAGAATATTGACCACTTGATTACAATGTATGTAATCGAGACATCTATGCACTATAGATGGTACTACACAAAGTTTCTATATCCAAGGACATCTTAATAAAATATTAAAGACCCTATGCTCGTTAAGACTAAAAATGGAGTAACCATTGGTGCTAAACCAACTTGGAGAGGTAGAACTATAAGTCCCAAAGTATCCTATGAATTACCATCAAATGTTTTTACTACTCTTGGTGTAGCTTGTATATCTTCCTTTATGTATTTAAGACTATAAATGATAGTCATTATGCATGAATTTTTATTTGACCCATTATCAATCATAACACTGTATATGGGTTGTTTGTTGATGTATGTTCTAATAAAAAGTCCATGCCTATCTGAATCATCATCATTGATTTCACTTTCACAAAATGCAATTATTGTATGTGCTAATGTACATGTAAATATGCCAATAATTCCATCTACTGGGTGCCCATGTACCTTAGGAGGAGGGTGTGCATTATAAGCATGATTTACTTTTGAATTATCTATATTCTCTATTGAACCATGGCTAGGAAAAAGATTACTAAACTTTTTTAGCTTTGCATTGTCATTTTATTGTGGTCTAGCTTCCTCTAAGGGTGTTCTTACCTCAATATTATTATCATCAATGAGATCTTGTATAGTATGCCTTAGCTTGTACATTTGTTTGTATAATGCCCAATGCATTTAGGATAATTAAAATATGTATAAATTTCAAATCCATTTGGTTGAGGATTGGTCAAATCAAGCTTAAATGGAGGAGGTAGAGATATAATATTGTAATCAATTAATTTATATACTAGGATATGAGGAGGTTGTGGTACCCTTGTGAATTACCTTCTCGATGGAGCTATCAATTGAAACTTGTTTGATGGTTGCGATATTGTGTTAACTTTTTCTTCATTTTTAATTTCATTAAATTTGACCTTGCAATTTGGCTTGCTTTAAAACTTGACATTTGAGGTAGCTGGAGCACTCGGTGCATATTTTAGCTTGTTTAAAGTTATGAGTTTGACCTCTCTTTCGTTCACTATATGACATAGCTCATTAAAGGATTTAAATTTATCAAACATGATGGATTCATGGAGTGGTGCTAGCAAGCTTTACATGAAAATATATTGTAATTCATTGTCATCCATAGAGTTTTTCATCTTTGCTAACGTAGTATTGTATTGTAACACATATTCACTAATTTATTCATTTGACTCTTGTTTGAGTTTATCAATTTATGCATAAGATAAATTTTCACATATGTTGATAGAAAAGTGTGATAAAAATAGATATTTTAATGGGTTGAATAATATAATTGATTGAAGTGGGAGATCATAGAACCATCATATAGCATAATATTTGATACTTCTTGGAAAGAGTCTAGTGAGTATTTTATCATTGTAAATATAATCCAAGCATGTTGTATGGAATGAACATAAATGTTGCTCTAGATCACCATTACCCTCATAAAGTGGTAGATTAGGAGTTATAAAACATGTTGGTAGTGAGTAAGAGGTTATTTTAGGTGACAAAAGATTATGAAACAAAGTAGGATAATCCATTGAATGAGTAGCTTTAGATACACCTTGCTCTAATTGTAATACTTTAGCATGTAAAACTATAATAATTTTCTCAAGAGAGTATGAATTAAGTGTAGTTGGTGATGGACCTTATGTAGTGATCAAGGGAGGTGTAAATGATGCCTTTGTATAAATAGGCATTTTAATTTATTGTAAACAAAGTGACACCCCCATACCTAGAGATGTTGGCACATATGTAACTGGAGGTTTTGATCTAGGAATAATAACAATAGTAGAGAGTGAAACACCCAAAATTGGGTGATTAATAAATTTGAAAGGCATCTCTTAGTGTTAGGCTTGGGGTGATGCAATAATTTATTAATGTGTATTCTTAGATGCTAGGAGTAACTGGACATTTTAATCCACTTGTTGGGGACATTGTCAAAGTCCTTGGCAGAAATCAGACAATTATTTAACTTGCTCATTGTGCACTCCATTGAGTTCATTGGGATCAATTGTATTAGAGATTTTAGGATTATCTTGATTATCTTTTTTATCACTGACATCATCTTCAATGTGTATATGAATTTCAAGGTTTGCATCCACATAATTACCACCAATATCTATATTATCCATTTGAGAAGATATTAAATGAATTTGAGTATGCCCTAAAGGATTTCCACTTAATATAGTGTTACACCTTAGAGTCAAATAAAAAACAACCTTCTTGGGTGACATGCAAAAGAAAAAGGAAAAATGGGTGCAACTAGATAGGGTTTATTTGTTATGTAGGCTCTCAAATATAATCATCCCAATCATAATTAGTGAACACGATCGCAAAGGTAGTAATTACAGATGATTCCACCATTCCCATAGCCACATTATCTTGTCTTTAGGGTATGTTGAGAGTAACTTCTTGGGGCTAACCACTCCCTGATGCACTAAAAGAAAAAATGATCGAAGGATTCCTATAGCTAAAAATAAAACCCTAGGCATTTTAAATAAATTGTGAGGTATGTCAAAACTAAAATATGTAGATAGAGTTTTCTAATGGCTTGAGTATTAGGATAGTACCCCTCACACCATGCATTAGAGAAAACTGATAACCACTTTGCCTATAATGACAACTCTTATGAGTTTTAAAACTGTCGAAACATAATTTATAGAAAAACAAAGTAAAAATTAAAAATAAAGTTTAAAATCCAAATCAGAAAAGTAAGGCTCTAAAACAAAGGTTTGAGTTACCCAATAAGTTTTACCCTATTTTTGATAAAATATAAAATGAATTGTATTTAGTTATATATAGATGTAAAATTGAAAAGATCAGAATGCTAAAGATATATAATTGATTAACTATTATGATTTTGAAAAAATTCTAAATATAGAAATTTTTTATTTAGGAAAATATTAGAAAGAGATATACTTAGCTTGCACAAGGACACATGTTAACAATTTTGACTATTTGATAGTGAAAAATAGAAGAAGAGATGACTATATAGGCTCATGATCATAATTAGGAATTGAAATAGAATATGGATAAGTCTACTATAAGTGGATGATGGTGTAATGCACTCTATTATATTGACTATGTACTTGTCTTAGTTGACTAAAATAGGTGGCAAACACAAGAAGATAGAGAAGGCAAAATTCTAGAAGTAATAGATTAAAGATAGAAGTAGAGGATGAATATGGACATAAGTGCAATAGGTAGATAGTGGCATAATGGCCCTGAGTCCATTGACCATGGACTTATCCCAGTTGACTATGTAAAAATTGATCGTTGTGCCTATTATGCCTATGAATGATAAGTAATATGAGATATCAAAATTAGGGTTTTACCGCATGAAAATTATTGCTTGTATTTGAAATGCTTAGGGTAATTTGATAGTTTGACAACCTAAAAGAAAAAAAGGGGAGTGTAATGAGATTTGATAACCTCAATCACCCCCTTGATGATTGATCATTACTCATGTACCCAATACTCCAAGGAGGAAACCAAACCAATGTAGTTCTCCCACCTAGAGTGAATGTGTAATTATGCTCATTTGACTATGTGTACGCAACTAGAATATGATTTTAGTACTTAAAAATAATAGATTTTGACTTGCTTTATAGGGATCTTGACTTAACTTATGGTTTCTCCTTATGAATGACTTAAAATTTGGGTAGAATATGGAAAATTTTCTTAATGTTTACAAGTGTATATGCATGTGCCAAGTGAATAGCAAGTGTTCTAAATGAGTGACTCTTGAAGTGTATTTATAGGCAAATATTTTTATATTTTTCTTTAGTTGACCTTATGAAACTTGTGTGAAGACCTAAAAGGATGTTTTGAATTATGAAAATAAGTTGTTATTTGGTGTAGGATACAATGGGCCTAAGTGGATACGGGTTGACTGCACTACTATTTGCTCGAACTTGTCTAGGAAAATCAAAGGTAATTTTCCTTTCCAGGGAATAATTTGAAGGTGATTTTAGACAACTTAAGCATTTGACATTAAGATTTATTTGTATTAGTAATGAAAAAAAAAGAGTCAAGCTTGAATATAGATAAATGACTTACAGAAATCGCAAATAAGAGTCATGTATTTGTGCACAAGTCATGTGGTTTGGAATATGTCAAGAAATAGCATTTTAAAGTACATGTGACCAAAATTTTGTGTCAACAATGGAATCAATCCTTTTTTTCATTCATTTTAGGGGATTTTTCTCTACATATGAGATTTAAGCAAATTTAGTGTACTTATCATATGAATATCCTCTTTATTATTTAGAAAGATAAAAACATTTCTATATTTAATCAAAAATATCTAGATAGAGATTTTGACAATACTAAGAGAATTTATAAAAACCCAAATGTCATGCTACAGATTTAGGGGCAAGCAGAGAAAGTGGTGTTGGAGGTAGTGTATCTCTATACTCTCATTTACCTTTAAGATAACACTGATTATACTATTATTAGGGTGTCTTTAGATTCCCTTCACCAAGACTGTCTCGAAAGGGATCAACAACTGAGGGATAAAGGTATGGGTCAATGTAGGTCACAAAGTCACTTTGCATTCTTCACCCTGCCTCCTCCCCAATATTGATTCTAACCTTTGGGGTGCTATTTAGGGTGGCCGTCACCATAAGCTATTTATGAGCCTTTTATTTTTGTGCTCGCTTATTGGGAAAGGAAAGGAAAAATGCTCAAATTATCTCTTGTTATTTCACCCCTCGTTGGTATTCTGAATAAAATTTTAAAGAAAATACTACACAAGATGGTTGGGAATCCATCCTTGATGATCTTAAACTCTATGGAGGTGGTTAGGGGATAAACTAAATAGTCAATTACATACTCCTCCTTCAAGGTTGTGTGCATTGATGTCTTAATATATTTTCTCTTGCTATTTATGATTTTTTTAGTGTCACTTATTATTTAAATTTTTGTTGATGTTGTTGTGGGCTTAGGGTCATAACTCTATTTTTATCCTAGGTTTAGTCCCAATTTGATGCTTTTTCTACTTTTTTCTCATGGTGTGCTTTCATAACACCCACTTTTTGATTGGGCATGTAATATGTTTTTATTTTTTATAAATATAATGCATGCTTTTAATTAAAACATATGATTAAAATTGACAAAGAGAGCTTGTAGAGAAATAACCAAATTATGACTTACTTGTGCATTATTAGAGGCTAAAAGTGAGGGAAAACAAGTCCAAAATTAGTCTAAGAGCAAACCTATAAAATTTTAACCGATTAGAGAATTACAAAAAACACAGCCAAAATCAAACTGATTGATATTTGTGATGACCAAAATCATTGGGTCAATCCTAGTAGAATGAGGTTTGATTTTGGTCACATGGTTCAATTTTGGTCAGATGATTTTTGAGCACCTTTGTCTACATATGTAAAAAATCTCTCATGGATTATAATATTGAGTAAAAAATCTTCTAAAATTACTTTTCCTTCCTCCAAACCCTAATCCACTACAAGAGACCTTACAAGAGCATAAAAAATGGTTGTAGTTATGAGGGACCTACCTTAGTTAGACCCTTTTGATTAGATAGTTTGGTAATCATCACTCATGTGGTCGAACAAGTAATCCAGTGTAATATGAAGACCTTGACCCTAACCCCTATGTACAGGATGAAAATAACTAGTAGATTGTATATGATCTTTCAGTAATTCTTCACTTCAACTTTTGATATAAGGGGTGTATACACTTCAATAGATGGGAATAATTAAAAAAAATTTACAATAGTTAATGGTAGCTTCCCTTAAACTTCTTCCTCCGTCTTAAATGCATTAACATGCTTGTGTATATATAGACTTATTGAATTGAAATTTAAACCTTATTGACAAGAAAATGATACAAGAATGTGGGAAAAGTGACAAACAAGGCATAAAGGACCAATATATCCAAAAAAAGGGATCACGTGACCCATAAGGCATAATGATCAAGATCAAATGACTTGATCTTGATATGCTGGCCTAAAACCCTATAACATTGATTTTGACCTTTTAAGAGCATCAATTGTCATGCCAGGGCAAATAAATAATTGATTTATAGGTTTTAAAGCATTTTGGATTGAGTGTCAGTATTATCATTGACCCAAAGGGAAGATAAACTTAAGATTAATACAAAGTAAGGGAAAGAGAATTTAGTAATGAAGTCTTCCAAATAAGGAGGGGAAATGCGGGTTGTGCGCATGGGAGGTATCGACGTTTGGTAGTCAAGCTAGGGCATCAGGCCCTAGCTTGTTTTTGCACTTTGGCAGTCTGTGCAGGATACTACGGAGGGTAGAGGTGACTTGGAGCAACAACAGTAGGAGATATCATCAGGGAAGGAGGGGAGCTAATTTTAGTGACCATGGCTTTGCAGGGGTCAACTTAGGCCAGGCTGGAGAAGAGCTACAGTGAGGCTGTAGGGAAGAATCGATAGGGGGAGGATCATAGAGCAGAGGCAAATTCTAAGTTTAACCAAGTTCCAGGAATATCAGCCACTAACACAGTGGGAGGATTGAGAATTTCCAAGGTTAATGGCTACCTGGAGTGCTATCAGGAAAGACCAAAGCTAGTTATTCCATTTGAGATGATTGCTGAGGATGTGGAGTATTACTCCAAACATTCACTTTACTATAAATTCTTTGGGCTACGGGTCTCCCTTCCATTTTTGGAGAATTGGGCCAGATGTGTGTGGGAACTAGAGGGTGAGATGGAGGTTACGCTGTTGGCCAATAATTTCTTCATGGTCACATTTGTGTGTTTGGCTGATAGGAACAAGGTATTTGAGGGAGGTCCATACTTCTACAATCAGGTGGGGCACTTTGTTAAACCTTGGCATGTTGGCTTCAACCCTATGGAGGAACTGCTAAATAAAGTTCCAGTTTTGGTTTGGTTGCCCAGAATGCCTATTGAATGCTGTCGAGAGGATGTTCTCCAAATGATTGATTCAATGCTTGGAAAACCTGTGGGTTCTTCCACATAAAATTTACATAAGAAAATCATGACCTTTGCTTGAATTTATGTTGAGATTGATTTAAGTAGGCCATTTTTGGATGCTGTTGAGCTGTGTGTGGGTTCATACTCATGGGTTCAGCAGTTGGACTATGAGACGCTCCCGTTTAGATGTCACTTATGCCATGAGTATGGTCACCTGGTGAGACGATGTCCAAAGGCAAAATTGAATGATCAGTAGGCATCGACCCAACCTCCACCGAGTAGCACTGCTGGTATGGACAAAGGGAAGAAGATTGGACGTGGTACTGGCAAGGAACCTGAAGGCTTTATATAGGTCAAGTCTAGAGGCCAAAATAGGGGCCAAAAGAGATCCTTTATGGAATTGTTGGAGGAGGATTTGATTAATAGATTTGGGATTTTGGAGGAACTAGGACAGCAGGAGGACTGTACAGATTTATTTAATGGTGGGCAAGTTGTGGGAGGTTCTGGAGCAGTTGGTGAAGCCTCCATGGAAAAGGGAATGCCCCTTGTGGATGATGTCCTTCCTATGATTTTGGAAGGACAGATTGCGGAGCAGCAAGTCATTGAATCAAATATTGATATGGGTATAGAAATTGAGGCCATAACTCTTCTCGTACAAGTTGGGGCACCTGAGATGGAGAAGAGAGGCAAGGCCTCTTCTCACTTAGGAATTCTACAGAAGGAAGGAAAAAAATAGCTTCTAAAAAAATATTAAATTGGGGAGGAAGAAAGATACAGAGAGGATAAAGATGATTGGGGAAAATCTGGTTGAGTTAGGTGCGGTCAAGACCTTAGACTACCATTTCTTGCCTCCTCCAAAATTATTGTTATATCTTGGAATGTGAGGGGCTTAAACAATGGCCCTAGACAAAAAGCTGTTTGAGAGTTGATTAGGAATAAGTGTCCAGATGTTCTTTTTCTTCAAGAAACTAAGGTTTCAGTGGATTTCATGATGAGTCTGGCCCCCAAGCTTTGGAAGCATGGATCTTGTCAATGCATAGGGGCACATGGGTCTGCGGGAGGCATGGCTTGTCTTTGGAATCCATGCAAGGTGCAGCCAGTGTCATGGATTGCCTTCAGGTCCTCTCTTTCTCTAGTTTCCTTATGCAATGAATCAGGAGAGTACATCCTCCTGTTGAATGTCTACGCTCCCACTGATTTTCAAGGTAAGCTTCAGGTTTGGAATAACATCCATTTAGTCTGAAGGGTCTTTCCTTATTTTCCATGGATTATGGCTGGTGATTTCAATGCTATATTGGACTTAACCAAAAAAAGGGAGGTAATGCTAGATTGGAACCATCATCCTATTTGCTATGAGACAAGGTTTTGGAGCACAACCTGGTGGATATTAATCCCTGTAATGGGTGGTACACCTAGAACAATAGGAGGATGGGTGATAACTTTATTGCTGAGCGTATTAACAGGTTCATGACTTCTTGCTATTGGGTGGGCGACTTATGGTCTTTGAATTTTGAGATCCTGGATTGGAGAGGTTCCGACTATTGGCCTATTAAGCTTCACATTTCTTCTAATTGTTGGCAAAAGAAATCGACTTTCAAATTTCAACTAATTGGCTCAAGGATCAGGCTTTATTTGATCAAGTTACTAATTGGTGGAGAATTGGGAGACCGGTGGCTGGTACAACGATCTATAATTTTGCTAAGCTACTCCACTTTGTGAAATATCAGCTCAAAAGGTGGAATGTGTTGAGCTTTGGGAATATTTTCTAGGAGAAGAAAGAGGCGCAAGAAGAGTTAAATCTAATTACCAGGATGATCTGGGAAGAGGGGTTGTCTGAATCTTTGTTGAGAGATGAAGTAAGGGCTATCAAGAGGGTGGAAGAATGGGAGTTGAGGGAGAAAATTTTTTGGAAGCAGAAAGCCCAGATTGAGTGGCTGTAGGAGGGGGACAGGAACATGGCTTTCTTCTTCAACTCAGTTAGAGCCAGGCAACATGGTAATAGGATAATGTCTTTGGTTTCAGACAATGGGGAGACTATCTCTTCCACGAGAGCCATGTGTGATGAAGCTGTCCAGTATTTTGCTTCTATGTTTAGCGAAGAAGGACCGAGGGGTACTACTGCTAAAGAGCATATACTCTCCTATATTCCCAACTTGGTTTCTAAGGAGATGATGGAATAGCTGATGTGCCCTATCAACCTTGAGGAGCTTAAAAATATTGTCTTCATGATGAAAAAAGGTAAGGCTCTAGGCCCAGATGGTTTTCTGATTGAATTTTTTTAGGAGTTTTGGGAAATCATCAAACTTGATCTTCTGGCTGTGGCTCAAGAGTCTCAAAATAGCAAACAAATGCTTTGTGCCTTGAACTCGACCTTTCTGGTGCTCATTCCTAAGAGAGAAGGGGCTGATCACCTTAGTCAATTCAAGTCGATCTCTCTCTGTAATGTTGTCTATAAGATTATATCAAAGTTGATAGCTAAAAGATGGAAAAAATGGTTGGAGGTGTTGATCTCTGAGGAAAAAAGTGGCTTTGTGGAGGGGCAACAGATTCTTGATGGAATTGTGGTAGCTACTGAGGCTATTCACTCCATGTCCAAATCCAGGGAGAAGGTGATGTTTATGAATCTGGACATGTCTAAGGCATATGACAGGGTCCAGTGGTCCTTTCTATAGAAGGTCTTGGCTGCCTTTGGTTTTGGAGAGGAATAGATCAGATGGGTTATGAGTTGTGTGAATTCGATCTCATTCTCTATTTTGGTGAATGGGGAACACTCACAACTCTTTGGCGCTTTGCGTGGTTTGAGGCAAGGGGATCCATTATCTCCCTATTTGTTTCTTCTTCTGGCTGAAGGTCTTGGATGGCTGATCAGAAATAAGATTAGTGAAGGTGTTATTCAGGGATGGAGGTGGGGAGGTAACCTTCTTGTTCTTTCTCACCTTCAGTTTGTGGATGATGTGGCTCTAATGGGAATGGCTAACATGAGGGAGGCAACCAACATTCATAGTAGTATGGATGCCTCTACTTGGCTGCCACGAGATAGGTTATTAATGAAGATAAATCATCTATTTTTTTCTTCAACACTCCACCACCTATTCAGAGGAGGGTGGATGACACTCTTCGATTTCAAATTGGTAGCCTTCTGGTTCTTTATCTTGGTATTCCAATATCTATTGGGAGACAGTCTAAGGACTCGTGGAAGGAAATTTTAGACAAATTCAAGGCCAAAGTGAATCATTGGACCAACTGATGGTTGTCCTTTGTGGGTCGTGTTTAGCTGATTCAATTAGTGGTGCAAGCACTTCCTATATACAGGTGTATGCTCTAGGTGGCACCGGTGGGCTTTGTTAAGGATCTTGATTCCTTGGCAAAATAGCTCCTATGGTCTAGCAACTTGTCCTTGATGAAATGGAGCTTGATTAGGTGGGAGGTTGTTTGCAACCCAAAGAGGCTGGGTGGTTTGGGGTTGAGGTAGTCTATTCTGGCTGGTACGGCCTTGGCTGCCAAGTTGTATTGGAGATGGTGTGAGGAACAAGATCGCATTTGGGCAAGGGTCATGGCTTTTAAGTATTGTGCTGGGATTCTTGCAAGAGATATCTCTAGATACAACTTGTTGGGTAATGGATTGGTTATTTGGAATACTCTCAAGAAAGGTGCTGCTTTGATTAAGAGAGGTTTATTCTAGATTTGTAGGGGGGAAATGAGGTGCAATTCTGGTATGATTCGTGGGATGGTTTTCCCCCTTTGGTTATTTAGTACCCACATCTCGAGGGCCTTACACAGAGATTTAATGAGGCTAGTTAGATCAAGGTGGGTGATTACAAATCCTTCCTTCTTCATGGTCAATTGACGGAGGCAAGGTGGAAGGAGCAAGAAGATTGGTTGATTATTGGTATGATGGCTGAGTGCGCTAAGCTTCAGGAGATCTTTACTAACCGGTTCTACTGAGCTCTTAGGGGAAATGATTTGCTGGCTTGGTCACCTCATCCCAAATGGAAATACACGATTGTTGCGGGTTACCAGGAGTTAATTGCGTAATAATGGGGCGATGGTGGGGAAGTGCCATGGTGGAAAAAAGTGTGGAACAACATTTCTTGGCCGAAGTGCAAGTTTTTTATCTGGACTTTGACATGGAACCACTGTTTGACATGGGAGAATATTAGACGAAGAGGATTTGCTGCTCCTTCATGGTGCATCATGTGTCAGGGAGTGGAGGAGGATTCATCTCACTTGTTTTTTTGCTGCCCCTTCACTCTTCATCTGTGGCACGCTTGGTGGGATGCATGGAGATGTCAATGTCTGCACACCTCTTCCTTGGTTGAGTTCTGGTTTAGATTGGGCAGGCCGCCTTCTACTGTGCATTTTCTTTAGGAGGCGTGGTATGCAGGTCCCATTTTTTTGATGTGGCAGGTTTGGTTGGAGCGAAACCATCGGATATTTACGGAGGAGATTTTGGCGATCCACTAGGTTTGGACTAGGATTATTGGGATGATTCAGGAGACTGTGGAAGCTAAGAGCAAAATTACTTTACCTCTGATGCAGTGGGATGCTGATTTGGTGAAAAGGCTTGGCATTCTAAACATTTCTCTGGCTGCTGCTAGTGTCAGGCGTGGCCGTGGTGGGAAGCAAAAAATACAAAGGAGTGGGAGATGGACCCCCCTCCTGAAGGTTTTCTAAAAATTAACATGAATGGTTCTGCCAGAGGTAATCCTGGCCCAACTGGGATTGGCGGGATTGGTAGGGATCCCTCTGGAGCTGTTATTTTTATTTTATCTGCCCACATGGGAGAGTAGATGGTGAACATGATGGAAGGCATTGCTGTTCTGTATACTTTGAGGAGAGCTTATGAGTTAGGCTAGTGAAAGGTGGAGTGCGAAGCTGACTCACAAATCTTGATTAATATGATTCGAGAGAGGAAAATCAATGATGTTAGCTAGCAACTATCTTTAGTGGTGCAACAGACTCTTCAGATTAGTTCACTTATGGATTCCATTTCCTTTTCTCACATTTCGAGGGAATGGAACAGTGCGGCTGACTGCTTGGCCAAGTGGGCTTCTGCAAATGTTAGTGGACGCAGGGTGGATGATTGGGTGATGTTGTCGGAGGAGGTGAGTCGGGAATTTGATAGAATTATTAGAGAGGATGGTAATGTTGTTGGATCATGACGGTGCTTAGTGCTTGTTTCTTCATTTTTCTTGGGTTGTTGGGGCTCTGGCCCTTTGTTGTATTGTCTTTTTCTAGAAATTAATAAAGTTTTTACCCCTTTATATATTAAAAAAAAATACAAAGTAAAGGAAAGTGAATGAGGCCCAACACAAAGGAAACTTTGTCAATAAGAGCCTATTTTGAAACCAAATATACATATAGACAAAAACAAACTAATACCATGGAACATAACTAGTCATGTACCAAAACTAATTATCTACATAATGCTCCACTTTGATGTGTGTGTATCTTATCTAGATTGAGGATTTAATTTTGGGATAACACACTAACTGTTAGGAACTAGTGTGTTATAATAAATCCAAACTTCTCTATACTAAATTGACACATATTTTCAAGAGTAATAAATAAATATTTATTGTAAGATAATATGCCATTTTATAAAAATAAATCAATCTTATGAAATAGATATCAACTAATCATGTACCAAAACTAATTATCTACATAATGCTCCACTTTTATGTGTGTGCATCTTATCTAGATTGAGGATTTAATTTTGGGATAACACACTAAGTGTTAGGAACTAGTGTGTTATAATAAAGCCAAACTTCTCTATACTAAATTGACACATATTTTCAAGAGTAATAAATAAATATTTATTGTAAGATAATATGCCATTTTATAAAAATAAATAAATCTTATGAAATAAATATCAACTATCCAATTTGATTATAATAGGTCAAGCCCTTGTCTTATCGACAAATAAAAATAATAATAGTAAATTGATTTTAAGTTAAATAAAGCTAATAAAATCCACTTAACATGCATAAGCATGCAAATATGATTTTTATTTAATGTTAAACAATACTAATGATATTCTTTCAATGTAAATAAACATGCAAATAAGACATCTCTTAAGAATAAGAGTTTTTTTAGAAGAAGAATTACTAATAATAACCAGCTGAGTTGGGCCACCTTTTTATGGTCAACTTTTTTTGGTATTCTCCATGTTTTTATTATAATAACCTTCAATAAATCTTGGCTTTCCAAGAATATGCTCGCATTGCTAAAGCAATGTCACAAGGCTTTCTAAGCTCGAAAGACCTTCAAAAGTTGTCATTTATGTTGTGTAAATTTTTTTTGGAAAATTATAGATTTCCAAAAATAAATCATTACTCTTATATAGTGGTTTTCAATCATTCTTTGGATCAATGTGCATACATATCAAAGTAAAACAAAAAGATGCACCTAAAAGTTTTCAAGAAGAAGATGTAGTTAAAACCTATAAATGTTGCCTAAATTCAATACCAATATGATAATAATCTAAAATTCAAAGTGAGGAGAAAGGTTACCTTATCAAAAATTCCAACTCATGTGACCTAAAAAATAGAAAAACCATAACTCCTCACAATTTACATAAGCATAATGATTCCCACTTAAGGCCCTATAATGAGCTCCCATGCTCTTATGTATGACATGGAAATATCTAGTGTACTTGCAAATAAACATAACATTTGCAAGTAGATCAATGTCTATGTAAACAAATAATCAATAAAATAATAAAATCATTGAGTAAAATTAAAAGAGCAGGAATGAATTGTCAGGATCCTACTCTCCCCAATAAGAGTATATATGATTACCTTTGTATTAGCAACTAAACACGAAATTATACCAGAATGAATAAGTAACTAGAAATATGAAACAACACAGGATATGAGAGACAATACACAATTGTATTAATAATCACTCAGAAGAAAATACAATAAAGAAGATGCCACTTCTTCTTTCACCTCAAAGGCTTGCCACACCTCAAGGACTTCTTCCCTCTCTCTCACACGGTCCCAACACACAACTCCAATACAAAATTGGTGTTCACCTCTCTAACCAGTCAGTAACAATGCTGCCAGTACACCAAGTACACAACCGTACTCCAAATAGATCTCCTTGCTCCTGCAATCAACTTGCAATCACTAACAAACCATACTCACCATGTAAATATCTCTACACCCTGAAGAACCCTTGTCCTTGCCTCACCAAGTCCTTATGATTCTTCAACCAGTACCCCAGTGGATCTTCTACCCGAACTTGCAAACCTGCAACTCTCCAAGATCATACACACTCAGCACCCCTTTGGAACTAGGAGGAACACACCATGATCTCTTCTCTCTGAAGGAGCTAATTTCTGCTCTCTTACTCTCTAGCACACTTTTACAATACAACCCATGAGTCTATTATATAGATCTCATGCATACAATAATTAGACTTTTTTAATTACAATAATTAGACACACAACTCAAGACTATAATTAGCCTTTACATGCAAACTCTCAGTTCAACGAACTAACTGTCCGTGCAACGAATAGTTATGGAACCGCCACAGGCGATCGACGTCGGTCCCTATCTGCCTGGAGGTGACCGACGTCGGCCGACCTCCTGCCGATGCCAGTTGTCTTCAGTTCACACCTGTCGATGTTGGTTGCCCTCTGCACTATACTCTGTCGATGCCGGTCTCCCTAGAACTTAGCAACCTCCTCCATGTCTGCAACAGTTGAAGCTTTTAGCTCCACAACCTAACAATCTCCCACTTGGAGATAAACAACTGCAACTGTACCTGTACCTATACACCATCTAATTTGTTTCCTGACTTGTATCCCTCTTCAAGCTCAATCTTGAAGACCACCCACCACACACCCTTTGATGCCTTTCATGTCATCCGAGTAACCTGCCACATCCGAACCTACAACTCCATGTAGTGAAGACCTTGACCCTGCATAACAAGTTAACCTGCTGCTAGTCCCTCTCAGATACTTGAGAATCCACTGAACTGCCCTCCAGTACTTCTTCCACAAATTGGATCTAAACTCTCTGACAACTCCCACTACTTGGGAAAACTCAGGTCTACACCAGACCTTATGTGATTTCAAACCCTGTTCTAAGCTCAGCTTGAACTGTCCAGCCCTTGGTGTGCTTACCGATTCTGCATCCTATGTAATGATCCTCGCCAACTCCTTCTTCACATCAGCTCCCACTGGAGACAAAAATATCCATGTCTCTCATGCCAAAGAATTTTGCTGCTCCCAAATCCTTCATGGCAAACCACTGAACTAACCTTACCTTTAGCTCAACAAAACCCTGTATGTATGAACCTGCTAGCAAACCATCCACATACAGTAACAGGATAATGTCATGACTCATCATCCACCTGGTAAGAACAAACATAATAGTTACATTGACATTGACTGAAGCCTTGCTTTGTCATCCACCTGTCAAAACCTGTACCACTGTCCTGTAGCTTCCTCAAGACCATATACCTTGGCCTTCTGTCTCACGTATCCATCCACTCTCTTCTTTAACTTGGGAATCCATCCATCTCTCAGTGCTTTCTTCCAGCTGACAACTCCACCAACAAACTCTTGTTTGGTTCTTCTCCAAGGACTCACACTCCTCATCCATGCTAAGCTCCCACTGTTTCTGAATTCTACCTGCATTACCTCTTCACATCTTCCTGGTTCTCAACCATCAGTAAGCAATAAGTAAGAAGGTGAACAACAAATATGAGGTCCACTTAACCTTTTAGTCCTCCATATGGGCGTTTGAGACTCCTTGACAACTTACTGTCTGCCCAACATCTATTCCAGTGACCGATCTTAGCCATCTCCCAATCTGCACTCGACCGACATTGATTCCCTGCAACTGACCCTGTCTGTCGATGTCAGTCATCTGACCGACGCCAGTGTACCTCTTACCAATGTCAGTTCCTATCTGACCGACGTCAGTTCCTGCTGCTTAACACCATCGACTCTGTTGATCTGCACATGACTGACATCGGTGCCTGTCTGTTCGATGTTGATTCTTCTTGACCAATGCTGGTACCTGTGTTCACCTGTGAGTGATGACTTTTTACCCACTAGCTCCTTTTGGGTCAAGACCCTATTCAAATTAGCACAACACTACTTAGAATAATTCAGTCCCCTCAGCTGATCTCTGTCTGTCATCTCCTCCATGAACACCAAGGCTTTCCAATTCTTAAGTTTGTCAAAGATATATGTCTTTCGCTTAAGAACATGCATTCCCTTCTTACATATGTAACCAAGCCTGCAAAGCCACATCTTTGCAACAAAAGGTGAATCAGTAATATAAGTAGATAGATAAAGGATACCTACTTTCTTACCACTGTCTAATTCAAGTGCATCCGCTGTGAGAGTTACTGTGCATCTCTCATCACCTAACTTTCCTGAAGAAATTAGACTCATCTCCAAGACTGGTACCTGCATGACCTCATTCAACACCCGTGTGTTATCTATCTGCAATTTTAGCTTCACTTCTCCTTTGCCAATAATCTGACAAGGCTCACCAACTCCTAAATAAATCTCTCCAAAGTCTCCAAAGACATACCCATGAAAAGATGCTCTATTTCGGGCTGCATGGAAAGAGGCAAAAGAATTTGTAAAACAAGATTCTACTTTATCCAGAGCAACCTATGCAACAACCCCTGCAACATATGCTTCTACACGCTGATCTTCTACCGACCAACAATCTTCTTTTCCCTGCTCTTTCTTTCCATCAATCAGACCATTCGTGCTATTCAGTTTCTCCATTCGTAGCTTACTTTCTTCTGCCATTGCTATACTCCCACTCAATCTGAAACCCCTGAGAGTGACTTGTAATCAATAAACACTAACCAGATCTGAAACCACCTATTAGTAACCCAACCAAAAGCTCTGATACCAACTGTCAGGATCCTACTCTCCCAAATAAGAGTATATATGATTACCTTTGTATTAGAAACTAAACACGAAATTATACCAAAATGAATAAGTAACTAGAACTATGAAACAACACAGGATATGAGAGACAATACACAATTGTATTAATAATCACTCAGAAGAAAATACAATAAAGAAGATGCCACTTCTTCTTCCACCTCAAAGGCTTGCCACACCTCAAGGACTTCTTCCCTCTCTCTCACACGGTCCCAACACACAACTCCAATATAGAATTGGTGTTCACCTCTCCAACCAGTCAGTAACAATGCTGCCAGTACACCAAGTACACAACCATACTCCAAGTAGATCTCCTTGCTCCTACAATCAACCTGCAATCACTAACAGACCATACTCACCATGTAGATATCTCTACACCCTAAAGAACCCTTATCCTTGCCTCACGAAGTCCTTATGATTCTTCAACCAGTACCCCGGTGGATCTTCTACCCGAACTTGCAAACCTGCAACTCTCTAAGATCATACACACTCAGCACCCCTTTGGAACTAGGAGGAACACACCATGCTCTCTTCTCTCTGAAGGAGCTAATTTATGCTCTCTTACTCTCTAACACACTTTTAAAATACAACCCATGAGTCTATTATATAGATCTCATGCATACAATAATTAGACTTTCTTAATTACAATAATTAGACACGCAACTCAAGACTATAATTAGCCTTTACATGCAAACTCTCAGTTCAACGAACTAACTATTCATGAAACGGACAGTTCTAGAATTGCCACAGGCAACCGACGTTGGTCCCTGTCTACCTGGAGGTGACTGACGTCGGCCGACCTCCTGCCGATGCCGGTTGTCTTTAGTTCACACCTGCCGATGTCGGTTGCCCTCTGCACTATACTCTGCTGACGCCGGTCTCCCTGGAACTCAGCAACCTCCTCCATGTCTGCAACAGTTGAAGCTTTTAGCTCCACAACCTAACATGAATAAACCTGGTAGCATTGTGGATTGCATCACCATCTTTGTATAATTTTTGAGTGTGTGAAGTGTCTTATAAATTCTTAGTGTGTACCTCTCAATTTTAGAAATAAATAACTATAGTGTGTTATATTGACCACCTCTAGGGTAAAAAAGTAATGTCAAGTGATTGCGTCCAACTATGTGGGGGGGAATGTCTTGCTACTCTCTAATGGGTGTCATCATGTAGCTAGAGATAAAACAAGCAGATCATATGCCCCATTTTTGAGGTGTGGGATGACCTACATATCACTTGTCTCAAAATAAATGGATTTTTTGTACCTTTTTTTATATATAAAATCTTAATATGGTGTAATCATAGAAATATATCATCATTAAAGCACATATATGGTTCAAGAGAATCCAACCATTAGTGGTTTAAATTTTGTAAGCAACACCATTAACCTACAACATATACTGGGATATGTATGGCTGATGTGCAGCTAGCATAATGTTTAAGTAAGTCATGTGATCATTTATATAGCTTCATATTGGTAATAGGGTTATCCTAAGTGATCTCTATAGCACAAGTAGGGTATATAGGAGGTAGTGGTTAGTATTAGATCATCATATCATAATTTTTATTCTTATTGTAAGATTTTGGATTTTGGAGGTTTCCACCTCGAAGTGGCTTGGTAATTTTCTTTATTATTTTACTCTTATTTCAATCACATTGTGATCTATTATTTTGATTATCCTTTAGTGGTATAGTAATTTCATTACAAGTGGTATTGGAGATTTTGCGTAAAAGTGTCATCAGAACCCTAATTTTAAAGAATTGCCCATATCTCACAAATCATTTTGATTATTTTTGTAAATTTTTTACCCAAAGTTGGAAACTAAATTTAAGGAATATATAGTAAAAAATTTGGGGATTTGTGATCATTTTTAACAGGTTATTATGATTTTATGTTTTTTCCTAATTCACTCTATAGGTCGCAATTGTAAGAATTTTTATAAAAGTTATTTACTATAATTGGAGAATCATTAAAGGAATCTATAATAAAAATATATAGGATTTTTGTGATCATTTTTGAGTAAGTCATTTTGATTTTAAGTTTTTTCATAAATTTTCTCTACATTCCACAATTTTATGCATTGCTCTACTTTCTTTACATTTTTAGAAAGCTTGTAAAAATATTGAAGGGGTTTGTTATTTGAAATTTTGGATTTGAGGCTGACCAAGTATGAACCATTTGGTCAAATTTAAGTAAAAAATGAAATCAATTATGCATTGTCAAAAAGATTGTATGGTAAGATCACACACTAGGAGCTAAGGCAATGGTTCCAAAACTCCAAGAAAAAATCATAACAAATTGGAGATGGATCCAAAAATGAGAATCAATAGATCTTCTATTCTAGGAGTTTCTTGTAATAAATCACAAAGTGAGTTATATTTATTACAATGTGCAAAACATATAGTTTGATATTAGCACAATCAAATGAGATATGAGAAACACCACAACAAAATTGGAAAATATCATGATGACCTTTTAGAATAATTTAAAAAAGCATCCACCATTCACCAATGCACAACCAATCTAGGGTGGATCTTTTAGCCAACATAATCCAAATCCAAGTACATCATGGTCTTCAAAAAATTGTTTTTAGTGAAAGAAAAAGAATTAAATGTGCAAATACCACCAAATTTTTAGGAATGGGTGGAAAATGATATAGTTGTTGTTGAGGGTATTCTAATAAAGAGGATACCCAAGAGAGACACTTCTTCCAAAACATATCTATTTAGGGAATTTTATGATTAATAGCCACCATCCATCACATTTTATTTTAAGGTACAACCAAAACTGTGGGCAGTTGAGGAACACACTCAACACAAATAGGAGTTGTGTTAGTTAACACAAATACACCCAGTATTTCATGCTTCCAGTTTTGGCCATAATATTTTCATCCAAAAAAAAGTTTCCAAAGCTTAATGAATAATGAAGAATTATATTGAAACTATAAGGTATACTTTATACTCCCTTAAAGTGGTTATAAATGAGGTTGATTATTGAGTATATTATCAACAAGAAGAACCTGTCGAGAGAGGATGTGATGTGGGAGGATAAATATTTCATATAGAAACATCCACAGATGGTCGACGTTGATGAAAATACTTATTTAAAGGGGGGATCATGCTACATGTTTAGCCTATAACATGAATTAGGATAAGTGTGGTTGACGTATGGCTAGTATAACCTTATATTAAGTCATATGATTATTTCTATAACTTCATATTAGTAGTAGGATCGCTAGGTAATATTTATAACATAATTAAGTTATATATAGGAGTTATTGGTTAGTATTATATGATCATATTGTGAATTTTATTCTTATTATAAGGTTGTGAAGGTTTCCCTCTCAAAGTGGTTTAGTCATATTATTCATTATTATGTTTTTATTTCAATCATATTGTGATATATTATTGTGATTATAATTTGGTGGTGCAGTAATTTCATTCTAAGTAGTAACATAATACCCTTGCATTAGAATTGGATAAACAAGGAGGGTGAAAATTATATGACCTAATGCGAAGAAGATATAATCAATGAAACACAACAATAACATGTCCCAATGTGGAAAATATATAACCAAGTAAGGCATAATCAATAATATTCCCTAACGTGGACAAGATATAAGTAATGAGGGTGCAAACAATAGTATGCCCTAATGTGAACAATGTATAATCAAAGTAAGAATGGACATATCATGGCCCTAATAAGTAATATTACCTAATATATGTATGATAGAGACTTGTTTTACCCTAATTTGGATTGATTGTAATCCTAATTAGGATAGAAACTAGAATTTGATTAAGCATGAATTTGAATGTAAAGGCTTGAAATAGAATTAACAATGGTAGTTACTAGATATGAAAAGTATAACAAAGAATAAGATAATTAGTGGTTCCCTATGCTATGTAAGACTAAGGTGGCAGGGAGCAATGTAGGTAGAAAGTAGGATTGAGTCACTTGATTCAACTCTGATCTAGATAATGCCATATACCTCAGGTAAGTATATTTAAAACTAGAAAAAATCATACTTGTATATTTTTTTATGTTTATTATAGTATAGGTAAGTATTATAGACACCTCATTCTGGCCATAACTAGCTTCCAACTAGACTTTAGATTGATTTATACCAAACAATGTAAATTAAGCCAAGGAATCATTGAAAATCCCAATTTCATCCACACATCGAACATTAGTGTTCTAAATTATGTTGAGTAATCCCTATTTAGGGTATTATCCTATACATAATAATAATATCTCATGGATTCATCTCCAATCACCTTGAAACCTAACAATGTGACAATTTGGCCTTTGGACACATTAAGCAGGGTAGTTGAGCAATTCCTAAAATGCAAAATTGATAAGCAGAATGAATTAACTAATCAAACCAAATTAAATGCTTAAGTGAATTTTCCATGTACAATTAGTGAAAACAAATTAAAAAAAAAAATTCAATAAAAATGAGGTCATGATGACATCATCATCCTCAAAGTCAAGGAATCAAAAATATCTCCCTAAATACAATAAATTCAAAAATGGAGAGCCATGCTAATAAATGGGATCTTTATCCCAAATATTAAATGCATGTTGCCTCCCTAAATAAACTAGGGTTAGTTCAAACTCAATCATAGTTAACTCTAACCTAACTACACTTGGGTTAGAGTTAGTCTTAGAAGCTATAAATACAAGGCCTCACCCATTGATCCATTAGCTTTGGTAGTGTAATGTTATTATGTAAGATTTCCCTCAAAAATTTTCATGTGCAATGTTATTATGCTAAAATACCTCTAAAAATCTTGATTAGTATAGTGTTACTATGCCCATTTATTAAGCCAAGCCAAAGCCAACACCAACATTACCAAGGTGACAAGGAGAGGTGGATCAAGGAGCTTCATTGACAAATATTTTTTGATCACACAACCTAACACATCAATCTATTGCCAACACACAACACTTGCTCTCATGGAAGGTAAAAGTCTTTTGTTTTAGTTTTATTTATTAGTTACTTGTGTAGTTCACTAGTTCTTTGAGTTTCTAAGCTAGAGGTGTAAGCTTTTTAGTGTGTTTTATTTGATTTACTTTCATACTAACACAATACTAATCTCCCCTTTACGTATTCCTTGATCACATAATGTCACGACTGATGGGACATAAACCCCACAAAGCTCCTCCTTTGGCCTTTTAGAACCTATTGCCAACATTTTTCATGTTAAATTTGTGATTTAGTGACCAAAAAAGTTAAAAATTAAAGCTCATGGCTGAGACAAGAAGATGCAGTTTTGCACCTGTGAGATGCGGTATTACTCTACTGAGTTGTGATATTGCATGAGACATGTATTTTTATACTACATAAGTGTAATTGTACTACTTAGCCTATGAGATGTAGTTTTTTAACTGGTAAATAAATTATTTCCTTCATAATCAATGATATTTCATTTACAATATGTGATTTTACACTAACTAGATTTGTTTTGAAGGGTAAATTGTGATTTTGATTAGGACATGCAGTTTTACCATCGTGATGTCATTTTGCACTGATAATGTTTAGTATTGCATTAACAATCTATGTTGCAGTTGAAATGTTGTTTTGAAGGGTAAATGTGTTATTATACTCACAATATGTAGTATTGCATTGCATAAATGCCATTTTCCACTAATAGTTTATTTTGTCTGCTAAAGTGCAGTTTTGAACTAACAAGGCTAGTTTTGTAGACATGCAAATTATGCACTGTGGATCGATGGTATTGCATTGTGTGAAAGAGATAAGAAACTTGAGAGCTCAAATTTAGTTGTTATTTTCTCACTTGATTTTAAGCTTATAAGAAAAAAACCCACTAACACTTTTTACAGGACCCAAAGGCCAAAGAAGGAAGTTTTTAGAACTTTAAATCTTTAAATCACATTTATATTTGGTGCTTAAAAATCATCTTAACTACTTTGTTTTTATTTTTCAAATTTCATGAATGCAAATATAGCCAAGGGGATAAAATTCATCTCACACTTCACTTAGTACTTTAAAATAAACACAAACTTAGACTAAGTGCTCTTACGAGCCTTATTATCATTTTTTATTGTGTGTTTTTGCAAACCAAGCTTAGCAGGTATGCTCTCCCCCTGTCCCCTTTAAGAAAATCAGGTGACTAAAAGTGCTTTGCCCATTGCTTTTTTCTCTTAGTCCAAACATAAAAGGAATGTTGCAAAGGTACTCCCCAAGGTCCAAGTGACTCAAAGGATCCTAAAATGACCTTTAAAGTCTTTCTATATTTATTTCTTGCATCTTGGCTTGTGGGTAGGATTTCGTCACCTCCCCATAAGCTCTTTAAGGAAGTGTTAACCCAATGATTCATATCTCAACATAATTTCAACCCCACTCCATAGTGGGGTATATAAATTGAGCTGGTGAATAAGTAGATTGTTAGTTTGAGTGGTTAAACTAAATCCATTAGTGATTACTACCCTCAAAACAATGTCCTAATCTAGACATCACACTACAATGAGTAATTGATGGATGTAGTGGTTATAAAAAGTACAAGACCTTTTTATAATAAGTCAATTAGCTTGGATCCAAATGACATGTTGTGACCTAGTGTTAACCACACATATGGGACCATTTAGAAACATGCAAAAATTATAGTTTTTTAGACAAACCCCATTTACCATGGAAATATTTTCAATGCAAGATGAGTAGCCTAAAGTTCCATGTCACCATAAAAATTATTTAGAGAAGAGAGGGGAATAAAAAACCCTACTTTTTATGTGAATCTAAATTTTTAGATTAACAAATTATTTCCTCTCAAGAAGGAGTATATAGACAAAATTTGACAATACAATGCAACCTTATTAGTGTTTAGGAATAAAATGATAAACTTAGGTGTTTTTGTGTCTTTTCTTTTTACTTGCATTATTTTTAGTCTAAAACTATTTTATTTAAAAAAAAAACATCCAAATACACATGTTTGTAATCCCCTTTTAGACTAAAGAGGTGTTATGTCATCCGTTTGATATCACACTTTACCTTAGATGTTTCCAAAACTTTTGTGTGTATGTGTCACGTGTTTGAAAGGGGCATCATTATGCTAACCATTTCATCTCAATTTTTTACCTTAGAGTTAAAAAAAAACATTGTCATACCTTTTGAATGAGATAGCATTGTTATGTTGCTTGTGTTATTTCAAAACCTTTGCCTTGTGTTAAACTAAGTTTGAAATCACATATGCCGTTTGGTCTATGATTGATACCTTTATGCTATCCATTTTTTATAGAATGTTGTCTACTTGAAAAACTACATCTTCTAAACCAAGTTCAAAATTGGCATTATGACGTTCAGATTCAAAAATTGAGTGGTTTATGCCTATGCCTCATTTAATTTTGGCTTAGATGTTTACCTCTCACTTTTGGATCATGCAACTTGGGCTAATTCCTTGCTTGCTTTAAAGATATTTTGTGCTTAGATTTTGGAAGTGGTCTCTTTTTTGTATACCTCATGTCTATTTTTTTACTTATAACTAAGGTCTAAACTCTCTCTCTCCAAGTACAACCTTAAACATGGTTAGTTTACATTTGAGTCTTGATTGTCATTTGGGCTTGAATGCTTTACTCATTCTTATTTTTGCTTACTTGGGATTGAATTTCCCAATTAGTTTTGTACATATGCCTAAGGTCCAATGTTTTTAATCAATGGTCAAGTTTGTGTTTGAATCCATGTGCCTAATTTGAGTCTAAGTGTTTCAAATTATTAGATTAATATCATTTTCCCTTTCTTTTTAGACCTACTTTGTTTCAAGTTTAGCTTTGTGCCTTATTCCCAAAGACCTAGCATCTGCGTTTTGTCTTAGACTAAGTTTTTTCCAAAGTCTAGCTTTATGTCATGTTTCCAAAGACCTAGAATTTACCTTAGTTTTTAGGTTTTGTTCACCCATTTTGAGCCTAGATTTATGCCTTGTTCCCAAAGACCTAACAACTTTTCTATTTTTAGGCTTAGATTAGAGTTGTTTGAAACACTTTTTACCAAATTTGGCATTCAAATTTGTATTTATAAATTGATCATTTATGCAAGACATTTGACATTAGACCTTGAGGACATTTTTAGACTGAGTTTATCTTTGATGATTTTGGAAAATAACTTCATTCCTAGGCCAAGTTTAGACCATTTACCTTTAGACCAAGTTTATAGACATACCAAATTTAGACCATTTACCATTTATACCATGTTTTAAGAGTTTGTATAACTCCAGACCTTTTATTTGAAAAATTTTAGTTGTTAATTTGGATATGCCTTGTTACACTCATAGTGGAACCATGTACAATCCAGATTATGATAATGTGGTCATGAATGCTAAATTTGTTCAAGACCCATATGGAGATGATGTAATTTATGAGATGAATCTCTATCCTCCTTACATTGCTCAATATGTGGAATAAAACTAAGATCTATTATCACATTACTTGGTTGATACACCTTCTTATTTAAGGTAAGACCAAGAATAAACTACCCAATATCTCACTAGTGTGCCATCGATTATATAATAAGTTCAACTATAAATTTACTATTTCACCATGATATCAACATATGACCCATAATTGTTTGATCATCACTTTATTGAAAACAAGGATGAAGTTTTAGTTATATCCATAGAGGTAGGGGCTGAGTTTTTAGTAGACTTCTCTGATGAAAACCTACCTAGTCTAGTCAGAGTGTTGATAAATGTACCTTATACAAAAACTATCAAAAATGTCTCTACTAGTTACCCTTAAGTGCTCATACCAATGGATAACCATGACCCAAATATGCTTATAAGAGTAAAATGTCCCATGGAAGACCAATTGACATAGATGCAACAAGTATATCATACCTACCTTAATCTAGCATGAAATTTTAATGCCATGGCCATATCGAATGCTCCACTCATAAAACTAACTCCTTCAATAAGTGTACTAGTTGATCTGATAGGTCAATTTAATCCAGGTGTAGACTCATTTAACCAAATTAATTCAATAGGTGTCATGTTTAATGTCCCTTTCATTAAATAAGTAATTTTGGCCTTCACTCAAGATAATGTGCAAAATACAATGGATAACATGCAAGTGTCTTCCAATCCAGGCCAAAGTGAGATCAATGCACTAACAAATAATTCACAACAACAAGTGCCTCTTACTAATACCATGAGTGGTTCACAATATTAGAGGGTAGGAATGCCTAACCACTCCTCAAATAACTACTTTTTCAAGCATGCAACAACAAGGAGTAACCAAGCACCAACTAATGTTTTGCCTTAACAATAAGTGATGAATGTTATCCCACATCAACATGTGACAAATAATATTCCATGATAATAGGCACAATCTAATTTACTATTAATACAGAGGTAGAACATAATGCCACCTCATCAGGGGGAAAAAAATGTTCTACCTCAATAGGTAGTGACAAATGTACCTCAACAGTCACAAACCAATATGACTTTACAATCGCAAGAGTTGTCTAATCAACAACATATTTATATTAGTCAAACACAAATGTCAAATACCCAACAAACCTCTAATTCACAATAATAGGTGTTTATGAAACAAAGAGGTACCAATGTCCAACAAGTACCTATGAAGCAACCATTGCCTTTTACTCAACAGATGTCATAGATTCAATGATAGAGCCTTGGTTAACAACAATTTCTCTTTATTTATCTAGGTTTGACTAGTCAAAAACAAGTCCCTACTCAACCTTAGTAGACACAATACCTTCCACAAAGCCATATCCTTCCCTCATAACCCCAATTCACTCAGACCCAAGGTAATATACCAAATCCAAACTAGAATATTTACCAATAATGTGTACAATATCAACAACTACATCCCAATTTGTGGATGCATATTTTGGGATAATTCACCTATCAAACCAACATTTCATAAAATTTCATACCTCCATTATACCCTGGTCAAGGTAATACACCTTTGAACACCTAGCCACAACCCTAATCAAATGTGCCTTCAAGTTTATTGGCCCAAGAACTGCAATAAATAAAAGATGCAATTATCAGTATTTAAAAAGGAAAGTAGACCAAAAAATTCAAATTAGATGACATGTGTTCATACCCATTTAACATGGAGTATCTTCAGATACCATTTCCTCCAAGTTATGAGCCACCAAATTTTGACAAGTATAAGGGTAAAAGAAACCCTAAGGCATATATAACAGAGTTCTTTGTGACTTGCCAACTAGTGGACTATAGTGACATCTACCTAATCCTTTTGTTTCCTTGAAGTCTAGCTAGACAAGAATTAGAGTGGTTTCTCAAGTTGTCAAAAAATTCAATATTTGACTTTGATGGTCTTTCAGATAAATTTGTGTAACATTTATCCTACAATATCAAGCATGATATTTCATTAGTAGATTTGACTCAGGCCAAATAGAAAGTTGGTGAGAGCTTTGCAAGCTACTTATATAGATAGAGAGCACTTGCTAGTCATTTTACCCACAACTTACTATATAAACAATTGGTCATTGTGTTTACCAAAAAATTTCACACATTCAAGGAGATCATTGGCAAAGGTTTATAGATGAAAAAGGCCCTTATCAACAAAGGGATTGTCAAATTGACCTCCTCAAAGCAAAATTAGATCCAAAACCAAAATATGGGCCTAAGTCAGAACCCTAGCACAATCTAAGCATAAGTTTCTGCCCCAGCTCAAGCTAACAACTATGCAAATCTCAAACCATATAATTGAAACAAGAATGTTGTTGGTGATGGAGTAACTAAGTCATGTCATGTTAAAATGGTGAAAACACCATTTGCTCAACCTATACCATAAAACCAATTTATTCCACATTAGTAAACCTATCTAGCAAACCTACGCTACAACCTAGACCAACTCCTCAAATGACATAACCACCACTTTTGTAAACCCATCCTCTAAGAAGAAGACCCACTCCTAGAGTCTTCAATAACCTTGGTGAACCTATTGAAGTAGTGTTTTACAAGCTTGCCATAACCAATATGATTAGTTGGTTGATTAAAAAACACTATCCTGAGGGTATAACATATCCATATTGGTACAAAGAGCATGAGTTCTATGAATACCATCATGTTCATGGACATTCCATATGTTGTTGTGTGCAACTGAAGCACCTTACTAAAAATATGTTAGAAAATGGGGAAATCTAGTTAGATAATAGAGCATCTACTTCTAATCAAAACCTATGTATCTATCAAAACCCTTTTCCATATCATAATAATGCCAATAAACAACAATGAAGACTCCATCAATAACCACAACAATAACCACCATATCAACAATAATAACAACATCAACTAAATAGAAGGAACCAAAGCCAAAATGATCCCAATCACCAATAGACTTACCACATAGTTATATATGACTATAGTAAAGTTGTAGGTCATATTGCGGGTGGGCATGTTTCTACTATTACCATAAATCCTAGACCAAGTGTAGACACTAGAAATTTACACACGATGGTTCTGAATGTCACAATTCCCCTGGACCACCTTAGGACCCCATTTCACCCCACCTTAACCTTATTGACCCCTAATTGAACCTAACCCACATAACTTAAGTCAATTGACCTACTGGTTAAAACCCACCTTTTAACCAACCCTGCCTTTGACCCCTGATCATTGACGGTCAAGGTGATCATCAACAGTTAGGTTCCACTATTTAAAGTAACTTAACTCACTCTTAACTCCACCTTGATTTTTCATAATTAGCTCATCTAAATTCATGTGTGAGCCATCGCATGCATCAGTTATAATTAGAAAGCCCAGTTAATGTCTTATTGTTCCTCTCCTTCCTTGCCTATAAAAATAGATGAGCAAGAGGTGAAAATGGATCCATCACTATCAAGAGCTTTTGCATCTGGAGCTTCTTTTGTAGGTGTTCTTATGAAAATCTAATGATCCATCCATCATGTCAGAGAGTCGACTTACCACCATCCCTCGATTGACATCCAAGTACCGTTACTCTACTGAAATCATGTCAAACTTTATCAATGAGCCAACCACCTCAACCACTCATCTGATCAATCTTCTACAAGCTATGTATTTGTTCTCCATTATTCAATTACTTTATTTGTATTTTACAATCAACCTAACACAAACCTATCTTTAAGAATTGCCTTCTATGATCCCATCAATCTAATTTTTATCAACCCAAACCCAACACATAGTAATTGCTAATTGTCAACTTGAGCATCAACGGTCTATCCAACCATCGATGGTTACCTCAACCATCGATGATCACCTTAACCATCGATAGTCATCTTAATCGTTGATGGTCAATGTGGTAGAAAATAATAATAAGATATTTTTACCTACTTACCCTCAACCAAACCCAACTTTCTATGTCTTAGCCTATTCACAGACCACTAACCTATTTTTTAAAGCACACTTGACCCGTTTAACATTAATATTGACCTAATTATTGCTATATTAGTCATTTTTAGTCTATTTCCTTATCAAGCATTTCTTGTGTTCAATTTCAATAGCTTTTAATTATTTATGCAAGTACTTTGTATTTTTTTTCTAAACTTAATTATTTAAAACATGTGGATTGATAGCCCTCGAGGAAGCTCTTGCTTCCAAGATCTAGCTAGCACTAGGCAATCCATCCAATGATCTATCTAACCAACCATTTACTTTAGTGCTATCTTATTTTCAAGTCATCCTCCCAAGCCATAGAGGATTTCTTCACAATCATTTAATTCAATGCACACATAATCAAACATGTTTTTCAACCATACCCATATTTAGTTTCTTCTTCTTACTTTCTCAAAATATAAGCTAAACTTCACTAAAACATTCTGGCACGCCTAATGGGACCTTGAGTATTTACTAGAGTTTCTCTTGTTTGAATTTATATGCTCTTCTCCCTATTTTGTGCTTATAAACAACATAAAGTTTCTTTTAGGATTAAAATTGAGTGCATCCATTACTTTCTTTTAAGTTCAGTTCATTTAGTTAAGTTAAAGCATAGTAATTTTATCATAGCATCATTCTTATTATACACCATAAAACAAACCACCTACATCAATCAAACATCAAACAACTTGAGATGAGTCCTAACTAGGATTTCATCACCTAGTGGTCACCTTACCCTTCCTTGATAATCTTACTTGGAGGTCATTACCAAGGGGAGAACCAAATCAGCTCTCTAGTTGAGTATAAACTCTGGAAATTAGTATATATTGGCTAAACACTTGACACCCTTATTGCTACAGTGTGTGAAGTGAGGGGGTAGGCCTCAATGCCAAGCCACATATTGATTTCCAATACATATCCTTTTGAGATCCTGAACAACCTAAAACCATCCATAGATTTCTTTTCTCGTACCCATTCTATCAGCCTAAGTGGAGTTAGACAATTTCTTGAAAGCTTAAGGCATAAGCCAAAAGAGAGACTAAAAGGAACTTTAAGACTTGACGTATTTTCTAGAGTGTGATTACTTTCCTTGATTATTTCTTGTCTTCTCTCTATTTGAGTGGTGATATTTTTTATGTATTCTCTCTCCGTTACCTTGGATGGTTCTAACTCACTAGCAGTGAAAGAATCTAGTGAAATAAAACTCATCACCAAACCAATCAACCCTTTCTACCTCCTTGTCCATGGAGTACATTTTTGAACCAAAAAACTCTCCTCATCCTTTGATAAATAATTCCTTCCCTTAGGAAGTTCCCCAAGGAGATACAAACTTTGTCACCTTCTTAAATAACAATCATATGGCCCTTCAACATTATCTTAACATCATGCCTCATTGTACCCTTGCTTTAGTTCCACCTATGGACCCACCTTATGGCATGCCTTCCCACCTTATTGGAAACACTTCCATTGCCACAATTATCACCCAACCATTAACTACCCAAGCTTCTTCATCTACCAATAATCCCTTTGATACTACTATGGAAAATCAACCTACAAACCTACAAACACATGTATACCTTCCAACCCCACCAATAACTCTTCTACTTTAGGAGAAACCCAGCCACTAGCCACTTATACTCCTTTCACCATGGGAGTGCCTACCACTAACATTTCTAACCTTCCTTTGGCTACCCCCAATCTGCTAACTACTACCCCACTTCAAAATATTATGGTGTATATGCCTTTTACCTTACCACCAATCAGTATAAAGGTCACTACCCTTCCTTTTATTACCAACCTAAGCATCACTTCTACCCAATAGGTACCCATTAAACCAAACACATGTTACATCCCTAACTCACAGGGGCATGTACCTCTGCCTACTCCCCAACCACTAGTGTCCACATACCAATTATCCATATGTCACCCAACCACCACAATAATATGCACCTTGAAACCTTCCAAGTGTATAACCGCAAATAGATCTAATGAAAATGGTCATGGATAAAGTGACTATCTTAGTGTTAGCTATTTCTAGAGCTCATAACATCTTATCATATGACTAAATCTACAATGATCCCATCTACCATCTATTCCTATTAGATCATATCCTCCTTAGTTGGAACTTCCTGAGTTCTCTAAGTTTTAGAGTAAGGAGGATCCCTAACAACACCTTAGGACATTTAGGTACACATGTTATTTGATTGCCTACAATGATTCCCTCCTTTTTATATCTTCCCTATGTCCCTATTCGGTCCAACATTAGACTGGCATAGTGCCATAACCAAACACTTTTGTTGTCCTTCACCTAGCTAGCCCAAACTTTCTTGGATCACTTCTTGATAAACATCTCCAAGAAAATTTTCATCACTGACCTTTACTCTATTCAGTAATTTGATGATGAGTCTATTATTGATTTTGTAGCTCATTAGAGGAGCCTTATCAATCAACTTTCCTTCTTCTTATCCCAACCTGAACTAATATAACTTTTTGCTCAAGCATTTGCCAAGCACATCTATTCTACATTACGTGTTCAGAGCTTTAAGACCTTTGACAAAGCTTTTACCATGGCACGTAAGTTAGAATATAGAGCCATCAATGAAGGAAAGCTAAAGTTGAAAAATAAGAACTCTACCTACAAAACCAATGAGACCTCTTCCTCTAAACCAAAAAACCAAACTAATACTAATGCCAAGAGTAAGGGAACTACAAATGTGGTTGTCCTTAAAACTACTCCTCCACCATCTATCAACCAACCAAATTCCTCTAGTTCCTCAAAACAAAATGCAAGGAACCAAAACCAAAACAATCAGAAGCAATTTACTCTACTTGGGTAATCTTACGCTTCGATTCTAGAGAAGTTACTGAAGGCTAATATCATACATCTTCATCCTATCAAGCCTCATCAATAATTTGATTCTTCTCATCCTACACCTAGTTGGTACAATGATAATGATATATGTGCTTTCCATCGAGTAGTAGGGCATGACATTAGTAGGTGTAATACCTTTAAAAGCATTATCCAATCCCTCATTGACAAAAGAGAGCTTGTGTTGGACAACCCCGACTCACCTCCAAACCAAGCCCTTGACATCTTCAAACAACCTTTTCCCAATCATGCACCTACTAAAAATGAGAACAACAAGGTTTAATATTCTCATGATGCCCATATTGTCAATATGGTTCTTAACACACTCATTACTAAAGAACCTACTAACCAATCTACCTTTTTCTCCCCTTTACTTATTGAGGTAGTGGATTTACCTTTTCTTCCTCTAGAGACCCAAATCAAGGAAAAACCCTTTTTTCCTCCTCCACTTATTGAGGTAGTGGATCGATTAACCCCTCCTTAAATTGACATACTAGAACAAGCATCCATTTTACCTTCTCCCTCAACTACCGAGCAATTTACTTCCCCTTTGGAGATCATTCCCAAAGAAGAATCCACCATGTCTGCACCTCTCATAGAGGAGTCACCCATCCAAACCTTACATCCTTTGATTAAGGAAAAGGATGAGGTTGACATTCCCCTTTCTCAACCTATGGGCTTATCTTTCAAGTCCACTATCTAGGGAACAAAATCAGTCTATAAACTATTCTCTAGGTTAGTGCAAAAATTGGAATTTCTCTCCAACCTTGACATGGATCAAACCACCTTTTGGTAGCAATTATGGCCCCCTTATATCACCAAATAGGAACCCCAAACCCCCACTTTGATGGACCAAACTACCACTCCTATTATCCAAACCCCTATCTTACCAACCAAATTGATAAAAACCTCCACCAACCCAACAATTTCTCAACCAACCAATATACCCAAACCCCTAACAACCAAATCACCTTATCCAACCAAAATAACTAAACCAACCCAAAACCTTGGCATCTTCCCTATACAAAGCCTTAATCACCCATCCTTGAAACTAGAACTCACCTCACAAAAACCAACAAACAAACACTAAGCCAAATTAACCAAGGAAGTAAAGCCACCAAAAGGCTAGAGGGCCACACTCCTACCTCCCTCGACCTTGCACTCTATCTTGGGGCCTCATCCTTCCACTTTGATTAGGAAGTCTATTATCTCAACCAAAACCCAACCACCATTGTTGGTTACACCAACACACTTGATTTCAAACACACCTATCTTCATCAAGCCATCAATAACAAAAATACTTACCCTAAAACCTCTTACTTCTAACTTATCAACCTCTACCTTACCAAAACCAAAACCATCAACTAAGAACACCACCTTACCCAAACCTTCTACCACCAAACCCATTGCCAAAAATACTTCCATCTCACCAACCAAGACCAAAACCTTTAAACCCTCTCCTCCTTTAGCTGAGCCTTACTCAGTCATCTTTCAAAGGTTATTATAAGCTTCTTGCTTGACCTTACCCCTTATCAGGTCGTTTGACCCTCTCAGTCCAAAACTAGTATGATATGATGACCACCAAGTGTGCTCCTATCATAGGACACTAGGCCATGACACAAAAAATTATAAAGCTCTCCAAACCATTATCCGTTGGCTCTATGATGAGGATGATCTATTAATAGAGGAACCTCCCATGGGCCCATTACCAATCCAAAAGATAAAAACCACTACCCAACACCTACCTACTCCCCCACTCTCACCTCTGAGTGATGAAGAACCAAACCCATCTCCTACCCAAACTCTTCCCTTTATCCATATGATCCATGTGGTCACACGATCACACACTCAGTAAAAGGATAAGGGGAAGGCCAAAGTATCCATCCCATGGACATACCCATCTTCCACCTCCTAACTGAGTCAAAATCAAGCACCTTCACCTTCAGCCAAACCCAAGGTATCTATCTTGGGTACCTCATAATCCAACCCCTCCAAATCCATCAAAAGAGTGGTTCTCAAACAACTTCACAAGACCCTGGTGAAAATGAACCTATATGAGTTGATATCTACTTCACCTTATCATCACCAAACAATAATAGAGGCATTGTAATTAGTAGAGGTCCAACTTGAAGACCCTCAACCTCTGACAAACATAGTTGGCACTCTCCAAATTTCTAACTTTGTCACCTTCAAAGATTCAAAAATACCTTCTATCCACCCTGATGACTTAGATCCCCCTCGCTTTATTACTACTTACATTAACCAAACCTTCATCAAATGGGTCATGATTGATGACAAGCCAACATTAATATCATCTCCTCCCATGCCTATGACCAACTCAACCTACTGGACAATGTCATGTCTGAAACCTCGATCATCTTCTGATCCTCCAATGACACTATGGCCACTACCCTAGGAACTATTATCTTTCATATCCATTTAAGACCCCACACGCTCCTCAAACTCTTCTATGTAGTGCAAGGTGAATTCTAATATAATGTTTTGCTAGGATGACCTTGGATCTACTCCATGGGTTGTGTCCCTACTACTCATCATTATTACATTAAATTTGAGGATAAAGGTCAGGTTGTTACTATACAAGCTAACATGAGCCCTTTTTCATCATGAAACATGACTTATCAACCCAACAACATCCTCTTATCTCCATATAACACACCCTCATCAGCTAAAGATAAATCCTGAACCACAAAAGAGGAAGTTATACCTTCTTCTACCAATGAGGCATCAACTAGCTCATCCATCCCCTCTAATTAGATCCCCACATTAGACCACTTGGAATCCACATTCTAATGTCTTTCACTGGGGGAATATCACCTCCTTGCACTTGGTACTTTCCCTACTCCCTAAGATTATGGGAAACATGACCACCAACCTGAGTATGACCCCAATATTAGATCCATTATTCCCTTTAGACCTTCACACTATCAAACCCATTTCATATATGGGGGATTTGACAAATAGCTTATTGCCTCTACCACCTCCTCTTCACCTCAACCATTCACCTTCGGCTTCTCTTAACTAGAAAAACTGAGTTTCACCAAGACATACCTCTACAGGTGTGCTTGGAAGGGATTTGGTCTTGAATAATATGAGCATAGCCCACATGAGATGATTTCCATTGAGACCAGAAAGCCTCATGAGAAAAATGACCTCGATTTCATTCTATCCACCAAGAGGAAGACCAAACCACCTAATGTCACCATTGTTGAGGAAGACATCCCTTCTTCACCAACCTCTTTTTCACCTATGTGTGAGGATGAGGACATCATCCCCCCTAACTTTTTTTCATCAACATGATCAACCTCAAACCCCTGACTTATCACAAGGAGGGGCAACCATAACCATCCCTTTGACCTATCCTAAGATGATAGGAGATGACTCTCCTACCATTAACACTATTCAGTGTTAGGATGATGATTCCATTCTCACCTACCTTGGTGCCCTAGATTCTTCCATCCACAAGTCCCTTCCTCTCAAGATGTCAACCATGTTAAATTAATCCACCATGGAAATCAACTTGGGCACTTTGGACATCCCCTGCATTGTCAAAATTGGCCAATTATTGAATTCTAAGGAACTTTGAGACTTCCCCTCTTTCCTCCAAGACCACAACATAGCATTTTCTTGGTATTATAGAGACATGCCAGGAATTGACCCACTATTGCCACCCACAACATAGTCACCAACTATGATTCCAAGATCATCAAGTAAAAACTTTGGTGCATGCACCCTCGCATAGCTATTCTTGTCAAAGAAGAGCTTCAGTGTCTCCTCTCTATCAATTTCATTCAACCCATTGACTATCCTTAGTAGGTATTGAATGATGTACCTATCACCAAAGCCATAGGGGGACTATGCATTTGTGTGAACTTTCATGACCTCAACCTCACTTGCCCTAAAGATGACTTCCCTCTACCAAGCATCGACCAACTAGTTGATCTTACAATTGGCCATGAGATGTTATCCCTCATGGATGGATTCTTGAGTTACAATCAGATTCTAATTGCCCCCAAAGATCAATAAAAGAATACCTTTATCACCCTATGGAGGACCTTTTGCTATAGAGTCACACCTTTCAAATTAAATAATGGTGGTGCAACCTACCAACATGCCATGGCTTACATCTTCCACAACCTTATCCACAAGATTGTTGAAGATTATGTGGATGACCTCCTTAGGAAATCCAAATATTGTAAGGATCATTTGGTTATTCTTAAGATTATCTTTCAGCACCTCATCCATTACCATGTCCACCTTAACCCCAAGAAGTGCATTTTTGGGATCTTGTCAGGAAAGCTTCTTGGATTTAACATTTCCCTTCAGGGAATCAAAGTTGATCCTACCAAAATATAAGCCATCCTCGACATGCTTCCTCCAATCAACCTCAAACAACTCCATAGTTTGTAGGGGAAGCTCTAATCCATCTGTCACTTTATCTCTCAGCTTTTAGACTGATACCAACCCTTCCACCACCTTATGAAGAAAGATATATCTTTTAAGTGGAATAATGACTATCAAAAGGCCTTTGATTCACTCAAAAAGTACCTTTTATCTTCACCTATCCTCACCCCTCTCAAATATGACCAATCATTCTACCTTTATATCTCCACCACTAACCACTCCCTAGTGGTAATGCTTGCTTATCGGGATGAAAAACATAAAGAACAATCCATCTAGTACATTAGTCACACACATATAGAGTACAAGACTTAGTACACCCATATCAAGAAATTATGTTTGGATATAGTCTTCATGGCAACCAAACTTTGCCACTACCTTCTTAACCATAAGACCTATGTCATAACCAATACCAACCCACTTAAGTATATGCACTCCAAGCCATACCAAAACCAACTTATGACCAAGTGGATCATAATTTTATCTGAGTTCAACCTTGAATTTCTTTAGTAGAAGTTAATTATAGGGAAAGTCATTGCTGACCAATTGGCCAAAGCACCATTAGCAGACAACCAACTTTATCCTCTTAAGTTTCTCGATGAGTCCATTGTGACCCTCTCTTAGGTATACTTCACCTATCAGGTCACCATGTTCTTTGATGGATCAAAGTGTCAATGAGGTAGGGAGGTTGGGATCGTCCTTATTCCCTTTGACATTAAACCTTTTCGTTTATCCTTCAAGCTTGATATTAAGTGTACTAATAATATGGTTGGGTACAAAGCTCTAGTCATAGGACTTCAAACTGATTTAGCTTTGGGAGTCAAAATGATCAACATCTTTGGTGACTCCCAACTTATGGTCAATCAAGTTAATGACTCTTACCAATGTAAGAATGATGTTTTACAATAGTACAAATAACTAGTTGATGAACTCTTAACATCATTTGAACACTACCACATCCAATCAACCTCATGATCTACCAACAAGTTTATGAACACAATGGCTTCCTTTGTATTTAAGATCTCATTTGCACCCTCTGAGTCTAAGATATCTATCATTATCCACATACTTACCTAGACTTCCTATGTCAAACTAGATTCTTCCACCATCTTCAATGTGGAGGAGACCCAACCTGACCTTTGGTATCAGTATACCTTTAACTACCTCCACCTTGCCATCATTCCTTCTAATATTTCCAAGAACTCTCAAAAATCATTTATTTAGAACACCTCACATTATACCATTATGGGAGGCATACTTTAGAAGCAAGGATTTGATGGTCTCCTCTTCTATTGCCTACACAATCATGAAGCCTCTCACGCTATTAAGGAAACATAAGATGGTATTTGTGGGGACACTTTAGTGGCCTCACTGTAGCTAAATGCATCATTTTCCTTGACTATTATTGACCTAACCTCAACCAAGATTATTGTGATTATGTGAAACAGTGTGTTAAATGTAAACAACATGCTAATTTGTATCATGCACCTAGCCATAACCTTCACATTTTTACTAATTTTTTGCCCTTCTCATAATTGGGCTTGCACCTCATTAATGAGATTAACCCCCATTATTCATAGTGACACCATTCTATTATCATTGTGATCAAGTATTTTACTAAATGGGTAGAGGCTATTCCTCTAGTCACAACCAAAGTGGAAAAGATTATCGACTTTATCAACCATCACATTATCTGTCACTTTGGTGTTCCTCACAAGATCATCACCAACAATGGTAAATGTTTTAAAAACAAGAAAATCTAGAGTCTTTATGATGCATTTGTGATTAAGTTTTTCTTCGCCCTATCACCCTGAAGTGAATGGACAAGTAGAAGCCTCTAACAAAACTCTTGACAACATGATCACTAAAATGGTCAATGCATCTAGTCAGGATTGGAATTCACACATCCCCTTCACCTTATGGGCATATCGTACTAGCATTTAAACCCCTATGGGTGATACCCCATTCTCTTTTGTGTTTAGAATGGAGGTTGTCTTACCTCTTGAATTCTAAATCCCATCTCTTTGCATATCTTTGCAAGATCTCATTTCTGAAGATTATTATCATCAACACCATTTAGCCTAGCTTGAGCTACTTGATGAGTGTCTCTTAGCTACCCTTACCCATCTTCATGTTTTTCAAGAGCACATCAAATATGCTTATAACAAACACCTTATAGTTCAAAAATTCAACATCAAAGACATCATCCTAAAGGAAAATCAACATGTCACCAATATGGAGAAAAGTGAGCAGGGCAAGTTTGTTTCAATTTAGCTTGGACCTTATATCATAACCCATAAATATAGATAAAGAGCTTACCAATTATCCTCTATTGAAGGCAACCCAAAACCTGAGCCCCTCAATGCTTTACATCTACATCCTTTATTTTGTTAAAAAGGATCAAACTCACCTTCTATCTAACTTAAGCTCATCCCTTGCTTACAAACCACTTTCATCTCCCTATTTTAGGGGCAATCAATTAAAACTGAATCATATGATTATCCATCACAATCATAGCCTAATATTGAACAATGAGTACCATGGCTCTACCCATGGCATGATTTTCATGGTACTTTTTGCCCCTTATATAAGATGGATTCCCATGATCATTATCACCTAAACCCTTTATACCTAATCAAACTTTTTTGTAATTTTAGTTTGGCCTTCATAAAGGTGAACCCTTTAAGCCTATATAAGCATGTCTAGGTCAAACAAAATAAAAAAAAGCAAAAAATCAAAATTTGAACCAATAGTAATCATGGGTCATTCATAGCATTTGCAGACTGCTCCCTTGAAGGACAATTATTAAAAACATATTTGAAATTGCTCAATGTAAGGTGGACTACTCCCTTTAAGGACAACTATAAAAAACATTAAACAAATCACACAAACTTATACCACTCCCTCAAAGGATGGCTGAGTAAATTTTTTTTCAAAACAAATAATTTCTTGGAAGCTTCTCGCATCAATCAGCTTCCCTAACCCTCCTAAGTAAATAAGCAAAAAACCCATTTTCAAGAAATAGCAAAATCAAAAGATTTTTTGAAAATTGCAATCGACTCTTATAAGCAAAATAATATTGAAATCCACAATCGGCTCTCATGAGTAGACTTCCTGCATCGATTAATCTACACTTTGTATGATATAGACTTATTTATATTGACTCTTTGGAAACCTACAGATGAGGCATGATATTATCACAAGAAGGTTCCATTTTTTTCATTCATATCCCCTTTATACACCATAATCAAGGGATTTTGAGCTCACTTGACATTTTATGATCAAGACACTTTTTAACCAACTAAAAAACACTAATGCGAAGCATTTAAAGGGATTATGTTCCTTAAACTAATCTAACTTCAGTTTTGTTTTAGTCCTTGTCAAGGAAGAAGCATCACACCCTCTTTATATCCTATCATGACTAGTTGATATATTCACTAAGACATTTATCTCTTGATTCTACTCTTTGTTCTCACATCTAGTGTTGTTAATTAACTTACTTTATGTGATCTACCTCAAGCAAAGTAACAAAAACCATAATCATAAACACCATGCATCATCATAAGCAAAAGTCATACATCATCAGCATATCCATCAACATGTCAAAGTCAAGCATTTATGAATAATAAAGCAAGCAACTATTTCCACGACGTGTCTAAATATAAATAATGATCCATCTACTCATTAAAATTTAGCATGTGATAAAACATAACCATGAATAAAACAAGATACATCTCATCGCATGCCTCTAGGTGAGTCTACATTAGTATCCAATATCCATAACATAAGCATAATCAATATAACATCATCAATAATCAAAATAAGCATCACATCATAAACTTCACATCAAATCAAGCCATAAACCATGAGAAATAAACAAAGATCATATATATAAATCACAAGTCTAACATCATAATGTATACACCAATATACATGTCTCTATCTCAAAATGTACATCTCACCACATTGACTCACAAGCTGGTATCAAAATGATATACAATAATATATAATATACAAAAACCATGTCTTGACTATGCCCCTAGGCACCACTATCTCCTGGCACACTGTTGTCTCCTAGTGCCTATCCACCTAAAGAACCTTTCAGTCTACCTACAAAAGTAACCCATTGCCCTAGTGTCTCCATGCTGGCAATGCCTACCAAACTAGCTATGTACTCACCCCATTAGGGTTCATTAGGACACCACCTTAGGAATAAAACCTCATAGTATAGTAACTCCTCTACTATGGCCAGTTATCATATCGTGGGGATGGTGCTTGGTGGTCTTGTATGTGATATGGTCATCCTCCTCTTTGTCTCAAGGAGTCTCTCTCTTAGGTAACCAAGGTTAGTGAAGCCCTAGCCTGGTCCCTATCCCTTGTGAGTGTAGCCATCTAACCCTGTAAGGCTACCACCTGACACTATAAAGTTGTAACCTATGCCCTTGTAACATCTAATGCCACTTCTTCCTATGCATCTGGGGCACCTCCTTGAACCTGTGCTTGCTAACCTCTACTAGCTAGGTTCATATCCATCTGCCTCCTACCACCATCATCCCCACCAAAGTTTATTACCATGTATAGAGACTAGTACCATGTAGGGTACCCATCAAGAAAGCCTACATCAACAATCATTGGCCTCATTGGTAGCTCCTCATGACCAAGAAATATATGTACTGGCTATGGGTCTGGTAAAAATATCTTTGCATCCTCACATATATATCTTAGGAATGGGCTTAGGATCCCCTGAACCAAGCTAAATTATCTTTAAACCATATTGAAAGGGATGATCTCTACCTCCCCATGTTGCCTACCATAGATCCCCCTGTAACTTTGTAAGGATAGAGTCTACCTCTTATAGCTAGCCCACTATGAGAACCCAACATATGGTCTCTAAATAACATCACTGATCACCAATCCAACTAGACTCATCACTCAGATATGCTTGTAAGTGCAATAGTGTATAACAAGACTGACATTGATGTCATACTTCCTATGAGTTTTGAAACCCCATACCTTTTTGTATATCTACACCAAAAGCACATGTACCCATTTGAACACTATGTACCCCAATAACATCTTAACCAACACCCCTAATAGTATATGGGGAAATATTTCACTACTAAAGTTTGGAAGGGAAAATCATGACATTTCCATCATCATCATAATCACCAGGCTCCTCTCACTCTTTTCTCTCTGATCGAGTGTAGAGTAACTAAATCCTCCAACATGCCACCTGACATGATCCTAATCATCTCCATATATTAGTTCCAATAACTCATCATGCTCTTCTCACTCAATATGATATATCATATCACCCCACAGAGGTAATTAAGTGATCTTATGCACATCCTTAGGTAAGATAGTCATCTCATTAGTCGATAGAAGGAAGGTGTTCATCACTGAATCCCATCTCTCAATGAGGGCCATGATCATAAATGCATCATGTGGTAGATGATGGTAGTGTTGTATCATTCTTAGAGTAACCTCCTCCATATGGGCCCAATCCACTGAGGCCATCCCCTAATAAACCTTTGCAAAGATAAATGATACCCGTTCATGCATCTGAATCTGCTCTCATACCTACAAACAATCAATAAAAATAAGCTTAATCACCTATACTATTGTTGCCTATAAATTAAGCACCCTTAACCTACTTCACCTTACATATTTGACCATTTATTTGAGTCCTACCTACTATACCTAACACTTAAACTAGTCAAATTTAAAATCCACATTCACACCCATCAATCTTACCTGCCTAACCCTTACCAACACTACTTACAACTGAAACCAACTATTGGCCTATCAAAACCTATCAAATTCCTTACCACTTCAGCTTAGCCCTCTTTTCATTTTACTCAAAGTTTGATGGTGAAGATGATCATTGATGGTCAGGCACACATTTTACCGATGGTTATCAACCATTAACGATCAAGATGACCATTGATGGTCACTATGCATACCTACAATAGAAGTCGACCAAAACCCTAGCCCACCCAAAATAAGATAAAAACTACCTTTTTCTATCAAATACTCCTATCCTACCCATAACCTACCTCTAACTAACCTACCCTCCTTAATTTGGGAATCACCTACCTATTTTATTAAAACTATACAAAACATAACTAGGGCATACTCATACCCCACCCAATAAAACAATCTAATGCCTTTACCAATTGACAATTAATCTATTAATTTAAGGATACCACCTACCTCATTCCTTGATCATTGTCAAGGAGGAATCTAGGGAACCCTTGCCCATCCTCATCTACATCCATGCATACCCTACATCCTCATTGGTTCCCTCGATATACTCATCCACCTCAACAATCAGTCAACTCCTTAGGAGTTATACCATCAATCAAATTTGCCCAAAATGCCAAATTCCAAAGCTCAATAATCAAAAATTTGTAATGAGAAAATGAGACAAGCTTTTTTATTTTCAACTGTCAAAATTTCAAGGTTTTCCCCCTAACCATTGACAGTCAGGTAACTATCGATGGTCACCTTTAGCCCCCCTAATTGCTAATAATGAGGTTGTTCAAATTTTTCCTTTTGCCTTGAACAAACCCTTTAAATCAGAACTAAATCAATCACCCAACCATGGAGACCACCTTTTCCAACCACCCAACCACCTTGTCACCTCACCCCTGGTTTATTTCAACCCAACTAGCACATGTTTTGAGATGAATTTTGCCTGGTTCTTTGATCACAATGACAACATTTACCATGTTGACCACTTTTTTGACTAGTGCCACCTCATGCATACCAAACCCACTTATGTCTTCTTTGGAACACTTCCTACCTTAGATACCCATGACTTCACCTGACCAATTTTTTGTTTTCAATGTGAGTACTTCCTGCCTTGGATACCCATGGACACATATACATTGCCTAAGAGACTTGAGTTCACAAGTGTTGCCAGCCACCATGCCCAAATGCAGTCATATAATCCACTTATTACTTGTTTTTCTAGCATTGACCTTTATTTTTACTAACTATGGCAACCTAATCTATGTACGATCTTGGTTATTACACTTTTTGCCATAGTTTGCATGCTTGTTTTCACTTTAGTGCCCAACCTATCACCCACCTTCTTGATGTCCACCTTTGTCATCACCTTCATCTACCTTATCAAACCCACACCCAATTCTATTTGACCTCATCAACTCTTGGTTTGAGGGGTAACACTCCCTTTGATACTCAAGGTAACATAACCTTCAACCCATAATCCTTTTTTGTTTTGTAGCTTGTTGATAAAAATTGCATAAAAAAAGGGTCAAAATGTAGACATTTAAAATCTATACATGATGGTTCTGAATGTCATAATTCACCTGAACCACCTTAGGACCCCCTTGGGCCCCACCTTGACCTTATTAACCTCTAACAAAACCTAACCCACCTAACCTAAGTTAGTTGGCCTACCAGTTAAAACCCACCTTTTAGCCAACCCTACCTTTGACCCTTGACCATCGATGGTCAGGGTGACCATTGACAGTCACCTTGACTGCCGATGGTTAGGTTCCATCATTTAAAGCAACTTAACTCACTCTTAAATCTACCTTGGTTTTTTATAATTAGCTAATCTATATCCACATGTGAGTCATTGCATGCATGAGTTATAATTAGAAATCCCAGTTAACATCTTGTTGCTCCTCTCCTTCCTTGCCTATAAAAAGAGAGGAGCAAGAGGTGAAAATGGATCCAAAACTATCAAGAGCTTTCACATCTAAAGCTTCTTTTATATGTGTTCTTCTAGCAATCTAATAATCTGGCCATCATGTCAGAGAGCTGACTTGTTGTCACCTATTGATTGACATCTAAGTACCATTATTCTACTGGAATCACATTAAGCTCTATCAATGAGCCAACCACCTCAACCACTCATCTGATCAATCTGCTACAAGTTAAGTATTTATTTTCCATTATTCAATTACTTTATTTATATTTCACAATCAACCCAACATAAACCCATCTTTTAGAATTGCCTTCTATGATCCCATCAATCTAACTTTTATCAACCTATACCCAACACATAGTAACCATTGATGGTCAACTTAACCATCGATGATTTATCCAACCATTGATAGTTACCTCAACCACTAACGGTTACCTCAACCACTGATGGTCATCTCAATCATCGATGGTCACTATGGTAGAAAATAACAACAAGCTATTTTCACCTAGTTACCCTCAACCAAACATAACTTTCTATGTCCCTGCTTGTTCATAGACCCCTAACCTATTTTTTGAAGCACACTTGACCTGTTTAGCATTAGTATTGACTTGCTTATTGATACAATAGTCATTTCTAGTCTATTTCCTTATCAAGCATTTCTTGTGTTTAATTTTAGTAGCATTTGATTGTTGATGTAAGTACTTTATATTATGTTTTCTAAATTTAATTATTTAAAATGTGTTGATTGATAGCCCTCTGAGGAATCTCTTGCTTCTGAGATCTAGCTAGTGCTAGTAAATCCACCTAGCTATCTATCTAAATAACCATTTCTTTTAGTGCTTTTTTATTTATAGGTCATCCTCCCAAGCTAAAGATGAGTTCTTCACAATCATTTGATTCAACATGTGCATAATCAAATAGGTTTTTCAACCACACCTATATTTAGTTTCTTTTTCTTCCTTTATTAAAATATAAGTTGAAATTCACTGAAACATAAAATGCCAATAGACTAGGACCATTACCTAACAATACCAATCAACCTACCTATACCAGTAATCCTTCCTTGACCTATGACCGCAACCAATCACAATAAAAACCAAGGATTACCATTTTAAGATCCTATGTTGATAACTCTTCATTGCCTCGTGACCAAAACCAAGCACATTGATAATTAGGAATTATCCTCTCTAGCCTGCCACCTTCATTTTCTAGTATCAATGGTCCTGTATCTAATCTGGATTGTGAAATCACAACTCGATAGTTTAAGATTACCATCCTAGGCCCACAACCTCCTACCAATGACCTTATCCAACCTACTATTCCAATTTAAAATAAGCCAATTACCATTGTTAAGGAAAATACATATGACATTATGGATCAACTCTAAAAGACAATTGGACTTATTATTTTGTTATATAATTAGATTTATGAGAGGTTGTTAATGTATCAACCTATGGTATTGCCATATATGGTGTATGTTACCCTATAACATGTGTGATGATGGGTACGAGATCATACATTGCATCTTTTACCATGTCTCAATGTTATATATGATCATGTGGGGATAGATTATTTGGTGGCCATATTCAAGTACAACAAATACTTGGCCCTTATGGCCAAGTACCTTTCAGTCATAGGTATAATTGAGGATTATAGGGCACTATCCTAGGTGGGTAGAGCCACATCCAATGACTTGTTTACCAAGAATATTCAAGTTTCCACACCTGGTAACTCTTATATTAGTGTCAGTGTATTTGTCACATCATGCAAGGAAGCATCATGGTACATGGGTATAAGAGTACAACAAAGGTTGCTATCATATAACCATGTCAGCCAAGATGTGGGGGACAATAATGTTGATGATAGTGAGGGGATCTAGTGGCAACTGAAGGAGTAAAGGATACAAATGTTGTTTCACAAAAATAGGTATTAGAGAAACTATTGTGAACTTTGAAATGTACCCATAAAGAGTGGTGTGAGATCTCTTCTTCTAACTAACAAAATTGGAACACTCCAAGGTTGTGGGTGACCTATGTTTGTAGTGAACCTCTAAAGAGGGCTGGTTCCCCTAGTGTAACACCTAAAACTAACTCTACTCTAATACTTAAATAAGGAAAAGGGATAGGAACTAAGCACCAAACTAAACCTAAAGCTTGAAAACAAAGTAATGCACTAGAATGTTTGATTACCTCTACTTGCCTAAGCATACACAATATGACTAAAGGAACCAATGCACCATACACAACTCATAATTTGACATACTTATGTATAAATGTTTCATAGAAAGGCTTGAAGCTTATGACAACACTCAGAAGGGGTAGCAAATGGATTTATAGAGGCTCAAATGATGAAAATTCATAGCTGAATCCTACATAAACTTGATGAAAACATAAACTATGACCTAAAAAATAATGTATTCATGCATAAAGGTAAGGAAATAAGACTAAAAATCAAGGATAAATAATTATATCACAAGATAAGATCAACTATTCCATGAATTTTACACAATACACAAGTAGTGAGAAGGTAAAAATGGTTCTTTTTATTAATCCAAAAGGTAAAATAAGTACAAAAACTAGTAGGGATAAGCCACAACCAACAAGAGATATATATTTGTTATTGAAAATCTCTATTACATATAAGAGAATGAAAACTCTAGAGAGAAGAGAGCATGATAAGAGCTCATAAATGATATCATTATGACATAAAATAGTCCTAAAATTGAATTTGACTATGAAATCAAAGTTCTCCATCCTTATCCATGTTAGGTTGTGGAGCTAAAAGCTTCACTGATGCAGACATGGGAGGAGGTTGCTGAGTGTCACAGTCACCGGTGTCAGTCAGGGCAATCGATGTCGGTTAGGTGTAGACAAGAAGCTACTGACATCAGTCAGGGATCAGCCGACGTCGGTCATCTCCAGGTAGAAAGGGATTGACATCGATCGCCTGTGCAGTTCCAAAACTGCTTGTTCACGAACAGTTAGTTAACGAACCGGTTGTTTGCATGTTGAAAGGCTAATTTTAGTCTTGAGCTGTGGATCTAATTATTGTAATTAGGTGTCTAATTATTGTTTGCTTGGGATCTATATAATAGAATCATGGGCTGTATTGTAATGTGTGCTAGTTGAGTTGAGCAAGGTTAGCTCCTTCAGAGGGAAGAGAGCAAGGTGTGTTCCTCCTAGTTCCACAGGGGTGCTGAGTGTGTATGATCAGGTAGAGCTACAGGTTGTGCAATTTCTGGTAGAAGATCCACCAGGGTGCTGGTTTGGAGAATCAGAAGGGTTCTTCATGTGTGTATGATCTTGGTCGACAGGTGTGCAAGGCCACATTTGGAGATCTACATGTGGTAAGTAAGATCGGTTGATCTGTAGGTGTGTGTGTGTGCGAGGTCAAAGGAGATCTGCAGGGTAGAAAGATCAAAGGTGATAGCAACATATCAAGGAGCAAGATCAGGAGAGATCTACTTGGAGTGCATTGTGTACTCAGTTGAGTATGTGTGTATACTCAGTGTAGTGGCAGTAGTGATACTGACTGGTTGGAGGTGAATACCAACTCTATGTTTGAGTTGTGTGTTGGGACCGTAAGAGAGAGAGTGATCTCTTGAAGAGATTTACTGTTTATGCCCTAGAGGTGTGGGAGCCCTAGAGGTGTGTAAAGAAGAATTCTGTGGCATCTTCTTTGTTGTATTTCCTTCTGGAAGAGTATTAATACAATTGGGTATTGTCTCTCATATTCTGTGTTGTTTTTGATTCTAGTTACTTATTGCGTCTGGGTAATTTTGCATGTTTAGTTGCTTGGTAATCAATTGTGCTTCCTTGGGTTCCTTATAGCTGGTATCAGAGCTAAGGTTGTAGGGAGCAGGTTTTGTGTTTGATTATAGGTCACTCTCAGGGGTTTCTGATTGAGTGGGAGTATAGCAATGCCAGAAGAAAGTAAGCTAAGAATGGAGGAATTGAAAAGCACAAATGGTCAATTACGGTGTTATGGAAAGAAAGAGTAGGTAAAGAAAAATTGTTGGTTGGTAGAAGATCAACATGAAGGAACTGAAGAAGTAGATGTTGCAGGTGTTGTTGCACAGGATGCTCTGGGATGTTCCTTGGATAAAGTAGAATCTTGTTTTATAGATTCTGTTACCTCTTTCCATGCAGCCCCAAATAGAGTATTTTTCCATGTTAAGGTCCATGGAGACTTTGGAAAGATTTATTTAGGGGTTGGTGAGTCTTGTCAAAGTTTAGGCAAAGGGGAAGTGCGGCTGAAATTGTAGACGACCAACACATGGGTGTTGAAGGAGGTCATGCAGGTTCCAGTCTTGAAGATGTGGCTAATTTCTTCAAAAAAGTTGGGTGATGAGAGATGCACAGTAACTCTCATAGTGGATTCTTGGAATGTTACCAAGGATGCACTTGAATTAGCATATGGTAAGAAAGCAGGTACTCTTTATCTACTTGCTTGTATTACTGATTCTTCTTCTGTTGCGAAGACATGGCTTTGTAGGCTTGGTCACATGAGCAAGAAGGAGATGCATGTTCTTAACATGAAGTTAGATGTCTTTGATAGACTTAAGAACTAGAAAGCCTTGGTGTTTATGGAGGAGATGATGGATAAAGATCAACAGATGGGACTGGATATCTCTGAGCAGGGCAGTTTGGATAGGGTTTTGATCCAAAGAGAGCTCGTGAGTAAAAATTCATCACTCACAGGAAAACACAGGTAACGACGTCAGTTAGGGGAAACCAGTGTTGAATAGATAGGTACTGACATCGGTCATGTGCAGACCAGAGGAGTCGGTGGTGTCGGGTAGGTGGAGACCGACGTTAGTAGGATAACCGGCGTCGGTGACCTAGACAGTCGCATGAAACTGACGTCGGTCGGATGTAGACTGTGTGGTGACTGAGGTCGGTCACTGGAATGGATTTTGGGCAGACAACAAGCTTTCAAGGAGTCTCAAATGCCCATATGGAAGACTGAAAGGGTAAGTAAGCCTCAAATTCATTATTCCTCTTCTTTATACTTGTTGCTCACTGTAGAGCAGGAAGGATCCAAGAAATAGTGGGAGCATGGCATGAATGAGGAATTTGATTCCTAGGATGCAGAACCAAATGCGAGATTTGGTAGGGTTGCCAGTTGGTATGAAATCACTAAAAGATGAATGGATTCCTTGGTTAAAGAATAGAGAGAATGGATACATGAGACGGAAGGCCAGGTCATATGGTCTTGAGGAAGCTACATGACAGTGGTACAGGTTTTGACAGGTGGATGACAAAGCAGGGCTTTAGTCAATGTCAGTGTAACCATTGTGTTTGTCTTACCAGGTTGGATGATGGTCGCAACATTATCCTATTACTGTATGTGGATGGTATGCTAGTTAAAGGTTCAAACATATAGGGTTTTGCTGAGCTAAAGGTAAGGTTAGTTCAGTAGTTTGCCATGAAGGATTTGGGAGCAGTGAAATTCTTTAGCATGAGTAATCCTAGAGACAGGGAAGATCACATGTTGATGTTGTCACAGGATGATTATGTGAAGGTAGTGCAGGATGCAGAATAGGGCAGCACACTTATGGATGGATAGTTCACAGAACATAGTCCCCAATCACATGATGAGGTTGAGTACATGTGTACTCCCTGATATTGCCCCAGTAGTGAGAGTTGTCAGCAGGTTTATGGCCAATCCAAGAAGGAAGCATTGGAAAGTGGTTCAGTGGGTTCTCAGGTATCTGAGAGGGACTAGTAGCAGGTTAACATGCTATGCAGGGTCACAACTTCAAATATTGTAGGTTACTTGGATGACAGGTGTTGCACCACAAGATGTGTGGTGGTTGGTCTTCAGGATTGATCCTAAAGAGGGATACAAGCTAGGAAACAAATTAGATGGTGTATAGGTACAGGTACACTGCAACTATTTATCTCCAAGTGGGAGATTGTTAGGTTGTGGAGCTAAAAGCTTCACTGATACAGACATGGGAGGAGGTTGCTGAGTGTCATAGTCACTGGCGTCGGTCAGGCCAACTGACGTTGATCAGGTGTAGATAGGAAGCTACTGACATCGATCAGGGATCGGCTAACATCGGTCATATCCAGGTAGACAGGGACCGACGTCGATCGCCTGTGTGGTTCCAGAACTGCTTGTTCATGAATAATTATTTAATGAACCGATTGTTTGCATGTTGAAAGGCTAATTTTAGTCTTGAGCTGTGGATCTAATTATTGTAATTAGGTGTCTAATTATTGTTTGCATGGGATCTATATAATAGACTCATGGGCTGTATTTTAATGTGTGCTAGTTGAGTTGAGCAAGGTTAGCTCCTTCATAGGGAAGAGAGCAAGGTGTGTTCCTCTAGTTCCATAGGGGTGTCAAGTGTGTATGATCAGGTAGAGCTGTAGGTTGTGTAATTTCTGGTAGAAGATCCACCGAGGTGCTAGTTTGGAGAATCAGAAGGGTTCTTTATGTGTGTATGATCTTGGTCGGCAGGTGTGCAAGGCCACATTTGGAGATCTACATGTGGTAAGTAAGATCATTGATTTGCAGGTGTGTGTGTGTGCGAGGTCAAAGGAGATCTACAGGGTAGCAAGATCAAAGGTGACAACAGCATATCAAGGAGAAAGATCATGAGAGATCTACTTGGAGTGCATTGTGTACTTGGTTGAGTATGTGTGTATACTCGGTGTACTGGCAGTAGTGATACTGATTGGTTGGAGGTGAACACCAACTCTGTATTTGAGTTGTGTGTTGGGACCATAAGAGAGAGAGTGAGCTCTTGAAGAGATTTACTATTTACACCCTAGAGGTGTGGGAGCCCTAGAGGTGTGTAAAGAAGAAGACTGTGGCATCTTCTTTGTTGTATTTCCTTCTAGAAGAGTATTAATACAATTGGGTATTGTCTCTCATATTTTGTGTTATTTCTGATTCTAGTTACTTATTGCTTCTGGGTAATTCTACATGTTTAGTTGCTTGGTAATCAATTGTGCTTCCTTGGGTTCCTAACAATCCAATGCATTATCTCTTAAATTGAGGTTGTCTTCATGAATAATAATGTAGGAGGTTGTTGGAGAACTTGGACAAGTCAAAAAGTTTTTAATAGAGCCCTATTTTGAAGGTGCATTGTCTCCTTGGCTCATTGTAGACTTAAATCTCCATCATCTTTCCCTTGAATGCTTTAATTATTCTTTGAGATTTTTTTTTTCAACTCATGAAGTTATTCCTTAATTTTTGGATAATTTGAAACAAACCTTCAACCTCTTTGACCTCATCAAACAACCATTTGCTTGTTCAAGGCCACATGTTTGACCTTAGGAAAGTCTATTTCTCATCCATTTTAGCATAGGGTTTAGATGATGAAAACTTTAGTGAATATCCTTCTTAAAGGAATTTATGAATATTAATTAATCAGCATTATCCTGCATGAGACTAATTCTACACTTGACCCTTCACTTGCACACTCCATGCATTAACTAGCTCATTTGTAGGCATATTACTAATCCATTACGGCCATTTATCCACCATGGTCATGGAATTAAGGTAAATGGAATCTCCTTTAAGTCTTATCACCTTTTATAATATTTTATATCCTTCAAATTTAAGTCATTCATCCTTAGTGAGGCCATACTATCTACCCACTCACTTAATTAGGCCTAAAACAAGGCTTGCTTTTACACAATGAGATATAAATCCTTCATAGGTTAGAATAAAAAGATTAAAAACACCTTAATTACCTTAACACAACCTTGGATCACCTTCACATTAATTTTCAAAACATTTTTATCTTTATAACTTGAGTTATGGCACTTTTAGGCTCCTTTAAGACTAGTTTTCACCATTTTTTCATATGCAAGTATGTATTTTTTATATTTATATCTCCTCAGGTACTATCCTAACTTAATAAAACTTATTTTATTTAAAAATATCAAAATATAACTTCTTCAATCCAATTTTATTAGGTTTTGGATCTCTAAAAATCAAATTATGGTCTTTTTTATACACGTAGGATCTCATAAGGCAACACACATGTTGGTTTAGTAAAAACATTGTATCTTGAGTTATAGGAGGTTTAAAAACTTCATTATTTTTATGATATAACTATATGGACCCAATATACCCTCTCAAATCTTTTCTTGGGCAGGTCCAATTCAAAAAAGTACCAAAACCTTCCAATTTCAGGTTTGCAGACCCTCTTTATGGCTATGTGCATGTATTTTGCAACATAAGCATGTATTTGGATAGTTTTAATGAAGTAATAGACAAACTAGAGGGTATTTAATATTTATTTAGTATTCTAGGATGGCCTATAATGAGCTTGGATCACTTTTTAGTCCTCAATATCCTTCAATGATGTAAAACTTGATGAAAAACTCATTTTTCTCTCTTTTTCAACATGGTTGTAGATGCATTTTCACTCTTGTTGATGAATTAAACTTGTTTATAAGATTCCTTGGGTATTATAGGAGTGTATTATACCATCCCAATATTTTTAAACCTTCATTTATCTCTAAAATTACTTTAAAACCCATTTGAGCTTTCATTAAGGTTTCGAAGAGGATTTTCAAACAACCTTGCTTCTTAAGGTTTTTTCATAAAGTTTAAACCTTCTTGCTTGGACTAAATTCCATCAAATGGGAGTGAATATACCTATTCCACCTTATTATCAACCATTTTTGGCCATGCAACTGATCCACTAAGATGCCATGTTGGTTTTGGAATGATTTTGAGCTTGATGAACAATTTTGAGGGAGATTTTGGCCCTTTTCGCACACTATAAGCATTGTGTGAGCTCATGGAGATATATGGAAGCATGAATATCATGGAGACACATTATAAAAACCTTATTATACCCATAATTCACATCCATTACTTATGTTGACCAAGAAAACCTTGTAATCCATGCTACAGATAATGGAAAACCTGTCTTTTATGCATGAATCTTTGTTTTGGATTTGTTGAGCATGTAATAGATTAAAGGAGATTATAAATAGATTTAAGATGGTTTTATAAATAATTAATATGCATTATAAATCTTCAAAACTCATCTACCATCTCGTTACACCTGTAAACTATTAAAATTTTAATTTTTTGCCTTTCAAATTCCATGAAAACTGCCCATGTACTATTGTATGCATGTTTGAATATCAAAAGGCCTTAAAATTTATTGTAGATGCATACATGGAAGGTATAGAACCATGATTAAAGGCATGATACTCTATTTAAATGTTCCATTCACATAAATCTTGCATTTTTTCCTTTTGATTTCCCTCACACATCTTTGATAGCAAGCTTAAAAGGTTGAAATTATCAACAAGAGTGATTGTATGAATTAGTGTTTTATTAGGACTCCCAATGACATACATGTATGGAAATTTTAGTGAAAAAATCAAATTTAATCCTTTCAAAATGCCTTAAAGTTTTCTAAAAACATTAAAATATTATAAAAAGCAAAAACATGTTCAAAAGACCTTAATTATTTGATATGAGGAGGATTTTGTAACCCTAAGGTATGATGAACACTAGTGAAGGAGATATGATCACTCCCAAGACCTTAAACAAACACTATCAAACTTGATGCATGAAAAATGATGACTAAAAATATTTAACATTCTTAGTGACCTTTGTGATTTACTTGCCCATTAAACAAAGGACCAACTACCTTATAGAGTCTATTGGGCATGGAGTCATATGAAAAAGTTTACCAATCTAATCTAAAAGTGCAGACATTGTTGTAAATTCTTCAATCAACCTATGGAAACTAAAAAATACTTCTTAACAAGCAAGGAACAACAAGAACCAACAACTAAATGTGGCAAAGCACTTAGAGGAAATGACAATAACAACTAACAATGTGAATAAAGTACTTGGAAGAAAATAAAAAAACTACCTACTATGTATAAGAGTGAAACAAAACCATCAATAAAAAAGCTTTTGGTAAATCCCATTAACTAGGATGGGTAGCTCTTCACCACTTAGCTTGGAGATTTGAAAGGCATTATTCTGCTTGTAGTTGGAAATCATGTATGGTCCACTTCACATGGAGTCAAACTTTGTATGCCTTCTAGGCTTAGTATTTTCCTCATCCCAATTGATAACAAGGTCTCCTTCTTTGAATGTTTTGAAAAATGGCATTTTATCAAAATATTTATTCACTTGATCTTGGTGAAGCTCCATTGTATGCATTGCTTGGTATCTAACCTCTTCTAGCTCTATTAATTCTATAAATATGATTGCCTTGGCATTTTCATCTATCATTTCCAGCTGGTTAATGAGATCTAGAGCTGATAATGCAAGGGATATAGGTAGCCTTGCCTCTCTACCATAGACAATCATATAAGGTGAGTTACCAATATCCATTTTAGGAGTTATTAAATCATCCCATAAGGTTGCCTTTAGCTTTGTATGCCATGACCTTTGGCTCTCCTCCATAGTTCTCTTGATAATATTGATGAGATTCTTATTGGTGGATTCTGCCAATCCATTCCCTTGGGGGTAGTAGTTATAGGATGTGATCAAATGGATACCAAGATTGAATTCCCACTCATTTATCCTAGTTCCAAGAAAGGCTATTGCATTATAAAAAATGATTATGGAAGGCACTCCCAACCTAGAATGTATACCCACGTAAAACTCTAATACACTAGTTTTATTTGCTTTTTTGAGAGCCATTACTTTTATCCACCTTGTAAAGTAAATAATAGATCTGTAATAACCCACTTATGACATACAATTGAACGTGGGTTAATTATCCCTATAAAATCCAAGCCCCACTACATGAAGAGATGTTCTACTTGTATGGGTTGGAGAGGGAGGGTTGCTAATTTTTGCTTACCTATAAAAAAGGTACACTTATTAGACTTGTTAACCCATGCATAGGCATCTCTAAACAAGTTAATCCAATAGTAGTCTGCCCTCATTATCTTAAAATATATAGTTCTTGGAGTAAAATGTCCACTTAATAGCCCATCATGGAACTTTCCTAAAATCCTATCAATCTGATTTATCTCAATACATCTTAAGAGAACACCATTGATATCTTTTCTAAATAATATGACATCCACAAGAACATAAGGAATATATTTTAGTCTAAAATACCTCCTTTTAGATTTGTCCAAACCTTGAGGGCACTCACATGTTTGCAGGAAATAGACCTTGTCATGATTCCAACTAATAGGTAATGAATTTATAGCTGATTATTGGCCATCTTGAAGCACTACAACATTATTATCATCATATAAATTTAAAGCTAGCTTCTCACACAAACCTTTGCCCCTTACCAACTTTGTGACCTTGATGTCAACATCATACTCCATTACTTTTGTGATTCAACATGCCCTCTTCTCATTCAAATTCTTTCTTATGAGGAACTCTTTGACACTTGGATGTGAGACCAATAAATGAACCTTATTGTTAGAAAGCAAGAGTCCAAATTTTTTGACGCTCCTTATAACAACAAGTAATTTTATACAAAGAAGTATCTTACCTCATAATCTTCTAAGCCATTACCAAAGGATGGTATTGGTTGCTCATACCTTCATTTTTCTATTGTACCAACATAGTTGAAATAGTATCAATACCTCTAAAGGCATATGAATTGAAGTCCTTGGTAAAATCAAGAATTATGAGGGTAGGAGCATGTGATACATCTTTATTAACTACTTCAAAACTATCTTTCCCCTCTTTAGTCCAATTGAAAACCATATTCTTCAACATAGAGGTTAGTGGTTTCACAAGATTGGCAAAAGTAGGAATAAACCTCCTAACAAAATTGATTCTCCCTAAGAAGATTTGCAATGCTCTTTTTTGATTAGGTAAAAACAATGCTAGAATAACACTTACTCTCTTAGGATCAATTACAAGTCCTCTTTTGGAGACAATATGGCCTAAAATCTTGCCTTCATGAACTGAAAAAATATATTTCTTGGGGTTAATTGAGACCCAAAACTACCTACACTTTTCATAAACTTACTTAAGATGAGATAAATGACCATTAGAATTCTTAGAGAATACTATAATATCATCAAGATAAACAAGTACAATGTCATTGATTAGTCCCTAAAATGCCATATCCATGGCTCTCTTAAAATTAACTCTTACATTAGACAAACCAAAGGGCATTTTATTATATGTATAAGCCCCCCATTTTTTACTGAAGGCTGTCTTAAACTGATCCTGTTTTTGAACCAAAATATGATTGTAACAAGAATAACCATAAAAAAGTGAAAAACATTTTGAACCTAACACCATTTATAGAATTTGCTTCATGTAAGGAAATGGGTAGTGATCTTTCAATGAGGCTCTGTTTAGATCTCTAAAGTAAACACATAACCTTATTTACCCATTTTTATTCCTCACAGGAACCAAGTTTGCAACCCAAGTTGAGTGCTTGATGGGGAAAATTATTCTAGATTCTATCAACTTATTCAATTCCTTCTTCATGCGATGCTCTATCTTTGGATTTGTAGGCCTTTGTTTTTACCTAACTGGCATAGCATTTGGATCTAACTCTATGGTGTGTTGTGATATAATAATATTAAATCCATTCAAGCCTCTATATTCCCATGCAAATATATTTTCAAACTCTTTACAAAGTTCAACAATTGTAAGATTTTCATTTTCATTACATACCTTTCCAATGTTGAGAAGCTTGTCTTTGAAGATAATGATTATATCATAGTGTTCTTCTTTGATGGTCATGTTCACCTACTCACCTCTAATCTGATCATTATTATTTAAAAAAGACTCAAGAGTAACAAAACCTTTTGGTAGTTTTTTTTTCCTCAATTGGATGATTTTCTTTTCATATTGTTGTTATAATTGTTCCTGATTTTTAGCTAAGAACTTAGCTTCTTCTTCTTCTAGGAAATTGACTATTTATTGGTAATTTTAAAACACCTACAAATTGGTGTTATTATTATATACAATTTGAATTATAACCACATTAATATGTTGATGTAATTTGTCATGATTTTTATCATTAGGAATATCAAATTGTGCGCCAATAGAAGCTAGTCTATCAAAATGTTTGTTCTCTTCTTTAGGCATGGATTGCACGTTGAAGGATTAAAAATATTCAATGAGGTCCCATAATATATGATTATAGTAATTCAATAAAATTTTTTTAGTCACATTTTACCCTCTTATCTGATTTACCACCAACCCAATGTCACCAAAGACATATAGTCGCTTAACACCTCTCTTTCTATCCCATTGGAGACCATGTATGAGAGCTTCATACTCAACATAAATATTTATATAGTTAAATTAAAACATAAGGGAAGAATAATACTTATCCTTCATGGGAGACACTAACACGATACCTCCTCCTTTCTCATGCCTACTCTTGGATCCATCAAAGTACATTTACCAAACACCATCATCTTCCTCAGTTATCTTCATAAGATTAGGAATGAAAGAGTCTTCCTCATGTAAGTAATAAATACCAATATTAACCTCTTCAATGTGTTTATAAGGATAAAAATCATGAATTTCAACCCACCACTCATCAAGTAACAAATCATGTATGCCTTAAATACAAGTATTTGGCTTTTGGTCAACATGATGGTCCTCTTGGTCAAAAATTGTACAATTGGCATTGATGACACTTGGCACATAAGGTTATATATGGTTTTTGGTAATAGGTCAAGATATTATGGTGACCTTAGTTCCATACCTAGTCCTAAAAATCATGTGTGACAATTCAAATGATATATATCCCCAATTACTGGCTATAAAGTCTCTAGAAAGGCATAAAGTAAAGCATGTAAGGAGGTCAATTACAAAGATTAGGGAATTGAGAAATTGGGGCATGCATGTAAAGTGAGGCTAAATCCATTGATGAAATAAACAATATTTATGTCTATCCCATCCATCTATATAACTCCTTTAGAAAGAGGTTCATACTGTAAGCCAAGTTTGTCAACTATTTATTTAGGCATGACTGAACTACTGGCTCCTAAATCTATCACACAGTTGTGGAATAAATGGTTACCAATGATTAATGACACATAGAAAGGAGGAGGTTTGACACTTTAATTGGATTTTCATCCTTTAATTGAGGTTTTGGACTCAAAATTTTGTCTAAGTCTTTTGGTAAAGACACATGATGTGGAAGAATTATAGTGAGCATGGTGCGAAAGAGTCATAGGCACAAAAGACCATGGTATGAGAGTTCACGACATGAGAAGACCCCATAAAATAATATGCATAATAAATAGAGAACCTGAGAATGAAGGGGTTATAACATTAGTGGAAGACTTGAGGATAGAGTGGGAAGCAGGAGATAGTTAGGGATCGATTCTTAGGGATGAAATAGACTAAGTCATGCATGAATCTAACACTGACCCATAAGAAGATAGGCACTTAATGATGATGAATCAACATCAAAGTGGGAGTATATGGGAAAAAAGGCCTGGGTCTTTAGGCAAATAGTGTAATTAGCTACCATGACTTTTAGTTTATTGAAGATTGTTAGCAATTCATTAAGAGTGTAATTATTATTGTAACTACTTGGTCAGGGAGAACCAAGTATAAATACCCCTGATTAAAGCTTTGTAATATTGTTGAATGTTGTTGTTTGATGTTGATTATTATTCCATTGATGTGATTAAGGATACCATTATTATGATATTGTTATTATACGTCAGTAGATATCCAAGTTATATGACCGAGTTGCACAAATGCATTTATTATGTAACTTGTGAACCAATTATGAATATGATGAATGGAATCTACATTACCTGAATGTTCTCATTAGATTATGGAAATAATTATGTTAGTCATTTTATATGTGATTGTTCATTTAACTAAATTTAGACCCACAACTACTGTGTATTTCTTTTTTTGGTTAATCATTAAGTAAAGTGGATGTTCGAGTGCTGATATATGTTAAGTACACCTTCACATGACAAAACCAATGGGAACCGATCCCTTGTTGCATGCTTCAAGTGAGTGTGTGAGAAATCTAAGTCTTGAATGAAATTCCAATATGCCATCTCCTTGGATTTTAATCACTTTAGCACATGCCTAAGGAAAATTAGGCCTAGATAGAAAACAAACCCAACATTTTGGTTCTATTGGTAGGACTCATAGCACTTGTTTGCATGATGGTGTAAAATAATTGAGTGATTATCCTTTGAGAACATTGAATAATGGATTACCAATGTTGAAGATAAATTTTTAGTATCATTTCTTGAATTAGGAGTTTTTGCATGTGTATGGGTTGAACAAAATATATATAATTCCTTATATGAGACTTTATTTGTGAAGTACTTGTTCATTTACATGTTTAGATCATGGCCTATGTTCAAGACTGATTGAGAAATCATGAATAGAAGATATCTTGGACATTATCACATTAGATGTATTAGCACACTTGAAAGTGTCATGGACGTGAGCTATTTATATTTGGTGGTAAGGAGTGTTAAATAGTTACGTCTTGGAGTATGCAATATCAACTTATTCTTGTCTAGAAGAAGCTAAGTTACAATTTCTCTAAAAATTGGGTGGTTGATATCTCAAGAAATTCCATCTAGACATGAAGAAATTATTTATTAAATCTGGACTTGAGACTTTGCCCATGGAAGGCTAAACTCTTCACTGTTGGTGGGGGAATGTAGGGGTACTTGTGAAAAAAATTATTAGTTCAATATGGTAGCCAGTTAGTAAGAGTTACAAAAGTGTAGATATGACAAAGCTCAGTAAAGGATTATAGGTGGAAGTGACATAGGAAGGGGATATGAGGACTCAGGAAGTGATGTAAGGATCGATAGGGAAGTGAAAGAGCATAAGGAGGCCTCTCCAACTTTTGGATTGTAACCAATGCCAACTCTAGTATATGCAGGAGAAGCAAGCTAGGAAGTGGAGACTGAAGAACCTGAGTTAAACCAATTTAGTTCCCCAACCATAGTGTGAGCTCATACTTTCAAGTTAGATGAATTAATTATACACAATTGGGATATAAATAACATAGATTCATATACTAATCATGTATGTGAAACCTTAGTTAAACAATTTTTAGATACTAATGTATTAACTCTTTATTTTCCTTTGCAAAGTAATTTCATTTCCTAACTTTGCATGCCTGGTGGACCCAACATAAGTAGTGGGAAAAGTATTGGCCCAAATATAGTGACTTAGCTTGCCTCAGTGCCCAATGTCTTGGGTGTTTTCTATTGGTATTGGAGGCACGGGAGGTGGATTAGGTGGTGGTTTAACTAGTGGACTAGGAGGAGGCACATGAGGAAGTGGTGGAATTCCCCCCAAGGGATAGGAGGGATAAAAAATTCTCAATAGCCACCATTTTAAGAACCTCAACCACCCATCGTGTACTCCAAAATGATGATCCATGTACTAAAATATCAAGGTGTGGAGAATACTGTTGAGCATGTTCACAAGTGTGAATTTATTTGGAGAGCATGTGACATCACCTCGTATGAGTGGAAAACCACTCAATTTACAACCACCATCTTGGAATGATCACATAAGTGGTATAAAAAGTATGATCCTCAATAAGCCATGGTTAATTATGATCAGCTCAAGTTAACCTTTCTCTAAGAGTTTGACATTTCAAAGTTTGAGTAATAAAGTATTTTTACGCTAAAAGATATCAAACAGGAACTAACTGAGAGTGTGCACAAGTATGATGAATGGTTCAAGACACTTCTTTCCAAGATCTCATTTCAGATCAATGTTGCTCAACATGCTCAATGGTTCATGGGAGGTTTATTTTTCCCCTTTAGATGAACATTGTCTCAAAAAACTTTTACCATTAAGCGCGAGGCCCTGAAAGCTACCCTTCACACCAAAGTTATTGGTAGTAGTGATATAGGAATTAGTCCTTTCATGGAGGCTCAAATCACTATAATGCAATCTGAATTACAAAATTTTATTGCACACAATGCTCATGACACTCATAGTTGCCTGTGATGTGTCAATTATGAGTTTGAAGGCCATAATGTGAATAATTATCCCTGTAAGAACATATGTGCCATACTGAAATAGTCATGTGAAATATTCTAGGAAGAACATGATGTTCAATCTTATCCTATGTTACAATATTCCACTCAGTTAAAGGTGTCTACTTATTTTAAAATATGCAATGCATATACTCATGATATCAATGAATGCCATCTCATTAGTGACATTCATGAGGTGCACATGCATGGTATGTATCGTGTGTCAGTTTCAAATAACTAAGAAAATGGTGGTTATCTTGGGTGAGGTCAAGGTTGAGGATATGGAGGTGGATGCTTTCCACCATGACCTTTCTACAAGTGTGGTTTTGTTGAGCACTACCACCATGACTGCCTGGTTTACCCTACATGTGCTTTTTATAAAAATGAGCACCATTAGGAGGATTGTCTCATCTTGTACACAACCATTATAAAGGAAAGAAATGAGAAGGGTATCGGTATGATATGAATTGAGAAACTACACTAGAGACCATGCTCTATCACCCTGATAGGCCCCAAGGTTAATATTACAACACGTAGTAGTGCACAATCCTAGTTTACATCCATTCTACCAATTAAAAAAGTATAGTGCAAATATCCTCATGTTACTAGGTATCCCAATTCTTAGCAGTAGAAAGAGGTGCTCTTGGACACTATGAACTTGGTAAGGGAATTGCAAGGGGAGATCCAAATTATTAAGGACCATGATGTTGTTCAATGTGTAGATTTACAAAAAGCCACAGGCCATCATAATATGGCATGGGATGATTTCCAAGAGCTCTAAAAATGACTATTGGATGAGGATGTTGTACTATTATTATGTGACTAGATAAATCATCACACATCAAGGCCTATTGAATATCATCATTTAAACCATGATCGATGGCAAGATACTCCCATCCCCCTAGCCCATAAAAGGACAAAGAGATATTAGTAAACACTACCATCAATAGATGGGTAATCCAAGACAGCTTAGTCGACATCAATGCTGAAGTCAATGTTCTCACAAAAGATGCCTAGAAGAAGTTGGCTAGCCTGACTTTAAAACCTTAACCCCATGTTTTATTCATGGCTAACAAGAATTTCACTTTGCTGATTGGTGTCCTTAAAGATGCCACCATGGATATCCTAGGTGTTACATTCAAAGTAGACTTTGAAGTCCTAGAGTTGGTTTAGGTTGATGACTTCTTAGCACTATTGGGTTGTTCATGGTGTTATGCCAATAATGCAGATTTAATCTTTAAGAAATGGTACATTAGCTTTGAAAATAATGACCAATGCATAGTCATTCCATTGGACCATGTTCATGGGCCCCCATACATTAAACTTGTTAATGTTGATGAGAACATTAATCATATATAATGTCATGGCTCAAGGCAATAAACACCATGATCCCACCCCTGATGGTATCCTATGATGGATGGATGCACAATCCCTCTCTTACACCACTAGTAATGCATGTGACTATTGGGTGTAAGGTGATTACAACCTTAATAGGAGAATATGTGGTGTTATCTATAATCATGATGATCCTTAGTGAAAGTATCTTAAATTCCATAGATTTGTTCATCTTGTGATTGGCCAAGTCATACATGGACAAATCATGGTTACACCACTCACAAGGCTAGATGAAGCTCCATGGTTTCATAGTAAAATGGAAGTCCATGAATTTATCCAATAATTAAAAGCCTTTTATGATTCTAATGTTGATTGAGTGTAATTAATTATTCACAGTTTTAATGGCAAAGTTACAAGGTGGTGGAAAACTCATCATGAACATCTTCTTACTTGGGATCACTTACATTTTGCATTACATCATAGGTTTCATCATAATAACCATATATGTGGTGCTATCAGCTATAATAGTATTCAAGCATTGGAACCTCACCTTAAGACTTACGAGGCAATGTGGATGGCTGATGAAACTTTCTTTCCATAATACCTTTGGGTTCATGTAGTTTATGGCACTCTATGTACTTGGTATAAAACATGGTATGTACATGAAGCACACCATCTAGGTATAGGTTCTTAGTGCCTGCTTAAGGATAATATGATTATGGTGTTGTCATATTCATCCCTATTGATGGATTTGTGCCTTACACTACAAGTAATGCATCAAGCAGTCATTAGTGATCTAAGCCCCATTGAGGACTAGATTCAAAGCATACTTGGCATGTCGAAGGAAGGATTGACCATTTTTAATGAGCCTATTGAGTAGGCACCTTCTTACATGTTTGAACCTATACTAAATCATGTACTTCAAGAGGACATATGATAGGGTAAGCAAAAATTTGCATTTTAGGTTTATGAGGTTGTATGATCTGATCTACCTGACCCATTAACTGATCATCTAGATATTCACACAAAATATGGTGCTTGAAATATTCATGAAAACATTTTAGATACACACCCATACTTGGAGCTACTTCAAACCATTTGGCATAATATTGGCATGAAGGATGCATCAAAGATGGATACAATGGGGAATTACTAGTCTGATACTAAAATCACAAAAGTATTTGAGCTGTTAAAGGAATATCAAGATGTTTTCTCAAGGAACTATAAATGAAGGGTGTCCATTATTATTTGGGTAAAATGCACATCAAGATGGTCGAAGGCACTTTCCTAGTAAAAAAAAGGCCTTATCAAATGAATCCAAATTTGTATGCTCATGTCAAAGAAGAGATCGATAATATGTTATGTGTAGGATCCATTACTCTAATTGACGAATTTAAGTGGGTAAGTCCTATGGTAATAAGTATTAAAGAGGATGGGTGCATAAGGATTTGTGTGGATTACAGGCTACTTAACATTGCTTGCATTAGTAATCCTTTCTTGACACCATTTACTAAAGAAATCCTCAAAAGCGTCATTGGATGTGAAATTTATACCTTTATAAATGGTTTCTCTAGGTGCCATCAAGTTAAAATTGTAGAGGAAGATAAGCCAAATACTACATTTGCCACCGAGTGGAGACATTTTACTTATAATGTCTTGTCATTCAAATTGAATAATGTTTTTATTGTGTTCTTCAAGATCATCATCAAAACTTTTAAGGAATTTATCCATAAGTTCACTTAAGTTTATTTGGATGACTGGATGGTTTACTACTTAATGAAAGACTATTGTTCCAATCTATGCCTCATGCTTGAACACTATAGGACACTTCAAATTTCTCTCAATTTAAATAAATGTCTCTTTGATACTCCATTTGATGTTATCCTTGGTCATATTATTTTCTGCAATGGGCTTTTAGTGAACCTCACAAAGATTTCTGTCATCTTCTACCTACCAACACTGACTACCCAACACAAATTTTGCACTATCCTAGGTCACATTGGATACTATTGAAAATTTATCCATGGATATGGTAGGACTGCACTCCTCTAGAGGAGATCTTAAAACATATTGAATTCTTTATTTAGACCCGTACATTCCAATAAGCCTTTATTACCTTAAATGATAAGCTTATCACTACACCGATTCTCTAGTTCCTAGATTGGACTAAACCATTCCACATTCATGTTGATACTTCTAGCATGGCAGTCAATGCTATACTTGCTCAACCTGGAGAGGGTAATTTGGGTCACCATATATGCTTTGTAATTCAAAATCTTACTCTGATCAAATGGAACTATATCACTACAAAGTGCAAGGCATTATCTATTTTTTATGCTCTTTAAAAGTTTTGACAGTATCTGCTAACAACCCCATTTATTTTATTCACAAACTATGAGGCATTGAAGTATTTGGTTAAAAAATTGGTTTTGCATAGTTGTATTTGCTAATGGATAGTGTTATTTCAAGAATTCTAGTTCTTAGTCATGGTCAATCCTAGTAAGGCTACTTGTGGTCCAGACCATCTATCACAAAATGAATTTGGTGAGCTGGCATGTGCTATAGAAGATGAACTACCTGACATGTAGTTGTTCCATGTCTCACACGTTTCTAAGGAATTAGAGGAAATAACTACATTTTTGAATACTAGATCAACACTAACTCACTTCAACACTCCATCTAAGAATAACTTGCCATTCACGTTGCTCTATTCTATCTTATTGGGTGTGAAATTTATAATTTTCGCTGGGATGGGTTGCTCTAATGCTATGTCATGAAACATGAGTGTGCTGGGGTGATTCATAAGGTTTATGAAGGTGTCTTTGGAGTATATTACGTCAGTAAAGCTACTGCATGAAAGGTTATTTTAGCTGGTTTATGGTGGCCTGCCCTATTTAAGGATGCTAAGATTTACATGCACCAATGTGACATTTGTCAGTGCATGGGAAAGCTGAATAGGTAGGATGTAATACCCCTTCATCCTATTATATCTCAAGAACCTTTTGAAAAGTGGTCCATTAACTTTGTTGGCCTCATCAACCCAACAAGATGATGAATTGGATCCTACTATGTTATCATCACTGCTGACTATCTCAATCATTAGATTGAAGCTATACCAACATGAGATTGTACAGTTGCTATTACTGCATGATTCATCTAGGAACATATTATTACCAGGTTCTGTTGTCCATTGAGTTTCACTAGTGATAGTGGTACTCACTTCTTGAATGAGACTATTTGTGTCTTTTTGGCTAAATTCATGATTTCTCACCATAAAATACTACTATACCATCCCTAGGCCAATGGTATAGCTGAGGTGTTCAAAAATATCTTGGGTATCACTTTAACCAAGATATGTAATATTGGATGCACTATCTGAGATGATCATGTGTCTGTAGTACTCTGGGCTTATCGGACCACTTACAAGTGATTAAAGAAGAGCACACTGTTCGACCTTGTGTTTGGTACTAAATCAGTTTTTCTTGTAAAGTTTCTTGTAATATCTCTTCGTATTACATGCATTGGGTGACTAGATGATGAGGCTTCATTAAATATGCATCTCTATGATTTATTATAATTAGATGAAACTTGATTTTTTGCACACTGGAGTCAGGTTGTGGAGAAATGAAAACAAAAGGCATGGCATGATCGCCACCTCAAGTATAAGACTTTTACTCCTGGAATATAAGTCTTTACATATGACTCCAAGTTCGTGTGCCACTTCTCATCCACCTTAGCGAATTCAGTATTAAGGGGGTGTTGTGTACTAATTTTTTTATGAGATCCTTGAGGTGCATCTCACTATTTTTTGGTAGTTATTCTATAATCTTGTACATATTTATGGGTGAGAAATTTGTGTCATATCTTCTTTCTAAAATAGTCTTTAACTTTCATTGTACATGGGTATCTCATCAGGCCTAGTGTCAGGACTGATTTCATAGGTTTGGCCTTAGTTTTTATACATGCCCCCTAAGTCGCACTCAAGGGGAGGTATTGGTGTAAATTTACAATTACACTTTAAGTTTAATTAGTAGGTATATATCTTATGATTTTTTAATTTCTTATTTAGAAAATAATTCTATTTAGAATTGGCAACTTGTACACCAAAGTAGACTTTAGGCAACCATTTGTAACTACTTGTATATAATGCAACCACATTAATTTATGATCCCTTTCATGCTTTATAAAATCAAGTCTCTCCATCACCCTTAAATTCCTTAAAATTATCTTGGATTGAAATGAGTTAATATTATCCTTTACCTTCTCCATGGTCGCTCTTGGCTTTTGCCTATCATTGTAATTCATTTAAGAATTTTTTGAATGGGATTACAAAATTTATTCATAATTCACCTCTTTCAAAAGTCTCATTTGAATTTATTTGAACAACGTGTTTGTGACTCAAATTCATATAATTATTTACCTTCATCGTCATCGTCATCGTCATCGTCATCCTCATCATTATCATTATTTTTCAAAATATTATGTTTCACCTCTTAGGTGGTTCAATGACAAACATAGTGTCAAATGAAAATCCTAACCTGACAAAGTATTGCACTCTATTTCCCTATTTCACCATGCTTTAGTAAATATTTTAAAATATAAATAGAAATGGAAAGATATATGTTTACAATATTTACATTTACATGTGTTTATTGAATATCAGGTTCCAACAACTCAAATAAATTCGTATCTCTTTTTATAGACAACTTCTTCACTCCTTTGGTTATACTTTTTGGTTTGGGATACTATAGACTCTTTTTGGTCTCATGGATGTTATTAAAATCTCTATCTATCTATCTATCTTAATCCATATAAGACTATATTAATTGAATTTTATGTGTGCTTGGTCTCTAGGTCCTCTGTATTAGACGAGAATTAATATCATGTACCTAACCATATAATAAATATTTTATAGTTAATTTAGTTTAATTTAATTTAGATATTAATGTCCATAGGAGGCCAAAGATGACTTATGGAATTGAAGAACATATTACATGAATCCAGTATGCCAAAAACATCTCCAAAAGATATAGAAAGAGACAAAATTAATGAGAAACAACGATTCTACTATTTGAAGACTATATATCTTCAAACCAATAAAATGTGTGTTGCCTTATAGAACTATATCAAGTTGTCTAGGCATGTGGTCTCTTGAGATTCTTCAAATTCGTTATTTGAAAGTAAGATATAATATTCTTAAAATTGTTTATGTGTGAAGACATCAATTTAAGTGTTCTTTGTAAATGTATAACTTGAATTTAAAATTTCTATGTTGCAACCCTTACGACAGAAACTTGTCATTTTTTTTGGGTCCTTAGAAAACAATTATTTGTGTCACGTGTTGCAACAATCAATGGTTGTGCATTATTTACTTTATTTACAGTTTTAAAATTGTTGTTTAACTATCACCTTTTTTTAAATGCTTCCAATCGTTCATCTCTCTTACGGTCACATACTTATTTTGCACCTAGTTGTTTGCGTGTACAATGAATGGTTCAAATATTTATAAATACTTATACAAAGATCAGGATTTAACTTTAAGAAATAATTTAAACATTAATTTTAAAGTTCATACAATTATATCACAAAAGCAATAAAAGAAATGTTAATGGAAAGGAAAGGAAATAAAATAAAATTTCGAGTAACAATGGATGGAGACACGGGCTAAAGATGATGTCCCAAGAATAATGACTTAGATTGAAAATATAATTATATTATGGTAGAAAGAGATTCGAGACGCTACATTTTTTATTTGAAAATGTAATTACAATTGCCACCATTCGTTTAATCAGCTTTTAAACACATCTAGTGCGCACACCACACTCCCGTTGTAAATGTGTCTACTTCTTTTATATTTTTAATTATTATTTTTAGTCAAAACTAGGTTTTACTTTGATGGCTCTTAATCATAAAATATTACATGGTATAAAAAAATTTACAATTAATAAATATATTTTTTTGAAAAATATTATGAGATATCAATTTTAAGGTTTTTATCTTGATTTTTTCCCATATCATAATTATTAATATATGACTTTCTTTGCAAATTTCTCACTAATTAGTGATAAAACGTATCAATCTAACTACATCGATGTGCCAAGCTCGAAAAAAAATCCTAAAAAATGGTTCCAAGCTCCATTTTATGGCCAAGATTTTATGATTTTTTGATTGACTTCTCCAAGAAAAAAGAAACAAATCGAAATAACAATTACATAGACATTAAATATAAAGTCAAAAGTAAAAATAAATACACTAACAAACATTATCGCCTATAACCACTAATTGCCATTATAGAATGCCCCTAAGAGATTTTCATCAATTTAAAACCAAATAAAAAGAAGCCCCTAAAGACACCACATGGGATCCAAAATACATATCGATATAAACATTAACATTATATTTGATGATATCACCTTCCCTTTTACCTCATGTTCTCTACATTGGAAAATGCAGTAAAAAGGTGGATTTTTGTCAACTGTAAAAATGTTGGGAATCCATTCCATTCGTGTAGCAACCTTTGCAAATCTTTGCTTGATTCCACTTCAAATGGATCCCTTCCATCCTTGGTAGGAGTGGCATTGGGTTCTTTAGCTCATTTGGCTCCTTCTCAAAATTCTTTAAGCTCCTTCCTTCTTGTAGACATTTTAGTCTCCTTCTAGGAGGATATTCCTAACATTTAGATTTCTGACCTAGAGATGGGTGATGGAATCGACTCTTGGCTACATAACCCTTTTTGGTAAGTGCAATGGGGTCCTTTCTTTTATTTTTAAGCTTGTTCATTGGGTTGCTTCAACATGGAGTTTATCAACTTCCCTGGTGTTTTCCTAGCTTAATCATGGTTTCGTCCTAGTTGTATTCGAGTCTAGTACATATCAAGATTTCTTCTGGTCATTGGGCCCTTGGTTTTTTGGAAAATATGGGATTTTCCTTTGCCCATGGTCTCCTTTCTTTGACCCATCCATGATGAAGATTAAAGTTTCTCCCATTTGGATCAGGGTTTATAATCTTCCTCCCTTCTTGAGGAGTGAAGAGCATATCAGACAGGTGGTCAGTCGAGTGGGATTCTTCGTGTAGTTTGATGAAATTTCAATGGGTGTAACGTTTATAAGAGCCTATGTGATTGTGGATCCTTCTAAATCTATCCTTCACTAGGTTAAGGTATGCTCGGGATGTGGCTCTTGGACTCACTTCCTCAATTTTGAGGGACTCCCATTCTGATCTTTCCATTGTAATGTCATTGGACATTATATTGTTGGCTTCCCCTCTAGGTCTTGTGGATTCTCTTCATCCATCCCTCAACTTTATTGGAAGAAAAAATATGCCCCCTGATCATGAGTTTATTTGGTATAACCACGATAAGTTCTTTCATCCTCTTTTCTCCTTCACCCCTTCGAAGGAGTTTCCTAAGGATGTTCTAATGCCTGATTTTGAGCTAGTCCCTTCTTAAGTGGAGAATTCAATGGTCTCTCCTTGACCTCCTGTTGTTAAGCATGTAGTTGACATGGGTGCTACCTCTAAAAATAAAGGTTTTAGATCAGAAGCTAAATTACTGAGAGTAGAAGAAAAATATTTAGTGTTTGATGGCATTCAAATGATATTGGATGACCTTCTTTCTCATCAAGGAAGAATAATGGTTGTCTTGTGGTTAGTCTTACTCCTGTGATCATGTGGAATATTTGTGGTACTTTCTTTTTTTTTTCAACTTGTTAGAGTTGTATTTTGGTTGTAGCCCTGAGATTTTGGATGTTCAGTATCTCCTTTCCTTGACAAGGGCATTTGTTTTATGCTATTAAGTTGTCATTGATAGTTGTGCATCATATTTTTATTTTCCCTGCTACTAGTTTATAGTGTTTTTTTATGTTCTCTTTAGTTGCGTAGTTTCTTTTCAATTGGCGATCCTTGGATGTTTTGGTTTGCAAACTTTTTTATTTCATCTAGCTTATGAGGCCTTGTCTGCAATTTGTAAAAGGGTCAGGTCTAATTCAAAAAAATACCTTTTGGTTCATAGCTCTAACTCAAATGCATTTAAAAATAATTAAAAAAAAACATTATTAATAACCTTATTAAATAAAGAACATACATAAAAAACCTACTCAATAAAGCTATATGGTACTAGTGATACATCAATACTATTTAGAATCAAAATCAAAATCTGCATTTGATGATTTAGAATTTGAAACTACATTAGATGAGTACCTATTTTCAAAAGCATTTGATTATTTTTTGTTTTTTAGGTTTGTAACTTAAAATTTATTCAATAGATTATATATTGTAAATTGAGAAAAAAAACATTCAACATATAACAAATGGTATTAAAAAAAAAACCATAAATATTGTTTAAAAGACGATAAATTTAAGAAGAATAAATGGAATCAAACTTAGTATCATCCAATCAAATCAAGTATATGAAAAGATAGCATCAACAAATCTTGTGCCTATTTCTAAAAATAACTATTTTATGAGAAAGTGGTTTTACAACATGATGTGATACATTAATTCACAAAACATAGAAAATTGTGCTACTAAATATATGGAGTAAATATGACCTAATTTATATAAAATAATATTCTTTATTTAGTAATAAATGATAAGGGGTTTTAATAAGAACATGTGATTTTATTGTAGATCTAGAGATAGTTGTAAATAATACACAGTACAATGCAAGTCCAAACAATGAGGAAAATAGAACCCAAAAAAACATAAGTGAATATAGAAGCTCCACATAACTGTATGCTCATTTTTGGATGATGGGCTCATTATATGGAAACTTAGTGTCATTTTTAGTGATCTACAGATGCACATAAATTGATTTATGATCATGTTCATCAACTTCAGGGCTTTGAAAAAATTTCCCATTCTTCTAAAATTACACACAAATCCTTAGGAAATTGATCTCCTTATCTAAAACCATAGAAGAACATCAAAAACCATAAATAAATGGGGATCTATTTAGGGACCTATGTTATCCCTCAATTATTATTAGGCTTAAAAGATGTTTGAAAATTTTGGAAAGTAACACTTGAATTATAATGCATATTCGCAAGCAATCATGTGAGTACTGGGCCTAGTCATATATGACTTTTCATGCTAGAATGAGTGTATGGAAAATAAATAAATGCTTCATATTTGTTTGAATTTTGTTCTAAAATTTTGTAATGATTACCCTTTCACTTTCACAATATATTCCTTCAATTTAATGTGTGGTTATCCCTTCTTCAAATTATATCTTATATGCACTAATGCATGTTTATTTATAGACTATTTAAATTTAAATAAGAACCTTATTTACACCAAGCCAACATACAATGGGTATATAAGGTTGAAAAACTAGGGATACAAGGCGTGTGAGACCTAACACAAGGGTCACACACCTATACACAATTTTTACACATAATCCCATAAACTATTAAAAACATAGAGAAGAGGAGAGAGAGATAAAAGAGAAATAAATGGGGATGAAAATGATATGGGCATCCAAAAATGTAGGTAAAACGTGTCGATAATATCTTAACAAAATAAAATTATCTAGAAACATGCAAATTCCCTAGAGTAATGCAGTTCTACTACTCATAACTACCTCATACCAAAATCAAGTGTCTATATAATTCCTCCCTTTGATGTGTCTATGTGCATACATATCAGAATAAAATAAACAAAAAGGGGAGCATACAATAAATATTTTACACTCCTGAAGCTACTACAACAACTTCAATGCTCCCATGACAACTCTAATGCTCTTATATACTTAGAAAAGGACATGTGTATGTATACAAGTTCTCAAACAATCAATTACCTATTAAAATTAATTAAAAAAACAAAAACCAACACAACTAGTTTTGATTGGTGGTTTGGTAGTGATAGTAATGTGAGTCCCTAACATCTCTAAATTAGTGTGAGTGATCATGTGAATCCTATAAAAACAACATATGCACTGATAAACACTCACAAAGATAACCTATTGAAATATACAAAAGGAAAATTGGATTTTTTTGGGATTTTTCCATCACTTTTCCAAAGGTCTACTTCACTAGCCCAAACCCAATAAATAAGTCTAGCTATGTATGCAAGCACATCACATAAGCATACTTACATGCTCAATTGAGGTACAAATAAAGATAAAAGGGGCGCATTAGATTAGTTAAATAATATGAACTTGAAAGGAAATCCCCTAAAAGATTTTAGTAAGCTTAATCAATTGAATAACAAGGGAATAATACATATGCATGCATAAGTAATAAATCATATCCTAAATGAGCTTGTATAACTCATTACATTATACTACAAAATAATAGAATATATGGCTAATCAATGTATATATGATACCAATTTCCATATGTTGATAATGTTTCATATGCAATAACATGCACTCAAATCATAGTTTCATATTCATACAATGATTACAATTAATGTTCATCACATGTCTGAACATAAATAATAAGTAGCTAAGAATTTCCTAGGAACTAGTTAACAATCCTAATTCTAACTACAAGGTAGTATTTTATAAACACAAGCATTGCATTGCTTTACATTACAACTCATATTCTTATCTTTTCACTCATAGCTATACAAAAATAACCAATATAGAAGATAACTATAACTTCACTTTGCCATTTTTCACTCCGAAATCTACATTTTGTGAATTGTGTAATCAAATCTCATTCTTTTTGCTTCCTATCTTTGCTCTAAATGACCATTTATTTTAGGCACTTTAATTTCCTTTAATGATTTACTTTTCACACTTGATTGTGTTATAACTCTTACCAGTTAGTCCTTCACCTTCCATGCTCTCGAGTCATTTGGAGCTTCTACTTGTGATACTTTTATGCCAATATACTCTACCAAAAACCCTCTCATCTTCAATTTTAGTAGGTGCTTGGTATATACACTCTCTCTCATTTATCTTTATCTTCAAACTATCATACTTTTCCAAAAGGCGCCTTTTATGCTAATTTGTCTTTGTTATCCAAATTCTTGCACATTAGTAACCTTAGCCAAATTTGGGACCGACATCTCCCATAACTATCTATCTTGTAAATCATTTTACAAGTCATATTTTTTGTGTTGTATTTCAAAAAATTGGGTCCATTTAATAATAATTATTCATTGAATGAATTCCATTACAAAAATTTGGCTTGGATTTCAACACCATTGGATGGTAATTCAACCAACAAATTTCTCACTGTAAGCACATCCTCACCACATTCACTTGCCTTATGCTTGACTCATTGTAATTATATAGTGTGTCCTACATACACTTTTTGTGTAGTATCTTCCTCATCATTTTCATTTCCCTAAAGTATTTTTAAGGCCTTGGTAAGTTATTCATGCCACTCTTCAATCTTCTCCTTCAACTCATCAATGTCTTCAAATAATCGTTTCCTATCAAGCTTATCTTTTGTTTTGAAAAAATATCCTCTAATTACTCATGTTTTATTTCATCATCTTTGACATGCATATACAATTGTGTTTTTTATGATTTTTTTTGTAATACCATCTTGATGAGCTTTTATTTATCCTTGAGTGTTCCCAAAATCTTCTAAAGCACCCAATTATTCATTGCACTCAACTTACATTTTATTGCACTCCTATTTTGTCATATCTTGCAAAAGTGATTTATGTCCTTTTACCAAAAACATATCAACCATAAGACCAAGGTGATTAATGAGTTCCAAGTTACCCATGTAGGTGTCCACTAGTAGTATTTAGTCTTCCTTATCTATGTTTATACAAATATTTGTTACCTTAACATCTACCATCATTAGTTTCTTTTTTAAAATTATGCACTTGTGTCTATTTTATTCAAGTTGTTTATTCTTATCATGCACATTGGCACTGTTAGTCACATTTTGTTGTGTCAATTATGTTTCCAATCTCACTAAGGAAAACCTAGATTAATCTTCCATCAAAGAGTGTAGGTCTACATCCTAAACACTTGGTTCACCCTCTTACTCTATTAGCACCCTGGGATTCAGGAAAATAGAGGGAAACTCAAAATTTGGGTCCTCCCAATGTGACTCAAATATCCATAATATTTTATTTTGCATCTTATTACATCTTTGTTCCTAGTTTTGTGCCTTGCACTTTTTTTATCCCACTCTCGATATCTTCGTCTTCTTCTTCATCATCTTCTACTTTTGTACTAGATGGCTTATAGGCTATAGAGTTTGACTTTTTAGAGTGTATTTCAATTGGCATATTAGGTCATTATGTCTCTTCATTATATTCCGACCCCTCATTATGGGCTTCCCTCTTTGATTCTTCCTCGTGCACACTTGCTTATTTTTTAACTCTTAATAATGTCCTTCCTCCCACATGGGTTCTTAAATAATTGGTCCCTTTGTCATCACCATGCTTAGTTTGGTTCATTTCATGCTAAGGTACTTATTTTTTAGTGGTAAGGCCTCATGCATAGATGAAACTCATATTATTATACCTATTGTCTTCTCAACCAATCTCATTCATGTTGGTGTTAGATCCCTTCCTAAAGGTGGCTATGTGGAATCAACCTTAGGTAGTGAATGAGGCCTTAGATGTGATTCATGGCTTGGTGGTGATGTGGTCATAGGCTCATCTAGACTTTGTTCATTTCATACTTCCTCTTCTTCTCCTACATCCCCTTCAAACCCCACATTACATGAAATTATCAGTGTAGACTCAAATTACTTAGGGTTAGCTTGTTCTTTTCCATTAGACTAGGCACACTACATCCCTTCACATTCCCCTCCTCCCCCCCACCCCCGCCACCCCCCTTATATTAGGCCACCCCACTAGATACCATTAGATTATCTTGTTCTCACCCTATACAGAGTTTTTATTAGTGTGGATGCTTCTTCTTTTTTATCTATAAGGCCTTCCAAAAATAATTCCATTCCACAACCTCATCAATCATCCTCTTCACTCATTTTTATCAAAACTTGCCCATTTTTTGGGTCTGGTATGATCCTTTCTATACTCTCCTAATTTCTTCTTCTTCTTTATAGGATTTAGTGCACATGTCAAATGACACTTTGTCATTCATTATTTTATATTTCCCAAGGTAAATTTTTGTTGATTCATCCTCAGAGTCTTTGTCATTTTATGCAATCTCCTTATTTTTTTAATTTAGAATATATTTAACATAAGGGTATCCTCATCAATATTTTTACCATTGACCTTTTTTCATTGAGAATTAGTGACCCCATCAAATCCACACTCCATGTACTTAGTTGTGATTCCATTTGGAAACTTAATCCATCATATTTTTTCTTCCTTCAACTTCATTTTCATAATATAATGATGTATCATGAAAAAAACTTTGCATATTCTCCATATAATTATAACATTCCATTTAGAATCATCAATTCATCTCCAAATTATGAGATGAGATTGCCATAACATTGGTCCATTTTGATTTTATATGTTTTGGTGATGGTTGTAGGGCATGTATGTACCTTGTATATCTACATAGTATAATAGTTCCACACTGGATAATAATTCATGATATCATCATGTCATCCATAATCCCAATTTCATCACATAGGAGCAAATTTATAATTATACCCTATCTGAAAGTTCCTCTTTGTGAGTGCACCTCTTCCACACCTACTAACAATAATTCACTAATTTACTATGTAATTTTATATTAAACTTGTTTACAATCAATATGGTGGGCTAGGTAGACAACTTCCTTTTTTGTGTAGCTCCAATGTGTCAAAATAGATAGCTTCCCATTGATCATATGAGAAGCCATGCACATAGTGAGGTCCTCCAAATTATTTATAAACATTGTATATCCATGTTTTTTATACTTTCACTCATAAACATCATCTACATGTTATCTTGACATGGTAAGCCTCATATTTTACCTAATGTCTAATAGTCTAGTGGCTTTTGCAATGTTTATAAGAGTTAAATTTATTCTTCTCCATATAAAAAATATATGATTCCATGTAATAAAGATAAAAGGTTTGATATCCTAATAAACTCTCCTAGTATTGGTTTACTCCATGAAGTAAGATAGCTTTGCACAAGAGTGAAAAAAATGGATAAAAATTATACTCAAAGGCATTACAAAGCATATTATGCATCATTGATTACATATAAAAATAAAAGAAGGGTATATATAGAAAATACATGTGATTTCACCTCTTTCCCTATTGGCCACATAATGGTCACTTTTGATTGAACCATTTATAGGTGGCACACTAATACATAACATTAAATTCTTGTCCTTTTCCTTTTCTAAGCCTAGGGAACTATCACAAAACACACTTAGTATAAAAGTTAACCTAAGTTAACTTAATAAAAGGTGAAAATTAAGTATTGCACCAACACCCCCTTAATTTAAACTTAGAAGAATATACACAAAAAATAAAGGCTTAGAATCTTTTGAAATTAGTCCTAACAACTGGGCCCAATGAGTTACCCATATATAATAAGAAAATTTTAATTGGAAAAAAAGAGAAGCATGGAAAGGTTATCTAAAAAAACTAATCAAATAACATAAGTGACTAAAAGTGATAAGATATGTTACAAGGATGGGCTAATCCATCACTAAATAAGGAAGTAAAACACACAAGTAGTAAAAAAATATGCTGAAATAGGTGGGGATGATCCATCACTAAATAAAGTGCATTGGGTGGGCTAAAACCATCACTACATAAGATTTGGGTGGATTCACCACTAAATCAAGATGCACTTGGTGTTTCATTTAAGGTGATGGAATTTTTTTGAATTAGGTGAAAAGTGACAAAGTGTGAAAAGCAGGAAAAGAGGACATAAAAGGTCCAAAGTGACATGTAAATCAATTGAACTCCAATGAAATGGTCCAATAATTATTTAGTGGGACACTTAGTCAGTGTTAAAATGTTATCACCAACTAGTTCTGTAAAAGGTGGGATCCATAAGACTGCAAGGTATTCTTATACCATGTAGAAATGTTGTGCTTCCATGTAAAAAATAAAAAATCTTTGATACTCTAAGAAAATATCCTATTATTAATTTACTCCACAGAGTGAGATAACTTTACATAAGAGTGAAAAATGGATAAAGATTGTGTTTAAATGCATTACAAATAATTAAATATAATTGATTGCATATACAAAGAGATGATGATATGTAACAAAGACTAGTGCTTACACCTTTTTCTTTTTTAGCTACTTGATAGGAACTATATAGATCCAAAAATTACATGGTGCAACATTTTTGGAAAAAACCAATGATGATGCAAGGACCTCCACCTATATATATGCTCAATCCTGATGTTTTCTTGGTCTTTTTTTATTCTATACTCTTTTTTCACCTTTCTAAACCTCAAAATTTACAATTTTTGAAGTCATTTTCTTTGAATACATTTCCTTTATGATGAAACCACCCCTTTTATGGTGTTTTCACTATGGAGGTATCATAAATGGTCATGATGAAAGTGTTATGATAGTAGTCATTTTATTATATGTCATATTAGTTTTGTAGTTGAATATGGTAGTTTCATAGTTGATCATGGTAGTTTCAAATTTGCGACCTACATAAGGTGGTGGTTTCATCATTGTTTCCATGTTTTTTTAAATTAGAATCCGAGACATCAATTTTCACATAGTTTGCATGTTTTTGGTCACATTTTTTTCTTATTTTCTACTGTGTTTTCTTCCTAAATGTCCTAGTTCATCCCTAACTTTATTTTTATCAAATATTATCTTTCTCATCCCTTTTAAAATTGGTTCAAGCTCTAGTTAATTATCACATGCAACCTCTTTCTTCTCTTACAAGTATCTTTTTTTCCTTAGGTTTTTAGATCTGAGATTTGCATTAACAATTTGGAGATTTTAAATCTTATATATCTCTAGCCTACATGTTTTGAGTTTTTAGAGATCCATTGCTTTAATTTGCGATCATATTCATGTTATTCTACACAATATTAGAGAAGAGAATCCATAAATAGACAACCATTTATTTTCCTTTGTGGATCAGTGCAACCACTGTTTAGGTAGTATTTTAATTAAGATTGTGTCCTTATTTCTTTATTTTTGTCATCCTTTTGTCTGAGAGTTCCAAGGTTTGTTATTAAGTAAAAAAGAGCTAGTATACCTAAGGCTATTATAATTACAACAATAATCTCTCTATCTTCACTTGGTCTCACCATTGATCACATTGGAGGTTTTATTTTTCAATTTTTATTTTATTTATTATGTTATATTATATTATTATTTTTACTTATTATAATTCATATTCATAAAATGTATACGAAAAAAAAAAAAAACTATTCTCTTCTTTTTCTTTCGCACCATAAAAAGTAACCTAGTTATTTCAATCTTGTTTGCAAGTGTAAGCTTTCAAAAGCATAATATTACATACAAACCTAGGGTATATTATAGAAATAAAAAAAACTCACTTTAAATTTTATAAATGATTCAATTTTAGTCTTAGAACATGGTTACATTCATGAAAAAACACACACATGCACAAACCTAGAAAACCTAAGTAATTCAAGACTTTGCATGTTAAATATATCCTATTTATTTTGATTATTAAAAGAAGATTATTTTAGATAATAAATATTAGATAAATTTTAACTTAATTATTACATTCATTTATCTTAGATCATTTAGTTTCAACAAACAAACATCTAAAATTATAAAAACTAGTTTTCTAGCTTGCACATATGAATTAATTTATGAATATCTAGAAGTTGTGTGTCTTAGGTTTTATATATAATTATAATTAGTGTGTTATAAAACATAAATTTCCTAGTAGATTTCATATATTTTTATCTAAATAAATATACAAAAAAAAGTTTCATTTAGCTTGCATATAGGTAAAATATTGCATCAAACTAGAAAAGGGTACAATCAACACTTGCATCCTTAGTGTAGAATTTAGTTTTAGTGTTGCATGCATTCAAATATCTTTGAAAAGTCAAAAAATAGAATTTAATTTAATATATTTGTTTAATTATTGTAAATTAATTTAATTTTCAACAACTAGCATAGTTTGATCTCCTTATAAAATATTGTCAAAAACACTCAAAAAACACAACCAATTAAGCTTTGTCAAGATGAGTACAAGCTCAAACCTTACTCCTACACATCTAAAACAATGATTAAATCTTTAAATTAATTTTATAGGCATGTTATATTCTTAAACAAAAAATCACATCATTATCCTTTCACCTCTCATGACACTTTTATAATGGTCATACCTTATTAGATCGGGTATATTTCCTAGGGTTATATCTCCCATTCTTGATAGTAATGGTCAAAGTGATATCAACATTGAAATTAGGATAGAGTTATTTCATTCCACTTACATACCAAATTTTATAACTGACCAAATTAAAATATTTGATGAGTAAGAATATGTAGGGGCACAACTTACCATTGTACCCATTCATATGGGAGGCTAATAGTGCAATGATTTATAAGTCTAGACCCCCATAACTCTTCTTATTTTTATCCTCAGGGATAGCCTCATCATATTATAATTCACTTAACATATGACATTGATTGGACATAGTCAAGATGAAATATTTGATCATATCCCTAGAGTCATCTAACCTAACTACATCTAATTCTTCATTGCCAACATTGACTAGGAGCTTCGATACATCATACTCCCATACACTGAGGGACCTTGGAGTTTAGTTTCCCACAAATTATCCACTCTCAATGAGAAATGTTCCATGGTATAACTATTTTGGTATCATCATGAACATTATTTTCCACTCATCATCCAAAACCCCAATCTAAGACCTCAACCTAATTTGCCTAATCCCTAGACCTACTCATCCCAATAATCTCTTCATCAACTATCTTGACGAGACCTTAGGAAGCCAAATGTAAAAAGGTTATCATGTTGATTTAATCATTTACAAATCTAGTGAATCTAACATGAGAGTCATATCCTTTTCCATATTCCTATTTTCTCTCTTTTCTCCACTTTTTCTCTCTTACATATTATGTGGGTATTTATATACCCCTTGAATATGTATCATCCTGAAATATTTGAGAGAACTATAAGATTTTAAACCTATATAATGATACTTCAACCCAATGGTAAAGACTCCCTCCATAGTTGGAATAATGACTCCTTTTCACAAAACATGGAAACTCAATATCAAAACCATCCCTTTACCTCACAAACTAGATTAGGGATATTGTTCCATAAGGTGTAGGACCCATTTGAAACCTCCAAAAATCACCCTAATTATTAAAACATGTTCTTAAATAGAAGTGGGGATAACCCTCATATTGAAACAAGATTGATAGTTAGTTTACAAAGGCTAGATGTTAAAAGTGCAATAGAGTCTGATTCGTATATTGATATAATACACAATTTGTAAGATGGACTAAGTAGATTAGAACCACCTTTACACCCTCCAAAAAATCACCAAAACACTGTTAAACCATAGGAAAAGTACCTAATATATTCTCTAGAGATGCCATTGGTCATCAAATCATACCTCCTTAACCTTCTACAAGACGTCATAAGAACCACCATGACTTCCTCCTTGAATGAACTCATCTCAATATTTATGGGTTGCATTCAACATTTAGAGAGTAAGCATGCCTCTCTGAATCAATGGATCTCCACTAACCATCCTAACCAAGTCCATTCCACATTTATTAATATTCAAACAATAAATTAACAATTTCCATTGTATCCTTCTAGCTTACCTCTCATTAGTGATGCCTCAGAATAGTATCCTAGGGACATCCTCACTCATAGAATCCCCAACTTAGTTAATTCAAACATTCCTCCATCATATGAGCCTCCTCATTACAACCTTGTTAGTAGTGTATATAATTACATACCTCATAAAAATGTTGTGACCCACACACCATCACCTTACATACCACTAATTTATGCATCCATCAGTCTACCACCTATATATACTCTTATTTTTAAAATGCCACATCTTGAATATTCATCTAATTATCTTCCACCTTACTATCAAATGTACTACAAGTTTACCCAACTAGACAAATCCTTTCTGACCTACTATATATCACCTTATCAAACCCATTTTCCTTTTAGTTATTTCCCATCCACTTCTTATCCAAATCCCCCTCTTCAATCCCATCTTACCATGCCTTTAGCAAACTTCAATACTATAGGGACCTATTCATATATTTGAAAGATCCCCTCGATCATAGTATATGAGGATTTATTTTTTTGTTTCCCTATTTAACCTCCCCAAGTTCAAAAGAGAGAAATATCCCAATGTGCATGTCAAGTCATATGTGACTATTTTTTGAGAACTTTTACCTTAGGATGTGGTAGTTACGAATATTTTTCCCAAAACCTTAGAAGGAATTTCCCTTGACTAGTATTATCATCTCTGTGAGGAGTCTATATATTCCTTTTGACAACTTATGGTTGAGTTTTTTAAGGCCTTCAATATAAACAAACTTTTCAAGACTGGCATATGATAGTTCTTGCACATCAATCAAGAACACAATAAATTGGTTTCCCATTTAATTATGAGATGGTGACAAGTCTCATACTCATTTTTCAATACACCACATACGAACCAAAGAGAACTATGTGATCTCTTTCTACACTCCCTTAACAATAAAATGAGGGAGGACATTAAAAGTTTCCTAATTGGTCCTATGAATAAGTGATTGAAAATGTTTTGAGAATTGAACAAGTGGCCATTGATAGTTGATATAAAACTTGTGGCATAAATAGAAAGCTAGTTTCTAAAAATAAAAATAATGGGGGAAATAAAAAATGTAACCAAATCAACCCCAATAATCAACATCCTAAAGTTATAAATAGGAACTGAAATGACACTATGGATGGTGTGATAGATTAAAAAAAGAGGCCAAACACTATAAACAACACCCATCGTCATCTCGTGAGCAAAAAAATAATAATACTAATAATAATGTAAGCATGAGGAACCAAGATTTTCAACCTAAATTTTATGCAATTGAATTTAAGTGTCTTCTACCCCATAACACACAATTTCAAAACTTGCCTCAAAACTAATTCCAACAAGTTGACCACTATATGCAATATCAAAATCAATAGTTTCATCAATGCATCAACCCATAATGGTTTTGTTAATAGAACCAAACTTATAGGCCCAAGGATTACCATCATAATGTCTACTAATTTTTCCATAGAGTTTTTGGACATAATGCTTTTGCTTTCAAAGAATATAACAAGTTATTTTAGAGACTCTATAAGGACCAAAGGCAAAATTTTGTAGACATGTTTTAGGAAAATGCTAAAATAAACCCTCAATCCAAACCATACAATATTTTTCACTTTTGAACATCAATTTGAACATATATCAAAACCCATTTCTTGACCATCAACAACACAACATTCAAAATGAGCCACAAAGTAATCAAACTGACCAACCTCCACCAATTATTACTCATGACACATATCCATATATCTCTTACATATTAAACCCTGGTGTGGCTCCCTAATTAGGACCTCATGGGAAAATATGCATGTCAAGGGTTATAAAATTATAAACTTACAAAGATGCAAACATAATTACCAAGGCAAGATAATATCAACCTATAACTCCTTATTTTCTAAATGTTTTGGAGATTGACACCAACCCCAAACCTATGGGGAACTATCACCTAATCATGGATCTCACAAATAATTTCTCTCATATCTCTTTCAAATAATTGCTCAGAAGCTCTCCTACCCATCATTTGACATTAATTTATTCCTTTGGATTAGGCCACTTAGTGTCACACCTCTACCCCAGGCTCAAATCAATCACATTTATTTGGGCATGTTCTCACCTAGAAAAAACATGAGGGATGTTGGTTACTTATGTGACCTTAGGAGCCTACCCCTAGACATTGATATGGATATAATGGGAGATCCCAATTTGTATCTACAAATATGGATCTATAATGACTATGTAAAGAGAGCAATGGTCAATGATGAGGGTGGATGTCAACATAGTCCCCTATTCATTTCTCTAGAAACTTGTTTATAGGAAAACCAATTTATATACTACTATAAATACTTTCGAAGTCTATGATAGCCTCAAGTTTAGCTAGATAGGGACCATTGTTTTTCCATTCCCTTTGGGTCCCAAAACTATGTTGACAAAATCCTATGTAATTGATAAAGATATAAACTATAACATGATATTAGGTACACCTTATATTTGAAGGATGAAGCCAGTACCTTCTACCCTATTCCAAATAATTAGGTTCCTCCATTTGGTAAAATAATTTGTTGCTCAAGGGGACCCTAAGCCCTTTGACATCCTTCAAACAACCATTCATAAACATCCAAGGTCACACATTGATTATCCCTTACCCATCAATGGTGAGGTGAAACCATCACATCTAGTTGGAGTCAAAGACACCCCAAAATTAAAATTAATTGTCTTAAAAAAGGGTGTTGTAGTTCAAAAACTCCTATCAAATGAAAAAAGTGAAGACAAAGGGGTAAAAATAATGGAAAAGGGGACCACCTAAACCCCTATAATAGTGAAAATAATCTTGACCAAGTCTATGATTGATATTATCAATATCCTAGAGAAATATCAACCCCCCACACTTACCTCAAACCCCACATAGTAGGAACATATGATCTCCCTAAATATCAAAACCCAAAATCCCAAAATGGGCTACCAACATACTTGACATTTGCATGGTTGAGATATTGAAAGATTAAGAAATGCTCGCTAAATAAGATGATGATTTTTCCTTCATGAACAATGAATGGACCCTCCAATATTATGGTTAAAAATGTCAAATCAACACAAGGGTAGGAGTCATCCTAATATCCCTTAGAGGAAGAATCATGCCCTTTGGCTTTAAACTAGACTTTAAGTGCACAAAAAATGGGGTAGAATATAAAGCCTTATGGTTAGGGATATTTATCAAAAAATATTAAGTGTTCAAAACCTAAAGATCCAAGGTGACTCACAATAAATGAATAACCAAGTTTGGAAGTATACCAAATTAAATATGAACATAGTCAACTCTATAATAGTTTCAAGTGCAAATTTGCCGAGGATTTCAATTTTGTTTCCATAGAAGTAATTCCTAGAGAAAGTAAGCAAACCTTTTATTCTATGGTTGTCTCTTCTTCTCATTTTATACCTTATCTAATGATACTTGAGTTAGCATTCATGGTCTTTGTTAGGTTTGAACACCTTGTCCAAAATGCATCAAATGACCAAGCCCTTACTTATATCTAAAAACACAATACTCCTTAGGTCTTTGAGTTCGTTGACAATGATGAGGTAATCTTAGAATTTATATGAGCCTATGATGACCTTCCCTTATTGCACCATAAAAGGAATTTTATTTTTCTTGCAATCCCATGTTTCCCCTTATATCGTAATACTATGAATCTTACTATAATATTGAATATTATCTTTCATCTAATAAAGAGTATGACATCTTTGATGATGAAAAATGAGGAGCCTAACCTTCATCCTATTCCAAAAAAAATTGATGGGAGAATTCCCCCCTAATTTAGGACACCATAGACATAAACATAGGGATCAAAGAGAGCCCTAAGATCCTCAAATTTGGGTCTTTATTCTCATCCTAAAAAGGAATAAGACCATAATAAGTTGATTACTAAGAATTACAAAGCCTTTGCCTTTTCCTATGTAGATATGACAGGTCTTCAACATGGATTAGTCATTTACAACTTGGTCACCATGCTTGATGTGAAACTTGTTAAATAAAATCTTAGGCTGCTCAAACCCAAGGTTATGTTGATGGTCAAATAAGAGGTCATAAAACTATTGATATTTGGATTTATAAATATTTTGGACTATTCTAAATGGATGTCCAATATCATCCTTATTATAAAAAAGAAAATAAAAATTAATATATTCATATACTTTCATAATATAAATAGAGTATGTCCTAAGGATGCCTTCCCTTTTCCCTTAATAAATGTTATTATTGATGTTATGAGTTTTTATTTTTCATGGATGGTTTTTGTGGATATATTTAAATTCAAATTTCAATAGAAGATCAAAGAAAAACCTCCTTTACTACACCATGGGGAGCCTTGTGCTATGTAGTGATGCCCTTCAGCCTTAAATATTTTGGTGAAACATATTAGAAGGCCATGAACCATGTAGAGGTTTATGTTTATGATCTTATTATAAAGGAAATATAAAGGGTTGATCACTTAGAGGTATTACATACCATTCTTATGCATCTCATTGAGTAGGAATCACACTTAATCCTAAAAAATGTGTGTTTTGAGTCACAGGTGGAAAACTCCTTAATTACATTATTTCTTAGTGTGGAATTGACATAGACATTACTAAAATTTGTGTGATCCTAGACACAATACCCACTACTGATGAGTCAACAATCAAATCATTCTTGGGGAATTTAGGGGTAATTCATACATTTTTACTTGATCTTACTTATGTAATTCATCCTATTAACAAATTTATCAAAAAGGAGATTGGTTTGACTTGGATGAAGGAGTGTTAGGAAGCATTTCAATCATTAACACCCTTCCTCATGTCTCCACCCACACTTATTACACCTAAGCTTGGAAAACCCCTCATACTGTACATAGGGGTGATTGAGGTATCTCTTGCCTATATGTTGGCCCAAGAGGATGATTATGGAAAAGAATGAGCCATCTAATTTATAATTTTAACTCTCATTGATTATGAAAATCACCATACATAGGATGAAATTGAGTATTTGGCCATTATATTTATGACCAAAATGTTAAAACATTATGTGATTGACTAGGAAACAAGGGTCATAAGGAGTTACCAAGCCTTACAAACATTTGTGACCTAACCATACCTTTTGTGGAAGGTTGGGTGTTTGATCATGATTTTGAGTGAATTCGACCTTACCCATGTGAACCAAAAGTCTGTTATGGGAAAAATCATAGTTGATTAGCTAGTAAAATCCCCTTTAGAAGTTAGTGATATTTTTGATACCAATATCCCCAATGAATTGATATGTTACATAGAAAAACCTATAATAATATCATCTCCTTAGTATACTAACATCATAAACTATTTAGTTGACTGCACTTATCCTGATTGTGCCAATTCATAATAGAGGTATTGACTTCACATAATTGCATCTAAGTATGTCACTATTGATAAGTTTATCTATTGTAAAGATTTTTATAGTATGCTAATGAGATGTGTTGATCAAGAATAATAAAAAATGTCCCTTTTAAGTGCCATAATGACATTTGTGATGGACACTTCAATGGCCATGCAATTACATGCAAAATCCATATGATGGGATATTTTTGGCCTCCTCTTGAACATGATGTCATTGAGTGTGTAAGAACATGTGAGAAGTGTCAAAACTTTTCTTGTGAGATTCATGTTCCTCCTAGGGCACTTTAGTCAATTGTTACTATGTGGCCATTTTTCACTTGGGGGCTAGACTTAGTTGGAAAAATCTCTCTTATTTCTTTAAATGGACATCATTTCATATTCATAGCCATTGATCATTTAATTAAATGGTTATAGGATAAGCCATTGAATACTATTATTGGATCTATAATTTTGAAATTCATCTTAAATTAGATCACCTATAGATTTAGGATCCCATATGTCATTATCATAAACAATGAGTCCCTTGTCAATAATCTTGAGATACATGAATTATGTAAGAAATTTGATATATCTCATCACACATATTCTCTATATTATCCATAGGAGAATTGTAAAGTCGATGCCATAAACAAAACCCTTGGTCAAAATAGTTAAATATAACAAGATATATTGTCATCTTTGGCTCTACCCTACATTATGGGCCTATAGAACAAGTATTCATACTCCCATAGGGGAAATCCATATTCTTTTGTCTTCAAAACTAAATCTGTTCTACCCTTAGAATTATAGATACCTATCCTTCATGGATCCATTGATCACGAAGAGTATATAATTGCATGACTAGCTTAGTAATAAATGTTAAATGAAAATCGATTTGTGGCCATGCATAATCAAATTTCCTTCATAGAGTGCATGAGCCAAAAATTCAATAAGATTGTTCATGATCACCATATACAAGTAGGGTACCTTGTACTAAGAATTGATAGTAGAATATATAAGAATGAGGGAGAAGGTTTTTAGTTTAGGCCCAATTAGTTTGGCCCTTATTTGGTGATTAAGGATTTTAACAATGAAACCTTTTGGCTATGCACTTTAGAGAATAAGGAGTTTGGTGAGTTTGTGAACTCTATACACCTAAAATAATTTTACATATAGTCATTGTATTTTACATAGCATTCTTTACATTTCCATTTTTTATGTTTTGTCTTACATATTAGATGATTTTTTTAGTGGCTATTTAGCTATGAGTTCACTTGACAAAAAATTTCAAAATGCAACATATAATTCCATTTCATTTTTTACCACCTTATTCCCTTTATAAAACATTCTCAAAATTAACATGACATAGTTTTATATCTTAGTTATTATGAACATAGTGTACCTTATTAATTTACACTTATTTTAAATCTTGGAGAACTCTAATCTATAACTTGGTCTAGAAGCTTGTATATGATAGAATATATTTTTACAGTTCCCTTCAAGAAATATTTCTAGCATGCTCAAAATAGGTAACCTTACTCGCATATCTTAGTCCTTGGTGATGAGCCATTGCATCTTATTAGTTTCACAGGGCCAATATTTGGGGGTAATGACATTCAAAATAATAACAAATAAAATTAATATATGAAAGACACTAATTTAAAAGTCAAAATCTCAAGCAAATCAAGTCAATTTCATATATCTTGCCCTTCACTAATCCTCAGTGATAATCCCTCACATATCTCTATATGTGTGGGGTTAGAAATGGGAGAGGGGGTTTGGGGGTCCTTGCTTGCCTACATATATCCTTTGGTGGTAAAAGTGTTAAAAAAAATCTCTAAAAACTTGTCTAGATGTATATGCTAAATGGATAACTTTATCCCATTGACCAATTATATCACAACTAGCCACCTCTAGATGAAGACATTAAATTTACTATTTTATAGGTTTGATAAGAAATATAAATTCCCATTTACTCGTAAGGATTGGGTTTAATTCCCAGTCCTTGTGAAGTTTTTAAGTATGGTTTTTTACCACTATTTTTCATGTATCGTATTTCCCTTTCATCTCTTTACTACAAGTTGTAAGTCATTTTTGTTGTATGAATAAAGTATATCAATCACCATCTACAAAATAGTCTTTAGTATAGTAGTAAATATTCATTTCATTTACATCATAATACATTTTAGTTTCACATCTCACATATATAAGCATATCCGTAACATTTATCATAACAATATAGATTCATGGTACATAATCACTTGCCTAGTCATATAAGGGGCGCAAAATATAAAGTAACATAAAATTAAAAACTATGTTAAGTCATAATAGTATCTCTATATGTGTAGTCAATGTCAATTTTATACATCATGTCTCGTAAACAATCTCCTCCATGGAGAGAAAATGCATCTTAAAATATCAAAAACCTATAAAAGGTATATATGTGTATAATATATCTAACCCTAAGGACCTATTAGGGGTTGTTGCTTCCCCTCTCTAGTGACCACATGTCTATGGTACTTGATCCTCATCCTATGAGATGGACCTGATGCTGTGGAGTATTTTGGACTATGTATCCTACTCATGTGATGCCTCATGTTAGTCCCTACCTATGAGGTTGTCCCTTATATTGTTTATCAGCTCAAAGAAGCTTGAACTCCCTAACTTGACAAAATGTCACTCAGATTCTTCACCTAAGACTCTGTTATAGCTACCCTCAAATATATCCTAGTTATATGCCTTTGAAAGTGAGTAACCTTAATGTATGTATGATAGGATAGTTTAGAAATGTCTATATGCATGCCTAGTCTAATAGGGAACCCCACATCCACAAGTAATTGATCTTGAGTCAAACCAATGATAACTTGAAAAAGGTTGAACAAAGTGAACCTAATCATTGTCCTCTTTTTAGTAGATGACTCTATATCCATATAAATAAAATAGGCATAAGATCTTTGATCATTTAAAAAAGAGAGTAATGTAATAAATCATGTTAAAAAACATTACAATGAAAGAAATTGAACTAAATAATAACTATTTTACCTAGATCATCCTCATGTCAATCTGGATCCCACTCCTTATCAGAGCTCATATCGATCTCCTCATCTCCTACCTCTAGCTAATCATTAGCCATGCCTAACCCAAAAACCCTCCCAAATTCCTATTTTTAACCAAAATAATTTTTTTTCAACATTTGCCTAGTCTACCCAACCCCACAATTCGATTCATCTAAGTAATTTATAAAATTAAAAGATCTAGATATGTTTTTAATCATATTTATATTTTTAGGGAGAAAAATGTAAAAATCAATAGAACTAACATGTACCTATTATGTTCCTTTTACCACTACTACATTGTCTATTATCTCCTCATACTTGTTGATTTGGTTGCTTTCTGGCTTGATTTTATCACTGTGAATCTAGAGCTCTAAAGTATTACACATAGAAATTACATAAATGAACTCTATTTTGGAAAGATTTTAAATATATAATCTATTTAATTATTTTTTATATTTTAAAAAATTTCCATTTTAAGTAATTTTTTTCAACTTACATTTCCTCATGTTTTATGGTATATTCACCACTTTAATAACCTATAAAGTGTCAAATGCTAACGATTTTAACACTTTTTCCTGTAACACTATTATAAGGAATGTTTTTTGTTTTAAAATTTTTAGGATCACAACACTTAGGCCCTAAATTCAATCCTTTGATGGGATGGATCGAGTAGTATCCTCACCCTTGCACACATGGTAAGTAACCTTGTCCATAATTTGATTGATTATTATATTTTTTGCTTTCTCATTAAAACTACACTTGATTCATGTTCTTTGATTGTAGGTCAAGTGACACCACATAGGTAAGTAAGCTAAGTTTTATAACCCCATTTTTTCCTTTTTTATATGCCACTACTTTGGAAAACACCATCACCAATTGATATAATGTGTCTCCTCGAAGAGGCAATATCTACACACCTAAAAATTACATAGTGCAACATTTTTGGAAAAATATAATGATAATGCAAGGACCTTTACCTATATATATGCTCAGACATGATGTTATTTTGTTAATTTTGTCTTTTATAATTTTTTTCCCCTTTCTATACCTCAAAATTTATAGTTTTTAAAGTCTTTTACTTTGAATTTTGAAGACATTTCCTTCATGATGGAATTACCACCTTTTGTGATGAAACCACCGCTTATATGATGTTTCTGTCATGGTGGTTTCATAAAACCTAATGATGAAATCATTATGAATAAAATATTTTCATATTTATCATGATATTTTTGTATTTTTTTTATGGTAGTTTTATCATTGACTATGGTGGTTTTGTCACTATTTGCATATATTTAAAATTAGCATATGAGAGTTTAGTTTTCACATGTTTCACATGTTTTTGGTTATGTTTCTTGTTTTTTCTATTATGTTCACCTCCTAAATGGCCCAAATCATCCATAAATTTATTTTTATCAAATATTATCTCTCTTATCCCTTTTAAAATTGGTTCAAGCTCTAGCTAACTGTCACATGCAACCTTTTTCTTTCCTTAAAAGTATCTCTTTTTCCTTAAGTTTTTGGATTTAAATTTTGTATTAGAGATTGGATATTTTGAGTCTTATAGATCCCCATCCTACCTAATTTGAGTTTTTTAAGATCCTTTGCTTCAATTTTTGATCATTTTCATGCTATTCTATGTAATCTTAGAGAGGAGGATCCTTGAATTAGTAGCTAGTTCCTTGCATTTGTGAATCAATCCAACCACTATTCAACTACTCTTTTCTTCAATATTTTATCCCTATTTATTTATTTTATTGTCATATTTTTATCTAAGAGTTCCAAGGGTAATTATTGAGAAAACAAAGATCTAACATTATTCATGATAGTATACTTACAACAACAATCTCTCTACCTTCATTTCGTCTCACCATTGATAAGGTTGGAAATTCTATTTTTCAATTTGTATTTTATTTATTAGATTAGATTAGATTAGTTGTTTTTATTATTATAATAGAATTAATATTTAAAATATGTAAAATACGAATAAAATAACTCTTTTCCTCTCTTTCTTTTGGACCAAAAAGAGTAACTTAATTTTTTCAATCTTACTTAAACTTAGAATATTTCAAAAGCATAGTCTTACATCCAAACCTAAGGTATATTATATGAAACAAAATAAATCATTTTAAAATTTATAAATAATTAATTTTAAGTTTTATAATAATCTTACATTCACAAATAAACACACACACACACAAAAAAAAAAAACTTAGAAAACCTAGACAAATCAAGACTTTTCATGTTATATCTAAGCTCTTTCTTTTGCATAGAAAAATAATGTTTCTATAGATCATAGAATTAGAAGAAATAATAAATTAATTATTTAATTAATTTATCTTTGATCATTTAGTTTAAAAAAAAAACCATCTAAAATTATAAAAACCAATTTTATAGCTTGCATATACAAGTTAATTTATGAATATCTAGAAGTTGTGCTTCTTAGGTTCTAGATATAATTATAATTTGTGTGTTGGAAAAATTATATTTAAAATTATATATCATATATTTTCATCCAAATAAAAATACAAAAATAAAAATATTAAATTCCATTTAGCCTTTATATAGGTAAAATCTTGCATCAAACTAGAAAAGGGTAAAATCAACACTTACATCCTTAATCTAGAATTTAGTTTTACTATTACATGTATTAAAATATATTTTAAAATAACCAAAAAAATAGAATTTACTTTCATTTATTTTATTAATCATTTTAGATTAATTTCATTTGAATCAACTAGCATAGTTTGATTTATTTATAAAATATTGTCAAAAATACCCAAAAACATAACCAATTAAGCCTTGTCAAGACAAGTACAAGCCCAAACCATGCTAACCTTGCTCTTACACATTTAGAAAAAAAATTACATATTTAAAACCATTGCATAGAAAATATAATTTCTTAAGAAAACAATCACATCATTGTCTTTTCACCTTTCATGTCACTTCTAGAGTTACCTTATTATAGCAGGTATCTTTCCCTAGGTTAGATCTCTCATTCCTAGTAGTGATGTTGAAAGTGATATTAACACTAAAATTAGGACAAAGGTATTTAGTTAGACTCTCATTCCACATTTTATCATTGATAAATTTAATTTCCTTGAAGAGCAAGAGTGTTTAAGGCACAACCAATCATTGTGCCCATTTATATGCAAGGCTACCAATAAAATAATTTGTAACTCTAGACCTCCATCACTCTTCTTCTCTTTCCCCTATGGAATAGTCTCATCATATTTTCATTAAATTCAAGTATGAATTTGATTATACATAAACATCTTGAAAGAGTTGATCAAATCCATAAAATCATCCAACCTATCTACACCCAATTCATCATTCTCAATATTGACTAGGATATTTGATACATTAGCCTCACCTACATTAAGGGATATTGGAGTCCAATTTCCCATCAGTTATCTATTATAAATGAGTAACATGCCATGATATAAATATTATAATATCATCATAAGCATTCTTTGTCACCCATCATCTAAAACCCAATTTCAACACCTTAACCTAATCTACCTAATCCCTAGACCTACTCATCCTAATAATCTATTCATCGACTATCTTGGACAAACCTCAGGAAGTTGAGTGTATGAAGGTTAGTGTGCCACTTTCCTAATATATGGGCATTTATAACTCACCCATTTATAGGTTCCAAACTAATACATATCACTAAATACTTATCCTTATCCTACTCTAAGCCTAGGAAAGTATTTCAAAGCACACTTAATATAAAAACTAACCTAATTTAAATTAATGATAGGTGCATATTACAAATTATACTAAAATTATACACAAAATAGAATATACCTTTATACACATGCAATAATAACTTCATCAGCTTTTTAGGTTTACTAAAGTATGGAAGTTTATTTAATTAGGGCACTCTGATTTCCTCTTGTTCACGTTTGATGCTTACATCCTTGTAAATTAACACATATAGATCAGTTTAACTAGTATCCACATAGTAGTAATCCTTAAAGTATTTCTTTTACTTAACCATTTTGTGATTAAAATCATTGATATTTTAATACCCTACTTGTGAAATCAATGTTTATCAATGCACAACTTTCTCAAGTAATCACATCATGGGAATTTCTAAGGGTAGGTTTTTTGTTCTATTCTTCACTTTTCCCATGTAAATTTATTCTTTTATCTCTTATTTAATGATGATTTGATCACCTCATTTTTGGTTTACCTTTATATTTTTTTGTTGTGTCAATTTAATTACACTTAAGTGCCATATTTCTTAAAGTTATTCAATTTATTTGTTTTTCTGACTCAGTCTTGACCTTTGATGATACTCTAATGGAGACCACAAACCATACCTAAAATGTTTTCTTCTACCTAAGTAGATCTTCCCCTTAATATAATTTTTCTTTTTTATGGTGCACCTAACTTCTCCATGTCAATTTTTTCCTCAATGTTGATTTAATATGTAATTTTAGTGTAAGTTTAGTGCCTTAAACACCAAATCCTTATTTTTAGCTTTGTAAATTCTTGGCTCTTAAATTATGGAATGAAAATTGATGTTTTGGGACTCCAAGGGTCATATTTATACCTCTAATCAATATTAGTTTCCTTAATGTCATTCACCTTTTCTATCCCCTCCATTAACTGTCATCTCATACACATTTATTACATCATAGTCACCTCAACTTTGGAATACTTATATTAGTGTTTTATAAAAATTTGGAATTAATTGGGATATTATTTATAATTAAGATAAAATTAATTAAAAGGTATAAAATGTTGTAAATAACTTATAACTAGTAGATTTAAATTAAAGTATGAAAATGGGCAAAACATAAATGAATTAAATAAGCTAACTATGACAAACACAAGAAGACAATTGATTTTTGCCCATTAGGTTGACTGTGTGCAACTAAAAGATAATTGTAAAATACCAACTTATATTGATTATGTGATTTCAACTAAATAATAAATGTCATTATTTTGGGTCATAATCGATTAAAAATAGTTAATATCACCTTTGTTATTGTCCTATATGGGTTGATCTTGACCTGTGCAAAAAAATATGAATATGATATCAAAATCACCTATACCTAGTTGAAATATGATTGGGTGCTGAAATTTGACTTTAAGTTATATGCAGATAACTTGTAAATGGCATCTTCAAGATTGCAACTCTATTAAGGTTTGCAATCACTAAAAACCTAAAAAATATAGGGGGATTATAATGGGTTTATTTAACCCCAATCACCCCCATGATGATTAATTTATTCCTACACATCAAATACTTCAAGGAGGGAAATCAAGCCCAAGTAGTTCTGCTATCTAGAGTGTTTAGTGCAATAATGCCCATTTACTACATGTATGCATCTAGAGATGGATTGAATACTTGATAATATTTCACTTGAATTGGATAAAATAGTCTCATGACTTGGATAATGTATGATTCAAGTGAATATATTTTAATATGGAAATAATATAAAATATTTTCTTAGTGTGAAATAGTATAAGTGTGTCAAAATAGTGAAGGTACAAAGTAGTATAAATTTTGTGGCTTAGATGTGATTTTATAGAAATACAAAATGGTGAAACCTTATGTTACCTATCTAATATATGAACTAAAATATAAATAAGAGCTTTAATTTTAAAAATATTCATTGTTGGTAAAGGACAAGATCTCCCTATAAAAAAAAGATTGACTAGGGATCTTGACCCGTGCATGTCAATTTTGACCAGGAAAGGTTATGTTTAATATTTAGAATTTGACATGTCTGTACAAATTCTTAGAGTTTTTTTTAGTGATTAATAATATTTATTTAGGTGTAAGATAAAAAATTAAAAGGGATGGTCCATTACAAGTAGTTAGGATAGAGTGAGATGGAAAAATAGGACAAGTTTAAGTGCTCGAGTCAATTAAGATAAAAGTGGGCCAAAATTGACATTGTCACATATTCATGACCAAATTTGAGTATTTAAATTTTCCCCCTTTAATATATAAATTAAATATCTAGAGTAAAAATAAATATATACTTGAGTGTGTACAACACACTTTACCTTAGGAAGAAATCTCCAATCACGAGGTGTTCCATAGTGAATCCTACAATGATGTAAACATAGTTAACATCCACATGTGAAATATAAAATTTAAGTATAAATTAAATTTAAAAATATTTTAAATAATAATGGAGTATTCCCATATGTGTGAAAATTATGTTTCCCTTATAATTTTGGTTGAAGATGATGCCTTTTTGAAGCATTAGATAAGTGGTGCTTCCTATGCAACACTTGGAGGGATTGGTTCCATTGTTGAACCATGGAAAATTTATGGTGATCAAGCCCTAATTTTAAGTGAACGAGTATAGATAATATAACCCAATGAAGACTTCATAAACCTAAATTTTCACTATTAGTCTTTGTAACTCCAAGATGGAAATTAGTTAGAATTTTTAATGGATTCATAAGCTATAATGTTGGAGGGTGTTGAATCTACAATATGTATTATGAATTTTAATTGAATAAATGATTGTGTAAGGCATATAGATTCAATTTTCAATTTGTTTCTTAGTTCCTATGTGCATGATCAAAAGAGAATGGACAAAATCCATACTCTTACCATGACCACAAATAATATGTAGAAATGAAATTATGGCTTGAATCTATATCAAGCCACCTAAATTTGAAAATATAGTTTGCATGAATTTATATCAATACCACATGTGATAAATTTAAAATATGAAATTTTATGTAAATGTAAATTTTTTAATTTATTTTTAAACGTGAGCAAATATGTCCACACATATGCACTCAAAATGTATGATTCTATAATTTATTCTTGTAATGTGAATGCATATGCATGGCATATTTCCCCATAATCTATACCAATAATAATTTTTTGAATCATTCTAAATTATTTGAAATTATATTATATATTCAAAACTTAATTTTTCTCATAAAGGCTTGTCTTTATATGAAAATTCCATCGAAATGACCCCCTTTTGAGGTGAGGGATGTGTTATGAAAGTCACACATCTCAAAATAAAAGTTAAAATTATCATGCATATCAAGATGTAATCATTGAATATCATAGCATATGTGAAAATATATGTAATCATAATAATATATATATTATTCAAATCACATATGTAACATATGAGGCAAATCTTAAAATGTTAAATCTAGATAAATGTATCCATGAAGCTTGTAGTAGTAGTTGTAATAGAATAAGCTTCCACACTATTTAGTGCATGATATGGATTATGACACTCATCAAAATCAATAAACTCAAAAATCACATAAACACAACAAATTCAATGTCAAATAATAAGGCCAAGGGCTACATATAAGGGACATACTCAAATGTCTCATAATAATAAATTACACACACAATGCCAAAGTCCACAAGCAATACACATGTTTACATACATACCAAAAAATGATCTCATACATATGCTCAAGAAATTTTCACACAAGGGCCAATGTCCACACACAATATTAAGCTTGTAAGAAAAGAAATAACATCAAACAAGCACAAAACTAAAAATATAGTATATGCCATTTATATATAATGTGATCATATTCTAATAAATAATATATCCATGTACACATTATAGGATAGAGATGTTATAAAAAACATTTTAAAAGAGTATATAACTCAAAAATAATATAAGGATTATAGAATTGTAACACCTTTAAATACTACAACATTTGAATAAGATGAGCCTAGAATGGCAGGGCCATTGGGTAGAGGAGAGTCCAACATCCAAGTTCAATAAAAGAATTCAACCCATTATCTATAAATACCCTTTTTACTCTGTGTTTTGAGATAATGAATTCAATATAAAAGGATAGATTTTGAGATGAGACAATAGGGGATACATTGGTGTGATCAAAAGAGACTTGATTATTTGAGGAAAAATATCCTACAAGGGTTTGAAATTTAGATGAGTTGATGTCCTTAGGGAATCTTGACTCTCATAAATTTTTATACAAAATATCCTTATAAGCAATAGATGTTTTGAGAAGGTCCAAAATAGATATTTGGGCTAGTATCTTCACAAATTTCTCAATGATATTTTACTTGCCTTAAGAATTAGATAGAGGAGACCATTGGAGTGTGATTTTTGTGCACCTTGTAGTGATTGTGTAATCTTAGGCTTTAAATTTGATTAATGAGACATGGTTATCCATGTGTTGGACATGACTATCAATATAATCAAATGGATAGGTATGTTGGTTGGAGTTGATATTGTTGGTTTGATTTTTACCTTGAGTTTTTTTGGAATTAACTTGGTCATATTTCAAAAGGGGATCTTGGTACATCACTAGCTTTTGATTGTTATATATAGATGCATTATTCTTGATTTTTATATCATCATAATCAATTAAATCTTGGATATAATTTTTGATATTCATATATCTATTAATAGTGTTACCGTTGACTCTATGGTATTAATAATATTCATTTTCCTTATACCAAGTAGGCTTGGGACCATTTTCATTAAAGGGTTTGGTATTTGGTAATATGATCATGTTAGTAGCTACCAATTTTTGAAAAACTACATCAAGGGGGTCACCTAAAGTATTATAAGTCCTTCATCTCTTCCCTTGTCTAGTTTGAACACTAGGTAGGGTAATTCTGTAGGTGGGTTGAGTGTTTTCAACATGTTTGACATCTATAATACCATCACCTACTAGATTCTTGATCTTATTAAAGAACTTGGGCCTATATGTTTAATTTTGGACTTGGTTATCTTTATTGAAAAATTTGATAAGATCCTTGGTGATAAGTGACCTTTCTATTTGAATTCATGTTTTTATGAGTTCATCAAAGGAGCTGGCACAATGGAGTTGGAGATGAAAATCCATCTGTGGGTTAAGATTTTCTATGAATATTGTGATGAGTTGTTTTTTTGGGATTGACCATGGAAAATGACTTGTTAATGCATGTCATCTTTATAAAAATGAGGAGAAACTTTCTCCATGTAATCATTTGGTATTACACAAGTCTAGCATGTTTAACTCATGTAATACATTATAATAAAAGTGTTTAAAAAATATCTCATAGATATCTACAAAGGTAGTGACTAACCCCTTGGGTAAATGTAAAAACAATTCTGCAGCTTGACCACCTAAACTATGTGTGAAGTGCCTAAGTAAATAGTTGTTGTTATAGGAAACTTATTGGCAAGCCATGTAAATTTCCTTGATATGGTAGTTAGTAGGATTTGGGTGATCCATAGGGCTTTGGATCTCCATCCCAAGGAGAACAGAGGTTAGACACTCCAAAGCATGGAATAAAACATTCCCAAACAAAGATTTTAGTCTAGAAAAGGCTCTCCATGGGCGAAATGATGGCTAGAAAAAGAAGATTCTTAGATGTAGTCAAGATTGATTTATTATATGAGGGCCCTCTTTGCACTTTTTTGAAATATTTTTTTATCAATTTTGTTTTGATTCGTTCCTTTCTTATTGCATTTTTCATTTTTGTTTTGGTTGTCATATTTTATTTATATTTATTATATATATATATATATATGTTGAGTTTGAAATAAACATAAATATAAGTATTATATAGTCATTGGTGTGGTCATGATCATATCTTATTACTCATATATAGTTAGTAATAATTTACTATATATTTTTTATACATATAGTATATCTATCCGTTATATTATGATATAAGTATAATATGGGAAGTCACCATTATGATATAGTTTTAGATATTTATTTTAGATTTTTCTTGACCTGCGACATTAGCATCATTCAACATTTGTTTTAGCTTTGTCATAACATTAAGACTTTATTTGTCTTGCTTACACATCAAATAATTGGACCCTTCATAACATTAAGTGATATTTGTATGTCTTACATAACACTCATAAAAAACATTTAAATGAATATTTGATAGAAAAATATTATGCTATCTACCAACCATGAGATAAATAACATATGGCAATGATGTAAAGTAGATGTCTAATCATGCTCAAGTCCTAATTTTGGAAATTTATAATATTATGGATGATTTTTTACTTTTAAAATATTTGATTTTTTGTATTTTTTAAATTTCCAAACAATAATAATAGATAACAAGAAATAAAACGTGGATTCAAAATTATAATAAAGGGAAGGGATATAAAAAATCTACAATATATGTCGAGGTAAAGTATGCACTGAATATGATGGCATGGCCATGTATGAGCAAGATTCCTCCATTTTATATGTGAATTTTTTTTGAATGCATTTATTACATTTAATAGGGATGCATAAGAATAATTGTACATCCTTGTCTCATAAAATTTACAATTGTCAATATATGTAATACACATGTATGATCAATACTGTACATAAAGGAAAGATTTTGCATAAATAATTATGTTGTGTAAACTAAAATTGAGTATAGTATCATAAAATTGGATGTATTAAGGGTCTATTTTATCATATTTTTATGTGACTCTATAAAATACTTCTAGTCAAAATCGATTGGTTTAACAACAATGATAATTGATATTTATTGTTTTTAGTCAATATTATCTATGATGTAAAAATACAATCTGCTTTATTCAAGCTATGAAAAAAACATGTAGAAAAAATATGGAAATATTATATCATTTTTTTAGATTTTTAGATATTAAATTTGAAAAATAAAATCCAAGGTTTAGAATATTGATCAAATTGATCACGTGTAAAAAGTGAAATAAAAGAAATCATGAACAATCAATGAGTTATGCATAGTAAATGATGTTGCTACAAGCTAAAGATCTCATCAAGGTTATGCCTACATGTATGTTATTTTTAATATAGAGTATATTACTAATATTATACATAATCATAATCATAATCATAATCATAATCATAATCATAATCATAATCATAATCACAATCATCAATGCAGTCATCATCATGGTAGATAACTAATTTCTTATATTTTTATTGAAATTATGATATGCTAGTCTTATCATCTTTTACATTTGTATATGAAAATAAAACTACACCATATATTTTAATTATCTTCTTGAAATTTTGTTACCCTTGATTATGTTCATCATTATTAGTATCTTGTGTCTCATTTTGAACTAAATAAGAATAAGGTATCACTACTTGAATACTAGGAAAGGAAATAGTTTCTACTTTGACTTTTGACTTGAAAATGTAACCATAGATTGTAGTGTTAGCCTTATCTTTTTCCTCTGTACATGAAGTATATATAGTTTTTAAATCCTTATAAACCACATTTGTACCATTATAATTTTTAGGAACATAATTATTTTGAAATTCCTTTGTAATAAACCCTTTCGTTAAGGTGTTTTCTTGTTTATCTTGAATTTGTTTTGGAACTTTCAATTTGATTAATTTCTCTTTGAATAATTTTTCCTTAAAATTTTTTCCCTTTGTAATTTTTCTTTTTTTATCATTTCTTTTTCATCTTGTTCCTTTTGTAACATTTCTTGCTCAATTTTTTCATTTTGAAGCCTTTATTGCTCTAATTTTGCCTTTTGTCACTTATTCTAATTTTTTCATTCATTTTACTTGCACTTATTCCTTAAAAGATGAAATCATAGTGTGAGTGGGTTTATTGATTGATTTATCTAGTATATGATCACCACTATAAATTAAAATTTATATTTTATTTTAAAAAACCCAAAAACTATATGTATGATGCCCATGCATTTTATGATACAAATAATAGTATTTCATATTCCTTAGCGGATGCATAGGAGGTAATATGATCAAATTGTTTCAAATAATTTCTCTTAGAATCTCACTTAAAATTTAATTAGCTTGTTGTATACTTTTTGAATCAAGAGTAGTAGATATATGATTATTTTGAATCCATGCTTGAGAAGATATATTTTGAGGCACAAAATAATGGAATGGAGATGTACCTATATGATTAACACTATAATGATCTTGATTATTTGTGTATGTGATCCTATTTTCAAGTGATGTGATCCTTAAACTGAAAAATTGATTTTTATTTTCAAAATTTTCTATGTATGCTCTCATAGTTATTATTTTATCATGAAGGGCTTGACAAACACAATCCCTAGGTACTTTTGATTGAATATGAATATAAACACCATTGAGAGGGTTTTGGTGAGGTGGATTTAGATGATGAAGGTTTGTTACAATATAATGAATTGTTATAACAAACATAATTTCACTTTTCTCAATTTAACAAGAAATGAAAAGGTCTTGAGATTGTTCATTACTTGTTTTATCCTTAATAGATTTGATTACTTTTATTACATGATTTTAAATTATGTTTCTTATTAGGGTAAGATAACATGTAATAAAAAATAATAAATATTTAAGTAAAAAATTAATAGTGCATTCATTTGTTATATCCATATATTCTTTGCAAATTGAGAAACAACGAATAGAACGTTGAAATTTAGATCCTAGAAAAAGAAATTTTTTATGTATGAAAATTAATAAATTACACTAAAATATAAGGTCAAGATAAAGTGATTTAAATTTTTGTTACAATATAATTAATTATTATGATAAACATACTTTCACTTTTTTTAGTATAACAAGAAAAGGAAAGGTCTTGAGATTGTTCATTACTTGTTTTATCCGTACTAGATTTGATTCATTTTATTACATGATTTTTAATGATGTTCTTTATTAGGGGAAGATAAAATGTAATGAAAAATAATAAATATTGAAGTAAAACATGAATAACATTCTCATCCATTATGGCCATATATTCTTTGCAAATTGAGAAGCAACTAATAGAAACCTAAAATTTAGATCCTAGAAAAAGGACATTTTTGTGTTTAATAAATTCCACTAAAATCTAAGGTCAAGAGAAAGTGATTTTAATGTAAAATATCAAATACGAGGTTAAAATAATTGTTATTTTAGTGTCAAATATCAAATATGAGGTCAAAATAAAGTGTTTGTAGTGTTAGATATTGAATCCAAGGTCGAAAGAAAATTATTTTAGTTTTAGTTATTAAATCCAAGGTTGAAAGGAAATTCTTTGTGTTAGATGTAGTAATTTATATAAACCTTAAGAGAGAATATTTTTTCAATAGTAAAATACAATGTATGTGCTCACCATTATGTTTTATTAGAATTTGGAAATAATTCGAACATTAACTCTAATTAATTTAAAATGAATTTAAGGGTAGCAAATATTGTAAATAACTTGTAACTAGCAGATTGATAGAAAAATATTGAAATAGACAAATCTCAAATAGATGAAAGAAGTTAACGATGAAAATAAAAAGAGGGAAAGAAGAGTTAGCTAATTTATACCTGTCATATTGATTATATATAACTAAAATATGACTGGAATTGAAAAACTCAGATAAAAGATGTCACTTTCTAGGTCAAGATTGACTAGAAATAGTCAAGATTGACTGCCATTATTTTTGTATGTGGGTTGAAATTGACCTATGTGTTAAAATATGTAATAAATGGAAAAATAATTTGTAACTTCTTTAAATATGATCCTATGCAAATTTTTGAGCTTTAGTTGTACACAAATGACTTGCAAGTGACCTCTTCAAAGTCAAAACCCTACTATAATTTATGATACTTGAAAACCTAAAAAAATAAAAGGTGAGGGTGTATTGATATGAGTTGAATTCAAACACCTCTATGGTAATTTATCATTTCCTACATATGCAATACTCCAAGGAGGGAAATCAATCTCACATATTTCTCCCACCTAGATTGCTTAGTGAAATAGTGTTTTTTGCTGCATGTATGCATCTATAGATGGCTTGAATAATTGATAATACTTTTCTTTACTTAAATAATATGGGCTCATGACTTGGATAAGGTCTAATTAAAATGAATAGAATGGGGTTTAGTAATAATAGAGAAGCTTTATTTAGTGTGTAATAGTATAAGTGTGCCCAAATAATAAAATTACCAAGTGGTAGAATAGGTGGCTTAGATGTACATTTATAATAATCCAAATGGGTGAAACCTCATGCTATCTATCCTAAAAATACATAACAAACTATAAGGTAGGGTTGAAATTCAATTTTTTTTTTTTTTGGGTATAAGGGCAACATTGACCCATAAGATCAGGATCAATTTCTAATCACATCCTGTGCATGTCATAATTTTGACCTTGGGAGGGTGACAAATTTGAAATGTCCATACAGATGCTTTGAAATGTTTTTAGAAATTTAGAATATTTATTTAAGTGTAAAATAAAAACTTTAGAAGGGATAGGTCTATACAAGTACTTAGAATAGAGTGAGGTAGTGAAATATGACCAATTCAAGTGCTCAAGTCAAGTATGATAAAAGTGGTCCAAAATTATAATTATCAAGTATTCATGACTAACCTATAAGTGAGGGTTTAAACTCAAAGAAGAGTTTTTGCTAGGTAGAAGGGTATAATTGACTGGATCCACTATAAATTTCAACCATGTGGGTCAATTATAACATATAAGGGTAATATTTAATATTTAGGATGTGAGATGGTCATATAAATGCTTAGAGATGTTTTTAGTGATTAAGAATATTTATGTAGGTGTGAGATAGTAATTTAGAAGGGATGGACCCGTACAAGTTGATCTTGACTATACGAGTCAATCCTAACCTATAAAGGTGATGTTTAATATTGATAATTTGACATGTCCATATAGATTATTAAAGAGTTTTTTAGTGATTAATAATATTTTTGTAGATGTAAGACAACAACTTAGAAGGGATGGACACATATAAGCACTGAGGATAGAGTGAGGTGGAAAAATAGGACCAATTTAAGTGCTCAAGTAAATTAATATAAAAGTGGGTCAAAATTGACATTATAAAGTATTCATAACCATATTTGAGTATCTAAAATTAGGCATAAATTATGCATTTTCCATCTTTTGTACATTCTTGGGCTCTATATGCTACTCCATTTCAGCACACCTCTATAACCCATAGACCTTATGTATCTAACTACTTGGTTGATTTAAAACACAAATCCACATAATTTTTTAGATTGTGTATTCAACCTTTTATTTTTCATTTTTACAAACCATCCAAACACTAATTATGTGTTTAATCCTCCAAAGAATCAATTACTTATCTAACTCTTCAACAAAATTACCCACATGCCAATCATGTTTCCTTTTTTAAACAATGCATAAGAATTTACTTGGTGAATTTTGAATTATCCATTGTTTCTTGAATACACACAAATTATTCATTTTAATCCCCTTCAAAAACTTCAACTAGAATTATAAATGTTTAGTAAAAATACATTCATTATCCTAACCTGCTTGTGCACATCCATAAATTTGTGCACAACAGTTGTGCAAGAATGCCTCTTTTTAGTGAATAATACTCTAAATCCAATGTGTATAATAAAATGAAATAAAAAAATTATATGTTACATTTTTTATGTCATATACCTTTTTTTAATAACCCCTCAATGATTGAAAATAATAGGGTTTCATCCTACTTCCATTGAAGCACCTAGGTAGCATGTTTCTATTAAACGCGTGCAACTTTCATACACTATTATATAGTATATCATGAATGATATATGGGACCATACACCACATTTTAATATTTATAGAGTTATTTTCATACTTATATTCATACAAATTCACATGTATGTATTAACACAAAACCTTATCCTAGATGTGTTTATTGTGCCACACCTTATGCCTTGATTAATTATACACCCTAACTCCACCTTGATAAGACTTGTTTTTCATCTAGTTTCATTAGCTCTCCCAAGCACACATCCAAAGAATCCTTTTCATATATTCTTCTAGTGTGTGAAATTCACAAGGAAATTAAAATGAATTCCACTGGTAGAACTACATCTCTATCAAATATAAGTAAAAATGAGTGATCTTGTTGAGCCTCTTATAGGTACTTCTATATGCCCATAACAACATCAAAAAAATATCATCCCAATATTTTCACCTTATATTGTAAGTATTGGTCATACTTGTAACAAATATCTTATTTAAATCATGCATCATCATGTTAGCATATAGGTGATATAAAATATTTTTATGATGTGCATCCATAAATTCATTGATAAGCATGCACACCATTTCAACCAATAAGTCACTACCCTAATTGCTTATGAGGCTAAATGGGTATCCATACCTAATTATGATGTGTTCCCACCAGAATCATACAACTATAACAATGGTGTATTCTTTTTTTGGAGTTATTTTTACCACTTAGTTAAGTAATCAATTTTTGTTATGATATAAAGTGTGACAGTCTGGTGCACTACTATAGTTATTGACTTGAAAAAATATATGGCCTATTTCTCCAAAGTGTCTTGTGTTATTATTGTGATTAATGGAATCTCATGCCTTCATTTTGGTTTCTTAATTCCGTAGAAGATTTCACATTTATTTGTAAATTCCTTTGTGTCTTTGTAAATTTTAGACCATGACAATCTTGATGTTTAATTTATTTTGAAATGAAATGACTCAAATAAATAGATACAAAACATTTAAATGGAAATATAGTGAATATACATGTATGAATTTAAAATATAAAATTTAAAAAATTAGAAATGAGCTAAAAATAGTAAATTAACCAATAGATATAGGACCTAGCTTGGATCTAATTTAATGTTGACTATGTAAGCTAACTTTGAGTGGAAATCAATTGAAAACACCTGTTAACTACATTGCATTTAAAATTAGGAAATAAAACTTTGTTAGGACAAGGCCACATTGTGGCCTTATCTATTAACTGTGGTCACATCTTAATTGATTGTGTGACTATTTTTTTAATCTGGGTGTTTGATCCTATTTGTAAGGGTTTACTGTATGACTGTATATGTCAACTTGATGTGTGTAAGACCAGAAAATAAAAAAACCCTAGTTCATATATAATAAACATAATATATATCAAATTCCAAAAGTGGGAATAGGATTAGGATAATAATTGAGATATCTTCAGGAAAACATGTGTAATCTAAATGTTGTCTACATAACCTGAAAGGGCCTCAAACTAATGTAGTTCTCCCTCATAAATATTAAATTTTGTTACAACCCCTCAAGTTTCACTTAGAATAATGTACTTAAAAAAAAAAACTAAATACTTTACATTCATTCCATAAAAGCCTGCTTAACAACTTATCCAAACAATAACTTAGAACAATAACAATTCCAAATTCAAATATGGAAATGCAATATAACTTATTATAACTATAAAGAAAAAAAAATAGATTAGGGATCAGCTATGACTGGTCTAATAATACAATAATTTTTGTTCAAGTATTTACTAATATCTATTACAATTACATTTCATTCAGGGATTCATCCTTAATACTCAAAATAGATACCATGCCCTCTGGAGCTCGAGTCAAACCAACTTGTGTATCTCTAAAAATATCAGGTGTGGTCTCCAGGTAAGTAGTACTACTATGGGGAGGGAGAACATCATTTGAGCACTTTTCCACACCAACCACGAACCAATGATCCCCCTCACTAATCCCATCAGGGAATGTTGCTCCCTTCACAGATGGGTAGATAGTGATGGTGTAAGAAACGATATAACAAGCAAGTACCCAAGTGTGTATGATTTCTAAAACTAAACATGCAGTGTGTCATAAAAAACCCATTCTATTGTAAGATATCACACTCACATGCAAATCATACATACTAAAATATAATGTCTAACTAATACATTATTTAACCTCAAGATTCATACTAATTACATCCTCCTAGCAATCACATCATATCACATGCTAAACATAGGAGTAAGCAAAGTGTAAAATTCTTCCATCAATGCATGATTGAATTTTACATTATTACTTATCCCAAACTATAAATAATGACTATAGTTTATGCCACCTAGGTAAAATACATATTTAACTACATATTTCAACCACCATAATAAGTTCTATATGAACTACACCCCATAATAACCCATATTATCAAAGTCTAGGGTTCTAAGACATAACTACTAGTTTTATCATAATCAATCATACAAAACAATCAAAAATACATGGAATCATAAGTTTTTATTCAAGCAAGTATATATAACAAAACAAGTCATACAATCATATAAAAGTCTAACCTAACATTTGTTTACACTCTCAAGGTTATATGCCCACATACATGATGTCTTACTAACTGTTATGAAACATATTATTCACCAACACATACATTTAATTAATCAACATAGGTGAGAGTCTAGACATATAACTACAATATGTACATTCCAGACATATACATTTAAGCTGAAGTATTTTATGATAACCAATACTATCATAGTTAATTGTGCATGAGCACTTTACTCAAACTTGATTTATCAATCTTACACTATAATTATTAAACAAGCAAGTACATGATTATACCACCCAAGTATACCCTAGATTATACTGCACAATAATAATTAAATGAAAATAATAATTAAGCACACAACCTGATGCAGTATTTTAATCTAGAAATGTCTAATCACTTACACATAAAATACTCTCTCAAATATACTACACACAAGTTTTCATCTTTACTAGATGCTACAAAAATTTGACCCTACCAACATGTTTGCATAACACCACTATGCTTATAGATATACTATTGGGCCTCTACAAGTGTTCTAATCAAAGCCATAGTAGAGATTTAGATCATATAGTTATATCACCAAGGATATAGTATCAATCAAATAGAAGTTTAATAATATTACCATAGAAATATCTAACTTTGCTATAGTTTACCCAAATCATAGCGATATTCTTAAATCTATAAAAATTTAAGCACAATCATCATACGAAAATGGCTTACAAGGATAAATAGTCACACCTCAAATCACTGATTGACTAATGTTTACCAATTAATCTAACATAGATTAGAGGATCAAAATAAGGTTGAGAATCAATCGTCTCATATAATCTTATTCTTATATCATATGATCATAATCTTTAATTACAAGCGTGCCAAAATTGCATGATTAAAATCCTCTATAATGATATTTGATCATAAGAAAGCAATTATCCTAATTTATAAAGTATCTCCCTTGTATCACAAGCATCAATGTAAGCTAAGCCAAACATTCAACTTATGCTAAAGATAACCATACAAATAATAGAACCAACATAAAACCAACATAATGTTTGCCTACAGAAATTATTTTATATTTACCCTTAATTAAAATTCTTCAACAAATTTAGCTCTTTCCTTCTCCATTGCTTAACCCATTTGTTCAATATTTACTTGGTATCCCCCTCAGGTATTCATTTATATATATATTCTGACATTATTTTTAAAAGTTTCCATAATTAAATATTGTGTGAAATGCACACAAGTTTTTACTATTTTTTTTTGAACCAAGTATGCAAATCATTCCAAAATTGAGTACTGATCAGGGGAAATAATAATAAAATATAAAATCTCTAATTAGGTTCTCATGACAATTACACTCATTCATTTGCGCTGCAACTCAGGCTAACCGCAATATGGAAATATGAGGCAAAAATAAAATTCCACTAAACATTTGATCTTTCATTAAAGAAGAGATATAGTTTCCTTTGCAAATTTTATTCAATTCCACTAAACATTTGGTCTTTCATTAAAGAAGAGACATAGTTTCCTTTGCAAATTTTTTTCCTTCTCCAAAATATATATGGTCTCAAAAGAATAAAGCTCAGTGACTTTATTAACACTCAACACTTTATATAAAGATAAAATTTTAACTAGATATTAAGCATTTTATTTAAATGACTCAACATATTATTTAAGTGACTTAGCATTTCAAATAAATAATTCACCATTTCAATATCAATTCAGCACTTCAATTGAATTACTCAGAATTTTCAATTATATACTCAACATTTTTATTTATTCACTCAACATTTTTATTTATATGCTCAACATTAAAAATATATACTCAACATTTTAATTTATATACACATTGATTTCAACTTATAGACATAGTGATTTTGATTAAATATATAATGATTTCAATTTTAAACTCAACATTTTTAATTTAGAGGCTTGGCATTTCATTTTAGATACTCAGCCAATGTAAATATGATGTAGTCCAGTAATATTAAGATACTAATCAATATTAACATAACCACTACAATTTAAACATTGCCCTACCAATACAATTATATGCTGCTAATGAAATTAAACACTACCATTGTAATTAGATGCTACCCGTTGGTTCCCATTTGTACACCTCATACACTCAGCCTTGCACACTTGAAAGGAAAATGGTAAGCAATGATGGAAAACTCGCTTAGAATGTCATTGTAGCTAGGGAAGGGTTTTACATCAAGATTAGACTAGATGTAGAAAATGACTGAGAGGCACCTATAAAGGGTATGGTTAACTCCCTACTACTTTTGTCTTTGCCTGAACCAAGGTGAGAGAATCTATGGGATAGCTTACTCTATGGAGGGATTTTACAATTCAATCTCCATGGAGATTCTTGGAATAAGGGGCAAATATGAACAGAACACAATAAAGTTTGCACACCTCACCCATGAAGGGTTGTCACACAAAATGCACAAATTCTCTATATCATACACAAGCTACTAAATATCGATGAGGGGATGACTACATTCTTCATTCTATAAGATATTCAACAATAGGGGAAAAATGAAAAGTTGCAATAGTATAAATTAAATTAAAAACTACAAACAAATTTCAATTATGCATTTTCAAGGCAAGTAACATTTATAGTATGCTACAGGGTGTGCTATTTATAGGGTAGGATAGGGTAGGACAAGTTAGATAATTATAAAGAAGGAGGGTGCTGTGTGGGTGGTTTCCAAACAACAAGGTATCTAGCAGTATTTCATGACAATGTTCCTTAGTAAAGATGTAGGAAAAACATCAAATGCAAGACAATGATAAACACCAAATGATCCTTGAGAGACTAAGACATACACCTAAACTACAATCTCAAATACTTTCTTCTAATAAATTCATGAACCCAGGGTACCCTTAAAAGGTATTCAACAATATATTTATAAATATAACTATAGAGAGGGATTTATAACCTAGGTACATGCTCAGAATGACAACCAGTAATGAACACAAACCCAAATATCCAATTAGAAGAAACCATAAAATATATTATTGCATTTCATTAACAAGATACAATACATAACCACAAATATTTTCCAGTGACTTGAAAATAAATATTAAAAACATCAACACTTCAAAATGTTATCATAGGGACAAACATGGCGAGATTGATCTTTTAACAAGGGAGACATAAACATGCTCTCAAAGCTTGCTAATGGATGTATACATGCAACCACCTTAGCAAGGGAGATAAAATCTACACACAATAATTAATCCCAATTTTGTTTTGTAGAACCTAGACTTAGGGAAAATGGACACCTAAAATAGTGACCTATAACAACCAACAACTAATGACAACCTTGGAATAGAAGATAATATTTCTATTTATACATTTCTCAATCCTTCTCAAATTTGGACCTATAGGTTGTAATTTGAAAAAACTGCATAACAAACTTTTCTAGTAGCATCAAGATGCTCCTAGCTAGAAAATGCCTTTTTTTACACCTGAGATCTGCATCTATTTTCAAGAAAAATCATTATTACAACTACCTCTACAAGGAATGATTAGGAATTTCAATTGCCTGGAGATGATCTTGACCACTTGCTCACACTGTTAGAGGGAGAAAAATTATTTGAGGAGCCAAAGAGACTTTGTCCTTATGTGGAACTACCTAAAAATGCCCCTTTACATGTACCTAGAAGGTGAATTATGTGGCAAAGGCTAAACAAACTTTGTTACTATATACAGTTGCTTGGAGATATCGGTGAATGGTTTTTTACACAGTTGGAACCTCCTGGACAATAGCCTTTCTTTTTATGCAAGCTATATAACAACTTCTTCTTATAAATATGGATCAAGAATGATTTAGTTGTGACATGAAACAAAAAATTATCCACAATCTTGATTGAAAATATTCACTCTAGAATGGCTCATGGAACTTATTCTGTGCCTTAACTCATTTCCCAACTAGGAAAGAGTCATCAAGTTTAAATTTAAGACCAAAGCTTACCACATACTAACATCTGACACACCGCATTGAATCCAACTGGGCATCCATAGGCTTTAAGAGTAACTAATGGCTTTAGTCTAGACACTTGTCACTTCCTCATGCAATCTAGGCCCTTTGAAAAGTATGTCTTGGCTCCTACCATGGGATCATCTTTGCCAAAAAAAATAGAAACCATAGATCCTATGTGAAATGATTGATTTAAAATTTTATGGAATGTAGTTGTGCCACTTATAATTTATATATTTGGTCATAGGGTCCTTAGGTTTTCAACATTGGTTACATGACATCAAATCTGGCTAGGATAAGAAAATACACTCCATTAGATCATGATCCAAAGGGTGGGGAATTATTGGCTATCTATATGTCTCATCCCTAAGGATGTACCACTTGGTATCTCTATGGGATCTCTACATCTTACTCTATTAGTGTTTTCAAACTAACACACTCTTGCCAAGGGGTAGTCCCACATTCATTCTGGGCTTTGTTGAAAAGTCTTAACTTGATAGTGCCATAGATCAAATTATGTATACTTGAATGTGTATTTTTGATCTCTGAGAATGTGCTTGATTTTTAAATCATTCCCTATAAGCTCAAAATGTGTCATACCTACACTTATTCTAGGTTCCTTTGACTATTTAGCTTTGTTCATGTATCATTGGATCATCTTGCTTGCACAAACATGTGCTATTGGATCTGCCTCTATTTGAAAACAAATAATTACTTCATGGGGTCTAAAATTGATGCTCATGCAACCATATTTGAATATTTGAATCCCAATGGCTAGTCCCTATAGCTTAAAGTTGACATCTATGCACCCATCAAAAAATGTCCATAAGATAGTCATACCTATAATTTGAAAATATTTCTTCAGGACTTTGTTCCATGATAATTTTGTTTGAGTCTTTGTCTTTAGTATTCCTATTTGCTTTGACACTTTTGTCTTTCACTTCTCTTTATCTGCGATACTTATACTTTAGGCTTTTATTTAGCACAATATTCCCACAACAATTTTTTCAAGCATTCTATCAAGATAATTATTTTGAACAAAAAGTCTGAGATAATTTCCATGAAGGATTTGACTCCACACTTTTCCCACAGGAATCAAGTCTTTGGCCTTTTGTCTTCATTAGGACAATTGTTTCAAACATTTTATCCAAAACATTTCCCCCATACAAATTGAGCTTTGCAATTTTCCTGAAGGAATTGGACCTCTACACTTTTGCCAAAAGAATTGAGACTTATCTCCTTGTGTCTTAGTTGGGATAATATTTTGTACCATTTTGTTCGAAACAATTTCCCTGTAGAAATTGAACTCGGTACTTCTCTCTAAGAAATGCAATTCTTTTAGACTTTTTTCTCAAGCAAAATACCTAAAATAAATAGGACTTTTGCTCCATAATAACTTTGCCAAAAGTACTAGCCTGGCCCTCTGAACATACCCTTCAAAAGTTTTGTCAAGGGCACTTACCCTATAAAATTGCCCTTTAGCCTTTTGGAATGGCCCTTAGATCTCTTGAAAGTGCCTTTCAAACTTTTTGAAAGTGTCCTCTAGATTCTCTAAAAGTGCCCTTTGGGAGTTTTGTAAGGGAAAAATTCTTGAAAGAAATGACCCTTTGAAAATTTTGCAAAGGCAAAATGACCCTTCTACAAGTGTCCTTCAAAAATTTTACAAGGGAAAAATACCTGAAGGAAATGACCCTTCAAAATTTTTGTACATACTGGCCAAAATAAATAAGTCCTTTAAATTCTTTTGGGCTTTTTGTGTAGGAAAAATACCCGAAGGGAAAGTACCCTTCAAAGCTTTTGCTATAAATAATTTTTTTGAAACAATTAGGATTTTGCATTCTTTCTGAAATGAAAGATTTATTTTAGGATTTTTATGCAGGCAAAATGCTCGAAGGGCAAGTGCCCTTCAGACCTTTTTTTGTAGATAAAAAGTCCAAAACAAATGACCCTTCAGATCTTTTGTGAAACACTTATCCCAAAATAAATAATACATTGAATTCCTTTAGACCTTTTGTAGTGAACAAAATATCCGACAAAAATAAGTCTTCAGACTTTTTATCGAAGACAAAAAGCCCGAAGACCTATTTATGTTAGACATTGTGTTTGTGCAAAAAGTCCAAAAAAGTCTAAGGGAAAGATACATTCACCAAGTAAAGACCAAATTAGGGCTTAACCAAATTTTACAAGAACTTGACCTTCTAAAGGAACACTTAGATATGGGAGTTGGGCTAAGGACATAGTCATTTACACTTGATAAAGGCCCAATTTATTCAGTGTAATTTTAGGCACTAACACTGGCTCTCACCCAAGGATGCATACCCCCTTTGGGTGTGAAAAAAACCATATAACACAAGACTAGGTGCTAATCTATTGGGCTATAGAGTCAAGACTTAGAAATTTTTAGTAAACATCTATGAATGCTCAATAAAATAGGGAAAACTTACAAAAATAGATCATGAGGATCTAGAAATGAAGACACAATTGAAACATAAAAGGAAAATGTATAAACAAGGCCTAAAATAGAGGGGCAATAAAATAACAAAAAGATAAAGTAAAAAAATGCTATATAATATGGTACATGATTATAGACAGATTCAATCAAGGAAGTATTTTAAATGTCTGCCATTGACTGGCATCTCCAATATTTCACCATCTAAATCTCTCAAGAATAAAGTATGCTCTCCAATCTTACAGTCAATGGAATAGAGACCCATCCATAAGGCATCAAACTTGTTATGCTTTCCTTTCTCCTCATCCATGTTATTCCAAAGTATAACCAAATCACCTACTTGGAAGGTTCTTTGAGTGACCTTCCTATCAAATATTTTCTTTAGATTCTCTTTGAAATTGAGGTGTCTTTCATGAGCTTGTCTTTGAATTTAATCAAACTCAATAATCTAGTTTACCCAGATTTCATAAGGGTGGATTTTCTCATCATCCCCTAGTTGATGCATGAGATGATAGGTGGGTAACTACAAATTCATAGGTAGAATTGCTTGAGCTCCATAAACAAGATCAAAAGGGCTTCTACTTATAGATCTCTTAGGCATGATCCCATCATCCCTCAAGGTAAACTTCATATGTTCACCCCACTTCTTATTGTTTACTTTTGATGTTCATCTGATAATCTTAAACAAGTTCTTGTTACTTGAATCAACTTGCCCATTCCCTTAAGGATTGTAGTTAAAAACATGGGTAAATTCAATCCCATAGTCTTTACACAATGCCACCTAAGGTTTAGCTTTGAAGCTCATGGCATTATCAATAATTATCTTGATAGGCACACCAAATCTGTAAATAATTTGATTTAACAAAAAATCCATAACTACCTAGTGTGTTGCTTTCTTTGTAGGGATTTATTCGACCCATTTTGTGAAGTAATCAGTTGCAAATAGTATCCACCTATGTTTAGTTCTTGACAAATCAATAATTTATTCAATGAAATCCATTCCCCATTATCTAAATGGGCCTTCAATCGTCATAGGCTATAGGGAAGAGAACCTAAAGATTTTATCCTCCCAATAAAGCACTAATGTTTATCACATTTTTTGACTATCTGAGTAACATCCTTAAATTTTATGAGCTGTAACTTTAGGTACAAAATGGACACCACATGCTCCACTATGAAAGTCTTCAAACAAGACAATAATTTATTCTTCTAACATGCATCTTAGAATAACCCCATCCAAATTCTTCCATGATAAGCCATCCTCAGTTAAGAGGAATCTTTGTGACACAAGCTTAAGAGTTCTTCTTTGATTCTTATCCAAGTCAGAGGGATAATTCAGATATTATAAGTATTAAATAATGTCTCTATACCATAAAGATGCATTAAATTGACTCAAATAATCACCAACATTTAAAATAACATTGTTTACCTCAACAACTTGTAAATTAGCCTTATCCATAAGTTTGGCTAGACCTATCCCTCTTACTAGCTTGGTGGTCTGGATATCCATGTCATAATCTTGTAACTTGTTGACCCACTTGAACCTCTTGCTGGATACTTCAATCTGAGTTAAAATGTCCTTCACCATGGTTTTCAAGATGTAGGCAATGATATTTGAACTCAAAATATATGACCTAAATATTTTAACAACCTTTAAAAGAGTGAAAGCTTGCTTCTCCATGATGGTGTAGTTCAGCTCAGGACCTTGCATAGATTTACTAAAGAAAGCAATGGGCTATTCATGACCTTCTTCATTTTTTTGCTACATGACATTAGTAATAGTATTGTATGATCCAAAAGAGAATATCTAGAATGGCTTTGTGTAATCAAGACTGGCCAAAATAGGGGTAGACTTTAAAGTTCCCTTGATGTCATTGAATGCTTGCATGAGCTTCTCCTCCCATTTGATGGTCTGGTCCTTATTCAACATGGAAGTAATAGGCAAAGTAATCTCTAAAGAATTAGACACAAATCTCCTTACAAAGTTAATCTATCCAAAGAAATACTAAATTTCTTTTTTAGATTACAGGATAGGCACTTTGTCAATGGTTTCAACCCTTTTAGGGTCAATTATGACACTATCCTTAGACACTATATGTCCCAACAACTTGGACTTTTATATTCCAAAGTGACATTTCTTGGGATTAAACAAAACATTGAACTCCCTACATCTGATCCACACCTTTTCAAGATGCTCCAAATGTTCTTCTCTTATTTTGGAGTACAAATTAATGTCATCCTAATACATAGTAATGAATTGGTTAATTATCCCTACAAAATTAACATCCATAGCTTGCTAAAACATTTCACTAACATTCATCAACTTGAAAGGCATCCTCATATACACATATGTTCCCAAAGCATAGTGAATGTGGTCTTGGACCTCTCAGATTCCTTCAACATAACCTGGTTATAACCTGAGAACCCATCTAATGTGGACAACATTTTGGATCCAATGATGTTTTGGAGAAAGTTCTCCATATTGGGTAGGGGATAATTATCTTTTAAAGAAGATTTGTTCATATTTATGAAATATACACATAAATGGATGTCTCTATTTTTATTTCTTATAGGGACTAAATTTACCACCCATGATGAATACCTGATGGGTTGAATGATACTACTATTCCTTAACTTCTTTAATTCTTCCCTCATCTTAGTTGCCAAATTGGGGTTAATGGCTCTCTACTTTTGCCTAAAAGGCTTGATATCAAGTTGTAATGAGATGATGTCCTAGAACAAGTCTTCCCTATATGCTTTTAGCTCAGAATAAGAGCACGCTAAGCAATCTTGGTACTTCCTTAATAGCTACATGTAAGTGTTTTTCTCTATTTCACTAATGTGAGTACCCAACCAAGCCTTTCTTGTATTCTCATGAGAACCTAAGTTACACTTAGTCACAACCTTTGTAATGAATGAGTTTCTCAACTTGATTCTATTCACTCCATCAAAAGATGCTTCTAAACTGACCAATCCTCTTGGGATAGTGTTTGTCTTCACTTGAATAATGTCTTTCCCAAACAAGGTCTCCTTTCCTACACTGACCTAAACCATGGATTCCAAGTCTATGAGCTGATCGTGAAACTCAACCTCATAGTTTAGAAACCTCTTAATCTATTTATCATCATCAAAGACCTACCAATGATGAAAATTATCTAGGATTGAAGGCCTGATAAACACCTCCACTTGATACTGATAGTGAGGGCTCATATTTTTAATATCAAACTTAGTGCCTAACCTTATAAGTTTATCATCTTCTTGGTTGAGACTCCTATCATGATAACATAGATTGAATGTATCAAAAAAGTCAAGCAAATCCTAGACAACATTCTAATACTATTTCAACCTTTTATTTTTCATGGCATAATCACTACAGACTTGGTTTACCACTAAATCAAAATCACCCTTGATAATCAAACATTTGATTCCATATTCATAGGTAATATTTAAACCAAGTAAGAGTGTCTCACAATTAGTAGTATTGTTAGTGCACTAAAAAAAATCTAGAAAGAAAAAATAAAACATTTACCATTAGGGGCATAAAAGACAACCCAAAATCCATTTCCAAGGTTGGAGCAAGATCCATCAAAACACATCTTTGAAAATGCACTTTTTTGTCAGGTTCAACATCAAGAATAATGGTTGTTCATTAATATCAACATTTCCAACAAAGTTGCCAAGCTTAACATCTATGTATAATACTTCATTGAGAGCATGCTTCAGATCTTCAATCACATGTAGCATCTTTGTCTCTCTATAAAATTCTACCATCTTTCCCTCCAAAGGAATGGTGGCATATGATAGGTTCATCTACACACTTCCACCCATATTGGTAACCCATTTATGTGATAACAACATCTTCATTTTGGTAGCTGGTCTATAACTACCACATCTATATTCAAATACTTACCAAGATGGAATGCCAACTGTACCACCAACCCCTTGACTTGTCCAATAACTAGAACCTCAAGTGAGTACATGTCATAACACTTGCCAATGGATGACATGATATTTATGCTAATCTCATCAAGGACACCTAAGGGCATCACATTACAAGATGATCTAGAATCAAATATGTAGTTGTGAACAATCAAACCATTGATCAATAAGGTTGTGTAAAAAGGATCCACATTCAGCTAACTCTTTACAAGTTATAGCCCCCAAATAGAAATTTGGATTGGGTTCAACAACCTCTTCTGATTCTTCATCTTATTTTAGGGGTATTTGGGGTAAGTTAATGTCTCTCATAGTTGAAATTACACCAAATTATAAATATTCAAAGGATCTCTTCCTATATTTAAGTATTCTTAACAACTCAACAAGTGGCATAGTGATTTTTATTTGACTCAACACTTGAGCCATATCACACACACTATACTGAGAAAAAGGCATATTTGGTAGAAGGGTAATAACACATTTAGCTAGAATAGAATCATTCAAGGTCTGAATTAGAGTAGGCTGGGGTGGATTTGAAACTTTGACAACAACCTTTAAAGGTGTATTTTGTTTGAGCTTATTAGCACCCTTAAGGATACTAGATAATATGGACGTTTTATTACTCTTAGTAAGAGCACCTCTAAGCTTAGTAGCTTAGGTCATGGGTGATATGTTAGAAGCTTTTGGGACTAATATATCTTTCTTTGCTTCTTTGCTTGCATTCCTTGCCTTTGAATTTGCATGGGTAGTGTCTTCAAGAGCAACACTTGGTTGCCTACTTCTCAAGTTATATTCATTCTTTTAAAGAACTGCTATATTAATTAATAGTTTCCTATCCTCAACTGATGGATTTACCCCAGGATATTTCTTGATCATAATAGAGAATAAGAGAACAAAATCATGAATAGACAACTCATATGCTTGTGCCACATTAACATCACAAGCAAAGTCAAAAGTTGGGATGCTCTCTATTTCAACAGTGCTCCAAAACATATCAACCAAAGTATTAGTCAATAATTCTATGGAGGTAATCAATTCACTCTAAGGTATTTGAAAATCAAACATAAAAATATCATAGTTAGATGATGCATATTTAGTTTCATCCAGATCTTCATCAACTTGTTTAGCTGTATCACATGTGTAATGAAATTTCTTCAAGAATTAAGTATAACAGCAGAATTATATCCAAATATGTGCTTATTGATCCCTGCCTCCAACATCTCATGGACCATCTTTTCAATTTCACTCTTTTGTTCATATGGATATCTATATGGTCTAATATTTGGTGGTTGACTACCTAGAATTAGTTGAATGACATGATCATGTTCTCTTTTTGGTGGTAGTCCTTTTGGCATGGCCCCAAAAATAGATGAGTGGTCTTCATGAATTATTTGTAGATCAGGATGTGTAGATACCTGTGTGGGTTGAACATCTATGGAGCATAATCGTGTAATAATTCCCTCTGCTCCCTTTTTTAGCATCTTGGTCATCTGATGTGAACTAATCAATTATGGATATTTTTCATGTAATCCATGTAGTTCAATTTTCTTACCTTCAGAATGAAAGCGCATGAATAGTTCTTAGAAGTTCATCTCAATGGTACTTAAGGTTGTGAGCCATTGGAATCCCAAAACAATGTCTATGTTACCCATGGGAATAACAAACATAAGAGAGTCGAGATTGTACCCACCCATAGTAAGATTAATACTATGGCATTTGCCTAAATAATTAATTGTGCCACCATCTGCAATCATGACATAAAATTTTGGTGCTGGGTAGATGAAATAGTTCAATCGAGTGGCCAACTTATGGTTTATAAAGTTATGTGTGCTCCCTGATCAATCAACGCTGTCACCTTCTTTTTCTTAAGGAACCCCACTACCTTAAGAGTTTGTGGAGTGCTAATTCCTGCAAGTGCATGACAAGAGATTGTAGATTAGGAATCTTTAGGTACCTCCTCTATATCTTCCTCATCATCATTAGAGGCATCATCTACTTCTTCATCTTCATTTGGTCCCTCAATGTAGAATAACTTCTTCTCAGCACATCTATGTCCTTTACTCCACTTGCTATCACAATCAAAACATAATCCTTTTACATGCTTCTCTTCAATTTGCTGAGGGGTCGATCTAGTAGGTGGAGGAAATGTTGGTGACGATATGCTATGATATTTGAAGTGAGTGAATGGCTGCTTCTTGTTGGCTATGAATTTTTCCTCGGCTCTACGTGCTAAGATAATAGAATCAGAAATACTAAGTGGATTAAACATGCGTACCTCATGTTGAATGTGGTCCTTGAGTCCACCCAAAAATAGGTCATTCAAGTTTGCTTCAGAAATTGTCTCCACACGTAAGGATAGGTTCTAAAAATGATGAATATAATCCTTAATGGAGCTAATTTGTCACAATTTTACCAGTTGGCTAAAGTAATTCTCTGTCACACTATTACCATAGTGTAATTGTAGCACCTCTGTAAAAATTGACCAGGTAACATTGAGAGTCATCTTTTTCTTTTGAGCACACAACCATCGATACCAAATGAATTGATCAGGTTCAAGATACAAGGAGGCCATGGTAACCTTCTGTCCACTTGGAATCTGATGTAGGTCAAAAAAACTTTCCATTTGGTTGAGCCAATTGAGTGGATCTTTTCCATCAAATTTTCGCATATCCACCTTTGGTAATACGTTCCTCTATGGCCATGGAGTTATATTTAAAGGAGACTGGTTAGGAGAACCACCCTGGTGGGTTTGTGAAATAAAGTTAGCTTGATGATTTGACTGATTAATGTTCAAAGCCATCATGATATCTCCCAAACTATCTTGTATGGATTGCATATTAGATTGTATGTCTTGCACCTCACTCTGAATGACTTGTAAACTATAGTAAAGCTAGCTCACTTTATGATCTATGTCAAAAAACCCTAGTACAAAGGGTCTAGTACATCCCCCTTCTGACTCCATCTCATCCTTGTTAGGAGTTTTACCTGGAGTTTCAGCACCCTTTCCTCAGCCCTGAGTTTGTGGACTTGCCATAAAAGGGTTTTACGATGTCGTCCCTTATTGGCACTTTTGACCCAATCTCCAGTAAAAATTTTGTAGAGAAATTTGCAACCATTTTTAATATATCACAAAATTTAAAAATTTAGTGTTTCGCCCACAAGATTGCCCAAATCACAACTTTGATACCACTTGTAATGAAATTACTTCAAGAATTAAGTATAACAACAGAATTATACCCAAATATGACTGAAATATATCCAAATATATGATAATAGATAAGCCACTTCGAGGGGGCAACCTCCAAAAGCTTCAATAAGAGCAAAATTCACAATATGATGATAAATGATTACCCACTACCTCCTATATATAGTCTATCTAGGCCATGGTTACTCCATAGGTTGACCTACTAATTAAAAGAAAGCCTAGATAAATGTAATATAATGTCAAAGAGGGATAAGTAAGCCATAAGTTGGCTAATACTATCCTCATACATGTGATAGGTTAGGGGCGTAACAACATGGAGGGTGTGGTACGAAGTACTTATCACACCAATCAATGTCTAAATCAAAATTCATAGTATTTACCTTGGTTTTTAAAGGATCAAGCACTTCATTTTTAGACCCTCAATTTTGGTTTTTGTCCATCCTTTTTTCACGTGTAGGCCTCTTTCCTTGATCATTATCTCTATGGTGGAAAGTAGGCCCCCTTTATGCTTGATTTGGATTTGGAGCCCATTTGTAGTTGGTAGACAAATGAGGGACCCCTTTTTCAGCTGTAAATTTTTTTTACGACATTTATTTGACAATATAGGCCAAATTTTTGATATTTTCCTCTAAGTTGGTTATCTTCATGGGCTGTGTCTTTTCTAGATTGGACAACTTCACATCAGCCTACTTGTTCATGGGATATCCCATAGCCTTGATGTTATTCTCAATTTGGATGGCCATATTAAACACCAACCATAGGTTAATGGGTGTGTTGTCCCTTAATAAATATGTAGCCTTCTTATCAAAGACATCATAGTACTTTATCAAGTATGCTGCATCATTGGGCCTAATGTTTTTAGGTAGTCGTATCATGGTCTTGTTGAATCATGTGTTAAAATCCTACACATACTTATCAAGATTCTTATTGATATTTTAAAATTCAACTAAGAGAAACCTTGGATGAATTCTAACACCATATTGAATGCTAAAAATATCTTGCATTTCTTCCCATGTATTAATGCATCCATGAGAAGGGAATTAAACCATTCGTGATCATCTTCATCCAACATGTGGATAAAAAAATTAATGCACACATCCTCATACTCAACCTCATAATCTTTAATAATATTTTGAAAGGCCCTCAGATGCTGATCACCACTAACTACATTGTTCCCTTGAAATTTTGGGAGGCATTTCCTAACTTCATTTGGGACTTCATTAGGATAGCCTTCCATCTCATTAAAATTAATAGGCTTGAATATGAAAATACAAAATGCAGGATGTACATTATTATATTTGTCCCTATGCCTCATGATTGGTTTAATAGGAGGTTCAAAAACAAATGACAATGGGATATAAGGGGGTGAATGAGGTGGACTTGGTGGATCAGACTTGGGAGGGGATTCAACTAGTTGAGAAGGAGCTAAAAAATAAATAGGACTATGTGTTTGAGAATCATTAGAAGAAATGTGATAGTCCTCAATAATGGGGGGTTAAAAAATATTTCAAGATTATCAAGATCTTGATGGTCTTAAGTAGCTAAAATTTTCCCTTCAATAGGCCTCTAGACTTGTCCCCTTCTTTGAGGAATACCTGAGGGTGGAATAAGTCTTTTAGATGGGTCACCTTTGAAAGATGATCTCAACCCTTCCATCTTTGTAAACAATAAGATACTCAAAATTGAAAGTTAGCAAATATTCATAATAAGCACCAATCTTTCTTGAAACCAAAAAATAAAGTCAGAGTCACCACTATAATCAAACTTCTAGAATAAAATAATTTGTAAATTGTTGTGATAGAGATTGAAATTAAACTTGCTAAAGCTTATTGAGATAAATAAAAAAGACACTAAAAATTTTCAAAATATGTTCAAAATGGAAAAGACAACTTCCAACATGCAATGCTAACAATTCTTTACAATAAACTCAACAGAAGTCAAATTATCAAACCTTAAAAACTTCTTGGCACATCCCCAATCAAGTGTTGTGACATTGATAACCAAGATAGTTAGATCAATGTAGTAATAATAGAGAACTTCACAAGGTGAAATACTAATGGCTCTTTACAAGAATTCTTGGCAACACAAGTGACCAAAATTTTAGTTTAGTCCTCGATAATGATACTAGAAGAGTGTTGGTTCCTAGTTATACACCTCATACACTTGACCTTGCACACTTGAAAATAAAATGGTAAGAAATGATGGAAAACCTACTTAGAATGTCATAGTATCTAGGGAAGGTTTTTGCATCAATATTAAACCAAATGTATAAAATGACTGAGAGGCACCTACAAAGGGTATGGTTAGTTCCTTGCTACTTTTGGCTCTACCTGAATTAAGGTGAGAGAACCTATAGGGTAGCTTGCTCACATGGAGGTATTTTTAAATTCAATCTCCATGGGGATTCTTGGCATAAGGGGAAACTATGACCATATCACAACCAAGTTTTCACACTTCACCTATGAAGGGTTGTCACATGAAATGCACAAATGCTCTATTTGATACACAAGATACTAAAGAGAGATGAGGGGATGACTGCAATCTTTATTCTATAAAATATTCAATAATAGGGGGTAAATAGAAAATTGTAGCACCAAAAATTAAATCACAAAATACAAACACATTTCAAATATTCAAGATCTTATGCATTTGTAAGGAAAGTAAAACTTATAGTATGTAATAAGGTGTGTTATTTATAGGGTAGGATAGGGTAGGACAAGTTAGATAATTATAAAGGAGGGTGGTGTGCAGGTGGTTTCTAAACAATAGGGTATCTATCAGTATTTCATGACAATGTTCCTTAGTAAATATGCAAGAAAAAATTCAAATGCAAGACAATGATAAACACTAACTGATCCCTAAGAGACTAGGATATACACTAAAACTAGAATCTCAAGTACTTTCTCTTGCTAAATTCATGAACCTAGGGTACACTTAAAGGGTATTCAACAACACATTTCTAATCATAACTATAGAGAGGGTTATATAACTTAGGTACATGCTCCGAATGACAACCAGTAATGAAAACAAACCCTAATATCCAATCAACATAAACTGTAAAACATATGATTGCATTTCATTAACATGATACAATAAAAAACTATAAATATTTTCCAGTGACTTGAAAATAAATATTACAAACATCAACACTTCAAAATGCTGCCATGGGGACAAGCATGGTGAGATTGATCTTTTGGCAAGGGAGACATAAACATACTCTCAAAGCTTGCTAATGGTTGTATAGATGCAACCACCTTAGCAAGCAAGACAAAGTCTACATAGTGCAGTTGATCCTAGAATTTTTTTGTAGAACCTAGACTTAGGGAAAATGGAGACCTAAAATAGTGACCTAAAACAACCAACAGTCAATGATAACCTTGAAATATAAGACATGCCTTCTATTTATACATTTCTCAATCCTTCTCAAATCTAGACCTATAGGTTGTAATTTGTAAAAACTACATAACAAAATTTTCCAGTCCCATCAAGATGATCCTAACTGAAAAATGTCTTTTGCTACACCTAAGATATTCATCCATTTTCAAGAAAAATCATTGTTGCAACTACCTCTACAAATAATTATGAGGACCTGCAACCATTTGGAGATGTTCAACTGCTTACTCGCATAATTAGAGGGAGAAAAACATTGAAGATCCAAAGAGACTTTGTCTTTATGTGGAACCACCTAAATATGCCCCTTTACACTTGACTAGAAGGTAAATTGCATGGCAAAGGCCAAAAAAAATTTGTTACTATATGCAACTACTTGGAGATGCTGGTGAATGGTTTCCTACACAGGTGGAACCTCCTGAATAATTGCCTTTTTTTCTACACACACAATGGAACAACCTATTCTTGCAATGATGGATCAGGAATGATCTAGTTGTGACATGAAATATAAAATGATCCATGATCATGATTGGAAATATTCACTCTAGAATGGCTCATGGACCTTCTTCTATGCCTTGACTCATTTCCCAAATAGGAAAGAGCCATCAAGTTTAACTTTAAGACCAAAGCTTACCATATACCGACATCTAGCACACCACATCAGATCTTATTAGGCATTCATAGGCTGTAAGAGTAACTAATCAATTTAGTATAAACACATGTCACTTCCTCATGCAATTTGATCCCTTTAAAAAGTCTATCTTGGCTTGCACTGTTAGATCATCCTTGCTTGATCAAATGCAAGCTATAGATCCTACATGAAATGCTCAATTTTTAATTTTGTGGCACACAACTATGCCACTTATCATTTATGTATATGCTCATAAGGTCCTTAATTTTCAACATTAGCTACACATCATCAAATATGGATAGGACAAGCAAACATGCTATGTCATATCATGATCTAAGGGGTGGAGCATTATTGGCTATTTATAAGTCTTAGTCTTGAGGATGTGCCACTTAGAATATTTACAATCTCTCTACAACCTGCTCTATCAGTCTTTTCAAGCTAACATGCTTTTGTAAAGTGATGGTCCCATGTTTATTCTAGGATTTGTTAAAAAGTCTTGATTTGATATGCACCATAAATTAGATTATATACACTTTAACACGTACCATCAATCTCTAGGAATATGCTCAATTTTTAAATCATACCTCACAAGCTCAACACATGTCATACCTGTACTTGTTTTGGATTCCTTTGACTATTCAGCGTTGATCATGCATCATCAGATCATCTTGCTCATGCAAATTCATGCCATTAGATATGCCTCTATTTTAAAACAAATGGTTACTTCACAAGGTCTAAAATTGATGCTCACTCGTCCATCTTTAAACATTTAAATCCTAATGGCTAGTCCTTGCAACTTAAAGTTAATATCCATATGCCTATCAAAAAATGTCCATGAGATAATCATTCTTGCAATTTGGAAATATTTCTTCAAGACTTTGTTCCATGATAATTTTGTCTGAGTCTTTGTCTTTGGTATTCATTTTTGATTCAACAATTCTATCTTTAACTTCTCTCTATCCTCGACACTTCTACTTTGGGACTTTATTTAGCACAATTATCTCACAACAATTCTTTTGGGCATTTTATCAAGACAATTATTTCAGACAAAATATTTGAGATGATTTATTTGAAGGATTTGACTTCACACTTTTCCTACAAGAATTGAGTCTTTTGCCTTTTGGCTTCATCAAGACACTTGTTTCAGACATTTTATTCAAAACAATTTCCCTATAAAAATTGATATCTATAATTTTTCTAGAGGAATTGGACCTCTACACTTTTGTTGAAAGAATTTAGACTTAGCTCCTTGTGTCTTCATTAGGATAATTATTTCAGACATTTTATCTAAAATAATTTCCCCATAGAAATTAAACTTGGTACTTCTCGCAAAGAAATGCAATTCTTTTATAATTTTTGCTCGAGAAAAATGCCTGAAGAAACTAAGACTTCTATTTTGTAGTAACTTTTTTTGAAAGTGCCTTTCATGCCCTCTGAACATACCCTTTAGAACTTTTGTCAAGGGTACTTACCCTATAGAATTGCCCTTCGGCCTTTTGGAATGGCATTTAGATCTCTTGAAAGTGCCTTTAGGACTTTCTGAAAGTGTCCTCCAGATCCTCTGAAAGTGCCCTTCAGGGGTTTTTCAAGGGAAAATGCTTGAAAGAAATCATCCTTCATAAATTTTGCAACTGCAAAATGACCCTTTTGCAAGTGTCCTTAAGAAATTTTGTAAGGGTAAAATGCCCAAAGGAAATGGCCCTTTAGAAAATTTGTAAATACAAAATGACCCTTTGGACTTTTTGTAGACACTATGGCCAAAATAAATAAGTCCTTTCAAATATTTTAGGGTTTTTGTATGGGAAAAATGCTTAAATGGCAAGTGCCCTTCAGACCTTTTATCATAGATAAAAAGTTTGAAATAATTAAGACTGTGCATTCTTTTCGAAACAAAGGATTTTTTTCAAGATTTTTGTGTTAAAAAAATTCTTGAAGGGCAAATTACCTTTGGACCTTTTATCACGAACAAAAAGTCCAAAAAAATTGACACTTTAGATATTTTGTGAAACACTTAGCCTGAAACAAATAAGACATTGAATTCCTTCAAACCTTTTGTGGCAGACAAAATTTCCAACAGACATAAGTCTTGGAACTTTTTGTCCAAGACAAATTGCCCAAAGACCTATTTCCGTTAGACATTGTGTTTATGCAAAAAGCCCAAAAAATTCTAAGGGAAAGACACATTCACCAAGCAAAGACCAAATTAGGACTTAGCCAAATTTTATAAGAACTTGACCTTCCAAAGGAACACTTGGAGATGGGATTTTGACTAAGGACATAGTTATTTATGTAGACAACTAAAACTAGCCACCAAAGACCTCTAACCAGGGTTTTAACCAATTTCTAACCAAATGTACAATTTGGCCTAAAAATACTAAAACATGTTAAATGATGTGAGCCTGTTATATTCAAGTGCTGATTTTGGATAGAGTGTCACTAAATAGGGAAATGCACTTTTTGAAATAGCTAAATTTGATCAAAACATTTTGTGTTAAAATGGCCTTTTCATACTTGGGTGCTTTGGATTGCTCCTTTCTATCAAATTTATTGCATGAGACACATGCCTTTATTATTTTGTGTTAGCAACATCCTAAATGGTATAACAATTCCAATGTATCTAACATTGACTTTCAATTCTAATTGAGTTAAATTTTGAGCTAATAATACAACATTTTGACCAATTTGATTAATTTGTGCATAAATTACCAAAGTTCTGTATCAAAATTGACTAATCATGTTTAAAGCTGATTAATTCAAATCATGAGCCCAATTAAGAATTCCATGGAGATTTTTGAATATTTGTTTTTAGAAATGAATATTGAATATCTACATCATCAAATGACATCATTTCTTGGGAAGGCGTCCCTAGGCCATAAATGCATAAAATATCAGGATTAAGCCACCCCATGCTTCATTAAGACCCTCCACGACCCTTTATTTCTTCTCTATCCCAAATATTTATGAGGGCATTTATTTATTTTTTCCTAAAAAATTGAATATTTTTTTAGCCACACATCTTCATCTTGAGATGGATGGTTTAGGTTCATTCTGACCATTTTGCAAAATCTATAAATAGGAGGCCTTACTTATTGAATTTTAAGCTCTTTTAAGCCAAAGTTATCATGCACAATTGATTCCAAAAAGCTATCTTGGTGCAAATTTATAATGCTAAATTGATTCCAAAAGTCATTGAAATTAGTTTTATAATGCCAAATTGTTGAGCCAAGCCAAGCCAAAGCCAAAGGTGCCAAGAGGAGAAGAAGGTAGCCACACTCTATTGAAATAGATATCTTGAAGCATAAGTCAAGAAATCCACTTGAAAAATCCATTTGGAGCATCCAAGGAAGGTAATAGATGATTTGTATTTTGATTCTATTTGTGTTTTCTATTTAGTTTTGTTAACTAAGCTCCCCCTAGTAACTAGGCTTAAAGATGTTATGTTTTTGTGTTTATCTCATCTTGATTTAATTTTGGGACTAACACGATACTAACCATACTCTCTTAAGTCAAATTCATAGTCTACATAATGGCATTCCTGGTGGGACAAGATGCATCCCACATATGAAGGAAAGCATGAGGCAACTTTAAAATTTCAATTTGGATTCTTAAAACTCTTTCTAAGTGATTTTCTAATTTGGTTTGGATAGTTTTTGATCTTCACGGGTTTACATAGTCAACCATCAATAGTCAGTGCAGCCACCGATGGTTAGGTATAACCATCGATGGTCACTATATTTTTCTTAAAAACACATATCTGAGAGCTAATATGCCATTTTAAAATGCTTGGTTTGGGGTCATACAGACTCTATTTTTCATGATTTTTTTTAAAACCACATGTTTTCTCCTAAATTTTTAGAATATGATATTAGTTTAGATTCACGTTATATATATTTTTCACAAAATTATAAAAATCTCTTTAAATTATTCTAATCTAACACATTTACTTTTGGGGTGATGCCTTTGGGTAGATAGACAACTGCTACCTTAAAAGAGCTTTAAAGTTAAAGGACATATTAACTTTTTCATTGTAGGGGTAACTTGAAATTCGTTAAATCATGCTCTTTATACATATTTTGAATGTTTAAAATGAATTAGGAACCTTATTTTGGGGCTTAGTAAAAAATTTATATGCTTAAGTGAATGCTTTGATAATTGTGCTTTCAAAGTTACAACTTAATACCAAGGTGTCAAAAGAACACCACCCAACTTTTCATTTGTTGTTTAAAATTGAACTCATTTGTCTAAGTTTTGTATTTAATAGTTTCTTAACTTAGTATTTGATTGGTAAAAAGAAGGATGTTGTGTGTATGCTCTTCTATCTGTCCCCTTTAGGGAAATTTTGGAATCAAAAGCACCGTCCTTATTGCAAACATACCTAGTCTAAGGCATAGAAAGAATGTCATTTAAAGCACTCTCCAAAAACTCACAATAGTATTGGGTGATCTTGAGGTGAACATAAAGTCTTTCTATTTTAAGTCATTTATTTTATGCAAACTTGGATTGTGAGGGGGACTTCATTACCTCCCACAAGTTCTATAGGGAAGCTTTGATGTAGGATTTCATCTCCCAACACTGACTTCATCACTTCCACTAGGATCAGAGGTTTGAGCAGTTAAACCACCTTCTAGTGTTAGAGTTATACATGTGACATATCTACACTTTGGACATCGCACTACATTGAGCAAGTGATGGATGTAGTGGTTACAAAAAGGGTAAGACCTTTTTGTAACAATCCAAGTGTTATAGACACCCAATTAAAGTGTACTTCTTTTGCATCATTGGACGTGAAAGTCATTGTGTAATTGATCCATCTAGAAATGTTTAAAAACTAATTAGTTTTAGTCAACCCCATTTTTCCATACCCTTGATAGGAATTTGGATGATTTACTTGTATTTTGTCATTTTCTTGCTTGGTATGTTTTGAGACTAAAACTTGTTTGTTTATTTATAAACCATGCCAAAACCAATTTGTTTATACCTCACTCTTTTATCTAAAGAGGCATTATACTAGCTATTTTATAGCACACTTGTGCCTTGTAATTTTTGTTAAACTTATTTATGTGTGTGTCATTTGAGTTGAGGGTAGCGTTATTCTGGTCAAAACATGTCAACCCATTTTGCCTTTGAGTATTGGAAACATAACATTATTCAAATCATTCAAGCATGCTTACACCATTAGACTGCTCAATTTATTTCAAAACTTGTTTACCATTTCACCAAAACCCATTTATTTCAAACCATGTCATATCAGCCATTTGAACCTTATTTATGTGCCATTATGTTGTCCAATCTTATCTAGCTTGATTGGTAAAATCCTAGTTTTTAACATTGAGTTTTCAATCAACCCTCTCAAGTTTGGATTTAAACATCGATTGCTTTTTATTTAGGCCTCAATTCATAGGGTTGATACACATATCTTTCTCTTTTGGGTTACATAAATTTAGTTAATTAACTACCTGAATTTGAAGACTATTGATTGTTTTTTTGTTTAACACCAATCCTCATCATTGATTGTCCCTTTGTTTGGGAAAACACAACCTTTTTACAAAAGCCTTTTGCCTTATATCTTATGCTAACTAATCATGTTTATGTTTGATTCCATTTGCCATGTCTATGTCAAAGTTATTTCCAAACTTGTTAGATTAAATCAAATCACATCAATCCTTTATTTCAAGCCTAGATTTTGATGTTGTTTGGCCAAAAGTCTTAGGACAACTTGTTTGAGCCTAGATTTTGACTCTGTTTTTGGATAAAATACCTATCAACTCTTTTTCCTTTTCCTAGTTTAGACTTTGTTTAGAGCACTTTGGCCTAGATTTTTGACATGCCAATTTTTATTCAGATGCTTGACATTTTTTGTATATGACATTTGATGTTAGACTATTTTATGCCAAGTCTTAGCACAAACCATTTTGGAGATACAGTGCCATGTTCCATCATTATTTGGAGATACAACTCCACTTTTGATCAAGTTTGAACCTTCTATCATTTGGACATAGTTTTTTAGAGTTTGTATAACTCTAAGCCTTTTTATCTTTGGAGCTTTCATCATTTATGCAGATATGTCTAGATACACTTCTGATGGAGTCACATACAATTCAAGTTATGAAAGAATGGTTACACAAATTGAATATAACCAAATGCCTAATTACGATCCAACTCAAGACCTTGATTGGTATGAATAGGTTTGTGAGGAGGAATTTGTTGAAGATCCAACTAGAGATAATGTTGTTTGGGATATAGATCCATACCCTCTTTATGATAATCACTACATAGAACATAGTCAACATCCATAAAGTCCAAATCAAGTTACTGACTAGGATAATATGGTTTATGTGGAGGACATGGATGCTTTGGTTTATGTGAGTAATCAGGATCCACCAAATCATACCAATTCTATTCTAGGACTGCAACATCTTACCATTTGCATACCCAGACCTCATCCTTTAGCTTGTGTGAGCAACTAAATTCCACAATGGCCCTTTGTCATTTCAGGACCTAGTCCTTTAGCTTGTGTGACCAACCAAGATCCACATTGATCTATAATTATCATTTTAAGGCTTCATCCTTTGGCTCATATGAGAAATCAAGATCTCCAATGCCCTACCATTATCCAACCACCAACCATTTCTCATATAGTACCAATCCCATCCAAACCTCAATTGAGCTAATCATTTGAAGACCAAGTTGTGTTCAAAACTAGTATCTTCCAACTCATTGGAAACCAAGGCCAAAAAAACCAACCAATTCAATTTTTTTTTGTTGAACCAACCATTTGTGATAAGTCAATCTATGATGAATCACTCATTGATCTTATCCCAGTTATCGAGGAGTCTCACTCTGATGAGATAGTCTTTATCGAGTCACTTTTTAATGATTATAACCACCTTTGGGCAAATAATTACCTTGGCCATATGCCTATTTTTCAAGGGCCTCCCTTTGACAATCCAGTCTTTAAGAAGTTGTCTCTTTATATTTTTATTATCATTGAGGAGTCCCACTCTAACAAAATAGTCTTTGTGAAACCGACCATGCCATCACTCATTGTTACTTGTCCAATACCAAACATTCAACAAGACATCATTGTAATAGATTACCCGTCAGATGAAGAATCAAAGTTAGATTCAGGTTTTATTCTTGAACCAACATCAGATTTAGGATCAGAAGAAGAATCAACATCAATTTAAACATTAGATTTAAAGTCTATTAGTCATATTTAGATTCAAAAATAGAATACATTCATGGCTATTACAACATTGGTTATGCATGCCTTATAGATCAATTTGAATACATTTATGATCCTTCTATAATTTTTGAGGATGAACACTTTAGCATCAACACAATTTATCCTAGTATCTTCTACGAGGATTGTGTAAACTCTCCCCATTCCATTACCATCAACCAACATAGCCGTATTATTAACATTACATCTCCCACAAGTGTCAATTGGGACCTACAGAATTACACTTTGTTAAACTACATCCATGGTGACATAAAAATTAAAGAAAAGTAAGAAGGATAAGACCACATTCATATAGAAGAAGAACACTCTCCTAGAGAAACCTTTTTAGAGAGACTAGGGGACAAGCAAAGTTCAAACTTAACATCTTCTAGTGATGTTTTTTCAAAATCTCTAGAAGATAATCAAATTCAAAATTCAATGTTCCTTAGTGAAACCTTCTAAAAGACATTATGGAATAATCAAGGCAACTTCATTGGTGAAAACCTCATCAAGGCACTGATAGCTAAGCACAAAAGTCGTTCACTGCTTGATGAATATAATATCAAAGATCAAATCGAAATAGCTTCCAATCTACACCCTAATCAGATGGTAGATACTATTAAGATCAAACAACATAAAAATATGGTGGTCTTATCAAGATAATATTTAGAGGTCTTTGGCCTTACCACATCCAAAGTTATGTCAAATTTGGCATCAACAACATTACATATGACTAAAATTCTTGATCTTCATTTATTTCCCAGCCATTACACATTCCATTATCCTCCATCATTATATTTCCAAATAAAACCTACCATCCATTGTTTATCCTTATTTACCATCCATAGTCATACTTTCCTTTGTAGAGGATACAAAGATACCTTATCTCTATGCTTGAAGGAAATAAAATCAATGATCAATGAAGATCACAATGACATTCTCGATGTCCAAACTTGAAACCAGTTCTTGATAGAGAAACTATTCAAATAAGGTGTGGGATAATAATTAGAATTATTGATTATTATATTTGTATCACTTGCTGATTAGGATATGCATCTCTACTTTAACAGAGACAAGGGAATCATATGATATTTTACCATACCCATGCCAAACACATCAAAAACCAATAATTACCTAGAACAAAAACATGTACCATGCCATACCTATTTGCCATTGTTGCATATCCTACCATTCACCCCATCACTTAGGGTAAACCATCTTATGATATTATCCAATCTATCAAAACCCATCATTATCCTAAACAATACCATCCTATCATACCATTTCTATCTAGACCAAAGCCTATTTTTTGTCATCCTATCCAATCTTATTTTGATCTTGGTTCATTTGGTTCTTAACACACCCTTTTACAAGGGGATTTTGATAAAGTTTCAACTCTTATCAAATTCATGTTTTAATGATAGTATATGAAAGTAGTGTGACAATTGATATGTCAAGATATCTTTTGTTTTCCATCCTTATCAAGTTTGTTTATATAAGCTTGATTATAACTACCTGTGGGTAAATAAGTGTCTCTCTAGGTCTTGCTACTAATTATAACCATCTATGGGAAAATTAGTATCATTGACCTGATCCATTGTATCCTAGTTATAATCACCTATGGGCAAACTAGTGGAAATATTTGTTTATCATGCATTGCTGCATCACCTTACCATTAATGTTTTCATTTGAATGGCCATTTTTTGGATTTGAGAACTTGTTAGTACCTAGTCAAGTTTATCCCCACCTTTTATGTGGATAGGATTATTGTAACTTGAGGTCATATGAAGATTATGTGGGCCATGCACAATTCATGTTGAAGACACCTTAGTCCCCCTTTCCATGTACTCTCATCATTTAGTGAGTAATTTAAGCTAAACACTCTCACCATTTTGTGAGTAGGTATATTTTCATATTATAACGAGTTAAGATACCTAAAAATGCCAAAAATATGTTAGGTTGTGGAGCTAAAAGCTTCACTGATGCAAACATGGAGGAGGTTGTAGGGTGAGTTGCTGAGTGTCAGAAGAAACAGGCGTTGGTCTGGCCAACCGACGTCGGCAGGATAAGACAGGAAGGCAACCGACGTCGGTCATGGATCGGCCGGCGTCGGCGACCCCCAGGCAGACAGGGACCGACGTCGGTCGCCTGTGTGGTTTGGACTGCGCTCATTACGGGCAGTTAGCTAACGAACCAAGTGTTTGCATGAAGAGAGCTATTTTTAGACTGAGAGCTATGGATCTAATTATGGTAATTAGATTTCTAATCACTGTTTGGATGAGATCTATATAATAGACTCATGGTTGTATTGGAAAAGTGTTCTAGTTTGAGCTGAGCAAAGTTTGCTCCTTCTGTGTGTGAAGTGAGTAAGGGTGTTCCTCCTAGTTCCCTATCAGTGCCAAGCTTGGTACTGGTTGGAGAATCATAAGGACTTGGTGAGGCAAGGACAAGGGTTCTTCAGGGTGTAGAGTGATCTACATGGTAAGTAAGATCATTGATCTGCAGGTGTATGTGTGTGCAAGGTCAAGGTTCACAGGAGAGCAGAATCGTGTTTGATTTGCAGGGGTGCAAGATCATATAGACAGCAACACAACAGGGAGCAGTATCAGGCAGGATCTACTTGGAGTACAGGTGTGTACTCGGATAGAGCAAAGAGGAAGGCAAGGGAGTTCCTTCCATAAGTATGGTCTGTTGAAGTGTAGGTTATTCCAGGTTCATGGGAGATCTACTTGAAGTACATGGAGTACTTGTTTGAGTGTGTGGAGCACTTGTGGTGTGCGTGGAGCACAGGAGGTGAACACCAACTCTGTATTTTGAGTTGGGTGTTGGGACCTGAGAGGGAGAGCTTTGGGGAGAAGAATTACTATTCACTTGAGGTGTGGCGAGCCTCTGAAGAGGTGGTGGAGAAGAAGTGGCATCTTCTTTATTGTATTCTTTTCTGTATAAAGTGTTAATACAATTTGTGTATTGTCTCTCATATCATGTGTTATTCTGAATTCTAGTTACTTGGTGAATCTGGTTAATTTCCGCATATTAAGTTGCTTGGTTTGGTAATCAAATTGTGTGCTTCCAGTTTATTTCCCAACACGTGGTATCAGAGCTAAGGTTGCAGGAAGCAGGTTTTGTGTTTGGTTACAGGTCACTCTCAGGGGTTTTTGATCGAGTGGGAGTAGAGCAACAGCAGATCAAAGTAAGCTAAGAATGGAAGAGTTGAAAAACACAGATGGTTACTCACGGTCCTATGGAAAGAAAGAGCAGGTAAAAGATTATTGTTGGTTGGTAGCAGATCAACATGAAGAAATTGAAGAAGCAGATGTAGCAGGTGTTGTTGCACAAGATGCTCTGGGAGGTTTCTTGGATAAAGTTGAATCTTGGATAAAAGATTCGGTTGCCTCTTTCTATGCAACCCCAGGTAGAGGAGCTGGTGAGCATTGCCATAGAATTGGCAAAGGGGAAGTGAAGTTGAAATTGCAGGTAGCCAACACACAGGTGTTGATGAAGGTCATGCAGGTCCCAGGTTTGGAGATATGGCTAATTTCTTCAGAAAGATTGGGTGATGAGAGATGCACAAGAACTCTCACAGCGGATGCACTTGAATTAGCTGGTGGTAAAAAAATAGGTATTCTTTATCTACTTGTTTATATTACTGATTCTTCTTTTGTTGTGGAGACGTGGCTTCGTAGGCTTGGTCACATGAGCAGGAAGGAGATGCATGTTCTTAAGTGGAAGACAGATATATTTGACAGGCTTAAGAACTGGAAAGCCTTGGTGTTTATGGAGGAGATGGCAGACAGAACCCAGTGGATGGTGCTGGATACTTCTGAGCAGGGCAGTTTGGACATGGGTTTTGATTCAAAGAAGCTCGCGGGTAAAAAGTCATCACTCACAGGTGAACATAGGTACCGATGTCAGTCATGAGGAACTGACGTCGAACAGATAGGTGCCGATGTCGGTCATGTGCAGACCGAAGCTGGCGATGTCAGGCAGGGTAAGACCGACGTTGGTTATGGGACCGATGTCGGTAGTAGGTAAGACCGATGTCGGTCAGAGGACCGACATCGGTAGTAGGGACATCGCAGGGTCGGTAGTCAGGGACAGACGCATGGGAACCGATGTCGGTTGGATGCAGACTATGGAGTGACCGAGGTCGGTCACTGTAATGGATTTTGGGTGGACAGCGAGTTGTCAAGGAGTCTCAAACACCCATACGAAGGACTGAAGATGTAAGTAGGCCCTCAAATTTGTTGTTCCTCTTCTTTATACATGTTGCTGATTGTAGAGCAGGAAGGATCCAGGAAACAGGTGTGAGCTTGGCATGGATGAGAATGTGATTCCTTGGAGGAGAACCAAACAGGTGTGTTTTGGTAGGGTTGCTAGCAGGTATGAAAGCACAGAGACAAATGGATACCTCAGTAGAAGAATAGAGAGAACGGATACGTGAGATGGAAGACCAGGTATATGGTCTTGAGGAGCTGCAAGATAGTGGTATAGGTTTTGACAGGTGGAGGACGAAGCATGGCTTCAGTCAATGTCAGGGTAACTACTGTGGTTTGTCTTACCAGGTGGATGATGAGTCACGACATCATTCTATTTCTGTATGTGGATGGTATGTTTTGCTAGCAGGATTGTACATACAGGGTTTTATTGAGCTAAGGGTAAGATTAGTTCAGTGGCATGTCAGGAGGAGTTTGGAGCAGCAAAATTCTTTGACATGGGAGGCATGGAGATCACAGGGTGATTTTGTCTCGAGTGGGAGCTGATGTGAATCAAGTGTTGGTGAGGTTCAGGATGCAGAGCCAGAGCACACTAAGGGCTGGACAGGTACAGTGTCTGAAATCACATGAGGTCTGGTATAGACCTGAGTATTCCCATGCAGTGGGAGCTGTCGAATAGTTAGGAGCCAATTCGGGGAAGTGGGTTCTTAGGTACTTGAGAGGGACCGGTAGCAGGGATTCATGCTATGCAGGGTCAGGACTTCACTACATGTGTTTGTAGGTTCGGATGTGGCAGGGTATTCGGATGACAGGAGGTACATCACAGGTTGTGTGGTGGGTTGTCTTCAGGATTGAGCTTGAAGAGGGATACAAACCAGGAAATAGATTAGATGGGGTACAGGTATAGGTACAGTGCAGCTGTTTATCTCCAAGTGGGAGATTGTTAGGTTGTGGAGCTAAAAGCTTCACTGATGTAGACATGGAGGAGGTTATAGGGTGAATTGCTGAGTGTCAGAAGAAATAGGTGTTGGTCTGGCCAATCGACGTCGGCAGGATAAGACAGGAAGGCAACCGACGTCGATCATGGATCGGCCGGTGTCGGTGACCCCCAGGCAGACAGGGACCGACGTTGGTCGCCTGTGTGGTTCGGACTGTGCTCATTACGGGTAGTTAGCTAATGAACCAAGTGTTTGCATGAAGAGAGCTATTTTTAGACTGAGAGCTGCGGATCTAATTATGGTAATTAGATGTCTAATCACTGTTTGGATGAGATCTATATAATAGACTCATGGTTGTATTGGAAAAGTGTTCTAGTTTGAGTTGAGCAAAGTTTGCTCCTTCTGTGTGTGAAGTGAGTAAGGGTGTTCCTCCTAGTTCCCTATCAGTGCCAAGCTTGGTACTGGTTGGAGAATCATAAGGACTTGGTGAGGCAAGGACAAGGGTTCTTCAGGGTGTAGAGTGATCTACATGGTAAGTAAGATCATTGATCTGCAGGTGTATGTGTGTGCAAGGTCAAGGTTCATAGGGGAGAAGAACTGTGTTTGATTTGCAGGGGTGCAAGATCATATAGACAACAACACAACAGGGAGCAGTATCAGGCAGGATCTACTTGGAGTACAGGTGTGTACTCGAATAGAGCAAAGAGGAAGGCAAGGGAGTTCCTTCCATAAGTATGGTCTGTTGAAGTACAAGTTATTGCAGGTTCATGAGAGATCTACTTGAAGTACGTGGAGTACTTGTTTGAGTGTGTGGAGCACTTGTGGTGTGCGTGGAGCACAGGAGGTGAACACCAACTCTGTATTTTGAGTTGGGTGTTGGGACCTGAGAGGGAGAGCTTTGGGGAGAAGAATTACTATTCACTTGAGGTGTGGCGAGCCTCTGAAGAGGTGGTGGAGAAGAAATGGCATCTTCTTTATTGTATTCTTTTCTGTATAAAGTGTTAATACAATTTGTGTATTGTCTCTCATATCATGTGTTATTCTGAATTCTAGTTACTTGGTGAATCTGGTTAATTTCCGCATATTAAGTTGCTTGGTTTGGTAATCAAATTGTGTGCTTCCGGTTTATTTCCCAACAAAATATTTCAAATATTTAAAAATCTAAAAACATTTATCCTATTTAAGCCTAGTCAGTTATCTTTAATCTGCCTTACTAGGGCATGGTCATTGTTTGGATGCTTTATTTTTATTTTACTTTTAGGATGTTTATTTATTTATAGTTTTTTTAATTTCTATTTGTTTCTTTATTTGTTTGGTTGCCTATTTCTTTGATTTCAACATTGTTGCCTTGACTCAGTCTTTATGTATTCATTAGATGATTCCTTGACACATTAATCTTGAGTCCATCCATATTCATATGTCTACATTGTCATCATGGATTTTATCATTGGTATATTATTTTCCCTTGAATATTAGATATTATGAGTCAATATTTATGCACATTTTGGCTAGTATTCATGGTGTTCTATCATGAAGCCTACCATCATGTGCTCTAGTAAAAATCAACTACAAGAGGTCTACAAGCAATGAGCCACAAAAGTTTATCCTTAGCACCTTGGCAAATTCTCCCATCCCACCATTGATCAAATTCACCCATTAGCCATTCTATTTGTATCATTGCTAATAATGATGAACATCTTCTCATTGGTAGGTACAATTGAATCATTTCTATTGATAAATATTTATTCTTTTATTCATCCCTTTCATCACTTTATGCATCCTCATGTCCCTGGTTATTTTTGGCTTCTTTAGTTATTAGACCATCACATATTTGTTTGCATTAACTCATCTTTAATATATATTCTAGGTTCTATCTTTGAGTTATGGTTGCTAATTATCCCTAATTAGGGCACAATAATCTTTATTAAATAATCTAGGTCATCTTAATGATTATAACTGCCTATGGGCAAATCATTATTTTGAATTTTATTCCTGATTATAACCATCTTTGCAAAAATCAAATCCCCTTTTAAATTAATGCAAGCAATTATTTCTTGTCTGGATTAATCTCAACCACAAGTTCATCTCACCTTTCTTCTCAATTCTTTTCAAAGGACCGCCCATCCACATATGTGATGACCACTCCCTCTAGGGGGCATCATCATAGGCTTTCCAAACACCATTTAGAGCTATTTATTCAATCATCATCTTATTTTTGGCATACAAGTCCTTCCTCATTATTTGAGAAGACATTACTTTGCCTATAACTTGCAATGCCTTCCCAAATAGGGGCAAATCGTAGACATATAAATTTGGCCATCAATGACCTCCAACCAGGCTTTTGATCTAAAATGTACAATTTAGCCTAAAAATACTAAAACATGCTAAATTATGTGAACCTATTATATTCAAGTGCCAATTTTGACTAGTGTGTCACTAAATGAATAAATGTAATTTATGAAACAACTAACTTTGATCAGAACATTTTGTGTAAAAATGGCATTTTTGCACCTGGGTACTCTGGATTGCTCTTTTCTATCAAATTTATTGCACAAGACATGTGCCTTTATTATTTTGTGTTGGCAACATCTTAAATGGGATAACAGTTCTAATGCATCTAACATCAACTTCTAATTCCAATCCAATAAAATTTTGAGTGAATAATATGACATTTTGACCAATTTGATCAATTTATGCATAAATTTCCAAGTTTTTACATCAAAATTGACTAATCAAGCTTAAAGATAATTAATTAAAATCATGAGCCTAATTAAGAATTTTATGGAGAATTTTGAATATTTATTTTTAGAAATGAATATTGAATATCTGCATCATCAAATTACATCATTTCTTGGGAAGGCATCTCTAGGCCGTAAATACATAAAATATTAGGATTAAGCCACCCCATGCTTCATTAAGACCCTCCATGCCTCTTCATTGCTTCTCTATCCCAAATATTTATGAGGGAATTTATTAATGTTTGTCTTAAAAATTGAATGGATTCTTAGCCACACATCTTCATCTTGAGATGGATGGTTTAGGTTCATTCTGACCATTTTGAAAAATATATAAATAGGAGGCCTTACCTATTGATATTTTAAGCCAAATTTATCATGCACAAATGATTCCAAAAATCTATCTTGGTGCAAAGTTATAATGCTAATCTTATTTTAAAAGCTATTGAAATTAGTGTTATAATGCCAAATTGTTGAGCCAAGCCAAGCCAAAGCCAACGGTGCCAAGAGGAGATGAAGGTAGCCACACTGCATTGAAAAAGATCTCTTGAAGTAAAAGCTAAGGAAGCCACTTCAACAAGCCATTTGGAGCATCCAAGGAAGGTAATAGATCATTTGTCTTTTGCATTCTATTTGTGTTTTTTATTTAGCTTTGCTAACTAAGCTCCCTCTAGTAATTAGGCCTAGAGATGTTATGCTAGTGTGTTTATCTCATCTTGATTTCATTTTGAGACTAACACGATACTAACCATCCTCTCTTGAGTTAAATTTATAGTATACAATTTACACTTGATAAGGGCCCAATTTCTTTAGTGTACTTTTAGGCACTAACACTATCAATGAAATTAGACACTACCAATATTAAAACACAACCATATAAGGCACTAGCATATTGAAACATTGACTACAAAGAAAATAAAATGTTGTCCCTATAGAGTAAAAAGTAAGCTATAAATGAAACAAAAATATTTATTCCTTAATCAAAATGCAATCTACACAGTGGAATGCATACCAATATAGTGAAACACTGCTTATTATAGTGGAATGCAAACCATCAAAATGTTTCTTGTTATGTGAATAAGATGCAGTCTTATAACATCTTACCAGTTCACTTTATTTCTCTATAAATTTATAGGCTATATAGGACTTATTTATTATTAAGAATTTCAACTATGATTTCTTGAATTTAACCATCCACATACAAAAAGTATCACATAAAATATAAACTATAACAATTTATACTCAAAAATATAATATAGAACCCACCTTTGAAATGCTTCCAAGTTGACTATATAAAAATTGGTAACCTTTCTCTCTCTTGTGCTACCTATGTTCTTCCTTTTTCCTTCTCCCTATATCTCTATGTCTCTCCTTTTAAAATTTCATCTTAATTCATTTATAAAACTAATCATCTCCCCCTCTTCTACTGTGCCCTCCTCTTTGCATGCTAATTCCCCTTAAAAATTTTCCTCCCATGCATAGTATTTTTAATCTCTTTTTAATATACTAACTAAAACATATAATTTGCTTAATCAAATCATTACACACTTTTATAATTTATCTCAACACATTACTAATTTGACCAATTAAATAATGATATCCATTTTCTAACTTTCACTATAATTTTATGCAAGTATTAAAAGGGCTATTTTTAGATCAACTTACTCTAAGTTAGTATTCTAGGATATTTCATTTTTTTAAAAAAATAATTAAAATTAAGGTAACTATTTATTTAACAAATGGACAAATATTTTTTAAAATAAGATAACTGAATATATAGTAATTAAATACTTATTTTCTTGATTTATTCTAAAAAATCAAGGCAATTAAATAAAAGAAATCTGATGTAATAAAAAACTAAATCCACATATAAATATAAACAATATTTCCTTAACTACGCACTAACATTTTATGCATTTAACATTTAAAATATAATTTACATGTGTGTAGGGTCACTAGTAATTCCTTTGTCATCCCCCCAATCATCCCATCTAGTCCATCCTCTTTGATAATGTTCTCCCTTATCAAGCTCTGAGGGTAACATCAATCCTGCATCTACCTCACAACAAGTAGGTATTTAGTTTGAGTCATCATAAATATCAGCTAATGATGTAAAACTAAAAAATACATATCCATAATGTATAAAATAATAAAATATGGCTATCACATCATGTATATTAATCAATAATATTACTATCCAATTATAATATATGTCATAAAGATCAAATCAAAGCAATAATAATTAGCTAATAACCACATTAATCCATGGATTCAAAGGTTATAGATCATAGGGTGAAATTGAGATGTAACATCCTCCCTCATAAAATTGGTCATCGTCTCGATGACACTTATTCAAATAATAATTTTAAATAATAAATAAAGTTTTAACAGAATAAAAACATAGTATTAAGTATTAAATCATGAAAATAAATGCAAAATTTTCTTGAAGAACTCATCATAGTTCTCCTAATTAGCACTATTTTTGGAGTATTAGTCGTATAAAACCTTGCTCTATGATATTTTCTATTATGCAAATAAGTTTTATGAAAGTCACTTACATTGATTGGTTCTATCATGATCACCCCGAGATCTAGAACCGCAAGACAAGCCTATAATATTTTTGTAAAAGTTTCACTGACATCTCAATATCACATGAGATCATCACACTAGTCAAAATAAATGATCAGGGAGAGTTCCATAAAATCTTCCATCCCCTATGCATATATCTCTAACCTAGATAGTGTATTTCTCAATTTAGAGAAAAGTGTTTAGGGAACCTGGAAAGAATGATGTGTATAAGTTAATACTATCATTACTCTTGTAGCTTTAGATAATTATAACATGTCAATACTATCACTACTCAATGGAGCTCTTGATAAGTATGATGATGAATATAAACTAGAAACATTACATTTATAATGTATATAAAATCATGAAATACCCATCTACAATTTACATGCATAAGGCCACATGATTGAATTTGATAAGTATGTCTATCAAATCCCATATTTGACAAGTCCATATGTTGGATCCAAACTCAATAACTATCGAGTCAATGTGAGTCTAAGTAGGATACCATCTTATTGCTTATAAATCATGTTTTTAATTCATCACTCTTCCCTCAGGGCTCCATGACCTAAAGATCTTCAAAATGTGTATAAGGTTCAATGAAACACAAATCTATACTAATAGATCATGGAAAGCATTACCACTTGCTAAATGATTCTAGATGTACTAAATACATACAAGAAAATATAATAATCATTTCAAAATTGTATGACGTTACTACTAATCAAACATAACTAGTATCATATTCAACAACTTAACCTATAATGTTATATTCATAATAAAGAGGAAATAATATCACAATTAACATAATATACAAAGGTCAAGGATCATACCATCCTTACAACCTTATAAGTGAGACAATGTTTCCTTGCTTGCATAAATAACATGCATAAGTTAAAATTCATCTCTACCCTTTTAGACTATCAAGATATTCTACACATCTTATACCTTACTTGCTCATGAATAAAGGTACATATATAACTCTTCAAAACAACATGCTTCAAAAAGAGAATAATATTAGTCTAAACAAAGGTATATAATAACATAATAATTATAATCACTAGAATTAATATAAATTCAAGGTTTGAAGTTCCTTAAATCCAAGTTAATAAGTTAGATAAAATAGTAACTCTAAGAAGTCACAAAGTGGAAAGTAGAGAGTTAATATAAAAAACAAATCTCCTACATACCCTCACATGGTAAAAGGAAACTCTACAATCCATATTGCCAATCACTATTATTCACTTACCAAACTTGTAAGTGTAGTATTATAACCTACCTCCACAACCTGAAGGAAAATACTAACCTCAAAGATACATCAATCCATCTAGTCCTAAAGCTTCTCTCAACAAGAAGTAGAAAACACTATCCGATGAACTCAAGGAAATACGATCAAACAACATTCCAGAAATAAGTTTTCTTTTAAAGGAAACACTAAATCAACATCTTGTAAATATGAATCTTCTTGATAGCTTAAAATGATGTAAGAGGAGAGTGAGAGCATAATAAATCACCTCTAAGCCAACTAAGAGAGATGACACTTCTCAAGTCTATATAAATATAAGGATTCTGATCCACATATCAAACTCTTAACACAAAGGAATTCTCAACCATGACATCTACACTCAGATACAAGAAAATTTTTATTCCTAGGATTTGTGTAAGATAAAAAACTAAAACATATATACCTAAGTGGGAAACACTCCATGATTAAAAAAAAATAATCACAAAAAAAATGGTGAAGGTGATTCGATTACCAAAAAAGATGTAATCACTCTCAAGGTGCTCAATCTAAAATATCAAGAACATGGTAGGAAACTCTTGATCATAATTCATGAACTATGATATGCACTTACCTACCTAAAAACCTTAAATAACCATCACCAATGAGACACTCAATAAACTAACCCTTTAAAAATATATTAAGGGGGTATGAATGATCTTAGGGTACATAATTAATGTACCACATATATATTCACATTTATCTTCTCAACTAAAAAGAAAGGTCTAAAAATGCTAATAGACTCATTAGGTCCTAGTTTTCGAGCCACAACTTTGATACCACATGTTACAACCCCTCAAGTTGTACTTAGAATAATGTAGTATTTTTTTTTAAAACTAAATACTTTATATTCATTTCACATAAACCTACTCAACAATTTATCCAAACAATAACTTTGAACAATAATAATTCCAATTTCAAATACTGAAATGCAATATAGCTTATTACAACTGTAAGGAAAGAAAATACATTAGGGCTCAGACAACTAGTCTAATAATACAACTATTATTTAGGTATTTACATATATATATTATAATTACATTTCCTTTAGGAATTCAACCTTAATACTCAAAATAGATACCATGCCCTCTAGATCTCAAGTTGAACCAACTCATGTATCTCTAACAATCTCGAGTGTGGTCTATAGGTAAGTATTACTACTATGGGGAGGGAGAGCATCATACAAGTAATTTTCTACACCAACCATAGACCAACCACCCCCCATACTAATACCATCAGGGAATGGCCCTCCTTTCATAGATAGGTAAATAGTGATGGTATGGAAAACCAGAGAACAAGTACCCAAGTGTGAATGATTTCTAAAAATAAACATGTAGTACATCATAGAAAACCCATTATAGTGCAAGATATCACACTAACATGTAAATCATACATATCAAAAGATAATGTCTCAATAATACATTATTTAACCATAAGATTCATACTAATTACATCCTCATAGCAATCACATCACATCACATGCTAAACATAGGAGTAAGTAAAGTGTACAATTATTCTTTCAATGTATGAATGAATCTTACATTATTACTTATCCCAAACCAAAAATAATGACTACAATTTATACCACCTAGGTAAAATACATATTTAACTAAAGATTTTAATCACCATAATAAGTTCCATATAAACTACACCCCATGATAACCCGTATTATCAAAGTCTAGGGTTCTAAGACATACTAATTTTACCACAATCAATCATACAAAATAGTCAAAATACATGAAATAACAAGATTTTATTGAATCAAAATAAGTCATAAAATCACATAAAAGTCTAATCTAACATTCATTTACACTCTCAAGGTTGTATGCACACATACATGATGTCTTACTAACTGTTAAAAAATATATTGTTCAAGTAATAACTAAAACATACATTTAATAAGTCAGCGTAGGTGAGAGTTTAGACATATAAATATAGTATGTACCATTTGGGCATACAAATTTAAGTTGAATTATTCTATGATATTCCATATGAAATTTGTTGAATAATTTTAATTAAGGGTAAATATAAACTTATTTTTGTAGGCAAACATTACATTAGTTGTATGTTGGTTCTATTATTTTTATGGTTATCTTTAGTATAAGTTGAATATTTGGCTTATCTTACATTGATGCTTATGCTACAAGGGAGATAATTTATAAATTAGGATAATTACTTTCTTATGATCAAATGTCATTATATAAGATCTTACTCATGTAATTTTGACATGCTTGTAATTAAATATTATGATCTTATGACATAAGAATAGGATTATATGAGAGAATTGATTTTCAACCTTATTTTGATCCTCTAATTTGTGTCAGATTAATTGGTGAACATTAATCAATCAATGATTTGAGGTGTGACTATTTATCTTTGTAATCTATTTTCATATGATGATTGTGTTTAGAATTTTATAGATTTAGGAATATCTCTATGATTTGGGTAAACTATAACAAAGAAATTTTTATGGTAATATTATTAAAATTTTATTTGATTAATACTATATCCTTGGTGATATAATTATATGTTCCAAATATCTACTATGGATTTGATTAGAAGGCTCGTAGAGGCTCAATAGTATATTTGTAAGCATAGTAGTTTTATGCAAACATGTCAATATGGTCAAATTTTTGTAGCATGTAGTAAAGATGAAAACTTGTGTGCAGTATATTTGAGAGAGTATTTAATGTGCAAGTGATTAGACATTTTAAGATTAAAATAGCGCATTGGATTATGATCCTAGAGATTGTTTTCATATGATTATTATTATGTAGTATAATCTAGGGTATACCTAGGTGGTATAATCATGCACTTGCTTGTTTAATAATTATATTATAAGATTGATAAATCATGTTTGAATAGAGTGCTTATGCATAATGAGCTATGATAGTATGTGATATCACAAAATACTTAAACTTAAATGTATATTCTCGGATGGTACATACTATAGCTATATGTCTAGACTTTCACTTACATTGATTGATTAAATGTATGTGTTGGTTATTACTTGAAAAATATGTTTTATAATAGTTAATAAGAGATTATAAATGTGTGAATACAATATTAAGAGTGTAAATAAATTCTAGGCTAGATGTTTATGCGATTGTATGACTTATATATATATATACTTGATTGAATAAAAGCTTCTGATTCTATGTAGTTTTGACTACTTTGTATGATTGGTTGTGGGAAAACTAGTAGTTATGTCTTAAAACCCTAGACTTTGATAATATGGGTTCTCATGGGGTAAAATTTTTATGAAAATTATTGTGGTGGTTGAAATCTATAGTTAAATGTGTATTTTACCTAGTTGGTATAAATTCTAGTCATTATTTTTGGTTTGAGATAAGTAATAATGTAAGATTCATTCATACATTGATGGAATAATTGTACACTTTGCTTACTCTTATGTTTAACATGTGATGTGATATGATTTATAGAAGGATGTAAATAGTATGAATTTATTGTTAAATAATTTATTCATGAGACACTATCTTTTGGTATGTATGATTTACATGTCAGTGCGATATCTTACAATAGAATAGGTTTTCTATGATATACTGCATGTTTAGTTTTAAAAATAATACACACTTAGGTACTTGATTATTCTATGGTTTTCTACACAGTCACTATCTATCCATTCATGAAGGGAGGTCCATTACCTAATGGGATTAGTGTGGGGGATCATTGGTCCATGATTAGTGTGAAAAATTATTTGGATGATGCTCTCCCTCTCCATATCAGTTCTACTTACCTGGAGACCACACTTGATATTTTTAGAGGTACATGAATTAGTTTAACTTGAGATCTAAAAGTCATGGTATTTATTTTGAGTATTAAGACTGAATGCCTAAAGGAAATGTAATTGTAATATATATTTATAAATACTTAAATAGTAGTTATTGTATTATTGGATCAACTATGGTTGAGCCCTAATGTATTTTATTTCCTTACAGTTATAATAATTTATATTAAATTTTGGTATTTCAATTTATAATTGTTATTATTATAAGTTATTATTTGGATAAGTTATTAAGTAGGTTTCTATCGAATGAATGTAAAGTATTTAGTTAAAAATATTACTACATTATTCTAAGTACAACTTGAGGGGTTATAAAAAATTTGATGTATGATTTAAAATAGATAAAATTATTTAGATGTTTGATAATGAGTTCCCTTAAAATATAATAAATCAACTTTAGACTTTGCCTATGACTTTTTGAATACAACATGATTGAAATTAGAAAGAATAGTGCTCTTTTACTTAATGTGAAATAGTGGTTTTCAATTGATTTTTAGATGTGTTTAGAGAAGCCTTGATGTGCTTATATAGATTAAAATTTTGAGTATTTACACTAATTGATCTTGTTAAAAGTGTAAGAGGGTTCGAATTTAAGGTCTTGAATTTAAAAATTTACCATTGGGGTGTGAGGGACAAGGCCACCATGTAGCCTTATCCAACCTAGTGCAATATTTTCCTAGAAGGAAAAAGACTGTTCGAATTGGTCTAAAAAAAATATATGAGAAAAATAGGAATTTTTGAATGATGTTATAAGTATTATGAATACAATTTTTAGAATAATGAATGCTTCCATAGAGATTACAAGTTAGCAGAATGGTGAATTAGCTAAACAGTGTAAGGATGCCAAGTTTAAACATTATCAAGCACTTCATGATTAAATTTGAGTCTACATTTACCGCTAGATTATTATAATGAGACAATGAGGTGATATGATTAAACTTAAGTAAATTCAAACTTAAGTGTGTCGACACACTTTTTATTTTAAATTGAAACCTGATCATACAAGATATCTTAATGCAAAACTTGTAACAATTTCACTGAAAGTATTGTTGGCCAATTTCACTCCTAAGTTTTGCATCTTTTCTTTCATTTTGGCCAAGTGTAGCATTTAGAATTTGTCTGTCAGAGGAATATTTTGTTTGGTCTTTATGCACAAGTGTTATTTCCTTCAGAAATTTTATTTCAAGTTTTTTGCACAAGTGTCAGGAATTGTTTCAGACAGTTTGTTCAAAACAATTTCCCCAAAAAAGATTTTGTTCGGTCTTTTGGCCAAGTGTTATTTCCTTGGGCAAAGTTATGTTTTGAACATTTTATTTGAAACAATTTTTTCAAAGGAAATATTTTAGACATTTTGTCTAAAACAATCTTTTCAAAGGAATTATTTCAAACATTTTGTTTGAAACAATCTTTATAAAGGAATTGTTTCAAACATTTTGTCTAAAATAATCTTTCTAAAGGAATTTTTCTATAGGCAAAGGCACTTGTAAAAAATTTTAAAGGAATTGGTCCTTGAAAAATTTCCAAAGGGAAATTTCAAAAAGTTTGAAGGGGCATTTCAAAAAGTTTGAAAGATCATTTCTCATGCAAGTGCCTACACACTTTCCCGAAGGGTCTTTTCTTGAGAAAGTGTCCTTTTCAAGCTTTTCAAAGAGGTATTTTCAAGATTTATGAATGGACAAAAGAAAAACATGAAGGTCATGTTTAGGCTTTCCAAAGAGGCACTTACAAAAAGTTTGCAGGGTTATTCTCAACAAAAGTGGGCCAAAAGCAAAATTTGAAGGGCACTTATTGAAAAAATGGTCAAACGAATTATCTAAGAGAAAATAGGTCTAATAAAAATACCCTAAAGGAATGGTTCTAGTAGAGTGACAATTGCATAGATTTCAAATTTAGGGTGATGGGCTAGGAATTGGCATTTAAATAGTGATGGGCTAGCCATTAGCATTTAAACAGTGATGGACTACCTGTTGGTGTTTAAATAGTGGGTCCCAAGTAGATCGATGGTCCTCACTTGAACACTCAAAGATCCAAGGGCTCACATTCTTCATCTATTGAAGATTAGATGGTAAAAAATAAAGTATATTAGAGGTCTCACATCACCTTGATTAGATTAAGATCTGAGTCATTTTTAATAGCCAATCAAAATAAGAAAGGTTGAGAGGCTCTATAGGGATTGAACATTCAATTTAGGTCAAGCTAGGATGAGATTTCAAGAGATATTTGTAGACATACAAATGGAGCTAGCACTCTGAAAAATGCCATGAATGAATACATGTAGGATTTAGGCAGTTTCCTTTTTAAGGCCAATATAATGAAAAAGACTCTCCCCTACATTGTTACAAACTTTAACAAGATGATGAGAAGCTGTTAGCATCAAGACAAATCTATAATAGGTGGAATCATTTGTAATAACTGCATTGATGCCATTAATCAGCTTGAAATATCTTGATTCTATTGGTGCAACCATTAGGGAAGCATCTTTGAGAGAGCAATCTAACTATGTAACCACTTGAGGTGACATGGATCAATTGAATGGCTTGAATGAGCATCATTTGTAGAGATAGTTGTAGCCATAATTAGAGGCTTTTAACAGATTAATTTCTCTTTTTAGTGCTAAAAATCCTCCCCTCTCACTTCCTTTATAATATAAATACAACCCTTAGGCTATTAAAAAGAGGTTCCACATAATGTATGGTGAAGCCCTGCTGGATTGATGTCATATTTTGCCTTTAAGCATTCGTACAAGTATTTTTTCTTTCAAGTTTTGAAAAATTTTCTGAGTGTGTAAGTGACATATAGTGACAACAAGCGATGATTTTCCATCCTTCCATCCTTCATCCTTCAAGATTGAGATTTTTTTTTAAATTTAATAGGTCATATAGAGTGCGTTCAAGTGTGTTAAATTGCTGTAAAAGTATAACTATTCTTGGAATGTGTAACTTGCCTTTCAGTTCATTTACCTTATGTTATTTTATATATCTTGCCTCTATACTAAAATAATTATGTTATAATCCTTAAACCTTGAAGATGGTCTATGAATTTTGCTATATTGTACACTAGAATATGATATTCATGTGGAAGATAATCTCATTGCATCAACACTCTTCAAGTATATTTCCTTTTATGCAATTTCTAACTCTTTTCCCTTCAAGCAAACTGGTTTAGATAGAAGTTGTTTTACAAAGATACATTCAAGGAGCTAGCCCTTTAAATATAGAGGTTCATTTACTCTATAGGTATACCCACATGCCTGGAAATGTTCCAACATTGCTGAAATCTAGAAGAGACTTGAACACTCTCTTCTAGGGTGCAAGATTTGGCAGTAATAAGTATTAATATCCATATTTGGAAGTTGAAAATATTAAACTTGATATTTTAAATTTGAAAAGAGATCAAGAAAAGTACTCACCTAAAAGAGTATGTAATCTAATTTCTCTATAACTTGAATTTATAAAAATATTTGTCCCATTTTTGAAACATTTTGAGAAATTTTGAACATGTGGTGAATTAAGAGTGATCAAGTCTCAATTTTTGAAGCCAATAAAATCCCTTGAGTTGAAAATATTGTATGCTCCAAATCTGATTTGACTATGTAGAGTAATCTTTAAAATAATGAAAGGGGTGGAATGACAAAATATGGCTTGCTGCATAGAAAAAGTGAAACCATAGACATTGAGTGTCACTAGAATATAATGTGTCCCACTTGCAACATGAATATGAGTCACACCGCCAAATGGATCTATATTCTATTTGAAACTCTGAAACTTTTGAACTTGATATTTTCATGCAGTAACTTGAATATGAATGAATATCATGTCCCTTGTATTGTACTAAATTGATATTTGAATTCTAATTGAAATTTCAACTCTTTTGAAAAACTATAATAATAACTAGTTTAAAGTTGTAATTGTCTTACACATACCCATGCATATGCATCAATTATATGTGAATATGTACTTAATTATTTGTATGAATAAGTTCATGTGCATGTCACATAACCTCATAATATAAAATTTATAAATCATGTTATAATTTTGAAACTATATATTCTAATAAATTTGAAAATTTTCTCTCGTGAGGCTCAAATTCTCAAGACAAGCTCATTCTGATCCCTCCGTTTTGAGATGTGATACATATAATATAAATCACTTATCTCAAAATAAATTTTATGTAAAAGATATAATCTTGTATTAGTACTTTAAATATTTTAATTTAATTGCATCATAGTATTGAATATAACATTGAATTGTATATGAAACATGTGTTAGAAATATATAACATTGGAGTACATAAGCATGATATGCATGGCATGTATCATGGAACAATATTAAAAGTAAGAGAGTATAACTAATGCATGATATGAATCATGCCACTATAGAAAAAATCAATAAGCATAGAATCAATGTCATACAAAGTCACACAATTTTCATATAATGTCACATTTAAGTCCTAAAGGCCACATACAAGGGACACATAAATATCGCATAAACACACACGGTCAAGTACCACACACAAATATTATGAGGATACCATTCAAATCATAAAATGTATAATTCACACACACAAGTCCAAAGGCCACACACAATAAGTAATCAAGTCCTAACTTATCATGTAGTAAATAAAAAAAGAAGCATGGATAAAATGATACTAGTCTATATCATCATATGTATCAATGACATTATTATCACATATCATATCCATGTAACACAATGTAAAGTATGAGTGAATAAAAAACATTTGTATGATATATAGCTTGAAATGGTGTAAAAGTTGTGGATAGATACAAAATGTTAAACTTTTCACAGAGAATGAAGAGATGCCCCCAACTTAGTAAGGCTATTGGATTAAAAGGGAAGCCTGACATTAAAAAACCATGTAAAAGTAAGTCTTGTATCACACTTAAATACATTTTTAAAATTACTATGTTTGTAAAATATGGAATATGTTATCTAGTTACATGAAATAAATAACATATGTAGATAAGTAAGCTAATAACATTTTAAAATGCTCTTTAGGTCCTAATTTTGATTTTTTCTTTAAAAAATTGATTTTTTTGGAAATATTTGGATTAATTTTTTTGGAAATATTTGGATTTTTTTTAATATTTAAAATATTAAATTTTTTAAAATATTTGAAAAGATGCTAAGAAGCAAGGCTTCAAAAATAGTGGAAAAGGGAGGGATCTAAACAATCTGAAACAAGGTGTTAGAGCATAGTATTATAATAAGATAGGCAAGTCATGTGCCCCCAATAGATGTGAAAAAATAGGTATATCAATGTAGATAAGGATGATCATGCTGCCAATGGAAAATAATATATGTGTGCTCATGGAGAATGTAGATAAATATATTTTATCATGTAAGTTAAAGGAAGACATAACATAAGAGTAAGCATTGAAATCATTCATAAGATAGTTGTTTTATATTATTCAATTTTTTTTTAAAGTCAAGAGTTAAAGTTCCCAAAGTGAAAAACAAATCCAAGGGATAAAATAATTAGTAAAGAATTGAAATCAAATAAGTTATGTACAAATAAGAATGTAAGTACTTAACAAATTATATCAATGATGGGAGGCATGTATGCCTAACCTATGGCATGATATGAAGGAATGAATTTTTGTGAAGAATAAGTGCCAATTATAGATGCCTTTGAATATAAATTATGATCATATGTTGTAATATAGACATCTGAATTATTGCTCATATACCCTTGTGAACATGTATCATTATGTGTAATAGGAGGATATGTAACAACATGTACCTATGGTGAAGTTATTTGAATAAATTTTGATGTTTTAGGAGATGAAGACATTTTTTATGTGCCACTTTTTGATTAGGATAATTTTCCATGATCTTTGAAACTAACTAATTACGCTCATGTAATTATATCATGCCCATAAGTAGATAGAGTAACTAACTCTATAATATATGCATGTGTAATTATATCTTGCCCATTAATCTATGGAGAAATTGATTATATAATATGATCTTTAATAGTTTTATAGAGTAATTCAATACCATGTTCCTCAATGTATGTGTCTTCCAAATATTCTATTGGAGTAAATATAATTAGTTCTAAAGGATATTCATATTGGATTACTATATTTTTGACCACTTGATTACCATGAATATATTTTAGACATTTATGAACTATTAAAGGTAATGTGCTAATATTTTTTATCCAAGGGAATCATAATAACATATTAAAAACCCATGTTTTTGGTAGAACTAATAACTTTTTAGGCACTATGAGAGGGCCCAATTATAAGGGTAACATTGTATTCCCAAGAGTATCTTGTCTATGAGCATAAAATGTTTTGACAAATATAGAAGTATGTTTTAAGTCTTGTTCTATATAACCAAGAGAGTATAGGAGTGTTATGCTGCACACATTTTTCATTTGATCCATTTTCTATTATAACACCATGCATAGATTTTTTATCAACATATGCTTGAATAAAGAGTGAATGTATATATGAATCATCATGACAAAATTCACTATCATCAAATGTAATCAGAGGATGTGATTCTTATTTGATTGTAAATTCACTAATGATCTTATCAAGTAGATTCCCATATGTAAAAGGAGGAGGAGGAAAATTGAAATTGTAGAAGGAAGAGGATCAAAACTGTCCTTTGTATTTGTTACTTCATGATTTGGAAAAGGATCTCTATACATTTTGAGCTTGAAATTGTAATTTATTTGTGGGTTAGCCTTTTCAATAGTTGTGCCAATATCAATAATGTTTTCATTAATGAGATCTTAAATATTATGCTTGAGCTTGAAACATCTATTTATGGGATTCCCAATACATTTATGGTAGTCAAAATATACATTACCTCAAATTTATAGATTTTGGTTTAGACATTTCCACTTCCATTAGTGTAAGAAGAGTTATGAGATTACATTTAAGTATTTTTTCTATAATACATGAGGAGGTGATGGTAACCTGAAAATTGTCTCATTAGTGGAGCTTGTAATTGAATATTTTGTGTTATTTATCAGATAAAATTAACTATAACCTTAGCTTAGTTATTTATTTCTTTGGTTTTTATCTTTTTAGACACATAAAATTAATCATTAAAGTGTTTCAAATGTTTAATCTTTACATGCTTACCTCACTTGGCCTATTTTCTATTCTACTGACTTGAAATCTCTATAGGAACATGGATTAATCTAAAACTTGTCTTGAAAATAATCATAACATATCTTAGACATCCATAATATGCTTATAGGAATTTGTCAAACTTTTCCAATAGTCTCTATATTTCTAGAGTAGAACTGCACTAGGTTGGTTAGGGTTGCACTATGGCCTTGTCCACTAGTGCATTCTTGTCCCACATGATCCAAAGGTAACTTTTTAAATTTAAAACAGTCTATTTTCACCCTCCCACATGTTTGGAAAGGTCAATTAGCATAAATATTTCAAATATTCTCTTATATAAGCACATCAATTCCACTTGATACAATAACTGATCAATATAACAATCAATTAGAAATACTACTCCACACTAAGTAAGAGAACACTATTTATTCCAATTTCAATCTTGATACATTATAAAATTCACATGATAAGACTAAATATTTTTAAAAAAAAAAAATCAATGGCATCCATTATCAAGTATTTCAATCACTATTCTAGCTACAATCATATAGTTATATAATCATGGATCACACAATCACCCTAGGAAGGAGAACTACATTGGTTTGAGGCCCATTTGAGATATGTAGGTAGCACTTAGATTACGTGAAGTGTTTTTTAGGGTAGATTAGATATTCCCCTAAACTATTATCCCCTTGACATTTGATTTATATCATGTTTATTGTCTAATAATAAGGGTTTTATGTTTTAAATTTATTCCATATGGCATATCGACAAATAGAATTTATAATTTAATCTTCATAGATAGTCACATCAACCTAGATCATAAAATCAAGAGCACATTAAATCAGGACATAGTCATAATTAATAGAGAAGGCCACATTTTGATAATATCCTCCTATACATTTTTATAATATCATATTAAATTCCTACAATTGGTCATGTCATTGTACATAGGTCATTTCAAGTAGTTTCTAGTCACAATTAGCCTGCACAATCACCATAATATATTTTTAAGGTAGGTTTACATATCTATAGGCCCATTTAATAGTTTTAGCTAATTTATAATTTTATAAAATTATGTAACATATTATATTTCACTATCAAATCTCTATATTCTAACATTTCAATTTCAATAGTTTATATCTATTCATTTGATTTCACTCATTTTAAAATAGACCAAACATTTTGGTGAACCTACTATTTTTAAAACATTGCTTATTGTTTGCTTTATTTTTTTATTAAGATTTCAATCAAATTTATGTATATTTTTAACACTAAAAGAAAATAGCTTTTGACCTCATATATAAATTCAACACGTAATGATTTAATTCTCTTCAACCTTAGATTAATCAAACATTGAAGAGATTTGTCTTGAAACCTTGGATAAATCCAACATAAAAGCTATTTATTTAGACCTCGGGTTCAATTTTTTTGATATTTATACGCAAGAATCTTTCAATTTGATTTTTTTATTTTCTATTTATTTTAGGTTATTTATATAAACTATTTTTTGATAATTTTAAAATTACTTAGTGATTGTCATGAGGGGATATGAGGTGATATATTTTGTAGACATCATGGTGTGAGGGGTTTACCCTAATACTTATCCATTTTACAACATTAAATAAGGAGTTTAGTTTCCATATTAAAAATGCCTACAATATTTTGTATATACTATATGAAGCCTCTTTTACCCATTGGATTTGTGGTGCACCTGAGAAGAGTGTATCACCTAAGGAAGTTACTATCACCATACCCTTATAAACTTGGTTAGTGGGATATAGGCATGGTTTTGCCTCTATAGTTAGTGCTCAAAAACATTGGGTTAACACTAATCAATGGATGGGAAATCATATTTAAGAGGCCACACAATATTTCAAAACCTTGAATAAATCACCCTTATTCCTTAATTTTTGATTGTATTCTATTTATAGTCATTAACATTGCTTGATTCATAGTGTCTTATATTCACAATGGGATCAATTAGTGAATCTTTCTTTTATATGTTGCATATGATTATTATATTCATTGTTGCATATTATATTCCTTTTCATCTTGTTATTCATTATGTTAGAGCATGAATAAAAAATGAATCAAATCAAGAGGATAAAATGTATAAAATATACCCCCAAGCACTTTTTTATTCTTAATGTTTTAATACTACCACCTCTAATAATTCTCCAAAAAAATTACCATCATCACACAAAATTTTTATCACCATTTAGGTGCAAAAGTTCATGTAACTTCCACATAATATTGAAATATGATGTCTTAGATACAAATAAAAGTCTATCCCTTGTGGACAAAGCTAACATGTGCCATCTCTTATTATTGATACGTATTACTATAATATCCATCTGATTTAATTTTTATAAAAATTATATGCCAAAGTGCATGGGCATAATATTTTGTTCTTTCTCCTCTTCACCCTCAACCTACTTCTATCTATCTATCCATTCCCATTATTCATCCATAATTCATATTAGATTCCCATGTTCATGTTGTTCAAACTAGAAGAGGGCAACCACCTTTACCTACATAAATTAATATTACCACTCACAATGTTCCTCCTCTATCTCCTCCAAGGAAATTTTCTCAACCCAATGGGTATGATCTTGTTGACCAACTATGCAATACTCCAACCAAGATTTCTTTTCAAGAGTTATAGAAGAAAGCACAAAATTATAAGGATATTTTATATACAATATTGTGATATGCCACTCTTCTTATGGATACATAGTGAACTTTATTTACTTATATTATGAATATCTTTAATTATATTGAAATATTGTTAATTTTGAAAAAGAATATATACCTCCCAAGCATATTAGTGAGTAGAATACTCCATTACTCATTTAAATACAAATACATGGAAATCTAGTCAAGGGTGCATTAATTAAAAATGGTTCTAAGATAAATATTTGTAGATATGACCTCATACTAAAATTAGGTTTTAATAAAGGTACTTTTCACAAATAAGAACAACCTACACATGGTTTGATAGCAAGCAAACATTTGGAACTATCACATTGGATTTACTACTAGACCCAAAAATGGTACCTATTATTTTTCAAATCATACCTGACCAACTACAATATAATTTCCTCTTCAGCCAACATTGGATTAATGCAATGAAATTTATACCTTATACATTTCATAGATGCATAATTTTTTTACATGATGCACATAAGTACACAATTCTAGTTGATGATGCACCTTTCTGCTATTGTAAAATGACACAATCACAATCCAATAAAGTCTCTATAATCCCACCTAAAAAACCAATTAAAATTGAATAAATGGATACTTATGAAGTGGTAAAATCAATTAATGTCACATATACCCCATAAAGTGCTCAAATTATTACAAAAATAAAGGATCCTATCAAGGAAGTTATGCCAAAAGAACAAATTCCTAAGAAAATAGAGGAATCTATCAAAGTGGAGATGTAATAAACACTAATTTCCTTAGTAATAGTAGAGGTTATTTAGAAATTATCATTATTGGTCAATTTGAAAAAATCATGTAAAATTAAATATTATTGTAGTAGTAATGATGAATATAAACAAGAACTAACAGATGAGCAATTATGCAAGCTAAATTTCAATCCCATTGATGAATATGACTAATTATCTCATTATTTATTTACATCTATTGGAATGAGTGAATATAAAGATATATCATATATAAAAAAATAAGGGCAAGGCACCCATTTCAAATCAAGTGGATTTATAAAATATCTCAAATGGCTACAATACTATTTCATAATTGGTTGACTCAAATACTACTAATACAATGATCACATCTCACAAAGAGAAAGTACAAAGGGAAAAATCAAAGACTCACATAGATATACATTTAGAGATATAGTTATCAAATATAAATCAAAACACTTTCAAAAATTTATTTCACAATAGAGGCATATCTAAAGTTGTTTCTTAAAATATACTTACAAAAGAGGAAACAAAGCAACATTATTCCTACCTAGATCCTCTCATTATCAAACCACGTATGGATGAAAAACAATACACTATTTTTATGTTTAATCACTTACAAGAATCAAATATATGTATTTTGGATTTTCATAGATATCTTAGGTATGATACATAACATATCCATATAGATACAAAACTTAAGCATTACATTGGTTCTATTACATTACCAATCACTCTTGGTCTTAAATCATGTTCAAAATCATTTCACATTGATCCTAATTTATATAAATACAATGCAATCCTAGGGAGATCATGGAAAATTTAATGGGAACTAAACTTATCACTAGTTATGATTCTCTAAAATTTCAGCAAGATAGTGCAATGGTCATAATTTCAAAGAAGAATATAATAAAAACACAATAACACACAACAAGGCATACTTCCACAATTATATCTAATAAAATTATGAAAATTATGTAATATAATGGATCAAATGGATATTCACATTAACATCCTATTCCAATTGGTAGTTTATCACAAACTAGTGCAAGTAGATAGACCCTTTATGTGGGAATCCCATGGGAACTTTCCCTTAATCAATTTATCGTTTAAATTACTACCAAATCTAATTTTTACATATCTTATTTTATTTTTATCCTTTGATATTCTTATATATTTTATCAAAGCATTCATGTATCCCTTAGCTTTAAGTTTCACTATGGGCACTTACCTTCTTGATTTTCCAGGCCGATTCAAATAATCTAAAACACTTGTCTCTATGGCATTCAATTTGCTTACAATTACATCCCCATCATATTATGGATTTCATTGTACTTACATGATCATAATTATCTCTTTACCATTAATGATTATGTACTTTCTTATCTATCTTAATCATATGAGATACATTGTTATGATTCATTTACACATACATTGGGGCCCCATGGCTTGCATTCCTTCTTATCAAACTATGCTTTAGCACCTTATTGAGGATTTTTATAATCCCTTTGTATTCCTTTATTTTTGAAGCCTTACTTATTTGCAGTTTTCAAAAATTTTAAAATTCCAATATTTCAAAAATTCTGTTAAAATGAACATATATGGAAAAAATTCAAAACAATAAAAATATTTGAAAAATTTCAAAATCAAGACCTAAAGAGTATTTTCAATTGTTCCTAGATTAATTATTTACATATGGAATTTATTCTATGTTATGTATATAGCATATTTCAATTTTTAATTCACATTAATTTTCATGAAGTATTTGAGTGTGATATAAGAAATAATTTTCACGTGATTATTACATTTTAGGTTTCCCTTAATACTCAACATCCTTTCTAAGTTGCAGGCATCTCTTCATTCTCTATAAAAGTTTCAATAGGTTGAATTTATCCACAAACTTTCCACCATGTCGAGCTATATATCATACAAATGTTTTCCTAATCACTCATACTTTAAATTTTTTTACATGAAATTGATATTTGATAACAATTACATAAATAAATATGGTGGATATAGCTTAGTCTCATTTGTTTTATATTTCTCCTTTAATTTACTACATGATAAGTTAGGACTTACTTTGATTTTGTGTAGCTCTTGAACTTATAGTTTCAAAATATTTACAAATGATTGCTTCTATGGCATCCTTATGCCACTTGTATGTGGCCCTTGGCCTTGTATATTTATGAGACATTCACATGTCCCTTGTATGTGGCCTTTAAGCCTTATGTGAGACATAATATGAAAATTGAGTGATATTATATGGCAATGTTTGTATGTTACTATGGTGAAATTATTCATATCATGCTTGTGTTTTAATGATAAAATTCATTACTATATTCAAATAATATGGTGCAATACATTCAAAATTTCAAATGCTACTACATCATTCTAACTTTCACATATGCTTTCTTTTGAGATAGGTGACTTACAAGCTATGTCTCTCATCTTAATAGGGGGAATAAAAATGGGAATGTATTTATAAGTCAATTATTCATGATTAAATTTCAGACTTATGACACTATATAATTTTACAAATTATAGCATGATTGATATGTTTTAAGCTAAGGGGGCATTCAAATGCATGTGCACTCAATTCTTATAGTTACAAGTGGTAAGTTTCAAATAGTTACATGTTTAAATAGTTTCAAATTTAAAATGGAATTTAATATCAATTTATTAAAATACTAGAGACATGATACTCATTCATATTCAATTTACTACATGTAAATCTAAAATTTCTCAAGTACAAAAGTTTTAAAGTGCATTGTTGCAAGTTTTATATTAAGGCTTCTTATACGATCAAGCTACACATCAAAAGACAAATTACGTATATACAATTAGGTTCAAATTTAATTTTATCTATTAATTTCATTTTATTGCATCACTATAATAAAGTATGGTAAAATTTAGATGCACAAAATCAATCATTAAAGTGCTTGATAATTGTTTATCTTGGTATCCTTACCTCATTGGCTTATTCTCCATTTCACTAACTTAAAATATCTATGAGTGAATGCAATACACTAAACATTATCTTGAAAATACTTATAACATACATTAGACATCCATAATATACTTAAAATAAATTTATATACATTTTCCAATAGACTTTGTCTTTCTGGGACAAGACCACACCATGTTGGACAGGGCCACACTATGGCCTTGTCTACTAGTGCAACTTTTCCCCTCACACTCCAATAGTACTTTTTTAAATTTTAAATAGTCTATTTTTCCCTCCCATGAATTTTGAAAGTTTATTTAGTGGAAGTATTCTAATAATTCCCATATATAAACACATCAAGGCCACTTAATGCAACACTTGATCAATTTAGCAATCACTTATAAATATTACTACACATTGAGCAAATGAGCATTATTTATTCTAATTTCAATTTTGATACATTATAATATTCATAAAAAAAGTCTAAATATATTTTATTTTAGGTTAATGGAATCTATTTTAAATTATTTTAATCAATATTCTAGCTATAATCATATAGTTTCACAATCACAGATTACACAGTCACCTTAGGAGGGAGAAATACATCAACTTGAGATTCATTTAGGATACGTAGGCAACATTTAGATTATGCATAAAATTTTAAGGGTAGCTTAGCTATTTTCCCTTTATAATTTGATCTATACTATGTTTTTTGTGTAGGAACCAGTGTTTATGTTTTGAAAGTCTTGCACATGGCATATCAACACGCATAATTTATCAAATAACCTTCATAGGTACTTGATCAACCTAAATGAGAAAATTAGGTGTATAATTAACTAGGGTGTATATGTAGTCAAAATATAATGTTGCGCTATGATTGCATCATCATTTTTAATACTTTTTCCAATCTCATATTAAGTTACTACATTTGATCATGACACCTTACACAAGTTCTTTCAATAAATTTCTAGTCACTATCAACATGAACAATTAGCATAAGATCTGTTTAAGGGAGGTTTGCATATCTCTATGCCTATTTACTATTTTTATCTGATTTAAAATACTTTAAAATTATGTAGCATATTTTATTTCACTAGATCTGTATATTCTAGCATTTCAATTTCAATAGTTTAGATTTATTCATTTGTGTTCACTCAATTTAAAATAAACCAAATACTCTTATAATTTGGTTTTATTTGAAACTTAACATTTGAAGTAGAAAGAGTATTTGAAGTTTAATTGATCTTGTTAAAACTAATAAATTTAACCTCACACTCTTTAATTATATGACATAGCTCATAAAAATATTTGAACTTATCAAACATAATTGACTCTTGAAGTGGAGATAGAAAAATTTGAGTGAAGATATATTAAATCTCATTATCAGCCATTTGATTTTTCATTTTTCTGTAGTCTTATATATTAGAACATATTCATTGATTTTTTCATTAGACCCTTATTTTTTCTTTGAAATTTTAGCATATGATAGATTATCACCAATCTTTATAGAAAAGTGTGTTAAGAACTGATTTGCCAAAGGATTGAAATTTTCTATCGATTTAAGAGGAAGATCATACAACCATCTAAGAGGATATTATTTGAGACTTCTTGGAAAATATTTTTTAACAATTTATCATTATCTTAATATTATAGATAAGCTATATGGAATACATGCAAATGTTGTTTATGATCCCTTTTATCTTTATATAGAGGAATTTTAGGAGCTAGAAAACCAACTGGTAAGGGATAAGATGCAATTTTGAGTGTCAAAGTGTTATGTAACAAGGAACAAGAGTCCATAGAAGGGCTAGCATGAGAAATGATTTTCTCAATTTGAGATATAACTTGTAATGAAATAAGTGTATGCTCTAGAGTAGCATTTGTGAAAGTAAATGGAGGAGTATAAATAACATGTTTAGTCATAGGCATGAATACTTTTTGGAAACCAAATGATGTTCCCAAACCAAAGGATGATGATATGGATGTAATTGGTGGTGTAGAAATAGGAATTGATGCAATAATGGAAGTCAAAACATTAGAAGATATACCTTGGGAATATTCATTTTATTCATCCCTAGAAACATATAAGAGTGAATCAATAGTTTTTGGATGTTGCTAAATAAATCCTTTAAAATTTTCTTCATTAGTTTGACTAGATTGTTCCTAAGAATTGGGTTCAGAAATAAGATCCATAATGTGCCCTTAAAGAGGTGTGAATAATAAGTGGAATATTAGTTAAATTTGAAACTTTTGGTATAATGTATAGCATATCCTTCCTCTTGTTCTCAAGTCATTTCATATTTTATAAAAGATATTGGATAACAAAAATGGCATGATATAATAATACAACCATTTGAAATAGGATGGCCATGAGATTGGGTCTTGTTTAGTGTATTTTATTTATTAATTTAAAATTAAATACATGTAAAAACATAATGAATAGCATGCTGAAAATTAATACAAGATGTAAAAAGTAATTTCATAATGTTATGGAACATATGAAAGAAACATCCACTCATTGATCCCATTACAAATACAATACAAGTAAAAAGCAAGGTATAAAGGTGATCTAGCCAAGGTTTTTAATGATTGTGTGGGATATCAAATATATTTTATTGTTAATTTATTAGTTTTTAACCCATGTTTTATATCACTAAATGATGAGGCATAACCATGCATGAAGCCTACCAACCCCATTCCTCAGGGTACAGTGAGAGTACCTTCCCTAGGTGAAACATTCTTCTAAGCTACATAATAAATCAAATAGATAAAAGAAACTCCATATTCTATAAACAAGGAACCCTATGCACTTCCAATATACCATAAGTTATTTGGAAACTAAATCCCATATTTATTTTTGTACAATGTCTATGATTAATGGGGTATAACCCCTCACACCATGATGTCTAATAACTAATCACCACATAGCCCTTAATGATAGTAACTAAGTAGTTTTACAATAGTCTAAACATCATTATAAAAATAATAAAAATAAAATCCAAATATTTTTGTGTAAGGAATCCAAAATTTTTGAATTTTTTCAAAGCATAAATTTAGTTGAAAACCTAGACCACATAAAAATTAAGTAAACAATAAGTAGTGTTCTAAAGAAAATATGGGTTCACTAGAAGTTTTAATCTATTTTGAATTAAAGTGGCTCAAATAAATAGATCTAAAATATTAAAATTTAAATACAATAAATATATATATCTAAATTTCAAATACAAAATTTATAGAATTGGAAATGAGTTAAAAATAGTAAATTAACTAATAGATATGCAAACCTACTTGGATCTTATTTATTACTGACTGTATAGGGTAATTATGAGTGTAAAATAGTTGAAACAACCTATGAACTCTATTGTATCTGAAAGTAGGAATTTAAATTATGTTGGGAGAATGTCATACTAGGAGGATAGGGCTATACTATGGCCTATTTGTTGAATTTAGTTACATCCTAGTTGATTATGCAACTAATTTTTTGATCTAGGTGCATGTGACTATATGCAAGGGTTTATTGTCTTATTGTGTGTTCCAATTTGGTGCATACAAGACCTAAAAAATATAAAACCCTAGATCTTACATAATAAACACATTAGAGATAAAATTCCAAAATGGGAAATATGGTTAGGGTAATAGCTGAGCTATCCTAAGAAAACCTTGTATAATCTAAGACTTGCCTACATATCCCAAAAGGGCCTTATGATAATGTATTTCTCCCTCCTAGAGTGAATTTGTGAATCTTGACTTTGATATATGAATGCAACTAGATATATTACTTTATATGCTTGATAATGAATGCCTTTGGCCTAAAATAAATCAACTTCAGACTTGGCCTATGACTGTTAGAATGCAAGATAATTAAAATTGGAAAGAATGGTGTTATTTTTTTTCAATGTGTAGTAGAATTTGCTAAATTATTGCTAGATGTGTTTAGATAAGCCTTGATTTACTTATTTAGAGGAGTATTTTTGATAAATTACACTAACTAACCTTGATAAACACATGAAATGGGTAAAATGACAAGTCTCAAATTTAAAAGTTTTTGTTGGAGTGCGGGGGACAAGGTCACATTAGTGGATAAGGCCAAAGTGTATCCCCATCTAACCTAACATGGTATTGTCCCATAAGAATAAAGGTTTCTATAACTAGTCTAACAAGATTTTGTGAGAAAAATAAGGATGTCTGAATGATGTTCCAATTATTAAACATATATTTTTTATAATAATGAATGCTCCAATAGAGAGTGTAAGTTAGTGAAATAGTGAATTAGCCAAGCAGGGTAAGGATGTCAAGTTTAAACATTGTCAAGCACTTCATGATTAAAATTGAGAATAAACACCTAAAAAAATATTTTATGCATGTGGATTCACTAATATAGTGACCTCATATGATTCCTTACTAAAATTCATGTAAGATTAATTATCTTTCATAATCCATGATACATCTACACAACACCTCATTCCATTAAAGCTTGTACAATTCTTCCCCAATAAGATGATAGGTTGTCACATGTACAAATAGGTGTTTCTTATCCCTAGTCTTCCAATTGTTAGGTGTTACCTTTGAAGTGGGAAATATAATAATCTTAGTCAAATATCTAGGCACCTAATAAATTATATAGATTTGCATGTATAACATGTTATCTTCTATGGTGTGCATTTTCTCCCTTATATTGATCCTTGGAAAATTATTTAGTCCATAAATATGTTTCCCCAACTTGAAAGTTATTGAAAACTATAATTCTTGAAACATAACTATCTATTCATAAATCTATACATGTAAAACTAGATTACTAATAAAATATGTGAGTGCATAATGGTCTATGGATAATATGAATGGTGTAACAATCGAATATTGTGTTAAAATTTTAAGTGCGTAAACCAATTTTACACCTCTTATGTGGTTGTGGTATAATTATGCTCTATTAAATAGATTTTGAATTGAAAAATTGTTAGTAGAGGTTCATAGAAAACCCATTAGAACATGATAATAGGGGATAATTGTGATATAATAATATAAAATAGACAAAAAAATATTACACATAACTTTATATTAATATTGTTAGCCAAATTTTTGCAACCATTAACCAGGTTCACAAAAAAATTGACTTGTCATGTGTTAATAACCTTGTTATTAGACATTTTATGCCTTGTGAAGTCTTTAATTGGTCTTGTTTAGATCTTATTAGCATAAGTTAAGTTGTTTTGGAAAAATTAAGGCAACGGTTTGTATTAGTATTGTGCTAGTTTATTCATATGATGATGTGAATAAGGCTGGTGAAATGATGTCAAAGATTCATAGGATGTCCCTCAAGTCATCATAATCCATCACCTCACATGAACATTTCATACATGTTTGGAGAAGTTAAGGTTAATTTGTAAAGTTTAAACTAAATGAAGTTGATGAGAAAAGTGCATATATCCAAATCCAATATATGTCAAAGCCAAGAAAGATGAAATATACATACGATCACACTTTTTAAAGCTTTTAAAGGAGTTATATATCTTTCATACAAATCAAGGATGTCAAATCATGTTAGTTTTGTAGGTTTAACGTCTAATTGAGAGAAAACCACTCCAAAAGGGGTAGTTTTAAGCACTTGTATAGACTTGGAGGAGCTATATTTATGTGAAAACATATTTAGAGTGTCTATTTACCTTATTTAGGTCATTTCCATGGATATCAAGCTTGTACAGGTCCTAAATGTTCAAAACTTGCATCAAAACCTCTACTATCCTTTTGGTAGACTAGCAATGGTCATCTTAATATGCTTGGTATGAATAGAGGAGAGAGAGTCATGGCCTGATATTGTGGGTAAATTAAGGGGTTATAATGTCCTATAGTTTTTTGGCATTATTTCTCATATTGGTTCCCTCATCTTTATGAATAATTGTTAAGACCATCAGGTGGTCTTAAACCCTACATAAACCCCATAGGCTCAATTTTACACAAGTTTCATGTAATTTGGATCTATTTCAAACATGATTGACATTTTTAAAGTTATATATGGGCCTACACAACCATCTCACATTTTTATTCATCATATTCACAAGTGTGAGCAATTAGGGATTAAGAGGAACCTCCATGAGAGACATGTTATAGGTTTGCACTTGACATTTTAGATGATTTGATAGGGTTGAATGCATACAAGTGACAATTAAATCTTTTTTTACCATATTATTACTTTATTCATATATATATACCTCTAGGAAGTCACTTTCATGTTTTGAGCCTTAAGGACTGTATGTAGGTTGCCTACACAAGAATGACTTGAAAATGTCTAACCCTACATTATCAAAGACATATGAGGGTAATGAACTCATGGGAAGTGTAATGAAGATATGTATAAATGATATTATGTCTTAAAATATTAATATGATCCTCATGGAAGGGTTTATGCAATGAAAATGTAGACCTACAGGTCTATAGACCTATAGGTCTCATTTTTCATATGAGATACATACCTATGAGGATGAAGCATATTGAATAAGTTTTTAGAGGATTAAAAAAAAAAAAACAAAAACTATTAACACTATAAAAAATACCATTTAAATTATAAAACACCTATATAGAGGCCTTAAACTCCAAAATACAGTCAAGACACCCAATGACTACATATAAGTTTGCTTGAGTAATTCAAGTTCAATTTCAAGCATTGAGCAAGAGAAGATACAATGTTTTAAATGTGATTTGGGTTAATATGCATATTAAAGTTTATTAAGTCACTATATAATAAGCATGGTCTTGAATATATTATAAAGAGTGATCAAAACAAATTCACCTCAACTCGTTGCAGGTATACAGTCATAACTAACACCTACAAACCTACCTAGCCAAAATAAGAGAAATGCTTACTTGGTTTGAAGGAAAAAAGGTACATGGTAATCAAATGAAAATTAATATATAAAAATATCATCACCTATATATTATATTTATGGTTCATTTAAGATAATGTCAAGGTTTGATAAGTCTGTTTAAGCCTGGTTAGCCTAAACCCACACATAAGCCTATGTGTTAAATTATGAAGAGAATGTTTTTTTGAAGGTGATATGGAAACATAAAGACCATAATAAGGTGGTGATGACTTAATGTAACATTATATGAGGTTTTTAACTCTTTAAATAGTGATAAAAAGGGATAACATAGGCTACTAGGGTCAAGAATGCATGATGTACTATAAACCCTACGCATCAAATAATGGATGTTGTAGAGGGGATAGAGGAGAAGAATGGAAAATTAACCCATTGGAATAGGTAAATATATGTGTAAAAAACCTAAATAATATGTTTATAATCAAAACCAAACTCTAATATGGCATTTCCAAGTCAAACACTCTCTCAAGCTCACCAAACATAATCTACCAAGCCCAATAAGCACTTTCCCAAGATAAAAATTGTATGGAGGTTTTTCATGGTAGCATAAGATAATTTTGGATGTTATATGAACTTTTATAATTTAAATTTGTGGCATTATTTCATTTTTTAAGGCCTCAGGCTTTATGAATCATCATTAAGATGATAAGCATGTTTGAAGTTGCCAAGAGGACTAGAAATGTCCCAATGAGAGAGATTGGAATCCTAAGTGATTGAAATGCATTGAATTAAATTTTAAACCAAATAAAAATAATTCCTCACTCCATGAATACTCTCAACATGAATCTTGATTTTACTTTCACCTATACAGATGCATTAAATGCTATGTTTTTGTGAGGTTTTGGATTCAAAATAGGGTGTTGGACCTCTTAGACAAATGCAAACTATTGGAAAAGGTGTCTTAAGTGTATTATATCTCATGTAAAATATATATATAAATTTTAACCTATAATTTATCCTACATGCTTGATTCTTGAAGGTAGTATGAGAAGGCTTGTGAAAGATTAAGTTTTTTGACCATTTCTTAATTCACTCACCTACACAAGGTTCCAAACCCTAAAATTTGACATGGAGAATGTTTTATGGGTCCTAAAATTGAATGAAACACTTTTTTGTATTTTTACATGTGTGGGAGTTGAATGGAGGAAAATCTCAATTTCTAGGCCTAAAGACCTAATTGAGGCTTAATTAGAGAGAGAAATAAGGTGAATAACTATACTTGTACTTAATGTCTGGTCATGAAATTTGGTTCAAAACTATAAGGGAATACTAGGTAGTCAAAAATATTATTATTTTCCAAAGATCATTTGTAAATTATTCTACATAACGATCTTTGTGTGTTTTAAGGGCTACAAGAAATTAATGGCAAACATGGGATTTAGGTGAAAGATGAAGTCTTTGAGAGAGTTTAAGGATTACAAAGGGATTGATTCAATTTTTTAAAGACATGGATAGGTCTCTCATGGAGAATAATTACATTCATAAGGATAAAATCAAGATTTAATGCTTTTGAACGAGGAGAGGCATAGTAGAACTAATGAGTTTTAAGACACCTATTACTTATAATTACAATGCTAGTATAAGGAGATTATAAAAAAGATGCAAGGTGTGAAGAACAATGGTAGAGATAACTTAAACATGACTTGATGATAAAGAATGACACTTGTCACTTTACAAGCTAAGAAGAGGGTAGTTTGAAGAACTAAGAGGTTTCAAGCAAAGATTGAAACTCCTATGCCATTTTCAAGATGATGCATCATCAAGGGAGTAACACATGTCCTTGAAGATCTTATGAAATTTTTATTCACTCCATTTATTGATTGTAACTCTTGCTTGGCACTTGTCATTACTCTCTTCTATGCCCCTTTCTCTCTCTTCTCTAATTTTCTATAAATATAGTCTTGTTTGGCTTTGTAGGGTACCTCCACCTAGGTATGGTGAGTTCTTACCCATTTGTATGCCTTTGATAAATGATAAATTATTGGTTTTAGTTCCTTTTATGACTATACTTAGTGTGTGTGAATGAATAGTTTATTTTATCATGTGATTTGACTAGTATTCCTTGGCATGTTGTCCTTTTCTAACTCCTATATGCAGTTTGAAAGCTTATTTTATAGATCATGTGAAGTGTCTAAGTGAAGTGTGAAGGTTTAGTGAGTTTGTCTACTCATTAGTGTCATTATTTTACCTCTTGATTAGTCTTCCTAGCTTAATAATCTATCATAACCTCTACATTGAAGTGCTTACGTGAGAGATTCATATTAGGAATAGTGTATGTTAAAGTTTGTCTATTGGTCTATATATGCACATGTAGTCAGTTGGTAGTGATCAACTAATTTAGTGTATCACCCTCTTAGTTTTATTTATGTTATCCTTATCCCTTTTCCTTTACAAGTTAGTATTGTAGTAGAGCCTAATTGATACATTAAGGGGAGTTAGCTTTATAATCTAGAGGTTTGGTCCACCTAAAGGTCACCCATAGCCTATGATCAATCCCATTTCATAGCTTAAGTTGAGAGGGATTGAAACACCCTCTCAAGGGTGTAAATTTGAGCTATAATAGTTCTATCACACCCGATGGGATAAGATTACAATCAATTGAAGAGTTTTTGGTGTTGCTCTTCAATAAACCAATATTTAGAGGCATTTCAAGAAACATCAATGGTGACTCTGAATGTATTAAAATAGTTATAGAAACCCACATACTATTTTAAATAAGTGCTCTTTCATTTTTACCTTTTTCATGAGGTATTATGGCTGAGTTTGATGTTGATTTCTATTTTACACAAGTTAGTAAGGTAATAAAACTCATGTTGATCCTTGTTAGTAGTATATTAACCATTACCAGTAGCCTACTAAGTCATATCAGACTTATAATGAGTCATATCAAACCTATAATAAGCCATATCTATCCTAAAATGAGCCTACTTTTTCTTCACATGCTTTTAGTTATCCACATGATCAACCTTACTATCAATAATACTACCCTCCTTATTTGCCTTAACAATCATAACAAGATAGTTGACCTCTTAAGTATCCTTTTCATCCCTTTAATCATCTTTCCTGATACGATGTTACCCCTATTCAACATAGCCACATTTCAAACCAATCTATCTCAAGTTTCAAGCAAACTCTCTTGGGCTATAATAGGTATATGTTAGGTCTTAACACACAAGAGGAGTATGGTCAATATTTTCCTATTCATTTAATTTATAATATGATAGACTCATTTTAGTTGATAAATAGAGAGTGGGCACCTATTAAGAGAGAAAATTTACAAAGACTCATAAGTGACATGCTAGAAATATATGGGCTAATTAAATGCATAGAGGACAAACTAATAGTTCATGAAGGATAATAGGTTCAATGCTATCAACCCCATGTTCCTTCATCTATACCACATTATACCTCTTATGTTCTAACCATTATTCCTCAAAATATCAATTCAAGTGAGCTTCTAAGTGTCCCAAGTCCTTCACATACCCATCAAGCTTTCCCATCATGGAAATCAATCCAAGAAAACATCCAAATGAAGAAAGAAGTTGTTGTTGAGTAGCCTATTGTTGAGAATCAAAACAAGTCAGAATTGGAGAGCTTGATTACTACTTGGAGAAAAGTTAATGAAGTTATCTTGGCAAAAAAATCCACTCCTCTTCCTTAATAACGCCCCAAGAAGTCTTTTAAGATTTTGAGTTAGAATCAAGTGGTGAAATCATGGGATAAAAAAATTGGAACAAGCATAGATTGGGGAGTTGAGATCAAAGATGAAACTTAACCTATTCAAGCCCCACCTATCCTTCCTCAAGATCCTAAATCCTTCCCATCTTGGAAATAAGTTCAAGGAGGAATCTAAGGCAAACAATAAATCATTGTTAAGAAGATTGAAAAGCCCAAGACTTTCCCATCTTGGAAATCAATTCAAGAGAATATTTAAATTAAGAATGAAGCCATTATGGATAAAGGTGAAAGCCAAATCATTCCAAAGATGGAGGGATTCATTGGTTAATGGAGGGAAGAGAAGGATAAGGTCATTGAGAATGAGAGCCCAAAACTGGTTTGGAAGGTTGAACAACCTCTCCTTGAGGAAGAAAGTCAAATTACAACTGTAGAACACTCACAAGAAGGTTATAAAGAGGGTATTTCAAGTGAAAAATAATAGGATCACATCATTGGAACACATATTAGTGAAGAGAGGTGCAAATCAACCTTTGAATTTGAAGAGAAAGGTGACCTTGATGGAGTACAATCTAATCAAGTGAAAGTAAACCTTGAGAGAGATGGTTCTCAATGTGAATAAGTTGATAAAGTTGTTAAAAAAAAATAATAATAAGCTTATAAGGATCCATTAGAGGTGGAAAAATGTTTTATTGAGTCCTAAGAGCATGGTCAAAGAGGTACACATTCTAATTATTTTTCAAATTTTGTTGTGACTACTTCTATACTAGTTCTAATCATTATTGAAGAAGGTATAAGTGAACTAAAAATAGGCAAAGTTAAATTAGAGGACTTGTTTGAAGTTATAAGAGTAAGTTATACTCTTCTAGAGAGTTTCTATGGTCTGATTTAGATTGAGAAAGGCACTTTTTTCAAGCAAGGTACCAAGCAAGAGGAAGGTATCTCTCCAATCTTGTCACTCCAAGAGGCTATTTCATTTAAAGATGACTTGTTTGATGTTCTTAAACAAGATTACCAACATCTCAATCCATTTGTATGTGATTATTCTCTCTTAGAAAATGAATATGATCTTCATTGGACTAAAGCTCTCAAAAATCAAGATACACTTCTCCTTGAAGCCAACGCTACAAGCATACCATGAGATCCATTTAAGATTATTCAGCTTGACCAAGAGTAGCATTTTTATGAGACATAAATGATATTATTTTTACCAAGAATCCAAGTTTAGAGTGAGTTTGATTTGGTCCTTGACTCACATAATCAACTTATGTACAAGGGAATGAATCAAGAAGGCCTAATGGATGGCCATGGAGACCATGAATATGCCAACATATCCAAGTAAGGTGGAAAATCTCACTCCATGAACTATGCCTAGTTAGACTCTACTTAGCATGTGAAAAATATAATTCCATGATGTCATGATGATCTCAAGAGCTTACCATTTTATCCTGGAGGAGAAATAAATGTTGAGGTTAGTTATGTATAGTAAACTATTTGTATTTTATTTTCCCTAAGTACCTTGGCACAAGTGTGTTGTTTAGTCTAGTTTCCTTTTATTTATGTGTTGTTATTGTCTTGTGTGTGTCAAGAGGTCAAGTTAGATATCTTGTCTCACAAGTGTGTTGTTTAGTCTAGTTTCCTTTTATTTATGTGTTATTATTGTCTTGTGTGTGTCAAGAGGTCAAGTTAGATATATTGTCTTGGTTAAGGTCCCATTTTAGGTTTGAGTTTGAATGACAAGTTACTCCATGCCTAATGGATGGACTTGGCAACTAGTCTAATATGCTTAGCAAGTAAGCATCCCTAGGAGATCGCCAAAGATGTTAGCCAAATTTTGGCTACCATTAATCAGGTTAACAAAAAAAATGACTTGTCATGTATTAATAACCTTGTTCTTATCCATTTTATGCCTTGTGAGGTCTTTAAATGGTCTTGTTGAGATGTTATTAGTAGAATTTAAGGTTGTTTTGGAAAAATTAAGGTAATGGTTTGTATTAGTCTTTTGCTAGTCTATTCATATCATGATGTGAAGAAGGTTAGTCAAATGATGTCAAAGGATCATAAGTTTCCCCTCAATTAATCCTACCCCTTCATCACCTTGCATGAACATTTCATACATGTTTAGAGAAGTTAAGGTTGATTTGCAAAGTTTAAAGTAAATGAAGTTGATGAGAAAAGTACATATAGCTAAATCCAACATATGTCAAAGACAACAAAGATAAAATATATATAAAATCACAATTTTCAAATATTTTAATAGAGTTATATAACTTTCATACATGTTAGGGATGTTAGATCATGTTAATTTTATAGGTTCAACATCCAAATGAAATAAAATCACTCCAAAAGGGGTAGTTTTAGGCACTTGCATAGACTTAGAGGATCCATATTCAAGTGAAAATATCTTAAGAGTGTATATTAACCATATTTAGGTCATTTACATGGATATAAAGCTTGTACATGTCCTAAAAGTCCAAAACATGCATTAAAACCTTCATTAGCCTCTTGGCAAACTAGCCATGGTCAACTTCATGTGCTTGGTATGAACATAGGAGAGATAGAGCCATGGATTGAGATTATGTTAAAAGGAAGGAGGTATAATTTAATTTATTTTTGTGTCATTGTTTATTAGATTGGTTCCCTCATATTTATGAACAATTATTAATACCATCAGGTGGTCTTAAACCCTACATAACCCCTATAGGCTCAATTTTACACAAGTTTTATGTAATTTGGAACTTGTTGGAATAGTATGAGAATTGTTAAAGGTCTATATGGGCTTGCACATATATATCACATTTTTTTCCATCAGATTCACATGTCTGAGCAATTAGGGATAAAAAAGAACCTCCATCAGAGACCTGTTGCAGGTTTGCACTCAAAGCTTTGGAGGATTTGATAGGGTTTAATGTATACAAGTGATGGTTAAATTTTATTCACCATATTATCACTTCATTCAGAGTTATCCAAAAATCTAGTCAATCCATGCTATCCTTATAAGAAGTCACATTCTTTTTTCTAGCCTTTAGGACTATGTTTAGGTTGCCTATACAAGAATGACTTGAAAAGGTCTAAGCCTACATTTTAAAAGACATATGGGGGTAATGAACTCATGGGAAGTGTAATGAGGCTATGGATAAATGATATCATGTATTGAAAATATTAATATAATCCTCATGGAAAGGTTCATGCAATGAAAATACAGACCTACAGGTTTGTAGACTTATGTCTTATTTTTCATGTGAGATACATACTTGTGAGGATGAAGGGTCTGAATAAGTTTGTATAGGAGTAAAAAGAATATAAAAAATATTAAAACTTTTAAAAAGACAATTTAAATTCCAAAATACCTTTAGAGATCACCTAAACTCCAAAATATATTCAAGACACCCATTGACTACATACAATTCTGCTTAAGTAATTCAAGTTAGTTTTCAAGCATTAAGCAAGAGAAGATGAAATGTTTTACATGGGAGTTGGGTTTAGATGAATAGAAAAGTATATGGAGTAAATAGAGATTAATTAATGTCTTGAATACATTATAGAGAGTGATAAAGAATTCACATTAACCCCTTGCAAGTATATATTCATAACTAATACCTACAAGCCTACCTAGCCAAAATGAGAAAAATGCCTACTTGGTTTAAAGGAAAAAATGTATGTGTGAAGAATAAATAATATGAAAATGACTATATAATGATATAATTACCTCTATAATATCTTAAGGGTCAATTAATGACAATGTCAAGGTTTGATAAGTCTATTTAGGCCTGGTAACCCTAAACCCACACACATAGGCATGGGTGTTAAATTATGAAGAGAATGGTTTGTTGAAGGAGAAACATAAAAAACCTAAGAAGGTGGTGATGAATTTAATCAAACATATTATGAGGTTTTTAACCCATTCAATAGTGATAAAAATGGTTAACATAGGCTATTAGGGTCAAGAGTGCATGATGTGCTATAAACCTTAAACATCAGTGAATGGATGTTGCAGATTGTCTAAAAAAAGAAGAATGGAAAATTAAACCATTAGAATAGGTTAATATATGTGTTATATATCTCACTGAGGTGTTTATAATCAAAACTAAACTCTAATATGGCATTTCCAAGTCAAACTCTCTCTTAAGCTCACCAAACATAGTTTACCTAGCTTGAGAAACACTTTTTTAAGCTCAGAACTTTACAAAGGTTTTACATGGAGACCAATATAATTAGGTATGTTATATGCCCTTGTTTAATTTAAATTTGTGTCATTATTTAATTTTTAAAGTCCCTATGCTTTATGAATCACCGTTAAGATGATAAGCATGTTTGAAGTTGCCAAGAGGACTAGAAATGACCCAATGAGAGAGATTGTCTTCCTAAGTGCTTTAAATGAATTGAATTTACTTTGAAACCACTTAAAAATCATTCATAAATATAGGAATAATATCACCATGAATATTTCTTGTACTTGCACCTATATGGATGCATTAAATGCCATGTTTTTATGAGGTTTTAGACTTAAAATAGGGTGTTAGACCTCTTGGACAAATGCAAAAAATTGGAGAAGGTGAATTTAGGTGTTTTATATCTCCTTAGGTCCAAAAATACATACATTTTACCTTGGAAATGTTCCTATAGGCTTGATTATTGAAGGTAGTATGAGAAGGCTTGTGAAAGACTAGGTTTTTTTTACCATTTCTTGATTCACCTACCTACACAAGATTTTAGACCTGCAAATTTGACTTGGATCATGCTTGAGGGGTCTTAAAATTGAATAAAACACTTATTTGGAGTCTCACACATGTTGGAGTTGTTTGGAGCAAAATCTCAATTTCTAGGCTTAAAGACCTTATTAAGGCTTAATTGGAGAGAGAAACAAGGTAAATAAGTGTACTTACACTTAATGTCTAGTCATGAAATTTGGAAAAAATATATAAGGGCATAATGGGAACTCAAAAATATTATTATTTTCCCAAGATAATATATATATATTTCTACACAAGGAGCTTTGTGTGCTTTGAGGGATGCAAGGAGTTGAAGGAAAGCATTGGCTTTACATGCAAGATGAAGTTTTTGAGAGTGTTTAAGGATTCCAGAGGGATTGATTCAGGTTTATAAATACATGGAGAGGTATCTCATGGAGAATAATTTCATTCATAAGGATAGAATCAAGATTTAATGCTTTTAGGCAAGGAGAGGTATAATATAACTTATGAGTTTCAAGACACCTAAAAAGGTGTGAATATCATTGAAATGTCAGTATAAGGATATTATAAAACTAATGTAAGGTGTCAATAATAAGGGAAAATATTTGTTCAACATTATTTGATGATAAATAAGGCCAGTTGTCACTTTCCAAGCCATGAAGAGGACAATTTGAGGAAGAAGTAAGAGGTGTTAAGCAAAGATTAAAACTCCTACGCCATTTTCAAGATGATGCATCATCAAGGAAGATGTTGGATGGTGGAGCATGATCTTATTATAATGCCCATTTCTTAATAGGGGTGATAGGGGAAAACACCTCCACACTAGGGTTGCTATGGGGGTCTAGGGGGCTGTGAAATCAAACATTATTAGGTCATAGATCTAATGATAGAAATTATGTTGGTGTATTTTTTCCCTAATATATAACCCTCCTTTGATATGAGGGCAGTAATCATGATGACACATTATGTGTGAGTAAAGAGGATATTATAGTGGATGTATTTCAAGTTTTATTCCTTCATTTGTTGGACTAAATAAGAGAACTAGCTATTTTTGTGTGGACGTAGCCCATTTTGGGTGAACCACATTAAATATGTGTCTCTCTTGTGTTATGTTTTTTGTATTTTAATTCTACCTTTATTTCATTAATATTACTCTACATTCTATATTCCTAATACAAGAAACATATGTCCTTAAAGATATTATGAAACTATTCTTCACCCCTTTTCTTTATTGTAACTCTTACTTGACACTTGTCATCTCTCTCTTATATGCCCCTTTCTCTCTCTTCTTCTCTCATTCTCTATAAATACAACCTTGTTTGGCTTTGTATGGATCCTCCACCTGGGTATGTTGAATCCCTACCCATTTTTATGCCTTTGATCAATGATAAATTAATGGTTTTACCTCCTTCTATGATTATAATTAGTGTGTGTACATGAATAGTCGATCTTGTAAGTGATTTGACTAGTCTTCCTTGGCATCTTGTCATTTTATAACACATATTCAGTTTGAAAGATTCTTTTTTAGGTCATGTGAAGTGTTTAGGTGAAGTGTGATGGTTGAGTGACTTTGTCTACTCAATGTCATTATATGACGACTTGATTAGTCCTCATGTCCTAATAATCTATCATAACCTCTACATTGAAGTGCTTATGTGAGATATTTAGATTAGGAGTAGTGTATGTTAAGGTTAGTCTCTTGGTCTATATGTGCATATGTAGCTAGATGGTAGTGATCAACTAATTTGGAGTATCATCCCCTTAGTTACTTCACTTTATGTTATCCTTCTCCTTTTTCCTTTGTAAGTTGGTAGTGTAGTAGAGCCTAATTGATACATCAAGGGGAGCTATCCCTATAATCTAGAGGTTTGGTCCACCTAAAGGTCACCCATAGCCTAAGATCATTCCCATTTCATAACTCAAGTCAAGAGGTCTTGAAACACCATCTCAAGGGTACAAATTTGAGTCATAACAAATACCAACATGGAATATAATATAACTATCATGATTCATAGATATAATTAGCTGAAACAGTAAGTGATTTCATTTTAAACATATTTCATTAACATAGACTATATCATAGACAAAAAACACAAGGAAACATAAGAAAAACCATTTATTAATCTTTACATTGACCTATATATTTTAGAATCATTTTTTAGTACAATTGAGTGATATAGAGAGGTTTCTAAAGACTATATCACTTCACATTACCATGGTTCATTACAATCCAAAAGAAGAATCTTCAGATTCTAAATAATTTTGATGTATAATGAGAGTCACATACAAATAAAAAGAATATGCTACATACAAAATGGTGCAAAATGCACACTTTTAGTACAAATATAATCTATGATTTTTCAACCATGCTCTACTATGAACACTTTTCCAGACTTAAATCATTGTCTTATCCTAAAATAAGGTCATATTAAGTGTATTGACAATTGAATCTGGAGGAGTTACTACAAAGGATGTGTCTGAAAGCATTATTTATAGTTATCACTCAAGGTTTCATTAACTAGTTTTCATCCCTTGTGCATTACTTAGCCACCCATTTAGTTTCAACTAAGTAGCCTACCAATATATCACCCTTGTTGGTTTTAAATAGATTGGTATAACCAGTGGCCACCCTTTATAGGGTTTTAACCAACCTAGCCTTGTTCCTAATATTTAAATCCAATCAACTAAAAGACTATTAAAATTTTCAAAATTGTTGTGTGTAGTATCCACATAGAAGATTGTGTGGATGAATTGAAGGAGGCTATGATGATGATTTTTATTGTGTTGATTAATAATGATTCATGGCTAGACTATCTGGTACTAGTGATGGTTGGAGTGACTAAGTCACTAGTTACAATGATACAACCATATTTCCCTAATGAAACTCTTATTGAAATTGGTTTTGAGGGATTAACTTCAGATATTAGACAATGCCTATGATGGATCTAACCAAATGTGTCAAGTCCTCTTTGTACTTCATCTAGTCAGTGAGGATTTATTACATCATAATGAGCATTGTATACAGTGGGATTTAACACATCATCATATTCTGAATATCATGATCTTTTATGATTGTAAGGAATACCCTAGCATTAAAAACTTTATATTAAACTTCTTAGGAGAGATCCTCAAGGTAATTTGAATGCCTCCATGTTTGTATGCTAGCAAATTTATTATGTAGCATCTCATTTTTCCATGTTTATAGATTATGCATGACATTATCTCTTGATTCAATTTTTTTTTTGAGTAATATGTCCAGTGTGCCAGATATATCCATTTTATCCTCCATCATTGCTTTGGCTTTATCCACCTTTTCAAACTTTAGTTTAGATTTATCCTAAGAAGTGTTCAATTATTGCTTCTATTTGAGCATCCCTCATGTGATGTGTTCCTCTAAAAGTTTAAAAATGAACTCTATCTCTACTTTAATGTTCTACCTTTGTGTGAGATACTATTGTAAATTTTATGCAATGATCTCATCTTTTGTGAGATATGAAAAGAGAGTTGAAAATTATTTATCTTCAGACATCATTTAGTCACCCAAGTCTTGAGTGACCTATGCAAGGAAAGTGCTATTAATGACCTGATGTGCCTTGGTGAACTAGATACATAGATCTACATTTTCATCTCAGAGCTATGATACTTCTTTCTATAAGGACAAAGACTAATATGTAATAGATTCTTAAAATAAAATCTCCCCTTCATTTTGATTAGAGAGGGAATCTAAGAAACATCAAGAGATACTTCTTACACTATTATGGCAAAATTCAAATTAGAATTCATAGCTGAGACAAGTACCTTTTGATTTGAACCATCGACAAAAAAAATTTGGGTCTATAAGTAGATGTTCTAGGTACATCCCATAACCATTGGCTAGGGAGTTATTGTTTTGTTTGAGCTACCTTCTCTCACACAACCCCTTAGGTGGACCCTAAGCCTTGAGATATTGCCAGTGGTTGTTGGAATTTAGGTATCATACCCTTGGTTTTAGACTCTAATGTGACTTGTCATTTTTAAATATTATTTGCCTCCACCTTGGTTTTTGCATCAAACTCTACTTTGGATTTGGTAGCAACCTCTACCTTAGCTTTGGATTTTTCTTAGCCATATCCTTAGCTACTTGCTCCTTGACCTGCTTCTTGGCTTTTTATTTTGGTCTAAATAGATATTCCTTAGATTTTTTTAGCTTATACCTTAGTTGTTTCCTAAAGTTCAACCTTATTTTATTGTGTTTCTTTCACCTTTTAACTTGCACATTATGTGTATTTATTTGTATCTTTCTCTTCTTCATGTCGTTATTGTTGTTTCTTTTCTTTCTCTACTTATTGTGTTTATTTTTAGGCCTTAGATTCTTCATTTTTATTTTTTGCAATAGCTTCATCCTCTTTTTTCCTATTTTTATCCTATTATTGCTTCCTTTGCTCCTCATCTTCATCATAATTGTGATTTGGCTCCTTTTTTATCTTTCTCCTTTATTTCTTGCAAGTTTATTTTCAACCACTTTCCTTGCATTTTTCTTCCTTACCTTGTGTTTCTAACGTTTTAGTTGAGATATGAGGTCTTCCTATTAAGTTTACTGATTGATCTCAGGTGGATCTAAAGCTTCAATCTTGACTTATTATTTTGAAGAATAAAATGATGGAGATTCCACTATTGTGTGCTCACTTGCTAAGGACTTTGTCCTGAATATCTCACTATTATTTTTTTCATCTTCTTATAGGTGTGAATCATTTTTTTGTTGTGATGCTAAATACATATTTTTTTGGTTAAACTTATTAAATTATGACGTGATTGATAAAATAGACCATGCATTCCCTAATTTATGAAGACAATCTGGGCACTATATGGGTCCTTTACCTAAGTACCAAAGGTTATATTAGGCTCTCTTCTTGTGATGAAATAGCCTACATTATTTCAGATCATGCATTTAGATATGGATACTATGGGAGGGTTATCTAAATTCCTGAGTATTCTATGCCTGGGTATACTTGAAATAATTCTACTTACCAATACTTGTGATTTACCTCTTGCCCCATAGTATCAACTATTATGAAAGGGGAATGTGTGGTAATGTTGACCCAAAATTATTGTCTTACCTAGTTCTACACTTGACAAGTGTGCATTGCCTTCTAGAAGAAAAATTATTTTTCTTATTCTAGATCATAGACTTCATTACCAATATTTTTGAGCATATATTGAAACACTTACTACTCTTCGATACCTAGCTCTACCATACCATATTCTGATACAATTTGGGCACATTATTGTGTTATATCCATGATTTAGTGTAGTGTGTTACCTTATTTACTGGAGGTGGTGGGGTTATATGTAATGCCACTTTTCTTTTGCCCACTACAGTTTGTGATGGATTTGATTCTGCTTGAGGTGGTGCCTACACCTTTTCTTACTATCTTGTATTTTGGTGTGGTAATAGTTGTTATGTCCCTAGAGGCATGGATCATAATGGCGGTACTGATCATGTAACCAAATATTTATTCTATTTAACTTCATCTTACAGATCCAACATAGTGATGAAAAATGGAAAAGACATGATGGGCACCTTTGGGAGCTCTTGCACTTTGATCTAAATGTCATCATGTAGTTTAATCATCATAAAATGTTATAATAAATATTGAATTACATCCATGGGGTTAAAAGGTTTTGAATCGATCATTTGTATAATTTCTAACCACCAAGTGTTGAACTTTCCCATTTGCACATAGTATTACCCTATCTTAGTCCAAGCAATATTGGGAAACTCTGTCATAGGCTAGAAGTTAATGTCAAGATTGATTGATTCATCAAGTGACTTATATTAAGTGAATTAAAGAATAAATACTAAGAATTGGTACTAAAAGGAATTTGATGTGATATTGACATCCCTCTAAATATTTGTAATAATTTCTAAAATAAAAAATTTCAGCTAATTGAAGTCCTCATTGAGCCTCAATATTTGGTACTAGATGTTGATGACAGCTTTGGTAGATTTATTGGTTTTATAGAAATATTTTATGATGCATTATATCATAAATATCATTCCAATATCTTGATAATTCCTAGTGGGAATCCCCATAATACCCATGTTATATTTTTCTCTAGTATATCAGTGAATTGGTGGTGCCTTTGCCTTATATGGCATTAAATATTTACCCCTGATATGAAACTCTATTACTCATGCCATTACATTAGTATTGATGTAAATTATCACATATTGTGAAAATTTAATAACATATTGTTGTATTTAGTGAGGAGGGTAAGCATGATTTCATATAATTGCCCAAAGGTTGGTAATTTAATCAATCTTTTTGTGTTAGAACCTTGCAGTTGATGTTGAATTATTAGGGCCTATGGATGTGATTACTTTATTTGATCAAGGATGAAAATATTGGCCTTAATAGCATATATGACATAAAAATGGTTGGTATCATATTATCTTTATTGTCTTAGGTAAATATCAATGTTCATATTATCTTTATGTGCATTAGAGAGCATAATGAGTAGTTGAGATATATCCATGGCATTAAATGTGATATTTGATGAATACTAGTTTCATGTAAACTTAGTAGAAATCAACACTTCATGCATAAGAAAATGAATTCAACTCTAATCATAGAGAGTTATTATTTGAAAAGGCATGCAATGGCATAGTGTTATTCATATCCTTGCATATGTATATATATTTTCTTGCGAGATTATACCTAACACCTTGTTTTGAATGTGTTGAATTATTTACATGTTATTATACCTTAAAAATTGAATTCAATTGATAATTAGATGTTGTGATGGTGTCACTTTTATGGGTAGATACATTATTTTGGCTGACAAGATTCATTGATGTGGTGTGTCATATTTTTCCTAGTCAACTTTCCTTTATTTATCATCTATCAAGTTTGGCGGTTAGTTTATTTTTGGAAAGTTGTGATCTTTCAAGTGTGTCTTCATTAACAACATTTGAATGATCATTATCTATAATTTCCTCATAATTTTCATAACATTACATCATTCTAAAACTTTGATGGTGACATGTCTTCCTGTATACTTATATGACATATTCTTTCATTTCTGACTTGCTCCCATCATCGCACTCTACAATTTGTGACTCTTTATTCTAGTTGCACTAACTTATGATATAGAGATCACATGATACTACTTTAATATAAATTTAAAAACAAAATAATAATAAAAATAAAAATGCATTATGTAAAAACCCTAAACTACATGGTGCTAATCAATACCTACTCATGTTATTTTTGTGAGATCAGATAGAGGTTTCTAGCAATAAGGATAAAGCCTACAACCATTTACCCACCTAGAAAGAGTGGTTCAAGGTATATCCTTAAACACAATGGTTCCTTTTTAAGATAGTTCATGGATAATGTAGGGTCATTTCCATCTAATGTGTAACTTACCTAGAAATTCTCTAATTTGATATCATATACACTTCCTATTCTAGTTGAAGCTCTTTAGTTCATAGGTTGTGATTGTGCCATGATTTTTGACCTTGTTTACTGATTTTGTGTCCATTTTTATATATGTATGTTTTATTCCATCTGAGTTAGATCCATAAATATTTCCTGTAGAGAGACTTGATCTCTTGGTCACATGATCATTGTAATTCATAGACTAGGAATTATGTATTCCATAGGAATTATTTCTTCAAGTCCATAGACCAACTGAAATGAGGTGAATCCTATAACACATTTATATCTTGTCTTTTATGCCCATAGGTTCATAGGATTTAGATCCTCCTAATCATATCTTTGTAAGCATATTTACAAGGACCTTATTTGATGCTTATGCTTGTCCATTATCCTGTGACTTATATGATGTGATTTTATGGTGTGGGATCATAAACTCCTTTACGAGAGTTTTTAAATGAATATTGATAAAATGTGTTCCTCTATTATTGATCACTTGATTAGATAGCCAAATCTAGTTATAATGTTTTCATAGAAAAACTTGGTTATGTCCTTGGTACTGCAACTTAGTGTCACATTATCTTCAACCATTTAGTAAAATAGTCTTTCATAGTGATTATTTATCATGCAAAACTATGTTTATTAGGGGGATTAATTGGTCCTACAAAATAAACACCCCATTTTTCAAATGGTTGTTCTGCCAACATAGGATTTAGTGGAACCTCATCCCTTTGATTTGGTTTTCCCATTCTTTGACATACATTATAGTGTTTAGCTACCTAATATGCATATTAAAATAGGTTAGTACACCAAAATCAACTTTGTAGAATATTTCTCATAGTGGATTATCATACAAAATGTCTTCTTCTAGTTCCTTTATGTGCTTCTTCTAGAAGCTATGACTATTAATTATCTAGAGATACTCTATTAAGTACTCCATCCTTGCCCATTTTATACAAAAATCCATTGATGATTCTAAAATAAATAGTTCATATGATCAACTACTTTTTATTACTTTCTACATAGTGCATAGGAAAGATCCTTGCTTGAGGAAATTTTCTATGTTCGGTATATTTTAAAGAATCATAGAGACTGAAAATAGTTTCATATCTAGTGATTCATCTTGAAGATCCTCTAATTCTTATCCATATGATATCTATATTAAGTGGTATGGTCTTACATTCTCAATCCTAGGCTTCACATTTATTTAGAACTAGAATTCTTGAGAAATCATCAACCATTGAGATATCCTGCCTCCCAGCATGGGCTTATTTAATAGGTATCATAGAGCCTAGTGAAATGTGAAGAATTCAAATGGTGTTGTTATGAGGTAGTACCTAAATGTTTGTAGTGAGAACACCATTACTAGAGATTCCCCATCTATAGTTTTATAATTATTTTTTTTGGCTAAGAATTTTTGACTTATGAAGTGAATGGGATGATCTAGTTCGCTATCTCTTGGTTGTATGAGAACATATCCTATCACAGTTCCTGAAGTATCCACATGAACATGAAAAAGTTTTCTCTAGTAAATAAAGATCAAAATAGACATTGTTACCAACCTCTTTTTAATATTTAAAAATGTTGCTTACCATTCTTTGGTCCATTCAAACCTAGTATCTTTATGCAACAAATTTTCGTAAGGGTAGTTATAGTTACATATCCTTTTATGAATTTCCTATGGTATCCTATATGCCCTAAAAAATATTGCATTATTTTTTAAACTTGTAGGAGGTGTCATGACCACAATTAAGATGAATTTGTATTCATCCACTAAATTCCCATCACTACATACTACATGTCCCAATAGAACACTACAAGGTATGAAAAATAAGCATTTCTTCAGATTTAGTGAAATACACAGAGCTTAACACCATTATAGAATAATTAATAATTTAGGTAAATGATAATTAAATAATTAAAATACATCCCAATCATATATGTATACTTCAATAAAATCATGGATGAAATCTTTAAAAGCAATAACCACATCTCTAGAGAACATAATTGGAGCATCCTTCAATCCAAATGGAATTACTTTATATGCAAATGATCCCCATTATATTGAAAAGTTTATTTTAACCAATCATCTATTGAAATTGGAATCTAATGATAACCATTGAACCCATCTATAAAATAATACACTTCATGTCCTATAACTAACTCCAAGAGTTTATCTATGAATGGAATTGGGAATGTGTCATTGATGCAAGCAATATTTAGTACATAGTAATATCCACACCCTCTCATTTCCCCAAACTTCTTAGGTTGAACCACCATGGGGATAACCCAGTCTACCTTTTCCACTGGATATATAATTCCTACATCTCACATCTGATCAGATTCAATTTTTAATTTTGACTTCATATTAGGATTTAACATATATGGGAACTTATTCATAAGTCTCACACACTCTTTTAACTCTATGTCCATATCACCCAAGGAAGGGACTACCCCTTTTAATTATATGAACTTGGTTAGAAATACATCATGATAATCTCATAGAATTTGTAATCCCTTAGACACCTCAAAATGTGTCTAGTAGTCACCTACAGTTACAAATTTTTATACAAAATTTTCTCCAATATTTTCCACCAATTTATTTAATGGCTCCTGATATATTTTATTAGGGTCACTTGCAATCAATTATTACACTATTCTCTATCCTCATTTTTCTTGACTATGTAAATTTCTTAATTGTTGATCATCATTTCTTCTAAAACTTTAGCCTGGTTTTCTCCACATATCACTCTATCTCAAAGAATCCTTCTAATTCTAGGTCGTCATCATTGTCATTAAATTATGTATGTTCCTCTTCATCCAATATTCTATTTCAAGGTCACATCATAATGTATTCCTTTTATTTATTTTATTTATAGTTTTTGAGAGCTTCAATCAAATCCTTTATTGATTCCTCATGTGAAGTGGATTCTAGTGTATTGATAATATATTTACTCAAGTATGACACAATAAGATCTCCAACTTTTGTAGAGCTTAGTGTACCACTAGGTTCTCATCCTCAAAAACAAATTTTTGTATAAAATATTATTGGACTTATGGCCAATTCTTTATCTCCATTTTTCACTCTTGGTGTATGTACCATGTTATTGGAATACCTATTAGAGTATACCTAAAAATTTTCATTTAGTATTTGAGTTCAACACCCTACATAGACCACACATCTATACACTTATAAACATGCATTTATATGCACTATCCCTCCTATAAAAGGGACATTATTCCTTGATAGTCAATGATATGTGTAATTGGTCACATAGTAGTTCATAAGTCTCATCCCATCATAACTTATTTATTCTATGAACTACTCACCAAGTTGCAGTAACTTCCTTTAGTGCATAGTTCAATGCACTCACTCTCTGATCTATGTAGGAAACATGATGTTCCAATCCAATGATGAATTGGTTTAAATATTCAATTTAGAAATACTGAGATAATTGGTGTTTGGTGGCAAAAACCATTCATAGTGTATGTACCTCATGATATCATCATACCCACTTCATCACGTGCATATCAAAACTACCATTGATTGAAGACACTTCTTAAGGTAAAATTCATTATGTTGTAGGTTTAGTATAATCCATATTTATCACACCTACACTATACATGAAATATACTTTAAAACTTGTTGGTGATTGTATCAATGGTGAATTGTAGTATTCTATTTAGAAATGTGAAGCTAATGCCTTTGTTATTAAAGGTCTATAGACAACACATTCTGTTGACTATAATTATTGAGTGTGGAGCCCTTTTGAGCTATCACATGACCATAGGGAATTATTTTTGGGGATTAGAGATATCCAAACATGTGGGGAGTGTAATTTTCCCTACTCCACCTTTTATGGAACCTTGCTCCACGTGTGAGGGGAATGTTCCTAGCATATTTCTAATTAATATGTTTCCATGTTTTTTGGAGTTGGTTATTATTTGTCTATTTTCCATATGACTTCCTTATTTTGAGGGAGCTAGACGTTTCTTGGAAAAGTAATTCCTTCTTTATTACAAGGAGATGGTTGTTATCACATGTTGTTAGAAAATGTGCCTTTAAAAGGTGGAGACCCTTAGTATGGCATGTTCCTTCATGGGAGAGATTTTGAATGAGCTTGATGAGGTGGAAGTGAGTTTTCTTGAGTGGATGATGCTTATCTTAGATAAGCATGATGCATTTTATCTTCCTTTCATGGATTTTACTTCATATTATATATATACAGGGTGTGGTGTGGCCTTTATAGTTTTATGTTTTTTTTGTAGGGTGTGGCTTTGAGGATCAAAGTCAAAGTGTAGGTGTTCTTTGAAGGGTGTGATTTATAAACTTGTGAGATATAGTATTGTGCAAGTGCAGGTGAAAGTGTAGCTATTTGTGCAACATTTTCTATAGGATATTTTTATATCTCTATGAGAGTTCATTATAGTCTTGGTATTTATATTACTGATTTATTTATGAACTTTCATTGGTGGATATAGCCCACATTGGGTGAACCACATTAGATCTATGTTATTTATGTTATTATCTTATTCTCTGATTTATGCTTTCACAATAATGGTGAATTAAGAAATATTTATATGATGGATGTTATTACATAGCTTTAGATTTGGTTTATGGTAATAGTAAATCTAGTTTAAAAGTGTTTTATTCCTAAAAACTAGTATCAGAGCTATTGGTTTATATGTTTTGCTAAAGTGGTAAATCATAGGAAGGTTATTAGCTTGAGTGAAGCTATGGGAGAAGAGATCAGATGCAAAGTTGAGAAGTTTTATGGTAAGCATTTTGGTTTGTGGGAAATGCAGATGGAGGACTACCTATATCAGAAGGAGCTACATCTCCCCTTAGAGGGGAAAGTAGAACAACTCGTAAGTATGAGTGATGCAGATTGGTCATTACTTGATAAGAAGGCATTGGGAGCCATTTAGTTATGCCTTGTATCCTCTATTGCATTTAATATTTTTGATAAAAAAACCACAAAAGATCTCATGGATAAACTTAGAAAGTTGTATGAGAAACCTTCAACTTCTAATAAAATTGTTCTTATGAAAAGATTGTTTAACATGAAAATGTCTAAGAATGGTTCATTAACTAATCATTTAAATGTTTTTAATAATATTGTAATTATGCTCACTTTAGTTGGAATTAAGTTTTATGATGAAGTTATAGCTTTGCTAATATTATGTTCTTTTTCTGATAGTTGGGATAGTTTGGTTATGGCTATTAGTAATGTAGTCCCTTCCAAGGGAAGCTTGAATTTTGTGGATGTTGTAGGTGTGATCCTTAGCGAGGAGATGTGAAGGAAAATCATTGGTGAATCATATTTAGGTAATGATTTATCCATTGTTACTAGAGAGAGGAAAAAAGACAAGAGGAAAATCAATCGTAGAAAGTCAAAAGGTAGATCTGAATCTAGATTTAGATCCAAATCTAGATCTAAGATGATATGTTGGCATTATGGGAAGAGTGGACACTCAAAGAAGGATTGTTGGTCACTTCAAGATAAGAATGCCAATAAGGAAGAAATGAATGAGGTAAATGCGACATTAGGTAAATCATATCTAGATGCCTTAATTCTTTCTATGGATAATTTTTTTGAGTCTTGGGTATTATATTTAGGGGCTTATTTTCATGCCACCCCACATAGGCATTATTTTATTGATTATGTTCAAGATAATCTAGGACATGTTTGTCTTGGTGATGATGAACCATGTGAGATAGTAGGGAAAGGTTGTGTTTAGGTTAAAATGCAAAATGAGAACACATGGATCCTTAAGGATGTTAGACATGTGCCTATATTGAGTTGGAATTTGGTTTTAGTGAGGCAATTGGGTAGTGAGGGATGTTTAGTATTGTTTAATATAGATTCTTAGAAATTTACCAAAGTTTCTCTTGTGATTTCAAGAGGTAAGAAAGTTGGTACTTTATATTTGACTAGTAGTTTTGATTCTATTAATTTAGTTGCTGCTTATAGAGATGTAACTATGTGGAACTATAGGCTCGATCATATGAGCCATAAGGGCATGCATATCTTAAGAGATAAGTTTCTTAGATTAAAATATTTAGATCTAGAATTCTATGAGAATTATGTGTATGTCAAATATAAGTGGGTTAAGTTCCTAAAGGTTGGACCCATAAAGAAAGAACACAAGTTAGATTTAGTACACTTAGATGTATGGAGACCAACTCAAGTATCTTATATTGGTGGATCCAATTATTATGTTAACTTTATTGATGATGCAACTAGGAAAGCTTGGGTTTATTATATTAAAAATAAATCTTATGTATTTAACAATTTTAAGAAGTAGAAAGCCTTGGTTGAGAATGAAACAGGTCTTAAGTTGAAATGTCTCAGATTAGATTATGGAGGTGAGTATTATAGTAATATTTTATTTGGTTATTGTTCTAACAATGGAATCCATAGGCAAAGGATGGTTCTAGGAAATCCATAGTAGAATGGGATATCTAAAAGGATGAACAAAACAATAATGGAACATGCTAGGAACATGAGGTTACATGCAGGGTTACCTTTATAGTTTTAGGTAGAAGAAGTTAACACAATAATATATCTAATTAATAGAGGACCTTATATGCCTTTGGATGGAGGCATTCCTAAACAAGCTTGATCTGGTAAGAATATTGATTATTCTTTTCTTAGAGTCTTTAGATGTGAAGCATTTACTCTCATCAAGGAAGAGGATAGACCAAGTTAGAGGCTAAATCAGAGAAATGCACATTTGTTGGTTATGGTGAGGATGACTTTGGTTTATATCTATGGAGCATTAAAGATAGGAAAACATTTCGGTCTAGAGATGTAGTCTTTAATGAAAACATCATGCATAAAGATCAGTTGCAAGAATAGGATCAGGAACAGAAAGAGTACATAGTATTGGATGACATTTCTAATGGAAAAGTATCTAAGGATTCAGTTTAGGAACCTTCTACACAAGGACCCCAAAATCCTATGGTAAGAATATCTTCTATGGTAAGATGAGTATCTAAACATTTTTATCCTTTTTTGAATTATTTATTACTCACTAACAATGGATAACTAGATTGCTATGAGGAAGCAATGTAGGTAGATGCCAAGTTGAAGTGGGAGTAAGCCGTGGATGAGGAACATAGAATTCTCATGGAGAACCAAATTTGGGATTTGGTAAGGCTACCCAAGGGATAGAGTGCTTTGAAAAATAAGTGGATCTTTAGGATAAAAGAAGAGGATGAAGGGAGAAAATGGTATAAGGCTAGGATGGTGGTCAAGGGGTTTACACAAAAGTTAGGTATTGATTTTGATGATATTTTATCTCTTGTTGTAAAAATGACTTCTATTAGGACTGTTCTTGGTTCAATTTTAGTTGAGGATTTGGACTTAGAATATTTAGATGGGAAAACTAATTTTCTTCATGGTGATTTGGATGAAGAGTTGTATATGAAGCAGCCACAGGGTTATGAGGTCAAAGGAAAGGAGAACTATGTGTGCAGAATAAAGAAGAGCTTGTATGGCTTGAAACAAGATCCATAATAATGGTACAAGAAATTTTATTATTTTATGTTGGAAAAATAGTATCAAAGGTGTTATTCTAACCATTGTATGTACATCAAATTTTTTGATGATGGTTCCTTTATTATCTTATGCTTGTATGCCGATGACATGTTAGTTGTAGGAAAGAACACAAAGCATATTCATATGCTCAAGAAACTACTTAGTGACTCTTTTTTTATGAAGGATTTGGGTGCTACAAAATAAATCCTTGGTATGAGGATTAATCATGACAGGAAGGAGAGGAAGGTGGTTTTATCCCAATCAAAGTATGTGAATAAAGTCTTGGAAAGGTTTAGCATGTTGGATGCTAAATATATTGGTACTCCTTTGGCAGGCCACTTTAGATTATAAAAGGAGCAGTGTCCCAAGATAGAAGCCAAAAATCTTAGGATATCCTATGTACCTTACTCATTAGTGATTGGTAGCTTAATGTATGACATGGTTTGTACTACACTGAATATTGCCTAGGTAGTGGGAGTTATAAGCAGGTAAATGAGTGATCTAGGTTATGAGCATTGGAAAGTAGTGAAATGGATTTTTTGATACTTGAGAAGAACAATGGATATTGCATTATGTTATGCCAAATTAGATACCACTTTGTGTGGTTATGTGGAGTCAGATATGGTATGGGATATTGATAGTAGGAGAAGTATGACATGATATATATTTACTATTGGAGATATAGTGGTTAGTTGGATTTCTAGGATACAGAAGGTTATGGCTTTGTTAACCATAGAGGTAGAGTATGTTGTTGCCATAGAGGCTAACAAGGATATGATTTTGTTATAGGAGTTTTTTCAAGAGTTGGGGCATGATTAGGAAGTTGGGAGACTATACAATGATAGTCATAGTGCTATTCATTTGGTAAAGAACTCTACTTTCCACTCAAGGATGAAACACATTTAGTTACATTATCACTTCATTAGGACAAATTTGGAGGAGAACTTGGTGAAGCTGGAGAAGATTCATACTAACTAGAATCTTGTGGATATGATGACCAAAGTGGTCACATTGGACAAATTGAGACTATGTTTAGATTTGGTTGGCCTTAGTGGTTATGGAGTATTGATAGATTCTATTCAGGAGAAATAGTCTCCAAGTGGGAGATTGTTGAGTGTGGAGCCCTTTGGGGATATAATATGACCATAGGGAATTATTTTTGGCGCATATAGATCTCCAAAGATGTGAAGTGTGTAGTTTTCCCTACTCCACCTTTTGTGAAAAGTTGCTCCACATGTGAGGGGAATATTCCTAATATATTTCTAATTTCTATGTTTCCATGTTTTATGGAGTTGGTCATTAGTTGTCTATTTTCCATGTGACTTCCTTATTTTGATGGAGCTAGTTGTTTCTTGGAAAATGTAATGCCTTACTTATTACAAGGAGATGGTTGTGATCACATGTTGTTGGATAATATGCCCTTGAGAGGTGGATACCCTTTGATATGTATCTAGGGATATGATATATTAATGTATATAGGTTGATGGAGATGCTGACATGTGGCACATATCCCCTTTAGTTAGTTATATGGGTCTAATATATTAGGATAATGGAGTAACTTGTGAAAGTAGTGTATTGGGTAATGGTCAACCTACATTGGGATTAAGAGGTTACCCATCCATTGTAAGTTAGATAGAGGTATATATAAAGGAGATGATTATCATTTTAAGGAATAAAGTAAGCATTATGTCTTCTATTATAAGAGGATATTGGAGGTTTTCCCCTCAAAGAGACATTGTGGAGTTATTCCTTCCTAAAGGAGTATTGTATGGTGTTGCCCTACCTTAAGGGTATTCTATTTATGCATATATTGATTATTTGGAAATATTGGTCCACCAATATGTTTCATGATGTGTTGATCTAATTATATTTTTCATTATTTATAAATATTATAAGTGTGGATCATACCAAGTGGTATCATAGCTTTGATTTGGGCAATTTATGTGGAGCGAAACCCTAGTTTTTTAGAATCATAAATATATTTTAATCCATTGTGAATTTTTGTACAAGTTTTTTATTAGAAATGAATAATATTGAAAGGAAGTCTCCATAAAAAATTTGAGCCTTTTTGATATGTATTGAGGGATTTATTCATATTTTATGGAAGGTTATGTACAAAATTTCAGATTTTTTTGATATGTTTGGAGTGAGTTATTGCAAGTTTAGGGTTTTTTATATATTCACTCTATAGACTAAAATTTGTGGAATTTTTTCAATTTTTTTTAATAGAGTTCCAATATCATAAGATAAAGCTACAATTAAAATTTGGGGCTACTTTGATCAGTTTTGAATGAGTTATTAACATTTTAGGCTTTCATGAACCCTAGTTTTTCTTGTGGATCATGAAATTGCAAGTATTTTTAGGGGAAGATGATATTGATGCTAAATAATGGTGGATAATTTTTAAGGAGATTAATAATCAAAATTTTTTATGGAAAACATAATTATCTCTTTCTTTATTTGGGCCTGCATAACATTGGTTTAATTAGTTGAACTTCATACAAAAGTATTCTTCATGGGAAAAAATGGAATAGGTCTTCTTAGATCAATGGGATATAAAATAAAAAGAGGATGAAGAAGAGGAATAAAATAGTGATGGTAATGAAGAAGAGCATGAAGATGCTGAAGAAGAAAAATCAATGGAAGAAAATAATGACAATGAGAAAGAACATGCAAATGAAGAAGAAGAATAAGAAGAATTGGATGATAAGGGTTCAAATAATTTTGCTCTAAAAAAATCTAAGTCAATTTTTCAATTTCATGGATGCATTAAAAATAAGAAGGTTGTTGTGTCCATTAATCCTACCAGTAAATATAACTTCATCAACATGAATGTGGCCAAGCATCTACATGTTCAAGCAAAGAATATCAAAGAGGTTCAAATAGATGGTAAGAATATTCAAGTGCTTGAATATTTGAAGCTCATTATGGAAAAATATGTTTTACATTCAGATTTTTATGATTTGGATATGGATGAGGTGGATATGGTTCTTGGATATCCATGGTTAGAGACTTTGGGAACTTTCAATATTAATGTTGAAAAGAAGTTCATGAAGTTTTGGTATAGGAAAAAGAAGGTCATTTACATGATATCATAGTGGGAAAGGTACCAATAACAGTTAAGGTAGATCATGAGGATGAGATGGAAATAGATTATGAAGAGCATGTGAAAGATGCATATGAAGACATAGATGAAGAAATAATATAATCAAAGTAAAACAATTCATCTACTTAAGAGATAAAGGAAACACCAATCAAAAGGTGGAAGAGGTAGAAGAAAAGGTTGATAAGGTCAAAGTATTAGAAAAAGTTGAGGTATATAGACATCCACATCATCATGAGAGGAAATAGTCATGGAGCCATGTGAGGGAGTGTCATAATAATAATAATAATTTTGGATATATAATAAATCAACATTATAATAACGATGGATATGTATGGAAGCCAAAGAATACCTACTATGGTCATGGATGGAATCAGAGTAGTGCAGTGGAATATGGTACATGGAATCACAAGAGGAATAATTATGTATGGACATAAAAGTAGTATAATTATGATCATGAATGGAATTAGAAGAGTACAATGGAATTTGGAAACAAGCTTGGAGAGCTAACACCTACCAGAATCACATATGGATGGCTAGATGATCAATATTGGAGACAAGTGTGCAATGATTTGAAGTACACTCATTACTTGGTTTCTTCCTACGTTTCATGGATGAAACATGTCAAGGAGGGAAGTAATGATATGTATCTAGGGATATGATATATTAATGTATATAGATTGATGGAGAAGTTGACATGTGGTATACATCCCCTTTGGTTAGTTATATGGGTCCAATATATTAGGATAATGGAGTAAATTGTGGAATTAGTGTATTGGGTAATGGTCGACCTACATTGGGATTAAGAGGTTACCCATCCATTGTTAGTTAGTTAAAGGTATATATAAAGGAGATGATTATCATTGTAAGGAATCAAATAAGCATTTAGTCTTCTATTGTGAGAGGATATTGGAGGTTGTCCCCTCAAAGAGACATTGCAGAGTTATTCCTTCATAAAGGAGTATTGTATGTTGTTGCCCTACCTTAAGGGTATTCTATTTTTGCATATATTTAATATTTGGACATCTTGGTACACCCATATCTATTGTGTTGAGTTTATCTACATTATATTCTACATTATTTTTGGATATTATAAGTGTGGATCATACCACCCTTAGTATGGCATGCTCCTTCATGGGAGAGATTTTAGATGAGCTTGATGAGGTGGAAGTGAGTTATATTGAGTGGATGATGCTTATCTTGGATAAGCATGATGCATTTTCTCCTTGTTTCATGGATTTTCCTTGATATTCTATATATACAGGGTGTGGTATGGCCTTTAGAGGTTGATGTTTTGTTTGCAAGGTGTGGATTTGAGGATCAGAGTCAAAGTGCAGGTGTTCATTGTAGGGTGTGGTTTAGAAATTTGTGAGATACAACATTGTGTAGGTGTAGGTACAAGTGCAGATATCTATGCAACATTTTCTACAAGAGATTTTTATATCCCTGTGAGAGTTTATTATAGTCTTGGTACTTATATTATTGATTTATTTGAGAACTTTCATTGGTGGATGTAGCCCACATTGGGTGAACCACGTTAGATCTATGTTATCTATGTTATTATCTTATTCTCTAATTTATGCTTTCATAATAATGGTGAATTAAGGAATGTTTCTATGATGCATGTTATTGCATAGATTTAGATTTGGTTTATGGTAATAGTAATTTGGTTTAAAAGTGTTTTATTCCTAACATGTTGTAAGTTCAATGTAATCCATATTTATCACACCTACATTGTACATGAAATATAGTTTAGACCTTGTTGATGATCACATCAATGGTGAATTGTAGTATTCTATTTGGAAATATGAAGCTAGTGCCTTTGTTATTAAAGGTATGTAGATAACACATTCTGTTGACTATAATTATTGTTGATTTTCTTGCTTTGGGTATAAAAATTGGTATTTTATAGCTTACAGTGTGTCTTGCTTGTGTTATGTACCCACCTTAAACCAATATTATCTCCACAAGCATATGGTGAATCTAGCTCCTTGGGTATAATATAGGGATTCCTCTAATTTATTTTTAGGGGAATAATGATAATTTTATCAATTTGGTGTGCTTTCAAATGATTTCACACCATGTTCATGATCATTTGATCATCATAAGACCTCTTATTTCCAATCAATGTAGGGAAGTGTGTTTCATTAGTCTTGATATATTTTTATTTAAAATCTCCTTGCAATCTTTGGTCTAAAACTTTGATTTCCACATCTTTGAGATGACCAATGGGTTCTAACGTACCATATTCTATGAGACTTAGAGTTACTAGACTATATAGCTAAGTGTTAGTCATCTAATATCCTCCCATGTATATCATAGGATCATATTTACTTTGATCCCAAAGTTAAACATAGGATTGGGTACCTCATATCCTACTAACTCAATATCCATTCTGGAGTCAACATCTAAGGGCTTATTATTTTTTTTAATATTTTGTGATATATATTCATTTATTGAACTACTTAAGAGTTTGATAAGATCAGTCAAGGTAGTGACTAATCCATCCTATCTCATGATTCAAATAATTTGCCCATACATCTGTGCATCAATAGCTATAGTATCACCTTATGATACAACTTGTTATTTGATGTTTTACAAAACTTAAACTACTTGGTACATCAATCCCCTCCTTGTCATAGGATCAAGATGTGTATCATGTTGGGTATTTCTAATTATTTATTCTTGTGGCATTTCTAAAGGAGGTAATCCATATTATACATGTTCTTATCCTATTACTACTTGTAGGAATGCAAGATCCTTAGGGTGTGAATTAATCAAATTCACATTTTGGATGGGATTTTATCTCCTTTATTTTTACAATGCAAGATAATCCTCTTATGGTGTTATTCTAAAACTTTGTAATGAACACAATGCATTTTACTCTGATGATTCATAGGAAAATTATGTGTAAAGTGGTTATACTCCCCACATAAATATTAGACAATTGGTTTTCATGCTTGTCATTGTGCTTGACCATGACCCCTTTGGTACTGACCTTGATGGCCTCCTCTATAACCTCCTTAGTTTTGTTAGAAATCCTAAATATCTGATGCTATTTGTCATATCCTCCTTTCCTAAAAAGATAACCCCAACCTTATTGTTGTGGTCCATCATATCCTCCATACATTCCTTGAGGAAAAGATGGAATCCATCTTATTTTTTGTTGTTGTGGTAATGCAATGTTCCAAGGTTTTTGGTATTATAGATGGAGGTGTTGATCCCAAATTATATTGAGTAAATTGAGATAACTATGTTGTCCAACCTTTAAGAGCTTAAAGTAGATAATTTTGTGAGGTTGACATCCATTCAATAAAAGTCTACATCATTGCATTAATGTCTACATCTGTGCTTGGGATTCTTAGATTCACAATTGGAAATTGTTGTATTACAAATCCAAAGACATTTTTGGTGATGTCCTCTTTTAGTTCTATCAATTCTCAAAAATTATTTTCATAATGATTTTTCAAATTGAAAATGTTATAGTATTGAGAGAGTGATATTGTTAGATGTACTATTATAACAATTGAAATTTTTTAGTCATATGACCCACCATATGACATAGTTCACAAAATTTTGTCTTAACTTTAGGGAAGTCATTTTTATGGTGCTCATATTTTACACATTCCATGTAATAGAGGCCTAACTTAGGCCTATTATTTTCATGTAACTCATCCATATTGTGTAACATAACATTAATATTTTCATCCATCTACGTAGTGAGTTGTGGACTATCTCCATAATTCTTAATTTGTTCTACTTAGAGCACAATGAGTATCCACCTTATTATCAAACTGAGTTTGAATAATTAAAAATTTAATTTTAGGTCACAACACTTTTGCAAACCATGTGGCCTTATATTTATCCTAAAATAAGAAGTCTACCCCATTCATTACATCATAAAATATGTGGTCATAGTCATAGACTAATTCACCTATTTTTTTCCAAATATCTTCCATATTTTGAATCATTTGAATCACACACTTATTTACTTTGAATTCAGCTATCAACTAGTCTTTTACATAATTAAATTTTGATTCATTAGCATCTCTTTTGTATATGAAATCCAAGGGTCACCTTATTAGAGCTACCTATGATATCACACTTCTTTACATATTTTGTGGTTACATTTTTGATCTGCCATATCATCTCACAAGTTAACATATACTACTTAGGGTTAGTAGACCTATCATATGGTGTCAATTTGATAAAAATTATTGGGTTCAGAGACATGATCATAGTGGTAACACTTGAAACCATTGGTAGTGATGTAGGTTGGCTTGGTGTTTTAGACAATGTTTTTAAATTGTTGTGAATTGAAACCCTACTATTTTCAATTTCTTCCCATCAAAAACTAACCTGGTGTTAACACTATTCATTCTAAAATTATCTATAAATAATTTAAAACATGTACTATCCTTAATACTAATTTCTACACTTTTTCTCCTTTCTAATGATACATTAGGCAGAAAGGATGTGTACCCTTGAAGTGGACTATCTATGTTTGTGAATTATACTATACTATAACTTGAACCTAATTTTATCCTTTAACTTTCCATAATTTATTCCAAAGACTATCATTTTCTTCTCCAAACAATATCCTTCCTTCTATCTCTGATATAAAACTATCTTCTAACAAGTCTACTCATTCCTCTTCTACTTTTACACTTTCTTTCATTTACTCAAATTTTCTATCTATCTTTTCACTTTCCTCTTCACCTTTAATTTTATTGATCCTTCTCCTTTCCTTATCCTCATCTTCCCTAGTTTCTATTGCTTGCCTATGAGCTCACATTTGTTCCCATTCTTATACACTATCTACTTTAATTATACTTATATCTATGTTAAGATAATTCTATTTATTTCATCTTATATATTGTCACATATCTCGCTCTAATCCCATAATTCACTTTTCACTCTACTTCTTAGCATCCTTCATCTTATAGGTATATGTTCAAGCTTCCCTTCTCAGCTCTTTGTTATTCACTCCATCATTTCACACATCCACCTAACACCTGAAGTGACTTATACATATTGGTAGGGGGAGGAACCATGGCATTTTCAACAAAAAACATCTTGAAAAGATTAGGTAGTCACTAAAAAACTTCCCTTTGATTCCTCTCACAAATAGTTTATGTGTATCCTCATATGCAATGTAACCTTGTACAGAAAATTTAGTGATGTATTTTTCAATATTAGTTTTCACCAAGTGACCTATTGCATGAGTATAACTTCATAGGTTTTTTAGTATCTCTTTTATCCAAGAGAGAAACTCTATCCACCTTATCTAAAAATAATAGTATTCCAATCTTGATAACCAAAACTAATAGTATAGGAAATTTACACTAGAAAATCTCATATATTTCACTTTAAATGTGCTCATAAATAAATTCTTGCATTGAACTTCATGTTCTTCTTACTTATTGCTTTGTGAAATTTGAATTCATTAATTGATACATCTCTCCAAGTCTCTCTATCTTGGTAACCATTGTGTCATGTTTTAATATACCACACTCACCACACCATTGTTAGCATAGGTTCCTATAAAATCCATCAAAACATGATAATAGTGGATAAAGTTTTACAAAGTAATACAAATCAAATAAAAGGATGTTTCACATAAATTTATATTAATACCAACATGGGATATAGTAAAATTATCATGATTCATAGATATAATCAAATCAAACAACATACAATTTTATATTAAACAAATAACATTAACATAGAATATATCAGAGATAAATAACACAAGGAAACATAAGGACAAACATTTATGAATATCTATATTGATCTCTGTATTTTAGAACCTTATTTTATTAAAATTGAGCAATATATATAGAGCTTTCTAAATATTTTGTCACTTTACATTATCATGGTTTGCAACATTCCAAAAGAAGACTCTTCACATTATAAATACTTTTGATGTATAATGAAATCCACATACAAACATAAATAATATGCTATGTGTAAAATAGTGTAAAACACACACTTTTCATACAAATATAACTAGATTAGACTAGGTGATATACCTTACTTTCTCTTGATTGCATGAGTATAACACCAATTTCGGTCTTAGATGCATCTATGTGGACATGAAAGGGTGTCTTACAATATAAGAAATATAAAATTGGTGTGCTCAAGAGCTTCTTGTTTAGCATCTCAAACACATATTACTAGTTTTCTATCTAGACAAATGGATCATCTTTTCTCAAATTTATTCCATAGGTATTGTAATATTCACATATTTCCTAATGAGCTTGTTATAACACCATTTATGAACAAGGAAGGTGTGCAAATTCATTTGTGTTCTTGGGGTTTATAGTTACATAATGATTAAAATATTTGATGGATCAATGATCATCCCTTCTTTGCATATTATTTTCCCTAATTGAGTGTCAAAGGGTGTCATGAATATGCAATTATTGAGATTGTGTGACATTTTTATTTTTCTACATCTCTTGAACATCACCCTTAAGTTTGATGAATTATTTTTAACTAAACCATAAATGGTCTAGTTGTTTAAGTATACCTACAAGAAGTTATGGATGAAGTCCTTTAATGCTTCCACCATGATGTGTGAAAATATAGTTGGTGAATTTTAAAGCCAAAATGACATCACATTATATGAAAATGAGCCCCACTCAATGGATTTTATGCGATTTCCCTTACCCTCCATAGTCCACTTTGATTTTCACCTGATGGTATTTGGATAATCCACCTATGAAGATATATGTTTCACATCCTGTGACACCTTCAAGGATCCCTTCCTTAAAAGGGGTGGGGACTAAATAATTGATGTTAACGTCAATCAAAACATGAAAATAAACATAGAATATACATATCCATATTGATACTAATCACCATTGGACTTACCCAATAATATTCATCCAACACATAGATAATTTCTATCACTAGCATTTTGTCAATTTTTTCTTTCACTTTGGAATGGAGGTTAGGGTTCATTCTACAAGGCCTCTTTTTCACTAGAATTACACCATCACACAACTTAATTCTCATTTTTCCTAGGTATAAATGAATCCCATTCATTTATATTTAGTTTCTTTGAAAAATATCCTAGAATTCCCTTAGTATTTCAATGATTCACATTGGCTCTACATCAGTCCAATAATCTCCAAGTTATAATTTGTTAGTTTGCATCCATTCCTATATTCACCTACTTAGTGCATAAGGGATCATTTTAGTACTTATTCTTGTCACTGTACACATATATGACTCTTCTTTCCCTCATGAAATTAATTAACATTCAGATGGTTCATGTCTTCATCAGGTTTCTACTCATCCACCTGCTGAATGATCTTTTCCTTGTTTGACTCAACTAGACTACCACCTTTGATACATGGTGCATGACCTTAATTGATTATTTCAATAATAATTTATTCTTCCTAAAAAAAGTTGGGAAAAATATGACCTTTATATTTATTCATATTTTTTGATGTGTTCTTCTATAAATTTGTCATATTACATAATGGCTTGGCAAATTAGTGATTGAAGATGATCTAAGAATCCATACTTAGTATAAGAAAGCATGAAAATATATACCAAGTCATCTATCATAGTTCCCCATTTATTTATTTTCATTTTTATTTTTCTAACTATGTACCAAGTACATGCCTAAGTTGTTAAATTACTGCAAAGGCCATGACCCCAAAGGTGAACTTGTATACAACTCCTACTTCAATTTCAAACCTCATCACAAAGTATAAAGTGTTTTAATGGTGAAAAATATATATTATATCTTAGTAACCCTTTCTTCACATTTTAATGCTCAAATGTATTGCATTTTGTTTCTTTCACCCTCACCCAGGTAGGTAGATAAGGCTTTAGAGTTTCTCACTAGTGCACTGAAGTATTTTTCAATGTGTGTACCAAATAACCCTTCCTTATTTAGGATTACCTCTAGGTCACTTACATACATAGATACATTGGTTAAAACGTCATACTAAGGTAGCTTGTGTAACCTCCCCTTGATTAACCTAAACACTCTCTTTACTTATTTGAGTGTCTCTCGACACCTATACTTGAATTTAAGAATCGTTATAAATAATAGGTGTAGACATACCAACAACCTTTCACTTAAGTGAGCCTTGTGGCATGGTTTTTTATTTTGTGTACATTCACCTTTTGACCTCATATGACTCCTAAACCCTTTTCTCACAAGCAACATTTGAGGTATCTAAATATGGCATCCTAGTCTTCTAGATTTGAACCATGTTATCCATAGGGTTCAATGTTTAAATCCACGTGTGATAATATTATAAATATAGTTGATATCCTCATCCATATCTACATTTTCTACATTGTCAAGGCCTTGGTGGTTATCTAGTGTGATGACCACCTAGTGCTCTATATTCTCAAAGATCATGAAAATCTTCTTGAAGTGCATGTCTTTTTTTTTTAAAGCATCAAGGTCTACCAAAAAAATATGGGTAGTTTTTTTCTTTTGCAAGTTTAATGAATTTGAAGAATATGATAAAAATTTCTCACATGATGTCCATGGAGACATTGTTTAATATGATAATGGGTTTTACATATGTCTTGTTAGCCATAAACAATATATTTTATGATAGCTACAATGATGGACTTCCCATTCTTTTCCATGCTCATGTTAATCAAGATGTTACAAACACCCCATCCATCAATGGTAACATTGGTGAAGATATCTTAGTCATAGTTTGCATTGTACGTGATTATTATGTCACAAATCTTCTATACCAACCATATTTTATTCTTTAAATCTAACTGTCAATGAATGGTATGACCCATTTTATTTTTAATAGGCTAAAAATATCTAAGATATTTTGTTAATGAAAGATTTTTCCTGATTACATTTTTACCTACATAGTTTTTAGTCATCTTACTTAGGGTTATTAAGGTCATTAGGAGAAATACACTTAATGTGCTTTATAATGTTAAGTTGAGCTTTTACCTTTTTGGTGACCTAATATCCCACTATATAATGTACTTAATTTGTAAGTTTTTGCTAAATAAATCAATGGACTAATATGAAACTCACTTTGCTTTGGATTGTTCTCACTTACTCCTAAGGTTTTCATACAATCTGTGACATTCAAATATATCAGATTTATCTAAAATGGTTTTAGAGCTCTGATTAGATGACAATTTTATCATTTCTAAAATCCTCAATGAGATCTTTCTTGCTAGCATTCTTGTTGGTTTTCTTGATTTTTAGAAGTTTCATAGGTTTGGTGGGATTTCATGAAAATCCCTGCAAACTATATAGATTAAGTCTCCAATTGTAAAATAGACAATTCCATCAGATCTTGAAGACATAAAAACCCTAAAATCAAGTGTAAACATGACTTAGATCCATGACAATTATTTTTTGTCAATTTTGAAGGGTTTTAGGGTTCTTTTTGTGATTTCATGCATATTTGTATAACTAGATTCTCAAATTAGGGAATATTTTTAGGGTTTTTCTTAGTTTTTTACATTTTTAAATGGGACCTTACTAGTCTTGGGAGGATCCATACCAAATCTGTATATTTATGGGATTTCCAATTTTGGCAGAGTTTCCAATCCTTGCATGTAGTTTTGGTGGTTTTTTGCCTTGGTCAAATTTTTGGTGATGGGAAACCAGGCATGGGTAGAAATTTATAGTTAATGGAATTTCAACCCTATTCAATCATAAAGTATAACCCAATAATCCTACTAGCACACTATCAGATCCTAATGATCTTACCCATAGACCTCATAGACCCCAACATCTTTACTTGCACTGTCATGTCCCATTTTTGATTAATTTAATTTTGAAAGAAAAATACCCATTCAAACATTTTACATGGAATAAGGAATAAGTTGGGAAAATAATTTATTTAATATTTAATATTTTGGACCCATGGCTATTTTATATTCTCAAGTTATTTAAATGGGGCCAAATAAATATTAAATATATTTTAATATTAATGGGTATTGGCAAGTTGAATGTCTACAAGGAAACTTACCAATTGGGACATGGATTTTTTATGAGGAGATAATGATGAGATTCTAGGGAAACTTGCTAATTTTCTTTTGCTTTCTTATCCTCAAGATAAGTGGGTCAAATTTAAGAAAGTTTAGAAAATGGAAACAAAGGAGAAAGAGGTAGGATTTAAATGTTTTATGGGCAAGAGGATAAAGATAGAGTTAGTTTCATTTTATAAATCATGTCATCCTATAAAATCAAGGATATTGGGATTTTAGAAACAAAACTTTGTGGTGTCATGTGTATTTACATATATGGATTTCTTTTTGGGCTATCTTTTGCCATTTCAACAAATTCTTGGACTTTGTAGTTCAATTTGGCATTTGAGGATTAAAACCTTCAGGTGAGGATATTGGTGGATGAAAAAACATTGATTTAAAGATTCAAAGACATATCCCATTTGATTTTGAGAGGTGATCTCATTCAAAGATTACATTGGAGCTAATTGGTATTGTTTATGCAGATTTTGGTGAGTTGTTTGCATATTTTCAGGTGTCTTTTGATGTGGTTTGATTTATAGAATTTTGATACCATGTTGGTTAAATTTATAAGTGATATAGATAATTATTTTTATGATATATAAATTTTCAATATTCCACCTTTAAGATCTATGGGAAGTTTGAATTAGCTTGGTGCAAATATTGCCAAATCTGGGGTATTGGGAACAACCTGCTTGTTGCAATTATGTGGAGATTTAAATTTAAAATTTATAGAGGTGTGTGGAAGGATATATATTTTTTGTAACATAATATCACATGTTTATAAAGAATATTTAAATAATAGGAAAATATTCAGAAGTTAAGATGTGAAAGTTATCAAATCTGGGTTCTAGTTTGTAAAGGAAATTGTTAATTTTTTATGAGTATATCTTTCTATATTTCCATAGTATTTGGAGGGGGTTTGAATATTTATGTTATGATTAATATTTTATGTTTATTTATATGTTTTAAATAATTTTAATTTTTTTTTTTGGGGACATGATAGTGGTATCAAATCCAAGATCTTGCCAGCATATTAGGGAAGATAACCATTATTTAAGTTTATTCATGTTGCATGTCAAGTTATGAGGTTGCATTATTAACAAGTAACGCTTGCATTCTATTTTTAATGGTTACATGTAAATTATAAGTGGTTTCATGTGTGGTATCTACCATTTCATGTTAGTTTACTAGGGTAATTTTTCTTGTTAATGTGAATCATGAGAAGTTTCTTTGAATCTATGTTTAAGTGTGTACCTAGAGTAAATCAGAACAAGAGTCCACTATCAAGACATTTCAGAGTCTCATCCAAGTTTGTCCAATCTAGGGATTTATATAAAAAAATGAAGTGGTATATATGATTTATGTATTAAGAAAAGATATGGAGTTTCAACATCAACTGAAAGATGTTTTGCTTAACAACTTGAAGGAAATAGAAGATTGTTTATCTAAGGCTGGTGTTGATCAATCTTGACCCTTGGTAGAAATTGGTCAACCCATATCTTTTTGAAATTTTTATAAGTTCATCCATGTACTATAGGGGTGTATTTTTAGTCTAAAACATCTACTTATCCATAGTCTATCCTTGGTCCAAAGTTTGGGCCTAGAACTAGTTAAGTCAAAGAAAGTCAACTCTAGTCAAATAGAGTTAAACTTGGTATAAGGATGGAAATATATTTTTTGGGTCATATTTTGGATTCTAACATGTTTTAATCTCTTTTTATGCAATTTATTTTCATATTTCATTCTCAATGTGTAAAAGGAGCTTATGGGCCCACTTTGAGCTAGATTTAAGGGCTTATATAGATGGTAGGTGGCATAAGGTTAGATACAAGTAGAGAATAAATGTGGAAAAGGTCAAATGGAGTCAGTGTTAGGTTTTATCAGGCCAAGATTCATTTAGAAGTCTAAAAGGGTAGTTTCTCCTTAATTTTAGGCACTTTTGGGCACTTATATGACCACCACCATTTGATCTCTAGCTAAAAACATGGGTGGGGGGTCTTTTCATCTACCCAAATCCATTTACATGTTAATACTTGAAGGAGAGTTCAAAAATTTTCTTCTGAAAATCATTTTCCCATTCTCTCCTCTTGGCACACAAAGAAGGCTCAAATTCAAACACTTAGTATGGAAGGTACATGTAAAGTTAAAGGGAGTGATTATACAGGTGGATTTTAATTTGAATGTGCTTCATTTTAGTAATAATATTTTGTGTTTATGTGCCTCCTCCTTTATCAATAATTGCTAACAATCCAATCAGCTTTTTGAATAATTGCATCCATGAGGGGTAGAATTATGCATCTATTTTGAGTTTTCAGTGATCCTTGGAGGTAAGTGAGATTGATAATGTGTCTATAAGTTATAATAATGTCCTCTTACTAATGTTTTTAATATCTAACACTTTACCTCTTTGTGTTTGAAGGATTGGCAAAAAAGGGTGCTTGTTTCATTAGAGTTCCAAGGTTGAATGTAATTTATGTATTCTAAAGCATTAAAAGATATTTGTGATGGTAGCGAAATGTTTTATTTTCATTCATAAGTAGTCTTTACATGCTTCCATCTAATGAAAAGATCGACTAATACCATTTCAAGGTCAATTTGCTCACACTAGCATGTTTCACTACCCTGTCAACTTCAATCAACCCTATACCTGTTCATGGGAAGTGTATGTAGTTGAAAGAGAAGTGAAAATCATCTTAGAGTCCATATAAAGTTCCATCAAATCCAAAATCCATGTTTTTTATATCTTAAAACTCCAAGATGTCACACAAGCAATGGTTACTTCAAAAGAGACTTTTTTTAACTTTTGGGTTCTCAGTCCCTAAAAGCAGAAAAAATAGGTCTTAGGACTTTTTGAGTTAATGGTATAAGTTGTAGATGGAAATTTATCCTTTTACAATTCTATTTATTTTTATCCCTATCTATCTAGTCTAACTATGCCAAATTTGAAATCTAGAATCCAAGTGGAAAATAAGTTTTGAGCTCCTCCAAAATGGAAAAAAAGTATTGAAGACAAACAGTCATACCTATAGGATCCTAAGGGAGTTTGGATGTTTGAAATATGTGTAGAAGTATTATACCTTATTAAAATGTGTGAAACATTCCCAAATAGGCCAAATGATATTCTTAAGCAGTTCCCGAAGGAATGATAGTGGCATAATATGACCTTTGGAAGGTCATACCCTGTTCATACAATAAGGGAGAAGGGCAGTGAGGACAAAGTTTCCAAAATGTGTTGGTTTTCAATTGATATAAGGGAATCCAAAAGGAAATGAGGTTTGTATGGCTGATTGTCAAATAATTAAGGAAGACAAGGACCTAAATACTCCCTCTATCCCCTAATTCACCCTAGGAACAACCTACAGTTCTGATTGTAATAGAAACCTACAACCCAACATGAGAATCAAGGTATATGAAGAGATTTCATGGTATTGAATGAGATAGAAGGGATCTCATTGGAAATATAAGTGATTTAAAAAAACTATGGGAGTTATAAAGCACCATTAAAGTCCAAGATCAAACATGGTTCAAATACCTCCAAGAACACACCTATAGGCTTTGGAACAAGATTGCCAATAGTCATGGTATAAGGATTGTCAACAATCAAGGTGAGATGGTGTGTAGGGTGCATAAAAGCATCCAAAAGAGTTTCATAAGAGATATATTTTGGTAAGGATATGGTGAAAATTATTTTACACACTTTTTAGTAGTTGTCAACATACCAAAAAACACCGACAACCATGCTAAAAACACCTACAACTAGCCTATTATGACAAGCTTAGTCAATAACCAATGGTGGGTTGAACTCAAATCAAAGCATGTATATGGATGAGGTGAAATAATGAGATTATTAAAAGAGAAATAAATAGGTTTCATTCATTTTGATGATGACAAATCATGATAAAAACACCTATAGCCATAGCTTAAGGGGATTATCATAGTCATTTAAAGGTATGAGCAAAGAGTAGTCCATGAGGGTTTGAGACCCAAAAAAATGAAGATGATTTATAATGATATAAGGAGACCTAATGGAATAAATTTAAGAGGATTAAATCCATAATATCATTCAAGAGACATCCAAACACCTCTCATGTAAGCCTTACCTGTCTCAGTCTATACCGTTAGCTTTCTTAGGCCTTTTTTTAAAATAAAAACGGTAAAAATATATTAATAAACGAACAAGAGCATTACAAGAAGAATGGGGGACTGAAATCCCCAAAGGAAAACAACAAGCACAAAAAAACTAGGGATGAACCCACCTATATGTTGATATGAGCCCTCCAAAATACGTTCTAGATTAAAGTGAAGCTCCGAGGAGAGAGACTCCCAATCCTCAAAATTACCACCATCTAAATGCTCAGACGCCCATTTTTCCAAACAATCTACTACTCTATTCCATTCATGGGGAATATGAACAAACCTAATTGTATCCATGAGTGAGCTAATCCTCAAAATCTACTGCACAATCCCAACCAATTGCCAATTGACATCCAACACTTTCCTCTTAACAAGCAGGTTGATCACAACTTGAGAATTTGATTCGCAAATGATCCTATGCCAACCCAACTCTTAAGCCTTCTCAAGAGCATAGAGAATAGCCTGGCCTTCCATCATGTTGTTGGTCTACATCCCCTCATGGACCGCAAAGAGAAAAATCACCATACCTTTAGAGTCTCTGCCTATCCCACCAGTACCTACAAGGCTAGGATTGCCCCTGGAAGAGCCATCCGTATTGATCTTGAGAAATCCATTGGGAGGGTACTGCCACTAACCATCCCTATGAATCTTCTCTTTGCCATGTCAACCTCTCCTGACACAAGCCAAATTACCTACAAATCACTGGAATCCTAGGTGCGCCACCACCTCAGCATCCTATTTGGATAAAGGGAGACAAACCTCACTCTTTGCCTACACAGTCTCCTGAATCATCTGTATGACTTTTTGCCATAATTGTTGCACCATAATCCTCTCATTCTAGAATATTTGCCTATTTCTCTCCAACTAGAGCTACCACAACAAAAAGATGGCCCCCCCTAACCAAATATTCTATATAAAAGTCATCCTTGAGGGGGGTTCTCCCACGCCACTCCAAAAATTGACCAAGGATGAAACATGGAGACAGGGGTGCTGCCATATGTCCCACCAATAATGTCAGAGTTGCAAAGTAAAGGAGCAATGAAAAAATAGGTGAGCAGAATCCTCCTCATCCATTTCACACATAACACAAATATATGGGCCTTGGAAGCCTCTTTTACAGAGATTGTCTGAGGTCAAGCACCTATTCCAAGCCAACAACTAAACAAAGCAGTTGCATTTTGGCCATGAGGATTTATTCCAGACCTGTCTCCACCATTGCACTTCTCCCCTACCCAATCTTTGAGATAATAAAGCCTGATATCTAGAAGCAATTATGTAATTTCCTTTAGGATTAGGAGACCAAGCAAGCTCATCTTCCTCCTAGAGGGAGCTACATCAACGTCTGAAAAGGAGGTTCAGTAGCTCATCATGCTCCTCCTACATTCCAACAACCAGCCAAACCTCAAGTGCTTTCCATTTTGCCACTTTTAGCTATTTGCAAGAAAGGTATGATTTAAAGTCACTCACCTGAGACCAACCAACATCAAAGAATCTCTGGAAAAGGTTCAATAGATTAGGGAACTGAGAAATAATGGGAGGGTTACTATCCCAAGAATCAGTCCAAAAGAGAGCCTTGGATCCCCACTTACAAACCTAGAATAAGCCTTCCTTAATAAGAGCATCCCCTTTTTTGAGAGTCCTCCATATCACTGAGCCTTTCCCAATGAGTGGATAACGAGGAATATCACTCTGAGTGGCCCCTGAATAGTACTTCTGAGAGAGAATTTTGATTCAGGCCTTGTCTTGTTCATTGCACTAGCGCCAATAAAGCTTAGCCACCAAAGCAACTCCATTTAAGTCTATCTACCTTAGGCCAAGCTGCCCATGTTATTTGGGGATACAGAACATCTCTCATCTAGCTAAGATCCATTTTGAGGTCATTAAAGTACCAGCCCATAAAAATTGCCTAATAACCAAGTCAAATTCCTTAACAATTCCCATCGAGGCAACCTGAAGCATACATCTATAAATGGGTAAAGCCTGCACCACAAATTGAATTAATTGAACACATCCCATAAAATAAAGCCACCTATGAGTCCAATGATTCACCTTCACTTGAAATTTATCCAAAATATTTTGCCAAGATTCTTTGCGTATACGGCCAGCTGTAATAAGAATACCCAGATAAATCAGGGGGAGAGTCCCAATCTGGAAATGCATAGTTTGAGCAATTCACTACTGTATGGGAGTTGGTGTATTAAAGAAGAATATGGATGACTTATCTTCATTGACCTTTTTCCCCAAGGCTATTAGATAAACATCCAACACCCTGCACAAATTGGTGGCTTCACTCATTGTGGCCATGCCCATTAGAACAGTGTCATCAACAAATTGCAAGTTAGACTGCGCCAATAGTTCACCCCCCCCATTTCCAACCTTGAATATGCCCATCCTCTCTATTCCTTCTGATCATCCTCCCCAAGCCTTCAACAACAAGAAGAAAGAGTTATAGAGACAAGGGATCTCTTTGTCGTAGCCCCCTAGAGACACTAAATAACTCCATATGTTCCCCATTGGTAAGCACCGAAAAGGAAAACAAGGAAATGTAGCTCATGACCCATTAGGTCCATTCATCTACAAAACCAAAAGCTTTGAGAACCTTCCACAAGATTGACCATCTGACCCTATCAAAAGCCTTGGCCATATCCAGCTTAATAAACATTGCCTTATGCTTGGAGCTGGCCATGGAGTGAATGGACTCAACTGCTATGACAATACCATCAAGAATTTGCCTGTCTTCCACAAAACCACTCTGTTCTTAAGAAATCACATTGTTGAGCTTGGTTTTTAACCTTTCTACAATGATTTTAGATATGATTTTATAAACAACATTACAAAGAGATATAGGGCAAAACTGACTTAGCCTATCATCTCCTTTACATTTCGGTATGAGGGTGAGATAAGTCGCATTTGAAGCCTTAAGCATTTGCTTATTCCACTCAGATTCTTGAACAATAGCTAAAAGATCCAATTTAATAATATCCTAGAATTCTTGATAGAATTTAGTCAAGAAGCCGTCAGGACCAGCCGCTTTCCCTTTTTTCATCTGGGAAATAGTCACCTCAAGCTCCCCAAGTGTGATATCCTTCATTAAATTCTCATTCATTTCATGTGTCACCAGGTGCAGAATGTAGTAGAGAACTTGTGCTTCTTCTGGTAATTCCTCATTAACATCTTCCCTAAAAAGAGTATAGAAATACTGCACCACCTCCTCTAACATTGCGGGAAAGGAATTAAGCTGCTCACCTCTTTCATTGACCAGGAACGAGATAGAGTTGTCATGCCTCCTAGCTTTGGAAAATTAAAAGAAAAAAGAAGCATTTATATCACCTTATTGGATCCATTCTATTTGAGCTTTTTGCTTCCAAAACACTTCCTCTCGTAGCTCACATTCCTCTAGGTCTTTCATAGCCTGAGCTTCATCTTGAAGTAAGATTTTAGCTAATCCTTCCTCCTTAATTGTTCTTGTGATACCATCAAGCTTAGCCTGCACATCAACCTTAGCATAAAAAATATTCCCAAAGATTTGATGATTCCACTATTTAAGCTTATACTTCACAAATTGTAGTGATTTAGCAAAAATATACATCACTGTACCATGGGCAGGCCTACCCCACCTCCACCAATTGGCCACACATTCAAACAATGACTGATCTCATAACCACATGAGTTGGAATCTGAAGGAAGGAGAGTGAAGCTGGTACTTTGAAAAACTATTTAGCTTAATAGGTCAATGATCCAATCCTCTCCAGTCCAAAATTTTAGACCTTGTAGACCATATACCCCTGACCCAGTAGCTAGAAACCAAAAGATGATCCAATCTCTCAGCAATGCAATGTTAGCTAGTCCTCCGATTATTCAAGTAAACTGTCCGTTGTTGGGTTGAATGTCAACTAAATTCAAAACTTCAATGTAATTTTTCATAATCAAAGCAGAGGGGTCAAGCTTTTTCATACCACCACATTTTTTAGTCAAATCCAAAATAGTGTTAAAATCTCCAGCCATAATCCAAGGTTGGAGGGGAGCCAAGCTGCAGATAAAACTAATGTGGCCCCATAGGGATTGTTTACCATACCAATTAGTAAGGGCATAGATATTGAATAGAAGAATGACTTCCCCCATCTCAAAGATGGAAGCCATCATAGTCAAGGAAAACTTAGAGGACAACCATCTTATGGGGCCAATCTTGCAGGGGTTCCAAAGGCAAGCTAATCCTCCTGAAGATCTGGTAGCCCCAATGCATTGATAGTCCCCTTGTCTCCACAACTTAGGTGCTAATCTAGACATAGCATCTACTGAAAGCTTAGTCTCCTACAAAAAAAGGACATTAGGTCTTTGACTTTTAATCAAGTTATGAACATCATTTTGTCTAGGGCTGCTATTCCAATCCCTTACATTCCAGGATAGTACAATCATTTCAAAGGATTTAGAAAGTGAGCATCTAGAGTCTTCACTAACCCCGACTCCACCAAAGTCTTTCCCATTAGTTTCATCTTTTCTAGGTCTTTTTTCCTACCAAGATTGACTGATTTCTCTCCCTCACCCTTCTTAAGGTCTTTTTGCAAAAGTCCCAAGTGAGGAGAAGATTTACTACTCCTTGCTGCTCCTAATTCTCTAGATTTCCCTATTAAAGATAAATTCCCATCTTATTTAGAGGTAACAACTGAGGAAGTCAAAACATCTGATATCAACATCTGCTAGTCCATATCCATGTGCCCATCCCCAACATCTTGTGATTCAGTTAAATCAACTAAAACATTATTCTCCTGGGCTGGGCCCTCAATCTGCTAATCCAAAATCATCAACCCTGGGTTCACCTCCTATTGGTTAAGGTCATCTAGAATTTCAAATTTTTTAAGTGAGTCATCTGCCTATCTTTCCTTTAAAGACCATTTTTGACCCCTGCTTCTATATCACCCTTTAACTGGAATAAAACCATCAGTTTTTGGCACCTCACCTAGAATCAGGCCCTTCCCTTTGTCAGTTCCAGGTAGATTACAAGCAGGTTGAGTAGGCTGAGATTTAAAGGTTTTAGATTTGGGACACCAGCATTGCAAGTGACCATAAGCATGGCAAAGATGACAGCGAAAGGGAAGAGTTTCATAATCTAATTATTGTACCCAGGAAAAGGGTCCCACATACATTTCAATAGCATCAAGTATTGGCTTACTATGATCAATTTTAACACAAATACATGCATAAGTCATTACCTTTTTCCCAAGGATTGACATTGATGAACCAACTGGCCTTCCCAGGAGGGATGCAAGCAATTGCAAGGTATCTTCATGATAACATTCCATCAAAAAGTGAGGTAGCCACACCCACACCAAAACACGGTTTGGCAATTCCTCTGAAGGTATAAAACCAGCATGCCACAGCTTGATAAATAGCCCCACTTGATTGTGAAAGTATGGACCTCCAGCAAAGACTCTGCTACAGTCAGTCAAGCAAGTAAAAGTGACCATAAAATAACTATTGGCTAACATTGTGATATCAATTTCTCCTTCCAAATTCCATGTCCTCTGAGCCCATGCTTCCAATAACTGGAATGAAGTCTTAAGCCCCAAAAACTTGCAATACAGAGAATGATTTGTATAATATTGGATATCCTCAACAATCATGTCCATAGGTATGACCACTTTGGGCCTCTCCTTGCATATTTCTAGGCATCCATTAACCTTGGTAAGTATCATGCCAGTTGGCTCTTTAGCATCACATGGACCTAGAAACAGTGGGGGGAAAACCATTCTAACACTCCTTAGGCTCTAGGCTGGCTGCTGCACTCCCTAGGCCGACTGGTGCACTCCCAATGCTGCCCTGTAGCTGTGACCTGTGCTCTCCCCCTTTGTGCCCTCCTTACCCCATGTTCCTTCCTTATCTCTTTCCACCATTTTCATCACAGTCCAAGATAACATAGATCAGAGCAACGAGGTCACCATTCTCATTAAATGTTTTAAGAACTTAGCTTTCTTAGGCCTTATTCCAAACAACAAAAAGGGGTTTTCATATGAAAACAAGTTTCCTAGATGTTTTTAAAGATTAAAAAAATTATTTAGACATTAATAACACATTAAAAGAGTCCTAAACATGGAATTATGCTTGATAATAGAATCTATAGGTCAATATGGATAAAAATATGAAAAAAATAGGGGTTTTGTGGCATTGTTTTGGGAAGATTGAGTTGGTTTGGGTACCTAGAATTGGAATCTAATAAAAAAAATTGGTAAAAATTAATATAATTACCTCTTATAGATCCAAAAATATTAAATTTTCATGAATGAATAGGCATAATACTCACTATTTACTCTTAGACCTACTTCAGTCCATGCATGCAAGAAAATGACTAGTTTTGGGAAATCTTGCTAATAGGAGGATTTAAATAAGTTTGGACAAAAAATGGGATTTATAAAGATGGGATACACTTAGGGTAACCTTAAAAACAAAACTATAATGTCTTTAAATTAATGGTTTGGTCCACACAAGGAGATTTGCATAAAGGTTTAGTGGGAAAACATGCTTTCCCAACCCCAAACATGGTGTCAACTCAAAATACAAACATACCATGGAATTAAAATGATTTTATTGATGTTTTATGGGTAAAATAGGATGAAATAACACTCTATGATTCCATTTAATAAGATAAATGTCATCTATTGGTGCATAAGGGGCAAACAGGCTGCTTGGCAAAGCATAGTCCTTCTCCCAAAGCAAGGGCAACTTCCAATTTGGTCTCTTGGAAAGACTTAGAAAGTGATTATACATGTTAATGGATAAATTTAAGAGGTTTGAGTGATTTTTTTATCATTTAAACACTAGGAAAGGCCTTTTGAAGCTCAGATGTGCTAGAACCCTCATGGAATGCAAGAATCCCATTTGAAGGCCACTTTCTTGTGTTTGTATCTTCTCTAAAATTTTGCATGGGAAATGAAGGATTTTAGGAAATTTTAAGGATGTACTTTAGGTGAAAAAAATTCAATTCTAAAGAGTGTTTAATGTCACAACTTTATGAACAATCCTTAAGACCAAAAACCCCTTAAACCCTCCTAAAACTCTTAGACAGACTCGATGGTAGAAATCAAGAAAAAAGTGAAATAAAATGGAAAATTTGACCAGGGGTATAATAGTTAATTTGTATAGGAAATTATAAGGATTCCATAAATGTGAATTACTTATATAGATCCATACAGAACAGGGGATAAAAAGGCTTGTTCTCACCATTTTTGATGCTGTGTGAATTGTAAAGGGAGTTGAAATATGAAACAAGTTTTGAGAGGAATATATATACTTTATATAACCCAAAAAATTTATTTAAACTAATGAAAATTATTATAAGTTTCCTAAATAGGCTTTCACTTTTGGCCACTCTAGTAAGCCAAATAATGAACTTTGAGGTAAAGTGATGAAAAGTGGTAAAGGGGGATGTTTAAAGGATTTTTATTTAAAATAATGATTTTTAAGTCCTTGAGAGGTGTCATTAAAATTTTTTTTATGATTTTTTTTTAATATTTTAAAGGTTTAGAGTGACAAGTAGTAAGGGTGCCTGGAATGAGCTCCTTTGAAACTACCTGAGGTGATTGTCCATGCCCAAAATAATAGGAGTGTTTAGAGACAATAAAAATTAATGTATGATGTTTTTGGTAACCCATAATTTCCTTTAAATCCATCAAAATTTATGTGTTTTAGGAAAAAGTGGAGTTTTATAAGGCTACTCAAGTAGGCAGTTTTTTGTGCAAAATTGGCAGTTTTGTGCCACTTTTCACCTTATTTGTGACTTGTTTTGACAAGTGTACCTCCTTAATTGGAATTTATTACCTAAAAATTGTTTAAAATTCAAATTTAACTCTCATTTTTAGATGGACACATGTCCAAGTGACCCTTGGACTTCCTCTTGCTTGTTCTCTCTCTTTGGGCTATAAATATGCATTGTTTTGGCTTGTTTGAGAAGCCTCCATTGGTTGATGGGGAAAATCTAGCCAAATTTGTACATGAAAAACTCTTGAATAAATAATAAAAGTGTTAATTCTACTCATATATTACAATATTATGTCTTGACTTCAATCATGTTGGTCTAGTTTAGTGAAGTTGTCTTTGTTAGCTTTACACTGTTGATGGTCTACCAAGTTGCAGATAAATGGTTGTTGCAGGTCCATAATAGTATTCATTTCAATTTTAGAAATATTATAAGTGATTAATTAATGTATTCATTTTGTGTCATTTATTTCCTTCATAATAATCATTCACCTTGTTGAATCTAGTTTGTGAACCATTGATGCAATGATAGCTCTAAGGTTATGAGTCTTGTGTAAAAAGCACATTGTTCATATTCAAGTAGTATTTTCAGTCAAGTTTGAGGAAAATTTACATTGGTGTATCACCTCTTAGTTTTTTTACTTAAACTTTTTTCATTATCAAGTTGTTAGAGTAGTTTGGAAGAAGTACAAAGAAAATCTAGGGAGCTAGCCCTCATAATACTAGAGATTCATCTCTCCCACAATCTCCAAAAAGCTTGAGAGATGACTCCATTTTTTATGAAATTGTAGGAAACTAACTAATTATCCTAGGATACATAATTTGATAAGAATAATTGGAAAAATATATTGTGGAATTTTACAATGGGATACAAATACATTAATGGTTAATTTGGTCCATCCCAAGTTTATGAGACATCTAGATGAAGATGTGATCCTTGAAATAACTTCATTCCTTAGTGAAATCACAAGAATTATATCTCTTGAAGTTACTTACAAGGATGACATAATTAATGAGGTATTTTAGCTAATGGTGGAAAGTTTCTAGGGTTTGGATGATATGCTAAATCCTTCTTTTGATAAGAGGGTAAAGATTATAGAAACTATTTCAAGAGTTTGTTTTTGTGTTGTGATGCTAGATCTTGATTGTGAAGATCTTATTCTTGAAATGTTTCAATATTTCTTGGCTACTATTAGTATGAGTCATGTAAAAAATGTTATAATTTGTATGCAAACCATTCTGACTGAGACTCTAAGGGAGAGTGATGATATCTCCTAGCCACTGATATCTATTATATTATATGTTTTAAGGAAAGAACATAACATTTATCCAGCTACACATATGTTAGTTAGAAAATTTGTTAATATATGTGAAGAAAAAATGAACCATATATGACAGTGGAGTATAAGGAAGAAGAAGGAAAAGTGTTAGAGGAATATTTAAAAGCTGCATAAATGGAGGATGAAAAGAAGAAGGTGGAACAAGAAGACTTTTAGACAATATTTTTAGAGGGTTCAGTAGAGGAGTACGCTGATTTTGGGAATGAATCCAAGGAGAAAGTTTGGGTTATCCCTAAGTTAGGAGCTTTAAGTTAAAAAAATTAAGGTGTTGAAGATATCTCAACTATTTATCTTATGGAAAAAGTGGATCATCATGTTGGAAATCATTCAAATTTAATGTTTCCTACTATGTCGCTACAAGACTCTTGTAATCATGGAAAGTAAATAAAGAAGGAAGATAGGGACAAGGATATAATTTGTAGCATAAAGCATGTAGGTTCATTAATTCAAAATCAAGATTATTTCTACATATGGGATCTAAGTGATTTTATATTCAAAGAAAATGAAGATAGGGTAGATCATTTTCCTAAAGTTCAAATTTATTTATGCATGAGGGTATGGGACCCTGGTTCTTTATCCAAAGAACTAAAGAGGGAAGGCATTCAAAAACACCTAAAGCCTGAAATTATTTATGGGATATAAAGTGATGATTTTGTTGATGGGTTGGGAAAAATTGACATGGTTATGGATGTAGAAGGGTTTAATTCTAATGATGAGTTATTATAGATTCAAAAATCCAAGAAAGTTGAATTTAGATCTAAAGGAGAAAATGTAATATTTAGAGGTGTTTTTGAAGGAACTTTGGGAGTAGTCTAAAAAAAGAGGACTCTTTACAAGGAAATTTTTTTGTGGTATTAAGTTATTTGGTGATGAAGTAAATGTAAACTATTTTTTTATCTAGTGAGCAACATAGCCATTATTATATTATTCAACTACTTCAAAATCAACAAATAATGGTGTTCAGAAATATGTTCCTAGGATCTTTATTAGAAAGGAGATTTCAGCATGCCATAGAAATTAAAATTGGTTGTGAACATAAGAATTTTACCCCATATTTATTAAGGACTGATTTGATTATAATCTTCCCTCATATATCTATTTTCAAGGAGACTATGTGCAGAACTACATTCAAATGCTTTATTGAACACATAGAATTCAAGGTCTTGTCTCATAGTTTGACTTTCCAATTAAGGGTGAATCAGGCAATAAATTTTGAATTGGTCTATTTTGATAATTTTTTTTGTCTCAACAAGACTTGGGAATATATTTGGGATCATTTGGAAATAGTTACAGGTGTAATTCATCAACATGATCTATTTACCAGAGTATCTACATGGGAGATTGCTATCACTTACTGGGTTAAGTCATGAGTACTCAAGGCATATAGGAGGTTGCAACATAAAAAGCATTGAATTTTTTTTAAGGTAGTCAACTCATTTCATGTACTTATAATTTCATATTTATCATAAGAATTTTCTATAATGTGTGATGCTTTAGGAAAGGGAGTTGCTGTGGTTACAATGCAAAGGTGGAAATCCATGAAAAATGATAACATGAAGTTCAAAGATTCAGAAAAGAACATCTCTAGGTATGATGAGATATTTAATATAATTTATGATTTGAAATAATTTAGAAATTATCTAGTTTATGGTAAACATGTGTTGGGGATAGATTTCAATAGATGAAAGTTCTTCTGGGTTCAATATGATTGGAGTGATGAGTCACATAAATGGATAATTGGCAATATGGTTGAAGATGACTTTTTTAGAATGATTAGTTCATGGTATCTTATTATCACTCATGGATATTGGAGGTCTCCAACCATGATAGACCATGTTATAATTATAATCACCACTAACATTTTGGAGATTTGGTTGGATGGTCAGTATGTGCTAATGGATGGACTCAAAGAGTGCATAGTCTCCCATCATAATGAACTGCTATTTATAGATTTGAAATCTAGAGTTGGGTGGAGTATTTTATATTATTATATGATAAAAATAATTTTTACTCAACTATACCATTTTTTTTCTAGATTAGATCTTGAAGTTGCATTTAATACCCTTCAAATTGAGGTAGGTTATGAAACAATTAGTGTTGTTTTTAGTAGTGTGTATCAATACATTTTAAAGAGATTTTGTTGTTATAGATCAACCAATGAAGCCAAGGGTACCATATCTAAATCTAAGATTTATATCAGTGGGAGAAGTTGCAAGAGTTCTAGGATTGACTTTTCACATACTAGTGCACATACACAGCTAAAAAGTCAAGTTTTGGGAGAGAAGATACTGATAAAAAATAAAGGAAGACATATTACATACTAATTGATATCATGGATCAGTTTGTTATAACTTGGTGACATTTACATTAGTATCACTCAACTCAAATTCACTACTCTGACATTTTTTAGACTGCTAGGATAGAGGATGGGAAAAACTACATTTGGTAAGTTTACTAAATCTTTATGGGTGTATTGGAAAGAATACACCAAAGACTTGTATATCCAAGAGCTCAAATTACATGGATACTTCTATTTGAAACATGACATTGTCATAAAGGAATATGAGCCTTCAATTTTGCATGGTATTCTTTGGCAAGAGATGCAACACCTCATGGGTACAAGATTTAGAGTCTGTGGACAATATGGTATGGATCATCACATTGGCATGGTTATTCTTGAGTATCTTGGGTTGAAATTACTTGAGGACAAGCAATTTTGGGAAGAGTGGAATTGTGATGTCCCATTTTTGATTAATTTATTTTTTTGGGAAAAATTCCCATTCCAATATTTTCCATGGAATAAGGAATGAGTCAGGAATTTTTTTTTTAATATTTAATATTTTAGACCCATGATTATTTTATATTCTCAAGTTGTTTAAATGAGGCCAAATAAATATTAAATATATTTTAATATTAATGGGAATCAACAAGCTGAATTTATATAAGGAAACTTACCAATTAGGATGTGTATTTTTTAGGAGGAGATAATGATGAGATTCTAGAGAAACTTGCTAATTTTTTCTTGCTTTCTTATCCTCAAGATAAGTGGGTCAAATCTAGGAAAGTTTGGAAAATGGAAACAAAGGAGAAAGAGGTAGGATATAAGTGTTTTATAGTCAAGAGGATAAAGATAGAGTTAGTTGAATTTTCTAACTCATGTCATAATTTCAAATCAAGGAGATTGGGATTTTGGCACCAAAACTTTAGGGTATTATGTGTATTTATATGGAAAGATTTCCTTTTGGGTTATCTTTTACCATTTCAACAAATTCTTGGACTTTGTAGTTTAATTTAGCATATGAGGAAGAAGAAATTTAGGTGAGGATATTAGTGGATGAAAACCCATTGATTTCAAGAGTCACAAGATGTATCCCCTTTGATTCAGAGAGGTGATCTGCTCCAAAGATTACATTGGAGCTAATTGGTATTATTTATGTAGATTTTAGTGAGTTGTTTGCATATTTTTAGGTGTCTTTTGATATGGTTTGATTTATAGATTTTTTATTCTATTTTGGTTACATTTATAAGATATATAGATCAGTATTTTTCTGATATATAAATTTCCAAGATGCCACCTTCCATATCTATGGGAAGTTTGATGTAATTTGGTGTCAATATTGCCAAATTTGGGGCATTGGGAACAAGCTATTTGTTATAATTATGTGGAGATTTGAATTTTAGATTTGTATCAGTGTGTGGTGAATTTTTTTCATGTTTTAATAGAATATCACATGTTTATAAACCAGATTTCAATAATAGGAAAATATTTAGAAGTTATGGTGTGAAAATGATCAAATCTGGTTCTAGTTTGTGAAGAAAATTGTTAATGTTCTGCGAGTATATCTTTCTATATTTCCATAGTATTTGGGAAGGGTTTGAAAATTTATACTATAATTCATATTTAATGTGTATTTATATGTTTTCAATAATTTTTCAAAATATCTCTTTTGGGGACATAAAATGTACATCCCATAGATCCTAATGATCATTGTAACAAACCCTATGAACTTAGATGATCATGCTCACAACACCTGTGGACCTAATGACCCTACCAATAGACTCCTTAGAACCCAAAAACTTTATTAGCACACCTAGTAGAACCTTATGGTAGTGTCAATAACCCCACAACTCCAACCACCCTCTTTTCACATTGTGACATCCAAGAGTCTATCAAATTTTATCAATTGAAGAGTGATATTATTCATTTAAAATTTAGAGGCATTTTGGGAGTGACATCACTCACACATAAATTAAAAGGGAGGGAGGGGGAAATTTTTTAAAATTATAATGGGGTATTATGTGGTGTTTTACATTCTTCAGTGTCTATTCTACACATTATCATTTTTTACAATGTGTTGATTCCTACACTTACTACTTATTTGGATGCATTCTTATATATGCCTAACATCCTATTCATGAGCATGCATTATTTTTTTAAATAGGTGGTAATTTTAGTTGTTTTATGAAGTTTTACACTTATTTGATATCTTCTCTTAGCCATATTGACTACACTTAAGAGATACCTATAGAGGAAATTTGATTTTACACTAGTGGTTCTTCTTGGAAATATAAACTATGCTTCTTTGCATGCTTACATGGAACATCTATTCAAAAAAAAGGGAAATAATAATATTCCATTACTTTTTGGATATATTATTACTCCCACTAATTTTTATAAGTACATTAAGTGGGATAATAGTTGTGACAAGGTTTGTGGTACCTTACTATTGCACATTTCATGGGAACTACATCACGATGTGTCCCAATACTATTTTTAGCATTATTTAATTGATTTTTAGATATCATGTTGAGATTTTTTATAAATCCTAATCCTCCTCTTCCTATCATATATTTATAGATTATTTTACTCTCTCATCTTACTCTGATTTCTTATGATGACACATCAATGGTGGATAATTCTCTTCCTTCTATCAAACCACCACTACAGGATGATATTCTATACAACCTAAATTTTCCTATTTTACATTCTAATTCCATCCTTATTTAGGATGTTACTCTTTTAGAGCCTTCATAGTCTATTACTTCAGAGGAAGCTATTATTTCCAATGAGAGCACATCTTCTAAGAGAATCAATAAATCTCCTCATATGGATATTCAATTTGTGGATTCATGTGATTCATCTACAATCTCTTCTTTAGTTTATAGTGTTGTTGAGTTTTGATCTCCAATTCACATGGAATTTATTTAAATGAATGTTCTATGCCATTATTCTTCATTAGACTCACTTATACTTGATGACATGTCTGAGCCTAAGAATATATCTAAAATTTATGACTCTTCTTCTAGCATAGATAACTACAATAGTGATGGGGAAACACATCCACCATATCCTTATCACCTTCTATATATTGAGGATTTATTTATTGATCCACCTACCTCTATTCCACTTTCTACATTATAGGGTGTATGTATATTGATCCAAGACTCATGAGACATCAATAAGTCTATTCCATATGTATAGGCTATTTCATAGTCTATTTTAACCTCTACTTCTATTACACCGTCATTACATATAGAACTTGGCCCTTTTACTATGCATGAGGAACTTAATTCCTTGTATAAGAATCATGCCTTGGTTGGAGATCCATCAGGCACTTGGTAGACATATTCATTCCTCTATGGTGATATGCTCTTCACTTCACCTACTTATAGTAGGATTCTTTGACAATTTCTCTATGTTGACCATGTTTTGTTCTTTCTATCCAGCTCTCTATGAATGGTATGACCCCTTCTATTTTTAATAGGATAAAAATATATTAGATATATTCAACCTCTTTCATACTAGGACCCATACTATGATTTTTGTTTGATTTGAACTCCATGTCCCACACAATATGAAGCTCACCTTGAAGGTTATTTATATCAATTATGACCTCATACAAGATTAAGTTGTGTTTTATATCATCCGGATATTCTATTACCCTATTAGGTTGTACACACTAAACTTTCTCTCTAGGTGCCTCCATCATCCCTTGGATGTGTGTTAACATTGATACACATTGTTATCTTCACCTATGGTCCCCTATTTGTTTTCACATAATTTTGTTAAGGATTCATTTGTCATCTTGTTTATCAATCTTAACCATTTGGTGACCTTATCTACCTTTTATTTTTTAATTATCATTTTATATGAATCTTGGCACTCTTCAATTTTATGCCCCCTTTTATAATATCAATAGATAGGTAACTTGGTAAAATCTAACTGATAGTGCTTTGATGATCCACACTTATAACTGATGCGAAAAGGAAATATTCCTCCTCCTCATCCTCCACCACCCAGTCCTTTACATGAGATATATTTGTCATATAGTACTCCTTGTTATGAATGCAACATAGTTATTTGGCATGTTCCCATATCTATCACCTGATGTATTTCATCAATGAAATGAAAATTATTGGTGCCATGCATGGCTGAGTTAAATATTGTAATACAATGAGGATTTCATCTTCTTAGCCTTATATAACAATAGGTAAACCCATACACCATGATCATTGCATCACACTTCACATGATTTAAAAATTTCTCTAATATTACATATAGGGGAAAAAATTATTGTGGCCTTTGGTCTCATAATTCATGCACCAAAACCCATTTATAGTTTAATAAGAATTATTGGTATTCAAGTTTTGTAACTAAGTTTTCGTAGTCATTATTTACACCTCCATGAAAGGATTAACCCCAATATCCATGCTTCTCAATACATATACCCTTAGAGAAGCTTATAAGGACCCCCTTAGCTATAATATGGTCTTCATTGACAAATTAAGCCTAAAGAGTATGAGCAAACCACCAATGAACTAGCAATCATGATCTAGGGGATGGATCTCATGTGACAATTTTGAGATCATGGTTTTAAACCTCTCATAATAGGCATGGACCCTTTCAATAAGGTCTTGTTTAATCACCTTGGGTGCATAATTACTTTTTATTATAATATAGGTATGTTTAACTCCTTAAAGAAATCTTGATTCAGTTATTTATTGTCCAAAAAAACATGTTACATATCATAACTATGATACCAAATATGCACGATAACTAGTAAAGTTATAGAAAACTAACTTCATTTTTTATTAGGCACAATGAATCATTTTGTGCAGAAAATTAATTTTCACTTATGGACATGCTCTATATAATTTTTCTCACCTAGGTACTCTATTAATTTTATTGACATTTTGTAGATGAAGTTTTTCTAGGGAATAATTTTCATTGTTTTCATGTTAGTCATTGTTTGAGTACTTGTTCATGTGTTTCCACCAAAGTTTATCCTTATTGAAGTACCAAATTTTACCTCTCTATTTACTATTAGCCCATCTTCTCCACCTCCCTAACTAGTATACATAGTAATAGGACTCATGGCTAGGTTAGCAAGCATGGTATCCATAGTTATTGCTTCCCCAATAGGGCTTATTGTGTTTTTAATCACTTTCCTAATAGATTTAGCACCTACTACTGGTGACATTTCTAACATAACTTGGATCTTTAGCTTCACTAATCAAATTTGTATTGAAATTAAATGTTGATATGTTATTATCTAATTCAAAATGTTCTTTTTAACTTATTTCCTCCTAAACATCTATGTGCCTAAAAAATTCACACTTTCTCAAAAGTTTTATCCTATTTTATAAGAAATTGTGTGGGTTGTTTTATGGTAGATTAGGGACCATATTTCTCTTAATAACTACTATTTTGCATGTCTAATGGGGACCAATAAAACCCTTTATTTGGTCCTCATATAATTTTTACTTCTTTCTCATGGGCTGACATCCCTGCATCACTATTATGTCTTTCCTTAATGTGATAACTAGTGTCATGCCCTTCCTATTCTATGTGGATCTTTGCAACATGACTTGTTTCACCATTTTTCCTTAGGTCCATAGTAGCTATCACTATCTACTATCCTTCATCATATTTTCACCTCCTTAGCTTGTGTTCATCTAGATTATCCATTCCTATGATGTTTTATGTTAAACCCTTAATAACACAACATGCAAAACCCTTGTTATATCATCCACTAAATCCATGCATATAAAGTATTTATCTCTCCATGTGTAGGTTATTAATGTCCCAACATGACATTGGTTTCTTGATATGAATGGTTAAATGGGTGATGTAAGATCCTAATGATTCATGCAAATATAATATTCCACTTCTTCAAGACAAGAATAAGTAGAGATCCAAAAATTTAAGAGGTAACCAAGTGTGCCTCTTCACCACACAACTCTATCTACAAAATCCTTGATTATATCCATGGATATATTTATCCAAAATAATTATTGTGGCCCATAATATATATAATGATCTATGCATGCAAATGTAGAGGTATCTCAACATATAATATCTCATAAAGTGAATCATATAAATAATTTATTACCCATTTATCAGGAGTCAACTCACATAGAATTGAATTATCCTTTAAAAAATATAGTTTTTAGTCTCTTAACCATAATTCAACTCTTTACAAATAAATTTTCCTAGCCATTTACAAATGTCATATTTATCAACTAATTTAATATAGTCTCAAAAAGAGAACCATTTTGTTTTGGATTTTCTAGCACTTTTGACAAGGTCTGGACCACTAGCACAAATTAAAAAAGTAATCCTAGTTATCTACATTGACACATCACACAAGCAATACTTGCACACCCACCTGAGGTACACACAAAGATAATTTGGGTATGCTATATTAGTTAGTGAAGAGAAACTTGAATGGGAATTCATTAAAGGATTTCATCAAGCTTAGTCTAGTGAATACTAAGGGGATAATACACATGCATGCACTAGTAAAAACTCACATCTTAGATGAAATTACATAGCTCATTACATAATACTACAAAATAATGAAATCCATGGCTAATCAACACATATAAGTATACAAGCTTTCATATATTGATATTTTTGCATATGTATCAACATGCACTCAAATCATAAATATAACTTCTTATAATGATTATAGTTAATGTTCATTGCATGTCTAAACATAAATAGTATCTAATTAGGAATTTCCTTAGGAGCTAGTTAATAGTCCTATTCTAAGTGCAAGGCACTTTGTTATAGACACAAATATCACTTTCATTTACATTACATCTAATATTCATGTCTTTTCATTCATATCTCTCCAAAAATAACCAATATAGAAGATAAATATAACTTCACTTTTCCAGTTGTCCCTATTAGATTCACACTTCATGAATTGTGTATTCGATTCATATTCTTATCACTTCCTAGATTTGTGCTAATTAACTTGCTATTTTACAAAATTTTATGTCCATACATGATTCTAATTCACCATTTGATGAATATAAACATTCTCATTGGTTATTCCTCTATCTTTTGTGCTCCCAAGTCAATCAGAGTTTCTAAATTCCCCATTTGATGAATATAGAGATTCTCACTAGTTATTCCTCTACCTTTTGTGCTCCCAAGTCAATTAGTGTTTCTACATGTGATATTCTACACACTTTTTCTTTGCGGTATGCTAATAGATTTTAAAAAAACCATCTTATCTTCACCTTTAGTAGGTTTTTGGTATATATGCACTCACCCACTTCTATGCTCTATCTATACACTACCATAATTTTCAAAAAGGTTCCTTCTATGTTGATGTATATTTTTATTATAGATGCCTAACACTAGTAACCTTAGCCAAAATTGGGTCCCAACATAAATGATTCACCTATTTTTGTTGTAAAGTATAAGGGTGCCCCTGTATGAGTTTCATACATCTCTCAATCGATACTAAGTAATAATTCCCATGTATAAATCTAGGCCTTAGAACCTATTGTAATCCTATATGTATTCTTGAGTATAAATTTTAGTGACCAAAAATCAAAGCTAAAAAAATATGAGTTAAAGTAAAAGAGAGTATGTTTAGAAAATGTATTGAATACATCCCATGATGGGAATAAATGTCATGCATTGTATATGTCTCAAAAACATTACTATGTCATCACCCTCACATGGATGATTAAAAACAATACATAAATATCCTAAGTCTTGGGACATGTCAATAAGAATGGATGTAATATTTTCCCCCATATTGAAATGTGGGCTAAACCCATGAAGCATATGTATCAAAAGAAAGTATCACAATCATCATATGTAAGATAGGAAACAAAATACTTGATATATAACATAATAATATATTATATTGGAATCATGTATGTTATAAATAAATTTACCCACTTGGGCCTATAATGTAATCTATATAAGCACAAGTATAATATGCCCCAAGTAGTAAAATTGTAAGAATTGTAAGCATACAATTAATGTTCCCCTCATGGGAAAAAAATGTTATTAATGAATCAAAAACATAGAATTGCATAATAAATGCATTGTAACAACAAATACATCAATTTAAAACACAACTATGAAGTGTTTCCACTAATATAAGCATGATAATAATTTATTTTATCGATGATGTGTAATATGCTAAAGAACACTATATTACACCAATAAATAAGGACATAATTAAGATTTGATATAAATATAGTAAATAAAGATCTAAAATGTTCCCTAAATAGGATGTATGAAAATATAAATAATAAATGAGAAAGGGGGTTTAGATATTTGTACTTAGTTTTAGAATCATTTGTATCCTAATAGTCATTATAAATGATGAGAAATAAGTTGTGAGATAGTACTATATATATATATATATATATATATATATATATATATATATATATATATATATATATATATATATATATATATATATATATATATATATATATATATATATATATATGACCAAGCTCTATTGATGTAACTAGTGTTGAACTACTCTAATAATTATAATATAGTATTAGGCTATATTGATAGTGATATTTTTCCCAAAAAGAGACATGACTACTATGATAATGTTTTTTTGTGCATGCAAGGTATGAAATGTTAGAGGTACAATCCATTGAGAGGGGGGCATGAATCAGTGATGGAAAATAATCCAATTCAATTTTCAAACCCTTGTAAAAACTTAAGCATTCAAAATAATCATTCATGAAGCATATAGATCATTCATAGTAGTGAACAATGAACATAAAGCAAGATCACATACACAACATAATATCTACATGGGAAACCATTTTGGGGAATAAAATCCACTCTCAAGCATATAAACACATAGAGTACTATCCTATAAGATGATCACAAACAAGGGACTAATCAAGTCCTTTTGATTAGGAACCTTCGGTCAAGTATTTTTGACCTACAACCTTGATCAAATCCTTCTAATTAGGAACATTTGGTCAAGTCTTTCTAACCTAAAACCTTGATCAAGTCCTTATGATCAAAACGTCTTTAGTGAAACCCAGTTTCATAAGGAGTAACTACCCCTAAGGAAGATCAAGTCCTTTAGACCCTCCTTGAGATGAACACTTCCACCTTAGAACTAATGTCTTCAACGCATGATGATGGATCTCTAATTATATGACCCATGTAGAAACTCTCTCTTTTTCTCAAACAAGCATCTCACATAGGCATGCCACAATCTCTCTCCTTCACTCAACAGTACTCATATGTACACTTGGACCTCTTTGCATATACTCAAATTGTAAGAGCACCATTATAACATCAAAAACAAGATCTATAGATCATAAACATAGTCCTTAATCTCTTATACTCATCAACCCAATAACTAGACACTCTCATTCTTCTCTACTTTCCTTTGCTCTCCAACTCTCTCAAAACTTCCACACTAATTCTCTTGCTCACTCGTCTAAAAAATAAGACATTTGGTTTCATTATATATAAATTAATCATGATTTAACAAGATTAAAATATTTACTGTCAGCCATAAAACATGCCTTCACCCTTAAGGCATCTCATATGGGTCACACTTAAGCATAGTCCCCTTTCAAAATATGCCTAAGCCACTTTTAGGTCCTTTGGAGACCCATTCACCTATTTGATACATCTTCGAGCAAATAAAGAACAAAATACCACTTTAAAATACATGGGTCCACTCCTTATATCCCCTTCAACATCCTAAAATGATCATAGTCACCTTTTCTCACCTATGTATATCATTAATCAACTCAAACATATACCTTATACAAAAGAACACCATTACCAAATATATAATCAAATTCTTAAGCATTATTCATACTCAAGATAGATTGATCACACCTCCAAAATCCTTACAAAGCAACCTCATGGAGTGTACAACACTCCCTAAGTGCCAATTCACCATGAAACATCGAAACAACATCTACATAAGCTCAAACATCCTTCTTGAGTCACTTGCAGAATAAACATGAACATAGTCTACTTTTAGGCTCAAAATCTTTAATTGTACTCATTTTCACATCTTCAAATCATGTTTATTAGATGCTCCATGGAGTCCTCTTCATCTTTTATTTTTACAACACTAATTTTTTTGACTTCTATAAAAATATATGGAAAAAATATAGAGTTCTAGTTTTTCACTATGCTAAATTCAAATATTTGAATAACAATGGTCATAGTCAACCTTCAAACACAATGCTCACATCTTATGTCTTCTCAGATTAGATCAAATATGCATCATCAATCTCTTTTAATCTTTAACACATAGGCATTAATGCTTAGACATTAAACCTAAGTCACATTTACGTCATCTTGTGTAATCTTATAATATTGACTCCACATGCTCTGTTGATCTCTATGAATCAACCAAGTATTTAACGATCAACACTCATTATTTGATCAATCTGTATGATTACCCACCCACCATTGGATCCTTATCCTATACCTTTTCTTAGTTGTTAAACATTATGCACCTATCCTCATCTCTCTACTTCCTAACTTCTTGGATCAATGTGCACCGTTGATCTTGCTCGAGCTTTAACACTTTCAAAATTGACTAGGTACGGGGACCTTTTCAATATGCTTGGAAAACCAACTTTGGATAGATATATATTATTTTGCACTTTGACGCATGATCTCAAATTTAGATCAGATGATCTCATCACATAGGATAATATAACCATATGACATACAAATCTTAAATAATTCACGCGTGTGAGATATAATGCTAATAAAATGCCTTCTCAAAATCTTGTCAAAAAGCCAACTATGCTTAAAATTTGTCTATGAGACCAACTTTGCTCATGCATAACTTTTGCCACGCTTTAATGCATGATCTCAAATTTAATGAAAATCATCTATGAAAATAATTAAACAAACTCATATGATTAGTTTATCTTGACACATTCACATGTTCAAGATATAACATCATCAAAATTCTCACTTAGCTCTTCTTGCCACATTTCCAAATTGACTAAGTATGGGAAAATAGTGAATTTTGACTGAGAAACTAAATTTTCACCCTCATATCTTTGAATGTGCTTCAATGCATGACTTGAGATCTAGCAAATAAAAACTAGGGACTACTATGATCATAACCATATGACTATCTCCCATTAACTCATTCTCATGTGGCAATGATGACATCATCAATTTTCCTACTTAGATTTTTTGCCACTAGACCCAAACTTTCTAGATGAAAACTATGGACTACCATATGAATTATACTTATGCACATAAGATATTAAAACATAGATAACATAATGGGGACCTATTTCACATGTTTCAATCACCACACTCATCCATGAACATCTCTAACAATCAAAATCTAGAGATCAACCAAGCATACTTGAAGCACACTAGGACAAGCACATTTCACACTTTGTCATTGTTACTTTGGCTATCAAAGCACTTCATCCAATCATCAGTACACCTCCATGACATCATAATGAAATCATTGAAAACTCTCTAAAAATTTTACCCTTTGTCATTGATATAAAAAAACATCATATATAGCAATATACAACTCACCTTCTCTTTCTTGAAGCACTCCCACAATAATAACTTTATCCCCCTTTGACACAATGATAAATTGGGCACCAACTGATCCTGAAGACCTAAAAAGACTATACAATAGGAAAGGACCATCTTAGAAAGATGATACAAACTCCCCCTTACCTTGAGCCTACTTTTGCTTGCCTTGATAACATCCTTAGTGTTCCATGCCACCACTTACTTCAACCAAGCATTGTAACTAATGAAGACAAAACACACAAAACACTAAAAATTGATGGTGTTGGGAAATATAGTTTTAACATTGTGTAATGTTTTGTATTTACCATAAAGTAAATAGTACTTATAGTTTAGTAAATTAGTAATTAATATATTATTTTTATAACAATGATATATTTATTATACCCATGAGTCTATTAATGGGTAAATGGTTATTGATCCTTCCTATTATTTAGGAAGTTGTTTTGCCTATCTTGTTGGCTATATAATAGCCATTATATTGCTGAAATAATATATGGTCTATTTTATTATTCTTTGTGCATTTTGAGTTTTATGTGCATGTATTAAATCTTTGGTTTCAACTTTTGAAACCTCATCAGTGGTATCAAAGCTTAAATATTCTATGAGCAAATAACATCAGAGAATAAATGGATTGAGCAGACTAGTGTGATGTTGTGGACTAGAATGATGTACTATACATTGATGGTCTCTTTTCTATTGTTCTCCACTAGTTGTAAATTTGTGAGTAGTTAATTAACTTCCATTGATCATTCCTATGTACATTGGTGTCATCTACTATCTACCAAAACCTGCTATGCATTTGCATTTGCATTGTATCACATTATCCATTCCATTTTCAAAGTTCCACATTATTACCTATTTCAACACATTGATAATTATTCTAGCTACATGTCAAAGTTTTATTTATTACCTATTTCAGCCATAATTGATGCAAGACAAACTCTAAATTACATCAGTATACTCAGCATTCAATTCATCCTTAGTGATGACCTTCACAAAGTCTGTTTCATACTTTTGTTACAATGCTCTAGGAAAATGCATCGGGTGAGTCACACAATTTTTTATCTTATATTTTATCATCAAAGTCATAAGGTGTCATTGCTAAATGTAGTCAAAGTTGTTTATTATGTCCTTGATTTTCAAATTCTATATTAGCAAGTTGAGTCAAGTAGTTTATTTTAGTTTTATATTGATCCATTTTTATTTAAGTGCCTTATTAATTGTCATTGGTTAGTGAGTAATGATTTGTTTGTTATTTGTCAAAAACTCAAAGTTGTCAGTTTCATTAATTTTATAAAGTTAAAATTTAATTAGTTATTTTGAGTATTGAGTTAAAGGTGTGTTTGTTAAATTCATTTAGGTGAATTAGGTTAATGCTAAAATAATGTTATTGTCAAAAGACTCAAAATAAAAAAAATACAAAGATTCAAAGTTATCTTTTGTGTGAAAATATTTTTTGAGTCATTTGTAATTAGACATATTTTCTGTTTAAATCAATGTCCTTATTCTATTAAAATTGTGAGTGTCATAATGAAAAAGTTTGGTCATGTTGAAAAATTTGAGGGAAAAGACTTCCACACATGGAAAATTCAAACCCAATTGTTTCTAATCAACAAAGACCTATGGGATATTGTTGATGGAAAAGTAAGAAAACTCAAAGATGCAGATGAAGCAACAAAATGGGAGAGAAAAAATAGAAAAGTGACAATAATCATTAGATTGGGACTATTAGATGCTTATTTGCATCATATTGATTTGTCTAAATCCTCAAATACAATTTAGCTAGAATTAAACAAATTATTTCATTCACAAACTGGAAGTGCATCAATTGTATGAATACAAAGATCATTTAGTCTCAAAATGGAAGAAGGTGACAACATGGTAGAACAAGTCAGTAAGTTTCATTCTATCTCAAATCAATTAGTTGGAATTAAACTTGATGTACATGATAATGATGCAAAAGTAGTTTTATTGAATAATATGCCACCCAATTATTCTAATATAGTATTTACATTGAGTAAAATCAATCCTAGTTTAGAATATGTAATTTCTTCTTTAATTGATGAAGAAAAAAGAACTATGATTGTTGAACTAGAGGAAACTACAATGTATGGTAAAAACAAGAAAAATAAGGCATTTGTTTAGAGAAAATTCAAACAACTCACCTATTTCTATTGTAAACAAGTTGGTCACATGTATATGAATTATGGAAAAATAACACAAGATTTACTTGATGGAAAACTACAATAAAATGACATGGCCATAGATGAAGAAGAAGAGAATAATGAGCAAACAAATACTGCTCACACTGAATATGTAAGTGAAAAAGACTATGTCTATTAATTGAATGTACTGGAGGATGGAGGCTACATAGAGGTTGGAGTCTTTTAGTGACCTCTCATCAGTCATCAATGACGAGGCCACATCATGTTTTGGTAACATGTGTGGTGTGTTATTTTTTAGTTTTTTAGTATGGTGTGTTTTACATTTTTACTATGTGTTGCAAATAAAAATAGAAGTATATACCTGTTCACTTGTGATATTCCCATGTAACCCTTTTGTATATTTACATTGGAGAATATTTATCTAAAAATAATTTTATAAATCATGATGAAAGGTTAGTGGTAAACCCATTAAAACCATGTTGTAAGGTTAGTGGTGAACTTGAGAAAACCATTCTGTAAGGTTAGTGGTAAACCTAAGAAAACCATATTAGAAGGTTATTGGTAAACCTATGAAAACCAACTGTAGATGAGTGTGATAGAATAAATGTGAAATGGAAAATGAATGTGAAGAAGATCATGAGCACACAGAGGTGGAGTACACTACAATAAGAAAACATAGATATATTATACCATGGGGAGAATGTTGAGAAATCTAGTTTGAACATTGTGTAATGTTGTGTATTTACCATAAAGTAAATAATAATTACAGTTTAGTAAATTAGTAATTAATATGTTATTTTTGTAATAATAATATATTTATTATACCCATGAGTTTATTAATGGGTAAATGATTATTTGCTATTCCTATTATTTAGGAAGTTGTTTTGCCTATCTTGTTGGCTATATAATAGCCATTATATTGCTGAAATAATATATGACGTGTTTTATTATTCTCTGTACATTTTGAGTTTTACGTGCATGCATTAAATCTTTAGGTTCAGCGATTTGAAACCTCATTAGATGGAACTTACCAAGAAACATTTGAGAGGGACTTCTTGTAAGATCAATAAGCAATTTCATCACTTAAACATCTTCATATCTCCACACACCAGTAGGAACCAACATGTAGGCTTAATAGCCTTCTCTCTCAAGACACTTACATGAACACCAATAGAGTATCATACCACTCATCAATTAGGAAACATTAACAAATTTCTTCTAGGAGAAACTATGTTCAATTTTTAACATTGATGTGTTTCGGATCAACTACTTGATCCTTCATCAGGAATAAAATTATGTGAGAAAAATAGAGTTTTGCACTTTAATTTTTTTAGGAAACTAGCCATTACATAAAAAATTTCCTAAACTATAAAAAAATAGTTGTTAACATTAGTTTCTAAAAAAAAAAAGAGACAGTTGTTATTTCTTAATTATTGTCCAAATTTAAAAATAAATTCCTTATTTTAAGTAAGTATAATGACAACATATTATTACTAGATATTTTAAATATTTAAAATTATAGAAAGTGGTGAATAATAACAATAAAATAAATGAGAAATCTAACTAAGAGAAAAAACCAAGCTTAAACAAGTAAAAATTTCTACTCATGTCTAGGGAGAAAAACACTAATGTTTATAAATTATAGGCTTCCAAGCATTACTAATTTCTAGCCCTTCATCCCTATTTAAATTGTTGGGGTGTTTCAAAATTTCTATGGCTTCCCTCACCTTAAACTTATGGAAGTGACCTTAAAATACTAAAATTTTGGCTTCTTCAATATTGATAGCATGTTTAGATTTTATTGAGTGCTCAGCAAGGGCCAATTTTTCTTTCCTTTCAAGATGAATGTCAGCTGTATGTTCCTTAATTCTAGTTTTAATTAACCTTCCCATCTCTCCTATGTACTGCATACCACATGAGAAATCAACATTATAGACACCACTTTTAAGGTTTAGGTATAATTTGTCTTTGGTAGACCCTAACATCATGCGTAATTTGTTGAAGGATAAAGTAGTTGATCTGAAACTTGTCGATGCTAAATATTGAACATAGTTTCTCCCAGATGAAATTTATTAATACTTGATGGACTATGGAAACATTAAATCTTTGATAACCAGGAAAAATGTTTTTGAACCAACTTGATAACTCACCTTAAAACATTCATGCTTTGTTATTTTTTCAGAAACTGAACAAAAACACTCTTCTTCAAACTAGGCCTGTTTAGCCTCCTTGTAGCCCTACCTAAACCTTTCAGAGCCCATAATTTTTAGTGGACACATATTAAATACCTTAAAATTCATAAATAAATTAATCTCATATGACCCATCAAGCACACCAATTTTCATCACCAATCTTATCCTTTGCAATATACTTCCTTAACAATCCTATTAGCCAATTAACCCTCCATTTTGACAAAAAACATAAATAAATTGAGAACCATAAAAATTAAAATATATGTGGAGATTAATTTGAACACATGTTTGGCCCATTCAACATATTAATAAGCCTCAAACCTCAATTCATAAGGCAAACCACTTTTCTAGTAGAGCCCAAAACCCTAGAATCTCAGAACAAACAAAGCCAACACAACACCTTCCAATCAACATCCACCTCTGAAACTTCTTGTACACTTGGATACAAACTTATAGACCAAGATTTGAGCTTCCACACCATTCAAAACCTTGACTTCCTACAACCCATTTTAGGACCTACATACTCATAGGCACAAACCAGGAAACCCGAGAGTAGACAAAAATATTCAAATTAAATTCATCATATCTTTAGATAAAAAACCCACCTAGAAAAATATAGAATAAGGTAAATGGACCTTTCTATTCAAAAATATCATCTTGACAAAACACAAACCTTCTTTTGCCATTTGGGAACCTTCAATATGACCCTGTAGACTGTTCCAACTAAAAAATACCACAACAATACTTGCTTCTCCACTTAAAATGAGTCTATTAATAAGCATAGATAAAGACACCATCTATACCTAAATTCTCTAAAACAAAAACAAATCCTCATATTCCTACTCCTCCTTGCTCAAATGATACTTATAGTTCTTCTTCTTCTTCTTTGGATTTAGAGAAATAACTTACTCAATTAGTATAACATTCTCTTTTTCTTCTATGATTGGATTATCAATACATGGAGACATCATATACTCATGGCATACCTTTTCATCCAAATAATCTTCATTTTATCTTGGATCCTCATCATTAGACATTTATTCAAGAACAACAGGATGTTCACTTGGATCTATAGCTACCTCAAAACTAGCTTCAACCAACACCTTGGCCTTCTTCTTGAGCTTAGTCTATTCATTCTCAATATGAGAAGATAATGAGACCTCTTGGGATTATTTAACTTTATAAGCATTATCCAACATAGAAAATAGATTACTTGGACCTATATTCTCATCATGATTCATACTTACCACTTTCAATTTCCATGTATTAACTTGTCTTATTTCTTTCATTCTTTGAGCTTGATTGAATCTTTTCTGACTTGTAACCCTTTGCTTGAAGAACTTATAAATGTGACCTCTCTATTCACAATTGAATCATACCATATTTTTTTTCAAAAATCTCATTTTTCCTTACCAAATTTGGACAATATCTTGCAATGTGTCCTAGTTTATAATAACTGTAACACTCAATATCTCTTGAAAGAAACTCAACTTGTCTTACCTTGAATGAGTAACTTTTTGTAGAGTGTCCCAAATCATGATAGTTGAGACACTTAACCTTAATTTAAATTTTTACTTATGATACCCATCATATTTATAAGCAAATTCATTCTTAACAGGTCTTCTACATTCTCTATCTTTATGCCCAAACTGATTACAAGTATAGCAATAACCATTGAAATTTGCATACCTCATGGCATTTGGTTGTCTGATCTATTTAGTATTATTTTTTCCAACTCCTCATTCTTTGTCTGATGATTTATCTTCAAAGGCTGATTGTCCTTATTCACATTAGTCTTCATCTTGTCTTTAGTTGTAATCTCTAGTTCTTCTTTATATCTAAGACCAGTCTTATCACTTGCATACTTTTAATCATTCAGAATGTTGTCTTAATCACTTGAGATATTTTCAAATATCAAAAATGACATAACCTTACTATATACCTTCTCTAACTCATATTTCAATGACTTATTTTCAATTACATACCTTACACATTCATCTTCTTTAGCTTTTAGGCTTGTAGATAGGACTTCTAATTGACAATTGAGATGTTTGACCATATCTTCATGCTCCTTGGAATCTTCATCCATTCTTACCCCAAACACACTAAATTTATCCTCAAAGTCCTTGATTTTAGATTTCATCTTCTTATTGATCTTCACCTCAATATTCAATTCTTCATGAGCATTAGTCAATGCATAGTCCACCTCATCTTCATCATAATCTAAATCACTCCAAGTAGACACCTTATGATGTGAGCAACTTCCTTCCTTAGTCATTAGAGCTTCATCTTCATCAGGACCATCATCTTCATAATCATATTCTAAGTCACTGTCATCACTGTTATCTAATGAGCTACAATCTTATTTGGTATAAAAACTCTTCTTGTTCTTGAAGTACTTCTTATTATCAAACCTTCTAAATCCATTTTTACTTTTATCAGACTTGAATGTTCTCTTGCCATTATCATGACCTTGATCATTCTCTTCATCATTATCCTTCTTATACTTATGAGGGTAATTATTAACAAAATGTCCTATCTCACCATATTTAAGCATTTGAAGGGTAGTTTACCTTTATACTTGCTTAAACTTGTTTTCAATTTCCTTGAAATCAAAGCAATTAGTTCATCCTCATCTATATCAAAAATGTCATCCTCCTTGAGTTTTTTACCTTGAAATTTCTTATTTATCTTCATTTCAATATTGAAATCTTCTTATTTCTTTGATGGTATATCATCATTCTTCCTCATCTCATAGGCAATAAGGGTGCCATGAAATTGATCCATCTTCAACTTAGTGAGATCATGACTCTCTTCTATAGAAGATAATTTTAGATCAAACTTGAGGGATAAAGACCTCAATAAATTTTGAACAATAGTATCTTCTTAAAGTTTTTCTCCAAGACCTTTGATGATGTTCAAAATCTCATCAACTTTCTATAGAAAGGATGCCATAGTATCTTCTTCATTCATCTTGAGACTTTCAAATTGCCTTCTATGAGTCTACAACTTAGCATACTTAACCTTTGAAATCTCCTTTAAAAATAGCCTTAAATTAATCCCATATTTACTTGGAATATGTGCAATGAATTAATTTGGTAAACTCATTTTATGTAAGACCACAAGTGATGGCATTCATTGCCTTAGAGTTTTTATAAAATAATTTATTGTTTGCAACACTAGATGGAGGAATAGCAGGAGCAACATAACCATCCAAAATAGATTGCCATACATCAAACCCTAGGGACATAATGTATGTCTCAGGGTTCATTTTAAGAGACCATATAATAAACCCCCTTAGGTTTATTTAGGAAAATCTAATTTGTATCCTTGGTAAATATTAAAATTTCAAAAAAAAATTGCCTTCTTAATTTTTTTGTACAACCATATGTCTATATAGTTAAAACATATAGGTTATGGGATAAATTAAAAAATAATATAAAAAACATTCTTAAAATTTAATATTATTGCATATTTGTATTCTTGTCTAATATATATGCAATTTCAAAATAAAAATTGTCTCAAATAGAGTTCGTATGCAAAAGTTATAGCCTTCTAAAGTTGGTGCTCAATTGCATCACATCATGCCATCATGTGATGACACTATGTCACATGATGAAACTATGTCATATTAAACGATGCCAAAATTTATAGTCCTCTTTAAAATATATACAATTTAAAAATAAATCATCTCAAACTGAGTCTTATGCAAAATTTATGGCCTCCAAAATTTGGTGCTCAGTTGCATCACATCATGCCATCATATAATGACACTATGTAGCCCAACAGAACTATGTTTCCTAGAATAATTTAAAAATTTGGATTTATCTTCTAATATATACAATTTCAAAAAAAAAAAAAATCATTTCAAACTGATTTCGTATGCAAAAGTTATGGCCTCCAAAAGTTGTTTAGATGCATGCAACATGCCACTAGGTGATAGCATGTTGTTGAGCAACATCATGATTCCAAGTGGTAGAATAATTATAAGTGATATCATGATGTTGAGTGATAAAATCATGATGTTATTGGGTGACAACACCATGATGGAATTAGACGACATCAAATGCCAACTTTCTAAGGCCATAACTTTTGTATACAGACTCAGATTGAGATATATTTTTTTAAATTGCATATATCTTCAAGTTGAATTAAAATATGCAATAATATTAAGGTTTAATAAAGTTTTTAAAACTCTTTTTATTTATCCCTTAACTTATTTGTTGAGTGGCCTCAATATTCAACATGAAAATGAGGTAAAGAATGCGACTTAGATGGTAACCCCTATGAACATATGTACTATATATAAGGTGAATCATATGGATGACCCATAATTATTATAAATTATTGGTGATTAGACCCCTAAAAAAATTTACATCCCAAGAATTTAGGTGAATGGGTCCTATGTACTACTCCCAAAAAATTACCAAATATAATTTAATAAATAGTGAATATTCATGAATTAATGAATATTCACCACTAAAATTTACTATAGCATGTTTCATCCTAGCAATCAAAAATACATAATTGGATCCATTGAATATCAGTGCTTGATTAGTAGAGAAACCACCTTGCACATTCTAACTAGCCATTGTACCTTGGATCACCTTCAAGTTTTCAAGCTTTTACCAGTGGACTTGGATCTGATACCAATTATTAGAGGTAAAATACAATAAGAGGGGGGGGGGGTGAATTAGTGATATAAAAAAATCCAATTCAATTTACAAACCCTTGAAAAAACTTAATCATTTAAAACAATCATTCATGAAACATACATATCATTCGTAGCAGTGAATAATGAACATAAAGTAAGATCACATACACAACACAAAATATATGTGGGAAAATCTCTTGGTGAATAAAACCTACTCTCAATCCTGAAAATACATGGACTAATATCCTATAAGATGATAAAAAATAAGAGATTGATCAAGTCCTTTTGATCAGGAACCTTCAATCAATTCTTTTTGACTTACAACCTGCTACGCCCCTAACCTATCACATGTATGAGGATAGTATTAGCCGAATTGTGGCTTAATTATCCATATTTGACATTATATTGTATTTATCTATGCTTTATTTTGATTATTAGGTCAGCCTATGGAGTAACCATGGCCTAGATAGACTATATATAAGAGGTAGTGAGTAATCATTTATCATCATATTGTGAATTCTGCTCTTATTGAAGCTTGTGGAGGTTTCCCCCTCAAAGTGGCTTATCTATTATCATATATTTGGATATAATTTTGTTGTTATACTTAATTCTTTAATTAATTTCATTACAAGTGGTATCAGAGCTGTGATTTGGGCAATCTTGTGGGTGAAACACTAAATTTTTAAATTTTGTGATATATAAAAAGATGTTGCGAATTTCTCTGCAAAATTTTTAATGGAGGTGAAAAATAATAAAATTAAGCATCCATTAAAATTTCAGATCATTTGGATCTGTTTTACAAAATTTATTGCTATTTTATGGTTTTTCATAAAATTTCTCTATAGTGCGCAATTCAAAGAATTTTTATGAGTTATTTACATTTTTGGAAATCTTAGAAAAATTAGGATATAGTAATGTCTTTGTATATTTTGATTTGAGGCTGACAATTCCAAAATCACTTGGTCAAAGTTGGGTCAAAAGTGCCTATAAGGGTCGACATCGTAAAACCCTTTTATGGCAGGTCCACAAACTCAGGGCTGAGGGAAGGGTACTAAAAATATAGGTAAAACTCCTAACAAGGAAGAGATGGAGTCAGAAGGGGGAGGTACTAGACCCTTTGTACCAAGTTTTTTTGACATAGATCACAAAGTGAGCCAGCTTGACTATAGTGTGCAAGGCATTCAGAGTGAGGTGCAAGACATACAATCTAATATGCAATCCATACAAGATATTTTTGGAGTTATTATGATGGCTTTGAACATTAATCAGTCAAATCATCAAGCTAACTCTATTTCACAAACCCACCAAGGTGGTTTTCCTAACCAGTCTACTTCAAATCTAACTCCATGGCCACAGAGGAACCTATTACCAAAGGTGGATATGCACAAATTTGATGGAAAAGATCCACTCAATTGTCTCAACCAAATGGAAATTTTTTTGACCTACATTAGATTCCAAGTGGACAAAAGGTTACCATGGCCTCCTTGTATCTTGAACCTGATCAATTCATTTGGTATCGATGGTTGTGTACTCAAAAGAAAAAGATGACTCTCAGTGTCACCTGGTCAGTTTTTATAGAGGAGCTACAATTACACTATGGAAATAATGTGACAGAGAATTAATTCAGCCAACTGGAAAAATTGTGACAAACTGGCTCTGTCAAGGATTATATTCATCATTTTCAGAATTTATCCTTACGTGTGGAGACAATTTTTGAAGCAAACTTGAATGACCTATTTTTGGGTGGACTCAAGGACCACATTCAAGATGAGGTACGCACGTTTAATCCACTTAATATTTTTGATTCTAATATCCTAGCATAGAGAGCTAAGGAAAAATTCATAGCCAACAAAAAGCAACCATTCACTCACTTCAAAGATCGTAGCATATCATCACCAACATTTCCTCCACCTACTAGATTGACCCCTCAACAAATTGAGGAGAAGTGTGCAAAAGGATTATGTTTTGGTTGTGATAGCTAGTGGAGCAAAGGACATAGATGTGCTGAGAAGAATTTATTCTACATTGAGGGACCAAACAAAGATGAAGAAGTAGATGATGCCTCCAATGATGATGAGGAAGATATAGAGGAGGTACCTGAAGATTCCCAACCTACAATCTCTTGTCATGCACTTGCAGGTATTAGCACTCCACAAACTCTTAAGGTAGTGGTTTCCTCAAGAAACAAAAGGTGACAGTGTTGATTGATTCAGGGAGCACACATAACTTTATAAACCATAAGTTGGCCACTCGATTGAACTGTTTCATCTACCCAGCACCAAAATTTTAGGTCATGATTGTAGATGGTGGCACAATTAATTATTCAGGCAAATGCCATAGTATTAAGCTTACTATGGGTGGGTACAATCTTGACTCTCTTATGTTTGCTATTCCCATGGGTAACACAGACATTGTTTTGGGAGTCCAATGGCTCACAACCTTAGGTACCATTGAGATGAACTTCCAAGAACTATTCATGTGCTTTCATTTTGAAGGTAAGAATATTGAAATACATGGATTACATGCAAAATCTCCACAATTGATTAGTTCAGATCAGATGACCAAGATGCTAAAAAAGGGGGTAGAGGGAATTATTTCATAATTATGCTCCATAGATGTTCAACCCACACAGGTATCTACACATCCTGATCTACAAATAATTCTTGAAGACCACTCATCTATTTTTGGGGCCATGCTAAAAGGACTACTACCAAAAAGAGAACATGATCATGCCATTCAACTAATTCCAAGTAGTCAACCACCAAATATCAGACCATATAGATACCCATATGCACAAAAGAGTGAAATTTAAAATATGGTCCATGAGATGCTGGAGGCAGGGATCATCAAGCATAGCCAAAGTGCATATTCATCACCAGTGGTCATGGTGCGGAAGAAGGATGACACATGGAGGATGTGCCTAGATTATAGGGAACTCAACAAGTGCACCATCAAAGATAAGTTTCCTATTCTAGTAATTCATGATTTACTTGATGAGTTGCATGGTGATAATTATTTAAAAAAATTAGATCTTCACTCGGGGTACCATCAAATTAGAATCAAGGATGAAGATGTTCATAAAACTACTTTTAAAACACATGAGGGCCATTATGAGTTTTTGGTAATGCCCTTTGGTCTTACAAATGCACCATCTACTTTTCAGAGCTTGATGAACACTATTTTTAGGCCCATGCCAAGAACTCTCAAAAACCTTTGAGGGTTCCTTTGACTAACAAGTTACTATAGAAGATTTGTGAAAGGTTATGGCAACATAGCAGCTCCACTCACTGCATTGCTAAAGAAGGATGCTTTCCATTGGAATGATGATGCCACCAAAGCATTTGAGAAACTAAAAGTAACTATGTGCACCACTCCAGTTTTGGCTACTCCAGAATTCTCACAAACATTCACTATTGAATGTGATGCTTCTAGGTCTGGATTGGGGGCAGTGCTAATGTAGGAAGGAAGACCCATTGTATTTTAAAGTCATCAATTTAAAGGTAATAATCTACAAAAACCTATCTATGAGAAAGAAATGATGGCTATTATTCATGCAGTTAAACAATGGAGGCCTTATCTGATGGGTAGACACTTTAAGGTGAAAACGGATCATGATAGTCTCAAATACTTTTTGGAGAAAAGATTATCATCTGAGGAACAACAAAAATGGGTAACCAAAATGTTGGGTTATGTTTTGAAATCATCTACAAGAAGGGTAAAGATAATGTCGTAGCAGATGCACTATCCAGATGGGATGCATCCACATAAGCATTACTTTGTGCAATGTCCATATTGCAAGCAAATTGGGTGGATGAAGCTAGGTTAGAATGGGAGCAAGACAAGGATACATAGGTTCTGATTCAAAATCTCCAGCAAGGTAATTTATCCTCTAAAAAACTTGAATGGAAAGGTAATGTCCTATGGTATAAGGGTAGGTTATACTTGTGCAAAAATTCAGAGCTTAAGCATAAGATTCTTGCAGAGTTGCATGCATCTCCAATTGGGGGACACTCAGGGTTCTTGAAAACTTATCATAGAATTAAGAAATAATTATTTTGGGAAGGAATCAAGGGAGATGTACAAAAGTTTGTGGAAGAATGCTTGATATGCCAATAGAATAAAGGTGGAACAGTTAAGACCCCAGGTTTGTTACAACTGTTAGCAATTCCTAGTCAAAGGTGGGGGGAGGTTTCCATGGATTTCATCACTAGGTTGCCTTGTTCTAAAGGTAAGAATGTTTTTTTGGTCATTGTGGATAGGCTTATAAAATATGCCCATTTTTGTGCTCTCTCACACCCATTTTCAACAGGTATAGTAATGACTATTTTTATGGAAGCAGTTCTCAAATTACATGGAACCCCAAAAATAATTGTAAGTGATCATGATCCTATTTTCACTAGTAATTTTTGGACTGAACTATTTTCTTGTTTGGGTACTCAGCTAGCTTATAGCTCATCTTACCACCCCCAATCTAATGGACAAACTAAAGTGGTTAACAAATTTTTAGAGGGGTATCTCCATTGTTTTGTATCAGATAAACAAGAATAGTGAGTTAAATGGCTACCACTTGCAGAATGGTGGTATAACACATCTTTCCATACCTCTTCTAAAATGTCTCCATTTATAGCACTATATGGTTACCATCCACCTTCCATCACTTATTCATTAAAGGTGCACACCAAGGTTTGAGATGTGGAAGAACACATTCAACATCAATAAGAACTTTTGGCTAGTTTGAGAGAGAATTTGGCCTTGGCACAAAATAGGATGAAGCAATAAGCAGATCAACACTATAGTGAGTGAAATTTTGAGGTGGGTGACTGGGTATTTGTTCATTTGTAGCCTTACAAGCAGATGTCCTTGAAGCAACAGAAAAAGGACAACAAAATTGCACTTAAGTATTACGGCCCTTATCAGGTTCTACAAAAAATTGGAAGTGTGGCTTACAAGCTCAAGTTACCTCTTTCATCTCACATACACCCAGTATTTCATGTTTCTTGTTTGAAGGTCATTGGATAGAAATTTTTTTCCTAGATAGAGCTCCTAGAACTAGATGAAGAAGGATGAGTCATTTTGGAACCAGAGAAGATCCTCCAAACACGTAATAACAGGTTGAGAACCAGAGAAATTAGGGAATATTTGATTAAGTGGAAAAATCAAATTAGTGAAGATGCAACTTGGGAAGGTGAAGATTTTTTGCAACAACATCTAGAGTTGTTCAACATTGAGGACAACATTGGTTTGAAGGGGAAGGGCATGCTACGCCCCTAACCTATCACATGTATGAGGATAGTATTAGCCAAATTGTGGCTTACTTATCCCTATTTGACATTATATTACATTTATCTATGCTTTCTTTTGATTAGTAGGTCGGCCTATGGAGTAACCATGGCCTAGATAGACTATATATAGGAGGTAGTGGGTAATCATTTGTCATCATATTGTGAATTCTGCTCTTATTGAAGCTTGTGGAGGTTGCCCCCTCAAAGTGGCTTATCTATTATCATATATTTGGATATATTTTAGTCATATTTAGATATAATTCTGCTGTTATACTTAATTCTTGAAGTAATTTCATTACACAACCTTGATCAAGTCCTTCTGATAAAAGGTCTTTAGTAAAACCTAGTTTCACAAGGAACAAATGCCCCTGAGGAAGATCAAGCCATTTATAACCTCTATGAGATGAACACTTCCACCTTAGAATTGATGTCTTCAACACTTGATGATGGACCTTTGATTATCTGACCCTTGTACAAACTCTCTCTCTTTCTCAAACAAGTCTCTCATATAGGCATGCCGCAATATCTCTCCTTCACTCAATAGTCCTCATATTTAGACTCAGACCTCTTTGCATATCCTCAAATTTCAAGAGCGCTATCCTAACATCAAAAACATGATCTAAAAATATTAAACATAGTCCTTAATCTCCTTTGATCATCAATATAATAGCTAGGCACTCTTACTCTCCTTTGCTTTCTTTCACTCTCTAATTCTCTCAAAACTTCCACACTAATTCTCTCACTCACTCATCTAGAAACCAACACATTTGGTTTCAATATATATATATATATATATATATATATCATGATTTAATAAGAACAAAATATTTCCTATCAGCCATAAAACATGCCTTCACCCTTAAAGCATCTCATATGGGTCACACTTAAGCACAATCCCCTTTCAAAATAGGCCTAAGTCACTTTTAGGTCCTATGGAGACCCATTCGTATATTTGATACATCTCTGAGCAAATCAAGAACATAAGACCACTTTAAAATACATGGTTCCACTATTTATGTCCCCTTCAACATCCTCAAATGATCACAATCACCTTTGCTTACCTCTGCATATCTTTAATCAACTCAAACAAAGACCTTATATATAAGAACACCATTACGAAATAAATAGTCAAATTTTTAAACATTGTTGATACTCAAGATAGATTGATCACACCTCCAAAATCCTTAAAGAGTAACCTCATGGAGTTTACAATACTCCCCAGAAGCCAATTCACCATGAAACATTGAAACAACATCTACATAATCTCAAACATCCTTCTCAAGTCACTTTCATAATAAGCACAAACACAAAATCAAATTCTATGCTCAAAATATTTAGTTTTACTCAATACTATATCTTTAAATTAGGTTTATTAGATGCACCATGGAGTATTCTTCATCTTTAATTTTTATAGCACCAAAAAATTTGACTTCTATCAAAATATATGGATAAAATATAGAGCTTTAGTTTTTCCATGTGTTAAATTTAAATATTTGAATAACAATTGTCACAGTTAACCTTTGAACACAATACTCGCATCTCGTGTCCTCTCAACTTAGATCAAATATGCACCATCAATATCTTTTGATATTTAATGCACAAGTACTAATACTCAGATGTTAAACCTCAGTCACATTGACTTCATCTCCTATAATCTTATAATGTTGACTCCACACAATCCATTGATCTCTATGGATCAACTAGGTCTTTAATAATCAACGCTCACCATTCGATCAATCTATATGATCACCCTCTCATCATTGGGTCCTTATCCTATACCTTTGCTCAATCATTAAACATCATGCACCTATCCTCATCTCTCTACTTCTTAAAATTTTTAGAGTAACGTGCATTGTTGATCTTTCTTGAGCTTTAACACTTTAAAATTTGACTATGGGGACCTTTTCAATATGCCTAAAAGTCCAACTTTGGATAGATATATCTTTTTCTACGCTTCGATGCATGATCTCAAATTTAGACCACATGATCTCATCACATAGGAAAATCCAACCATATGACACATATCACCTGAAGTCTTCGTGCATGTAAGATATAACACTAATAAAATACCTTCTCAAAATCTTTTGTCACAGAGCTAACTATGCTTAGAATTTATCTGGGAGACCAACTTTGCTCTTGCATAATTTTTTCCACGCTTCAGTGCATGATTTAAAATTTAGCATAGATCATCTATGTAAAAAATTTAATAAACCTATATGATCAGTTTATCTTCACACCTTCACATGTGAAATATATAACATCATCAAAATGGTCACTCGACTCTCCTTGCCATATTGCAAAATTGGCTAAATATGAGAAAATAATGAATTTTGACTCAGAAGCCAACTTTGCACCCTCATATCTTTGAATGTGATTTGATGTATGAATTTATATATGGCATATAATAACTAGGGCCTACTTTGATCATAACCATATGAGCAATTCCCTTTGACTCATTCTCACGTGGCAATGGTGACTTCATCAAATTGCCTACTTAGATTTTCTACCACTAGACCCAAACTATCTAGATGAAAACTATGGACTACTAGATGAATTATACTTATGCACATAAGATCTCAAAGCATATATAACATCTTAGGGACATATTACACATGATTCAATCACCACACTCATCCCTGAACATCTCTAATCAGTCAAACTCTAGAGATCAACCAAGCATACTTGAAGCACACTAGGACAAGCACATTGCACACTTTGTCATTATTACTTAGGATATCAAATCACTTCATCCACTCACCAAAACACCTCCATGACATCAACATGACATCACTATAAATTCTCCCACATGAAGCTTTATGAATCTCTTTGTCATTAATTTCTTGTCAAAAAATTCTACCAAATTTACAAATAGATGTGTGAGACTACCATAATTATTTCTCCTTTTCTCAATCCATAATATGCTCCAAGAGATCTTGCAAGGACATAAAACAAATTGGTGTTTTATGAAATATTACCTTGATAAGTCCCTTATTCGATGATGAAATTACACTTAACACTCATTCAAGTTAACAAACATATATGTGTATATGGATATCCTATCCCTTATCCCTATGTATGAAATACAATCAAGTGGTTGATTTTATATTCACTTTCATTTGTCTTTTATTTTGGTACAAGTATATAACAATAACTCTTGAATATATATGTAATGTAATAAAATCAAAGTAAATGAGATATATAGATGTGTTCATTATAATTATTATGTGTTAAATTCATATGGTAAATTTATATGTATACTTATTAATTTAAAATTAGATACCTATTGGCATGAAATATAACATAGGAATAATAAATAGAAGTTGATAAATAGGGCCCAAGAAATCATAACTTTAAACCCCAAGGACCACGGCTCAAAATCACAATGATTGGCATTAGAACATTTTGGCTTCAAGATTTCTCTAGGCCATCAAACACCAAAGCTAAGTATTATTCATTGGTTTTAAATTAAGTTATTTGATTTTAATAGATTAGAGCCTGCACTTACTTTTAACCTCTCCCCACAACCTCTTTGGTGTTGGAGTTTTGCAACTCTAAACACCCTTCTCTCCACCAAGCACCCTCTGACCACTCTCAACCATTTTGAATATCAAACCCCTAACCTTGAAACCTTTGATACCTTACCTCTACTCTCATGACCCTTAACCAACCCTCAAATGACCTAAAAAATCCCTCTACAACTTACCCATAGTCCCTTTCTTACCTAAAGTCAAGACTGTCAAACCCATAGTGACTATTTATGATTACCTTCGATCACCATAGGTCATTTATTGATCGATGCCGATCATACCCTAATTATCCATGGTTACTAATGACCACTAATGGTCAGTGTGTAGATCATTTAAACCAAAACAATAATCATTTATCAACTACCAACCTCAACCAAAATCCATATTTTCTTGACCTCTGTCACTACATAGAATTAACAACATCCTAACCACACCTGAACCATACCTTGACAGTTTGGATTTTCTTTTAATGTTATTTTGTTAAAACACATTATTTATTTTGAAAAGTATTTATTTAATTTTGATTAATTACTTTCATTATGTTATGCAATCCTTCTTATTATAATTTTTTTTAACATTAATTTGTCTAAAAGGTGGATTGACAACCTTCAAAGAAGTCTTGTACTTATTGGATCTAGCTCACACTAGGCAATCCACCCACCTACCTAACTAATCAACCATTTTCTAGTTTCTTTCTTATCTACATACCATCCTCCCAAGACAAAGAGGACTATCTACAACCTTCTGGATCATAGAGCATAAACTAAATCTAGGTTCTACTAACCTCATCCTTATTTCAAGTTTTACATCTTTTTAAATAATAATAATAATAATAAATTAGTGAAAAATTAATTACCTTCATTGCTATGATGTAGATGTAGGACAAATTCATTCCTCAGAGTGTGGCAGAGGGAGGTCATCATTAGAGAAGATGGTGTTGATGGAGGCATTTGGAGATGATAGAGAGAGAAAAGATGGAAACCCATGCACTCACCATAGTATATTGGCATGCTTTATGTTCATTGCTTGAGTTAGATAGTTGTAATATGTCTTGATTTTTGATATATATGTCTAGTATGATCTTAATTATTATTTTTTGATCTTGTTGATTTAGCTGTATGATGGGACTAATCTAGTTGTGTACCACATTAATAGTTTTTGATATTATTTATTGGTTGATTAAGTGAATCTATACATGTCTTATTGTGACTTATCATTGTCTTGGATACAGCTTAGTGTTTCATAATAGTGCTTTATTTAGATTCATAGCTCTAGGTATTAGATGGATTCTAATACTGTACTTGATTGGGTTGTTAAGTTATTATTGATGCTTATAAGGTTACTATTATCATTTATAATTGTTAAATAACCTGTATTAAGTCATTAATAAACTAGAAGTTCTTTGTTAGCATTAATGAATGACATTAGTTTGGTATTATATAATGATATTAATATTATTGACTAATGATTATTTTAAAGCCTTGTGCCTCATAAATAAACATGATTCTATACAAGTAAATATAGGTGGTTTCATTTCTAAATGATAAAAAATAAACATTATTATGTTTAACTTAGTGTTGACTAAGGTTGAATTATACATATCATCAAATAATGATTATGTTATTTGTATGACTAGGCAAAGTCTTAGTATTCATCAATGATTTTATGAATTATTGTGAAGGTTTGTGATTAATGTCATTAAAATTGGAATAAATAATGTTTATTGACTTGTTGATAAAGTCAATGGTCTTTAAATAACCATAGGCTATATCAACATTGTCATAAGGAATTATAATGTTTGATGACTTTTATAAATTCAATGCATGGTTTTAAGGGAAGTCAACAAGTATGCACATTTTGAAGGGTTACATAATTATTATTTTATTTTTTTATTGAGAAGGTTTAAGATGATTAGGGTTTCTAATCAGTCTTTGAATTGAGTTAATAATCATTTAACAAAACCATTATCTGGGTTGAAGTATTCTGCATGAAAAAATGGTGGTTGACTGTTTGTTTAATTGAGTTATTCATGACATACATTGTTCTAGTCATTATTTCTGCCAAGGAATAGGGATAAATTGAGGTGGTGAGAAAGGGCATGGAAGGGAATAAAATAAGAAAGGGACATGCCTATGAGGGCATGCGAGATGATGGCATAGCAGGCATAAGTAAATGAATGGATTTTGAGCTAAGAAAGAATACAAATTTGCTTCCTTGGCATATAAATCTCTTTTAGGTTGGTGATATAATTAAAATTTATGTCTGATGGTTTGAAATAATTTTGATTAATAATATACAAAAAGGGTTAGATAGTTTTATTTAATTATAAATTATAAAATGTGGGCTAAATGTAGAGCACTATGGATGGTTTAGCCATCCATAAAACCCTACATACAACCCAAAAAACCCTAGTCGAATGGCTTGAGATTTTGTGTTTCTACCTTACTATATAGAATACCTCAAGAACCAAATTTTGTGTTTAAAATACTTGAATCAAATATATAAAAACCCTAGGAATATCCTTTAGGGTATAGCTTGTCTTTAAATGAGTATTTTTACTAGACTCGGTAGAGTCGTGGACTTAGTATTAAAATGTTGAACCAATTTGGATATACATACATTAATACTTAGACATAGATTTAAAACTTGTATAGGGTATGATAGTTAAATATTATTGGTTTAACTTAGACTTACTAAAATATTTTGAAGCATTTATTTTTACTAGGCATTGGATTTAATGAATTTTATATTGGGTTATAAATATTCAAAGTTTGGTAGGGATTCCACTGTATGCATAAGTTATTCACAAATAAAATAAAATTGAGTTTATTTCATGTATGTGTATATCTAAATGGTAAATATATAGACATATATAGAGTATATATATACACCAAATAATACTTCAATGACTTGGGGTATATATACATACTAGTGTATATATATACATGAGAAATTGATTTAAGATAATTGAGGTGTTTGGTTATGAGGTCTTGAGTTTTATTGTATATGGATTTTTATGAACAAGTTAGATAAGACTTTATTAGCTACCATGTTTATTTATATATATTTGAGTATAAATGAATTTTCCCTCTTTTATATGATTGGATGAGTATGATATGTATGTATATATATATATATATATATATATATATATATATATATATAACTTAAAATGTGAATATTTATATTTGGTTGAGTTTATGTTAAATTATTATGTATTCAAATAAAATGCATAGATATATATACAAGGTGATTATTAAGTCTTAGGATGAAGATTAAAACACTATATTCATCGACACATATGAATTATTTATTATAACATAGTCTTTATAAAATTCAATTTAGATAGTATAATATGGTAGGTTCAGTTTATATAGTTATCAATTTATCCTATTATGTAAATATCATGAGGACTATATGAAATGTCTTATGAATGAGTTCAAATAGCTTATATTCTGAATGAGATTTAAAAGACATCAAAAGATTTATAGATTGACTGATATACATCTTTGGAAACAATGGAATAGGAAAAATATAGTTGGTTGAGTGAATAGATAACTGTATATTTTTATTTGTAATGTAATTCATTTAAATTATGAGTATGGTAGCCTACATACTATAGATTAGAATTGTTTAGTACTTTTAAGGGTTATGACAAAATTATATTTTGAATGCATATATATAGTATACAAGATACTCTAAGATCTTGGATAATAGATTGTCTACTTAGAGTATAACATATACATTCTTAGATTTATGACCGTATATAATTTACATATAAACTTGAGAGTTTAAAATGTGTGCATATATACATGGTATATACATATAATTTGTTGATTGTGTTAGAAATCTAAACACTGATATACCATATATAGATGTACAAAACTTGTGGTATACTTATGAACATTAATTACATAGTATTGTATTATGGGTGCTTTATTATGTATTTAATGTTTAAATGAAGCATTAAAAATAAGGTATTTAAAATGTTTAAATACATATCATATTAGTTTGTTAAATTGCTAACTTATTGTTATATTTAAGGAATGTGAAAAAAAAAGAAGTTGTGATTAATGTTATGTTATGTGGATGAAATAACATTTTGAGTTACATATTGATATTAGGTAACTTGTAGTCTAGATATGATTAATTCCCAGATGGTATGTTTATATTGATGACTTTATACGATTTTATTTATTATTCTATAATAAATTATATGATTTTTATATTCATTGCATTACATTTGATGGACTAAATGTATGTATTTGATATTTTCATACTTAACACATTTTATATCTGCTAATAAGGAATATTTTAGTTGAATCTATTGGTTTTTATATTATTATATAATTAACCAAGTCTCACATTTGTGACACTAAATATGAAGTGTGATGGATTCCACTAGCTTAATTATCACTATCAATGCAAGATGAGGTGTAATCTAATTGAGTGGTGTGTATGAAATTGACTAATCTTAGAGATCATTAACTATTTGAAAATTTTGGAAAAATTAATGTTTATAATTAACTCAGATAGATTTTATTATGAATGAGAGTTAAAATACATCAAAATATTTATATATTGACTCATTTGCGTCTTTCAAAATAATAGAATAGGAAAAACATAGTTGGTTGAGTGAATAGAGAATTTTGTACTTTTATTAGTAATGTAATTCATTTAAATTATGTGTATGGTAGCCAAAATATTGAAGGGTTATGACAAAATATTTTAGTTCAAATGCATATCTATAATATATGAGATACTCTAAGATCTTGGACAGTAGATTGTCTACTTAGAGTATAACATATACATTCTCAGATTTATGACTATATATAATTTATATATATACGTAAGATTTTGAATTGTGAACATATATATATATATATATATATATATATATATATATATATATATATATATATATATATATATATATGGTACATATGATTTATTGACTATGTTATAAATCTAAATGTTGATATACAATATATAGATGTATAAAACTTGTGGTATACTTTTGAACATTAATTATATAACAGGGTAATATAGGTGCTTTGTTATGTATTTAAAGTTTAGATAGAGCATTAAAAATAAGGTATTTAAAATGTTTAAATACAAATCATATTAAGTTGTTATATGACTAGCTTATTTTTATATTTGTAGAATATGAACAAAGAAATAAATTATGATTAATATGATTACGTGGATGAAATAACATTTTGAATTACATATTGATATTGGGTAACTTGTAGTCTAGAAATGATTCTTACCCAGATGATATGTTTCTATTGAGGACTGCATATGATTCTATTTATTATTCTATAATAAATTAGATGATTTTTAGATTCATTACATTACATTTGATAGACTAAATGTATGTATTTGATATTTTTGTACTTAGCATATTTTACATCTACTAATAAATAATATTTTGATTGAATTTAATGATTTTTATATTTTATAATTAACTAAATCTCACATTTATGACACTAAATATATAGTGTTATGGATTCCATTGGCTTAATTAGCACCATCAATGCAAGATGAGGTGTAATTTGATTGAGTGGTATGTATGAAATTGACTGATCCTAGAGATCACTAACTATTTGAAAACTTTAGCCAAATTAATGTTTATAGTTAAACATTGTCATTTCCTATGTTTGATATAGTTTACATGTTTGTACGATAGCATGTTAGAATGAATTTATTTATGGTATACATTATGTATTAGTTATCTTATAGCACACGGGTTCTAGTTTGACACTCTAGATTCTTGCACCATCATTATCTACCCATCTATGAAAGGAGGGCCATTCTCTTATTGAGAGATAGTGTAGGGGATTGATGGTCCATGGTTGGTGTAGAAAAGCACTCGAATGATGCTCTCCCTCCTCATAGTATTACTACACTAGAGGCTACAGTTGAGATTATCGATGGATACTTGAGTTCGTTGAGACTTATGCTCTGTGGAACTTTATATCATTATATTATTTTTGAGACATTATTGTTGTTAAAACTATACTATTTATTCATTTTTACATCTATAGTAGTGGATGTAATGTTAAATTAGTCATGGTTGAAATTATATTATTACTTCTATGGAATAAATGTAGTCTTTATTAATTATTTAACATTGTCTATGTTTTTTATACCATTAGCATGGTGATAATTAGCTATAAACATTATGAGGTTAATAGAAATAATACATTTAGTTAAATATCACTTAGTTTTTTCATGGTTAAGTATGTTAGATGAATATGTGTAATTAATTTTTAAAAAAAATTACTCTATTCTGGTAAACCCTAATTGGATTATTACATCATGGTATCAGAATTGAGGTTCAAACTCTAAGATTTAATATGTCTACTAATGCAAAATTATTCTCATATTCAGAAAGAATAATAATGGTATGCACTAGACTAAGAGGAAAGGGTACTTTAAATACCAATCTCCCTATTGATCCAAATCAATTCATCATTGAGCAAGCTATGAAGTTAGATCAAATCCTCACAACCATGTAAGAGACTAGGGACCAAATCATAGACCTAGAACAAGAAGTGCATGGACTTGTAGAGGATAATGCTTAGGAAGAACTTGAAGAGCATCATGTTGATTAGGAACACCCTCAAGAGTAGAGAAATGAGGAAGTGATACAAGATACAAGAGCTCAAATAGCTATAAATTTGGTACATGACATGAAAATGGTGAATCCACCCAAGTTTGATAGAATTATATTGGGAGATGGAACTAAATCATGGATAACATATATGTAGAAATATTTTGAGATTTGGAATTACTCTAGAATCACCAAATTAGTCTGGGGAGAATATCAGTTTGTTGGTGAAGTAGCAACATGGTGGGAAAATAAGAAGCTCAAGATGAATCTCAACTCTACCACCACCTGGGAATAGTTTGTGACACTTTTTAGGTCACGATGGATTCTCCAGCTGTACTTAGATTAGAAGCATATAAATTTACAAAATATTAAGCAAGAAGACCTATAAGAGAATGAATATTGGGAGTAATTCACCAATCTCATGAAGTATGTACCTTAGTATCAGGCAGATAATAGGTTCAAAATCAAAAAATTAATTATGGGATTAAAAACCCAAATTGGTATTGAAGTAGATGTGCATGGACCATCTACCATGTTTCAGGTTTTTTAAAAGGTAGTCAAATAAGAACATAAATTGAAATATCTTGCCCAAGTCAGAGATAAGTTCAAGAAGAACTTTGGAATTTCTAAACAAACTTTCAAAAAGAACTGGAAGAAGAGGAATGGAGACTCCAAGAGTAAGTTCTAGAACCAAAATGCCAATTTCAATAGTGGTTCAAGGAATAAGAAACTTGGTAATGGTTTTAAGGGAGGTTTAAAGGGAAACCAATAGTCTGACAAGAAAGGACCACCTAGAGATTGCTTTATTTTAGAGGTGAGAATTATGCTCAAGAGTATTCTTAGGACAAGTAAAAGAATAAGGGTTTTTCTTCTTAGAAGGGTAAATTTTAGTAGTGGATTCATGTAGCTGTTGACAATTACCAGGCTGAGTATCAAGCTTTGCCCATAAAACTATTAAGTGTTTTTTTGATCATCCAGTTTCTATTTTGATTTAAAATGTTTCATTGCTCTTAGGATGATTAGTTAATTATCTATAAAAGATGGATTTATGGAAAATGCATGGTCATACAATATGGGAATGAGTCAAAGGTCAAAGATGATTAGTGTTTAGTTAAAGTTGAGATTAATATGCTTGAATTCACTATAGTAGTGGATATTTATGTTGCACCATTAGGGTAATATGATGCCATCCTAAGAGTCAATTGGATTATGAAGCATAAAGCTAAGGTTGACTTATATTTTAATAAGATTGATTGTCAAGATGATTTAGGAAATCAGACACAACTTCAGGGTGAGAAAAGGGAGTTAAAGCTTATGTAGATTTATGCAATTCAACTCAAGAAAGCTCAAGGGAAAGGATGCTAAGAATTTATCATTAAGATAAATAATATATATGAACCTAAGGAATCATTCATAAAGGATTATCTTTTTCTAATAAACTTTCAAGATGTGTTTGCAAAGGAATTACTTGAATTTCTACCCAAATGCGAGTTTGATTTCTTGATTGATAGCATACCTAGATATGAACTACAGTCTAAGACATCATACATGATGAAAACCACTAAATTGGTTGAGTTAAAAGATAAAGTTTAGGATTTTTTGTTAAAAGGACTAATTTGACCAAGTGTGTCATTGTGGAGTACACCAGTAGTCTTCATCAAGAATAAGGATAGTGCCCTTCACCTATGTATTGATTATAAGATGTTGAATAAATTGATGATCAAGAAAAAATATCCAATACCTCATATTCATGATCTATTTGATTAAATGTGAGTAATAGTTTTATCTAAGATTCATATTAGATTAAGTTATCATTAGTAGAGAATCCAAGATGAGGATATTTTGAAAATAACATTCAAAACTTGATATGGGCACTACGAGTTCACAATCTTACCTTTTGGGTTGATAAATGCTATAAAAACATTTATGAATCTCATGAAAAATGTGGTTAGAGATTATTTGGATAATTTTATATTAGTATTTTTAGATGATATGCTCATATATTCTAAGGATGAGGAAGAACATCATCAACATTTAGAACTAATTTTGAAGTGCTTGTGAAAGCACATATTATATGACAAGTTGTCTAAGTGTGAATTTTTACAAAATAATGTAAATTATTTGGGACATATTATCTCCATAAATGGAATTTTAGTGGATCAAACAAAGATAATATCCATAATGGAATGGCTAACACTAAATAATGTGTATGAAGTAAAGAGCTTCATGGGATTAGTAGGCTATTATAGGAAATTTGTTCTGAATTTCTCTAAGAAGTTAATCCAATTACCTCTCTTTAGTAAAAAAATCAAAGTTTTTTATGGTAAAAAAAGTGTGATATAGCCTTTCAAGATCTGAAAAAGAGGCTTACTTCAACACTTGTGCTAAGAGTTCCTGATCCTAATGGTCAATTCTAGGTGATTATGGATACATCTGGGGTTACACTTGGAGGAGTTTTTATACAAGATGGTTTAGTTGTAGCTTATGAATCCAAAAAAATGAATCCCTATGAGGTGATTATTCCCCTCATGATTTGGAACTGGATGCAATTATGCGTTCTTTATAAGTTTGGAGGCATTATCTTTTGGGAAAACCATTTGAGCTTAAGATTAATAACTTGGGACTCAAGTACATCTTCACCCAACCAAACTTGAATGCTCATAAGAGATGATGGTTATATTTATTAACTAATTGTGATTTTGATATTAATTATATCAAAGGCAAGGAGTAAAAAATTTGTGATTCTCTAAGACATAGAATGTACATAGCAGTCATGGATACTATTAGGAGTAATTTCCAAGATTAGGTAAACAAAATCTCACCAAGAGATGAATTCTATGATCAGGTCAAGAAAGCATTGTCAAAAAATGATCAGATTCATAGGTATAAAGGATTAAATCTAGAGAGTGATGGTATTTTGAGGTATAATAATAGGATGCATGTGCCTAATTGAGATAATCTAAAGATCATGGTGCTAAAATAACTACATAATGCCCCATATTTAGGACATCCAAAACTAACCAAGATCATGGCTGAGCTAATACCACTCTATTTTAGAAAAGGATCAATCAAGATGCAATGGATTTTGTGTCTCATTATTTGGAATGTTAGTGTGTGAAAAATGAACATGTGCATCTAGCAAGATTGCTATATCCTCATGATATACTAGAATGTAAGTGATAGGTGATTATCATGGAATTCATCTAAGGGTTGTCATTATCATAGAACTAACATGCTATGATATTAGTTGTAGTTGAAAAACTAATCAAGGTATCCTACTTTATACTAGGTAACTTGATAGATGATGCACCTATGCTTGTGAAGAGATTAATGAAATAGGTGTATCGATTATATATATTTCCATAAAAGATCATTCTAGACTAAAATATAAGAATGACTTCTAGATTGTCATTGAATCTAAATTTAGCTCTCGGTATGCAATTGAATTTTAGCACTACTTATCACTTGGAAACCGATTGATAGATAGAGAGAGTTAACCAGGTTTTAGAAGAAATATCATATGTTCAAATGCCAAATATTGGTCTTGCATACCAATCTCATGACCTTATATCTCATTGTCTTATTTGAACTAGATAGGTCAACTTGTAAGCAACTTTTTCACCACACACGCGAACTCTAAAGATTATTCCAAGAATGAATATATCTTAAAAGTATTGAATAAAATATCCATGCACTTTGTTTCATCATTATATCATGTTAACACGTTCTTATTCATATTTTCACTGTTGTCTGGGTTTTTCATTATTTGTACCATTAGGCCTGTTGGCGACTGGCTAACTTGGATAACTAGTTTATCACATTTGAGGACTAGAAACTATCTATAAACTTTCATGGACATAAAACATAAGTCTCTACCTTATTTCTCCATTCATTTGATTACTATGTCGAATGCAACATTTGACTTCTACAACTTCTTAAAAAATAAACCTGTAACTCAACATTTTCTCTATCCTTTCTCTAACCAATACCACTTGGAGGTACCTGGGAGAACCCAATATAATATTTGATTAGATTACCTAATCAATTCAATGCATCATAAGTAATTTGTAACATCTTCAACATCAAGTCTTTATTAGGGTTATAATAGGGTTTAAACCTATTTCCACTCTTAATGATCATTCATAAATCATAGCCCCTCAATCCAAAAACTAATTCTTATAATATTGAGATAGGACCATCCAAAATATACCATGAACTGATTAGGTTCCCATGTGAAGTTTTTACAAGATAATGAGCATAAGAAAATCGTTCTCGAGTTGATAACCCTTCATTTTGAGCACTTGAGAGACCTTTAAACAAGTTTTCATGCCTTGTCCTTCAAAATTTGACCTCAAACTACATGAATAAACTTGAAAAAAAATACCTCACCTCTAATTTTTTTTACATGATCTCAAAGACCTTAAAATTTGATAATGATCCCGCATTAGGCCACTCTCTCTCTCTTTATTCTTCTATGCCTTAACCTACAAACCACATTAGTCCTTAAAAATGACCTTCATGCTTCTTCCCATGCACTCTCCACATAAATAACACACTCAATAAACCTCTCTCATGATTAATCACTACCATACATCCTTCACATTCCTTGAAAATAGATCATGATACCTCGTTAGGCTAGGTAGGGTCTAGGAGTGGTTTAGGTGTAGACTTGGTCTGAATATCTTACTCCTGAAGGCTAACCTTGAGACTCTCATGATTATTCTAATGCCTCACATACATGATCAAGAAACCTCATAAAACCAATCATGTTTGTGTGAACTCATCTCACCAAGCTACCATGCTCATACCTTCTCACATGGTCTCTCCATGCCATGACTAGTCTTAGGCTACTCAAAGACCTGTACCTTCATGTAATCATAAGGAATTAGTTTCCTTAAAATTATCTTTCATTAAAACATATTTCAATGATATCACTCCATCAATTCCCTTTATCACATCAACATACTTCCAACTAGGTACACTTTTTTAATGACATCAACTTCATATAAGATATACCTTTGACATCAATGATAATACTCAACAATCTCCCCCTTTGGCATTAAAGGAAACCACTCTCAAAAACTTCTCCCTCATTTTTAAATTTCTTCCACTTTGAAATAAATGACAAATTGATGTTTACAACTTCTTAGATCATACTCCTTGTAATCAAATCACTCAACACATAGGACTATGAGTTTAAGAGTCACAATACAAATACATTCCCCCTATCTCCATACATACCTTCTTGGAACTACTCACCTACTCTTAGAGATAATGAACTACTTTATTATCTCCTCCTAAGTACTTGGCCTACTCAATAACTTTTAGGGGAAGGAATTACATGCAATTCCTATCTTAAGTGTTCAAATGTTACCTTTGGAAGTGGTTTGGTCAAAATATTTGTAATCTGATCTTGTATAGAAACATATTCAAGTCTAACACTTTTTTTGCTTACCTATTCTCTTATAGAATGATACCTACTGGGAATGTCATTAGTATTTGAGTGCATGATGGGTTTTTTTGAGATACTTATATAACTTGTATTTTCATAATAAATAGGGCTAGGACCATCATACTCCATCGTGTAGTTTTTAAAGGTCCATCTCATCCATAGGACCTGAGTGCAACATGAAGATGTTACAATGTACCCAGATTCACAAGTGGATAGTTCTATCGATGATTTTTTTTTGCTTATCGATGAAACTAGGCACCCACATAAGAAGAAATCTCCTCCACTGTACTCTTCCTATCATCTAGACTTGTTGCCTAGTTTACTTCTGTATAGGATATCAAATTAAACTCCTTGATCTTTGGATACTATAACCCAAACTCCATAGTCCCTTGAGATACCTAAGTATCTTTTTGACTTCTTGTGAATGATTTTACTTTAGATCTACTTGAAACCTTCTCACATGACCTACCACTTGCATGATGTTAGGTCTAGAGGTAGTGGTGTATAGAAAACTTCCAATCATTAACCTATATGATGTTTGATTGACCTTTAGAGACTCATCTTCCTTGCTCAACTTACACCCTATGATCATAGGTGTAATAACTACCTTGAAATTTTCCATGTCAAACTTACTTAACATCTTTCTTATGTAATTGGCTTGTGAAATGAATATACATTTTTCAAATTGAGTGACTTTCAACCAAAAAGAGGATGATATTTATCCCAACATGGACATCTCAATTTATTTCTTCATCACCTCTATAAAGTCCTTGGTCATGTTCTCTTTATTTCCACCAAATATGATGTCATCCATATAGACAAGTACTATCAACTTATTTCAACTTATTTCTAAACACCTATTTTATGCTAATGACATTCTTGTGTTTGGCTTAGGAACTAGTTCCCAAGTCTCATTCTTATTTATTTGGTCTAACTCATCATTCATAGCATCTATCCAAAATTTATATTTTCTTGTTTTTATAAGGTTCTTAGGTTCAATATTAGATAATAGAGCAACATTCTCTTAATTTATAATACCTACCAATATTCTCCTTGTTTGCATACATATATCCTTGTTTCCAATGATTTGAGATTTAGGATGATCTCCTTGAATCTATCTTGAGGGGACTTTTGAGTCTTGTCTCTCCTCAACTTATTCTTCTTCCTCATCAACCTCTATAGTTTCTTTTTGATTCTTCAAGTCTAAATTATCTAATGTATCCTTTAATTATGAGTGTGATTTCCTTATCACGTCAATTCACTTTGGTGTTTTCCACTATCTTCTATAACCTATTGTTATAAAATCTATAGGCTAAGCTCATTGATTATTATCTTAAGAATATACCTTCATCAAATCTGGAATGAAACTTTCATAAGTCTTCATTGTCTCTTTTGATGAAACATTTTCTTCCAAACACTCTAAAGTGTTCCACATTAGTAGGTCTACATTTACATAGTTCATAAGGAGTATTTTTTTTATTAGTCCTTATCTATCCTCTATTTAACATGTAGACTATTTTGCTTACTACCTCTCTCAAATATCCATTAGATAATCTAGACTCATTTAACATAGTTTTTTCCATGTCTTGAACTGTCCTATTCTTTCTTTCTACTACCCCATTCTATTTAGGTGTCCTAAATGATAATAATTATCTCCTTATTACTTGAACCTCATATAATTCATCAAAATAATTAGACCAAAAATATCCTCCTCTATTATATCTTAGGACTTGATCTTCCCATTATTCTCATTCTCAACATGAGCCTTGATTGCCTCAAATTTGTTAAGAACTTCTAACTTTTATTTCAAAAATGTTACCCATGTCATATATGAGTAACATGAAGTATCTATCTCCTTGAATTCTTTTTATTCTTGTAATCACATAAATATTAGTGTGAATTAAATCCAAAGGTCTTATAGTAGAGTAATCCTTGAACTTGAACCTTATTCTAGTCTACTTACCATGTTGACTTGCCTTGCAATGTATGTTTGTAGGTTTGGTGATCTTAGGCATGTTATTTAATGAATTATTAGTTATTATCTTAACCAAATTATCAAAATATAGGTCACCTAACCTTATATGTCATAGCAAACTTTCATTCATCTTGATCATAAAACATCTGTCCTTCTTGATCTCATTTAAAACATATATATTGTTCTCAGTCCTTTTAGTATTGGCAATTAGCCTTATTAATTTCAATCTCCTTATCTCACACCCTATGTCATGAAATATTAGTGTGTGTCCTTGGTTTTACATTTGACTTACACTAATCAGGTTATGTTTCAAACCTTTCACATACAACACATTTTATATCTTGGTCTTCCCATTGTCTAAACTCAAGATACCCTTTCTAACTATATTGGTAGTTATGTTATCTCCAAATCTTATTGTTCCTATAAAATTCTTATTCAATGAGATGAACTTGTTTTTATGACCTATCATGTGGATTTAAAAACCACTATATATATACCATTTCATGCTTTCATCTTGAATGTGAAATGCATTCTAAGCTAGCATAGATTCATCTTTTTTAATCTTCTGCTCCTCTTCAGCAAATAATCCATCTTGACTCTTGATCTCAATATGTTCATTCCTAGCTTTATTTGGATTACTTACCGATGTTTAATCCTTATCATGTATTATAAGAGCTCCATATGCCTTGCTAAGTCTTGAGGTCCTTTTAACTTCATTAGTATAGAATATTGAAATGTGTCCCATATTATGACAACTATTACAGAAAATATTTATATACTTACCTATTAATTTATCACTCCTCATTACATTGAGCTACTTGATTGGTTTCTTCATGTTGACTTTTATGTTGGTGATTTTGACTTGTTATTTCTCAAACTTTCTAATCTTTTATATGCACTTCTCATTCTTAATCTTCAAGGAATCTAGTTCTGTCTTCAACTGATCATATTCAAATTTTTTTGATTTAAACTTTGCATTAAAACCTTATAAATTATTCTTGATATCCTTAAAAATAGATATAAACTCAAGATTCATCTTATTTTTATTCTTCAAATAATACTTATTCATTGTCATCATAGACTTATTCATCATACATGTTGTCTTCTTGATCACTAGACATCTTGTGCTTCTTAGGATCACCTTCAAGCTATTAGACATGTTTCAAAGGACCATAATCTAATACCAAATGTTGGAAGAAAAATTAATGAGAGGTGGGGGGTGTGAATTATTCATCTAAAAATTTTCAATTAATTTCACTTAATCACTTATGAATAATTCAAACAAACATGTCGATCTAACAAACATAAACAACTATCCACATAAGCATGAAACACAAAATCACATCATATATGTGAGAAACCATAAATCGAAAGAAACCAAAATTAAATATAAAAATGGAATACAATATTATAAGTAAAAAAACAAACTTATTGAAACACAAAATTCATATGGGTCACTAACCCCAACTAGCCAAACAACCACTTGACTAGACTTTAGGAAGTACCCACTTGCAAGAAGTCACCAACCCCCTAGATAAATCAACACCCACTCAGACACAAGAGTGTTTTTATCGCATTTATAAAAATATTTTTATCATATAATAGATGATTATCACCTTATTTATCTCTTCACACTCATATCCCTCTCAAATTGCCTTTTAGTTATCTTCGCTCAACTAGGTCTCTTCAAGATTGATTAGGTCATATGACCTTGAATTTCATATTCATACCTCTAATTAGATATTCATGATGGTTAATATACTTTATTATAATGTTATACATGAAATAATTATACTAAATCATATTTTATCTCATTCGTTCCTCTATTTAAATAACTAACATGGCAATTAGGACAAAAAGGTCTTCTTCTTATATAAGCCTCTTGATCATACACCTCTTGGTTGGATACACACACTTGACAATTTAGATTGGACACAAAATATGCCTTAAGAAAAATTAAAAAATAATAATAAATAATTACATTCAGTCGAACATTACTCAAATAGACCAAATTCTTCTTTAGGTCTCATGTAGACCTAATTCAATTAGGCCTCCTTTAGGACATCTTAACTTATGACCCATTGGAACACCCTAAACCTCTATAAATGGCACAAAATTTCCATAAAATAGTAAATTAGGTTGTATCAAACATCATATAAACTCCATAACACTTTTTAGGTCCAACCACCACTTGAAACACTCCATTAACACTATTCACATTAGGCCTTTGAATACACATAAAAGTTTGTCTTGAATAACTAAAGATAACACATAATTTAGCCAAAAAACCATGCCAATAAATCACTTATATAGAAAATTAATTACATAAAAAATATCATCATATTAATTATACACTTAAAATTAGATAATAAAGCCTCAAAAACACCTTTGTAACTCACTCACTTAGAACTACTAATTTACCTCAAAACATAGTCATGGTGATTTAGACTTCCAACACCAGTATAAAGATTTTCAAAGACTTATAATTCATTTATATGATACTATGATATAATTATACCATTATTAAATATAAATATAATATGGTCAAAATGAAAATATTAGACTTTCAGACCAACTCATGACCTTATATCTCACATCTTATTTGAACCAGAAAGGTCAACTTATGAGCAATTTTTTCACCACACACATGACCTCTAAAGATTATTAAAAGAATTAACATATATTATAAGTATTGAAAAATGTTTCCATGAACTTGGTTTCATCATTATATCATGATAACACATTCCTATTCATCATCTCACTACTGCTTGGGTTTTTCATTGTTTGCACCATTAGCCCTGTTAGTGACAATCTGACTTGGATGACCGATTCAACACATTTGAGGAATAGAATATGTATAAAAACCTTCATGGACATAAAACATGAGTATATACATTTTTATTCCATTAATTTTCTTATTACATCTAATGAAACATTTGACTTCTATAACAACTTATTTATAAATAAGCCTGTAACTCAACCTTTTATCTCTCCTCTCTCTAACCAATACCACCTGTTAGCAACCCAAGTTGCATCCTATTGAAGTAAATTGATCAAATATCCTTAAAACCTAGAATAATATTGGATTATTCTATAATATTTGGTATACCTATACTTAGACCAAACCTCTAGATTATGAGGCTAGCTCCTTTGATATATATACTTTGAATCCTTTTCCTAAAATCTACTTTGCTTTGGAAGTGAAATGAGTTAGAAAGATAAATGAAAGGGAAATAATATTATAGTGATGGTGATATACCTATATTTCTAGTTAATCCACTCAATTTGAAATCTAGCTAACACTAATAAGCAATGTAAATAACTAAATCTTACAACTCTAAGGGAATCCTATGTAAAAGTGTTTTACATAAAGGTTCCATCAAGTGATCAAAGCATGAGGGAAATGATTTAAGGACTGATTCAAGGTAATAAATAGTTAATATTTCCACTATTATCTTAGTCACTCAACATCAAACATTATTTATGACCTACATAAGATGACATACTAGTAAATAGGTGAGATTAGGACCTGCCAAGGAAGAAAACACTACCACATGTGAAAATAAAACACATATAAATACACTAAACCTATATCAAGGAATATGAAATTAGTCATTTTATTCACTTAAAATGGTACAAATCTCAATCTTGGTAGAGTTTCATCATGCCCACGAGAGCGATCCTGAAATAAGGTCTAAAGGCCTCAATATATAGAACATTTGAGAAGAAGAGAAGAGAATGTGGCATAGAGAGAATAAAATGTCATCTAATAATTAACTAAGTACAACTTCAGTTATAAATATTTTTAAATAGTCCTTTAAGAATCTTTCCATGTTTGATTATGTTGCATACTCCTGAATGAGCTATTTGGCATTGAAGACAAGGTGATGGGCCATCATAGGCATATAATTACTTCTCCTTATTTTAGAATAATAATTAAGTTAAGAGAAACTCCTTATTACATTAATATAATGGAACATGCATTAATTTACACTTAATATTAGTTAACTCATGATAAGGACCAGTTATGTAGGTGATTGGTAACTCAAGGACCAATTGTGTATGGAATTACCACTTGAACATTAGTTAACTCATTCATTAGGAACTTAAGGATATATTATGCATGTGATTGACACATAATATCAATTATGTGTCATTTATAATCTGAATCAACTCTCATTAATAACTTTAAATTCCATTTTCCACTTTACTTGATTGACCAAATAGGTCTACTAGGCTAATTAGGCCTAGTAGCCTAACTCTTAGTACTTGATGGCCATGAAAACCTACATGAAACATTTAGAAAATTATGAACCAATAATTTTTAGACATGAATAAATGCCTTAAATAATAATATATACTTCCTTTATTACTTTATATTGGCTAATTTGAAGAGAGTAACTGAGGAATTTCTAGGCATGTTTTAAGCATCTAATGTCTTGAGAAGGTGAAACAAGTGTCAATATTCACTCTCCAATGATTGGAATCATCTCTTGTACCTATATTTATAAAATTTTTCCTAAAAAACCCATATTTTATGATAGGTATTTATAGTTACATACATCATGGTACCATGGATAGGACCCTCTCTATGTGTAATTCATGATTCAAGAACTTATAATATGATTAATGGGTGTTTGGATTCAAGAAACTTCACTTTTATTAAAACTTGTTTATAGGAGGGTTTTGGAGGTGAAAATTCCTAATGATGGTTCATAAATTATGAACCTCTAAACCATAACTTATTTTCATGGATATTTAGTCCATATACCCCTTTGACTTTCCTAAGAATCTTGGGTTCCCATGAAAAAGGTGTGCAAAGATATGTACGTAGAGAAGTTTGCTTGTAGGGTTCTATTTGCATTTTGGACCTACTTATAGGCTTAATTATTGTTCATAAACCTCATATCATCAAAAAAAAAATAGTCCTTCATGTATTTAAATTTCATATGGGTCCTCAAATCTTGGTAAGAGCATTTTGTCCAACTCCTCCTTCGGTGAAAGATATGAGCATTGAAACTGAGGGGTCAAACTGGCTATGTAGAGTGTATGGTTTGAATTAGCTATTTGAGACCCAAAATGAAATTTATCCTATTTTTTTTCTTGAAACATATCATTTAGGACTTGAAACATCTCCTTACACCTTCTCATGGTGTCATATTTGCTTGATAGGGTCTGCAAGTGTCTTCATGGTGGTGTGAACCTTCTAGGCTTCAAGACTAGTTTTAGGCCTGTCTAACCTTTAATGAGTTTTGATATTTAAGTAAAATTTAGGTGATATGAGGGGTTAAAACTCATAATATCATATTATTACATTTTATTTTATCCTTTTTAACTTCCTTTGAATTCCCAAACTCCACTTTGTCTCCATATCTTATAAGATTGCTTGTAGGTTACTTTGCCAAGATTAAAAAATTTGAGTGTTTGGGATAGTATGGAGTTTTAATATTATATTTTATCATATTATAATATATTTATGGAGTTATAAATCCAACCTATCTTACTTTAAACCTTTATCCATTTTTATTTCCTACATATCATACCCTCATCTCTCTACCCTAAGGTTTCTTGCAATCATAGCTTGTATAGCCCTTGGTCCTATGTTTAGCTCTCTATAATATAAATTATATGATATAATCACTATGAAAACACATTATTTTACCTCTAAAACCCATCTCATGAGGTTTAAACCCTCTGTCATACTCATAAAACCTCAAATAGGCCTCATGGTCTCAATTATGACTATCAATAGATTGTATGAGGTCTGTGATAAAATAGTGCTTACTTACACTATTAGTGTGACCTCTAGGATAGTAGAGAAATTTTAAAATAGTTATTGAGATAATTTTTTCCAAATTGGATAACTCAAATACATTTTTAGGTTATTCAAAAAATTCAAATTCTCTAAAAACTATCCATTAGGCATTGACTATGACTATAATCTTTTTGGTTTTCAATAGATATATGCCATTATCTGATCATTTAATGTTTATAAAAAAGGTATATATATGTTATAGAGGTTTTAAAATTCCATATGCATCATCTTCATTAAATTCTCATCCCTTAACATACTAACAATCCACTTTCACTTCCATTGCAAAAAAGAGTTATTTAAGGAACACAAACTATAGTTTTACTTTTGACTATGTTCTTATGTTTAAAATACCATTTCACATTATAAAAAAAAATTAAATAGTACTTTCAAGATGTTTTAGGTTTTATATAGCTTTAACTACCTCTTATATCTTCATGTCAATAACTCCAACTTGCTTCTTTACTCTTTGACGTAACATAATACTAGTACTTGTAGGCTATCTAAGAGATGGTGACTGTTGTATCTTGGTTCTTAAGACCTCAGCTCAATTCAATGGTTTGAAATTGTCTATAATCCTTTATCTATTTCAAACACTCCATCACATCTCATAATCTCAAATCCACTTTCTATCTTAGTCAAAATTGAGTTTTGCTCCACCACTAGGTTGGTTGTAGGTGTACACTACTCATCTCATTTGGTTCAAGACCTTATTATCACATGATTAAGTTAGATTAAATATTTAATGGTTCATAACTTTAAATATACAACCTCTATCTCATCATTTTGAACAAACCTTAGAGATGCAGATTAACTACACCTTTGCATGACTATAGGTATTAGTTAATTGCGTGTATAGACTGAGACTAGTTTTAGGTCTTAAACCTGACACCAACAAACCTCCAAGGTTACTCCAATGCTTTTACCTTCCCTTGATATTCTCATTGATTTCACCTCTTTCCTCATACATCCAAATTTATCCCTTAGGTTTGTAACTAAGCTTATTCTTCAAACATGCCTGTATATGCCTTGAGAAGGTCTTGGTTTCACCTATAAAATTAGTCCTCATGTAGATGATACTGACTTATTATGATCCTATTGACCTTGGATAGAATTTTAGTTAGGCTCAAGGTTCCTTTTCAAATAATCATTCTATTCTTTCTTTTCCATTAGGACCAACTTGTTCTATAAGTCATTTGTAGGTGTCTTGGGATCATCAATTCAATTTTTAGGACTCTTTTGACATGACCAAATGGCCTAGTATCTCCATAAATTAGTCTAACCTATTCAATAATCCATGAAACTATATAGAAATTCCAATTAGGTTAAAAAATATTCATATATCTGTTAACACTTAAGCTTGAAAAATGGATGATCTTCAGATAGGCCTATAGGTTAGCTTAGGATGATTGACTATAGGCTCAATGGATTCCTCTTTAGATTAAGCTATAAAAGCAGTCCTAAATAGGTATTAAGAACCCTTCACTCTTTGATAACTCTCATTCATGCATTTATTCCATGATCTAACCTTCATAATGATTGTGTAATGTAACTTCATGACAATTGTAGGTGACTATGTAGGGTTCCTTTATATGGAAAGAGGTGGAGTTAGACCTTGAGAAGGTCATAATACATGTATATGATTCCCTATTGAATGATGTCACTCTTAAAATGACCCTTATTACTCATGTATTGAATGATTTAGGTTCATGATCTCATGAAGTAGACCTCACATGTATTCTTAGTGTGTGACTATAAGTAGCCCTCAAATCCTGACTGTAGGTGAGTTTGAGACCTTGCAATACACCAATTATCTTTTGAGAACTCATGAACTTTCTTGAATCTCCACTTAAGTTTCAAGGTTTTCCAACACCCCAATTTCTCCTTCATGAAGCCTATTTCAACATACACCTCTAAGACATGACTTTAGGTAGACTTTTAGTGATTTATATGTACTAAAAGAACTGTCACTCTACCTTCATTAGATTACTAATCCCTCTTAACAACCAACCAAGTAATATTGGTACCTTGAAGATTCATATCATAACTCTATAATGACTTCTTTGAATCCATATTCAAGAAGTTGATGTCACATAGAGGCTTGACTGTGTATATAGGTTGACTGAGTTTTTACCATGGTTGTAAATGAAGATTTAGTAGGTTTTAAGGTTTAAAAACACATCTCCATGATCATGGTGTTTCTCAATAACCTTGACTCCTTATTGATAGTGGATTAATGAGGTGGCAGTGAATAGATAGGTGGTATGATGACAATGGATCATGGAGAATGATAAAGAGTGGAAATATAGGCTTATGCAATAATGAATGGTAGTGAGAAGGCTATGAGATGGGATGGAACATGAAAAGGGTGAAAAGAATGACTCCAATATCAAGACAACCAATGAAGGTTATTATGGGAGCATAGGCATATTCCTTAATTGAATATACTATTTTTGAGGTCTTAGACAAGCATAAACTACTATAAATGGAAACCTATGAATCATCAAATACCTTAACAAATTTTAACATTCTTTAACCTTTGTTAAACTATGACTATGAGAAGGTTTGAGGGTGATTGTTGGATTATTTTATATTTTACCTTGAATAAACTTTGATAATATTGAAATAACACATGAACATGAAAGAGACTAGAAAACCATGTCATGATGAGTCTTGATACCCATGGATCAACCTCTAAATTGTACAACTTCTCCAAACTGCTTGCAGACTGTATATTTTATTTTATGTTTCCTTGAGATCCATTTACCCTCACTCGTGTGTAAATAAACTAAATAATTTCATGTAATGGTAGTTCATACTCCTAAAAATCTCCACAAACTTTCATTTTTTTCATGATGCTCAAAGGAGGAGAAATCTCAGAAAATTGGTTGCTTGCTTGAATGAAGAATGCATAGTGAGTGCTTTAGCTTGTAAAGGATGGTTCATGAAGGAGAGAGAGACAAAATACAAACCAATTACCAAATATGGAATCTCTCCTAGACCCCTTCCTCTTCCCAAAATTCTATATCTTGATTTTCTCTCTCATGGCTGTACTATCTACAATCCTGAAGGGCTATCTTGATGTGTAAAGAAGCTAGGTAGATGAAGAGAACTGATTTTGAGTCTGTTTGTGATAATTTTACCTTGAATATCCTATAAAAATCTTAGAGTTATTAATAATTTAATCTCATGACCTTTTCCATATAAAAAGTCCATATAAATATGTACTCTTGCATGAAAACACATAAAAATAGCCTTTCTTTTGTATTTATTCATCCTTCAAGCTTTGAACTATGAATTTAGGGAAACTTGAGGAAGTTCACAATTTTATTGGCATATTAACACAAGTATTAAGTATTTTAACATCAAAATGGGCCATATTTGACACATGGGAGATCTTGAGGGCCAAAACTATGCTTTAGAGTTGCATGAAAAGATACTTCCAAGGCATGAAACATTTGACTTAAAGAAATTACATGAATATGAAGGTGTTTTAAATATGTAATGGATGATTTAGTGGCCTTATGAGATTAAAAATTTCATTTTAATACCAAAATATTCTATTGGACAACCACACATATAGCTTTAAAAGAAGCTTTGCCACTAAATATCATGAAAAGTACCTTATATCTTCTTAAAAGTTTCTCCATGAGGCTTTTATGTATCATCACCACATTACAAAGCTTATAGAGATGTTCATAACTTTAATATACCAAATATACCATGAGGAAACTCATCACAAGTTGTATATGAGATATGACCCTGATAAAATGTTGAGATCCAATCCCTTAACTTGACAGACAATATATAATGTGATGATCAAGCACATCATCTATGGACCAAGGACAACTAGGATATGAAAGTTTTCAGTTTTAGGGTTGGAATTTGGCCTTGAATGACCAAATTTCAAATATTTTTTTGACTCATGAGGGTTTACTAGCCTGTTGATAAAGAGAACTCACTGAATTTTTATGATAATGATAGTTTTGAAACATAATAACATGGTTTTGATGACTACCCTGGACTACCAAATATGTTTGTACTTTGAAACACCTCTCTTTGACTACTACAACAATAAGACACAAACAAAAATAACATAACCTAAATTAAGAAGTAAACACAACTAACCTAAGGAAATAAAAAAATAAGATAAACACAACAACAATAAGGCAGTAGACTACTGCTTATGCTAATCACTTATTGAAATAAGATAATAAACCTAAAATAATTAAATGGAAGTCAATAACATTCCTCCAAGGTCAAATTTAAAGCTTTATTGACCACCATGGACCTTGAAGTATAATTACCAGATCTTGATAGTTCTTTCTTATAGCTAGGAACATTAACACATTTATGGCCTCTTGGGGAAGCATCTGGGCCTTTTAGTTCTAATTTCAGGTGAATAAATTATAGATGTGAGTCTAAAACCTAGTCATTCTCCTCCCATATCCATATTTCTTGCATCGACAATATCAATTCTTTCTTAGTCATGGGCTACTGATGGTCATGTTGGACAACTTGAGATGTATCTTGTGTCATGGTTACAAGGATGGATTCCAAGATATATGCATCTAATTTCATGACTTATTGAGGCAATTTCAATTTATTTATAACTTCCTTGATTGGATAGAAATCTGAAGATGGAGTGAGGAATTGATAACCTTACTTTAAAATCTCAAAAAAGTGATCTTATGATAAGATAACTTCCTATAATTATGTGTTTAGAGAGTTGAACCCTTCTTGGTTGATGGGACTACTTATCTCAAGCTAAAATGAATCACCTTTAAGTAAAGAGTAACATGAATTGATGATATAAAACAATTCCATTGATTGGTTCTCACCAAGATCAAGTGTGATTGGAATCTCTTCAATTTGATTAGTATAATGTACAAGAACAAACATATCATTTTCTTGGTCATGATAATGAGGCTGAAAATCATCCTTTGATATCTCATATTGGTAATATAAATTTGTTTCATCTTCAACATCAACTTGATGAATTGGCATGATCTCAAAGTTAACTTTTTCCTCATCTTCATTGGCTAGCTTGTACTTTATTCTACCACTTCTGCAAGTTATTGTGAACTGTCATAATGAATTTTAACTACCATATGACAAAAGAGTTCATAAAAACCATCTTCTTGATCAATTTACACCTCTTTCTCTTGTGTCTCATCTTGTAATTTCATCTCATCTTGTATTCCATCTTATTTTTTATCATTAAAGATTGAATCATGCCTATCCTTACTATGGGGTGTCCCAATGATGATGTCCTCTTCATGTTTACTCAAGTCACTCTCATTTTATGTCACTACAACTAGATCTTATTCATTTATATCAAGAAGTAGAGGCTATTTATCAATAATTGGTAAGGTGGATCCCTAAAAATACTCAAGAAGATGAGACAAATCCAATGGTGTTGCCATGGATGCTTCATTCTGCTCATGGGGCTGCTCTACTTTGGCAACCATCGCTTCCTCTCTCTTCTATATATTGTCTTGAATATAATTCCATGAGGGGAAGGACTTAGGATTTTGAGGAGGGAGGAATGGGTGATGAATGATCTCATGCTTGATTTTAATAATAACATCTAGGCTTATGTTTGACTACTCTTCTCTTTCCCTTGATTAATACATTTGTTTCCAAGTAATAAACTTGGATTTATGAACTTATTATTTTGCATTGTTTCATCCATGGGTATGAATGTAGAAACCTCATACTGAGATTGTGTTACTTTTGTAGATGATATTGACTAATGAAGATGTTGGTTTGTAAACTCAATTTATTTAGTTAGGTGAGCCTCAAAGTTTAACACCATCTCATTGGAGATCTTCCCCTATCGATCAGAAGATGAAGGCCTTTCTATGATCTGCTATGAAACATGTGATTTAACCTTCTCAAAACACACTTGTTTTACCTTTTGAGGTATCTCTTGGATATACTTCCAAGTAATAAAAATTTTCAAGGCTTGTGAGGAATTTTGAGAGTTATTAAACACATTTATTTGACATTATTAAGAGGGAAAAGGTAGTCCAATGGAGGACTAATGTGAAATGAAGGCAAGAACATGCTAATAGTAATGGTGAACTTGGTGTCTCTCATAAACTACCAAATTTTCTTCAATGCTTTCAATTAGACCATCTATGTAAAGTATATCAGCACTAACTTTTAAATGGCATTGTATTATGAAAGATTCCAAATCTTCCTTAGATTTTTTTAATGAAGCTCTCATGATCTCAATATTATGCCTAGGGATCTCCTATCCATAACTCTTTTGTGTGTCAATGCTCACCATATGATTTTTATAACTAAACAAGGTCTGTTTAAATCTTGATATGGATTATCTTGGAACTTGGTTGAGCTAATCAAGAATGTCATGAGATTGTCATCATTGATTAGATTTATAAGGAAGTGAATGAGGTTCACAAGGATGATAGGCTTGATAATGGATCTCATATTATTGATTAAGGTGAATGTAGGGCTGATAAGGATCATAATGAGATTAATATGGATCATATTGGAATTGGGATGGATCATAGGGTTTTTGTTAAGGAGATGAATGATAAAATCCTACCCCATGTGTTGCCATCATTTTAGGGTCAAATGGAAAAATTGATTGACCACATGGCACCTTCAAGTATGATTGCTACATATTGACAACTCCTTCTTATATCTAGGAGCATTAGCACATTCATGGCTTCTTGGGGAAGTAACTGGGCCTTCTAGTTCCAAATTCAGGCAAATGAATTGTATATGTGAGTCTAAAACCCAATCATTCTCCTCCTATATCCATATTTCTTGCATCAAAAATATCAATTCTTTTTTAGTCATGGGTTTCTAATGGTCATGTTGGACATCTTGAGGTGTATCTTATGTCATGGATGTAAGGTTGGCTTCCAAGAGAGATGCATTTAATTTCATGACTTCTTGAGGCCATTTGAGTTTATTTTCAGCTTTCATCAATGGAGATATATCTAAATATGGAGTGAGGAGTTGATAACCTTTCTTGAAAATATCAAACAAGTTATCTTATGATAATACAACTTCTTGGAATGGTGTGTTTGGAGAGTTGACCCCTTCTTGCTTGATGGGACTACTTTTCTCAACTTGAAATGAATCACCTTCAAGTAAAGAGCAACCTGAATTGATTATATCAAACAATTCTATTATTGGTTCTCACCAAGCTCAAGTGTGATTGGACTATCTTCAATTTGAATAGTAGAAGGTACATGAGTAAACATATCACTTTCTTGGTCATGATCATGAGGTTAAAAATCATCTTTTGCTATATCAGATTGGTCATCTAAAGTTATTTCATCTTCAACATCAACTTGATAACTTGGCATGCTCTCAAAGTTAACTTGTTCCTCATCTTTATTGGTTGGATTTTACTTATCTTTTGCCACTTATGCAAGTTCTTGTGAGTGATCATAATGAATGAAACTACTATGTGACCAAAGAGTTCATAGAAACCATCTTATTCTTTTTCAATCGACACCTCTTTCTCTTGTGTCTCATCTTGTAGTTTTAAATCGTATTGTATTCCATCTTATTTTCTATCATGAAGGATTGAATCATTCCTATCCTTTCCAAGGGGTATACCAATGGTAATGTCATCTTCATGTTCACTTAAGTCACTCTCATCTTTTATCACTAAAGTTAGATCTTATTTTTTTATCTCAAAAAATAGAGGCCCATTCTCAATAATTGGTATGGTGGATCCCTAAAAATACTCAAGAAGATGAGACAAATATAATGGTTTTGCCATGGAATCTTCATTTTGCTCATGGGGCTACTCAAATTTGATAACCATCACTTCATCTCTCTTTTTCATATTGTCTTGAATAGACTTTCATGAGGGGAAGGCCTTGGTATTTTGAAGAGGGAGGAGAGGGGGATGAGTGATCTCATGATTGCTTTCAAGAATAACACCTAGGCTTATGCTTGACTACTCTTCTCTCTCCCTTGATTTTTGCATTTGTTTCCAAGTCATAAAATTGGAATTAAGAACTTATTATTTTGTATTTGTTGCAACCATGGGTATGAATGGAGAAACCTCATGCTAAGATTGTGTTACTTTTACAACTTCTATTGACTGGTGAAGATGTTAGTTTGTAAGCTCAATTTTTTTAGCATGAGCCTCACATTCTAACACCATCTAATTGGATATCTTCCCTTACTGATCATAAGATGAAGGTGCTTGTATGATTTGATGTGAAACATGTGATTCAACCTTCTAAAAACACTCTTCTTTCACCTTTTGAGGTTTTTCTTGGATATACTTCTAAGTAGAAAAACTTGGCAAGGCTTGTGAGGAATTTTAAGGGTTATGACACAAATTTGTTTGACATTCTTGAGAGGTAAAAGTAAGTTCAATGGAGGACTAATGTGAAATGAAGGCAAGAACATGTTATTGGTAATGGTGAACCTAGTGTATTTCATGGGCCACCAATTTTTATTCAAATATTTCAATTAGACCACCTATGTCAAGTATATCACCACTAAATTAAAATGACCTTGTCTTATGAAATATTCCCTCTCTTGTTTAGCTTGATGCAATTAAGCTCTCATGCTCTCAATCTCATTCCTAGGGATCTCTTGTCCATAGTTATTTGTGTGTTAAAATGCACCATATGTTTTTGATAGCTAATTAAGGTCTATTTTAAGCTTGATATGGATTATCTTGGAACTTGTTCGAGTTGATTATGAATGCCATGAGATTGACATGACTGATTAGATTGATAAGGAAGTAAATGAGGTTCACAAGGATCATAAGCCTAATAATGGATCTCATATTGTTGATCAAGGTGACTGTAGGGATGATAAGGATCATAATGAGATGGATATGGATCATATTAGACTTGGGATGGATCATAGGGATATTGATTAGGAGATGAATGACAAAATATTACCCCATGTTTTGTCATCATTCACCATAAGACACATGGAAATAAATGAATTTATGAACAAGATTTGCCCTTTACCTTAGAGAGGATGACCATATGAGTGCTTGAAACTATTTGTGAAGACCAAGATACTGTAAATGAGTATTCCAATGTAAAAATATATACCCCACTAGGCATGTCAGAACTATTATCAACCTAAGTTACACCCTACTGAAGTAGATTTCTTAGATCTCCTTCAAACCTAGACTAACATTAGACTCATCTATAAGTTATGGGATACTTGTACTTAGAACAAACCTCTAGATTATGAGGATATATCTACTTTGAATCCTTTTCCTAAAACCTACTTTGCTTTAGGGGTGAAAAGAGTTAGAAAGATAACTTAAAGGGAAATCCTATTATTGTAATAGTGATACACCTATATTGCTGGTTCATCCACTCAATTTGAACTCCAACTAACACTAATAAACAATACAAATCACTGAATCTTACAACTCTAAGGGACTCCTATGCAAAAGTGTTTCTCATAAATGTTACATCAAGTGATCAAATAATAAGGGCAATGGTGAAATGCATAATTCAAGGCACTAACCAATGAATATTTCCATTTTTAACTTAGTCATTCAACATCAAACACTATATATGACTTGCATAAGATGACATACTAGTAACTAGGTGAGATTAGGACCTGCCAAGGGAGAAAACACTACCACATGTGTAAATAAAACTAATATAAACACATTAAACCTGTATTAAGGAATCTAAAAATAGTCATTTTATTCACTTAAGAGGTTATAAATCTCAATCTTGGTAGAGTTTCATCATGCCCAAGAGAGGGATCTTGAAATAAGGTTTAAAAGCCTCAACATATATAACATATGAGAAGAAAAGAATATAATATGGTGTAGAGGAGAGAAGAAAAGGTCATCCAATCATTAACTCAAGTATAGCTTTAGTTACAACTAGTTGTAAATAGTCCTCTAAGAATATCTTTGTGTTTTATTATGTTTCATGCTCTTGAATGAGCTATTTGGTATTGAAAAAAAAGTGGTGGACCATCATAAGTGTATAATTACTTATTCTTATTTTAGAGTAAGAATTAAGTCAAGAGAAACTCATTATTTTATTAATATCATGGAACATGAATTGATTTCCACTTAAGATCGGTTAACTCATGATAAAGACTAGTTATGCATGTGATTGGCAACTCAAAGACCAGTTATGTATGGAATTTCCACTTGAAGACTAATTAACTAATTAATTAGGCACTTAAGGATCTATTATGCATGTGATTTATACTTAAGATCAGTTATGTAGCATGGATACTTTATATCAACTCTCATTAATAGCTTTTAATGTCATTTCCCCCTTTACTTGATTAACCAAATAGGTCTACTAGGCCAATTAGGCCTAGTAGCCAAACTCTTAGTAATTGATGTACATGAAAACTTTATAAACCTATTAAACAATGATTTTTATACATGAATCAATGCCTCAAATCATAATATAGACCTCTTTGAGAAAGAAATACTTGAAACTTTGCCAAACTAGGTGACTAGGTCACTCTATCCTTTATTCCTATAAATTGGCTGATTTAGAGAGAGTAATTGAGGTATTTATAGGCATTTTTTGAACATATAATGGATTTATAATGTGAAACAAGTGTCAAGCTTCACTCTCCAATGATTGACATCATCTTAAATTACCTTGTACCTCTATTTATGCACTTTTTTCTTTAAAAACCCTATTTTTTGATAGGTCCTTATAGGTCCTACATCATGGTTACATGGTTAATACCCTCTCTAAGTTTAATTAATTATTAAAGAGTTTATAAGATGATTCATGGGTGTTTGGATGCAATAGACTTCACTAATATTGAAACTAGTTTTTAAGACTGTTTAGTGAGGGTTTTGGAGGTAAACTTTCTTAACGATGGTTTAGAAAGTAAGAACCTCCAAACCATAAATTATTATCATGTATATTTTTTACAAATACCCCTCAAATTTTCCTTATAATATTGGGTTCCCATGTGAAATGTGTGCAAAGATACAAACATAGAGAAGCTTACTTGCAGGGTTTTGCTTGCATTCTAGACCTATTTATAGCCTTAGTAATGGTTCATAAACCAAATATATTAAAAAAACTCAATATTTCATTTATTTCAAGTTCATATGGGTCATAAAATCTTGGTAATATCATTTTGTCCAACTCATCTTGTGGTGAAAGATAAGAGCATTGAAATTAAGGGGTCAAACTGGCTATGTAGAGTGTATGGTTCAAATTAGATCTTTAAGACCCAAAATGACCATTACAATTTATTTTATAATTTGAAAATATAATTTATGACTTGAAACATCTCTTTACACCTTATCATAGTGTCATATTTTCTTGATAGAGTCTAAAAGTGTCTTCATGGTGGTGTGAGCCTTCTAAGCTTCAAGGTTGGTTTCATGCCTGTCTAACCTTTAACAAGTTTTGATGTTAAAGGAAAATTTAGGTGATATGAGGGGTTAAAAATAATAATATAATATTATTTACATTTTATTTTATCCCCTGTAACTACCTTTGAATGCCCAAATTTCACATTGTCTCCATATCTTATAAGATTTCATGTAGGTTACTTTGCCAGGATTATCAAATCTGAGTGTTTGGGATAGTTTGGAGTTTGAATGGTCTATTTTATAATTTTATATTATTTTTATCGAGTTATAACTCCAACATATATTACTTTAACCCTTGATCCATATATGTTTCCTGCATACCATACCCTTATCTCTCTACCATAGGGTTTCTTACAATCATAGCTTGTATAGCGCTTGGTCTTATGTTTATCTCTCTATCATCTGAATTAGAGGATATAATAACTTGTAAAACAACTTATTTTACCTATAAAACCCCTATAATTATGTTAAAACCCTATATCATACTCATAAAATGTCAAATAGGCCTCACGGTCTCAATTATTACTGTCAACAGACTATATGAGGTCTGTGACAAATCAGTGCCTACTTACACTATTATCATGACTTATAGGATAAAATATTAAGTTTAAAATAATCATGGATATCATAAATACCAAATTATATATCTTAAATCCATCTTTAGGTTATTACAAAACTTTAAATTCTCTTAAAATTGTCCATTAGGTGTTGACTATGACTGTAATCTTCTTGGTTTTCAATAGATATATGCCATTATCTGATCATTTAATGTTTCTAAAAAAGGTATATGGATTATATAAATGTGTTAAAAATCCATAAGAATCATCTTAATTTAATTCCCCTCCCTTAACATACCAACAATCCACTTTCACTTGCATTGCAAAAGAGAATTAATTTAGGAACACAGACTATAGTTTACTTTTAACTTTATTCTTATGTTTAAAAGACCATTTCACATTATAAACAAGATTTAAAAATTCACTTAAATATGTTTTAGGTTATAAATATATTTAACTACCTCTTATATCTTCATGCCAAGAACTCCAACCTACTTCTTTACTCCTTGACATAGCTCAATACTAGTACTTGGAGGTTATCTAGGAGATGGTGACTATTGTATCTTGGTTCTTAAGACCTAAAATCATTTCAATGGTTTTAAATTGATTGTAATACTTTATCTTTTTCAAAAACTCCATCATGACTCATAATCTCAAATCCACTTTTTATCTTTGTCAAAATTGAGTTTTTTTCCACAACTAGGTTGGTTGTAGGTGTACACTGCTCATCTCGTCTAGTTCAGGACCTTATTATCACATTATTGAGTTGGCTTAAATATTGAATGGATCATAAATTTAACTATACAACCTCTATCTCCTCATTTTAAACAAACCTTAGAGAGGTAGATTGAATTCACTTTGGCATGACTTTAGGTGTTAGTTGACTATGTCTATGGACTGAGACTAGTTTTAGGTCTTGAATCTAACACTAATGGACCTCCAAGGTCACTATAATTCTCTTATCTTCCCTTGATATTTTAATTGAGTTCAAATCTATACTCATACATCCAAATTTATCCCTTAGGTTTGAAATTGAGTCTTGACTGTGTTAGGGTGTGTGGAGCTAAAAGCTTCACCAAGGAGCAGACTTCAAAACAGGTTCGGGTCTACACAGACACCGGCGTCGGTCAGGAGCGACCGACGTCGGTTAGTTGCAGTTGCAGAGGCACTGACATCGGTAGTAGGGTCAGCCGGCGACGGTCACAGGCGAACAGGCAGGAACCAACGTCGGTTACCTGTGTGTCCAGAAAGCGATTTCTGGGGACAGAAGCGAGTGTTTGCATGATGAGTTTGAGTTGTAGTCTCAAGCTTGCGTCTCTATTATTAGCAATATTATTTTTAGAGCCCTTGTTCAAGAGGCTTAACTATTTGTTGTAAGAGCATGCTCAAGTTTCCTAATTCTATATGTAGGAAAGATCTTCTTAGCTTATTATGTTGAATGTGTGAGTATGAGTAGAACATTGTGAATGTTTGAAGGACAGTACTGAGTTGCATCAATCCAGGTTGTTGGATTTGAGTGTACTTGAGAGAGAGCTCTTGAGGAATAGAGATCTAGTGAGAGATCTTGTGTGCATCTATGAGAGGTGTGGAAGAAAGAAGTTTCTTCAATTGTATTCCTATTGTAAAGAGTTTTAATACAAGTTTTCAGGGTGTTTTCTTGTATCTCTTGTTCTGTGCTATTTATCGTTTCAGTTACTTATCTATCTAATTTATTTCTGCATTTATTGCTTTCACAAGTGTAATCCATTGTTGGTTGATCCCCAACAAGTGGTATCAGAGCTCAGGTTCACTAACAGGTGGTTCAGATCTATGTAGTGTGTTTGGATTATAGGTTGCTCACAGAGGTTTCTGCAGGGATTTCTGTTTGAGTGGGAGAAGCAATGGCAGAAGAAAGTAAATTGAGAATGGAAAAGTTTAATGGCAAGAAATATCAACACTGGAGAATGTAGATAGAGGACTATCTGTATCAGAAGGATCTTTACTTACCGTTAGGTGGGATTGCAAAGAAGCCCAAGGACATGGAGGATGACGAATGGGAAGTTCTTGACAGAAAGGCTTTGGGGTCTATAAGACTGAGTCTTGCATCCACTGTGATATCCAATTTGTCACAGGCTAAAACTATGGTAGAGTTAATGACTACGTTAGCAAATTTGTATGAAAAACCCTCCGCTTCTAATAAGGTATATCTTATGAAGCAGTTATTTAATTTGCATATGCAAGAAGGTGGATCTGTTTCTAATCACCTGAATGATTTCCATGGTATTGTTAATCAGTTAAGTTCAGTCAATATTGTATTTGAAGATGAAATAAAAGCTCTTTTAATATTATTTTCTTTGCCTGAAAGCTGGCATGGCTTGGTAATGGCAGTTTCTAATACTGCTTCTGCTTCGAATATTTTGAAAGTAGAGGATGTTGTTAGTGTTATTTTGAATGAGGAAATTCGCAGGAAAAACATAGAAGAGACATCTGGGAACACTTTAAATCTCGAGAGTAGGGGAAGGCAAAAAGAAAGGAGCAAGAGGAGATCAAGATCTAAGTCTAAGGGAAGAGGCAGATCCAAATCCAAAAATGGCAGAAGGCCACAATGCTAGAACTGTGGAAAGTTGGGGCACATAAGCAGAGATTACTGGTCAAAGCCTAAGGAGGAGAATCAGCACGAAGGAAAGGAAGAGACAAAGGTTGCAGGTATTGCACAGGATGCTCTTATTTTCTCTTTGCATAATAATATAGAATCTTGGGTATTAGATTCTGGTGCATCTTTCCATGCTACCCCTAACAGAGAATATTTCAGTGACCATATCCATGGAGATTTTGGAATAGTGTACTTAGGGGATGATGAGCCTTGTAAGATTATTGGCAAAGGTAAAGTGCAGCTGAAGATGCAGAATGGAAACACATGGGTGTTGAGAGATGTGATGCATGTTCCTAGTTTGAAAAGAAATTTGATTTTTGCAGGTAAGCTAGGTGATGAGGGTTGTACAGTAACTCTCACAGCAGATTCTTGGAAAGTGACCAAGGGTGCACTTGTTATGGCCAGAGGTAAGAGAGAAGGTACTCTCTATTTGTGTAATTGTGTTACTAACAAATCTCCTTCAGTTTTATCTACTTAAGATGTGGATGCTAAATTGTGGCACTCAAGGCTTGGCTACATGAGTGAGAAGGGGATGTCAATTCTTAAGTCTAAAGGTATGCTTTCAGATTTGAAAAGTATGGATCTAGAATTTTGTGAGCATTGTGTATTTGGAAAACAGAAAAGGGTTAGTTTTCTCAAGACTGGGTCTACTAAGAAAAGGTAGAAGTTGCAGCTTGTTCACACAGACGTGTGGGGACCGGCTCAGGTAGCCTCTATTAGAGGATCACGGTACTATGTTACATTCATAGATGATGCCACAAGAAAGGTATGGATCTACTGTATTAAAAAGAAATTTGATGTTTTTGAGACTTTTAAGATTTGGAAAGCTATGGTTGAGAATGAAACAGGCAGAAGATTAAAGTACTTGAGATCTGATAATGGCAGTGAGTTCTGCAGTCTTAAGTTTAACTGGTATTGTTACACACATGGAATCCAAAGGCAAAGAACGGTTCCAAGGACACCTCAGCAGAATGGTATTACTGAAAGGATGAATAGAACTATCATGGAGCGTGCAAGATGTATGAGATTGCATGCTGGGTTGCCCTTAGAGTTTTGGGCAGAAGCAGTTGACACCGCAGTGTACCTGATTAACAGAGGACCCTCTACAGCTCTGGATGGTGGAATTCTAGAAGAGGCATGGACAGGTAAAAAGGTAGATCTCTCATATCTCAAAGTTTTTGGTTGTGAAGCCTTTGTGCACATAGATAAGGAAAATAGAAAGAAGCTTGATGCTAAGTCTATGAGGTGCACGTTTATTGGCTATGGCTCAGATGATTTTGGTTTCAGATTTTGGAATCTAGGAACTAACAAGGTAATTAGGAGCCGTGATGTTGTTTTCAATGAAAGAGTGATGTACAGTGATCAGATAAGGAAGCTGGATCAATCTGGGTAGAGCAATGGTGAATTAGACAAAGTTATGGTCCAAAATGAGCTCGTGGGAAAAAGAAATAATCACTTACAGGAAAACATAGAGACCGACGTCGGCAGGTTAGGAACCGGCGTCAGCAGTATAGAAACCGATGTCGGTCATACAGAGACCAACGTCGGCAGACTAGGAACCGACGTCGGCCAGGAAGAACCGGTGTCGGCCAGTAACAGGTCTACAGGTGGCCGAGGTCGGTCACTGTCAGAAAATTTGGGTGGACAGCGTGTTGAAGACGAGTCCATGACACCCATCAGGAGGTCTGAAAGGGTAAGTAAGCCTCCAATTAGATATTCTCCTTCCTTATATTATTTATTGCTAATCGATGGTGGAGAACTAGAGAGTTTTGAAGAAGCATTACAGGTGGAGTCCAGGAGTAAGTGGGAGCGTGGCATGGTTGAGGAGATGGAGTCCTTAAGAGAGAACCAAACATGGGATTTGGTTGAGTTGCCAGCTGGTAAGAGAACACTGAAGAACAGATGGACCTACAGGTTGAAGGAAGGTGAGGATGGACAAATGAGATATAAGGCCAGATTGGTAGTGAAAGGATTTGCACAAAAGCCAGGTATTGACTTTGGTGAGATTTTTTCTCCTATTGTTAAGATGACTTCTATAAGGGTTGTATTGTCTTTGGTTGCTTTTGAGGATTTGCATCTTGAGCAGCTTGATGTTAAGACATCGTTTCTTCATGGAGATTTGGATGAGGAAATATACATGGAACAGCTAGAAGGATTTGAGGTCAAGGGTAAGGAGAAGTTAGTGTGCAGGTTGAAGAAGAGCTTGTATTGCCTCAAACAAGCTCCTAGGCAATGGTATTTAAAATTTGACAGGTTTATGACTGAGCACGGCTACAGTAGGTGTCAATCTGACCATTGTGTATATTTTAAGAGATTTGGTAATGGTAGATATATTATTCTATTGTTGTATGTAGATGATATGCTGGTTACAGGATCTCACATGCAGGATATCTCTGAGCTTAAGGTGAAATTAGCTCAAATGTTTGCTATGAAGGATTTGGGAGCAGCAAAGAAAATCCTTGGCATGAGCATTAAGAGAGACAGGAAAAATCACAGGTTGATATTGTCTCAGGAGGATTATGTGGACAAGGTGTTGAAACGGTTCAATATGCAGGATGCTAAACCGGTAAGCACACCTTTGGCTGGACATTTTAAGTTGAGTAAAGAACAATGTCCTAATTCACATGATGAGGTAGAGTACATGAGTAAGGTTCCATATTCTTCCGCAGTAGGAAGTTTGATGTATGCAATGGTGTGTACTAGACCGGATATTGCCCAAGCAGTGGGAGTAGTAAGTAAGTATATGGCCAATCCAGGTAAGGAACATTGGAAAGCAGTTCAATGGATCCTTAGATATCTAAGAGGAACTAGTAGCAGGCACTTGTGCTATGGAGGTTCAGATACTTCTCTACATGGTTATGTAGATTCAGATATGGCAGGTGATTTGGATGGCAGAAGGAGCACTACATGTTATGTTTTTACTGTAGGTGGAACGGCGATTAGCTGGATATCTAAGTTGCAGAAGGTTGTTGCCTTGTCAACTACAGAAGCAGAGTATATTGCAGCCACAGAAGCTAGCAAGGAGATGATATGGATGACACGGTTCATGGAAGAGCTTGGAAGGGAGCATGGGAGTTTCAGATTGTATAGTGACAGTCAGAGTGCAATCCATTTGGCTAAGAACTCAGCTTTTCACTCAAGAACCAAACACATATAGCTAAGGTACCATTTCATACGGCAGGTATTGGAAGATGGTGAGTTGAAGCTGGAGAAGATCCATACAGACAAGAATCCTGCTGATATGCTAACAAAGCCAGTTACAAAGGAGAAGTTGAATCTTCATTCAACTTCTATTAGTCTTCATGATTGAGTTGAAGATGGAGGAGCTAGAAGATGTTGCTGTACAAGTACTGGTGCAGCTGTTTATCTCCAAGTGGGAGATTGTTAGGGTGTGTGGAGCTAAAAGCTTCACCAAGGAGTATACTTCAAAACAGGTTCGGGTCTACACAGACACCGGCATCGGTCAGGAGTGACCGACGTCGGTCAGTTGCAGTTGTAGAGGCGCCAACGTCGGTAGTAGGGTCGGCCGGCGACGGTCACAGGCGAACAGGCAGGAACCGATGTCGGTTATCTGTGTGTCCAGAAAGCAATTTCTGAGGATAGAAGCGAGTGTTTGCATGATGAGTTTGAGTTGTAGTCTCAAGCTCGCGTCTCTATTATTAGCAATATTATTTTTAGAGCCCTTGTTCAAGAGGCTTAACTGTTTGTTGTAAGAGCATGCTCAAGTTTCCTAATTCTATATGTAGGAAAGATCTTAGCTTATTATGTTGAATGTGTGAGTATGAGTAGAACATTGTGAATGTTTGAAGGATAGTACTGAGTTGCATCAATCTAGGTTGTTGGATTTGAGTGTACTTGAGAGAGAGCTCTTGAGGAATAGAGATCTAGTGAGAGATCTTGTGTGCATCTGCGAGAGGTGTGGAATAAAGAAGTTTCTTCAATTGTATTCCTATTGTAAAGAGTTTTAATACAAGTTTTCAGGGTGTTTTCTTGTATCTCTTGTTCTGTGCTATTTATCATTTCAGTTACTTATCTATTTGATTTATTTCTGCGTTTATTGCTTTCACAAGTGTAATCCATTGTTGGTTGATCCCCAACAGACTGCACCTATGAAATTAGTCCTCATGTAGATGATACTGAATTATTGTGATCCTCTTGACCTTGGATAGAATTTTAATTAGGCTCAATGTTCCTTTTTAAATAATCTTTATTTTCTTTCTTTTCCATTAAGACCAACTTGTTCCATAAGTCACTTGTAGGTGTCTTAGGATCATCAATTCAATTATTAGGACTCTTTTGACGTGCCCAAAAGGCATAGTATCTCCCTCAATGGTTATAACATCTTTAATAATCCATGAGCATATTAAAATCTTTGAATTAGTTTCAAACATCTTCATATCTTTGTGAACACTTAAGATTGAAAAATGGATGGTCTTCAGATAGGCCTGTAGGTTATCTTAGGATGATTAACTATATGTTCATAAGATTTCTCCTAAGATTGAGATATGAATGAAGTCCCAAATAGATATCAAGAACCCTTCATTATTTTCTAACTCTCATTCATGAATTTATGACATGATCTAACCTTCATAATGAATGTGTAATGTAGCTTCATGACAATTGTAGGTGACTGTGTAGGGTTCCTTTGTATATAAAAATATGGAGTTAGACCTTGAGAAGGTCATAAAACATGATTATGATGCTCTATTTAATGATTTTAGTCTAAAAACTACCATTATTACTCATATATTTAATGATATAGGTTCATGATATCATGAAGTAGACCTCACATGTATTTTCACTGTGTGACTATACGTAGCCCTCAAATCCTGACTGTAGGTGAGTTTTAGACTTTGAAATACACCAATGATATTTTTAGAAATCATGAAATTTATTAAATCTCCACTTAAGTTTCAAGGTTTTCCAACACCCCAATTGCTCCTTTATGAATCCTATTTCAACCTACACCTCCAAGACATGACTGTAGGTGGACTTTTATCACTTTATATAGACTAAAAGAACTATCACTCAACCTTAATTGGATTACTAATCCCTATTAGAAACTAACCAAGTCATCTTTATATATTTAAGATTCATATCAAAACTCTATAATGACCTCTTTGACTCCATATTCAAGAAAATCATGCCACATAGAGGCTTGACTGAGTGTGTAGGCTGAGTGTGTTTTTACCATAGTTGTAGATGAAGATTAAACAAGTTTTAAGGTTTAAAAACACATCTCTATAATCATGGTGTTTATCAACAACATTTACTCCTTATTGAAAGTGGATCAATGAGGTGGAAGTGAATATATAGGTGGTATGATGATAATGGATCATGGAGAATGATAATAGAGTGGAAAGATAGGCCTATGTAATGATGAATGGCAGTGTGAATGCTATAAGATGGGATGAAACATGATGAAGGTGAAAATAACATGACTCCAATATCAATAAAACCAATGAAGGTTCTTAAGGGAGCATAGGAATTTTACTTAAATTGATATACCATTTTGGAGGTCTTATACAAGCATACACTGTTGGAAATGGAAACCTATGAATCATCAAATACCTTAACAAATGTTAACTTTATTCAACCTTTGCTAAACTATGACAGTGAGGAGGTTTAAGGGGGATTTATGGATTATTTACTATGGTATCTTGAATAAATTTTTATAATATTTAAATAATAACACATGAACATGAAAGAGACCTACAAACCATGTCATGATGAGTCTTGATACCCATGGATCAACCTCTTAATTGTACAACTTCTCCAAACTACCTATAAACTATAAATTTTTATTATATGTCTTATTGTGATCCATGTACCCTCACACATATGGAAATAAGATGAATAATTTCATGTAAAGGTAGTTCATAATCCTAAAAAGATCCACAAACTTTAATTTTTCTATCATGATGCTCAGAGGAGGAGAAATCTCATAAAATTGGTTGGTTACTTGAATGAATAAGGCATAATAAGTGACTTATATTGTTAAGGATGGTTCATGAAGGAGAGATACATAAAAAAATAACCAATTTAAAAATATGGAATCTCTCTTAGACCACTTCCTCTACCCAAAATTATAGATCTTGATTTTCTCTCTCATGGCCGTACCATCTGCAAACCTAAAGGGCTCTCTTGATGTGGAAAGAAGCTAGTTAGATGAAGAGAATCAATTTTGAGTTTGTTTATTATAATTTTGACTTGAGTCTTAAATAAAAGTCTTGTAATAAATTCTCTTTCAATTTCATGAACTTATCTATATAGAAAATTTCATATAAATTTGTACTCCTACATGAAAACACATAAAAATAGCCTTTCTTTTGCATTGTCTTCATAATTCAATATTTGAACCAATAATTTAGGGTAAATTTAGGAATATCACAAGTTTTTTGGCATATGAACACAAGTATTAAGTATTTTGACATCAAAATAGGGTATATTTCACATGTTGGAGCTCTTGAAGGCCAAAACTACACTTTAAAGTTGCATGAAAAGATACTTCCAAGGCATGAAACATTTAAATTAAAGAAATTACATAAATATGAGGGTGGTTAAATATGTAATAGATGATTTTTTATCCTTATGAGATCAAAAATGTCATTTTAAGACCAAAATTTCTCTTTGACAACCACACATATATCTTTAAAAGAAGCTTTTCCACTAAATATCATGAAAACTACCTTATAGATTCTTAAAAGTTTCTCCATGAGGATTTTATGCATCTTCACCACCTTCAAAATCATATAGACATATTCATAACTTTAATATATTAAATATACCATGAGGAAACTCATCAAAAATTTTATCGAAGATATGACCATGATAAAACACTAAGACCCAATCCCTTGACTTGACAGGCAATGAACACTGTGATGATCAAACACATCGTCTAAGGACCAATGAAAACTATTAAATTAAAGTTTTCAATTCTAAAGGTTAGCATTTTCCCTTGACATACCAAATTTATAACACCACTTGGAGGTACCTAGGAGAGTACACTACAAGTTTCAATAGCTTATCTAAGTAAATCAATCCATCTTGACCACTTTTGAGTAACATCTTCAACATTGGGTCTTTATTAGGATTCTAAGAGGGTTTAGACCTGTTTCTACTCTTAAATTTCATTCATAAAGAATATCCCTCAATATAAAAACTAATGGCTACAATTTTAAGATAGAAGGCTTTCCCATCTACCATGAACTACTTATGTTCCCATGCAAAGGTTTGATGAGCTAAAAAGTACAAGAAAATCCTTCTGGGGTTGAGAACCCTTCATTTTGAGCACTCAAAAGACCTCCAAACAACTTTTTATGCCTTGTCATTAAAAATATGACCTCAAACTACATAAAAAAACATAAAACAACATAACTCACCTTTGGAAATGCTTACATGAGATCAAACATCTTAAAATCTATTCATGAACCCTCATTAGGCCACACACTCTCTCTCTCTTTGCTCTTGTAGATCTTGACTTTCAAACCACATTAGGCCTTAAAAATTACCTTCATGCCTCTTTCCATGCACTCTCCACCTAACTCAGATACTCAAACAACCTCTCTCATTATTAAACACTTCCATACATCCTTCACATGCATTTATAATTTATCATGATAAATCATTAGGCCAAGGAAGGTCTAGGAGTTTGTGTATGCCTCTAAGTGTATCACAGGTGATCTTAGTGTTTAAATAACACTTCTCATTTTATAACTCAAAGAATTCAGATCATGAGTAGTAGGTTGTGGTAATCTAGTTACCTATGATGAAATAGCAATAAAGCAAGAAAACTATTCCATAATATTTATAAAACATGGTGGTTGGGAGCCACCTTGGTCTTCTCAATAATATTTGCAAAAGATGTAGTAATCTATACTAATATCAGTGAATTATGATCAAATTCTAATATAAGACTATTATAAAATTAATCTTTACAATGATATTTAAACTAAGATTTGGTTTTAAAAAATTAAAAAAGTAGGGTAAGGTAGAGAAGAAATGTGTTGTTGATCTTCATCTCAGACATCATGATAAAGTTCAAGTGTTTCTCAAGCATGCATATAAAACTGATATATGAAATAAAATATCTTAAGCTTGAATTACAACATATGTCAGGCTAAATTCTAAGGAAGATAATACATAATGAACATAAGAACCTTGTTTACTTTAAAGTTTTACTCCTTTAAGCAGAGCGCTGATGCACATCTACAAATACAAAGCAAATTAAAATGAAGTAAATCAGGAACCTTCAATTAACCTAGCATATGCACAAGTTAAAAATTTTGCATTCACAAGGTTCTTAACAAGAATTTAAAAGAACTATTTAAATATAAGTTCTAGAATAAGCAATGGAGAGAGAAGCTAAATAATAATTCAGACAAACAAGATGAGATAATCTTCTTAGAATTCTCTACTTGTATTAATTTCTTCAAGATTTACACTAGTTTTAATAGCTCAAAAACTCCCTCCTTTTTAAAAATTACAATGCTCCTTTTATATATTTCAAGTAAGCACGTCAGTCAATTGCATCAACTTTCAAGTATAAAAAATATAAAGGATAACTATCCTTTTTTCATAAAGTTTTTAGAATACAATAGAAATTTCTAAAATATACTGACATTTAGCCAAATGTGCTAACAAGATACACATGCCTTTACAAAAGAATATTACATTTTCAAAATTTATAATGCTTTCACAAAATGGAATATTCTTAATTAACTGGTGGACTCTGTGTTGATGAAGTCCCTCAATCCTGTTGAAGTAGAATTATCATTAATTTTTGATTATGTTCATCAACTAACTTCAAATTGATAGTTGGCTCAAGGAGGAGCTCATCCTCTTGATCTACCAAATCTCCCAAGTCCCTATCATTTCTCTCTAAAGCCTCCTTAATGCTCCTCACCTCATCTATATTTTCTTCTATAGTTATGATCATGTCCATGATCCTACTATTGTCACCTCTAGACCTACCTTGGCTCTTGATCCTCACCTCTTACATGACCAAAGTGGTCATGTGTTTGAACTCATCATCTATAATGATGCCCATGGAGCTGATCTTTGTAGGATTTATATTCATGATCCCCAAGAGTCATACAATTATATCTAATATCTATTTATCATCCTTTATGATTCTCTATAATAACATGGACCATGCACTCAAAATATTGATTTTATCCATAATCAACCTCGTGATGGTTTTGAGATGATCAATGCTGATGGTCTTGAAACTAGGGATTTTGTCCTCTATCAAGATGCTAATTAAATCCTTTATCTTATCCTTAAAACTCTAGAATGGGGTGATTAAGCCCTTGGATACTATATCTTATTGGTATAGTTCACTCTATCTTTCCCTTATTGACTTCAAAGAGTTGAACATGTCATGAAATGATCCTTCAAACATTTCAATCATTGCATTAGGGATAGACAAAACAACTTGTTTCTCTAGATTCTCATTCTACCTCTATAGGTTCTCTATTTGTTTTTTCATGCCCTTGATGTCGATTTGTAGCTAGGAAATTTGAGCCTAGGCAACCTCAAGTATATCCTCTTCAAAAATAGGGTGCTCACCTAGTTTCTGACCCTCCATTTGAGTCAATCCAATGAAGGGTTATACTTTCTAAAAAGTGAACTCCTCCCCTGCAATCATGGCTCTTTTTCCAAAAACTCTCTATAAGCTAATTGTGGTTGGGTCATATTTGACACCAAATTAAGAGTGTGTAATCTTTGGAGGCTCTAGGGGCTCAATTGTTGAGCCACTTAAATATCCAAGAGCAGCCACTTGTCTTTCCTTCTTTTCCTTTTATAGCTCCACAATCCATGGTTTTAGCTCCTAATAAGAATGGTTGTTAACAAACTTTGTAATTACCCATTGATGTTGTAGAATTGGGATCTTTTCAACTTTCCATATATGAAATTATCCAAAATGGTTGGTCCATGAATAGGGTTCTCATTACTGAACAAATTAACCTCACTCAAAGGGTGAGGCTTAATTTGGGCCTTTTGGTTCTTGTAGGAACTAAGGTTAGCTCAACCTTTCTCTTTTGTGGGGGAACCACTAGGACTAGGTCCAAAGATATCCCTTTCCCATTTTCCTTTTGTGTTTCCTCATCTTGATTTTGAGGTTTTGCTATGTACCTAGGGATATGATGTATTGATGTATATGGGTTGATGGAGATGCCAACATGTGGCACACATCCCCTTAGTTAGTTATATGGGTACAATATATTAGGATAATAGAGTAACTTGTGGAAGTAGTATATTGGGTAATGGTCAGCCTACATTGGGATTAAGAGGTTATATAACCCATGGATGGATAACCTCCTAATCCCAATATAGGCCAACCATTACCCAATATACTACTTCCACAAGTTACTCTATTATCCTAATATATTGTACCCATTTCCTCCTGCACCTCTACCTCATCTAATTTTTAATCACTAGCCAATACCTCTAAGGCATCTTACAATGTTTCCTCAAGATCTAATGTAATCATGTCAATGAACTCAATAGGTGACTCTAGCTTTTTAAGTTGGGAAAAAGATGATGCCCCTTTATTAGGTCTTTCTTCAAGTCTCTCTTTTCCTAACCCTTGTGTAACTTGTACCTTTGGATGTTGTAGAGGAGACCTAGAAGATGGTCTTGGTAGTAAATGGTACTATAGAGGCCCCATCTACCATATTTCATTAGTTGGCTTCTCATCTCTCATCAATCTAGCCTCGAGTTTGATGTTGTACTTCTTAAATCTTGATAGGACTTCTAAAAATGAAGATGCTTAGATGTAAATTGAATCATGGACACTGAGTTGATGTTCATATTTCATGTTAATCTACTTAGCTTTCAAATGTTTTGGAACTTTATCTCAGGGGTCCCAATGTCTCAATTCATCAAGCTGTAGATTGAATGAGTCTCTGTGCTTAGAAATGGTGTCTACATTGCCCCAATTTTACAACATATATATAATAATAATCAAATGGAAAGTATGGATTAGATCTTTCCTCTTTAATTTTCATACACCATCAATGCCATGGAACAATTGGTATGCTATCTCTTATTCAGCCAGCTTGGTGGGTACATAGACTAGTAGTTTAAGTGGTTGACATAAGGTTCCCTCTATCTTGATTATAATATAATTAGGATATAACTAAATGTACCCAATAAGTTTCATATACTTCTTGATTAAGAGACTTACCCTCATCATATATATCCCTATAATAGCTTCTATTATGGTTGGGTATACACAGACATAAATGAATTATATGTGGTCCATATACTTGAATATATGTAGTTTGGAATAATAGTGGGAGACTATTTGCCTTCCATGGTGACCAATTTTTGATGTTAGGGATTTTAGTAGTGGCCAATATGGCATCCAAATATAATACATCATGAATAAATGATTGTTGGTTTTCATCTTTATGGTAGAGAATTATTACTTTAGGAAAATATTGATCTTTTTTCCTATAGGAAGAGCAAGTCCATTTTCAACCATAAAATATATATAAGGGATGCAAATTTTGTTGACATAAGTGGTGGAGGGGACCCTAAGCAATATGTCAAGCAAATTCATAATCATTCTAATTCCTAACCTAAACTGGGTGATTGTGATCTTTCTAGTGGAGTCCTAGATCACATGGGTTCTTGAATAAAACCATGAGGAAAGGGTGATTTTTAGGTCATTTTTATTGGACCTTTCTCTAATTCTAGGCAAATATCCCTAAGGTATGAGAAGTTTTTAGTAAATTTTAAATACAATGGGGGAAATTTAAGCAACCTTTTTAAAACTATGCTCATGCACTATCATGTCTTGGTCAATTATATAATCCTTATAAATAGGAGCAATAACATCGATACAATGAAGTACCTCTAACTTTGCCACTGCATGGTGAAGACTAATCATATGGATGGTGACTAGATCATGGTACCTCTAATAGATTGTGGCATTATTTTCATCTTCTTTGGTGATTTCTTGCAACTCTTCAATGGCCCTGAAAAGTTTGTAGTTATTATCCCTAGTGTTCAATGTGACCACATCAAATTTAATTTCTTTGAATACTCTTCCTTTTACATCTAAAGTCAAGTACAACTCTATGTCCTCTCTACTTTTTTGTTTTCATGTTGCCAAGATTTTGATATTTATAAATTTCTCACTAGTGGTTTGTAATTAACCTTTGGACTAATTTTCACTTGCTCAAATGGTAATTGGACTCATTTTGACTTGATTATGGTCAAATTGGGATCAAATTAAGGATTGTATAAGTGTTAGGGATTTGTTTCAACTTTAATAGTCAATGGTTATTTGCACTCAACTGAGTTAATGCCTTAAATTTGATTAGGACTTTTACATTTATAACTTTTCTTTTTTTAAGCCCATAAAATCTTTGGTTTCATCTTTTTTTGCTTAGGTGGCACCTATGTGATAACTCTATGGCACTTTCATGGTAATTTTTTCATTAATGTTTAAAAACTAACCATTGCCCTTTGAAAATATTTACCTTTATTTCATGTTATTGGATCAATCTATACATATTAATGTGGATCATTGATAGTTTCATATCATTAGTTGTCCTTTATATTAGGTCCCATGGTTATGCCACTTGGTAGTCTCATGGGCCTTCTGAGCTCTATATCTTTATCAGTACCATGGTGAATGCATTTGTGCCATATGGTGGTCCCATGGGCCCTCAGGGATTTTGTTGAATAGTCCATAATGATCTTGCTTTGTCCAATCATGTTGTCATGATTAGACACGAGCTATCAATCTTGAAAAGGTGCATGATCTTTAAGTTAGCATGGAACCATGTAAAGAACTTAGGTTAAATACTTTATTCTAAGGTTTTATTTCATGTTAATAATCATGAAATAAACCTTAGGCTAAAGTATTTAGGCTAAGTTTAGATCATAGCAAAAGGGGACCCAATATAATAAAGAGGACCTAACTTAAGGTTTTTTGACCTAAGGTATTTATCACATTAATAAATACGAGGCAAACCTTGGGACAAATGATTTAAGCTAGGATTCATAATATAAGACCTCATATTTTATCAAACCTTGCTAATAATCCCATAAAATATTCCTCAAGACCATGGGGTATATATATAGACTAGGTATAAAGTTTTAAACTAAGGTTTGGTCTAATGTTTAAAAACATGATTCAACCTTATGATAATATTCAAGCTAAGTCTATGGTATTTGTAATTTCCCCCTATGTGAACTTAAATTTTAGGTCGAAACATAGCTTATAATTAATCCAAAACCAATCTTAAATTTGAAACACAAAAAATCTAAGCATGATTAGGTCAAACAACATGTTCACTTATCTAAGTGAGATTGGTTTATGAGCTTGAATTTTGATGTCCTCACAGACGTCAATGGTGTTTACACAAACGTCAAGTTTAAGCTCTAGAAATGTATCACTAGGGTTTATATTTGATGGCCTATTGGATGTCAATGATGGCCTCATGGATGTTAATTGATAGGTACAAGAATGTCAAATTTTGAGTCTCATGGAACACAGTAGGCCCTATGGAAATTTTGATCCATTATGCATCATTTGATTAGCTTCATCCAAACAAGTGTGAACCATTGATCATGATCTAAGTACTCAAATATGATTGGTTCCTATAATTGCAAATACATCAAGTTAGCTAGAATATCATAAGTCTTTAGTCTAGAATATGATAAAAGGATCATTTGATTAATTATTGTATTTAACATGGGTTTTATCCTAAGGTTTCATTATATTAATAAATACAACTAAAACCTTAAGGTAAAACTTAGGCTAAGATATCATTAAAAATAACAAGGAACCCCCTTTAGTATTTGATCTTGGTATTACATCGTTTGATCTTTGACATTTGATCAAATGTGAGCCATCGATCATGATTTGATTAGTTGGTTATGATTGGTTCCTATAGTCACAAATGGATTAAGTAAGCTTGGGACCTCATAAAATTTAGACCAATATTATAGAATAATGTTTTGTTCGCATTAATAAATATGAATAGGAATTAAGGTTAAAGTCTATAAGCTAATTTGTAACATAATAAAGCATGGACCCTTCGAATAATAATTAAAAGGAATTAACATAAGCCTTTAGCCTAAGGTTTCATTGTATTGATAAATATAATAAAATTTTAGGGTAATACATAGGTTAAGTCTATGTCATAACAAAAGGGGCCCCTTTTAATTTTGTGCTGTCCAATATTTAGCATCTGCTTAATCATGGGCCATTAATCATGATCCAAATGATCAAGTGTGATTGGTATTATGGGTTAAAGCTTTGGACTCATTGATTCCATTTCATGTTGTCTGATTTTTTCCAATTGAATATATAGAAGTCATAGATCTTGAAAAAAAACACGTGACTTGAGTTAGGGCTTGGGGAAAATAAGACTTAGAATAAAGTCTTAGGACTAAGGTCTCATTCATTTTATTAAACATAAATGGGGCCTTATAACTAAGGCATTAGTCTAATCTTGTGCAAATAAAGTTAGACCAAGCTAGAAAGTTAATAAAAAGGACCCTATAGTGCTAAGGTTAGACCATACCAAAATAAAAAGGAATGGGAGTCTTAAGATGTGAAAGGGACCAAACACATGACTTTTAGATTAAGCTTTGGTTGTGTTGAAAAACATGACCAAGCCTTAATATAAATATTAGGCTTAAGTCTATGAACTATTTAAAATGTTCCCAACAAAATATGAATTTGGTCCAAATATCTCGAGCTAAGGTTTTTGAAGGAGGGCTTCAAGGATCTTGAAACATGGATTTAATCTTGAGTTTTGACAGACTAAAGGCTAGTAAAACCCTGAATATGGGGTAGACAATGAAATATAAGTATAATTCATTTAATGAGAGTTTCATAAAACTTGTAATTGAAGCATGAAGATCCACTATTAACAGCATTAAGCAAAGGTAAAGCAGAATCATAAACAAGTGGGCCAGCCTTAATCAGGTGTGGATGACCTTCAAATACAAAAATGTTCAAACATGCCAAAGACATTTAGATCAAGTGAATTTTTAGTTTCAAGGTAAAAATTGCATAATTTAACACATGGGTCCCCAATTTTTAGAAAGGTGGGATATGTTAACCTCAACAAATGGTGATTTCCATGGGAAACATAATAATATGTTAGAATTCAGAGACTCTAGTTCAAATAAATAACCAAATTACTTATTCTACTTGATCAGTGCCATTATCAAGATCAATTCATGCTTAAAACAAAATTTCCATATGTAGAATTATGATCAAACATAAAAACCTATCCATGTTGTGTGTGTGTTTTAATTCCACTTATTGTTTGCCATGGGATTCAGGGAACAACTTCCAAGTTTCATGTCTTTAACCATTAACATTAACTTGAAACATGTTTAGATATTCATTAAGCACCATGATTTAGTTCAAGGATGGCTTGGGCATTGCTCTACTACTAGTCAGGCTTCCATAGCCTTGATAAAGATGCCTTTAGATCTACTCAAGGCCTCACTCCACTACCATTTAGGCATCCATATCCCCAGTGGAGATTAACAAAATCACCTTTACATGGAAAACTTTTGATTTTGCAATAAGCTTCTATTTTTTGTATTTTTATGTCTTTTAAGCTTTGTATCAAAGGTTGGGAACCATGTTAGCTAGGTTTAGGGATTTAGTCAAAATTTTGATCTTCAAACAATCGCCCATGGTTACAACTTTGTCTTAGGTAAGGATATTTGTTAAGTGCAAACATTTCCATGCCTTAATAATTCAAGCTTTCATCCTAATTTTGTAATTCTTCTTGAAACTAGATCTAGATCAAAATAATGTTTAAATCCTCATAGAAAAATTGACTTATCTACTAGTCCTTATTAGTTTATTTAAACTATAACATAAGATTATATTTGAAACCAATGATCAACAAATGCTTGAGATTCATACCTGCATTCCTATAACGTGGAGTTTCTAAGTAATAAAATTTTAGCTGGAGGTTGTCCAAAAGGACTTATTAGAAGTAAAGAACCAAGAAAAACAAGAAAACACACAAAATATAAAACAAATGAATCATAAATCAAAGAAATAAACAAATATATACAAATGTATGTGCAAACAAGGGACAGGAAGGAAAGAGTAGAAAGAAACTAAACTAGCATACCTAATCTAGCTGTAACTAGTCTTATAGATTTACTCCATGAAGACCCCAGGGGGAGAAGTAGAAAAATAATTATTGAGATACTTCTCATTGGTGGTAAAAGTGAATTCATCTCCTTGTAGGTATTTTAGTTTGAAGGTGTTGTTTCTAAGTGTTTCAACAATTTGATAAGGTCCTATTCACAGAGGTGTGAACTTGCCCTATTTTCCCTTTGGTTCAGATGCCTTGTCCCAAATAACTAAGTCTCCTTGTCTGAAAACATTTAACTTTGATATCTTATCAAACCACCTCTTCACCATGGTTTGGTGTCTACTAAAATTATCAAAATCTTCTTCTCATGCATATTCCATGTGAACAATGTCCAATAGTCTTATATTTATAAGTTCTTGATCTTCTTCCATATATTCCTATATGAACTTGTATGTAGGTAACTTGAGGGTGATAGGGAAGATGTGCTCTTGGAAATACATTAACAATAATGGTGATGCTTTTAGGTCCTACTTAATTCTTATTCTTTTTGCCTAAAGGGTATATTTGAGAAGTTTATTCCAAGTTTTGGGTTTGTCTATTGCAAACTTCTTTATTGCTTTCATCAAGTTCTTATTGGTAGATTCAAACACTCTTTTACCTTGAGGGTAATGGTTGAAAGATAACTTGAGAATAATACTATTATCATATGCCCATTTTGTCATTTAAATGGATGTGAAATGAGATCCATTATCACATACTAGGGAGACCAGAGTTCTAAATCTGGTGCATATGTTTTCCTTTAAAAAATTGATCACTTCTTTAGTTCTACACTATTTGGTAGCTACTACTTCAGTCCACTTAGTGTAATAGTTAGTATGTATCAGAATATACTTGTGACCCTATAATGAATTGGGATTGATCACCCCCATGAAATCTAGTCCCCACTGAGCAAAAGGTTTATCTAGCATTACTAGTTGTAATGGTATTGTTGCTTTTGGCTCCTTTGTAATAAATATTTGGCATGAGTGGCATTATCTCACATGATTGTGAGTATCTTTGAAGATGGTGGGACAATATTATATAGCTTTGATGATCTTGTGAGTTATGGTTCTTCCATATTGGTGCCCACTTCTTAGATTCTCACGAAACATGCTCATTATCTCAATAACTTCTTTCTTTAAAATGCTTCTTAGGTAGACACCTTCTAAGTTCTTTCAGTATAACACTCCATTCTTGATCAGGTAATGGGATACTTTGAGTCTTAGAGATATTTTATGATCCCTAGTTAGTCATTTAGGACAAGTGTTATTAATTAATAAATGAATGATAAGATCATATCAGTCATTAGCCTGAAAGATTTGTTGTTCAACCTGCATGACATTAAGCTTGGGGTTAGCATTGACATTAATTTGAATCAAACCCCTGGCACCTTACTAATTTTTCATCTTTCATTTCAATGTCATATTCTTGTAGGACAAACATCCACTTACCTCTCCTTTATCCTAGCTCATTCTGACTTAGCATGAGCTTTATAGTAGGGTCAGGTAGGATGGCATGTACCTTATTCCTAAGGAAGTAGTACCTAGATTATTTTAATGTCTTTACTAATGCATATGCTTGTTTATCAATTGAAGAATAATTTAAATCAACATTTTAAAATTTGGTGCTTATGAAAGTAATTATATGGTCACATCTATCAAATTTTTGAGTTAAGACTATAGCAATAGTATGATCAAAGGTAAATGAGTAAAGGTAAAATTCCTTTGAGAAGTTTGGATATATTAGTAATGGAAATTGGTTGATTGCATCCTTGATTTCAATGAATGATGCCTTGGTTTATTCATTCTAAGTGATTTTGGCATCCTTTTTCAACATGTCATTCAATGGCTTGATAATTTCTACAAATCTCAAAATAAACTTCCTTACAAAGTTACTTTTGCCAAAGAATGATTTTAGTTCCTTCATACTGTTAGGAGGCTCTATATTTTATATAGATTCTAATCTATTTGTATATATAGAGATTCCCTCCTTGGTAATGACATGGCTTAGAAAATTTCCCTCAATAACACAAAATATACACTTTTTGGGGTTAATAGAAATCCCATACCTCTTACACCTTTCAAAAACTTATTGTAAATGCATAATGTGGTCCTCCCTGTTCTTATAAAAAATAGTTAGATCATCCATGTATATAATGATGCATTTACCTACCAAACCTTGGAAAGCATGATTTATGTCCCTTTAAAATGTTGCTCCTACATTGATTAGTCTGAATGACATCCTCTAGTATGCAAACATGCCCCATTTGGTAGTGAAAGTAGTCTTCATCATGTCTTCCTGATTCACCAATACTTGGTTATACCCTAAAAATCCATCAAGAAAAGACATCATAGTAGAACTGAAAACACTTTGTATAACTTGGTATAAAGAAGGCAAAGGATAGTTTTCCTTTTTAGATGACTTATTTAGATTACTAAAATCAATACATAGTCTTATTTCACCATTCTTTTTTATAACTAATAACAAATTAGTAACCCAAGTAGAGTGCCTAACAGAAAATATAATTCTAGCATCTAGCAGTTTCTTAACCTCTTTGAAGATCATCAGTTCTAAAATAGGGTTCACAGGTCTCTAATTTTGTCTGAAAGGTTTGTAGTTCTCCTTGAGGGGTATTGTATAGGTGATGACTCTTGGGTCAAAAATCTTCAAGTCATCATAGGACCACGCTATTATGTCCTTATATCTGGTTAGCAAGTCTTTGGCTATTTTATCTTTAATGCTCATACATGTTGTTCTAATATTAACTAGCTGAGGTTGGTCTTGAGGTTCAAGATCAACTACCTTGTAATCCTTCCCACTTGCTTTGGGAATCTTATTATTTTTAGCTATCTTATCCTATTCAAATAATCTCTCTAAGGCAATCATCCCTTTTTGAATTTTATTGGCATTCATCTAAATGACTTTACCATCAAATCTACCATCTTCTTCAAGGGTATTCTCATTGGCCTCATATATGATATCTGCCTCAAATACTCTTGAGTTGGTCATGAAATCTAGGATTTATTGGTCATCATTAAAGACCTGTATATGGTTTATATTATTATAGATAAAGGGGCATGGGACTAGCTCAATGCTAAATTTATAAGAGTCCTAGTTGGGCATAATATTGGTTGTAACTGAGGCAAGCTCATTATCATCTTTGTTATCCTCTCTAAAGATAGAAATAATGTTAAAAACATCAAATTATTCAAGAAAATTTTGGAATCTGAACTTATATCTCTTGAGGTATGATAATTTCCACTAGTATCTACTCCTTACTTGATTGACTACTAGTTCTCAGTTACCATGAACCAGTAGTTGCTTCAATTTGTATTCGATGGAAAATTTCAAACCTAAGATCAGTGTTTCATACTTGATAAGGTTATTGGTGCATGGAAATTAGAGTCTATAGGAGGCATGATATAATTTACCAATAGGATTGGTTAAGACAACTCCTACTCTGGACCCATACTTACATCTAGTTCCATCAAAATGCATCTTCTATAACCCAAGCACAATATGATAAGGTTTATAATAACTTTCCTTAGCAAAAATACTAAATTAGAGTCAATTATGTTCAGATTTTCATTCAAAATATTATATTCCATGATCATATGTTTCATCCTTAGTTCTCTTTCCACTATGATTTGATTTAGAACTCCTTTCCATAGTAGCCACAAGTGAGAATAGTCAATGGACATATATCCATTCAGGGCTTTTGTCTATTCCCTGATTAATAGTAAGCCATAAGCATCAGGTATGTCCACCACCTATATGTCAATAAATTTTTGGACCCTAGGTTGAGAGGCAAGCTACATATGAACATTTAATAATCCCCAACTACCTTGAGTCTATACTTATCTAACTGAGTGATAACTCTATCAGATTTGATAGGAGTCAAACCAAGCTATTTATAAATACCTACTAGCATAATGTTGGTGGATGCACTAGAATATAAAAGATAGTTATCTAGATTCTTACCAAACATTATGATAGTAATCAAAAAAGGTGGGGACTCTATCTTAGCCTTGTACATAACAACATTGGCATTATCATTTTTGGATGGCTTGCTAGTTTTTTTGGATAAGGACTCTAGAAATAGATCCATTTGTTTAGTGATCTGTGTCAATTCATGCAATATGATATTATCCTTTATTTTATTCATGTCCTCCACAATATTATACCTTATTTTATTTTAAGAAATAAATGCATCAATAATTTGTTTAGAAGTACTTCCCTTTGGTGGCTCTGGGTTATTATTTGATGTAGTGTCTAGAGGAGTGCCAAAGTTGTTTGGAGGTGTTGAAGTAGTTAGGGGATGCTTCTACTCTCTATTCCTTAGAGGATAATTATTCTTCAAGAATTTATGGAAGGCATGTAATTATTTAGGAACATCATCAAGTTCATTGTCTTCTTGGAAGGGGAAGTCAAACATCTCCACCATGAAGGCTTGGTCAGTAGATTTGGATTCTAATGTACCTAAACCATTATATTTATGAGGACCTACTTCAAATGTATCCAAATATTCTTGAAAGGCTTCAAAATCTTTGAAAAATTCAATGTAGTCCATTTCACCATGCTTAATAGTATAATTAACTCTACAGTAATTAGTTAATGTAATAGTATAATATTAATGTCCATATTCTTCTTATTAGTAGATGATTCATTGTTCTTATTATTATGGAAATTATCATTTTTGAATCTATTATTGGGTATATTAAATATCTAAAAGGAGAAGTTCCTACCTGATCTTTCACTAGTATGACTAACCTACTTTTGAAACTAAATAAAATTAGTGCTTAGCTTTTGTACCATCTTTGATATAGAGTTATTCTTACTCTTGGGAGTTTTTAAATTATGAACCTAATTACTATTAGTACTATTGGATAGCACCAAACATTTTTGATCATTTAAATTAAATATAGTTTTAGGATGGTTCAAGAATCCTAAGTTATGGTTAGGAATAACATAGACCAAGGGTAACTAGTTCAAAGTTGGGAACTGATTCAAAGCTGACACATTCTGATTATTGTTAGGAAAGATATTCAAGGTAGGCATATGTGGATTGACATTTGGGATAGATTAATCAATTTTTCCCTGAGGTTTCATTTGATCATTAACGAACACTACTTCATAATAGGCTTGGGCTAAGGTGGTTATGACTGGAAGATATCTCTTTAGGAACATAGAAGTCATAGGATCTACTATATCCTTATAGGTTTCTAAAGACAAAACATCATCAGGTTTTTAGGGATTTATGTTCTAGCTATGCATCTTTTGAAACCTAGCATTAAATGTTCTTATGGACTCACTAAAATATCTTATGATGGTGGTAAACTATTGGTACAAGACACAAGGACCAATGATCTTGCCAAATTGGTCAACGAAAATGTTGTTAAAATGATCCCAACTAGTAATTTAATTGTCAAGAAAATTAAGAAACCATTCATATGCAACATCCATAGATGTAAAAGGAAATAACCTACATGATATATCTTCATGGGTGACATTTAATAATCATAATGCAATTTTGAATGATTTAATGTGTTCCTTTGTAGTTATAACACCATTTAGACTAAGCACTGGTAAATATTTTCTAGGATTATAGGGGAGATCATGTACTACACCTAGTATATTGATGGAGGAAACCCCTAGCTATTCCAAACCTAATGAAGGTCAAATGTAGGAGTACCTTAGAGTGGTGAAGTTGGTAAATATTTTGAACATCTATGCCTACCTTTGTCTCTCATAGCTCTCTTATGGATTTCTAGTTCAAGCAAAGGTTCCCTTATTTATGAATGTGACCTTGTTCTGATTCTTGGCAATTCCAGCTTGAGAACATTGAATTCTATTTGAAATATGATGTGTCAAATCAATATTTATAGATAACAAAAATTAAACTTGCACATTAAGTGAATTTTGCAAAGATTCATTTAAAGAACAACAAAGGACTAAGATATTCAACTAAATTAGCTCAAAGATATTTCTAAATACGTAAATGTGAATGGTATTTACAACTCTAAACTCAAATGAGATCAAATTTTCAAAGGATCTATGCATATTTAACCAAAAATAGCTATTACTAACCTCAAATCTATTGAATTGATAAATTTAAATTCATCTTTACCATAATCAAGTGTATACTTTCAAAGAACATTGATCTTTGTCTAAAACAAGCATAAATATGGATTTAAAACCATGAACATCACTAAAATTTACACAATTATGCTCAAATAATTACAATTATTCAAAAAATAGAATGTTATTTGATCAAAATACACCAAAACCAACAAAGATCCTACAAATTCACAAGGATTTGTTGAGTCCTCCTTCTAGCACTAGCGGGGCTCTGCCTGTTGATGCCTCTAAGTGTATCATAGGTACTCTTAGTGTTTAAAAAACACTTCTCATTTTATAACTCAAAGAATTTAGAGCATGAGTGGTAGGTTGTGGTAATCTGGTTTCCTATGATGAAATAGCAACAAAGCAAGCAAACTGTTCCACACTATTTATGAAACTTTGTGGTTGGGAGCCACCTTGGTCCTCTCAATAATCTTTGTAAAAGATGGAATAATCTATACTAATATCAGTGAATTGTGATCAAATTCTAATCTAAGACTATTCTAAAATGAATATTTACATTGATATTTAAACTAAAGTGATTTGGTTAAAAAATAAGTAAAAGGTTAGTTTAAGGCAAAGATGAAAAGTGTTGTTGATCTTCATCCCAGACATCATGATAAAGTTTAGGTATTTCCCAGGCATGCATTTAAAACAAATATATGAAATAAAATATCTTAATCTCAAATTAGAACATAAATCAAGCTAACTTATAAGGAAGATAAGACACAATGCAAATAAAAACCCTATTTACTTTAAAGTTGTACTCTTTTAAGCATATAGATGATGCACATCTACAAATATAGAGAAAAATAAAATGAAGAAAACTCAAGAACCTTCAATTAACTTAGTATATGCACAAGTTAAAAACTCTGCATTCACAAGGTGCTTACCAAGAATTTAAAAGAACAATTCAAATCTAAGATCTAGAATAAGCAATTGAGAGAGAAACTAAATAAAAATTCACACAAACAAGACGAGACAATCTCCCTAGAATTCTCTTGTTTTAATTACTTCACACTAGTTTTTGTAGCTAAAAAACTCCCTTCTTTTTACAAATAACAATTCTTTTTTTATAGATTTCAAGGAAGCATTTCACCCGGTTGCATCAACTTGCAAGTTTACAAAATTTAAAGGATATCTATCTTTTTTTCACAAAGTTTCTAGAATACACGAGAGCTTTCTAAAATAGACCAACCTTTAGGAAAATGTGCTAACAAGATACACATGCCTTTACAAAAGAATATTCCATTTTCAAAATTTATAATGCTTCCACAAAAGGGAGTATTCCTAATTAATTAGTGGAATATGTGTTGATGAAGTCCCTTAATCCTATTCAAGTATAATTCTCATTGCCTTTTGATGTTGTTCATCAACTAAATTTAAATTTATAGTTGGCTCAAGGAGGAGCTCATCCTCTTGATCTACCAAAACTCCCAAGCCCCTATCATTTCTCTCTAAAGCCTCCTAAATGCTCCTTGCCTCAGTTATATTTTATTGTGCAATTAGGATCATATGCATGATCTTGCTATTGTCACCTCTAGACATACCTTGGCTCTTTCTCCTCACCTCTTACATGACCAAAGTGGTCTTGTGTTTAAATTCATCATCTACAATGATGCCCATGGAGTTGAGATTTATAGGATTTATAATCATGGTCCCTGGGCATCATTCAATTCTATCTAGCAGCTCTTTATCATCCTTGATGAGTCTCTCTTAAAACTTGGACCATGCACTCAAACTATTGATTTTATCCATAATCAACCCTAGGATGGTGTTGAGATGATCAATGTTGATGGTCTTGAAATGAGGGATTTTTCCCCTTATCAATATGCTAATTAAATCTTTTATCTTATCCTTGGAACTCTGCCATTGGGTGATTAAGCCCTTAGCTACTATATCATGTTGGTATAGTGCACTCTATCTTTCCCTTATTTACTTTAGATAGTTTAACATGTCATGAAATGATACCTCAAACATTTTTAATCATTACATTAGGAATAGATAAAATAACTTGTTTCTCTAGATTCTCCTTCTACCTCTGTAGGTTCTTTATTTGTTGTTTCATGCCCATGATGCCAGTTTGTAGTTGGAAACTTTGATATTGGGAAATCTCAAGTATATCCTCTTCAAAAATAGGGTGCTCACCTAGTTTTTAACCCTTTATTTGATTCAATCTAATGAAGAATTCTAATTTATAAAAAGTGAACTCTTCCCTTGCAATCATGGCTCTTTTTTCAAAAATCCTCTACAAGCTAGTTGTGGTTGAGTCAAATTTGATATCAATTGAAGAGTGTGTAATCTATGGAGGCTCTGGGATATTAATTTTTGATCCAATTGAAGATCCAAGAGCATCCACTTATCTTTACTTCTCTTCCTTATATATCTCCACAATCCATGGTTTGAGCTCCTCATGAATATAGATGTTAACAGACTTTGTAATTGCCCATTAATGGTGTAGAGTTGGGATCTTTTGGAGCTTTACATATATGAACCAATTTGGAATGGTTGGTCCATGAATAGGGTTATCATTACTAAATAAATTAACCTCACTCAAATGGTGAGTGAGGGTTAATTTGGGCCTCTTGGTTCCTATAGGAACCAAGGCTAGCTTAGCCTTCCTCTTTTTTAGGGGAACCATTGGGACAAGGTCTAAAGCAATCCCTTTTCCCTTTTCCTTTTTTGTTTCCTCATATTAAGTTTGAGGCTCCTCTTCCTAAATCTCTTCCTCATCTAATTTTTAATCACTAGCCAATGCCTCTAAGGCATTTTCCAATGTTTCCTCAGGATCCAATTTAATTATGTCAATAAACTCAATAGGTGACTCTGGCTTTTGAAGTTGGATAAAAGATGATTCCCCTTCACCAGGTCTTTCTTCAAGTCTCTCTTGTCCTAACCCTTATGTAACTTGTACCTCTATATGTTCTAGAGGAGGCTTAGAAGATGGTCCTAATATAAAATGATACTATAAAGGCCCCATCTACCATATTTCACTAGCTGGCTTCTCATCTCTCATCAATATGGCCTCGAGTTTGATGTTGTGATTCTTCAATCTTGCTAGGAATTTTGAAAATGAATATGGTTGGATGTACATAAATCATGGACACCAAGTTGATGTTCATATTTCATGTTAATTTTTTTGGCTTTCAAATTTTTCGTAGCATTAACTCGAGGGTCCCAATGTCTCAATTCATCAAGTTATAGATTGAATGAGCCTCTATGCCTATAAATGGCGTCTAAATTATCCCAAGTCTACAACATAGTTCTAATAATAGTCAAAGGTAAAGGATGGAGTATCCCCTTACTTTTGACTTTGCATACACCATTAATGCCATGGAAGAATTGGTATGCTATCTCCTATTCAGCCAACTTGGTGATTGAATATACTGGTAGTTTAAGTGGTTGACATAAGGTTCCCTCTATCTTGATTACAGTTCAATTAGGATATAACCAAATTTCTCCAATAATTTCTACATACTTATTGATTAAGGGACTTACCCTCATTATAGGTAGCCCTATAATAGCTTCTACTAGGGCTGGGTATACACAATCACAAATGAATTATATGTAGTCCCTATACTTGAATATATGCAGTTTGGAATAGTAATGGGAGACTATTTTCCTTCCATTAGGTGACTAATTTTTTATGTTAGGGATTTTTTTAGTGTCTAATATGGCATCTAAAAATAAAACATCATGAAAAAATGATTGATGGTTTTCTTTTTTATGGTAGAGAATTTTTGCTTCAGGAGAATATTGATCATTTCTCCTATGGGAGGAACAAGTCCCTTTTCAACCATGAAATATATATATAAGGGACCCATATTTTGTTGACATAAGTAGTGGAGGGGGCCCTAAATAATATATTGAGCAAAGTCACAATCATTCTAACTCCTACCCTTAACTAGGTGATTAGGATCTTTCTAGTGGTGTCCTGAATCACATGGGTTCCTAAATACAACCATGAGGCAAGGGTAGTTTTTAGGTCATTTTTGTTGGACCATTCCCTAATTTTGGGTAAATCTAATTTAGGTATGGGAAGTTTTTAATAAATTTAAAATATAATTGGGGAAATGTAATCAACCTTTTTAAAACTACTCTCATGCACTAACATGTCTTGGTCAATTCTACAATCTTTAAAGATAGGAGCGATAACATCGATATAAAGAAGTACCTCTAGTTTGCCATTGTATGGTGAAGACCAGTCATTTGAATGGTGACCAAGTCATAATACCTCTGGTAGACTATGGTATTCTTTTCATCTTCTTTGGTGATTTCTTGCAACTCTTCAATGGCCCAAAAAATCTTGGACCAGTTATTATCCCCAATTTTCAATGCAACCACATCAAATTTAGTGTCTTTAAAGATTCTTCCTTTTATGTCTAAAGTCAAGTACAACTTTGTATCCTTCTTGATTTTTTTTATTCTACCATGATCGTGAGCTTTATAAATTTCTCACTAGTGGACTACAATCAACCACTAGACTTATTTGTACTTGCCTATATTGTAATTAAATTCTTTCTTACTCGATTATGGTCAAATTGGGATCAAATTAGGGCTTTTATAGGTGCTAGGTATTTTTTATAGCTTTAATGGTCGATGGTTGTTTGCACTCAAGTGAGTTCATGCCTTATATTTCATTAGGACTTTAACATATATACCTTTTCTTTTTCCAAGCCCACAAAATCTTTGGTTTTATCCTTTTCTGCTTAGGTGGTATCTATGTGGTAGCTCTATGGCACTTTAATGACACTTTGCTCATTAATGATTGAAAACTAACCATTTCCCTTTGAAAATCCTACCTTTATTTTTCATCATTGGATCAATCTATATGGATCAATGTGGACCATTAATCTCGATCCTATTAGTTACCAACCATTGGGTGTCCTTTGTATTGGGCCCTATGGATATGCCACTTGGTAGTCCCACATGCCTTTCGAGCTCTGTATCTTTGTCAATATCATGATGAATGTGTTTGTGACATGTGGAGGTCCCACAGACCCTTGAGGATTCTTTTGAATAGTCCATAGTGATCTCACTCTATCTAATCATGTTGTCCTAATTAGATGTGAGTTGTTAATCCTAAAAAGGTGCATGAGCTTTAAGTTAGCATGAGACCATGTAAAGAACTTAGGTTAAATAATTTAGTCTAAGGTTTTATTTCATGTTAATAATCATGAAATATACCTTAGGCTAAAGTATTTAGGCTGAGTTTAGATCATTTTAAAAGGGGTTTGATATAATAAAGAAGACCTAACTTAATTTTTTTGACCTAAGGTTTTTATCGCATTAATAAATATGAGGCAAATGTCAGGACAAATACTTTAAGCTAGGATTCATACCATAAGACTTTGTATTTTGTCAAGCCTCATTAATAAGCCCATAAAATACTCCACAAGACTATGGGGGTATATATATAGACTAAGTATAAGGTTTTGAACTAAAGTCTGGTCTAATGTTTAAAAACATGATTCAACCTTATGATAATATTTAATATGAGTTTATGGTATTTATAATTTCCCTTATGTACACTTAAATTTTAGGTCAAAACATAACTTCCAATTGATCTAAAACCAATCTTAACATTGAAACACAAAACTTTGAAGCATGATTAGGGAAAACAACATGTTCACTTATCTAAGTGAGATTGGTTTATGAGATTGAATTTTTATGGCCTTATGGATGTCATTGATATTAATGTGAATGTCAAAATTAAGCTATAACAATGTATCATTAGGGATTAAATTTCATGGCCTCATGAACATCAATTTATAGGCACAAGAACATCAAATTTTGAGTCCCACAGAACACAGTAGGTCATGTGGAAAATTTGACCCATTATACATCATTTGATCGGATTCATCTGAGCAAGCATGAATGATTGATCATGATCCAAGTACTCAAATATGATTGGTTATTATAATTATAAATATATCAAGTTAGCTAGCATATCATAAGTATTTATTCTTAAAATATGATAAAAGGATCCTTCAATTAATTACTATCTTTAACATGGGTTTTATCCTAAGGTTTCATTGTATTAATAAATACAACTAAAAACTTAAGGTAAAACTTCAGCTAAGATATCATTAAAAATATCAAGGAACCCCCTTTATTCTTTGATCTTTGTCTCATGTTGTCTGATCTTTAACCTCCACTCAAACATGAATCATCTATCACAATCTAAGTAGTTGGCTGTGATTGGTTCCTGAATTCACAAATGGATTAAGTAAGCTCATGACCTCATAAAATTTAAACCAAGATTATAGATAATGTTTTGTTCACATTAATAAATATGAATATGACTTAGGATTAATGTCTATAAACTAAATTACAACATAATAAAGCTTGGATCCTTCGAATAATAATTAAAAGGACTTAACATAAGCCTTTAGCCTAACGATTCATTATATCAATAAATACAATAAAACTTTAGGGTAAGACTTAGGTTAAGTCTATGTCATAACAAAAGGCGCCCCTCTTGATTTTGCATCATTCAATCTTTAACATATGCTTAACTATGGGCCATTGATAATGATATAAATGGTCAAGTGTGATTTGTTCTATGGGGTAAAACTTTGGAGTCATTGGGTCCATTTCATGTTGGCTGATTATTTCCACCCAAATACACATGGGTCTTAGATCCTATAAAAAAGAATGAAGCTTAAGTTAGGGATTGATGCAAATAATACTTAGGATAAAGTCTTAGGAATAAGGTCTCATTCATGTTATTAAATGTGAATGAGGCCTTAGGACTAAGACATTCACCTAAGCTTGTGCAAATAAATTTTGACCAAGCTAGGAAACCAATAAAAAGGACCCAACAATACTAAGGTTGAACCATGCCAACTTAAAAAAAAATGGGAATCTTAGGATGTGAAAGGTACTAAATGCATAAATTTTAGATTAAGGTTTGGTCATGTTGAAAAACATGACCAAGCCTTAATATAAAAGTTATGTGTTTGGTCCCTTTCACATCCTAAGATTTCCATTCCTTTTTATGTTAGTGTGGTCCAAAATTAGTACTGTTGGGTCTTTAATATAAATATTAGGCTTAAGCCTATGGACTATTTAAAATGTTCCTACCAAAATATGAATTTGGTCCAAAGATTTTGATATAGGGTTTTTGAAGAAGGGCTTCAAGGAGCTTGAAACATAGATTTAATCTTGAGTTCCTATAGACCAAAGGCTAGTAAAAGCTTGAATATGGGTTAGACCATGAAATCTAAGTATAATTCACTCAATGAGAGTTCCATGAAACCTACAACTCAAGCATGAAGATCTATTGTTAGCAACATTAAGCAAAGTTAAAGTAGAATCATAAATAATTGGACCAACCTTAATCAATTGTGTATGCTTTTCAAATACAAAAAATGTGCAAATATGCCAAAGACATTTAGATCAAGTGAATTTTTAGTTTCAAGGTAAAAAATCCATAATTTAACACATGGGTCCCCAATTTTTAGAAATAGTGGGTATGTTGACCTCAACAAAGTGGTCTAGGTACAAACTTGGTATGAAGGTATTACTCCGATAGGCTCACCCTGAGACTCTCATGAGTGTTCCAATGCCTCACATACATGACCAATCAACCTTATACAATAAATAATACCTTTGTGCACTCATATCACCAATATACCATTCTCATACCTTCTCATAATTTTTCTTCATGCCATGACCCTACTTAGGCTACTTGAAGACCTGTACCTTCATGAAATCATAAGGCATTAGTTGACTTTAAATTCTATTTCATGATAACATATTTCAATGACATCACTCCATCAATGCTCCTTGTCACATCAACATACTACCAACTAGGCACACTCTTTCAATGACATAAACCTCATGCAAGATACACCTTTGACATCAATGCCAATACTCAACACCACAGAACCCTACATGCAACTGAGAAAACCTTATTCTAATAGCTTGAGATTTTGTGTTTTGATCTTGCTATATATAATACCTCAAGAAAAAAATTATATGTTTAAAATACTTGACTCAAATTAATGAAAACCCTAGAAATATCCTTTAGGGTATAACTTATTGTTAAATGAGTATTTTTACTAGACTCGATAGAGTCTTGGACTTAGTATTAAAATGTTGAACCAGACTAGATATACATACATTAATACTCAGACATAGATTTAAAACCTGTATAGGGTATGATAGTTAAAAATTATTGATTTAACTCAAACTTATTAAAATATTTTGAAGCATTTCTTTTTAACATGCAATGGATTTAATGAGTTTTATATTAGGTTATAAATAATCAAATCTAGGTAAGGATTCAAATGTATGCATAAGTCGTTTGGAAAATATAGTGAAATTGGGTTTATTTCATTTGTGTATATCTAAATGATAAAGATATATAAATATAAATGGGTATGTATATACACCTTATAGGACTATAGTGACTTGGGGTATATATACATACCAATGTATATGTATGTATGTATGAGAAATCAATTTAAGATAATTGAGGTGTTTGGTTATGAGGTCTATATTTTTATTGTATATGGATTTTTATGAACCAAATATCTAAGAATTTATTAGCTAACATGTTTATTTAAATATATCTCAATATAAATGAATATTCCCTCTTTTATATGATTGGCTAAGTATGATATATATACATAAAAGGTGGATATTTGTATTTGGATGAGTTTATGTTATATGACTATGTATTCAAATTGTGTGTGTGTGTGTGTGTGTGTGTGTGTGTGTGTGTGTGTGTGTGTGTGTGTGTGTGTGTGTGTGTGTGTGTGTGTGTGTGTGTGTGTGTGTGTGTGTGTGTGTGTGTGTGTGTGTGTGTGTGTGTGTGTGTGTGTGTGTGTGTGTGTATAGACACACACACACACACACACACACACACACACACACACACACACACACACACACACACACACACACACACACACACACACACACACACACACACACACACACACACACACACACACACACACACACACACACACACACACACACACACACACACACACACACACACACACACACCTTTATATGTATGTATATATGTATATGTGTGTCTGTATACATATATACATACATATATGTGTGTGTGTGTGTGTGTGTGTGTGTGTGTGTGTGTGTGTGTGTGTGTGTATATGTGTGTGTGTGAGTATATATATATATATACATATACATATATATGTATATCTATATGTATGTATGTGTGTGTGTGTGTGTGTGTGTGTGTGTGTGTGTGTGTGTGTGTGTGTGTGTGTGTGTGTGTGTGTGTGTGTGTGTGTGTGTGTGTGTGTGTGTGTGTGTGTGTGTGTGTGTGTGTGTGTGTGTGTGTGTGTGTGATTATTAAGTCTTAGGTTAAATATTAAAACACTGTATTCATTGACATATATGAATTATATATTGTAACAAAATATTTATACAATTCGATTTAGAAAGTATAATATGGTACACTGAGTCTATATAGTTATCAATGTATCCTATTATGTAAATATCATTAGGATTGTATTAAATATCTTATGAATGAACTCAGATAGCTTATATTATGAATGAGAGGTAAAAGACATCGAAATATTTATATATTGACTCATTTACATCTTTCAAAACAATAGAAAATGAAAAATACAGTTGATTAAGTGAATAGATAACTGTGTATTTTTATTAGTAATGTAATTCATTTAAATTGTAAGTGTGGTAGCCAAAGTACTATAGATTGGAATTGTTTGTAATTTTTAAGGGTTATGAAAAAATATTATAGTTCGAATGTATATCTATAGTATACGAGATACTCTCAGATCTTGGATAGTAGATTGTCTACTTAGAGTATAATGTTTACATTCTCAGATTTATGAATATATATATATATATATATATATATAGACACATACATATATACCTAAGAGTTTAAAATGTGAACATATATACATGTTATATACATATGATTTGTTGACTGTGTTATAAATCTAAACGCTGATATACCATATATAGATTTACAAAAATTGTGGTATACTTGTGAACATTAATTATATAGCAGGGTATTATGGGTGCTTTGTTATGTATTTAATGTTTAGATGGATCATTAAAAATAAGGTATTTAAATTTTTTAAATATATATCATATTAAGTTGTTATATGACTGGCTTATTATTATATTTGTAGAATATGAACAAATAAATAAACTATGATTAATGTTATTGCGTGGATGAAATAGCATTTTGAGTTACATATTGATATTGGGTAATTTGTAGTCTAGATATGATTCTTACCTGAATGGTATGTTTTTATTGAGGAATGTATATGATTCCATTTATTATTATATAATAAATTATATAATATTTAGTTTCATCGCATTACATTTGATGGATAAATGTATGCATTTGATATTTCCATACTTAACATATTCTATATCTACTAATAGGGAATATTTTGATTGAATCTATTGGTTTTTATATTATATAATTAACCAAATATCACATTTATGATACTAAATATGTAGAATGATACTAAGTGCTAAGTTTTTGGCACACCTGGTGAGACTTACTATATTATTCACTAGTGAATAATTTTGGTGTTCTCTTCATCCAATCAGCCTTTGGAGGCAAGTATTCAAACATCAATGGTGACTTTGAGCATCTATCAACTAGTTTAAGTAGCCTAACTAAGTGCCTAATAATTGTAATCTATTATCTACAATCAACCATATTTTGATCAGTATGTTTATTTTCTACCTTATCATCACACTTATCAGGCAAATAATGTTTATGTATTCCCCCCAAGTGGCCCTCAAACAACCTATCAACCTTGTCATGGCCTTTTCCCTCCTCTCATCCTTGCATATAACCAAGGTTATCCTATTTTTTATTCAAATTAGTCTTCTAATTCCCCTTGTTAAGACCATGCTTAAAATTATTACATCCTTGTTATGATTCAATAAAGCATTATTAGTTTATATTGAGTTAATAAGGGAGATTGGTAGGGGTTTAGAGTTTTCTCCAATCATACCTATCCATTTTTTATAAGAGGCAAGGAGTGTTATTCAGTTGGTCAAGAATAGATTGTTAGTTTGTGAGGGTCAACAATGGTCATCTTGTAAGAATGAGGACATAGTAATGATGAGAAGCATGATCCAGAATGCAAATAGTGTGTTTATATCTTACGAAGAGTAACAGGCTCATTTTTATTAGTCTTATATGTCCTCTCCCCTTTAAGAGCCTCAAGCTCAACTTTCAAGAGTTCTTGATCAACCCCCTAGTCAACCTTAGCAGAGGCCATCCTTGTCAAAACTTAAAGAGGTAATACTGGAACAAGTCAAAATAATCATGAAAATTAATGAGGGGGTTAATCTTGGACAAGAATTCCCTATTCATGCCATGGAGGGGATAAATATATTATTGTAAGAGTTTTTAAATGTGTGGGCATCTATTGAAGAAGTTGACTATCCAAAGGTTGAGAAACAAGACATTAAAGGGTGGGTTTTATCCATTGAAAGAGTGTTTGAGTAGTGGGATAAAGAGCGTGTCAAACCTAAACCAATTAGTTTTCCCTTTCCTATCCCTATGCCCATTCCCATTCAAGAGCATGAAGCCATTCCATCATGGATCTTCTCCAACACATTTGACCTTGGCTATGTCATGCCCTCACTTGTGATACCACCCTCTCTTATAACCATTCAAAAATAAGAAAAGGTGTTTGTTCCCTACTCATTTCCATCATGGAAATTAGTCTAGAAAGGCATAAAGAAGAAGGAGGAGGTATTAGTTGAGGTAGTCCAAGAACCAATTCTAGTAGATGAGTTAGCTGTGTAAGAAATGAATCAAGTAATCATAGCTTAGCTTGATGATTTTGGTATACAAGAGTTTTGAGACTCTCTCTCCTTTCCTAAAGAGCCACCAAAGAGACCCTTCAAGGTATCTAGATAGAAGGACACCCTCCTAAGATGTAAGCAAGGTGAACTTCTTCACCCTTCCACAATCTCCCTCTTGGAGAAAGAACCTATTTTATAAAGGATAGATGAAGAGCTTGTAGTCATAAGTGAGCCACAAGAGGATAATGCGAGTGTCTATGATGAGGAAATCATGATAGGAAACTAACTTCATATAGAATATCATGTTTTAGCTTTCAAGTTGTAGGATCTTGATGAGAAGCAAGAGGATAACTTTCATTAACCTATTGTGAAGGTTAAGGTCAAATCAATCAACTTAGAAGATCAATGTAAACATTTATACTCATATTTCTTAAGTGAAATGGAATAACTTAGTGTTGTAAACTTGTCTAAAGAAGAAATTCTCAAGATGAGCATGGGGCAGATCTTGAATGGACTACTAAAGGTCCATTCTACATAGATGAAGAAGAGGGTTAGAACCAGGTGCCTAAGGTTGGTGCACTTCAAGATGAGGTGTCAATTGAGTATACCCCTGATATGTTGGAGTAAGAGTAAATTAGATCGAGATTGAATAAGATAAATGTGATATTTTAGACCTTGGATGGTCAAATCAAACCTCATTTGAAGTTGAAAATTAAGATTAAATCTTGAGTGATATTGATGAAAGAGACATCTCAAGTGCTCAAGTGATATAGTTTGAGAAATATACCAGTGAATATCTTGAAGAGTTATGGCAGTGGTTTAATGCCATAACCAAAGAGTTTGAAGAGGCTAAGAGACATTTCCTTCTTCTAAGAACTTATGAGAATGATTTTCTAAGCATGAATAGTCTTAATTTACATGAGGAAAAGGGGGGAAGATATTGTCTTTTTAAACCACCAAGTGAACCAAGTGTAGTTGTTCCCAAGAGCCTAAATGAAGTCTTCATGCAAGGCTTTATCAAGGGTGATGAACAACATCAAGAAAGTGTTCCTGTAGTCCAACATGAACCAAGCTTGGGAGACTTGGACTAGTATGTCTACATTGGGGACATTTTTGTTCTATTTCATCCATTAGAGATCACATCAAAAGGATTGGCCATCAAGTTATTTGGTTTACCATTTTTGGTACCTTCAAAGCAAGGTATTTTTCATCTTGGTTTGTTACAAGTGAATGATACTAAAAGTTTCCCATTTGACCTAAGAGGGAGGTTCTTGTAAATTACTATATAATATTATATATATTAGAGTAGATTTCATGATTTTCTCTAAGTGTCTATGTGCACTTTTATTTAGTAGGTTAGTTGACCTTGCTTTGTTTAGGTTAGTTTCTTTTCCTATAGTGTTTCCTTTTCCAAAGTTCCTTAGGAACTTTGTTTTGTTTTGATTTTTTTTGTCCTTGTTGCTTCAAGAAAGGGTTTTCAAGAAAGGGATAGCCTTACCCAATTTAGATAAGCTTGTGACTCCATGCCCAATGGATTAGATAAGGTAGTTAGTCTGGGTTCTCAAGCATAACATGTATGCTTCCCATGAGTCACCAAAGATGTTGGCCAATTTTAGACCACATACCAAGCTTATACCTTTATAGATAAGCTAAGTAGAGTTCTTGACCCATAAATGATCAAAAAATGGTAAAATCAAGCTTTAAAGAGCCAAACCATCTCAAACATCATGAAAAAATACACTAGTCAGCTTGATTGTGCATTTTATAAATATGCTTAGAAATCCTCTCAAGCCAAAATAGTCGCATGGACATGGTTTTTTTCATGCCTTGAACATTATCTATAATTTTCATGCCTTGATGAGTTATCTATCTAGAGATCTAAGTCCTCAAAGTTGAACAAACAAAATGAAATGTGTGTGGATATGTCAAGTTAAAGTTGTAGAAATTAACTATTGGGATTTAAAAATATTTAACAAGATATGCACATAGATGTCAATTTAAGGCCTCAGTAATTAGTCATTTATGTTTAAAAAGTCAATCAAGATCAATGGTATGTGTTCATGTGTACAAGTCAAGATTAATTATCTACATCAAAGATTAGGACAAATATCAATGATGTGTATTCAATTATGTAATGAAGATCTAACAATGAGCAGACAAGGGTAGGGTTAGTGGGTCTAAAATATATAATAGAGTGAATTTGATCATGTACCTAAGATAAATGATGATCTCAAAGTCAAAAGGTCTACGAATCTTAAAAACAAGAGAGAAGTTGTCGAGTGTCATGACCATGGTAGATGCTAGGTAAATCAATGGTACATGTTTGAGCCATGTAAATGAAGATCAATGGTGCATGAAAAAATAGATCCAATGATGAACTTTTAATCATGATAAAGTGGATCTAACAGTGTGTATTCAATCATGAGAAAGTAGTTCCAATAATGTGTGTTCAATTTCAAAGAAGTTGATAGATGATGAGCAAGAGGTCAAAGAGTTAATGTATCCTAGGGATGAATGCAAATAAGACAAAAGGCATAATTTTGAGGAACCCAGATCAAGATCGATGGCCAAAATTAAAATTTGAAGCTAGGAGACTTTAATAGAAAACAAATGCAACCTAAGGTCAAACTAGGGAACATATTTCAAAGGATTCCATTGAATCTCAATCGAGACTTATATTGGAGGATCCAATACATGTAAACTCAATTTTATTATGGTTTAAACATTGTTTCATCAAGGGAGATCCTCTTGTGTAGTGAGGATCTATTTCCATTAAATATTAGATGTAGGATAGGTTTTTTTAAACCTAATATATTCTAGAATAAATCTATGTAATCTACAAATTTCATCGATATAATGACTATATGAAAACCAATAAAATGGATTGGTTTTTAATCTATAGTAAACATATATTCAGGTTGGAGTAGGTGAAGATATGAACAAGTTATGGAGAAGTGTCTTATCTTCTAAAATAGTCATTTTCTAAACAAGAAATTACCTACAACTGCTAAACATAGACATGGTGATGGCTTTGTTAGGTTTAAAGATATGAAGATTTTATACTCATAAGCAAGTCAAGTGGAAGATGGTGTAGAGTCCCAAGATGGAGATATGGTGGTTGGATAATGTAGTTGGAGAATTTAATAGATTTTTAGGGTCTTCAAGGGTTTTTATTCATATTATGACTATGAATGATCACCCTAGACACATTCTTATCTTATAGTACATGTTTCTCAACCAATGAGAAGAACTTGAAGATTAATTGGAGAAAATGTACGTTAATTTGTTGATGAAGGGCTAATCTATATTGGATTAAGTGTGGTAGAGCATTCACTAAAAGGTGAAATCTCATAGATTATTCTTGGTTAACATGTTCCCTCTTCTCTCTTCTTTCTTTTTCTATATTACCCATTCTTTCCCATTTGTAAGTTCTCTCTGACTCTCTCAAATTTTAGATTCTCACAAGGACTCTTTGATTTTGAAGAGTAGGGGACTCTCTGAGATATTGAAAAATATGCTCATCTTGATTAGGCTAAACATTGTCAATTTTTTTTAAGAACTACCTCTTGATGCAATAAAAGACTTTATTTACCTATCTCTTGCCTAAATTTTTTGTTGAGTGAGTTGTGCATGATGGCATTATGAAGGAGAATCTTCCTCATCCATTTTACTCCTTTCTAACCTCCTTTAGGGTGTTTTCAAGCTATTATAGCTATGGATTAGTGTTCTACCTAAACCTAGTCCATGAAACACTTATGCACTAATCTAGATTGTGAGGTTGTGTGAGCTATCATTATCTTATATAGATCTAGTGTGGGTTCAAGCTTAAGGGAGTTTCTCATTTTTATTTGGTACATCACCTTTTATCCTTATTAGGATCCCTTTTCCCCCCTTTTAACCCTTTTCCTTGTGAAATCATTAGTATAGGTGATCTGTTAAGAGGAAGACATCCTTCTCCAAATGTTCAACCCTATTAACAGACACCCATAGCCTAGGGTTGTTCCCATATTGTGATTGGGAGCAAAAGAACCTAAGGAACTCTTCCACAAGGGTGAAATCTCACACCATAATAATAAATATCATGATGAGTGTATAAAATATATTATGAATGAACTTAGCTTATATTATTAATGAGAGTTAAAAGACATTGAAAGATTTATGTATTGACTCATTTACATCTTTTGAAGCAATACAAAAGGAAAAATACAGTTGGTTGAGTGAATATATAACTATGTATTTTTATTAGTAATGTAATTCATTTAAATTCTAAGTATGGTATTTGAAGTCGTATAGATTGGAATTGTTTGGTATTTTGAAGGGTTATGACAAAATATTATAGTTTGAATGTATATCTATAGTATACGAGATACTCTAAGATCTTGGACAGTAGATTGTCTACTTAGAGTATAATATATACATTCTTAGATTTATGAATTTATATTATATACACACACACACATACACACACACACTTGAGAGTTTACAATGTGAACATATATACATGGTATATACATATGATTTGTTGATTGTGTTATAATCTAAAGACTAATATACCATATATAGATGTATAAAACTTGTGGTATACTTGTGAACATTAATTATATAGTAGGGTATTATGGGTGATTTGTTATGTATTTATTGTTTAGATGGATCATTAAAAATAAGGTATTTAAAATGTTTAAATATAGATCATGTTAAGTTGTTATATGATTGTATTATTGTTATATTTGTAGAATATGAACAAATAAATAAACTATGATTAATGTTATTGCGTGGATGAAATAAAATTTTGAGTTACATATTGATATTGGGTAACTTGTAGTCTAGATATGATTCTTACCTGAATGTATGTTTTTATTGAGAACTGTATATGATTCTATTTATTATTCTATAATAAATTAGATTCATTTTAGACTCATTTCATTAAATTTGATGGATTAAATATATGCATTTTATATTTCCATACTTAGCATATTTTATATCTACTAATAGGGAATATTTTGATTGAATATATTGGTTTTTATATTATATAATTAACCAAATCTCACATTTATGATACTAAAAATGTAGTTTGATGGATTCCACTGGTTTAATTAGCACCATCAATTCAAGATGAGGTGTAATTCGATTGAGTGATGTGTATGAAATTGATTAATCCTATAGATCACTAACTATTTAAAAACTTTGGCCAAAATAATGTTTATAGTTAAACATTATCATTTCATGTGTTTGATATAGTTTACATGTTTGTATGATATCATGTTATAACTAATTGATTTATGATATACATCATGTCTTATTTATATTATAGCACACATGTATTTTGTCACTCTAGATTACCATATCATCATTATCTACCCATCTATGAAGGGAAGGCCATTCCCTTGTTGGGAGATAGTGTGGTAGATATATGGTCTATGTTTGGTGTGGAAACTCACTTGGAAGATGCTCTCCCTCTCCATAACAGTACTACACTAGAGACTACAATTGATATTTCTGATGGATACTTGAGTTCATTGAGATTCATGTTCCATGGAACTTTGTATCATTATATTGTTTTTGAGATATTATTATTGTTGAAATTGTACTATTTATTCATGTGTGAATCTACAAAAATGGTTGTAATGTTGTAGTAGTTGTGGCTAAAATTGTATTATTATTTATACGAAATAAATGTAGTATTTATTTATTATTCAACATTGTCTATGTTTTATTATATCATTAGCATGGTGATTATTAGCTAAATGGATTAGATATAAACCTTATGGGTGTAGAGTATGAATCCAAGGAAAGTTAGTCCATGTGTTAGTAGATAAAAATCCAAATAAGCATAAAAAACATAACATGCTAAGCCTACTCCCTCATGGGGTTTTGTAAATGAATTCTAAGAGCTATTAAAAGAAGGAATACTACCATCAAACCTTCCCTAGAGTGTCCCTCCTTCCAAGAGTGGATAATAATTATTATTTCCCCTAAATTTGGTGCTCTAAGTCTTTGTCAATGATGAGAAACAAGCTTCTCCATCATCTCTCAATACACCAATGGCTTAGGATCTTGAATTTGATCAATATGTGTAAATGGTTGAAGCTTATCTATTACAATTTCTACATAATAAGTTTTCATTAATAAAAATTAAAAATGGTATCTTTGGCCCTCTTATTTATAGCTTTTTGGAAATAATTAGAATAAACCATGACCGTCTATATTGAGATCAAGATGTTTGGCCATGAATCAATTCAATTTTGGAGGGACAATCCATAAATATCCCCATTAATTTTAGGAATACCAAGGCATTAATGAGGTATGGGAGGGCTTAAACAAGATATTTGTTCCATTAATGGCTTATATATGCCACCCCACTGATGATGTCATAGCGTGAAGTATAATTAAAGAATGAATTTTCAATAAATAGATTTTTAATAACTTCCATGGATTTTTCACTTAAGCCTTTGATTTGGTTTAATTTGCTTAAGTGGGTTTAATTAATTTTTGCAATTATTTGGAAATTGGTTGTTCACTTAATCAAACTAGTCAAAATGTCAATTTATTGAGTCATAATTCGACTAGAGTATAATTATAATAAGGTGTTAGTTGTATATAAAATAATTCCCCATTTAGAGCATTGTGGACATGAAATAACACATTCACATGACATGTGCTTCCAAATTAGAAGAATTAAATGTTTCAGAGCATCATTTTACATGGTCTTAATTTGACTTGAAATGATTTAAAAAAATATAATAATCACATAATATTCATTACCCCATTTCAACACCTATATGTGACAAGTTTGAACCATTTAGCACATTTTTGTTATTTTGGCCCAAATTATGCATTGTCATAGAATATTGCTTAAATTGACAATTTTAGCACAATAGTGATAGTAATTGGATGTCTACATTTCCCCCTCTTTGAGAAGGAGTGGCGAGACATTCGATCAAAGAAACATATTTTCAAATAATGAAATAGTTGTTAAGAATAATTTATAAGGTAATGATTGAAGAAATGACCCATGATGCCCCCTAGAGAGGGCATGCAAGTGTGAAAGAGAGGGATGGACTCTTGAAAAAGAGAGCAAGATAAAAATTAACCCATAGATGAGAGTATATCCATAGGAGATATTATTTACATGTGTTGAATCTCAATGATAAAAAATAAAATAGAATATAATGGGCCCTAAGTTAGGGGAAGTGGGAAGGATGCAATCCAAAAATAGAAGATACACACTTTGACATACCCAAAATAGGGCATACATCATGGGCTTAGATAATGATCAATCTTAATACAAGTTACACAGTTAGAATTGTGTGAATGAGAGAAAAATCTATAGATCTTGAAATTAGAATAAAAATGAGAGCATTACTCCAAATAAAGGTCAATGAATTAATAATGTTCCTAAATAGAGCATATCTGATCAGTTAATAAATTGATTTTTCCCCAGTAGGGCTGATTTTGACCATTGATAATTAAATTTTCCCCAGTAGGGCTGATTGGTCTAAATATGGTTCCTCAATAGGGAAAATTGGCAAGCATAACTCAATGATATAACCTAATGCATATATTAAATATGAATGGGTGCAAATGCAAATACGAGGGTCTAATGACTAAAGAAGCGATAAAAAACTAGGCATATAAGGATGAAAAAAGTGATGAAAGAGATGATTGGAAGAATAAGAGTGGTTGAGATGATCCAAGATACATCATGTATCCAAGCATTGCCTACATAATCTAGATGGACCTCAGGCCAATGTAGTTCACCTAGAAATGGGAGATAATGGAATGAGGATAGAAGAAAGACGGACCATTATTCAATTATAAAATCATGTCAGGTAGTAAATATGTATAATAATGCCTTCAATAGATGCTATGATAAAATTTAGGAGATGCACGTCCCAAACTAATCATAGAAATAATATTGCAAAGAGCCTCATGTTAGGTATGGTGCATTTTGAAATGATCTTTATATCTTCATTGACTTTTGGACTTGGAATACTTGGTGTTTACTATAGTAAAATGAAATATGCATCATAAGTATAAATAACTTATAATAAAACTATATTTTGATTACGATTGGCTAGTTTAAATGTGAATATTTATAACTAAGGATAGTGATAAAAACTACCAATATCAGAGTTACAACTATTTACAATTAAAAAATAATAATAAGAGAAGAATAAATACAAAAATGTAACCTAACTTAAAATTGAGATGTGAATAATCAATATTTAATTAATAACAAGATTGTATAAAATCAAAGTAAGAACAACTTAATAAACAACATGAAATCAATATATGAATAATCAAGATCCATGTGTATTAACATGATGTACTTAGAAAAAAAAACAAAAGAACAAGCCAAATACAACTCTAAACAAATCAATCCTAACTAAAAACTAGATGAAAAGTGGTTAGAGAATGTATTTTAACTCAAAAGGATAAAATAAGACAAGACAAGACAAAATAGTAACACAAAAGATTAATATAAAAAAACACCAAGAATAAATAGCAAAAGAATAAAACTAAATAAATAAAAATAAATAAATAAAATAAAAATGCAAACACAATGAAATATAACAAAATAAAAACAAATGATCAATAAAATACTAACAAAATAAACGAGGAGACAATAAAACACAACAAAACAACAATAAAAATCAAATAAACACACACAAACAAGAGTTAATCATAATGTTAGTGAAATAAAAAAATAATTTGTTTATGTATGTGTAATAGAGGCATTACTCTTTGTGACAGGGTAACCTATAATCAAATAAATAATGATACTAACACAATGAAACAAAAATAAAGGATACAAAGTTTCCCCCAAGTGGTAGGGAAATAACAGATAATAAAATGGTGGAAAAAGAGGAAAAAGAAGGGGTGGCCGAGCTGACTCCAGATGTACAAGACAAGTAGATGCTACCTACATAGTTCCATAGATGCAAGATCCAACATGAACTTCAGGCCAAATAAGTAAACATGATTGATATTGTAGAGGAGATAAGTAAATGGGCTCTATTTCATGTAAATTTTGATTTATTTCCTTATAAGAAAGGTGTAAAACTTGAAATAAGGGTCAGGTTAGTAGAACCTAGATTTGGTTTGTGCTCCATGATTTTGATATTTGTAGATACTCTTCTTTGGCTTGGGAAAAATAACCTATAGATAAGAAATCACTAAAGATATGGTTGATTAGTTAGATAGTAGGGTGGACTGCCTAGAAAGCTAGATCCAAGAAGCATGAGCTTCTTTGGAGGCTATCAATCCACACTTTTAAACAATCAAGTTCTAAAAATGAAAGATAAATTGCTTATATAAATAATAGAAGATACTGAAATCAGATACAAGAAGTGCTTTAAAGAGATGAAATTAAGCTTAATTATAGCAATAAATAATTAGATATTAATTCTAAATAAATTGGGTATGGTTTAGAAAATAGGGTGATGTTTTGTATTAGGAATAAAAAAAATTGGGATTTGGTTAGGGTCTAATAGGTGAAAATAAATTTCTATTAGAATTGTCACATAGTGACCATTAGTGGTTGGGTGAAATTGTTGATGGTCAGGGTAATTGTCAGTAGTTATAGATAGACCATCGACAGTCAGGGTGACTGTTGATGTTACTATAGGTATTGATTTGGTTTAAGAAGCTGGTTGATGAGGTTATAGGATGGATTTTAGAAGATAAAAAGGAGAAACTAATTACCAAATATGATAAAAGATAGATACTTAGATTGTTGACCTAAAGAAAGTGGAGGTAATTTGGCTGAAAAACTTGTTGGTGGGGTCTAAAGTAATATTGGTAGAGTAGTGGTCTCTTGGTTGTGACTAATGAATTATAGCACCTCAGATCTCTAACTTAGTTACTGGAAGAATACCTATAAAATAAGTTCTAATACAAGAAGCTTTGATTATTTTTTATGATCTCTGATGTTTGATTGCTCTGATGTTGGATCCCTTTTCACCTCTTCCTCCTCTCTTTTTATAAAAAGGGAGAAAGAGGTGAAAAAATAAGTTTGATAACATGTCAAGGGGTCATCTAATTTTAGTCTTAGCATGCATAGCTACACGAGTGGATAAAAATAAAAAAGAAATGTAGAGTTAAGCCATAGTTAACCCTTTAAGGTAATTAAAACCTAACTATTAATGGTCAAGCTTGACCATTGATGGTTAAGCCTAATCATCAGTGGTTAGGGTGATCATCAGTGATCGATAGGTCAAAGGTTAAGTTGGTCAAATTTTGTTAATTTTACTTAGTTTTATGGTTGAAAGGTTGTGGGATAGTCCCTAGGGGGTCTTAAGGGTTGGCTTGACATCTAGAACCATCGTGTGCATTTTTTAGTGTCTACATTTTAACCCTTTTATTATGTAATTCATATCAAAAAGTTGCAAAACAAAAAATGGATTTTGGGTCAAAGGTTAGGTTACCCTGAGCATGGGAGGAGGTGTTCCCCCTCAAACCAAAATTTGATGAGGTGAAATAGAATCAGGTGTAGGTTTAATTAGTGGGTAAGTTCGTGATAGGTTAGGCACTAAAGCACAAATATTAACACAAAGTATGACTAAGTGTGATATCCAAGATTGAGCATTGACTAGGTTGCCATGGTTGGTAAAAATAAGGTCAACACTAAAAGGACAAGTCACATGTGGACCATGTGACCATATTTAGGCATGGAAATTTGGTTGTACTTGTAAACATAAGTCTCCTAGGCAAAGTCATTGTATTCATAGGTATCCAAGGTAAAAAGTGCTCTCAAGAAGATACAATTGGGTTAGTGCACAAAAGGTAGCATAAGTTTAAATTTGTTCAAAATGGAAATGTAGTCATAGTGATCAAACTGACCAAGGTAGGGTCATTGTAAAACATGCATAAGATGGGATAAAATAATCAATATCAAGGTTGAGGTGGTTGGTTTACTTGTTGGAGTAGCTAAACTCTAGTGGTAGGTAGTTGGATTGGTTTTGTGTTAAAAATTGGTTTGAAAAGTTGTGGGTGGGAGGAAAAACCCTAAATTATTTGATCATAGATGGTTAAGGTTGACCATCAATAGTCATCTTGATTGTTAGTGGTCATACATCAGCCCTAAAAGGGCAAATAAAAAAATCCATCATTGTTTTATTCTTACATTGTAAATTGTTTACCTTCAACAATTTGTATTGTAACTTAGGTGTGACAAATGCAAATTGTTGGCTAGTTGGAGTGAGTGGTTAAAAGATTAGGTGTTTATTTAGTTGACTAAGGGTGGATTGAGGATGTAGATGGGTTGAGGAAGAGCATGAGGTCACGTGGTGGTTCTAAGGGTACCTCCATGATGATGGTCAAGAAATGAGGTAGGTGTTGTCATTGAATTGGTTTTTTAGATTCAAATTTACAAATGAATGTGTATTTGAAATTGTTTGTTGCTTATTTAGTTATGGGTGGGTGTTAACCTAGGGCTAGGGTGGGATGGATTTGTTCATATGGGTTTTAGGGTTGGATATATGAGGTGGAGAGGAAATTATGCCCTCTTAGGACCAGGAGGAGGGGCACATGACATAGACTAGTACAGGGATTGTTTGGATGCCTTGGTTATAGGAGATGTGATTTGGAGACCATATGTCAGGTTTCTAGGATGAGCACACTATAGGAGACATACCCTATCACTTAAAAACTACACATGTATCTATGGGATATGAGATCATGAAATAGAGCTCATTCCATTTGATAGGGTACAGAGACAGTTTGGCCTCTTGCAAGATATATGAGGGAGGATGCAAAGTTTCCATTGCCTACTCCATAACTAGTTTATGATTTTATTGATCAGGAGTTTTTATTAGTGATGATTGATGTGGATGATATAGGTGTTACAGATGCCTATCCTACATGGTATTAGACATACTATGTTGCAACTGATTTTAGAGGTGAAGATAGTGGTCAGTAAGACATGGATGTTGACTCAAATGGGGGTTGTCAACAGGTAGGAGTTGGTGGTCTAGATATATAGGCAATGATCATTGAGAGGGAATAGGCATGAGTGGCTTTAGCCATAACATAGGCATCCTTGGAAGTGGCATAGGCATCTTTGGTAGCAACATAGGGTTAGGTGGTTGATTTTATGAGAGAGAGAGAGAGAGAGAGAGAGAGAGAGAGAGAGAGAGAGAGAGAGAGAGAGAGAGAGAGAGAGAGAGAGAGAGAGAGAGAGAGAGAGAGAGAGAGAGAGAGAGAGAGAGAGAGAGAGATTAGGCTAGAACTTAGCTAGCCATGGTTATGTAGTAGAGAGATTCTCTCTAGCAGCCAAGAGGAGTACCAATAACTATAGGACCACCAGGGGCTATCTTAATGGTGAGATATGTAGTGATAGTGGAGGAACTCTGGTACTATGAGACTTTGGTTTTTATATGCCTACTAGATGAGCCTTAATTGGGTGAGTACAAAGATGGGATCACTGGAGGTGCTAGTACTTTAACACTAGGTTAGTGGTCCACCTATGTAGGAGTACATGTAGGTTTAGGAAGGTAGGTTCTAGGAGGTAGTGGTGTTCTAGGGGCTTAGATTTTGAGATATTTGTATTTTTGATGTAGCAGATGATTTTGATATCAGCCTATGAGCTGATATAGTGAGAAGTATACATATTTTGAGAGATATGTATATATTTGTATACATGATTATCATGTTGATTATGAGATCATGATATATATATATATATATATATATATATATATGGTTTGTGGTTCATTGTTATGATGTTCATGTTACTTATTTATGATTTGATATGATGGTTGATGTGGACTCACTTAGCTAGGCTATGATGTGATGGCTACTTAATTTATGTGCATGACATCATTTTGATATTTGATGGATGTTGTTTATGATATGATGATGCTTATGCATTATTGGACATGAATATGATGTTATGTGATAGTTGTTATGGTTATGATTTACGGATCATAGTTATATGGATGTGATAAATGATATGATGTTGATGTTGTTATGATGTTATTTATGATATGGTTATGAGATGATGATGTTTTTGGATTCGATAATTTCATGATGATTTTAATTTATGATGTGATGAAATATGTTCATGATATGGTTACATGTTGATGATGTTTATTATTGGATGTTATAATGGCAATGATGATTATGGTCATGCTAAAATTTAATGAGTATATGCTTCCTCATCTAGATTTAGACATGTGGTGGAGATGTGTGAATGACTCATTTATTTTTGATGTATGAATAAATTATGGTAGATATGATAGATGGTTTAGTTGGTGTGATTTATCACTAGATAATTTTTGTTGTAGGAGATGTTCAATTCATTAAAATGTTCCTATGGTTAAAAACATTTAAATGAATAAGGTAAAAACACATGGTTAAATGTATTTATTTTTATGAAGGTGTTGTAATCTTAAAAACACATAGAGTAGGTTGGATAATGAAACTAAATGTGAGAAAATAAAGATAAGACAATTAAAAAGACAAATGTCTTAATGAATGCATCAACCAATATGAGAGAATAAGAAGAAGGCACGATGCTTTTTCTTTGGCAAGGACAAATCAAAGTTGGATCAACTTATGAACATAAACCATTCGAATGCATCGCATTATAATTTTTTAGTTGGTTAAAAAGGTGTCTCAATCACATAATGTCAAGTAATCTCAAAATCCCTTGATTGTAGAGTGTATAAAAGGGAGGGGGATGAAAATGGAAATGTCCTAGGAGACTAGCTTGCCTTTTCTATAGGTCACCAAAGAGTCAGTCTAAACAAGTCCATGTCATATAAGGTGTAGAATTATTAATGTTAGAAGTATACTTATGAAATTAAATTGTAGCTTCTAAAATTATTTTTTTTTTATAATTTTTATAATGGGTCTCTTGATATTTTTCTATTGCTTGGAGGGATGAGGGAAGCTGATCGATGCAAGAAGCTTCCAAGAAATTACTATGCTTTGACAAATACTTGACCCAACAATACTTAAAGGGATTTTTATATGTTTGTGTGCTTTGTTTAAGGCTTTTGATAGTTATCCTTCAAGGGATCAGTCTACCTTATATTGAGTAATTTTTTGGGAAACTATCCTTCGAGGGTGCAATCTGTAGATACTAGAGAGTGACCCATATGTTTTATTTTGATTTTTGATTTTGATGTCATGTACTTGCTTCCATAGGCTTAAAGTTTCACTTTTATGAAGGAAAAAATAAATCACAAGAAGGTTGATGAGGTGTAAAATAGGTTTAAGTAACAATGACCATGGGAATTAATCTATGAAAGGGGCAAAAAGTACCATGAGAATCATGCCATGGGTAGAGCCATGGTACCCATGTTCAAGATTAGGCTATAGTTATGATGGATAATCACATGATGACCTTTAATTATTTGTCCTTAAAATAAGGAGATGAATGTGGGTGAAAATAAGGGATGAACTTAAGTTATACAAAAAGGTGAGTTTGATCCCATTTAGTAAAAGAAAGGACACAAATATGAAGCATTGAGGGGCTCAGGTTCTAGTTTCCCTTTAAGAGAGGATAATCAGTAAGATCATGATCCATACTTGTGCATTAGGATATAAGGTCCAAGCCAATTAAAATCAAACTTATCCTACTTGCTTTTTTCCATATTAGTGACATGTTGATTTTCCTTGAGGATGACATCTCTGATATTGAATTCTTACACTTTAAGGTGTTTGTTATAAGCATGCTTGATGTATTCTTGATAGACATGAAGATGAGTGAGCATTGATAAATGACACTCATAAGGTATCTCAAGTTGGTCTAAACTTTCTTGATGATAGTCGCTCTAAAAAATGAGATCTTGTAGGGATATGTGAAGAGAGGGAATTAGGACTTTGAGAGGCAAGATGACCTCAGCTCAAAAAATTAAAGAGAAAGGAGTATCACCTATAGGGTTATAAATGCTAGTAAGATAGGCCCACAAGGTGAAGGGGATGTGTAAATGCTAATCCCAACCAGATGCATTAACCATTTTAGTTAGCATGTTATTGAGAGTTATGTTAGAGGCTTATGCCTGTCAATTAGCTAGTGGATGATAGGGCAACGAGAAACTTAAATTGATATCAAATGTGTCACAAAGACCTTAGAATTGTTTATTTTTGAAATATTTTCTATTATCAGTGATAATTTTATGAGGAAAAGCAAAATAATAGGTGATGTGATGCTTGATAAAGTTAACAATATTTTCAGCTTTAGTTGAGACAAGAGGAATAGCCTCTACCCATTTGGTAAAATATTCAGTCGTAGTGATGATAGAATGATGTTGTTATGAAGAATGGGGGTTAATTTCACCAATAAGATATAAAACCCATTGTGAGAAAGGCCAAAAATATTTAGATACCCAAAGACTATGGCTAGGTGCATGATGTAAATTAGTGTGTTGTTAACATTTGACACACTTTTTCACATAATCACATCAATCTCAATTAAGGGTGGGCCAATAATAGCTAAGGTGAAGGATGTGTTTATTGGTGGTTAGGCTACTAAAATTCCCCTCATAGATCCCATCATGCATTTATCTGATAGCATGAGAGGATTCATGACTACATAGGCAAAAAAAGAGGAGACCATCAAATATGCATTTATAAATAATTCCCCCTAGTATGGTATAACATGAGGTACTTTGGATAAATGTTCTTCTAGAATTCCTATAAAGGATATAAGGGATAATGGCAAGGTTGAGATAATTGAAGGTCTATTGATACCAAAGGTTGGGTTGGGTCTTCTTCACATTAAAGATGGTAGGAGAGTCTAATTTGACATAAGAGGTCTAGGTAAGTCGATGGATAATGATAAATAGTTTAGAGTTAGAGGGTGCAGATGGGATCTGAGAAGTGAGGGAAGCCATCATATCAAAAAAATTGTTTGTAGATCATAAATTTGTTTGGATATGATAGTGTTCAAATTATGATAAGAGTACGTCAATTAATTATTTATACTATTACAAAACATCACTCTTGCATTGATAAGTGTTTTTCTAAAATTATGTCTATTTCAAGTCTCAATAAAAATAGAGAAGAAGGATAGGGATAAGTGATTAGAATGAACTCAGATTGGTTTGTGAACCATATCCAGACATTGTGAACACTCCTCTTTGGCTAGGGAAGACTACCTGCAAGTAAGAAAGCACTACCATAAAAATGTTTGTTAGTAGGTATATGAGTGGGCTACCAAGCTACATGCTTGTTATAGGAAGTGTCAAACTTCTTTAGAGATGATAGTCCACTTTTGAGAAACAAAAGAGTGATAAATAACAAAGAGTGTAGAAAAGGAAGAGTAAAAGAGAGATTATTTTACCATTATTCACAACCTGAGTGTAGTAGAGAGGAACAGAGTGTAGGTGGTATATTCTATTTGTATTTGGGAAGTTGTTTGGGCAAGTTTTAGAAGGGTTAATAAAAAACCACAACTACCAACATCAGTTAGGCTATCGAGTTTAGTGATCAAGTGTGATCGATATCAGTTAGGCTACCGATATCAATAGGGGTAATAATTACCTAGGGGCTTGCAATAGGCTTTCCTAGGTCTAGAAAATTGTTTTGGTCAGGTCTAGAAGGTTGGAGAGAGTTTCAAGAGAGAGAGAGAGAGAGTATTATTTGGATAGATCTGGTCAAAGTTTTGGTGTGTTGGAACAAGGGGGAATAAGTAGGGAAGCTTTATAAATCCTTCACGAGGGTTTGATCAAGAATGTGTAAAAAAATAAACATTGGGTATAAAGTGATTTTAGAGTAATTGCTTAAAGAGTTATAGAATAAGTGATGTACTTAGCTATAGAGGTGATTGAATGATAATTACTAGATGGATGGCTCCTATAAGGCTTATTAAACTAATGCCTTGAGTGGAGAAAACAAGCATGTGTTATTGGTTCTCCAAAGCTTGGTTCTTGATCTAGATTGACTTATGCAAGGTAACAGTGAGCCAGGATATGGAAAGTTTGATGCCAAAATCATTTATGTGAATAGAAAATGAATTTTCTTAATTTTTACTAACTTGAACATTAGTTTAGATTTTGGCTTAAATAATCGACATCAGTGATCCCACCGATATTGGTCATGGGTTGACCGATGTCTACAACATGAGAATAGGTAAAAGGGCTATTTTTATCCTATTTTATATTCTTTCTCATGCCAAGTGTGGTATCCATTAGGAAATGGTAGAAATGGGAGGTTAAGAAGGATGTAGTTGGTTAGGAATTTATTTTTGGGGTGAGAACAAGTCATGGGTAGTTAGGATAAAGGGACTAAGTCTTGAGGTGACTCAGAGGGTGAGAATTAGTCTTAAGATGAAGTGGCCATGTAAGGTGGTATAAGTGGTTTTTTAATTAACTTATTTAAATATTTTAAATTAATTAAATGTGTGAGGGGTAAAAATATGGGTTAGGGAGGCTAATTATTATTATTGAAAAGGGGCTCAAGGGGGGTTTTGACATAAGGAGTTATGCACATGTGTGACACAATTTAGGTGTTTACATTTGCCTTTTTTAATCTTGTAATTTACACTGACAAGTTGCAAGACAAAAATAGGAGTTAGATGCTCTAAGTATTGGATGAGGTATCCCCCCTCAAAATGGGAATCGATAAAGTATAAATCAGAATTGGGTATCGATTTGATAAGAAGTGAATTGGGAGAGTGAATGAGAATGTGGTATCATGGCTTGCACGCATACTACTATGAGCTATAGTCAACAAAATCATGAATAAATAAGGTGGAGGAAGACTCAGATAGAAATAACCAAATCGTAGCTTGTAAGTGATAGTTAATAAGGTCAAAACAATCAAAGTTGTAGCTCTAATGGTCCATGTGTGCCAGGTATCCAAGGTAGGAAGTGCCCTTGGAAAACACAAAAGGTTACAAGTGTCAAGATAAGCTTGATTTCCATCCAAAATAGCTAAAATACATGTGTGTGTATAATATCTAACTATACCATAATAGCATAAGTGGTCAGGATAAGCAATGCAAAGTTAGTGTAAAAGGGTCAATGATCGAGGAGATAGTTGTGATCTCCAATCAAAGTCATTGTGGGTGGAGATTTAAGTAAACTCCAAGGGTGGATATCATGGTTAGGGAGATATACATGAACTCTAAGTTGGTTGATGTGGTCAAAGAGATATACATGATCTCCAAGTTACCCCAAATTAGGGGTAGAGTCTAAAGGATTGTGATTGTCAGTGGAAACTCTAATGCAAGGGTGTTGAACTTGGTTATGTCATCGATGCCAATAGGAAATAGTATCAACATCAGTGGCTTAAGTCAAGGTTTCTGACATTAGTGGGAAATAATACCAACATTAGTAGATTAGGTAAAGGATGACAACATCAGTGGGTGACCAAACCTAACAAAAAGGGGTTTGGTGGCCCACTAGAACTCATTTGCAACATTTGATTTTAGAGAAAAAGAGCTTTGAGTGCGATTGAGATGGCTAAGCTAAGAGGGGACCCAACTAAAGGTACGCTATCATAAGTGCTAGCTATTCCATCATGAAGGAGATAAAGAGATTAGATAAGATCCCCTTCAATTTGATTTTAGATTTGAGTTTGTTAGTTTGATTTTGTTAGGCTAATTTTGAAGTTAGGGGGAAAAATACTAGTAGAGGGGTAGGAAATGAGGGGAGGGTAAGTTTAGATGAATTTGAGATGGCTTTGGGGGTAGTTTTGAGGTTAAAATTGAATGTTTGGGAGACAAGTCATTCAGCCCTAGGGTCGAACTAGTCATTAACATCAGTGGGGTCCATCAAAGTTGATCGACATGGTGTTGATGTTGGTAGGGTTCTATCAACATCAGCTGACACTAAGCACTAATGTCAGCATTTAAAACCAACATTGAAAACCTTAAAAAACCCAAAATAGGAGAAAAGGTCAAAATTTTATCCTTAATTAGAGTAATCAATGAGTTTAATGGTTGAGCTAGTCTCAAAAGACCTCGTGTCGATTGAGTGTTTCCTACATAGCCTAGTTTAAGGGCCTTAGACCAATGTAGTTCTCCCCATGAATAGTGAAAAAGATCCAAGGTATGGTTAAATCATGTTAAGGGAAATGGTTAAGAAAAGGTAGGTTGAAATAGGTCAGGGGACCTAGGGCTTAAAAGATAGGTCATAGGGTTGAGGGTTAGGGATATAAGTCATGATACCTAGAGTTGTGACATGTAGTTGGGCCTAAGGTGGAGAGAGAGGCATGAAGCCTAGGGTGGAGATAGTAGAGTAGGTTAAATATTTAAGTGGGTATATGACTGAGCTAACCTCAAAAGACCCCATGTTGATTGAGTGTTGCCTATATATCCTGATTGAGGGCCTCAAACTAATGTAGCTATCCTAGAGAGAAGGGAAAAAGGTGGTGGTAGGTTGTATTAGAAAGTATGTGACTTAAGTTGTGTGTATGAATGTAGGCTAGGCAAGAGTTGATGTTATGAGATCACCTACCAATGTTGCTGATGTAGATGAGGAGGGATATCACCCTAGAGGAGTGGGAACACATGGTAGTCATAGGTTTAGGGGGAGTATGATGATATTATAGAGTCACACAAGATGTGAGTTTAATGATAGTATTGATCGAGAGGTGGGATCACACCATCAACACCTTCCATTTATCAATCAGAGAGTTGATAGTAACCCAAGAGGATGTGTACAATATTTTATGGTTGCCACTCTAGGGTGAGGATCTCTTCTCGTGTTTAAAAGAGGAGCATGATATTCACATGGTGGCATTATTGGAGAGCATGTTAGTGAGGTGACCTATCACTCAGTGAGCTTTGCCTATGAGCCACTATATATTGTTGATGAGAAGCAACATTAGCTAAGTATCTTGATGATGATAGGGATTATAGTGTATGCACTACTAGATGCAGATGGTGGGATAGTTCCTATTATATTGATAGGTGTTTTGGCATAGATGGTTGAGTAGTAGACTGTATTTGCATGGGGACCAACTTTTTTGGCATAGTTATACAAAGAGCTATGGAGATTGAGACTGTGATGATGATACAATTTGTGTGTTAGGAATTTAATCTATTTTTGGGCATACAAGCATATCATGGTGACATGACCATTGGGATTACCTACCATGATTGTAGCCAATTTTAGGGCTGGCTTTAGACAATAGAGAGATGGTATGGCCCAAACCTTAGTAGAAGGCATAGTGCAAGATATTGATTATTAAGGCATATGATAGAGGGGTTGATATCTATAAATATTATATGGAGACCTTACTTGACATACCCTACATTTAGAGGATAGGCAAAGTAGCTTATTGGCTTATAGAGCACATTATGGGTTAGAGGGATATGAGTTGGTGAGCTAGAGATAGTACCCATGGCACAAGTTAGGAGATAGTTTGGCTTGCTATAAGATGTATCTCTTACCTTCCCTTGATATAGGATGGATGATATAGAGGCACCCCTACCCTTGTCATAGGAGACAAATGGGCCATATTTTGAGGAGTTGCTAGCAAGGTTGGGTGTAGTAGATCTTGGATGCACAGTGGTGTATCTTTTTTGGTGGATAGGTTTGTATCTCATAGTTCAAGTCAAGAGGCCACCATTAGATTTACAAGGGTTGATGAGAGAGAGATGTAACTGTATAGGCTCAAGATGTAATGATATAGGCACAGGATGTAGTAGTATAGGCTTAAGATGTGGTAGTGTAGGCTTGAGATATAGCTCAATCATAGGTATTGGTTTTACAAAGATAGGTGGTGACATTACAGGGCTAGGTCAGGGTATTATAGGGCTAGTTTGGGGTACCACAGGGTCAAGTTACTACACTGATAGTAGAGAGGGATATTGTGAGAATAACAAGTCAGGTTACTCATCTTCCACCACATACACCAATACAAGTTGGGCCTTCAATAGGTGTAGCGGGACCACCGCAGACTATATCTCTAGCACTACCCTTGATGATATTGCTTATTATGAGAGGGACATTAGGGAGTTCCCATAAATTTAGAGGTATTTTGAGTTTAGAGAGAAGGAGAGATCAATGACACATGCCATGGATTCTAACTCACACAGATGCAGATAAGTGGAGCATGACCATGTATATAGCCTCGAGGACTCTGAGTGCCAATTTTTTTTATTACTGAATATGTTGTATGCACACCAGCCTATGAGCCGAAGATGAGAGATGTATATTTTGAGGGAGAGATGATATTGTGATGATGTATTGATGTACATTTATGTTAAGTATATGTGTGTGTGTGTGTGTGTGTGTGTGTGTGTGTGTGTGTGTGTGTGTGTGTGTGTGTGTGTGTGTGTGTGTGTGTGTGTGTGTGTGTGTGTGTGTGTGTGTGTGTGTGTGTGTGTGTGTGTGTGTGTGTGTGTGTGTGTGTGTGTGTATGAGATGTCTTATTATGATTTTGATGATGATGTGGATGTAGATGGTTATTTTAATGTTAATTTTATGTTTATGTTGAGCATGTTAGCTGAGTTAGACTAGTATTTCCCATATGTGTGATGGTATATGCATAGTTGATTTGTTAGCTTCATCTTAGCATTTTTTGATATTTGTGATGGTGTATGCTTAAAATAGATAGGTTGTTTATGTTATTTTTTGTATGAAGTTTTCATCTCAGTAGAGAGATCAAAATGTGATTTGGATGGGAAATAAATAGGTAGAATGCTCATGTACTAACAAAGACCATAATCATAACATAAATAGGCTCAGAAATATGAGCCTCTTTCATGCTTTGCATCCTTTGACCATTTTATTTGTTAGAGAAGAATCATGTTCACCTTGTGTTAAGTGAGTTAAAAGTCCCTTGAAAGAGTATAAGGAGAAATGGGTAAAATAAGTGAAAGTGTTTGGGTAGCATAACCTTTGAAGTGGGGATGATATGCCCCTATTGTGGGTGACTCAAGAGCTACTGTAGGCAAGGCCATGACTTATAGCTCTCTTTTTTGTGTGTGTGTGTAAGCTAATCAATACATGAATCCTACAATGGGATGTTGTTTGTGTTGAGGTTATATGACGCTGATCAATATGAGAAACTTTTTATTTGTATTTCTCTTTGATAACAAATCTTAGCCTAGCCATCCTTCAAGGGAGTGGTCTAAGCATTTATTTTTGAGTTTAAATAGTTATCCTTCAAGGTAAAAGTCTATTGATAGTATCAAATATAAGTTACATAGCTATCCTTCAAGGGAGGAGTCTACATTGAGAATCATGACCTGAGAGATTATAACTTGTCTACACATCCCCATTTTTTTTTAAATTTTAGTCATGGACAAGACTATAGAGGCTTAGGAGTTTTCTACTTTGAGGGAAAAACCATAGCACTTCATAAGTTAACTAAGTGTGTAGGAGTAAGGGTTAAGAGGAAGGGAGATGAATGTAATAAGGGTGCTCAAGGGATGAACTCAAGTGAAACATGAGGTGAAGCATTACTTGGTTAAAAAAATAATGGTCATAAGTGTAAGGTATTTAAAGGCTCAGATTCTAGCTTTCTTTCAAGAGAAGACAAGCGATAAGTTCCTAAGCCATACTTATGAGTTATGATGTAGGGTCCAAGCTAATTAGGAACAAACTTACACCATTTACTTTTCTCCATGTTTATCACATGTTGATTTTATTTTAAGATGAGATCTCTAATATTGAAATCTCACTCTTTGAGGTTTTTGTTGTAATCACATGTGATACGTTCTTGATAGATTTGGAGGTGATTGAGGGATATGAGATGGCGCTCATCAAGCAAATCAAGTTAAGCCAAACATTCTTGGTGAAAGTCATCATTAGTAAGTATGTCTTAGAGAAATTTGAAGAGAAGGAATCTGAACCTCAAGAGGCAAAATAGTCCCTATCCCATATACCAAGGAAAAAGGCGTAGCACCTATATGGGTTCAATTGCTAGTGTGGTAAGCCCATAAAGCAAAGGGAATGTGTGTGTGTGCCAATCCTTGCCTGTACCATTGACTATTTTCATGAGAATTTTAGTCAATGTTTTGTTAGAATCTTTTACCTATCCATTTTCTTATGGATAGTATGGTAATTAGAAGCTTAATTTGATTCCAAATGTATCACAAAGACTTTGGACAATCTTGTTTTTGAAATATTTACCGTTATCTATTATAATTTTGTATGGGATACTAAAATGATAGATGATGTGATGGTTGATAAAGTCAAAAAAATTTCAACCTTAGTAGAGATGAGAGGAATGGCCTCAACCCACTTGGTGAAGTATTTATGACAGTAATGATAGAATGGTGATGAAGGGATGAATGAGGGTTAATCTCATTGATTAGATCCAAGCCCCATTGGGAGAAGGCCCAGAAGTCTTTATCAACCTGTAATGCAAGACTTGGAACATGAAGGAGGTTAGAGTGTTGTTGACATTTGACTTAATGTTGAATGTAATCACCATAGTTTTGATGGAGTGTTGGCCAATAATAGCTAAGTCAAAGGATACACTTGGTAATTACGTGACCATTGAAATTTCCATCACAAATATTATCATGGACTTCCTTAATAGCGAAGGGAGTCTCATTACTAGTGAGGCATCTAAGGAGGAGACCATCAAAACCTCTCTTATAGAGAAGTCCCCCTAGCATAGTGTAATGAGTGGCACATTTTATGAAGGCATGTATCCCATTATTAGAGAGATCAGAAGGGGTAATAGAAAAGGAAAGATAATCCATGAGTTGCTTCTACCATAAGTCATGTGGGTTCGATGTTACATTTCTGATAAAAAAGATGGTGATTGATACATATGAGGGTAATGTTAAGTGATACACAATGACATAGATTTTTGAGGAAGAGGGTGAAGAGGGTATGTGTGAATCAAGTGAAGCTATTGTGTCAGTAAACTTGTTTGTATATTAAATAGTTTGTAAGAGATAAGATTTAAATGATGCCAATAGTGTATCTACATGATGTTTATACCATTGTAGAATCTCTTTTTTGCATAGGTAGGAACCATTAACCTAATTAACCACTAGTTGAGAATCACCAAAAATGGTTATGGATTTGATACCCAAGAAGATAGATGTTTGAATCCCTAAAATCAAAGCCTCATATTCAACCATATAGTTAGTACATTTAAAATCTAGTTTAAATGACAAAGGTATAGGGTTGCCATATAGAGGAATAAGAATGACCCCCGCACCCCCACCGTATTGAAATTTAGACCCATCAAAGAACATCATCATTTGATAGATGTCATCGGTGGAGAGCATTATGATGGATTCATCAGTGAATTCAAGGTTTGAAGGTTAGTTATTAGGTAAAAGGGTGATAGCTAACTGATCAGTGATCATTTCTCCCTTGATAAACTTTTGTTAGATAAACTTGAAGTCAAATTCAGTAAGGAGCATGAGCCACTGAGCTACTTGTTGGTTGTGATGTGGCTTGGAATGCATGTATTTAAGGGGATTAGTATGGGTGACCACATAGGTTTTATGAATTAGGAGATAATGGTGGAGCTTAGAGTCTAAAAAGACCAATGCAAGGCAAAGCTTTTTGGTATGGGTATGTCGAGTCTCATAATTAATAAGTGTGTAGTTTATGTAGTAAACCCTCCATTCTTGATGGTGATCATCTCAATGTGTAATCATAACACCTAGAGAATGGTTTATTGCAGAGATGTAAAGGTAGAAATTATAATTTTCATTAGGCAGAATAAGAACTGATGGGGAAAGGAGATATTGTTTGAGTGTGTCAAAAGCTTCTTGGAAATCTATATTCCAATGGAAGGAGACATCTTTTTTGAGGAGATAGTGAAAGGGTTGGCAATGATCTGACAATTGGGAGATGAAGTAGCAGATTGAATAAGTTTGCCTTATAGACTATGAAGTTGTTTGATATTAGTAGGTAGAGGCATCTCTAGTATTATTCTAACCTTAGCAGGGTTGACTTCAATACCATAGAGAGAAATGATAAAACCTAAGAGCTTATAGGAAAGGACACCAAAGACACATTTCTTTGGGTTTAGTCAAATGTTATAATGGAGGAGATGAGGAAATATAATTTTGAGAATCATCAAGTAATCTTGGCAAAGCTTGGACTTTCCAAGTAAGTAATCCACATAATATTCCATAATTTTATGTTGGAGATCATGGAAGATATAAGTCATAACACATTGGTAGGTAGCACCAATGTTCTTCAGACCAAAAGGCATGACCCAATAACAAAATTTCCCCTATGGGGTACTGAAGGTTGTCTTGTGTTGATCCTCAGGAGAAACCAAGATTTGATTATATCTAGAGAACCCATCCATAAGTGATAGCATCTCATGGCTGATTGTTAGATCAATAAGTTGGTCGATACTTGGCAATGGGAAGTCATCTTTTAGATGAGAGGTTTAAGTCATGGTAGTTGATGCAAATGTGGATTCCTCCAATCACTTTTGTGACATGAATAATATTGGAAATCCATTATAGGTAGTTGATGGGTTAGATAAAGTTAACAAAAAGGAGGCATTGGAGATCCTCTTTGACAAGGAAAGCAATACAAGGATGTATTTTTAAAAGCTTTTACTTAACAAGTTTAGCATCTCAATTGGTGACAATGTTATGGGTAATGATAGAGGGGTCAATACCAGGCATGTCATTATAAGACCAAGTGAAGTCTTTACTATGGTTATTAAGAAATGTTGCATAATTAGCTTGCTTAGAGGAATCCAAAGATTATTCAATATTGAGGGCATGAGGGTTATCATGAGAGGGCAAATTGATGTCAATGATTGATTCATTTAACATAGCTTGTGTTTCAGATGGGAGTGATCATTAGATATAGATATCATCTTCACCCATGTATATGAGAATAGCATCATCATGTTGACATTGGATAGTGTTAATAGAGGGAGAGTCTTAATCAATTATTTTATGATGAATGAGAGGAAGGGACCTTGTTTCATTACCTTGGTGATAGGTGAGAGGCCCCAAATGGATGACATTTATTGAAAAAAAAAGGAGGTATAGATACCTCTGATTTGGTAGGTAATGGTAGAGAAAAAGGTGGAGAAGGAGAGACTGACTCTTCAATAATTGGTATATGGGAAGTTTTGGTGAGTTTATTTGGTTCATCATAACCCACTCCATGCCTCTTTTTAACATTTTTAATGGTTTTGCTAGTGGGATATTCAATGGGCGTATGGACACCCTGCTCATAACGACCTAAACTAAATCCTTTCTAAGCACATCTATAAAGATAGGTGTGAGTGAAATTAGGCTTGTTCAAGAAAGAGAAGTCATTAATAAATGATTGTGGCAAAGAGGATAGATTGTTGAAAGTGGGAACCTGATCAATTCCCCCATATGTGAAATTAGTTTGAAGGTTAGGGGGCTCATAAGGGATAACCATCCCAATATAGGGATCATAATTTGGGTGCCTATGAAGCTTTCCATACTCTTGTGGAGTATGTAACATGTCAATCATCAATAAATGATATTCTTTGAGTGAAAAATGTTTAAAAGTTTCCTCCATGGGATTTTTATCAAGAATTTGTGTTACCGATATCTGTGTAACCAAGGTAGTGGAACTTGTGGAAGCTTCAAAAGTATCATGCGGTGAAGATGATGTATTTAATGGAATGATAACATCATTGGGATTGTAAGTCATGTTGCATGTTTTAAATGGAGGTGGGTTGATGGGTATAACATGTACTTGCCCATTATGGTCAAACTTGACATAGCAGTGTAAAGTTGAGGGTACACATACCATAACACATTTCCAAGGTCATCCAAGTAGTATGTTATATTAAGACTCTCCTTATATAATATAGAAGAGCTCAGAAATTGTGATGGGACCTACATAGATATGTAAGACAATAGTGCCCAATGTAGTAGCTATGGTACTGTTAAAAGAGCAGAGCACCGCATCGGTTTGAGACATGTAATTATCGGGAAGAGATAGTTGTTTGTAGGCATGGGTGGAAATAATATTAATAATAGCTCCCCCATCAATCATGACTCTATTGACATGATTTTGATCAATATATGCGGTAATAAAAAGGGTAGAATCCTGATCTTCAGGGTGTTGAAATAGAATTTTTGAATCACTAAAGGAAATTAGGTAGATGGAATTAAGAGAGCTAACCAAAACTGTAAGAGGATAGGGATCATCAAGTTGTACCTCAACCACTTGTAAGGCACTAATCAAATCTTGATGGTGTTGGGGTGAATTTTGAATTAACTCATACAAGGACATTTTCATAGGAGTTTGGTAAAGTTATTTCACCATTGAGATTTGAATAATGTCTGAAGATGTTGGTTTTGGGACACCCAATATGGAAATCTTCAGATTCGAAGGATAAGTGTCTTGGGAAAAGAGATGAACCCAAAGAGTAGATTTTTTTTTCTTACCTTTATCCTTTTTATTTTGTGATCACATGGCCACATTAATTATGTTGATCTAAAATATAGGTGAAGGAGGTGGCAAAGGTGGTATGACAACATCTTTTGGTTTGAATTTAGGTGGAATAATAGGAGGCATTATGGATGCTAGAGGTGGAATAATAGGAAGGTTAATAGGAGTATCAACAAAGAGACTATCAACATCAAAGTGTTATCAAATGACTATTGTGAGAGCTTTACAACTCTCAGTATCGTGTCTAGGTGAATAATGATATAGACACACTTGTGTATCATTAAACCAAGAGGGCTTTGGTCCAAGAGGAATATAAGGATTAATAGGAGGAAGATTTATTACAAAATATTATAACAATTGATGTAGGAAAAAGCTCTGAATGCCTATGACTTAGCTCGCACTTGTTGTATCAATAAGAGTAGACACCTTTATTTAGGAGTCATAGGGTTGATTTTGCATGGTGCCTTGTTTGGTGGCAGTGGAGTTACATGTTTTTTTGACACTTTTTTGGTGTTAGGTATCATGATGTCAGATGTGAAAGGCCTACCAGGTGGTAGAGGTAGTAGTGAAGGTAACTTAGCCTTTTATTTTACTTAGATCAGTGATACTCCAACTAAAGTAGAGGGGTGTGGTCCCAAAATTGATGGTAAAGTTAAAGGTTGAAGAGGGAAGGATCAATGAGACCTAGGAAGCTTAACATTTGCTTGTAGTTTAGGATGTGAAATTATAACTTGTGGTTGGAGAGTTATATCTAATTTCACTTATGGATGAATTATATTAGTGATGGGGCGTATGCCTCAAGACCTGATCTACTTTAATGTGGTAGATGCCTATGAGGGTGAGGGTTCTGACATAAATGGATGAGCTTCTAGTGATTTTGGTGAAGATTATCTAGCTTTATCAAATACTTTGGGCTAAAGGGTAGTGAGAGGGTTGGTGGTAAAGGTTAAAACTTGCTATGTTGGATAAGGAGTTTTAAGTCAGTCCCAAAATGCCATGTGGTTTAATTTCATGGAGTCAAGAAATTTGATACTTTTCACCAACTGTGAGGAGGGTTTAGATGAAGTTGACTTAGGCCTTATAGTTGCTTCTTTAAAAGGCTGAGGTGATTGAGAAAGAGGTAAATTATTGGTCAATACTAATTCAAGCCAAAGATGAGAAAGAACTACAATAGGGTCTTCTTTGACATAGATAGGAGAAGAGGCATGGTCTTCCATGGGTGGAGGAGAAGTAGGCAAAGAGGGTTCCTGAAGGGGGTAAAGCATGGGTATAATTTCTCCTTCAATATGTGGGTGAGGAATAGGTAAAGTATCATCCTCCATAGATAAAATAAGTGGTAAGAGTGGTAGAATTAAAATAGACATGATAGGTCTCTCATCTTGTGTAGGAGTAGATAACACTGACTCTTCTAGGTGTAAAGGTGTAGTGTATGGGGTATTACTCTCCATTGGTGGAGGATAGGTAGGATAAGAGGGTTCCTCAAGAGGGTATAACATAGGAATGATTTTACCCTCAATACGTGGTTGTATAATGGGTAGGGTGTGGTCTTCAAGTGGTAAGAGGATAGGTAACATTGGTGCAAAAGGAATTACCATTATAGGATCCTTTGGTGGAAAAAGGAGTAGTAAAGGAGGCTCTTCCTCACTTGGGAGTGGAATGGGTGAAATAGGCTCTTTTACTTGGGGAGGAAGAAGGGGAAAAATAAATGCCACTAAATTGGGGGAGGAGTCAATAAAATGGGTGCCTCTTGTTATAGGAGAGGTTGAATTAGAGGTAAAGGAAAGACCATATTAATCGTATGGATATTATGATCACTTGAGTTAGTCATGGTCTGAACAATATTTTGATTGGGTGAATGGTTAGGAAAAGGCTATTTGAACACATCCATATTTTGATTAGCAGGTGCATTAGGATTATCTAAGATGAGATCACCCCTATCAAGCATGTCTTGAACAATGTTCTTGAATGTTTTACAGTTATTAGAATTATGGCTTTTAACTCGATAATAGCCACAAAACTCATCCTCCGTGTACCAAGTTGGAATAGGATGAGAGGGGTAAAAATGTTTAGGAGTTTTGATTTGAGGAAGGGTTATGACACCTTGTTGCAATAGTTTTTCCAAAATGGAAGTATATGACTCCCCAATGGGAGTGTATTGTCTTTATTCATATCGTTGTTGGAATTGCTTGGTCATATTTTTGGAAGTCAAGAAATTAGGTTGGTTTATGGTTGTGGAAGAAGCTGATTGAATGACCACCATGTTGGTGGTGCCTTTATATTTTTGGTTAGAAGGAGAACTTTTAGAAGAAGAGTCATTTGATTTGGAATTGGCATTCTTACTTTGCAACTTTACTCTGCCTTCGTTTATAGCCTAAATCTTGATTTTTTGTGCCATTGTAAAGGCCTCATCAAATGTGTGGAAGGTTTGTACTAAGAGTGTGGATGAAATGTGATTATCACATGACCTTAATAAGAGATTAATAATCTTAGTTTGGCGTAAGGAGAAGGAGAGTTGATTGATCAAGCCTCTCTAACAAGCAATAAAATATATGATTGACTCGTCATCAAATTATCTAATAGAATAAAGGTCTATAATAGAAACCTTTTTAGAAATGTTAATAGAGAAATGGTCCAAGAATATTTATGTGAGTTGGGTAAATGAGAAAAGGGAATGCTTAGTTATAGATCTATACCAATCTAGGACAACACCCGAAAGAGACATAAGGAAAGTATGAAGTAATAATGCATCATCATGCCTTATTAAATAATAAGCATGTCTAAATGCTCAAAAATGCTATTTTGGGTCTTCTTACTCTGGAAATGAGTAAATTTAGGGAGTTCCCATTGGCTTGGATAAGTATAAATAGGCACAAAAGGATGGATGGGTTCATTGCATATCTGATCATAGGATAACACATTCTTTGAACCCAAAATAGATGTCTAGAGGGGGATTAGTTTGGGAGATACCCCCTAAGCTATATGGAACTTGATAAGAAGTAGAGGGAGCATATGACATAGCTTTCTGAGGTTATGTTGGTGCAACATAAGGATAATGAGTCATAGGTTGGGGGTGGAAAGAAAAGGGGCTTGTCCCATTGGGTTAGAGACTATGCTTTGGTTGGATGTTGTTATTATAGGTTGGGTTATTGGCATGGTTAGAATAGATGAAGGGTGAGTCATAACTTAGGTAATTATAGGTGTGAAAATCAACATTTTAATGAGGTATAGAGGGGGATTAGTTTTGGAGATACCCTCTAAGCTATATGGAACTTGATAAGAAGTAGAGGGAGCATATGACATAGCTTGCTGAGGTTATGTTGGTGCAACATAAGGATAATGAGTCATAGGTTGGGGGTGGAAAGAAAAGGGGCTTGCCCCATTGGGTTAGAGACTATGCTTTGGTTGGATGTTGTTATTATAGGTTGGGTTATTGGCATGGTTAGAATAAATGAAGGGTGAGTCATAACTTAGGTAATTATAGATGTGAAAGTAGATAGAATAGGTACCACCAAATTCTGAAATGGGGTGAGACTTGATTGAACTACTTGTGGTTGTGAAAGTAGGAAGGTACTCCAAGGTTTAGGTGGGATTGGGTAGTTGGCAATGTTAAACTTTGGACATTATTTATGGTTGGATTACTTATCGAGGTGGTGGTTTAAGTAACCATGGGGAGAATAGTGGAGACAACTGAAATTGAAGTTGTCTTCATTAGAGAGGTTGGCATACCATATAGTGGGTCACCCAAAGAATTATGGGTTTAGTTCATGGTAAGGTAATGCTGAAGGGTTGCCACATTGTGATCAAGAAATTTAGAAATTTTTTGATCTCCTTCAGGCATAATGAGAATTTGGTTGGGGTTGAGAGTATGCTCTATATTTGAAGTATGCTCCATGATATAATCAACAACCAGAGGAGAAGGTGGAAGTGGTGCCAACTTCCATAATCGATAATAATTTTGGTTTGGGCTCACATCAATACCATGCAATGAGAAGTAAAAATAGTCTTAATACTTTATATTAGTGATAGAATAAGGGAAAATTAGGTTCAAGTGTAGGTAAATAGGTTATTTTAGCTTGTTTTGAGAAAATTAAAATTACATAGTCACCAATGTCAGTCGCTTGACCGATGTTGATAGTAAAATTTTATCAATGTTGGTAGGATTAATTGATGTTGATAGGCTAAAGTCTACAAATGTCAATAAAATTAACCAATGTCGGTCACTGTGATATCCTAAGAGATGGAAAATCTAATGTTTTAAAAACCCAGAGGTAGAATCTAGGTAAAACAAAGGATGTAAGAGGTCTGTGTAAGAAGAGAGAACACTCAAAAAACTTGATATAACAGGTTATACAAACTGAGTATTACAAATAGTGTTGATTTTGTGAATCAATGAAAAAACATCCTTACCAACTCCAAAATATAGAAGGAAATATAAAATAAAAAAAGAACATACAATCACTAATTATTAACTCTTAGAGATTAATTTTAGTCTCATGTTGGCTTATGCCTTAAATAGATAGTGAGAAGAGAATTTGGTTAGCGAAGGTAATATAAAACAATCTAGAGCTAGTTTTAGGTTAGTTTTAGTGCTCAAGAGGAAATTTATGTTAAACCAGGCACGTGGATTGTTATAGGATCTTGATCCCTACACTTAATAGACTTGAAGCTAAGCCAAGATGCTTAGCCAAAATATACCTTCTGCCTAGAGTTTATACTCTGCCAGAGAATGGAGTGGGTTCTCCCCTTGGTGGTGAAATCTAAGTAGGATAGCCGGGTAGGGTAAGATGATCCACCAGGTGATGAAATATTGATGGGCCTTATCTAAGGTGAGTTTATATGTTTTTATTTGTGAGTGTGATCTGGTTGTGTAACATAGGTGCACTATAATTCATTCATAATGCTTGTAATTAACTAGGTGAGCTAAATGCGGAAAACAAACAATGAAGTGCAGTAAGTTTCAAACCTAAATCTAAAATGTTTAGATTTGAATGAAAACAATTATGAAATAAGAGTATAGAATGAAATTCACTATCCTAATGTGCATGAAAGAAATAAATAAAGAAGATATTCCTTTAATTTGTAAGAAAAATGATAAATTGCTTTTAGAGGCAAAAAGAATAGAAGAGTGGCAAGGAAGAAGAAATTCTAGTTTATTGCCCTTAAATAGAAAATAAAATGTTGAATTTTTTTGTGTTGATAGAGAAATCAAGGATAAAGTGCAAGAAATGAAACTTTCACTATAATGCACCTATATGAATGCTTAAAATTAGCAATGAACCCAAGGAAAACTCTAGGGTCCCACTGGGCATGCCAAAAATGTTTAGCAAAAATTGTATCTATTTCAAGTCTAAAGAAAAATAGAGAAGAAGGATAGGGATAAGTGATTAGAATAAACCTAGATTAGTTTGTGTGCCACATATAGACATTATGAGCACTCTTCTTTGGCTGGGGAGGACTACGTGTAAGTAAGAAAGCACTACCACAAAATGTCTATTAGTAGGTATATGAGTGGGCTTCTAAGCTATGCATTTTTTTCAAGAAGTGTCAAACTTCCTTAGAGATGCCACTCCACTTTTGAGAAACAAAAGAGTGATAAATAACAAAGAGAGTATAAAAGGGAGAGCAAAAGAGAGATTATTTTATCGTTATTCACAACCTAAGTATAGAAAAGAGGAACAAAGTGTAGGTGGTATATTTAATTTGTATTTGAGAAGTTGTTTGGGCATGTTTTATAAGGGTTACCAAAAATCCATACTTATTGACATCGATTAGGCTATCGAGGTCAGTGAGCAAGTGTGACATATATCGATTAGGTTGCCAATGTTGGTAGGGGAAATAATTGCCTAGGGGCTTGAAAAAGGCTTTTTTGGGTTTGGAAAATGGTTTTGGTCAGGTCTAAAAGGTTAGGGAGAGTTGTGTGTGTGAGAGAGAGAGAGAGTATTATTTGGATAGATCTGGTTAGAGGTTTGGTGTGTTGAAACAAGGGGCAACAAACAGGGAAGCCTTATAACTCCTTCATGAGGGCTCAGTCAAGAATGTGTAAAACAATAAATAGTGGGTATAAAGTGATTGTAGAGTAATTTCTTAAAGACTTATAGAATAAGTAATGTACTTAGCTTTGAAGGTGATTAAATGATAAGTGATAGATGGATGGCTCCTATAAGGCTTACCAAACTGATGCCTTGAGTGGAGAAAACAAGCTTGTGCTACTGGTTCTCCAGAGCTTGGTTCCTAATTTGGATTGACTTGTGCAAGGTAATAGTGAGCCAAGATGTGGAAATTTTGATGCCAAAATCCTATATGCAAATAGAAAATTCATTTTCTTAATTTCTAATGACCTAAACAATAGTTTAGAGTTTGGCTTAAATAACTGACATCAGTAATCCTACCAATGTCGGTCTTGGGTTGACCGATGTCAGTGGCATGAGAATAGGGAAAAGGGCTATTTTTAGCCTATTTTTTTTCTCATGCCAAGTGTGGTATCTATTATGAAATGGTATAAATGGGAGGTTAAGAAGGATGTAGTTGGTTAGGAAATTATTTTTGGGGTGAGAACAAGTCATGGGTAGTTAGGATAAAGGGACTAAGTCTTGAGGTAACTCAGAGGGTGAGAATTAGTCTTAGAACAAGGTATCCAGGTAAGGTGGTATAAGTGGTTCTTTAATTAACTTAATTAAATATTTTAAATTAATTAAATGTGTGAGGGATAAAAGAATGGGTTAGGGAGGCTAATTATTATTATTTAAAAAGGGCTCAAGGGGGGTTTTGACGCAGGGAGTTATGCACATGTGTGACATAATTTTGGTGTCTACAATAAGATCCATTGATTTGATTGACCATAATTTGAGAGTCACTAAAAATGTTGATCATTTTGCTCCCAAGGATAGCATAGTTTGGAGGCCTATCATGAGGGCTTTGTACTTGGCCATATTATTGGTACATTTAAAATTTAGCTTGAAGGATAAAGGGATAGGTTCATCGTGAATGGGGATAAGGATGATACCATCTCCCCCACCATATTAACACTTTTATCCATCAAATAATATGGTCACTTGATAGGTGAAGTCTGCCTAAGAGAGGGTTATGATAGACTCATCTAGAAACTCAAGAGGAAGAGGTCGACTGTTTGCTAATGGTGTCTCAACCAATTGGTCAGCAATGACTTTCCCTTTAATTGAATTATCTTGAAGGAACTCAAGGTCAAACTTAGTTAAAATCATAAGCCACTTGGCCATACATTAGTTTTGGTATGGCTTGAAGTGCATATACTTGAGTGGGTCAGTATTGGTTAAGATATAGGTCTTGTGGTTGAGAAGGTAGTGGTAAAGTTTGGTGGCCATAAAGACCAAGGCTAGGTAAAGTTTCTTGGTATGGGTGTATTGAGTATTGTAATATACAAGTGTATGGCTAATTTAGTAAATGGCTTGCTCTTTATGCTGCTCATCTTGATGAGCTAGCATTTCTCCTAAGGAGTGGTCAGTGGTAGAGATATAAAGGTAAAAAGATTGATCTCCCTTGGGAGGAATGAGGATGGGTGGAGATAGAAGGTACTCTTTAATTTAATCAAAGGCCTTTTGATAAATTTTTTTTCCATGTAAAAGATACATCCTTATTTAAAAGGTGATGGAAAGGTTGGCATCAATCTAAGAGTTGAGAGATAAAGTGATGAGTGGATTGGCACTTCCCCTACAAGATATGGAGTTTCTTGAGGTGGATGGGAGGAGGCATGTTGAGGATTGATTTTATTTTAGTAGGATAAACTTTGATTCCCTAAAGGGAGATGATAAAGCCAAAGAAATTTGATGACAAACCCCAAAAAGACACTTCATAGGGTTAAGGTGGATATGGTAATAGATGAGTCACCTAAAGATAATCTTAAGAATGGACAAATGATCTTTATGACATTTGAATTTCCCAAGGAGGTCATCGACATAGTCTTCTATGATTTTTTGAATGAGGTCATGAAATATGTAGGTCATATCATGTTAGTAAGTTACACTAGCATTCTTCAATCCAAAAGACATGACCCTATAGAAAAAAGTCCCCCATGAGGTGATAAAGGTGATTTTATGTTGATCTTCAGGGGAAATTAAGATCTAATTATAACCTAAAAATATGTCCATAAGAGATAACATATCATGGTTGGATATAAGATCAATAAGTTGGTCAATGCCTAGTAAAGGAAAGTCATTCTTTGGGAAAGCAAGGTTAAGGTCATGAAAGTGCACATAAATGCAAAATCCCCATTTGGTTTTGGTGATAGGTACAACATTTGAGACTCATTAAGGATAGTCAATGGGTTGAATAAAATTTATGGATAGAAGATATTGAAGCTCTTCTTTGATGAGAAGGGCTATGTGAGGGTGCATTTGTTGAAGTTTCTACCTAACTGGCTTGGCATCATGGTTGGTGACTATGTTTTGGGTAACAATGGAGGGGTTGATTCTTGGCATGTCACTGTAAGACTAAGCAAATACTATGATGTAGTTTTTTAGGAAGGAGGGGAAGTCTTAAAGCTCCTCAAAATTTAGTGATTGGCCAATTTTGACAATGCACAAGTTATCTAGAGTGCCCAAGCTGATATCCATGGTGGATTTATTTAAAATGGTTTAAGTCTCATGGGGGAGAGATTTATGGATAGAGGAATCTTCTACACCAAGATAACTAAGAATGGAATCATCATCCTGACACTGAATGGTATTAATGGTAAGAGAGTCATCTGTTACCATCTTAGGGTGAGTTAGACGAATGGTTATGGTTGCTCCATCCTTTTGATAAGTCAAGGGTTTGAGGCTAATCATGTTGATGAAAAAAAGGTAGGGAGGATGGGATTTCATCATCAATGATGGCAATGGGAGGTGGGTTGGTTTTCTATTTCGATGGCATGAAACTAAGGCCATGCTTTTTGTGAGGTTTTCAAGTTTTAATTAGAAAAAACTTGTGCATCCCATACTCATATCATCCTATACTAAATCCCTTCCAAGCACACCTATAAATATATGTCTTAGCAAACTCTGATTTATTTAGGTAGGAAAAATTGGAGGTGAATGGTCAAGGTGAAAAAGAGGTGGTGGAAGTGTCAAGGGGCTTATCAAGGCCCCCATAGATGAAATTGGTTAGACAAGTTAAGGGCTTGAAAGTAACAATGGCTCCAATTTGGGGTTATAACTAGGTTATTGGTCAAGATTCCCATACTTTTGAGGAGTAGGAAAACTGTCTAGTATCAAAATGTGATACTCCAAAAGGTTGATTCCAAAAGGTTCATTTTGTTGATTTGGGTGGAAGGGATGGAAGAACTAGTGGATGCTTCATTATTATAATGGGATGGGGTTTCAAATTTTATTGGTGAAGGTTTTTTGGATGGGTGAAGGAGAACATTTTTGGGTCGGTATGTCATGTTGCATGATGTAAAAAGACTCAGGTTAGCTTGTATGGTAATAACTTGACCTTCATGTTCAAATTTGATGCATCAATGTAGGGTGGATGGCATACAACCCATGGAATAGATCCAAGGGCATCCCAACAAAATTTTATATTGAAACGCACCTTATACTACATAAAAGAACTCAGGAAGTGTGCAGGCTCCTAGGTGAATGTGAAGGATAACAATTCCTAAAGTTGTGACCATGGTAACATTAAATGGTATCACTAATGAGGTTTTCAACATAATTTTCTTAGGTAATTTGAGTTGTTTGTATGCATGGGAGGAGATAATGTTAATGATATCTCCCCCATCAATCATAACCCTCTTGATGTGGGTTTGGTTGATATACATGGTAATGAAGAGGGGAGGATCTGGATCATCTGGATGAATAGAGTGTATTTCTAAATCCTTGAAGGTAACAAGGTTAACAAGTTGAAGGGATTTGACAAAGGTTTCTAGATTTTATGAGTCTTTTGATTGGACCTCTATGGATTGCAAAGCTTTTATCATCATTTGGTGGTGATGGGGTGATGTATTGATTAGTTTAAACACACTCATCTCCACTGGTGTTTGGTGAAACTATTTAAAAACTAATCATTGGATTGATTCAGAAGGGTTTGATTGAGAGGGACCCAAGATGGACACCTTGGGTTTAGTTGAAGGTAAAGGTGCTTGGTTTTGGTTGGAGGTTTGGGTGGTAGAAGAAGGATATGTCCATGGAATGGACACCTTTGATTTTCCCTTATCCTTTAGTTGGGATTGTGATCATGTGACCACATGGATGGTATGGATTTGGGGAAGGATTAGGTTAGAAGATTTCTTTAGTTCCTCTTCACTCTAAGGTGAGAGTAGAGGAGTAGGTAAATGTTGGTTGATGGTTCTTGGTTCTTGGATTAGTGGTGGACTCATAAGAGGTTCATCTGATAATAATTCATCCTCATGATATAGCCGATAGGATAATATTTTGATAACTTTACAATTCTCTATATCATGCTCGATGTCCTATGATATGAACATATTAATTAGTCATTATATTAGGATCATTTAGGACTGTGTGGGTCAAATGGTTTAGTTAGGTGGAAAAGTTAAGCAAAAAAATTTCAACAACCTCTTTAGGATGGTTGAGTAAGACTCAGGTAAAGGTGGCAGAGGTGTGGAGGTCTTAGGTTTAATAGTTGAGGTGGAAGCCCTTTTAGGAGTGGGTTTGATGGTCAAAGATTTGGGTGAAGGAGCATTACTGGTGGATGATTTTATTATAGATTATTTTGAGGTAAAAGGTGTTGAGGTAGATGCCTAAGAAGTAGGTAATTTGGTTATAGAAGGTTTGGTGAAAATAGGTGAGGATGAAAGTAGGAGTGATGGTGTAACCAAAAGTGGCAGTTGGATTTGGGTCTTATCTAGGATGGTTGGTCTCCTTATTAAGGTAGAAGGGTGAGTCCCCAAAATAGAAGGCAAAGTGGAAAAGGGAGGTAGAGTTTTGGTTTGTGGAATCTTGGGTGTTTTTACCTTTTTTTGGTCTTAGTTTAGGGTTTCTTTGATAGGTTTGGTGAAGTTCATTCCAATTTCAATGAGGGGTGAGTAAGGTCCTGAATAGGGAATATGCCAAGATTTTTTATAGGCTTAGTTGGAATGGTATAAGATGATTGGGTTATTTTAGGTGGAGTTAGTTTAGAAGGTTTAGGTATGGTTTGGTTGGTAGAGGTTTCTAATAGCTTGATTATGGTGAAAGTGGGTTTGATAGTGGGGATAGAAGGTTGGGATGATAGTCGTGTGTTTGGAAGTTCTTGCTTGGTTTGGTAAGGAAGCTTGAGATGTTGCCAAAATGTGGCATGATTTGTTTTGGGTTGGATAAAGTACTCCAAGTTTTGAACCAGTCTAGAGAAGGGTTTGATCCCTTCGATACTGAGTTCAAAGGTTAAACCCATGGGTGGAGAGAGATAAGTGGTTACCCCATCACTTTCCTTAATCAAAGGCTATAAGGTTTAAGAAGATGAGCCTCCTATGGGAAAGGTAGGTAGAGTGACCCCTTCCTTAGGGATGCTTTCCAAAAGAAGAGTCAATTGCTATATGATGGAGGAGAAGAAGATAGTGGTTATGGCTACTTCTTTTGGTATGTCTTCCAAATGAGGGGTTGTTGGCTCAAATGCCTTAATGAGTGGAGAAAGTGGAAGGGTTATTTCCTTGGTCTCATTTTCTAAATAAATGGAGATTGACTCCACTGCCTCAATAATTAGAGGGGAAAGGAAGGTACTTTCATTAATGACTTCCTCAATAATGTGTTGACTAAGAACTATGTTAATGGTATAGATTTTGTGGTTGTGAGAGGATTCTTCTCTATTATTTTCATTATTTATGGAAGGGGCATGGTTGGGAAATGGTTATCTAAAGATGTCAAGTGATTGATTTGGGGGTGCATTGGGGCTATCCAACACAAGTTCCCCCTTATCGATGAGATTTTGGATGACGTTCTTGAAGGTATTACACCTACTAACATCATGACTATTGACATAGTAGAAGGTGCATAATTCATTCTCCTTATACCAACCAGGTACAAGATGGGAGGAATCAAATTGTTATGGGGGTTTGATCAACAATAATTGTATGATGTTTGATTTCAAAAACCTCTCCAAGACCAAAGCATATGCCTCCCTTAGTGGAGTAAATTGCTTTTGGTTGTTGCGGTTTGGGTTTCTAGTGTTCTGATTAGAGGAATTAGAGGAGTTAGGTTAGTTTAAAAGGGGTAGAGGAACAATTTTAAGAACAATTGCATTCATAGTTCCTTTACTTTAGGAGATAGTGCTGGATTGATTATTAGGTTTGGAGGGAGTTTCATTTGATTTGAAGGTTAAATTCTTGTTTCTCAATTTCAACTTCCCCTCATCAATGGATCTATTTTATAATTTTTTTGCCATGGTGAAAGCTTTGTCAAAGGTCTTGAAGCTTTGAACCTATAAAGTAGAGGAGATATGTTTAACACAGCCCAAGCAAATAGTTCAATTACTTTGGATTGGGGTAAAGAGAAAGAGAGTTGATTTATCAAACTTATCCAACGGGATACAAAGTCATCTATGGACTTGTCATCAAATTGCCAAATGGAGTAGAGATCAGTGATGTAAACTTTCTTAGAGATGTTTATGGAAAAGTGATCTAAGAAAGTTTGAGTTAGTTGGGTAAAGGAAAAAAGGGAGTGCTTTGTAATAACACTATACCAATATAGTGCTAGACCTAATAGAGACATGGGAAAGGTGCAAAGAAGGAGTGCATCATCATAAGCAATCAAATAGAAAGAATGCCTAAATGCTCTCAGATGTTGTTGAGGGTCTTCCTTGCTCTAAATTTTTTAAAGTTCCCATTGAGGAGGATAAGGCTAAATGGGGGTGGATGGATGAATTGGTTTACTACATATTTAGTTTTAAGATAAGAGGTTATGGGCACTAGAGATAGAAGAATCTAAAGAATTCATTTTATCCATTAGCATTTTGATAAGGTCCATTTGTGGTTATGCACCCCCATAGTTTTAGGGTAGATTATGTTGGGTTTGGGTAGGTGTAACATATGGATAGTTGGTGGGGGGTTGAGAAGCTACCACATATTGGTATGTGGACATGGGTGGTTGGGATGATGCCACATATGAATACATGGAGATATGTGATTGGGTGGAAGGTAGAGGTATAATACCCTTCTAGGTTAGGTATATATCTTAGGTTTGGTGCAATGGGCACATGTTGAAGGATTAATGCAGCTTGGGTAGGAGGTACAGTTGGGTTAGTAGATAGAGGGTGGGTGTTAAATTTGGTACTGATGGGTGGAAGGGTATAAGGTATGGGAACTACCAAGATCTGAAATGGAGTGGAGGTAGGTGGGTTAGAAATGAGAAGAATGGTGGTGACACTATTAGAGGGTACTCCCATGGTAAACGGAGTATCGGTGCCTAAAGTTTGGGTTGATCTTATACTAGGAGGGTTTTTAGTTGTGGAAAAAGGTGTTTGGGTGTTTCTCAATTGAGTGGGTTGGTTTTGGATGGTGGTATTGGTAGGTTTATTGGTATAGGATGATTCCTAGGTGACTAAATTTTGGCTAGAGATGGTGGCAATAGAAGTGTCACCCATAAGGTGGGATGGCATGCCATAGAGTGGGTCAATAGGTAGAACCAAAGTAGGGGTATAGTGGGATATGATGTTAAGGTAATGTTAGAGGGATATGGGGTTGTTATCTAGAAAGGTGGAAAATTTTGCATCACCTTGGGCAACCATCCAAGGGATGGTAGGACTTTTATAAGGATGGGGAGAACTCTCTACATTTGAGATGTACTCTATGGATGAGGGAGAAGAGGAAGATGGATGATTAGTTAGTGGATCCTAATTAATTTGGTTTCTTAGTTGTTTCCTTTTTAAAACCATAAAAATAAGGAAAAGAGGAAGATATAAGCAGTCTCACAACTTAAATAAAGAGAATATAAGAAAAAGTCAAGGAAACAAACACACACTAAATCACATTAAATCCTAGGGTTCTTTTTAGTTTCTCTTATGGGTTATGCCTTAAGTTTTAAGAATTATGTGACTTAATTTGGCTTATAGAGTGGGTACTAGAAAATAAGTCTATGGTTGGTTTTAAATTATTTTTAGGCTCTTAAAGGGATCTGTATTGGAAATCAATATGTGGCTTGATATTGGGGCCTACCCCCTCACTTCACACACCATAATGATAAGGGTGTTGGTTTCTTAGCCAAGATATATTGATTGTTAGAGATTATAATCAACCAATGAACTTAGTTGTTTATCCCCTTGGTGATGAAATCCAAGTAGGATAGCCAGGAAAGATGAATGTTAGGTGATGAAATCTCAATCAAGCCTTATGTTAATGTTTTTGTGCTTGATTAAGTGTAAGTGGTTTGGTCTTGTGTGTGTGATAAGGGTGAATATATGATTAATTCACTTGATTAATTAAGATATATGAGATAAAATAAGTAAGAAAACAATGGATGTAGTCAATTATAAGCCCAAAATGAAATTTTGATTTCATTGTATGAGAAAAAAATAAGAAGAAGAAATACCTAGATGCAACTATGAACCCAATAAAAAAATCAAGGGTCCCATCAAGCATGCTAGAATGTTTCACATAAATTTTGATTTATTTCCTTAGAAGAAAGTTGTAAAACTTGAAAGAAGGGTGGGGTTAGTAGAACCTAAATTTGGTTTGCACTCCATGGTCTAGATAGCTATAGATACTCCTCTTTGGCTTGAGAGGAATGACCTACAGATAAGAAAGCACTAAATAAATAGTTGATTAGTTAGATAGTAGGGTGGACTTCCTAGCAAGTTAGATCTAAGAAGCATGAGCTTCCTTGGAGGATGTCAATCCACACTTTTAAACAATCAAGTTCTAAAAATGAAAGATAGATTTCTTACATGAATTAAAAAAATACTCAAATCAGATACAAGAAGTGCTTGAAAGAGATGAACTTAAACTTATTATAGTAATAAATGATTAGATATTAATGCCAAATAAATTGGGTATGGTTCAAAAAATAGGGTGATGTTCTATGATCAGGTAGAAAGACAAAATTTGGGATTTGTTTATGGTCTGAAAGGTGAAAATAGCTTGCTATTGGAATTGTCACATACTGACCATAATTGGTTAGGTGAAACCATTGGCAGTTAGGGTAACTATCAGTAATTATGGATAGACAATCAGTGGTCAGGGTGACCATTGGTAGTTACTATGGGTTCTGGTCTAGTTCAAGAAGCTAGTTGATGAGGTTGTAGGATGGATTTTGAAAGATAAAATAGAGAAACTAATTATTGAATCTAATAAAAGATAGATACTTAGATTTTTGACCTGAAGAATGTGGAGGTAGTTTGGCTAAAAAACTTATTGATGGGTTCTAAAGCAATTTTGGCAGAGTAGAAGTGTCTTGGTTGTGACTGATGAATTACAACACCTCAGATCTCTAACTTAGTTGCTATAAGAATAATTGCAAATGAATTTTTGATACAAGAAGCTCTGATAATTGTTGATGATATCTAATTCTTGATTACTCTAATTTTGGATCACTTTTCACCTCCTCTTCTCTTTTTATAAAATAAATAGAGAGGTGAAATAATAAGTTTGACAAGGTGTCAAGGGGTTGTCTAATTTTAGTCTTAGCATGTATAGTTATGTGAGTGGATAAGATTAAAAAATAAAGGTGAAGTTAAGGAGAATTTAACCATTTAAGGTGGTTAAAACCTAATCATCGATGGTCAGGCCTAATCATCGGCAGTTAAGGTGACTATCGATGGTTGATAGGTCAAAGGTTAAGTTGGTCAAAGTTAGTCAATTTGACTTAGGTTTATAGTCAAAAGGTTATGGGATAGTCCCTAGGAGGTCCTGAGGGTTAGCTTGACATCTAGAACCATCGTGTATTTTTTTCTAGTGTCTACAAGCTCACAAAATGGTGAGGGCATGGGATCAAAATAAACAAAAGTGCAAGACAATGTTTTTGTTTTTTTACAATTGATTTATAATATTTTTGTGTTTTTGGGATAAGAAATAGAAATCACCTATTAACAAAAGGTCCATGGAGCTACCTTACTGAAGAGATGCAATTATATAGGTAAGAATTAAAATAATAGCTAAATTTATTGCAATAATGATCATGAATATAAAAAATAGCATAAGGAACCAACTAATCAAGGAGATGCATGTCCAAGAGTATATGTTCCAATAACAGCTAAAATACTTTGTTGAACTAGTGTTGAGTGTGTCTAGAATGTCTATGAGTCATAATTAGGATCATAAATGGTTTGAAGGAATATAAATATCTAGGTTACAATGATCTAGGGTATGAAAATACTATTGTTCTAAGTAGAATGGTCCAGGGTAGAATGAGACAAAAATAAATATGGTTCAAGATAAGATGGTTCAGGGTGGGATAAAAAGAGTCTAGTGGAATATAAATGATCCAAAGTGCCAATGGTATAGAGTTTATATGATCCAAAATAGTAAAATAAAATGGTTCACATGATAATGATCTAGAGTAGTTTGAGAAAGAATGAATATGGTCCAAGATAGGATAGTCCATGATATAATAATGGGATAGAATGACTTCAGTACAAATTACCCCTAAGTAAGGGATCTTATAGATAATGGTTCAAAAGGTTGTCAAGCATAGAACTGCTTAAGATGTGCAATGTTCATGGGATCTAGGATTTATTCTCCACTTTCAATAGCTAGCTCGTATGCCCCCAATCCATAATTTGATGTGATGATATATGAGCCTAGCTAATTGGGTTATAACTTACCCTTCTTGTATTCAATGTTAATGTTCTTTTGATTTTATTTCAAGACCAAATCACCAATTTAAAACTCCCAAGGGAGAATGCATTTATTATATCTTCTACATAATCTTTTTTGATAGGATTTCAGGTTGTCTAAGGAATCCAAATGCTTACCATCAAGGAGTTATAGCTCTTTCAACCTAGAAAATCTATAATTTTTATCATATTTAATATTCTCCAAGGATATTCATAATGAAGGTATCTCAATCTCATTCAAGATAAGATCTTATGTGTCATAATCAAGGGAGTATGGTATGGCTCATGTGGGGGTTTGATGACTAGTGCAATAAGCCCAAAGGGTAGGAAAAAATTGTAAGTGTCAATTACGGCCAACATCATTAAAAATCTTCCTCAATATTGCAACAATGGTTTTATTTGATGCCTCAGCTTGACCTTTGCCTTGTAGGTTATATGGTGTGGATTTTTTATGATTTATTTTGAATTTTTCACAAAGAGATTTAACATCTTAGTTTACAAATGATTTGCCATTATCAGATATAATACAGTCTATGATATCATATTGACAGATGATATGGTAATGTATGAACTTGGCAATCTGCTTCCCAATTATATAAGTGAGAAGAATGGCCTCAATCCAATTATTCAAATACTCGATAGGAATGAGAATATGTTTATGGACATCAAAATATGTTGGGTTACTTTTCTTGACTGGATGTAATGGAAAGGAAGGTACATGTATTAAATTATCATGTTGTTGGTAAGTAACACACTTCCTCACATAAATAAAAGCATCTATTTACATCTTAGGCCAATATTAACCTATTATGAGGATATTTTAAGCTAAGACTACACCATTGGTGTGGGCCCCACACATTCCTTCATGAACCTCCTTAAGAGCTAACTTGGATTCTCTCAAAAATAAATAATGAAGTAGCATTCTATCATAGCCTTTATGATAAAACATGTTTCAAAGGAGGGTATAACAAGCTATATGATGAAGGAAAAATTTATGATGATTATTGGAAAGGTCAAGTGGGAATACTTGGTCATGAAAATAATTATAAATGTCTTGAAACCAAGGCAATTTAGGTGGGGGATTGTGACCAGCAATGGTGCATACCCTCTTTGAATATGGTAATACATGAATAGAATGTAGAAGATTTTTAATGAGAAACTGATACTCTTTAGCACTGCTATCAATTTGTATCATGGACCCGATTATTGTTATTACATCAACAAAATTATTATTGGCTCATGGTACCTATTCAAATTATAGGGATTTGAAGTGAGTCTTGAGATTATCCACAATATGCTTGTAGGGCACAAGCTTATCATCTCTAATCTGATATTGATTTGTGGTTTGATTGAGAACCAATTAAGAATCCTCATAGACCATTAAATGTTGGATATCCTAATGAATTTCAAGATGAATTCCTATAATAAGTGCTTCATACTCAACCATATTATTGGTACAATGAAAATTAATATGAAATACCTTGGGAATCAAATCCCCTTAGGGTGTAGTCAACAAAATGTCAGCCCTAGATTCATGAGATGTAAAGGAGCCATCAAAGTATAATGTCCATTACTTAGGTTCATGTAATACTTCTTCTATCATCATAATAGAATCATCTAGAAAATCAAATTTGAGTGGTTGAGTGTCTATAATAGGGGCTTCTACAAGTTGATTTGTAATGACCTATCCCTTGATAGACTTTTGGTTTTGGTACTCAGCATCAAATTCATTTAAGAGCATGACCTATTTTTCCATGTGGCCTATGAGAGATGATTTGGATAATAAATATCTGAGGGGGTCTACTTTAGTAATAACAATGGTTTTGTTATTCAGCATATAGTGTCACAACTTTTAGGAGATGAACACCATTTCTAAATATGCCTTCTCAATAGGCATATAATTATGCTCATAATACACTACTATGAGGATAAAATATTAAACTACATGTTCCCTTCCCTGATCATCATGTTGGGCCAAGAGTTCCCCCAGTGCATGTTTGATCCCTAAAATATAAAGAAGTAATGGTTGTCTAAGTATTGGCAGTCTCAAGACTGGTGGGTTGGCCAAGTATGTTGTGAGCTTCACAAATGCTAATTGACAATAATTATCCCATTAAAATGTGACCCAATTACTTAATATATGTGTAAATGGGTGATACCTACCTACCAATTTTGAAATGAACCTATGAATAGATTGGATCTTTTCTTGCAAGCTATAGAGATGTTTGAGATTAGAAGGTGGAGGCATTTCTATAATGCCCTTGACCTTAGTAAGATCCACTTCAATCCCTCTTTGTGACACAATAAAACCTATAAATTTTCTTTAAGTGACACCAAATACACACTTCTTGGGATTTAGATGGACTTTATACTCACAATGTTTCTCAAAGATTCTTCGTAGAACATCAAGATGTCTAGCACATGTTCTTGATTTGGCTAGGATGTTATCATCATGTCTTCAATAATATTATGCATCATGTCATGGAAGATGAAATTCATATCATGATAATAGGTGGATACAATGTTATTTAAACCAAATGGAATGACTTGATAACAAAATGTTCCCCAAGGTGTGGTAAACATAGTTCTGTGATGGTCTTCTTGAGCTATATTGATCTGATTATATCTGGAGAATATATCCATGAGGGAAAACATCTCATACCTATTAGTAGAGTTGAAAATCATGTCGATGTTGGGAAGATGAAAATCATATTTAGGGCATGCCTTATTAATATCTCTAAAATTAGAATAATGACGTATACCCTATAGATTTTTATTTACTATAACTATGTTAGATATCCATTTGGAATAGTCTAGTGGTCTGATGAAGCCTAATCCTCATAATTTATCTAGTTTTGCCTTTACCAAAAGAGTGATGCATAGATACTGTTGACCCAATTTTACCCCTCAGGGAAAATCTCGGTCACCTTCTGCACCTGCTTTGCATGGCCAGTCATTTCGAGTTTCAAGGTCCGTCTTCAGGGTTCGACAGCTCCATTTCAGAGCAATGGTTCATCGGCCTCGTTCATTAATATTCACAGTAGCAAAAGATAGAGTCTTAAAACGGTCACGCAAGGAGAGAAAAGAGGGAAAAAATGGAGCGTTTAACACTTAGGCAAAAAAGAGGGCAGACAAAATGTAGAGGGCAGTAAAATCGCCGCTCACAACAAGGGTGGGTAAAAGGAGACCACCCACACACATGCAGAGGGCGGCAAATTTGCCACCCACAACACAAGGAAAAGAAAAAAAGAGAAAAAGGCCGATGTCGGCAATACTTCCACCGTCGGCATCTTACAATGGCTGACGTCGATAGAACTGCCGCCATCTACAGCACAACAGCCGGTGGGGAAAAGGAGAAGCCCGCCCGAAGGCGGGAAAGAAAAAAGCACCACCCGAAGGTGGCAAAAATGAAACCCCCTCCCCCCAGCAAGGAATAAGAAATGGCCGCCCAAAGGCAGTGAAAATGAAACCACCACCTGAAGGCGGCAAAATGAGCAGCGCCCGCCTGCGGTGGGGAAGGAGAAAATTGCCGCCCAGAGCACAATACCGCTGCTGTCGGCATCTTACACCGGCCGACGTCGGCAAAACTATCGCCATTGGCAGGTTATCGACCGACGTCGGTAGAAATCCTACATGAAGTACATGCAGTGGGTGGCAAATTTGCCACTCACAATAGATGGCAGCAAAAATCACTTGCAGTGCACAAGAAAAAACCTGCCTAGCCGCCGGAGGAGAAGACCAGCATGCAAAACAAGGCAACAAGCATGGCCTTGGCAGAATTGTGACATCAGCTACAGTGTTTTTTCACTCTTCTCAATTGACTTCTCTTGGCTCTTCTAGTATAAATACATAGACTTGTTCATTTATTAGGATCTTCCTAACTTTTGTAAAGAGCACTGCTCTCAAAGTTCTCCACCTAAATCAATAAAAATATAGTTTTGCCTCCATCTTGGATTGATCTGTTGTGTATGCCATGAGTATTATTTGTGTTTAGTTATTATCTTCCATGCTTTCATAGGTAATACCAATAGACCAGCTATCTACAAGGCACCGGTTTTGCAGCTAAAAGGAGAAGAGAAATATTTAAGAAGGACAGAACAGAGTAAGTTGCTTGCAAGTGTGCATTCTACAGCACCTCGGTAAACCTCTGTTATGTATTTTCCATTATAGCCTCCCCCTTTGTCTTAGCAGCCTGGTTCCTCTACTAGATGTGTAGAGTATACTTACATTTTCCCTAATTTTGAGAGTGGATCTGGAAGGTCACCCCTTTATTTTGGTGTATCACCTCTTTTAGAGTAGGCTGTTTGCTTTCTTGCACTTCCTTCCCTTTTCATCCCCCACAGTATACCTATATACCTATATTTTTGCGTTACCCAAAACAAACAAGATACATCAGAGGGAACTAGCCCATACCTAGAGACTCTCCTCTCCTGCTTCATCATCCCACAGGCGAGAGAGGGGTTTCCATGTTGCGGGGAGAGGGCAGGAGTCTGTTTTCCTGCCGCAGGGTGCACTTTCCAGCATCAACAGTTTTGGCACGCCCGGTGGGACTATATTTTTCCAATGCAGTAGCATTTTAGGATTGATGCTAGTCTTGCTACAGTGATTTTCAAAGATTTCCAGCATCTGGCGACTCCACTGGTAAGAGCTCAGTGCTTTATTGTAAGACCAGTCACTTAAACTTTTATGCCAAAGGTTACCACAAGGTCAGCTTCAAGAAGGGTCCCCTTTGAGTTCATTGAACTACCTTTAAACTCTGCTAAAAGGTTCAAGTTTGAAAGAACTTGCCCTTATCCACTAGTAAATCCTCCTAGACCTGTTGCTAGGAACACCAACCCAGCTCAGCCACAAATACAACTTGTTCTAGCCATGGCATTGCCTTTTGCAGCTTTTCATGGTGAGAGCCCCTTAAACCTCCCATGCTATGACCCAATTCCAGGAACAGTTCTAAAAAATGTGCCCTCTTTTGATGGAGTGGGACCTATTATAGTTGTTGAGCATATAAAAAATATTGCCAACCTTTGCAATATTCACAATATAACAGAAGAAAACATTGCCATCAGACTGTTAGCCTTGTCTCTGAAAGGGAAAGCTCTCGATTGGTACGGCACCTTGCCTGTGAATTCCATACATTCCTAGAATGAATTGGGCACCCATTTAATTGATCATTTTAGGGAAAAAATTGATGGCCTCTCTCTTGCTGAGCAGTTGACAACTATAAAAAGAGCTCCGCACGAGTACATGCAGGACTTCAATATGCGGTTTCAAAAGACTTGGGATAGAATTTCCATCTTGGTAAGGCCGACTCCCAGCTACGCCTTCTTGTACTATCTAAAGGCATTAAATAGTGACATTGCTATGATGATCCAATCTATGGGGGGACACATATTGCCAGCTGTATATGACATAGCCATTGTGGCTGAAAATTGCTTAATTCAAGCCGGGAAAATCGCCCCTAGGCCTCATATGCCACTTTTTCCAGAACCGCTGCCCCCAATTTAGGCTGTCGCTCCTACATTTGCTCCCCTACCTGTCATTGAGAAGCCAGCTGCTTTTCCATCCAATGAATTAAATAAAGTTAAGGGCCTGTTGCAGAGCATGTCAAACAAACTTGTTGCCCTTAAAAGGCAGCAAGCTCAAAGTAACAAGCCAAACCAAGGTTATCAGAATTTTGGCCATGCCCCTAGACCCCCCTTTCAAAATTATAACCAAGTTCAGGGGCAGCTCACTACAACCAGGCCTTATCAAAATTTAACCCAGGCCCCTCTTCGTCATCTAAAGCCATGGTGCCTACTCAGAACAATCTAGTGCAGGAGCAGCCAGGCTGTTCGACCATGGGACAAGGTCAAGAGCAAGCTGTCCATACGAATGACATGATGAATTTATTTCAAAATTCAAAAAATCAGGCTGCTAATTTTTCCCAATTTTTTGAGTCTCCAGCCCAACCCAGCACAAGTAACAATCAAACTCAGCCGGATTCTACCCTGATAAATCATGAGGAAGGTGAACTCTGTGCAATTAATTATGGAGGTGCTGCAGGCAATCATGCTGATTGCGTTACAGCCAATACGAGATTTAAAAAAAGAGCAGTTGGAGAAGTGCAAGCTTCCCCTCAGGCAGCAACGAATCCTCCATCACACCCTTTTCAAAAGGCTCCAATTCCTAGACAACCATTTGCACCTCCAGCTCCTCAGTCTACAGCTCCAGTCGGGATCAGCCCAAAGGAAAACACGAAAGGAGTTAGCCCCCAAGTTAATATAATTGATCAAATGAAGAAATTGCATGTGAGAATTTCTCTATAGGATTCATTGTCTCTTCCAGGACAAAAGGAGGTATTGAAGAAAGAATTGCATGAGCTAGATCGCCAGGCCATCCCAACAGACACTAATAACGTCCTAATGATGAATGGGCAGCCCTCTACTTCAAGTCAGGTAAAGAAAGAAGAAAAGACTCCCTCTTTTTATGTATCTTTGATCATAGGGGATTTCTTAGTACATAATTGCATAATTGATAGTGGGGCCAGCACTTCAGTAATGCCCAAGTGCATTGCTGATAAGATGGGATTAAAATATGAAGCCATGAACAAGGGAGTTTTGCAACTAGATGGGACACCTGCAAAGACAGTCGGGATCTTGAAAGGATTGAGTTTAACATTGCATGCCTGCCCGACATTCTCAATCCCCCAAGATATAGTGGTAGTGGACGTTCCTCCATATTTTTCAATCTATTTGTCTAGGGACTTTACGTCCAAAATAGGTGGTTATCTAGCAACGAATTGGTCATATCTAGTTTTCAAAACCAAATACGGGACCAAATTGAAAATCAAATCCAGGCCACTCTACAAGGACCACCTAGAGCCCTATTCACCCAAGGCAGCGAATGTCAGTTACACTATCATTGATCCAGAAGACTCTCAAACGGACAAGTCCTCATCTTCTACTCTTGAAGGAGTCGCAAATATACTCTTGGATGAGTGGGAAAGCAATAACTTCGAGCATGATCCTTATAAGTTTATTGAGGAGGCAGACCTTGGTGTCTATTGCTTGCATGAAGAAAGCACCGACATGCCCAATATAATGAAGGAGAACAAAGAAGACCTTGGCCTGTGGCAGCTGTACTTCGATGGTTCCAAAAGCAAACTAGGCGCTGGTGGTGGGGCAATGTTAGTTTCCCCTTCTAAAGAAAGGTACTTTTCAGCCTTCCGTTTCCAGTTCTCTTGCACATGTAATGTTGCAGAATATGAGTCTTTGATTCATGGACTTGAGTGGGCAAGAAAGAGAGGGATCAGGAAATTGCAAATCCTGGGGGACAGTGAACTAGTAGTGAACCAAATAAGAGGCTTAAACCTAACCAAGAACTCCTTACTGAAGTCTTACAAGCATAGAGTCTGGGACTTGATGGAAGATTTCCTTGCTCTTAACATTACCTCGATTCCCAGGGAACAAAATAAGCAGGCTGACAGGTTGGCAGTTGTTGGTGCCCAATTTGATGTTTCAAAAGAGATAAGCAGGGGTTCTGGTTTGCGCCATTTAAAGGTGGTGGTTCGGCCTTCGATTCCAGACAATGTTACAAATTGGTAGGTCTTCAAAAGTGACCAACAGATAGCTCTTTTCTTGCAGGAAGAAGCTGAGTTTGCGGTCCACAATCAAGCAAAATTGCAATAGCAATATGGAAATCAGATTGTTCAATTAAATAACAATAAACTCCCTAAGGGTCTGGTCACACTTGAAAGTATTTTCAATGGAGAGGACCAACTAAAAGATGAAAAAGTATGCATCACTACCAAAGAGGAGAATTATGAAAAAGTTGAAATCTTCAAGGACAAGTTGCTAGCGCTTGGTAAGGTCTGCACCTTTCAAGAAAGGCAAGCTTTCATTATGTTGTGTCAGGAGTTCACTGACGTCTTTGCCTGGAACTATAGCGACTTGAAAGGCTTTGATCCAAGACTCGCCCAGCACACCATTGAATTATATGAAGGCACAAAACTAGTCACACAAAAACAAATGCCTATTAATTCGATGATCGAGCTCCTTATGCAGAAGGAATTGGTCAAGTTGATTGAGTTCGGCATTATATTTCCGATCAAACGTTCCTCATGGTTGGCCAATTTGGTTCTAGTTAGAAAGAAAAATGGGGAGATCAGGCTGTGTGTCGACTTTAGAGACCTTAATAAAGTATCTTTAAAAGATCATTATCCCCTTCCGAACATGGAGCAAATCCTCCAAAAGGTAACTGGTTCTGAACATTTCTCCCTCCTGGATGGTTATTCGAGATACAATCAAATTCTGGTGTGGGGCTCTGACCAATACAAAATAGCCTTCACCACTAAATGGGGAACGTTCACCTATCAGAAGATGCCTTTTAGGCTATCCAATGCTGGTGCTACTTTACAGCGAGCCATGGACATGGATTTCAGTGGTTTGATAAATAAGAACGTGCTGGTGTACCTCGATGATATAACAGTTTTCTCCAAGGAGGCGGGACAACATATGACGCACCTCAGGCAGATTTTTGAGAGGTGCAGGGAATTTGGCATCTCCCTAAATCCAAAGAAATGTGTATTTGCAGTTCATGAGGGGAAACTTCTTGGCCACATTGTGTCCAAGGAAGGTTTGTCTATTGACCCAGAGAGAGTCCACTCCATTCTGGAGATGTCCCTACCAAAGCACAAGAAAGGCCTGCAGAGTTTCTTTGGCCGTATAAATTTTATTTGGAGGTTCATTCTGAATTTTGCTGAAATAGTTAAACCCCTAACCTCCTTGCTAAGGAAGGGTGAAGAATTCAAGTGGACAATGCCAAGAAAGGATAGCTTTGAAGCTATCAAACAGGCTTTGACCCAGGCTCCCGCTCTAATCAGCCCTGACTTCAACAAAGACCTCAATCTCTATACCTTCAGCAATGGAGAAGTAATATCTGCTATGCTTACCCAAGCAAATAGTGATGACCTCGAGCAACCACTCACCTTCTTCAGCCAAGGGTTAGAAGACTTCGAAATTAGGTACACCTACATAGAAAAGCAAGTCCTGGCAGTGGTGCGCAGCCTGAAGAAATTCAGATATATGTTGTCAAACAGCAAGATCCATCTCATGGTTCCACATCTTGGTGTCAAGGATTTCCTGACCAATCAAGACTTGAACGAGAAAAGAGTAGGATGGATCACCAAAGTGATGGAGTACGACATAGATATCAAAATCACCAAGTTGGTGAGGGGAAGGGGCCTATGTGAACAGCTAGCTACATATTTGAGACAAAGGGGTGAAGACAGTTTGTTGATCCATGATGCAGCCACTACAGAAGAACCAGCTATCGTAAGAGATTGGACCCAAAACATGAGGTGTTTCCTTCTTACGAGCGAATGCCCACAGGGTCTCGGTAGGGCCAGAAGAAGGTATTTTAAACTTCAGTCCCTTCCCTATGTTTTGATTGATGGAGTATTATTTAGGAAGGATCTCTCTGGGGTTCTCTTGAGATGCATTAACTCTAGTCAGGCTGACAAGGTATTAGCTGAGTTTCATGATGGGCCAGCAGGTGGCCATTTCGCCCCTAAGACCACAGCAGCAAAAATAATGAGAGCTGGCTATTTCTAGCCCACTCTCTTCAAGGATACCCATGCCTAGATAAGAAAGTGTTAGAAGTGTGCACTCTTTGATGGAAAGCAGCGATTGGCTGCCATGCCCCTACAGCCTATTCAAGTTGAACAACCATTCATGTAGTGGGGCCTGTATTTCATAGGGATGATCAATCCTCCCTCCAGCGCCAGACACAAGTGGGTCCTGACTGCTATGGATTATTTCACCAGGTGGGTGGAAGCCATTGCTTTGAAGGAAGCAAATGAAAGCGTAGTCCTAGATTTCTATGAGGACTTAGTGACACATTTTGGGGTCCCAGCCACTATAATTTCAGATAATGCCTTGGATTTTCTGGGAACCAAAACTAGTGAATGGGCGCTAAGGTATGGTATATACCTCAGCACTTCGTCAAATTACTACTCGCAGGGGAATGGACTGGCTGAGTCCACTAACAAAAACTTGATCAGGATTATAAAGAGGACCATGGAAGAAAATCAGAAAACTTGGCATGCCAAGTTAAAAACAGCTCTATGGGCCGATCGAATCACTCCGAAGAGATCAATCAGAAATTCTCCATATACGCTTGTGTATGGAAGAGAAGCAAGGCTTCCTATCTCACTCAAATTTCTAGCACTAGACCTTGCTTATCAGTTGTAATTGGAAGAAGGAAGCATCATGGAGGTCAAATTGTGTGAACTAATGGAGCTCCAGGAGGTGAGGAATCGGGCCGTGGTCTCTATGGTCAGTCACCAACAGTAGGTGAAAGGACATTTTGACAAGAAGTCTTCGTCAAAAAGTTTTGCCAAAGGAGACATTGTCCTAAAATGGGATGAAGATAGAGCTAAGCCTAGAAAACATGCAAAATTTGATGCCCTCTGGAGCGGTCCTTACATCATTACTCAGTGCAAGCAGCATAACGCGTTCCAGCTCTCCAAGTTGGATGGCAAAGAATTGCGTATCCCAGTCAACGAGATACATCTAAAGCATTGCCACTAAATTTTGGTTTGACTGTACATAGTTTTCCTTACTTTCTTCCCTATTTTCCTTAAGTGTAGTTTGCACAGTTAGTTGTTTTTAGTCTTGTGTGTTTCCCTTTGCGTATGGGGGTAAATTCTATATATTTTGATTCTAGGATTATCAAAGCTGTTGTGAACTCTCTTCAAAGTCACCATCTGACTCCATACCCAATGGATATGTAAGGCAACTAGATTCTAAGCATAACAGGCATGCTTACCCTGTGAGTCACCAATTTGTTGACCTAATTTTACCCCTCAGGCAAAATCTCGGTCACCTTTTGCACCTGCTTTGCATGGCCAGTCATTTCGAGTTGTAAGGTCTATCTTCAGGGTTTGACAGCTCCGTTTTAGAGCAATGGTTCATCGGCCTCATTCGTTGATATTCACAGTAGCAAAAGACAGAGTCTTCAAACACTCACGCAAGGAGAGAAAAGAGGGAAAAAATGGAGCGTTTAACACTTAGGCAAAAAAGAGGGCAGACAAAATGCAGAGGGCGGTAAAATCGCTGCCCATAATAAGGGCAGGTAAAAGGAGACCACCCACACACATGTAGAGGGTGGCAAATTTTCTGCCCACAACACAAGGAAAAGAAAAAAAGAGAAAAAGGCCGACGTCGGCAATACTTCCGCCGTCGGCATCTTACAATGGCCGACATTGGCAGAACTACCGCTGTCGGCAGCACAACAACCGGTGGGGAAAAGGAGAAGCCCGCCCGAAGGCGGGAAAGAAAAAAGCACCACCCAAAGGCGGCAAAAATAAAACCCCCGCCCCCTGACAAGGAATTAGAAACGGTCACCCGAAGGTGGCAAAAATGAAACCACCGCTCGAAGGCGGCAAAATGAGCAGCGCCCACCTGCGGCGGGGAAGGAGAAAATTGCCGCCCAGAGCACAATATTTCCCCCGTCGGCATCTTACACCAGCCAACGTCAGCAAAACTGCCACCGTCGGTAGGTTATCGGCTGACGTCGACAAAAATCCTACATGCAGTACATGCAGTGGGTGGCAAATTTGCCACCCACAATAGATGGCGGCAAAAATCACTTGCATTGCACAAGAAAAAACCCGCCCAACCACCGGAGGAGAAGACCAGCACACAAAATGAGGCAACAAGATGGCCTTGGCAGAATTATGACATCAGCTACAGTGTTTTTTCACTCTTCTCAATTGACTTCTCTTGGCTCTTCTGGTATAAATACACAGACTTGTTCATTTATCAGGATCTTCCTGACTTTTGTAAAGAGCACTGCTCTCAAAGTTCTCCACCTAAATCAATAAAAATATAGTTTTGCCTCCATCTTGGATTGATCTGCTGTGTATGCCATGAGTATTATTTGTGTTTAGTTATTATCTTCCATGCTTTCACAGGTAATACCAACAGACCAGCTATCTATAAGGCGCCGGTTCTGCAGCTAAAAGGAGAAGAGCAATATTTGAGAAGGACAGAACAAAATAAGTTACTTGCAAGTGTGCATTCCATAGCACCTCAGTAAACCTCTGTTATGTATTTTCCATTATAGCCTCCCCCTTTGTCTTAGTAGCTTGGTTCCTTTACCAAATGTGTAGAGTATACTTACATTTTCCCTGATTCTGAGAGTGGATCTGGAAGGTCACCCCTTTATTTTGGTGTATCACCTCTTTTAGAGTAGGCTGTTTGCTTTCTTGCACTTCCTTCCCTTTTCATCCCCCCCAGTATACCTATATACCTATATTTTTGCGCTACCCGAAACAAACAAGATACATCAGAGGGAACTAGCCCATACCTAGAGACTCTCCTCTCCTGCTTCGCCATCCCACAGGTGAGAGAGGGGTTTCCATGTTGCGGGGAGAGGGCAGGAATCTATTTTCCTGCTGCAGGGTGCACTTTCTAGCATCAACAGATACATCTTCCTTAATTTTTATTTAATTGGCTTAGCATTTGGATGGACAATAGTCAATGCAAAACCAAGTCAGGGTCTAATCCTGGCATGTTAGAACAAGCCAATGCAAAGATATTAATAAAATCCCTCAAAATGGTGATAATGTGGTCACACTCATTGTTAGTGAGGGAGGCTCAAAGATAAACAATTTTTGGATCATCATATGTTCCTAGGTTTACTTTAGTAGTGTTTTACACAAGGAGTATGGAACCATTTTCTAGAATAGTAGGCAACATTTTATCCTGATCTTATTCTATTTCATCTTCTGGTTGTTCTTCCCAAAGCTCTAGATAATGAGATGAATTTGAATCCAGTGGTTTAGGTAATGGCCAACTAGAAAATATATCTAGAAATTTAAGAGTGATCCACTCAAAGACTTTTTGTTATTCTGATGTGATGTTGGTACTAGCTATGGAGATAGGACTTGATGGACCTTATACATCCTTTGAAGATGAGCAAACTTCCCCATCTAAGAGAACCTGAAATAGGTTTTCACTCAAGGTCTTGTATTTTTATTTAATATTTCCCCAACTAACGAGCACATCAAAGAGGTTTTCACTCAAATATCTCAATGTTTTATCTTTTTCATGACCAATAAAGTTTGCCTACTCTCCAAAGTAGGCAAAAAAGTCTAAAGAGAAATCAAAGCCTTTTTTATGATCACCAATTGGCAATCAGTCTTTGAGGCCCATGTACTCATCAAGATATTTGTCATTATAAAATTCATCAAGGCATATGATAGAATTTTTTTGGTTCCAATCAATGATTTTTGGATGGATAAGGCAAAGGGAACAATGAGATGTGATAGCCATAATAGAGTTTGAGTCAAATAAGTCTGTATTAGCAAGATCATCATAAATACTATAATGGGATGTTACATCACTACCAAGAGTCTTTTTTCAAGTCAATTTATAATAATAACTATCAAAATACATAAGGTCACCCTTAGGTGGTATAAATCTAAGACCTTGACTCATGTTTGGTTTACCAATTGATATTGGTTCCAAGATTCCTTGTTTTCATGGCTTGAGGCCTTTTATTGTATAATCAAATTTATCCATAATTTGATTAGGGATAGGATATTTAGGATTTTGAAGATAATTAGTAATGTTTTCAGAATATAACCAGTATTCTTTAGTGAAAGATTCCCAATCCTGATTTGGTGAAGTAGCAGGTATAAACACCATCAATGATTTCTATGTATCTTTCTTCTTTTACCAAATCATGTTGGCTCTGTAAGGATTTTGGTAAGGTTTGGGTTTTCCAAAATATTTAGGAGACTTGGGCAACCTATAAATATGTACGAAATCTTTAAAATGATATGTGTAAATTCCCACATCCTCTACAGTGACCTATTGTGCAAGGGTTGCAGGAAATGGATCAGATGAAGTGGAACCAAGGTCACTTGGGTTGATATAATTAGATTTGGGTATATGTAAAACTATTTCCTTATTCTTCTTTGTAATTAATTTATAACTAGGATAGTAGTTATAATTATGAAATTTAGCCTCTAGGTGTTTGTAATATTGGTAAGGCTATAGGCTGGCAAGAATGGTGACTTCAATCCCATTATGGGGGAACTTGAAGAACTAATGTAAAGTGTATAATATGGCCTATACTTCATATATCCAAAGATGACCAAGAATTATTTTATAATACAACTCAATATCCATAATATGTAACAAGGTATGATGGGACACATGCCCAATAATGATTGGTAAGCAGATAGTTTTGGAAGATTCCCTTTTGGCATTATCATTTGCCTTAATTTTTATTATCTCTATCTGAATGTCCTTTGCATTATAACCTAACCATTATAATAGCTTGAGGGATACTATGTTTAGCCCTAAACCATTATCTATACAAACCCACTTGATTTTTATGGTTTTCAATGATGACCTCAATGTACAAGGGGTTGTTATGGCTAGGAACAAGAGTGGACATGTTTCTTTGATCAAATTTAACTTGTAGGGATGGATAAAAATGACCTACAAGTGTTTGGAATTATTTAGGGTCAATGTCTTGTAGAATAGTGGATTATTGAAAGAAGTCATTTAAAATAGTTCTATGGACTTCAGACGTATAGAAAAGATCTAAGATATAAATTTGCATAGGGGTTTTACTTAGTTGGTCCAAGATACTATATGGATTTTCAACAGAAGCATAGAAAGGTTTAACCTTGGTTGGTACCATGTTCAAATTTGGATCTAAAGGCATAAGTTTTATGTTGGGTCCAGTGTTGTAAAAAGGCAAAGGGCCTTGAAGGGTGACTCACAAGTGTCTAGTTATGATTGTGTAATCTAGAGGTGGAAAGGAGCCATTATAATTAGAAGATGAAGGAAAATGGCCTTGGATGGTGAATCTAGGCATCTAGTTACATTGACATAATTTTGAGTCAGTAATAAGCCATTATAATTAGAAGAAGGGGGTCTAGAGATAGTAACCCATGAAAATTGAGGTGCAATATAATTACTTGTACCTAATGTGGTATTACTAGAAGGGGAGGGTGTTGACCCTATAATTAGGGGTCTAGTAATTTTAGAAGCGCGTGATGCTTCATGATATTTAATAGTGATGGTGGTAACATAGTTTGTATAAATACACCCCATAGTGTTATTGTAATCATAAGTCATGTTGTTGTAACCTAGGTTATTAGCATGGGTATTATGATTCTGGCCTTGGGCTTGTTGATGTTGATTTTACCCTTGGTTTTGATTGTAGCTTCACCATTTTAAATCAAATCCTTAATAATATGCCTCAATTAAATACATCTATAAGCACCATGACCAATAACATGATGGAAGTTATAAAATTCATCTACCTGATGCCAATCAAGTTTGGGTTGATCTTTAGGAAGTGGCCTTAGTATAGGCCACATAATCAGATTAGTTGCTACAAGATTTTAGAACATGGACTCAATAGTCTCTCCCAGTTTGCTAAAGACTCTGTATTTATTAAATTCCCTTCATGGAGGATCCCTTCTTAAAGTAGTTGGGGGATCAAGTGGAGCCAACTACATGTTTAGATTTGGTAGAGCATGCACCATTTATACGTGTCTAAATTCAATCACTCCATTTCCTACCATGTTCTTATTTTTGTTAAACCCTTTAGGTTTTTCTATTGTAATATCCTAAATAGGTGATTGGGTCTGATTAGACATTGGACCATGTGAGTAAATCTTGACAAGGCCTTTGTTAATAAGTGTGTTTTTAATTTGTACGCCCTTGTCTATAATTTCCTCAAATGTGTTTGTACAAGTGATTTATAGGTTATGAGCCACCTCAGGGTGTAGGTTTTGTGAAAAAACATCATCCAGTTATTTATCTAGAAAATTATGTTGAAAGCATCTAGCTAATGTTGTCTACCACTATAGATATGCTAAGAATCTTTATCCATCTCATTGTTTGGCTTTGCATAAGTTGACCAAAGTCAAATCATGTTTAATATTGTAAGATAAATGGTTGATAATTTTTTTATATAAGTCATTCCAATCTACCACTGATTCCTTAGGTAACTTCAGGAGCCAATCTAAATATTGTCTCGCTAAACTTCATGGAAACAAGCAAAACAAATAAACATTGATATAAGCTACCTCTTGACATAATATGAAAAATTCTTAGATATTTTCATGAGGGTCTCCATTCCCTTTATATTTTTCAGATTTGGGTGCCTCAACATGAGGTGGAAATGGGACTTATAAAATACTCAAGTTGAATGGATATGGACATATCTCATCAAACTTGTATTTCTTGACTCGTTTTCCCATCTCCAATCTTGACACAATTTCCTTCATCAAATTCCACTCTTGCATGTTTGGTGCATTTGTAGGTGGAATATAATTTTTTGGGATGGTATGTTCCCCTATTGCATTATTTTTTTAGAGATATAAACCCTATGATCTACAAATTTGTTTTGGTTACTCTTTGAGTCGAGTAGGTGAGCCACTGATTCTAAGGTTGATAAACATTCCGTAAAATATGCCACTATGAATTGTAAGTATTTTATTGATTTTTTGGAGTTTATGGTAGATTTACAAAAGTATTCATTGGTTGAGAGGAACTTTCCAAAGTGTTTTGAACAATTCCCTCAATATATGCTACATTTTTCATCCCTTGGTTCTATGAGGGAACAAGAGTTTCTTTGTGATTAAAAAATGTATGTTGCGTGTATGGAAAAGAATTTTACAAAACATTATATATTTTTTTTGTTCAATTGAGACTCCATGATCTATTGTATATGTGTTTGTTCTACTACATTCTCTTGTTATTTGGAAGTGTTATTGTGTATTGAAGTTTCAGCCAAAGAGTCGATTAAGTCTATGATAAGCTAGTCTACATATCATTGGCTTATCTTCTTGATCTTGGTAGCAAGATCTTGATTGTTGGGTGTTGACTCTATGAGTTTTTACTTTCCTTTGATAGAAGATGAAATTTTGGATTTTAAAATATGAGTGAGAGATTGTTCTTGATGTTGCTCTTCTACCCTAACCAGTGTGTGTAATTGTTCCATAGGTAAATATGGTGGCAATCTAACACCTTATTCAATCAACCTTATGAGGGATTCATCTTTGTCTTCTAAGGGTTGATGTTCAAAATAGTCTTCATTATATCCTATGATTGTTGAGATATCTTAAAACACTACAGAGTTTTTTTTCCCATCATAAAAATGGTCTTCCTCATAACTAGGGCCATAAGATACCCCACTATGAGTATACCTTTGCATCATGTTTAAAATATTGTTCTCTATATTTTCTAAGATGTGAAATGTGTTTTACAAATATCTAAAGGTGTGTTTTGATTTCTTCAAAAAAGTGACAATGTAAATCAAGACTATAATAAAATAAGTGGCATAATACCACACAATTAAAATAAATGGTTATGAATTTACTCAACTTTCGTGGGTTAAAATAATCAAATTATAAGAGGGTATGATAACTTTGGAACCTAAAGTGCAAGTTAGCAAAACAAACTTAGGTCAAAGATACATCAATACTATAAAAGATAGATATAACTACAATGATTTGCGACTAGAAAATTAGAATATGGTATTTATGATTAAAAATATAACAATGTGAACCAATAATCTCAAAACATGAATTAACATAAGAACTCCTAAGTATAAAGCTAAAACCAAATGGGCAGCACAATGCCACCACATGGTAGTAGGATGTAGAATGGTCCAATAACTTAGAGAGTGAGTGAATGCAAGATAATATAAGTACATAATGAGAATAAAAATGATGATGAGTCTATATAATGTCCTTCAACCCAAATAGGAAATCTTACTCAAGTTTACTCAAACCAAGTGCAAATAGTGAACTGATAGCACCTTGGCCTAGAACTTAAAAAGGTGAGATCTTGAATTTAGTTTAAAAATAAAGGAATTTGAGGTTTTGAAAAGTGGTAAATGTTCTATATTAAAATGGAAAACATAAAAATTCTATTTATAAAATACAAACACAATGTTCTAAATGATGATTTGAATAAGGCAAGAAATGATTTTGATTTGGTCAGCATAACGCCTCCTTATTCAAATATAATGGTGTATAATAAATGTTTTTGGATTTATGATGTGTTTTAGTTTTAAAATAGTTTTAGACTTTAAAATACCAAAAAAATAAAGGATAAAATGAAAAACACCTAAATGTAATGTCTGAAGTCCTAAAACTGACAAGGTTGTATGATACTATCAAATTTTATCTATATGCGTGCTCTTGAGAGGATTTTAAGTGTTAATATAAAAAAAAAATCAAATTAATAAGTAGAGTTTTTATACCCCATTCTCTCAAGAGATTTTATGGTGACATGTAACTTTGGGCTACTCTCCCTACATCACAGTATGTTTGTAATAAGTGGGGTTGTTCTAAAACTAATTTTTTTACACATCTAGATGGTCCCAAGTGTGGCTAACACTAGAGATGCCTCATGTCAGTTAGATCCACATTATTTAGCTCATTTTGAAAATGTCTTATCCTTTTCATAACCACTACAGCCATCACTTACTCAATATAGTGTGATGTTCGAATTACCTCTATGATCTGAGTTAGAGTACCACTAATGGAGCTTGTTTTAACTACTCAAAACAAGCATCTCAGTGGGTCACCATTAATTTTTATACCCCACCATGTATTGGGGTTAAAATGATGTTAAGAGATAAATTATTAGGTTAATTATTCCCTAGATATGAGGAGGTGATGAAATCCCTCTCACAGGCCAAAAATGCATAAATAAAATACAAGTGAAAAGACTTTAGGGTCACGTTTGGATCACCCAAACCATACATATTTAGGGAGTGCCTTAATGATGTTATTTTCATGATTTTAGATTAAAATCAACCAAGGAAAAAAAAATATACTTTTGGTCACCCGAGTTCTCTAAAGGGGATGGGGGAGAGCATACACACATCAATCATTTTATAAAAATAAACAACTTTGAAAGAATAAGCATAAAACAAACACTCTTAAGAGTATGTATATAAATGTGAATATTTATTTTATATCAGCAAAGAAATATTTTTATGAAATTTTGGCCCCTTTGCCTTAGTGGAAAAACTTGTAAAAACTTTCATAAACAACTAAGCATAAAAACAATTAAGTTCCTTTTAGGCACCAAACAAAATGTTCAAGACTTAACCACTTCCAAAATTTTACCCTTTTCTAGCTTAGGTCCTAAATAATTTTTAGGGTTTTTAATTGATTATAAGCCTAAAAGTAAATTAAAAAGCAAGATTTCAAAATAAGCTCTCAGGTCTATTTTTTTGTCTTAGAGACCGGTGTTGGTCCACATAGGGATCGATGTCAATTAAAAGAAATTGATGTCGGCCAGTCGCAGAGAGGTCGACAGAAATCGATGTCAATTCTTGTAAAAACACAATAAAATAGAACACATTTTTCATAAAAAACTTATTATCAAAACAAGGATAAAAACATAAAAGTCTCTAGATCTTGCAAGAAAATAACTAAACAAAGAATATGTAAGCATTAAAACATAGAATAAAAACTAGCAAAATTCAAGAAAAACTCATAAGTCATGATTTTTGTTGTGTTCTTTTCTTCACACAAGAACCAATGCTAGTTTTCAAAGGGTCGATGTTGGTACAATAGAATCGATGTTAGTCTCTGTGTAAACTGTGTGTCACTAAAAAATATAAAAAAACATGAAAAATGAAGATAAAACTTGAATTTTAGAGACTTTTAAGCATTCATTAGAAGATCTAAGAGTTGCATATTAGTCTCCTTGCTTATATGGGATGCATGGTCCACTAGGTGTGCCAAAATGTAGAGTAGGAATCTAAATCAAGTTAGTCCATGTGTTAGTAGATAAACAACCAAATAAGCATAAAGAACATAATGTGTTAAGCCTACTCCCTCATAGGGTTTTGAAAATGAATTATAAGAGCTATTTAAATAATTAATATTGCTATCAAACCTTCCAAAGAGCATCCTTCCTTCCAAGAACAACCAAAAAGTGTCATTTTCCCTAGATTTAGTTCTCCAAGTCTTTGTCAATGATGAGTATCAAGCTTCTCAATCATCTCTCAATGCATCAATGGCTTAGGCTCATGAATTTGATCAATATGTGCAAATGGTTGAAGCTTTTCTATTTCAATTTTTACATAATAAGTTTGTATAAATGAATCTTAAAAATGGTGGTCTTGGCCCAATTATTTATAGATTTTTAGAAATGATCATAATCTACCATAACCATCCATCTTGAGATTAATATGTATGGCCATTAATCACTTTAATTTTTTGTAGATAATCCATAAATATCCCCATTAATATTTAGAATAATGGTGCATTAATGAGGCATGGAAGGGCTTAAACCAGATATTTGTTTCGTTAATGGCTTATGGATGCCACCCCACTAATGATGTCATAGGGTGATGTAGAGTTTAAGAATGAATTTCCAATACATATATTTTAAATAACTTCAATGGATTTTTCAATCAAGCTCTTGATTTGGTTTAATTTTCTTAAGTAGGTTTAATTAATTTTCTACAATTCTTTGGAAATTGGTTGTTCACTTAATAAAACTAATCAAAATGTCAATTTACTGAGTCATAATTTGAATAGAGTATAATTAGAATAAGGTATCAATTACATAAATAATAATTCCCAATTTATAATTAGAAGAATTTAGTGGTCCAGAGCATCATTTTGCATGGTCACAATTTAACTCAAAGTGATTTGAGAAAATATAGTAATCACATAAAATGCATTGCCCCATTTAAGGATACATTAGCCTAAATCATCACCTGCATGTGACAAGTTTGAACCATTTAACACATTTTAGTGATTTTGGCCAAGATTGTGCATTGTCATAGAATATTGCTTAAATTGACAATTTCAGCACAATATGATAGGAATTAGATGTCTATAATGGGGTTAACTAAAATAATACATTTAATTATAGATCACTTAGATAGGTTTCTCATGGTGAAATATATTAGATGAATATGTGTAATTAATTTTAAAAAAATACTCTATTCTGGTAAAACCCAGTGGGGTTGTTATAATAACATATAGCCACATAAGGCTAACTCCATAACAAAGCTATGTTTGGATAATGGCAACATTATAAATAAAGATAATGAGATAGGGGAACAAGCTAGGGTATTCTTTCAGAATTTGCTCATTGAACAAAATAATGATGATGGGAATGATGGAACTATGAACCAATTCATTGATAAAATCCCCTGTTTAATAACTGAGGAAGATAATCTGGAGATGTTAAGGCCTATATCCGAGGAGGAAGTCCGTGATATTTTATTTTATAGGGGTTCACTCAAAGCCTTGGGTCCTGATGGCTTCCCTCCTATATTCTTCCAAGAATATTGGGATATAGTGGGAATGGATCTTACTACTATTGTACATGACTTCTTCAAATCAGGTAAACTTTTGAAACAAGATAATAATAATTTTATAGTACTTGTTCCTAAAAAGTCACAGCCCACACACCTTATATATTTTAGACCTATTAGTCTATGTAACACTATTTATAAGCTCTGCACTAAAGTGTTGGTTATGAGAATTCAACGTTTTTTAGATAAAATTATTTCCCTTGCCTAAAAAGGCTTTGTCCTGGGGTGGCAAATTCTTGATGCTGTGATCTCCACTCATGAGACTATTCATTCCATGGACAAGAGTAGAATCCCTAGTATGGATCTTAAGCTAGACATTTATAAAGCATATGATAGGGTCTCTTGGACTTTTCTATTCCAAGTCATTAAGAAATTTGGGTTTAATGATAAAATGTCTCCCCTGATATGGAACTTTGTCTCTTCTAAAAAATTTTCAATTCTGGTCAATGGGGTCCCTAAAGGTTTCTTCTCTTCTTCAATAGGAATATGCCAGGGGACCCTCTCTCCCCTTACTTATTCATCATAATGGCGGAGGCATTGGAAAGATACATACAAGCTGATATAGTCTCTAAACATTTAGTGGGCATCAAACCTGCTTCCTCCCTTCCTCCTATGGCAGTACAATAGTTTGTGGATGATACCATCCTTTTTAGGATCTCCTCGGTGATTAAAGCTAGGATATGGAATAATATTTTAAATAACTACACCATAGAGTCTGGGCAAAGTATAAATCTCTAAAAAAGCAATGTGTGCTTCTTCAATACTCCCAATGACTATAAACAAAAAAACATTGACATCCTTGAATGTGCTGAAGTTGTCCTACCTGCTACCTATTTGGGCCTTCCCATCATGGTCAAAGGAGTATCTCCTAGTTTTTGGAATGGAATTTTGGAAAGAGCTCAGAAGAAACTTCTTGGTTGGAAAGGGAAACTTCTCAGTAGTGCTAGCAAATTGTAGCTTCTTCATGCCTCTCTTCAAGGGATTCCTACCTACTTCCTATCTCTCTTTAAAATACATGCGTATTTTGTTGATAAATTAGAATAGATTCAAATAAAATTATTATGGATAGGACTGGAAGATAAATAGATAATTTCTTTGTCATATGGGAAAAAGTGTGTCTTCCAAAATCTCATGGTGGCCTCAATATTAGATCTATCAGGAACATGAATAAAGCCCTTTTCTTCAAAATCAACTGAAACTTGATGCATAAAAATAATGATTGGGTGGAAATAATTTATGCCAAATATATACATAGTACTGATGGTTCCAACTTTCTTCAACAAGTAGGGTTACCCTAGGGATCTATGATATGGAATAAAATGCTAAAAATTAGAAGCTTTCTTAAGCGAGGAATTAGATGGAAAGTGGGAAATGGCTGGCATATTAAATTATGGAATGACATTTGGGTCAAGGATAAGGCCCTCATCACACAAGGAAACTATGGAGAGATTGCTGACATTGCTACTCAATTTTTTGGTGATCAATTTAGTGATTACTTGGATAATAAAAATGGCATAAGGAGCAGGAAAAATCTATCAAATTTTTGTGCTCATCAACCTGAGCTCTTCCCTAGAGTTCTAGAGATTCAGAAGTTGATTCAAGGGATCAGAATCCCTCTCTTCCTACGTGAAGATGGATAGTATTGGTGGCTAGATAAGAATGGATGGATCTTTGTCAAGTCTACTTATCAATTGTTGATTCCTGAGGCTCAGAATAAAGAGATATGGAAAAAGGTTTGAAACTATAAACTTATATCAAAAATCAACATGGTTTGGTGGGCTACTGCTCATAACAAAATATTAACCCAAGATAACCTTCAGAAGAGAGGGTTTACCTTGGTCAATAGATGTTATTTGTTTTATTGAAAAGAGGAAACAGTTTCTCACCTTTTCATACACTGTGATTTTGCCCAGGAACTCTAGGGCATAATTCTAAATAATTTTGGTATTGAGTGGGTCTGTAACTCTAACCTTAAGGAAGTCATCTTTAGCTAGAATCCTACCTTTTCTCATCCCTATCTCATGGAATTATGGAATCAAACTCTACCCTATTTGAGTTGGATTTTATGGAAAGAGTGCAACCACATAATTTTTAGGGATACTGCTAGAAATGCTTCTCAGGTGTTTCATTCTTTTATTAAGACTCTTTTGGAAAGTGTCACCATTGCTCATATTCATACTATAGAGAAACCCATAACATAAGAATAAGAATAAATTATGACTAAATGGAAGGTTATAAACCATATTCCTGCTTATAATAATTCCAAAATTCTATAGAGACTTAATACTAAATGGATTCCCCCAAAGCCTAACTAGATGAAACTTAACTTTGATGGGGCCTCCAAGTCTGATGGTAAAGCCAGTGGGGGAGGGATTATAAGAAGTGATAAAGGGTGGATGATTGTTGTCTATGATATTGGAATGGGCTACCAGAGTAATAACTATGCTAAATCAATGACCCTCCTATGGGGGATAAAATTGGCTATATCCCTAGGTATAAGGAATTTGAGTATCCAGGGGGACTCTAAAATGGTCATTAATGTTGTTAATAAAGCATCAAATGCGGGCATTAAGTTAAAGGATACCATTATGGATATTCAATTTCTTCTGCAAAATCTTACCAGAGTTGATATTTCACATATTTATAGAGAGCGAAATAGTGTTGTTGATTCCTGTGCCAATCTCGGCCAACAATTTTCAAATTGGCAATGTTGGTGCCAAATAGATCATATCCCTATAAACATTATGGATATTATCCAAAAGGAAACAACTTGTTAAGGACGAGTTGGACATATGAGAAGGATAGCTCTATTAGTCGGTTCATTTGGAGGGTGATGACGTGGATCTCAGAGCTTGGTGCCTTTTGTACTCTTTTGATAATCATTTCTAATTTATTGTACCAATGTGTTAAGGCGAGTGGACTTCATTATGGAGATTATTGGGAAATGATTTTTAAGCATGGGAGAAATAAATATCATCTCGTCATGATACCTCAAATTATGTGCTACCTCATCATTATGCATATTCGAGAACAAGGGCTTGAAGCCACTTCAACTACAAAGGTTAAAATTGGGAATTCTCCTGGTCTAGTCTATAAATCCAAAATGGGGGGTGACATAATTTGAACAAAACTAGTCTCTTGCTATGAGTTCAAAGATAACCCATTGGTCTGGCATTACTACAAAGATGGTGTGATTAGTCCCTACCGAGAGAGGCTCAATGGGTTTGATGAAAACTTGTCTGAGCAATTCACAAGGTCTTGGTTAAACTAGCGAGTCACTGTTGGAGGAATTAGCTTTAAGATTTATGAAAAGGTGATAGATATGGCTACAAGCATGTCCACACAGGGGATGAAGCTACAAAGGAAAATAAAAATCATAGACCTCTCCAGCCAGAAGTTGTTTCTGGGAGAAGGCAAAGAACTTGTTCCTTACCAAGGAGGATTTGATAGAGCTAAATTACTTGAGCCATGGGACGGAGTGTGCTTCATCCTCATGAAGTATTTCATGCTGGAAGGATGATTCACCAAGTTCTATAATTATCATCTCCCCTTGTTAAATCATTTTAGGTGTAATGATCTCATCAATTTTCTCTTTTATCTGCTCTCCTCCCTAGAACATTATGTCCTTGGGGTGAGAGAAAAATTGGCAAAAAAACCTGATATGAATCCTATCCCCCTCCATCAAGGCCTCATTTTATATTTGTATAATTTCCACCGTGCTCTTGAGCCATCCAAGACTATTAGAATTGATAGCGAGGATATTTCTTCTAACCCTTTGGCTAGTGATGCTATCAATGAGCCCTGTCTCTCCCCAGTCTCTACCAAAACTAAAGAAGTCTCCTTTTCTACTCTTGAGGAGACCCCCGTTGACACACCTAGCTCCTTTGTGATCATGAAGGGAAAGAAATGGAAGTTTTATGCTGGTGAAGAGAGTATTGGGGGGACCATTATGGGGACCCATAAAAATCTTGGTAGGACCACTGGGGGTCAAGGTGGTAAATCCCATATGTCCACTAAGGTTAGTAAGGAGGGCCTCTCCTCAAGAGTTCAATGGTTAGGGTGGATTGTTGGCAAACCCACTCCCAAGGCTAGGCTTATTGACTATTCAAAGAGCACCTCAGAGGAAGTCACCTAGAAGGAAGAGTACAAGGAATTAGAAGTTTAGGAAATCTCTGAGGATAGTGAAGGTAAGCAGGAGACAAGAGAATTTGAGGCTATTGCAGAAGATAGTGCTGACATTGTGGAAAATGCTGAAAAAGAGGGAAAAATGTATGTGGAGGAAGCTAACGAGGAAACTAAAATGGAGATTGGTTTGAAAGATAAAATTGCTGCACTGAAGGGTCGCATCCAGAAATTGGAGCAGAACTTTACCACTGGGCTCCGTAATTCTATTCTCCTGAACATGTCTATGCTGTAGGAATTGGGTAATATTGATTCTATTGTCAATGTGGAGAACATTGATAAATTGAATGACCTCATAAAATCTATGGTTATGTAAGAAGAGATTTCTCTGTCTCTCATTTTTCCTGTTCTTGTTTTATTTTAGTTTGTTGTGTTTGTTGTTACACTATTAGTGTCATTCCTTTCGTAAGGCATCTTTTATGTTGATTGCATTCATGGTTCCTCTACTTCTATAAGGGTTCATCCCCTGGTCTGTTGCCTTATATAATCAAAAACATATAGCCACAAGGGTAAAAATAGAGATTCAAAAAGACAAGATAAAGTTCCCATAAGAACTTGATATGAACCAATGATCTATATACATAAAAACATGTTAATAACATTATAATTTTAAGGCCTATACCAAAATTAGGTGTCTACATAATGCTTCTCTTTAATGTGTGTGTGTGTGTGCATACACATTAAACTAAAATAAAAAAGTTCATCTGAGAGGGATTGAAGAAAAATTTGCAACTAAAACTTATATGTTATGTGGAAGTTAATATTAGATATAAAAGTGGTATAAAATTGAAAAGGAAGAGAAAGGTTACCTTCTATTTAGCTTCAAAAACCTAAAAAAATAGAAAAACCATGTCTCATCATGATCTGCATGAATTTATTGACTACCACTGAGAATCCATGAATGCTTATCGATGCTCTTATGTCAGCATCTCAAGTGTAGTAATATAAATATTTTCAAATAGATTAATACCCATATAAAATTGATAATAATGTAGCCATTGAAATAATTAATAAATGTAAAAAAAATATTAGGAATGAATACCCATGGTGATATGCAAACCATTTTTTTTTCTATGAAAAATATTGAATTTTAACGGATCCAACTAACCCTTCTAACTAGAAAAATAATTGAAAAATGGGTCCAAATGAACCTACCAAGTGGAGAAATATTTTAAATATGGTCCTATTGACCAAATGGAAAAACATGCTTCCTAGATGAAGAAGAAAACATCTGGTACCTCTATATAACCTCTTGAAATCTTTACAATATATTGACATCTCACTAACCTCTTGAACTCTTTCAAACTTTTTTAAATCATGTAACTAAAAATAGAATAAGATGATCATGTGCACCCATTTTCAGGGGGAGAATGTACTTAGATATCACTAATCTTGTAATAAACATATCATGAACACAATGTGTAGCATATATAAAATAAAGATCTATAATAATTATAAAGCTTATTTACAACCCAATTTGATATATAAGTATGAAATGATATGATCATGAAATTTCAACAACACTATGTAATCTGATATTGATATGACAAAGTATAAGAAATATAAGTGAAAGGATAAAATATGTAACAAATTATATGTCTTGATATAACAATATGTCATGTTATAGATAATATATTATGACGTAAGCACATGCAATAGTTTGCCCCAATGTGAACAAACTATATAAATTAAATATAGTGTGAGGCCCCAATTTTCACAGTGCTTGATTTTGGACATTTTGTTATTTTACATACATTTTGATATGATTTTATTTATATGTTTTGAGACACAAAGTGTTATTGTTATCTTATGTTTGATATAGTGGATTTTATATGTGTGATGATGTTAGTTTATGTATGCTATTTTAGTTTTCCATTATGATGCTTATTATATTTATATACTAGTAGAGCTACTATTTCTTAAGCATATGATAGATTATACATATGTTTAGATGATTGGCACGAGTGTATTTCCATTGATATGTTATGCCTTGGATTTGTGCATATGCATTTTGTATGGATTGATATTAGCTATGTTGTTTACATTTTATAGCATCAACTATCTAGGGTAATGCATTTTATGTTTGAATTGATAAGTTGGTGATATGGGAGACAAATGAGGGAACTAAGACTATGATAAGCAAGATTGAATCATTGTTATATTGGTGTAATGAATACATGAATTCCAAAAATCCAAACCTAATTCTAGTGATGTATGTGGACCTAGTCGTAAGTTGTGAACCTCCTTGCCCCTCCTAACACTATTCACCCCTTTGACATTATCCATACTTCTTGTTATAAACATTAGGAGTAATTTTACATTATTATCATTCAATAAAGTAATTTTTTAAATGACATAAGTGGTCCCCTTGACTATAAATCATATGTGAACTTTCAACCAAGTTTGCAAATGGCTATAAAGTGGTTTAGAGGTATATAATTGTGCATTTAAGACTGCAATTAACTATAGGTTGGATAAGGACTTATTTGGAGTGTGGAAAAACCCATAGGACATCCCATGTTCCCATTTGTGTCATGGGATAGTGGGATCATTTAAGAGGCACAAACTTACCTTGCTTACCCATATGTGCTTGTAGGAAGAGTCAATGCTTGTGTGGACTTTTTAGCCAAGATCCAAGGAATGGGAAGGGATAAATGCCACATTTCATTGGCTAATGGATGTGAATTATTTTCCCATATGAGGAAGGAGATTATTCCTTGGGTGTACTTATTGTCATTTTCAATTTGATAAGTGAGAGGATAGATAGATGATAGGAGGAGAAGCTAAGGGAATAAGGAAGAGATCTTGACTTGAGAGGAGATGAACCAACCCAACTTTTAAAGGAGGAATTATATTGTGTTAAAAAAAATTAAAGAACTCGAGGTAGGATTCCATATTATTTTATATTTATTTTCTTATGTTATTAATTTGAAAGAGAATATTCTCACTTTTTTTTTATTATTTTCAAGAGGTGTACGGACACTTGGCCTACCCTCCATTCACCTTTGCTTGTCATGGCTGTGCCTATAGCCGTTGTATGGATTTTATTTCCCACTTGGGATTTAGATATGTACCATCCCTCAAATTTATCTTGGATGTTTTTATAATCCATTTCTTGATTCATTTTGATGTTGTAAAGCAACCCATTTGTGCTTAATTTGCTTGACTTATTTTATTATTTTTGTGTAGTGGTAGTGGCTAGTAGAACTAAGTTCTCATGCCTTTGTATGTGGTTATTATTTTCATAGTGGTAGTGTCTAGGGAACCAAGTTATCATACCATCCTACGTGGTTCTTTGGCATGGTTGACTAGGGTAAGGTCCTCCCATGGCCAAGATAATTGATAAGACAAGAGGGAGGCTTCCCACATTCTCCTTATACCTCAATGAGCCTTATTATGTTGGAATGTTTCTTATGGTTTCCCTTGATATTTTTTGTTTTTAAATGGTGTTTTTGATGTTATTTAATGTTTTTTTTGGGTTATATAAGTCTATAATAGAATATGTGTTAGTTAGCCTTATTTTTGAGTAGCTTATTTTAGTGTTCTATCCACAAACCAAATCTTGTCTTGTTAACCTTAACCTACCTCATACCCTTGCTTTTCATTATATTCATAGATGGGATTCTTAGGTTCAAGGGTGCCTAGAGTAGTCACCTTATGATGGAAATCAGATGGGAGGTGATTCCATTCTTCAATTGGACTTGTGTATTGTATGTGGAGTGTACATGAAGATTTGTTATTACAATGCTTTTGTAATGATTTATAACAATGTTATTGGTTGTTTTGAAATCCATTAGAATGTAAAATTAAATTTTAATTATGTGTAAAGGGGGAGTAAAAGTTGTAATAGGTATTGTAATTAAGTGTGAAGACTTTCTTTCTTGCACTCTCTTCAAAACAATATTATATTAGACTACAGATAAAAAGAATGAATTCAGTTATGAAATTTAAAGCATACTTATGTTTAAAATATCTTAAATTACTTGTTTCTTATGCATAACAAAATACTAATTTGTAATTCGCTTGGAAAGTTTGTAAAACCCCTTATTTATCTCAAGACCTTGAAGAGGCTATTTTGGTTTTATAATATTTATGCATATTAAAAGTTACCTAAACCTCCCAAAAATAATTTATTAATAAACTAGATTCTACCAAAAATCCATAGAAATTTCTCGATTAATTTTTATAAAAATAGAAATAAAGATACAAATTTTTGAATTGGAACTCCTAATTCTACCCCAAAATCCTTAAAAAAGTAGACCAACTTCAAATAATTTTTGGGCATGTATAAAAACATAAAATTGGAACTCAAATAACCCAACACCACTCGTTTCATAATATTTGGGCCTACGGTATGCCCTTTGTGAATTTTTAAAATTATGTTGTCTGTAAGGTAATTTTTGGCTACACAAGCCCTTTGGAAGGGAACTACACCCTTTATGTAGGATAACTCATTTGGGATATTTGGTTATCACCCATGTCACCATTTGGTAATAGTTAGAGGCCCTAAGGGCTATAGGGATATTTGGTAATTTTGCATAGTAGAAACAACTATACTTTTGTTTGGTGGTTAAGTGAATCATGTGGATTTTAAGCCATGCCTTTAACCCCAACATAGCCTTTGTTAACACAAAGGGTGATAAACACTTGTTTATCTCTACCTTTATTGAATACATAGTTTATACATTGTTTTAAAGTTTTCTTTTTATTTATATTTAAATTTCATACTTTGTGTTTTATAAATTTAAGTGTTCAAACAAAATGTAAACATAACATTTTCAACCAAAAATACATATTTTGTGCAAGTGATCACAGATACCTAAAGACCTGAAGGTATGGGAAACCAAATGGGACCACCCCCCACCCATACCCTCCCAACTCAAATTTTCATGTTGTTCCATATGGAAAAGGTTTTAAGCTCTGAATTCACACTATTTTCAGGATATTATGCTTTTGTCCTAGGGAGCTTAGTTTAGACCTTTTGGACATTATGGGATCTTAGAAGCCTTGGAATGGGTTACCCCAAAATGGACCCCCATCAATTTTATATCTTATATCATATGAATCAATATTTTTAACTTGAAACCAATTTTTCCAAAAAAAATAACCTTAAACTTGGGTTGGTGGCCATTGATGGCCGTAAAGGAGCTTGAAGCTCCCAAATCATTGTTTCTATAACCACAAGAGTTCAAGACCACCTAGAGACTTTCCATTGATCTAGGTACTTGAAAATTGAGCCCACACACCTTCATATCATGTAATAATTTCAAAAATGTTATAATTTTGATTATGCTAAAAGTTGTGAGACCCCATTGATGGTAGTCATCCAAGGGTGAAGAAGGTAGAGAGGGATAGCTATGGACAAGTCATTCTATGACACATCATTGCCCTTTGACAAATATAATTTTAAACTTGAAATTAAGGGTTATCAACCTTTATGGGACCCCATAAATATTCTTAGGGATTTACACCATGACCTGATCTAAAGGTTGGGACTATTCAAATTCAACATTGTATATGGATTGCTCTATCCTCAAGGGATTAATTAAGATATCTTAAAACCCTTTGGAGGTCATATGGGATTATATGATTTTTAGTTGATAATTTTACATGACATTGAATTAAGTTTGAAATAGATTTGTAAGTATGACTTAAGTGCAAACCCATCCCTGTGATTAGTCGAAATCACCTGAAGACATTTTTTTAGCATTATGAAGAGTTAGATTGAATAATTCAAGCTAGTTATTTATCAAACCCACATTGATTTATTCAATCATTATTTTGGGCCATTGGGTCATGGGTACTACCAAGTCAAACTAGAGAGTGTTAGGCTTGTTGAGATTATGTATGCCTATGTGACCAAAATTGTGTCAATATGGTTGTGTAAGCTACCAAGCAACCCCATGCACATTAGAATCTATATCATTTAGGCATGTGAATTTTTTACATCACATTTCATGTATTGTGCCATGTAGTTTTCAAATTGTTTTCAATACAAGTGAGTAAAATGTGCTTTGGACATTCTTAAAAAAAGGTTTGGTATATTTTTGTGTGTAGTTTAGCCATGAAATTTTGGGCATGACATTTTGGTATCAGAGCATAGTTAAAATACTAAGAGCTATGGGGATCAATATTTGGTATTACTTCTTCTATGGATAGTTGATACATGTACTTGTTTGGTGATACACCTCATTAGGGAGGTATCACAGTGCACATGAAGAGTTCCTTGGACTATGGACTCTTGTACCATATATCATATGATTGGTTCATTGTTTTGATCCCCATGCTTGAGAGACCCATGTTAGGATTGTTGGACATACACCCATCTATTAGAGAAGATGAGGTTTTATAAAAGCTTATAATATAGGTTTTAACTAGGTATTATTAATTTAGATGGCCAAAAGGGCCAAATAACTAGTAGCTCATGAGTGAGTTGTTATGTACTTGGCTAATGGGACTTTCCCATTACCTTAGTAATATGAATCTTACCTTTGATTAATTCATAGATAATTTATTAGGATAGATTGATGTTATTTTTTATTACCATGAGGTTTTATCTTAGCTAATCATTAGAGTGTATTATACACCTAAGGTCGAGATGGGCCTTTTTAGGTTCATTGACCCCCTTTTAAGAAAACATTGTCTTGCCACTCAAGTGGAGTATGCTAGAGGTTTTCTTGATATCTCTCTCATCTTGAGTGATGAGATTGGAATGAATTAGGATGAATTATATTAATCCATCCCATTTTCCTTAGTTTCAAACTCTTGCCTTATATGTATTTCTATAAATATTTTAGGTAGAATCCCTCCTTAGGCCAAAAGACTTGTCTCAGTAGAACAAGAGGGTTACATAGACCTTAAGGACATACTTAGTATGTGAAATGGATAAATAATCTTGTGGTGTTACACATGGGTTTTCTAATTTAAACCTATATACATACATATGTTTTTTACTATATTTTATTTTCACATTATGTGATGGACTAGTGATACCATGTGGAGGACATTGTTAGGGAGCCCTAAGTGGGTCACTTTTTTTTCCCATCCTTGTGGAAAAGGACCTTTGTCTCCTTTTTGTAGTGATATTTTCCTTATTTTTAGCTACATGATGGAGTGAATGTTTTTTTAAATTTGGACATCAATGATGGTTAGAGAGGAACATGCATGTCTTTGTGGCATCTTGGCACCAAGTGTGATCATCAAATTAATCAAAGTGAGGACTATGTTAGAGTGGTATTTCTTAGATATTTTTAAATGTTTGGTTGATACCCAAGGTGTATAAATCTAGTTTAGATGTTTATATCCAAATTTTGTGTTCAATAATGCCTTTCACAATATAACCTCATTGCTTTGAGTATTTTATAGAGAAAACCCTTATGTTAACATAACAATAGTTTAAAGGTTATATTTTTGATAAGAGCCATTGAGAGGAATGTGATTTTTTTCCCCATTACTATAATGTTAAAATGTACCTTCCTACTTATGGATCATCTTGAGTTAATCAATTTATCCATGAGAGTTAAGTTCTTTGATAGTGAATTAATTTTCTCACTGAAGAGTTTTTTTCCCATGGTGGTGGCACCTGGTTAATTGGGTTACCTAAGAGTGTTGATAACATTGATGTAAGATAAGTTTATTTTAGAGGTAGAGGTAGATAAAACCTGAGTTGGTGTACCTCCTTTTTATATTACTCATACTCATGATAATAGTATGTGTTTACTTTTTTAAATTGCATGCTAGTTTCCTAGGGCATGTAGTTTAGTTTTGATTGTGATATCCAATATTTTGTGGGTATTGACCTTTTGGGGTGACCCTTATCTCTTCATGTTAACCATTACATCCTATTGATAATGTGTGTTATATGAATTCATGTTGAATATTTTGGCATGTGTTGCACATTCATGATTCTTGGGAATTTTTTTCCTAAGTTAATGCATTCTACAGTGAAGTTATTTTCATAATCATTTAGGATTTTCACTAGTACTTGACTCCTTATATGATGTGTTTTTACCCTTATTCACAAAGTTATCATCAATTTCTATATGATTTTCCTAGAATGTCATGAGGGTTTGAATTTAGATGGACCTAAAGGGGTTGAGTTCCAAGGCACCGTAATGGATATGAAACATGAGTCTTGGAATTTGGTAAGTTTTTTTTAGGACCTTTTTTGAGGTGGGACTTTGGTATGAGTATGTGTCCTTAGGGGAAACCTATACCTTTCTTAGAGTTAGTAGTCATTCCTTTGACTGAGATTTGAAAGTGTTTATCGTGTATAATGTTGGGTAGGTGAGTACCTAGCATAGTTCATGATTTTCATGAACAAGTGTTCTTAGAACCTTCCCAATCACCTTATATCAAACATCCTTGGAAATGGATAGACATTTTTACTTATTAAAAAAATCATTAAGGGTCCACTTGTGCTATGTGTAGTTGGTATTGTGTAATCATGATATGCTTCTAAACTAAGAAAGTGTGCACATATTAGATGAAATTTTTTGTCTTAATTACATCAATTCTAGGGGAGGGGATCTTAGAATACCCCTCAAAGTTTAGTACCACCCTTGAGTGGTTTTCATCCTAATCATATTAAGGGAGTGTAGTATGTTATGTATTGGATTCTTATCTGTTTGGATTTTATTTATGGATTGATATTCCATATGTTCCCTTCATTTGGGAAGAGGTTTTGTTTAGTTAGCACTTAGCTAGCATCGAAATGAGATGATAATATTTCACCATCAAGTGACATAATAATTATTTAGTTAAGGTGGATTTATATCTTAGATGATGTTAATTAAGCATTCTTTATGATCAGAGACATGTATATTTAGTTTTGATTTGACTACATTCTTTGGCCTTCATAGAATGGTGTCTTCTACTTCATGTTGGCTAGAATTGTATAGATGGAGTGGTTTTATGCTTCTATGTGGTTTAAATTTTTATCTTGTTTCAGGAAACATGTGATATTTACCACTTACAAGTTGTTAAGTATGTGGTGATTTTGTAAACTTTGAGTTGTGATGCATTCTTCATATATTAAAGAGTTTTGTCTTTAGTTTGTTTATACTTTATCTCCTTACTCCTAACTTATGGCCTTATAAATCCACACTATTCATTATTTTTGAATCTAATTTTTAAAAAATTTACACGTGATGTGGTGAACCTTTAAATTATTTAAGTTCTTAATTGGGATTTTTAGGTTGATTAGAAGCATCTTCATACATTTTTCCTTACTATCAATTTCATGTTTGTTTAGCCATTGATTATTTCAAAACCTTATTAAATGTTGAATCTCCTAATTTTATTTATTATATTTTGTTTTGGATTGAATTGGGTTATCTAGCCATTTTCATCTTTATTATTCCTTGTGTCATGTTATGTTATTTAACCTTTTCATTGTTATCCTTTGTAGATTGAGTCAAGATATTAGTTGATCTAACTCTAATCCTTGATTGGATTGGTAAATTTATAACTTGTTTAAGTGTGTTGTTTGGATGAGCCTTATTGTGTACCTTTCACCTTGCTCAAGTGTGGGAGTATTAGGTGAGAAGTATCTAGTTGGCATTAATGTATGAGATCATTGACTTAGCGAGACTATTGAGTTGATTCAATAGGATTCCTTGAGATTGTTTAAACATCCTTAAAACTATAACTTTGACTCTCAATGACTTCTAGGATGAAGTTTGCATAAGGGGAGGGGTATATGAGGCCCAAATTTTCATAATGCTTACTTTTGGACATTTGTTATTGTACACACATCTTGATATGACATTCTTTAAATTTTTTGAGACACTAGATGTTATTATTACCTTAAGTTTGATATAGTGGATTTTATATGTGTGATGTTATTAGTTTACTTATGTTATTTTAGTTATCCATTACGATGCTTATTATATTTCCTTATTAGTAGACCTATTACTTCTTAAGCATATGATTGATTATACATATGTTTAGATGATTGGAATGAGTATATTACCATTGAGATGTTATGTATTAGATATGTTCATATGGATTTTGAATGGATTGAGATTACTTGTGTTGTTTATATTATGTAGCTTTAGGTATCTAGGGTAGTGCATTTCATATGCAAAATGATGTGAAGGTGACAAGGGTGGCTAACAAGGGAATATGGACTATGTTGAGCATGAGTGAATTATTGGTGTAGTGGTGTAATGACTACTTGATTTCCCAAAATATAAACCCAATTCTAGTTACATATGTGGACCTAGTCATAAGTTGAGAAGTGGGAGGAGAGCTAGAGGAAAGAGGGAAAAGCTAAGGCAAGAAGGAATAGGTCTTGTATTAGGAGGAGGTGAACAAACCTAACCATTTGAAGAGGAATTATATTGTGTTGAAAAAATTAAATGACCCAATGTAGTCTTCCATATGATTTTGTATTATTTTCCTTATGTCATTACTTTAAAAGATAAAATTTGCCCTTATGTTTTCTTGTTTTTAAGAGGTGTAGGACCACTCAGCCTACCCTCTTTTTACCTTTTCTTGCCACAGTTTTACCTATGGCCACCATGTGTATTTTATTTCCCACTTGGGCTTTGGAGATGCACAAATATTCATATTTATATTGGATATTTTAAAAATAAATTTATTTATTCATTTTGATGTCAGTAGGTTGATAATTTGTGCTTAAATTACTTGTCTTATTTTTCTCTTTTGTATAGTGGTAGTGGCTAATGGAATTGGGCTCCCATGCCCTCCTACATGGTTCTTATTTGGGTATTTTTAGTGGATATGGAACCTAGATACCTTATCATACTACATGGTTCTTTGGCATGGTTGACTAGGCTAAGGTCCTCGCATGGAAAAGATAATTAGTAGGACAAGAGGGAGGCATCCTTACATTATCCTTCTCCCTCGACAAATTTTGTTATGTTAGAAGGATTATTATGTTTTTATTTGATATTATTTGTTTTTAAATGGTGTTTTTGACATTATTGGATGCTTTTTTTTTGGATATATAAGTATCTAATGGAAGATGTGATAGCTAGCCTTCTAGTTGAGTAGCCTAGTTGAGTATTCTAGCCACCAACCAAATTTTATCTTACTAAACTTGAATTATCTCATACCCTTTATGTTCACTATGCTCAAATATGGGAATCCGAGGCTCGAGGGTTCCTAGGGGTGTCATCTTCGAAATGAAAATGGAGAGAGGTGAGCCCCTCCTTCGATTGGACTTATGAGTTGCACATAGAGTGTACTTGAATACTTGTTATTTTAATACTTTTATAATGAATTTTAAAATGTTATTGGGTTTTTCAATCCATTATAAGATAATATTTAGTTTTAATTATGTGTAAAGTGAAAGATTGGTTGTAATAGGCATTGGAATTAAGTTTGAATAATTTCTCTCTCTTGCACTCTCTTTAAATCAAATTGTATTGGAATATGAATGAAAATAATGAAATTAATTTGAAAATTAAAGCATACTTATGTTTGTGATATCTTAAGTTACATGTTTCTTATGTATAATAGAATACTAGTTCGTAATTTGCTTGGAAAGTATGTAAAACTTATTATTTAGCTTAAGGCCTTAAAGAGGTTATTTTGGTTTTATAATCTTTATGCATATTCAAATTTACCTAAACCTCCCAAAAATAAATTATTCATAAACTATCTCTGCTATGAATATCTATAAATTTGTGGATTAATTTTTGGTGTCATGGAAAGAAATATATGAATTTTTAAAGTTAGAACTCTTGATTCTACCCCAAAATACTTAAGAAAATAGACCAACTTCAACTAATTTTTGGGCACATGTGATGACCTGAGATTGGGAGTAAAATAATTTTATAATAAATTATACTAAATTTTTGACCCAATGCCTCTCTCTTCATTATTTTCAAGCCAACAGTATGCCCATTGTAATTTTTTGAAATTTTGTTGTATATGGATTAATTTTTGGCTACATAGGCCCTTGAAAAGGGCATTTCACCCTTTGTGTAGGGAACATCCTTTAGGATATCCAAAACTCACCCATGTGATCATGTGGAAATGGTTAGAGGCCCTAAGTGCCATAGGGATGTTTTTATGTTTTGTATAAGGCAATTGTTATAGTTTTGTTTTGTAGATAACCCTAATGTAACCTTTGTCAATGTAAGCCAATCAATAGAAGTTGACTGCAACCAAATTTCCACCTTTGTTGACTACCAAGTTTATATATTTTTAACAAAAATCATTTGATTTAATATTAAATTTAATACTTTTATATAAAGTTTAGTGACTAAACAAAATGTAAAACTAGAACTTTTCAACCAAAAATACTTGTTTTGTGAAAATGAATGCAAAGATGTGGAGACTCAGGGATTGGAAAAACTATAAGGTAACTATAAGGTACCCCCTCCTTTTTTTCATGATCTTATGCATGGAAAAGGTTTCAAGACCTGAAGTGGCACCATTTTCATGATATGATGCTTTTGTCTTATGGAGGTTAGTTTAGACCTTTTTGACATTATTAGCTCCTAAAAGACCTAGAACAGATTGAACCCAAGATAGACCCCTATTAATTTTATGTTATATATAGAATGAATCAATATGTTTATCTTAAAATTATGATTTTAAAATAAATTTTACCTTAAATATAAATTGGCAGTCATTAATGGTTTTAAAAGAGCTTGAAGCTCTTACATCATTATTTCAACAACCATAGGAGCTCAATACCACCTAGAGACTTTTCATTGATATAGGTACATGGAAATAGAACCGACACACCTCTATATCATATAATAATTTTTAAATTGAAATAATTTTAGTTATTCTAAAATTTTTGAGACCCTATTAATGGTGATCATCCAGGGATGAGGAAGGTGGAAAGGGGATACTTGGATAAGTCATTGTCTAACACTTCCTACCCCTTTTCCAAATCTGAGTTTAAAACTAAAATTATGGATTAACAACCTTTATGGGACATCATAAGGATTCATAATATTTTAACACCCTGTCTTGATCCGAAGGTTATGACTGATTAGATTTGAGGGTGGACATGGGTTGTTCCATCCTTAAGGGGATTAATTGAGATATTTTATACCCCTTTGGAGTTTGTATGGGGACTATATTATTTTTATATGAGAACTTTACATAACTTTGACTTAAGTTTATAATATTTTTTAATTATGAATTAGGTTAAATTGAGCCCTATGATTGGTTGAAATTACCCAAATATAGTTTTTTGAGTGCCACAAAGAGTCAAATTAAATCATTTAGCTAGTGGTTTTGTCAAAGTGGACCAAAATTGATGATCAAATGGATGGGATCAAATAAACAAAGATAAATATATATGGTGTAGTAAAATATAAAGAATAACTCACAAGAGGAATAAGTTTGTTTTCACAATAAAAAGTTACATTAATGAGCATTAGCCAAAAATTACATAGGAAGGTACATTATATAATGAGTAATTAGGTCACACAAAAATCTAATTAGATCAACTCATAATTATAAAATGAATTAGATTACATTTCCCTTCATGACTTATTATTAACCTAAGTAAGCTAATTAGATCATGTAGGTAAAACAACACCCCCCCTAAGTGTAGCTTAGGTGGGTAGAAGAGTTGGGTCCCAGCATAGAGGCTTGATGAGGTACCCAAATACATATAGATGATCCCAAAAAATAGGAATATGACAAAACCACTTGTACCCCAAACATATCCTAAAATGAAGACACTTGCTCTTAGTGAAGGGTTTAGTGAATATATCAACAATTTACTCCATTTTTTGGATTTAGCAGAGATCAATGACTTTTTCATGGATGAGATCATGAATGAAATGCATGTGAATCTCTATATGCTTGGTCTATTGATGGAGGATTAAATTTATACATATCTATATTGTGATTTGGTTTTCATAAAAGATGATTATTGGTCATCAAAATTGGATGTCAAACTTAGTGAGAATCCCTTGAATCCAAGTAACTGTAGTGGTAGCATTAATAGATCCTCTATATTTTTCCTTAGTATAAGATAAATAAATAACATCCTACTTATTACTTAACCAACTAAATATACCTAAATTGAGGGAGAAACTATAGCCTGAAGTAGACTTATGATTCTAAATATCACCAGCCTAATCTGAATCTATATAACCAATCAAATCAATGTTGATGCTTGCTCCATAGTGAATCCTAAAATTATTAGTACCCTAGTTATTTTATAGTATAGCTCATCTGGTTCTTGCATGAATATGGATACCATGCCCACTACATAAGAAATATCATGTCTAATGTGTGTAAGTTAGATGAGACTAGCAATAAGTTATCGATATGAAGTAATATCAATAAAATGAGATGGATAATCAGCCTCAAGATTCACACCAAATAGAAACTAAGTTAGATTTATGTTACAGTCAACCATGTTAAATTGTGCAAGTAAATCAAGAGCATACTTGGATTATGCAATAGCGATCCTGGAGTTAGACTGAGAAATTTCAATCCTAAGGAAGTAATGCAACAAGCCCAAGGCAGTCATTGAAAACATGTTAGATAAAGTTATTTTCACCACTTTGATGTTGGATGAAGAACTTCTTGTGATCAATATGCCATCCACAAAAAGAACAAGAATCAATAGTGAATTATCATATTACAAAATATAGATAGTTGGATTAGAACGGCATCTAGTGAACCCAACCAAAATAATAAAGTATTTTATCTTGGCATACCAAGCTTGAGGAGATTATTTGAAGCCATAGATATATTTTCAAAGTTTGAAATCTAAGGAAGAATATTCTATTAATCCTTGTGGTTGTTCCATGTATATTTCCTCTTTTAGGTCACCATGAAGAAAGGCACTCTTCACATCCATCTGATGAGCATCCCAATGATGTGTTACAATAATGAAGAGAGTGAGTCATATTGACTTAATTTTGGAAACTAGGGTTAAGGTCTCATTATAGTTAATGCTAGGTACCTAATAAAAACCCTTTGTTATAAAACATGCTTTAAACTTGTGTACAAACCCGTCTGCTATAAATTTTATTTAGTAGATCTATCTACATTGAACAAGTTTTCTTCCTTTAGGAAGAGGGACTAAATCCCAAGTATTATTCCTCAACAAGGAACTTTACTCCTCTTCCATAATATTATCCCACTCAGGAGTGCCTGATTCCTCATAAAATGACTTAGATCATAAGTAGATACAATGAAATCATGTGGGGCATGTTTAAATTGTGAATGGGTTCAACTAGTGTCTAATGGATCTCCAAGCCATTGGCTATAACTTTGTAGTCTTTATATAGACCAAAGAAGACTAGAGCTTGAAAATTCAAGAGGAGATTCCTCATCCTCTAAAGATATTCTAGGAGGAGGATGGGAATCATCATCATTATTCTCATCATCAAAACTAGAAGAAGAATCTAGATCATCAAGAAGTTGTTCAGGTGGATCTAAATCATTATAAATGTCATCAAATCCTAGTTCATCTAAGGAAGAGGGAGAGGTGTTGAGTGTGGAGTCTAAAGGACCCTCTTGAAAATGAACAATCCTCTCAATTATGGATAAACTTATATCCTTTAACACCCTCAGGATATAAAACAAAGATGTAAGGCTGACTTTGAGGTTTTATTACCTTACATTTATTCTTTGGAATATGGGCCATAACAGGAGACCCAAATACTCATAAGTGTTTCCTTATGGTTTTTTTACTACTTCAAGATTCATAAGGAGGGACTCGCTTTAGTTATTTATGAGGAACATAGTTCTAGATATAACATGCACAGTTGATGGCCTTGGCCCAATACTAAGGTGCAATAAACTTGGGGTGTATCATACAACTGGCCATTTCCTTCAAGGACTTATTATTTCACTTTGAAACACCATTATACTAAGGACTATATGGAAATATACATTATATTTCAATCCCCTCTAATGTATATAATTTATCAAAATAGTTACTGACATACTCACCACCATTTTTAGTGTGCAAAATCTTGATGGATTTACCTAACTATTTTTATGCAAGTTCCTTAAAGTTATGAAAATGATCAAACACCTTTGATTTTTGCTTAAGAAAATACACCCAATTATGCCTCAAAAATTCATCGATGAAAGTAAACATTTACTTTGTTCTATTGAATGAAGGTTTTGGAAATGGGCCAATAATGTCACTATAGGCAATCTCTAAATTATGTTTAGCTCTCTATGATTTTCCCTTGTCATACTTCTCCTCAAGATGCTTACCAAGTATGTAACCCTATAAAAATACATAAGAAATATTGACTCATGTAAACTCTCAAACCATGACTTGATGATTGAGTTTCCCTAGGTAGTGATAGTTGAGATGACTGAATCACTCATGTCATGATTTTATTCACCCCATATGAATGAGTGAGAGGTGTAGTATAGGTTTAATTAGGAGAAAAATGTTAGAAAGTATAAAATTTTGAATGGTGATAAGCTTTTTTAAATACAATAATGGAATCACTATATGGTTTCTTGATGACCATGGAATCAGGTGTGAACTCAACTTTCTTTCCTAAAATGATGTGAGTGATTTGATAAATAAATAAGATATTGGTGAATAAAGAGGGAACACATAGAAAATCATGAAATATCCCATCATTCACTTTAATATATCTAGTCCCACTAACTTCTATGGAATAATCATCACCCAACAAGATGGAAGGCATAGAACAAGGCTCCAAGGATGAGAACATGTCTTATGATAAAAACCATGTGGTATGATGCACTAGAATCAATATCCCATGTGGAAGGTTGAGATGCAAATGTAACAAGTGATTTTCCATTATCTTTTCCTTTATTACTATATTTAGCCTTATAATAATCCTCTACTGATGAAATTTGATTGGAAGACTCATAAAACATGGATGTTGTGTTTCTTGACCATTTTTGTCACTTGGTCAATATACTTCTTCATGCATTTGGATTCATCATGCCTAGATTTCTTATAGTAACTACATCTGAGTCACTCTTTCTTAGGTTTCCCATCTAAAGAGGAGGATTATTTTGATGATTTAGACTTAGGATCATATTTCTAACCCTTTCTTTGCTTTGGGTCCTTGTTTTGTTTTTTCTCTTTACTATTATAAGTATTTTATTTGTCATGACTCAAAATTAAGGCATGTGATTTATATGACTTTTGTGTACCCATTTGAATGAGTTTATTTTACTCCTAAGTCAAGTCAGTAGAAAATGTATCCAAGTATGACATGGTCCATGTAGCTCCAATGGCATGATTGGTGGCATGGGAGGTACAAATAAAGACACAATAGTCAGCTCCCAATTTGTTAAGGTGAAAATAATCAATTGATCATCCTTTTTGTCAATGCCACATAGTTTCAATTACAACCTAAATGATTTGAACTTTGTGAATAATTCTTGTATTATATCAAAATTACATAGACTCAAAATGATGATCTCATTCTCCAACTCATGACCTCCCATCACGTCCTACTTCCTAACTATTTTTTTCCAATATGGACTATAATTCATTAAGAGTAGTGGCAAATTCAAATGAAAGAGTAGTTCAAGAGACATAGACAGGCATAGAAGAACATATGCTTCATCACTTTTATTTTACAACTTTGCCTTCTCTACCTCAAATGTCAATTTTTTTTTTACCCACCATGATTTAGTGTAATCCTTTGATCCTCAAGATGATTTTTACTTTGACTTTCCATTAATGATAGTTGAATGGTGTAAGAATCAAAATAGAAATTAGATTTATGGTACATAAAAGAAGTAATTGCTAAATTACAAGTGTTAAAATACTAAAAATATGCAACCCCCATGAATCTATAGAGTTTAAAATTTATAAGTCACAATAATATTACCAATGCATAGATATCAAAAAAACTTAAACTTTCAAAAAAATGGCACCTCAAAAGGAGCAACAGGATGAAAGTTATTTGTGTTTGAAGTTTTGGATGGCAAGGGCAATTTCCACTTTGTAAAATTTGAATAATTTTGAGTGAATTTTTTTGAAATTTTTTGGAATCAACTTTATAAAAAAAAAACTTATGCCCTTTTAGAGTAAAATTTAAGTAATTTTGGCTCTATGTGATAATGTAGCAGTAAAAAATATAGCGGTAAAAATGTAGTATGACAAAAACATCGTGAGGATAAAACATAGAGACGAAAAATATAGAGGTATTGGTAATGTCATAAAAATGTCATGAAGAGCATATTTGGGATATTTTAGTGATTATCACATTGGTTATTTATTGTCTAGTTCATTTTGGTGATAGTAGTTAACATTTCATGGTAGAAAAGTAATACACCAAATTTACAAGCAAAATAAGACGAGAAAATGTGATTTCATGAGTTTGGACCTTTATTTGAAATTCTTTTCATCTTTGTGACATTACCAATATTGCTCCAATTTTTCCTCATTACATTTTGTCCTCACAATGTTTTGCCATACTACATTTTTACAGCTACATTATTTACCGCCACTTTTTTGTAGGATGTCATAATTTTGGGTTGAAAGTGGCCAGTAATTTAACTCCCATATGACTAGGGGCTAAGACTTATTTTGGGTTCTCCCCCCTCTCACTTTTATTGATGTGATTGATGGGGGAGTTACATCATCCCAAAAATGCCTCCATTTTGAAAATGAATATTATCACTCTCCATTATCTTAAATTTGATTATCTCTAGGATGTCATAGGAAAGTGGAAAAATGGTCAGAATTGGAGGTGTGTTTTATCAAGTGGTAGAATCCAAGGAGTGTTCTAGAAGTCATCCAAACTTGGCAGGTGTTGTGTTAGGTGTTAGACCCTATAACATGTTTGAACAAATGTCGAATCCCAACAGGTGTTCACATAGTCATTAGAACTAGACAAGTGTTTTAACAGATGTCAAAACCTGGTAGATGCTTCAGTAGGCATTAGAAATCGATAAGTGTTCCAATAGGCATCAAAACATGATAGGTGCTTATGTAGGGGCCAAAACCTAATAATTGCTTTTGTAGGGGCTAAAAATCGACATGTAATTTTATAAGTGTTGGAATCTGACAAGTGTTTTTGCAAGGTGTAGAATCCAACAAATGATTTTGTTTGGGTCATAATATGATGAGCATGCATGCAACCATTCAAATATCCACCAAGGTAAAAATGTCTGATGGTATTTATTTTTATACTAATTTTTTTATAACTATCAAAACTGCTTATAAGGCGTCTACATTTCACCGAATTGGAAAACATTAAAAAATGTGGATTCTAAATAACTTATCAAAAATTTAAAAGAGACCCACTTGGAAAATCCATAAATGGTTTTTCCTCAAAGTCAATGAGAAGTATGTATTTTTTAAAATTCAAAAAATGGCCTTGATACCCTCCAAAAATGGTCGAAAATGGACTACCATGAAATTAGGTCATTTTTATAATAATTCCTAGGGTTTTGACACATTCTAAATCTAGTGGTACTATAATTTTTTCACTTAGATACTCCGATTATGTAAATTTTCATGAATTTACAAGAAACCCCACCAAACCCTAGAAAATTGAAATCAATGAAAATCTCAAACTATCAAAAATGCAAGATCTCATAATAGAATCAATAGATTCATCTACCAGTGTAGCTCTACTACCATATCAGAGTGGACCACAATTGAGAATCAACTAGATAGGGTCGAATACACAAGGTTGAATTTATATGGAGTAATGAAATATGAAGAATAACTCGCAAGAAGAAAAAGCTTGTCTTCACAATAAAAAATTGTATTAATGAGCATTAGCCAAAAATTACATAGGAAATTACATTATATAGTGAAGAATTAGGTAACCCAAAAAGGTAATTATCTCAACTCACAATTAGAAAATGACTTAAATTACATTTCCCTTAATGACCTATTATTAACCTAAGCAAGTTAATTATACCATGTAGGTAAAACCACATAGTGGTAAAAAGCCTACTCTAACAGGTTTATCAAACCCACCTCACCTTAGTCAATAATTCTTTATGGTCTTTGGGGTCATCAGGCCTAGTAGGTTAGCTTAAAGAGTGTTAAGATTTTTGATAGCTTATAGACCAATTTGAGAGAGTGGGGTTAACATGGTTATGTAAGATATCACGTGGTTGCACATTAGACTTTACGTCATTTAGGCAAGTGTGCTTATTACATTGCATTGCATGTCTTGTGCCACATATTTGGCCAATTGTTGGAAGTGAAGGTGAGTAGAATGTACTTTAAACATTATAACAAAAATAATTAGTTTTTTTTGGTGTAGTTTAGACATGAAATTTTGGGCATGACATATAACAATATCCTACCCTCGATATAATCAATGTATAATATATAAACACATGGGTGTATCATTCCCCCAATGATTAATGTATAAGTAATGACACACACTAATAACATTCACCTATATAGGAAATCTATATAAGTGTAACAAAGGGTTTCCCTGTATGTGAGAAATATATATTGATAAAATCACTAGCTTAAGACATGCCCAAATATGGAAAAGATACAATCGATAAAGTGCATAAGTAATGTGTAAGTATCATGCCCCTTGGTGGGAAATATATGATCAATCTATAATAATAGACAAGGGTCTTTTCTCCCAATATATGCATGATATGGATCATGAAAACATAAGAAATGGCATAAAAGATATGCATGGTTTGGAGAATATAAAATAAGGGATCTAGGGACATATGTTAAAGAAATCATAAAAGTGAAAAACAAAATTATTAAAGAAATCATAAAAGTGAAAAACAAAATTAAGTATACACAAAGAAAATTAAATTATGTGAACAAACTTCCAAAAAAATAACTCTTGGGAGGAAATAAATAATTAGCAACCAAAACTAAGTAGTAAATAAAATATGAAATAACCAAATAAATAAAATTGATTGACCAATAAAGAGTAAATATAAGTCAAAACAATGCAAAAACAAATTAGAATAAAATGCCACCATAATAACATTAGAGCCAATAGTCAATCCATTATGATATGTATATAGTGTACATCTCATATCTACCATGTGAGTCGTTATATAGGATGAAATATTGAAGCCCCAAGTATGTTATACAAGATAAATAATGATACTATGAAGTCCTGAAGAGTCATTGTAGATATATATTTGAAAGTATATGTATTTCCACTATCATAACCAAGAAGTGAATCTAGTAGGTCATCATTACAAAAAATGATATCTTTAATTGAATGATATGTATTATTGAGTTAAACTTTCTTTGGTGTCATACTATTTAATGTTTGTTTGTTTTTATCATTTATGTTTTTATTTAATCTTAATGCACTTACTTCTTAGGTACCCATTTGAGATCATATTAAAGTTTATCTTTTGGCATCATGTGGGTATTGATATATTGACACTTATGACTTATTATTTTACTTAGTTTATCTTAAATTTCAATATCACCATAATCGATAAGATCCCAAATTTTTTTCAAAGCAAAGCAATGATTCATTGAATGACATTTAACTCTATACTAGTCACAATAAAAATATAAGGACTTGATAGGTGGTAAAGAAATCACATTGGAATTAAGTATATCATTCAAAATTGTGTGTGATTTATCAATACATTTAGTAAATTATCTACATTCCTTATGACAAGGAACATGGTTCATTCATGGTTGTTGTATACTTTTGAACAATTTCTTGGGATCATTAATTGAAGCACATGGTCATTGAGACTTGAATCATCCTGGATGGAAAAACATTGTAAATAAAATGTCTCATATAAAATCACATGGGTGTGCAAGAGATCAAGCTCAAAGATCTTAACCTCACGACAAAGATAATTAAAATATGTGTAATAATTAAAAATCACTTTATCTTTGATTGATTCTAAAATACTTTTACTAAATGTGTGTTTTTTAAAAATTTGATGGTTTCTATAGTAACCAATGCATACTAACATGAATTTGTGAATATAATCATGAATTTTATCATGATGACCTTATTGAAGATATGGCATATATTAAAATTTGTCACTTGGGCCCTTATTAATAATAAACAAAGATAAGAAAACATCTTCCAACATAATGAAATAATGCATGGATCCATTAGGCAAAGTATGAAACCATTCTAAGGCATATCCACTCAAGATTCTTGGAAAAATAATAACTAAATGTATATCATTATGAGCATAGGTGCTAAAAGAAATATATAAGCTCCTAATGTGTACATAAGGATCTCCATATCCATCAAATAAATAAAGCTTAGATTTGACAAACCCACGTGGGATTAGAGAGTTGGAAAATTTATGTTCTATGGGGTTCGATAATATGGCATGAGTATCTACCCTAACATTAGACTTAAGAGAGATAAGGGATGATATTTTGAATTCTTGTCTATTACACCCATCATAGTGACTATTTCATAATTTTACATAACTAAACTAAAAATTGGGTCACTTGAGGAAAGAGAATTTGTATTGGAACAGTCTATAAGAACCTTAGTAAGTTTAGGTAAGGAACTAGGCAACACTAGAAATAATATGAATAATATTTGAAACATAAAAATGGTTCTTACTAACTTATTTCAACATGTCCATAATCATAAAAGTATGATAAATATCTTCCATAACATATGTTATAATAATTTTAATAAATTCATTCCTATATTGTGCATGCATTTCCTTTTTAAAAGCATAATCAACCTCATTTACATTTTCATCTTGACATACATTATCATTATCATTATTAATATGGGAATTCAAATAAGGCATATGAATATAATCATTTTAAAAATTTACTTTCAAAAAATTATTAGGAAGACAATCATTTTCAACATTTGCACTTAAAGAAAGAGTAGGAAGACAATCTTTTTTGTGTATTATGTTCTAAAAATAGTTATCATTTTATTACATACATTAAGGATTAAAACAAAATTTATCTAGGTTATTTTTATTAAGGATAACACATCTTACATTATTAATTAATCTTGGCATATTAAAATGTGTCATTCCATAATCATGAGGGCTCACAGAAAGACAATCGACACCCAAGAAATTCATATAATTTACATTTTTATTTGATCTGACAGGGTTAAATTATAGTTTTCTTAAATTTTCATCTATACCATCCTCACTATAATAATAATTAGATACATCATAGTTACAATCATAATTACTATCTTATACATGATAATTAAAATGAATGGAATTCATAGAAGCATTTTTAACATCTTGAAATAATGCATCCAAAGGGTGAGACATCACAACTATACTAGGGTTATAAATATATATACAATAAACTATTTCTAATGATGGAAAAATAAATAAATGACCATATAAAATCATATATATAAAAACCATGGTGTTTTAACCTTTTAGGGTTTCACTTTGTAAATCCTAAGCTAGATTAAAGGGCTAGGTTTGTTGTTGATCTGAAATAAAAATAGAAATTATGGATTCAAAGGATATTTCCAAAAATAATAAATACAAGGAGAAAAGGTAATTATATGTATATACAAGATGTTTTCATGGTCAGGGTACTAAAGATGGCTGACCAGACACAAAGGAATGTCTCATTTGTTGACTATTTTTCAAGATCTAGCTCTGGACATTACTACCCCCTTTAGGACAGTAATACCATGTGGGATTAATGTCCAATTATGGCATTAGTGTCCTTTCTATAATAACTATATATAATTTTCATGGAGGCTACAATAGTTTCTAGAGGTCCTATGGGTGATTCTATGTCATGTAGGGGCTCCTTTCTGTCACTATTTTGGTTGATTCTTCTCCAAAACCTTAATGAATCCCTACACACATGAAACAATGAACTAATAAAATGCTAAAAGAAAGAAAAAACTAGATTGTGTGATGTTATGATTTCACATAAAACCTATGTTTCTCTGGCCACTACCTATATTAGCCCCAATGCTAGGGGTCTTAGATTGTATGTAGTTCTCCCTTAGGGAATGTGCACCATCACCTTGCATGGTATGCTAGAATGAATGTTTCCTAGTCCCTTTTTTGATCAAGCATGCAAATGTCTAGGTGTGAAAGTTGAGTAGTATGCAAAGTGTTTGAGTTGTACTATTGTTTGATTTTATGTAAATAAGTGCCAAAATAGTAAGTGCTAGATGTTAAATGCCTTGTAAGGCTCTTTATATAGGAAAATATTTGTTTATAATATAATACCTTGTTTATTGTCCAACAAGTCATGAAAAAGATATAAAAAATATAAGATAAGGGTCATGTAGGGGTTAGGACTCAAACATGAGTGAAAGGCCTATCTAACACTAAAGCCAAAATTGGACACTAGTGTTATGTGATGCTACTATCCTAAAAGTGGTGCTAATGTCCTAAGGCTTAGAACAGAGCAAAAATCAAGGATGACAATTTAGGGACCCCTATGACTAGGAAAAGGTGACCTATGACTATTGGGGATGTTGAAAATAGGGAAAATAAAACATAAGAAATATCAAAATACTCAATATGACTATGTAAACAAGGACTATAACCATCACTAAGACCCTTGTGTGAAAGAGTAACAAAACACATAGTACTTATGGTTGCTTGACCAAATTAGGGTGTTTACATTTGCCCCCTTTTTACTCTAGTAATGCAATGAAATAGAAGTACTAGAGTAAAATAAAATAGAATTATGTACTTATACGTACATGTGTGATTGTAATCTAGATTCTACCCACTTCTTGGCCAAATAAATGGATAAAAACTAGAGTGAAACATATGAATGGAAGACATATGGTGTGAATTCCCCTTATACTAAAACTAATTATGTAAATTGAATACATGGAGAAACAAGGCTCATTTACCCCCACTCTAAATATGATTATTGTAAGTTAACTGTATGGAGGAACAAGGCTCACTTGCACCCACTTTTAATCTATGTAATGTAAACTAAATGCATGGAGAAATAAAGATCACTTTCCCCCACTCTAAATCTAAGTAATGTAGACTGAATGCATGGAAAAAAAAATCTTGTTTGCCCCCACTCTAAATCTGAGTGTGTAAATTGGGTTTGGTGTAATTCTATGGATGAACCACTACAGATAGCCCTATGACCCAAACTATTGAAAACTTAGTGACAATATTGGTGATGATACTAGTGTAAATTGTTACATCTAAAAATGGGGACCAAGAATGTGCACTCTATATCATGCCCCCTAATCCTAATATTTGAGTGATGTAGTTGTGTATTTCAATATCTGAATGAACTAGTATACCTGTGTCAAAATTTATATATCTACTTAGAGTGTACATCTAAATACCTATGTAAACCCTATGTAGACCTCTGCATCTTTATATCTAAAAATATGTAAATTTGGTTTCCTATGTAAATCTGTGTAGACATGTGCATCTACATATCTAAAAATCTATAATTTTGGTTGCATGTATAAACCTATGTAGACCTATGCATCTGTATATATAAAAACTTGTGACTCTGAATGCCTATGTAAACTTGTGTAAACATGTGCATTTGTATATCTAAAAATATATGAATTTGGATTCCTATGTAGACCCATGCATCTGTATATCTGAATAAGCTACGTATCTGAATGCCTATGTAAACTTGTGTAGACCCATGTGTATGTATATCTAAATAAGTTATGCATATAAATGCTTGTGTAAACTTATATAGACCCATGCATATGTATATGAATATTTGTGACTGTGGATGCTTGTGTAAACCTATGTAGACCTATGTGTTTGTATATCTAAATAAGTTGTGCATCTGAATGCCTATGTAACCTGTGTAGACTTGTGTGTCTATAAATTAGAATGTAACTCTATATGTTTGAATCAATCTATTCATATTTACCCCCATTTTGGTTAGAGAGCCAAGACTATGATGAGGATATGTAACTAAAAGTGGTAATGATCGATTGTGTTGGTGTTTACTTTGCAATTGTGATGTTGTATTAGGTTTGAATAATGTATTGATTGTGTCAGAGTTGATAATTTAGTGTTTATTTAGATAGGTACTTGGTTTTTTGTAATGGTTAATATAATGTGATTATTTTTGTCATTTTTTAGGTTCAAAAATTATGAGGGTATTGGTTTTATCAATATGGGATAGATTGTATTAGTATCAAGTCCCATGTGCAAGAAATGGTTCCTGAATTAGAGTTATGGTTCTTGAGATATGGGATTAACAAGAGAGTTGTATTAATTAGTGAAATTGGCACATAGGAGAAACCTTAATAGGGTGGCATTGGTTAAGTTATGACTTAAATAAGTCATTTTGATCATTAGAAATTCATTTGCATCATTTGAGTGGAAATAATTTTGAGTTTGAGAGAGAAACATGTCAAGGAGATGAGATGCTTGTTTATCATGGTATATGGAGGTAAAGGCATGGATTCAAGCTGGGGAGGAGGTTTACCTAGTAACAAACCCAAAATTTTCCTATTTTTTATCATTTTGTTATCTATTTTATTGATTTTGCTAGAGAAGGATTGTTTTTAGCTTATTTTTAGAGAAATTGGCACTAATGTCCCATTTTGTGTGTTAGTGTCTAGTTCCTGGTGCTACTATCTAGAGTGTGGTGCTACTATCCAATATTACTATCTTCTAGGTAGCGTTAGTGTTTAGTAGGCCCAATATGTGGTACTTAGAATTATTGATTAATTATTTATGACTATTATTGTTTACTAGTTGTAGTGTTATTTTACTGAAGTTAGATTTGGTTTTCATTTTGTAGGTTGATGCTCATATGAGGGAGTTCCTTATAGGTAAGATGATGGATACTATATAGGGTTTCCCCTTATTTGATGATGAGATAGAGGTGCTCAAAAGAGAAAATTTTCACTATGTTACTTTCCTAGAGCCTATGCCCTAGGATAAGCATATGATCACTACACTAAATGAGAGGTGGAATGCAGACACATGTACATTCTAGATAACTATGGGCCAGATGATTGTGACATTACAGTATGTATATCAGATCTTGTAGTTGCTGATCTTTGGGTAATAATATATATTATAGGAGGTCACTAGTATTATATATATAGTGAACATTTAGGTACTTTTTTTACCATGACAGCAGGGACCCATCACTTAGGGAGTTAGAGTGACATATTGTTGACCATGATTGTGATGTTTGATGTTTTGTAATTACAAAAATTTCTAGTTGTGTTGTTATCATCATTCATTTCCATGGATGGGAGTGGTGCCTCTATCTCATAAAATATGCACAAGATAGTGTATGACAATGGGCATCATGGCATTGTGTACTCTTGGGGTCATACCATGCTAGCTCATTTATGTAGGGACCTATACCACTTTACATAGGAGATGAGTGGTGTGGGTATTGATGCATCGACACTTTTACACTATTGGGAATATGAGCATATAGTTGTGATTAGGCTAGTGGCACATCCACAATATGGATGGGCTTACCTATAGGTATTTACAGAGACATGGACTAAGATAGGTTATACATCGAGGAGGAATAATACATATTATTCATAGTTACTAAATAGCTTGAGAGTAAAGGATGTCATTTAGAAACCCTATATGGGCTATTAGGGGTTGCCTGAGGATAACACCTAGTTAAGATAGATTCGATTTAGTTTTTAGATACATTATCGTTGGGATAATGTATATGATAAGTTCTAGTATGAGAGGGTTCCTTAACAGTTTGATGTTATACAAGATATGCCCCCAACACCTATGTTGTGGTTGAGGAGTTCTCAAGCCACTACAAGGCTAGAAGGTAGGTTGAGACCATCGATTATTAAGCTATCTCCTATGTTAGTGATGGAGTGTGATCTTAAGATTGAGGTATTTGATGTGGATGATGTTAGAGTGACTGAGGCTTATACGGCCTAGTGAAGTGAGTATATATGGGCACCTTTATTCTTGAGAGGTGGGATGATCATAGAGGGCGTACTGGATGTAGAGCCCCTAAGGGTTATTGATGGTAAGTTAGATATTTTTTTATATGTTTCATGTAAATTTGATTATGTGCTTTGATATAATAGGATTCTTATGAATTTTATGGATACTTGTAGGTGTAGGAGATGATGAGTATTATAAGTTCACCATTGAGTTGGTGCTATTATAGTTGACATGACATATTCTTGATGATGTCATGGATAATGGATTGGTGGAGTGGGCCACCAATGTAGTTGGGTTCCATGCCCATTTATTTGACTAGGTGGTGATATAAAATGTGGCATTTAGGTGAGAAGTGGTAGATAGAGATGGGTTATGTGCAGAGCTACAAAGGTAGACCATGCCCTCTCCTAATGTTCTAGGTGGGTTGAGTAGTCATATAGTATATGATTACATATGAATTCAATAGGAGTATATCAATTATAGGGTTAAGCTTGGCATGTATTAGGAGAGAGAGAGAGAGATTAGGCATAGTTATAAATCTAGGTCATGTAGAGATAGTGGGCCCTCTATTTCTAGTTTTGATGTGTCTGATAATGAGAGTGAGGGAACTAGTCCCAAAATTCATGTTCACATCATTGAGTGATGCTTGTATTGAAATGATGTTCTGAGTTATATATAGATGGTTTTTTTTAATTTGGAATTATGTATTAGCATCTGGATTTTGTAATGTTGTCTATATTTTTGTGTTTAAAATTTGTTTGATTATTTGAAATGGTGATGTTTGTAATTTTGGTTTGGTTGGAGTGAATTTAATTGATTCATATATGTTGTATGAATGTTTTATGGATATGTGTAGGAGATGAAGATTTTGTATTTTATTTGTATATGGTTTTTTATTTTTTTGTTAATATTTCCTAAGATGTCTACATGTATAACATTTGATAGAGAGACATCCTATCTAAACCTAGATGACATGGAGAACAAACAATCATACTCCTCATGTTGTGTTGCTATAGGCATAGACTATGAAATTGGAGTTGCCTGTGATACATTTCTAGTGTTTGAATGTGTAGACTTTGATGCAAAAATATTGATCATTTGACACTCTAATTGTACTCTAATTTGTATGATTTCTTTCAAATATTTTAATCTATGTGCGAACTAAAGCTGGGTGTATGCACTTAAATCTACTTTTCCTAACCATTTTAGTAATCTTGTTATATATCCTAATTAATGCCATAACCATAGTCCTAATTAAATAATTAAATCCCATCCCCCTTTATTCTTATTCATCCATTAATCTTACCCCTTCCCACTTCTTCATTAATTCATCTAAATCCCTATTATCCACTAACTTATCCCACTTATCCATTATTTGGGAATTTAAAATTCCTATGACCCACCTACCCTAGCCTATTATTAGGCTCTCCTACACCCCTATTCCCTAATAATATACCTAATCCATATCCTAATCCCTCACTAATCCTAATTAATCCCTAAGGGTATTATATAATCATCCAAATCTAGAACCTCCTCTAACTTGACCCATCCGCTCTAGAAGCCTCTATTCTAGAGGATTCTAAGGAATTTTTAATCCCTTGGAAATTCCTCCACCCTTGATCCTCATGGATCAACTTTGAATGTGATCCATAGATCTTCCTTCCTTGGCTTATTTATACAAGCCACTCCTCCATTAAAACCATCTAACAAATCCATGAATGAATTGATGAATCCATGCCAATCAAACAAGCCATGAACCCATCATCCATGAATCAAGCCATCACCATGTCAAAATTTTGAGTCCATGGAAATCTACAATCAACAATATGCTTGAATATCTTGGATATAGGCTAGTTAAAGGAAGTAATTGATAAGATCTTCTTCGTTTACTCTAATTTGCTTCCATAATCTCTCATTTTGAGTGTATTATGCATTTTGAGTTTGAATTAACATATTTAGGTAGTTTAATATAATATCTCAAAATTACAATTAAATTTTGGAAACCATAGTGGGATATATCCTCCCAATTTAACCTATTTGTATCCTAGATGTGTTGTGATAGCTTGCAGGGCTGACTGGTGAAGAAAAAAGTGTCAGATTTTGCTAAATTCTCATGCCTAGGTGAATTATGGTTTTGTTTCACAAAAAAATTTATTCAAAATTATGATATTATCCTAGGGATTTTAAATTTTTCATTGGATACCCAACCTTAACTACTAACATCTAACTTTCTTCCTGGTAGGTTGACCTCCTTCCATAAAACTTCAAATTCATGAATTGCGATATTGCCATTAAAGTCATGATTTTTCTATAAAAGTAGAGATATTATCCTAAATTCCACATTAACCACTAAACATTTATCTTTTGATAGGTTTTTATATTTTTTACAATATCGCTAATTTGAGATTAACGATTTTGTATAAAAATCAATGGTTTTGTTTTTTGACTTGCAATTTTACAAGAAATTATTTTAAACCAAGTCAAATTAGTTGTATCTTAATCCTTGATAATTTTACAAGTCTATATCAATTGTTTTATGTCTTGTAGGGTATAAAAATTTGTATTCTATGTAGGGAAGCATGATATATTAGCCTAGATCACTATTAAATGACATCAAACAAACTCCTTTTCCGTACCTGTTATAATATTGTGAATCACTAATTAAAAGTTTTCTCATAGAATAAGTGATTTTGCCTATTATTATTATTATTATTATTATTATTATTATTATTATTATTATTATTATTATTATTATTATTATTATTCTAATAAAATTTGTCTAAGCATTAGTCTAAAAACATATCAAAATACATTTGTTGACTTTTTGTAAATATTTTTGATCCTTGTATATATCTTGCATATATACCATCACATATTTTATTTTAATTGCAAGTCTAACTATCAAAATCCTATCATTTTCATCATCCTCATAATATTGTTGATTGTGAAAATGTGATTTCACCATAAAAATTGTGAAATCACCTAAACTGTCACAATTTTATAGAAATCTACATGGTAACTACTAGAAAATATCCCTTTTATGCAAAATTACAACTTTACAATCATGGTATTATATAAAAGTCATGATATTGCACTCTATGGAAGTGATATTTCAATTAATTTATTGTGTATCTATGGTTTTGAATTCTATAATTATGATTTTGTTCTTTTTTTCTTCAATATTGCCCTTTTTAAGTGCATTTTTTAGAGTCACTTTTAGTGACTTTTGCATCATTCAAAGCATCTTGTAAGTCCCAAATTGTGTTTGGAATTGGGGGTGTTACCCCTCAACCCCACCCTATACCATGATAGGGAACGTGCATGGGGAACTACCCCTAAACCTCATAAGGGGCTCTATACCTTAATCTTGTAAGGAGTGTTTCCCTTTAACCCTATAAAGGGTGCTGCCCCTTAACCCTATTAGGGGCTGTTGCCCCCAGACCCATACACCATGGCCCTCTCACCCAAAGAATTTATAGATCAAAATCATGATTTTTTTTACTTTTTTTTATTAAGTCCTAATTTGAATAACATTGTGTTTCTTACAGGGGTGAATCTAGTGGCTATTTTGACTTGCTAACATCTTCTTTTGTAGGTCATATTTTTGTCTAACATCTTATCTTGTAATTTTCCCTTTCATGACTTCCAATCAAACTACTAATCATTTTCTTGTAGGCTACCTATCAAAGACATTTTGGCATCTTGAAAATCATTTATTTTTTCTAAGACTTTTAGTCACTTGGTCTAAATCATGTTGTCTAAATTTATTTATATATATCTTATCTATCCTTGATATTATATATAGCTCACATCTAATTAATCAATTAATAAATCCTTTTGGTATGATTTTCTATTTCCTAGGGGATATGGTGGTATATTCTCTCCTCCTTACACCCTTGCGATGATTCTTAGAGGATCAAAAACCACTAATAAACCCTCCCATTTTTCTTTTTTAGGGGCAACATGACATGGAATTGACACCCACGTACTTGCCATAGTCATAGGGGATAGTGACCATGAATTTCACCACCACACACTAATACAAACTCCATGTTTTGGTGGAGTATAAATATTAGGGCTAGTTATTACTAGGATAAGAGGTTGACCCCATATAGGTCATAGTTGAAGGGGAAGAGTTCATTATCTAAACTAGGCATTAGACAACACCCTACATGGACTTGGTCCCCACTGTATCTATTGTATATTGGGGATACCCCTAGAGATCTCATTTAGCCTAGTTTAAGACATTATGGCCATAATAGGCATCTTGCTATCAAAGTCAGGATCAAATCCAAAATGACCATCATGTGCATATAGTATTGAAAGGGTTTGAGATATTCCATAATGGGCCACTAGCCTATATCCTCATCCATGAAGCCATTAGATAGTGTAGTCATTGGGTTATACACACACAATTAGTTTACTAGTCCTAGGTTTATGGTTTTCTTGATTTGGTGTGTTTCATGTTAGACCAATGATGTTTGTGATCTGAGTCAACCTTTCACCCAAACCCATACACAGTTATCTAGGCATTATATATCACCATAGTGTATATCCTTATCCCCATTTTGTATAATTTTAGTCATATTATACATCCATCCTTCATCATATCTTGTACATACTTCATCTTATATAATATTTTCTATCTTGTACATTCCATCATCTTATTTCAACCCTATTTTAATCCAATTTTGTCTTGACATCTTTATCCCCTCCTTATCGAACCATTTTCATCTCAATTCCATCTTAATTTATTGGATTTTAGGTCACACATGTGTCTAAACCATCCCCATTTAAATCATATTACCCCTTATCATTTCATCATCATCTATATATCCCATCACCCAATCACATATCCATCTCACCTTGAGCAATTTGGTCTAAGGGTTTGAGCTAGTCCTATTTTTATCCATCTATATCATCCTATCATTATAGTCCACCATCGCTCATCACTTGGTCAGATCTCATACCTAATCAATGTCCTAATAACATCTTGTCACTTTATTAGTTTCAATCTAGCATTTAATCAATCATCAATCTAGTCATCTTTAATCCATTCATCTCAATCTAGTGGTCTCTAATCATCATCCTACTAGTTTTAATTTAGGCACTAGAGAATCATAATCCTCTTGCTATCTTGAAAACTAGACATTGTTGATAGATCATTAGCACTTATTAACTATTGGTCTAAAATCTAATCCTAGTCTTACATAGTCTCAATCTCATTTCATGTATCCCATCCTCACCATCACTTATCATACTAGCTCAATTGTTTAGCCTTGATTTGACCAAACACCTATCTAATTCCTAAATATACCTTCACATCATCCATTCCCCTTTTATCATCTACCCACATGGATTTGGACCCTATTCTCATAGAACAATACCTATTTACCAATAAGGATGAGATCTTTTTGCAATCTCTAGAAATGGGTGCTCGCCTACCTTATGAACTTGATCCCATCAAGCCTAAACTAATGTCCCATGCCCTTACCCATCAACAATCCCCATTTACACCTAACCCACATACTATCCTATCATAGTCAACCCCATCATCTATTCATCATTATCATAGTCCTCACTATACAAGTGATAATGTTGTCATATTTAATGAATATATCTTAGCTAATAAGGATGAGTTCCTTTTACAATTATTAGAGATGGGTGCCCACCTTCCTTATGTTTTTGATCCCCTAAGCCTAAGTTCACCTCCTAAGCAAGTCCATCAACCCTTATCCCTATCCCATTCTAGTCCACCATCTATTAGTCCTAGTCCTAGTCATGACCTTCCCAGTCTAAAAATTTCCTTGTTTAATAAGTATATTGTTGAAAACAAGGAGGCAATCCTCTTGTGGCTCCTTGAGATGGATACCCAACTTCCCAAATACTTTTAATATATTTAGTTAACCTTACCTCCAATTCATACCCATCCATAGTCAAATCCTTGATCTACCGATCATAATCTATCACCAATCCCCTATCCTACTATCAAAGGTAAGCCTAAATTATCAACCTCATCATCTCCCCATATTATGAAATTTCCATCACACACTTCCACTCCTAAATCCAACACCATAGACAAGAAATATACCCCTCACCCAACACCCATGGAATCCCTATTTTATAAATTGTGGTCTATAAATATGATTGTCCATCTAAAAACAAGACCTATAGATTTTTCTAAACATGTGCCCTCATTGTATCAAATTGAATGATTTTGTATATACCATAAACTCACTGGGTATTTTATAAATAGATGTCACCCTTTTTAGAGATTATATCCAAAATTTAAATGATAATAGTGACATTGAAATTGAGGGTGAATCTAATGCATCTATGCCTAAGAGTGTGTAAAAGGGGGTATGCCAAGAATTACTTCCCAAATATAATCAAGCTTATCCCCTACCTAACTAAGGTCATGACTTTAGTCCCATTCATCCTAAACACAAACCCAATCAATCCATCCCTATGATCCATTCACATCCCCCATCTCCATAAACCCATTAAGCCTACATCATCCCTTCACAAACCCAAATTAAAATAGGTACTTACAAATAATCATATGGTTCCTAGAATAAAATCATCTATGGGATACATCACCTCATCAGCATCCATGTTAGAATCTACCTTAGAATGGTCTGGATCATGTTCTACAATAACATCTAAATCAAAAATCACTTCAAAATCATCATCCTTTGTATATTATGAAGGTCATGTCGACACCTATCTCTTAGATAATGTCTCTACTATCAACCAGTCAGAAGGCATGGCTCTTGATCCATCTTAGGATGATGGAATTATATCACAATCCTTGGAAGCTCTATTAGTCAAAGATCATCAATTTGGATATGAATCAGCTTTCGATGTTAATTCCCTTAAGAGTCTTAGTGATCCTTTTCTTGAGGACACTTTCTTCAATGTTCAGGTTAGGGCCCCTAGTGACCTTTATGAGGACTATGTTTCCCATTATCCCCTTAATCCACCACACATTCTTAATAATCTACCTCTCATCCATAATCCTTATATCCCACTCCATGAATGGGATGGATATGAACATGCATTGTTAGATTCCCCTTTGCATGTAATATCATATGTCAAATATACAGGGATCCAATCCCATAATAAATTAATCCCATCAAATAATCAAGCCAGTTATTATCCAAATATAATTAACCAAATTCACGATGAGTCTTATAATCGACCAAGTAACAAATAAGCATCCCCTAGTATAGATATCCTTGAAGTTCTAAACGTTTATCTACATAAAAATCATTTATCCAGTCAAAATTCACTTCCCTCTGGTGAAGCCCACAATCAGGCACCAAGAGGCAACCAAAGTCAAAATCAAAATAAATAATCATCATATCAAAATAATAATCATATGGCTGACTATCCTCTTAATTTTTGGATCAAATAATCAAAAAATTAGATCCCTTAATCTCATGGAACTAATATAGATAATCCCTTACACCATATCTAATGATGTATGTAACTATCAAACCCCATTTCGACTCCCCATACCATCATATCATCCATCATTATCATATCCCTCATTCACATCCTATATCCCATCATCACAATCATGACATACTCCCATCCATACCATATCTCAAATCCCTAGGTAGCATTGTCACTTGTAGGGGTTACAAAGACACATGTTTGAGACATCTAAAGGATGTTAAATCAAGAATCAATAAAGGCCACCAATACATCTAGTAATATAGCATCCATCACATGGTCTTAGCATCACATATCTCTAGAACATGTGTTGGTTTAAGATCACAAAAATATTTGCATCTTTCATCTCATACCCATATCTAATAAACCGAGATGCCATCTAAAAATTCAAAAAATTCAAAAATAAAAATAAAAAATAAAAAAAATCATTCACCCAATGGTGAAAATCAATCTTTCGGTACCTTGGGCAAGTACCATGATGAAAACTTGTCCCTGGCATCATGGTAAAATAATCTATTATCTACATTTTATCTCAACACTTGGGGGTACAATCCATCCTACTTTTCACATCTCTTGTAAACCTTATCTATATCACCCATCCATGTCATCCTTATCTATCTTATCCCTTGGTCCATTATTCTTACCCATCATCTTCCATCATATCATGTATCCTATCTCTCGTTCCTTCCCAACTTAACCTTCGTAAGGAAGTGTAAGATGTTTTGATAAATGTTCCAAAATGATCTTGGCATATTCTTTTAATGGACACTCGATTAATTCTTGATTTGGTCATTGGAAATTCTTAGTCCATTATTTCTTGGTCCTCATCTCCTTTTCAGCATCAACCTCAACCTTTTATCATCCCATCCATTGTGCCATCCATCCTTATCTTGGTTGATAGGCTTGTTATTCCCTTTTCTAGTAATCCCATTTGTGTAGTATACATACATATTCCAAAACCATAAAAATCATAAAATTTGAGAAAAAAAAAATCTAAAAATAGTCCATATTGTCTTGTCTTATGCCTTTTCCCCTAGTCACATCTTTCACAATCATGTCATCCATCTTCCTATTCTAAACTAGGGGAAAATCAAGTCTATATCAAGCTAGCATTGACCTAGTCTCACTTTCACCTAATTAGTCTTATAATTCTCATTTATACCTCTAAATACTTATCCAAATCCTCATCCAAGTCCCTTTCCTAGTTTAAAATCTATATCCACATCCATATCCTTACCTAAGTCTTAATCCTAATCATCATTGTTAGTCTATTCCAAATCCAAGTCTATCCTAAGTCCACAATCACATCATGATCATCCTAGTCTATCCCATCACCTAATCACTCATCCCATCGTTAGATAAGACATTTTGACATTTCATGTACATACTTGTGTGTGTTACATGTCTATTATGTTTTGTCTTTTTATCATGTAAATATTTGATTGTCTTTGTCTTTTGAGTCTATGTTGCATCGTGTCTTTTTATTTCTATTAAGTAATGAACAAGGATTTTATGAGGTCACCAAAGTTATAATAATTCTTATAAATGCCATTGATGATGCATATTTTTCTATTTGCCCATTTACTTTGGCATAACATCCTCTTTGCCATACTTATATCATGGGGCATCTTACAAAGTGTTATATTTTATCAAATTGCTTAGACTATGATGAGCCTTATTATAGAAATGATGGATTGATCATTTATCCTCTATCACCTATCATAACATATAACAACCCATATATAATCATTTATCATATTCCTTTGTCTTCCCTTTGATCATCCCATCCCATTCATCTAACATTCAATCATTACTCTTAAAAATTTTATCTTCATGATCTAACATCTCATCATTTATCTTATTACAACATTTAAGTCACTTCATATATCTAGCAAATAACCTATCTAATAATAATTATCCCCCTAATATTCTAATCCATCATCATCATTCTCTATCATCTAGTCATAACTACATTAGCCTGAGGTCTTTTCAGACTCTGTATGTGGTACTTGGCCACTTTTTAGTACCCAAGGATAGCTTGACCACTATCCCCCCTTTTCCCATCATTCATCATCACATCTCTCTTGTCTCTCATAATCCTCAAGTTTTGAATTTATAAAATCTTTGAGATATAATATTAATCATTCATCAATCAGTCTATTGATCAATCACCATCCCCACCATCACCTCCCTAATATTTTTGTTAATCGCTCATACCTATTAATTGGGCTTGGCACATCACAACATTTGTATTTTCTTCATCCATCATCCACTATCATTTATTATTCAATTCAAATTTTATGGTTCCTCCCTTGATTGGGACATAATCAAGACTGTAATTCTATTATCATATCTTGCTCCCTTGCATGTGTAGGGAATCATCATTAGTAATCACATAATGGCTCATTGATTTGATGAAATGTATCCTATTATTCCCCTTCATCTTTTGGTCACTCAATCCTATCATTTCTTATCTTTCATATCCTTCATCATATCTCTCAACTTTGGTTTTGAGTTACGCTCATCCTTAATCTTATCAAATCAAGTCTTATCCTAGCCTACAGTTCTCCCTTACATACATCCTTACTTGGGATATACCAAAATCTTGAAAACTTTTAATCTTATCCTCATCATGTTATGATTGATTCCCCACTGATATGTGTCGACAACCATGACATAGTCATTTTCACTCCTTGTACATATGTCTTTGCCAAGGGTCTCATCAATTTGTAGCTCATTTCTCATTTCAATTTCTTTGTCTTCGTCATCTATCTCAATATTTATCATCCCATCCCCTTGTCTATTCATCACATCCCAATCCTCATTTCCTCTTTCAAATGGCCATCCATCTCATTCTTCCATGCATGTCCCCTTAAGGGGGCATCATATATAATAACATTCATTTTTGAAATGTTTTTTATTTTAAAGTTGATTACTCCTTCCACTTTTCCCTTTCAAAGAGGGATAAAATGTATGCACATAAATTTGCTCACCCTAACCATTTTACTAATCTCATTATTTATCCTAATTAATCCCACAGCCATAGTCTTAATTAAATAATTAAATCCCATCCCCCTTTATCCTTATTCATCCATTAACCTTACCCCTTCCCAATTTTTCATTAATTCATATAAATCCCTATCATCCACTAACTAATCCCACTCATCTATTATTTAAGAATTTAAACTTCCCATGACCCACCTACCCACCAACCGTATTCTATTCCTAGGCTCTTCGACATCCCTAGTCCCTAATAACCTACTTAATCCCTATCCTAATCCCTTACAAATCCTAATTAATCTATAAAGAGATTCTATAATCCTCCAATTCTATAACCTCCTCTAACTTTACCCCTCCTCTTTAGAAGCCTATATTCTAGAGGTTACCAAGGAATTTTTAATTCCTTAGAAATTCCTCCACCCTTGATATTCATGGCTCAACTTTTAATATGAGCCATAGATCTTCCCTTCTTGGCTTATTTATACAATCCACTCCTCCATTAAAACCATCTATCAAATCCATGAATTAATCCATGAATCCATGCCAATCAAACAATTCATGAACCCATAATCCATGAATCAAGCCATCACCATGTCAAAATTATGAGTCCAAGGTAATTTATAATCAACAATCATGTTAAAGATCTTGGAGGGAGGCTATTTAAAGCAAGGAATTGGTAAGATATTTTTAATTTATTCTAATTTGCTTCCATAATCTCTCTTATTGAGTGTGTTATGAATTTTGGGTTTAAATTACCATATTTAGGTAGTTTAATTGAATAGCTCATAAATTACAATCACACTAGGTTATGATCTCTGTAATGATTTTCATATATCTTTGTTGGTTGTTAAAATAAAATTGTGCCCTTGGGTTGATAGTTATTATTAAATATTTTGAATGATGTGTGTATTGAAGGTAAACTCTGAGCTTTATAATTATTTTCAAATATTTTGATTGATGATTATACCAAAACTGTGCCTTTGGTTATAATTATTCTCAAATATCTTAATCAGCATATGCACTAGAGGTGCATTTTTAACTTTGCAAATTGGTTTCCATTGTTGGTGAGGTTTTGATGTATGAGACTATTGATAAATGGTTTTCTTAGAAGTCACAAGGTTCATATGATGAGTAACCAATGCTTCCTTAAAAGGAACATCCTAGGATAACTTTGTCATAGAAGAATGTGATATAGGAGAGTGTGGTGAATGAGAGCCTAATTCCCCCTATGTAAACTCTATGATGCCGCTACTAACATATGGGTTGATGTGAGGTTGAAGTGCATAACAATGCTCATCTAAATGTCCATTTATATGATGAAAATAGCAATAATGCTTATGTGGTGCCTCGTGCAAATGGTGTGGTTGATGATTATTAGTTGAATTAAGTGTGATCATCCCCTTATATATTAGTATAAGCAAGAATTCATGATGCCCAACCTAATTTGAAAAATATATAAGCCTCTACATATATCTTATGTGCTAGTCATTATAGATTGTGTTGTGTAGAATGGGTCTTTTCCCTTACTAGGTATTTTTATTGGTTGTTTCTATTACACTAGTTTTTGAATTAGAAGTGGAGTAAGCTCTTGTACCAAATTTGATGACTAAGATTCTAAGGGGTCTATAGCCAAATATACCTTTAGATGTGTAATTATTAATCTTAATTGTGCCTATAATGATATAACTATGTTACATAGATGTTAGAGTGATTTAGATGTTTGATATATCAATTTATCCTTGAGAGAAGAGATTAAACCTCTAACAAAGATGTATTACACTTCTAAATATATTGTTTGATAAATTAATTGATGCAAATAAGTTTTGAATCTAGAATGTATTTTGGTGTAGGATCTATCTCACCTTGGTGTAGTAAAGGTAACCTCTTATGTGTGATTAGAGGTCCATTATTATTTATATTATGCCTGGGTAAATTATCTCTATCTCCTCATATGTATGTAAAGATAAACTAGGGAGTGTATGGTGGAACCAATCTAGTGCTTTATCCTTTAGTGACTTTAGAAACACTTGTAGTAGAATTAACTTGTTTTTAATATGAGCCATGGCTTTCTCATATGCTTGAAGGTGTAAATATGGATCTCCTTGTCCATCAAAGATAGGTAACACTGGTATTTCAAAGTTATGTGTCAACCTTATAATTTATATTCTATGTGATATAGGTTTATTATGTATAACATTAGCATCAAACTAGGATTTATATGCTTCATTATCCAAAGTGAGATATGTACTTATTTTTTCAAAGTACCCACAACATGCATTAAATAAATTAACACTTGTGAAGGTATATTATCATTATCAAGGGGTTTGTTTGATGCTTGAATTTTATTATTTATTTTATCCATTGTTATATTACATTGGAAATCTTGTGTAGAAAGGGTTGATGTTCTCTCAATAACATTTGGAGGTGTGATAGGTTGGACCTATTTAGATGGAAATGAGCTATCACCCTCATTTGAGTTTTTTTGAGAACTAGGTTCTACTATACTAAGGGGGTTAATGGGGATTCATTGGTATCTTTTATATTATTAGGTTTTGAAGGAGTATCACATACTAGTTGAATAGAAGGTGTTTTTTTCTCTAAGGAATGGAAATTATGCACATAAAAATAAGTGTGTGTGTGTGTGTGTGTGTGTGTGTGTGTGTGTGTGTGTGTGTGTGTGTGTGTGTGTGTGTGTGTGTGTGTGTGTGTGTGTGTGTGTGTGTGTGTGTGTGTGTGTGTGTGTGTGTGTGTGTGTGTGTGTGTTTGTGTGTGTGTGTGTGTACATGTTACCTATTATTTGGTTGAACAAGAGATATATTTGAGGTAAGAGAAGAAGTATAAGTTGTAGATTCTATGTCATCTTCATCATAATCACAATAATAATCATTATCCCATGGTTCACCAAAATTAGAATTTAATTCATTTGAAGAAGTAAGATTAGAATAATTATCATCCACTTGATCATTAAGATAAGGATAAGGAAAATATTATTACTTTTTACTACTATGTAATGTATCATCATGTGTAAATGTAATGCAAGGCATTTGTTTACTAGTCATTTTTGAGATGAAATCATGATTATCACTTTCTATTTTGGAATGAAATAAAGGATAAGTAAAAACCATGTTTTATATTTGCACATTATGACATTTAAGAGAAGATTTAGGAACATGTGCATTATCTATTTGTGGAAAATAATCATTTCATTGAGCTTGAAATATGAATGAAGGTGATAAATTAATTTCATCTACCTTAGTTTGTGCATTGTTAAAAGGTCTAACATTCTTTGTATTTGTTTTTTGAAATGTAGTTGAGAAGGGTAAAGAAGATGCATTTTTATTATTTTATTTAGTGTGCAAAAGTGATTTTCATTTGTGCACTTATATTGATTTATTTTGAACAATGAATTAACAAAAGTAGTTGAAAAACTAGGATCACATTGGAATAAAACACTACCAATAAGAGATTCTTTTGGCATTGTATTGTTAATTTGATTTTTAAGAGTAAGAGGAAAGAAATATGATGTATCTAATGTATCCTCATGTTCATTTGTATTTTCATGCTCATAATAATCCTCATATCCATCATTATAACAATAGTCATCATAATCATCAATATAAATGAAATCATTATCATGTTCTAATGCAAAATATTGAAAATTTATCCATTCATTATTATATTCATGAGAGAAATTAAAGATTCAATCAAGTGGATGAGGGGTATAATATTTTTTAGATTCCATTTTAAACATGCCAAATAAGATAGTGTAAACAAGGAATAACAAGCACATAAGAGGTAGAGTATAGTTTAACATAAGTATGTGTGCATTGTGTTAATTTATTGAACAAAGTTTGTAATAGAAAATATGATTATTTTTTAAACCCTAATTGTTAATGTTTGTGTGTATAGGGACCTAATATGTGGATCTAGGGTTTTGATTGTAGGGTTGTGTTGTAAATATTTAAATCAGATTAAATAAATGAACTCTAGTATAGGATTAATTAAATTAGCTAGGTTAAGCCAAAAAAACAAAAAAATTGATTTTTATAACACTAATTTAATGTACCAAAGTTAGAGAAGGTAAACCCTAAGGAAAATTAGGGTTTTAAATCAATGTTCAAATTAAGATAATTTCATAAAATGTTTTAACTTTTTAGGGTTTTACTATGTAAATCATAAGCTAGATTAAAGGGTTGGGTTTATTATTAATCTGGAATAAAATTGGAAATTATTGATTCAAAGGAGATTTCAAATAATAGTAAATACAAGGAGAAAAGGGATTTATCTAGATATACACATATATTTTCATGGATTAAGGTATTGGAGATGGCTGAGCAAACATAGAGGAATATTTCATTTGTTGATTGTTTTTTGAGATCCTGCTCTAGACAATAGTGCCATGTGGTGCTATTGTCCAATTATGCTGCTAGTGTCCCTTATATAGTGATTGTATATAATTTTTATGGAAGTTTCAAGAGTTATTGGAGCTCTTATGTATGTTTATATGTTGTAAAGGGGCTCATTCGTGTCACTATTTTGGCTAATTATTCTCTAAAACCCTAATGAATACTTGCACACATGAAACAATGAACTAATCAAATTTAAAAAGAAAGTAAAATAGGATTGTGGGTTATAATGATCATGTGTAATAGAGCCCCTATTATTCTATTTTTTACCTACATTAATCCCATTACTAGGGGTTTTAAATTGCATGTAGTTCTCCCTTAGGGAACGTGCACCATCAACTTGCATAGTATGCTAGAATGAATTTCACCTAGGCCTTTCTTTGATCAAGCATGCAAATCTATAGGTGTGAAATTTGAGTAGTATGTGGAGTATTTGAGTTGTATTATTGGTTTATTTTATGTAAACAAGTGCTAAAATAGTAAGTGTTAGATGTAAAATTCCTTATGAGGCTCTTTATATAGGAGGATGTTTATTTGGGATATAATACCTTGTTCGTTGGTTGATAATTCATGAAAAAGATATAAAACACATAAGAAAAGGGTCACAAATGGGTTAGGACTCAAATATGGGTGAAAGGGCTCATCATACATTGAAGCTAAAAGTGGATACTATCACCATGTGGTGCTACTATCTTGAAAGTGGCACTAATGTCCTAAGGCTCATAATAGAGAAAAAATTAGGGATGACAAGCTAGGGGCCCCTAAGACTAGGAAAAGGTGGCTTGTGAGTATTAGGGGTGTCAAAAATAGGGAAAATAAGACATAAAAATATCAAAAGACTAAAGATGACCATGCGAACAAGGACTATAACCATCACTAATACCCTTATGTGAAAGAGCAAAAAAACACATAGTACTTATATGTTGTTTGACCAAATTAGAGTGTTTACACATGGAAAGAGATAACCCTATAAGGAAAGGAAGCATGCATAGATATGTGATTAACACACAAGAAAAGAGTAACCTTAATTAGATGACACAACCATGCAAGAATATTGGAAACCCTAGAAACAAACAAATTTAATATGAAAGATAGACACAACATAACCTTAATAGTTATGAGGGTATGCAATCCTAAGGTTGGGTCCAAGAAAGCACAGGTTCACAAAAATATTTTATCAATGATGTGTAATATGGTAAATAATGATACACTACATAATAAATAAGGACATAAATCATATATAATATAAATATAATAAATAAAGATCTAAAATGTGACCTAATTAGGATGAATGAAAATACTTAGAATAATTGAGAAATGATAAAGGGGGTTTATAGATACATACCTGATTTTAAACTCATTTATATCATGATATCATTGTAAATGATGAGAAATAATTTCTAAGACAATACATAAAAGAATATAGAAAGATGACCAAGCTTGGGTATGTAACTAGTATCAGACTACTTTGATAGTGATAATCTAATATCAGATTATTCTGATAGTAACAATTTGTCCCAAAAGTGGGAAGTCTGCTCTGATAATGTTTGCATAGTTATGTATGATCTAAATATTTGTAAACCTATTCTTTAGCAACTACCTATCAAAAACCTCTTCTAAATTTGTGAATAGATGTGTAAGAGTACCAAATTATTTCTCCTTTGTTCAAGCCCTAATTTGCTCCAAGAGACCTTGCAAGGACATAAAAAATCTTGGTGTTATTTTTAGGTGACTTCAGTTAGCCCCCTTTTTTATGACAAAAATTCACTCATCACTTGTGTAATGCAAAACTAGATCCATGTTTAATAATATCCTAGCCCTTATTCCTATATATGAGATGAAATTAAGTGGTTAATTTCATATACTCTTTCACTAGTCATTTCTTTTGATACAAATATACAATGTTGACTCTTCAATAAATAGGAATTATAGTAAAATCACAGTAATTAAAATCTATAGATGTTATATCTATATGTGATTGCAATGTGTTAAATTCCTTATGATAATTTTATATATGTAGACTTCTTGTATTCAAATTGGGGATTTATTGGCATGTAAGATAGCATAAAAATAATATATAAAATATGAAAAAATAGGGGCCAAACAATAGTAACTTTAACCCAAGGGGTATGGGACCTAAAAATATGACCATAATCAAAAAAATTTGATACAAGTCATATTAGTAACACATAATTTATAGTAAACAGAGAAAATTAGGAAGCACCTAAATCATAAATCAATTACACTACATACATAGTAAATAAGTAAAACAACATATCATAAACATATCAAGTAATGCCATGCACATAGTATACATAAATAAGAAATAAATGCATACTAAGAATAAAACAAGTAATGTAATTAATTTAACTTTTTTGGGAATAATGGAGTTTTATTCATATTTTAGTTAAGGGTCTGGATTAATAAACCAGTAAATAATATTGCAATAATTATAGTCTTGATTTATATAATTTATTTATCTTTTTTACCTTTCTAAAAATAGCAATAAATAAGGATAAAATATAACTTATCTTGAAATAGGTTGAGATGGTTGATACAGAGCTTGAAATTGATTATGCAGGATTGGGACAATGTTACAAATCAAAATCTAGATTTCATTCAATGAAAGGATAAGAGCACTAAAAATAGGACACTTTGGGGTCTGGTGTTGTTGTCCACTCCTACTGCTATTGTCCAAACTAGTCATAGAGACCTAAGCTTTCTAGCTTCTTTTTATTGTTCTTGTGTAAGGATACCTATGAAATCTTGAGTGTTGAATATCATTGGAGCTCACTATAGAGATGATTTAATCTTAAAACCCTAACCCTCCATCATGCCTGATAAATGGGACTTGAATCACTTGAAAATGGGGGGTCAGTGTATGTAATATGCACTAAACATGTGATCCACACCCCTTGTGTAGGCACACTTCCTACATACCAATAATCTAAATAAGGATCAATCCATATGTAGTTATGCCACCTAATGTTCTTTATGCAATAGTGTGATGTGGATGGAAAACATGCCAAATTGAGAGTGTTTGAGGTGGCTAGAGATTGGTATGAGAGTTTGAATATGTTTGTGGCTATGTTGGGTGACTGTATGTACATAATAGGGAAGTTTTCCTTATTAATTTTCTTATATTATTTCTTTCTTTGTAAGATTTATCACCTTTTCTTCTAAATGAACTTTGGATGGGCTTTTATAGGGAACTATTGGTCATGGGTCAAATGTATTCATGTTAGGCTTACATAATGAAGGATATGAATTAGATGAAAATGACCATTTATGATCAAATTATAAAGGGATAGGAGTACCAAAAATAGGACACCCTAGGGTCTGGCACTACATTCTAAATATGGCACTCATGTCCTATAGGCTTGGGACTTGAGGGGGTAGGATTGACCTAGGAAAAGCATCTTGGCTAAGGTGGAATGATCGTTTAGAAGTCTTAGGATGATAGGTAATGAGTAAAAAGGTGTCTAGAAGTATCACAAGAGCATGCAAGAAAGACCTATGGATAAGTTATCACAAGACACACTCAAAATACTAATTTGGACATTTTATATGACTACATTTTCCCCCTTTATTCTAGTGATGTAAAAAAGTGAAATGCTAGGATAAAGGAAAAATAGACAACATACCTAAACTTACTTGTAAGGGTGAAGCCCATAAAGATGTGTGATGTTGAGTGATGTTGAGTGACATTGAGTGATGTTAAGTGATGTTGAGTAATGCTGAGTGGTACTGAGTAATGTTGGGTATGTGTTGTACCAAAGTAATATCATGAAAAAAGTTGAGTGCTCAATTCCTCGAGAGTGTCTCAAGAATACAAAGGCTATCCCTTTGGCTCCATCATCACCCACTAAGTGAATCTACGTGATTATGTGTGTGTTAATAAATGTTTAGACTATGTGCCTAATCCCTTTGAGTAGGTGGCTCAAGAATACAAAGATTAACTAGTCCTTTGGTTCCATCATTTCACACTAAGTGAAGCTATGAACTGATACCAGTATAAATGTGTGTCATATGAGATGGTTCCTAAATCCCATAAATGTTATATAATCTAACAATGTGGCATGGATAGTTGAATGTGTATTAGAAACTAGGCCAATCTTGGCCACTTTGAAAGGTGGAGATTAGGCTTGTATAAAAGCCACTCCAAAACTAAGAACTAGGTTTATATGGAAGCCACTTGAGTGGTGCCATCCACCTATAGATGGAATAAGGCACACAACTATTGAGATTACCTAGGTAATGCAATGAACTAAAATGAAAAAAAATGAAAATGTGTTGTACACATTGCCCCCAATAATTAATGTCTATAACATGGATTTTGATATAGAATTTATACCAACTACCCAATCTAAAACCAGAAGTGAGAGCCATCATGTCACGCATGATTCCCCCTATGTCTGGATTCTCTAAGAAAAATTGTATTGAAACTACTAAATCTAAACTAAACAATAGCTGACAAAACTATGACTAAACTTACCTTTCTATCTATTTTTGAAATTTTGGTTTTTTTGTTGTTTGGATCCAAGCACCAAAAATAGGACACCTTTGGTGTCTGGTGCTATAGTCCAAGTATGGCATTCTTATCATTTGTTGTTTTTTATCACTTTTTTGTATCTGTCACTATGTTTTTGGTCTGTTATACCTAGTTTGGGTTCTGGTTGTTTTGAGTGTTCTAAAAACTAATTTTTGACCGGTATAAGGCTTTGATCTTTGTGACAAAAGCCCTAATTATTGCCCCCTATTTTGAGGGTAGGAATGAATACCCTACAATGAATTATCTTAGAAGAAATAGCCTTGTAAGTGTGTTATGCTATGAAATACATGATATAGTAATGATAATTGAAAATATTTCTCAATATAGAGTATAGTTTGTATTTGATATTGTTAAATCAACAAGGGTATGCATAGATAGATGTAATAATGTAATAACATGTGAAGTATACTAAACTGGGAGTGGAAATTTGGTTAGTTTGTTAATTTCTAGTTTTCAAGGAGGGATAAATCATGATGTCCATCATGGCATCCAAAAAAGCAAGATAATGCATGATGTTCATCATGGCATTGAAAATAATTAAGAAGCAAACAAGTAATAAGCACACAAGGCTAGAATCAAGAATCACACAGAAGTGGCCAAGGGGCCAAGAAAATAAGGGACATGGGCACATGCCACTCAAACTAGGAAAGCAAACATACAATGCATGTTTAAATTCCCACATACACATACAGTTGAAAATAAAGGTTGACACAAAGGCCACAAGTACATAGAAGAGTAAAAGCAAAGGACATTGGCAAATGTTCTAAGGCACACACAAAAGACAAAATAGGAACTAAGAAATGAAATCATATCTAGTTACTCAAAGCAAGAAATGAAAGCATGTAAAATCTAGAAATACTATTGCATCTAACTAATCAAAACAAGAAGTGTGCAAAAAATGTAGTACAAGACTAGGTAGATGCAAAGAAATACATAAGTTCTATATATTAGTGAGTGTTGATAGAGTAATCTGTATAAGCTAGTAAGTAATGTAATTCAACATGATAACTATAGTGTGCGTTGTATGAATGACATAACCTAGATGGTGTAGTCATGTAGAAGATGCCCCCAACAGGTAGATATGTTGGTGTATGTCTTGAATGTAGAATTAAGATGCCCCATCAATGGGTAGAGTGAAGCAATCAAGGATCTGGGTGTCATTACACACACTCCAAGAAGATCAAGTGAACCATGGAAATGTAGATAAATTGACAAACAATAGCATATAATATCAAAATGTAAGTCTAGCATGGTAGTAAAAATGTAAAGCATAGATAATGCATACAATTGAAAATTTTTTGGTGTTTTTGATTTATTTGAATGTTTGTGTATTTTGACATATTTGAATGTTTTTATATTTTTTATTATTTGAATGTTTGTGTATTTTGACCTATTATATTTTTTTTGATATTTTTGAAATAAGCTATGTACAACAATCATATAAGGAGACTATGTACAAGTAATTTGAAAAGAATCTATATACAAGTAATTTTGAAAAATTATGTACAAGTAAGCTGAAAGGAAACTATGTACAAGAAATTAAAAAGAAACTAATGTACATGGAAGTTGAGTAGAAATGATACTAACTGATGAGTCTCATAAGAGACTCCCTATCATGGTGTCCTGTATCAAGGAGAGGGTCATGTGTGACTATGAAGCATAATGGAAAGGTTGAGATTGTGACTCTAAAATTTGTGTATGCTTTAAATGATTTGAAATATTTGTAGTGGAAATCGACTGTGGGGTCCCCCTGTAACTCTAAGTAGTGGATATAACTATAAGGCTCTTAGGGACCCATCTGGTATTATAAGAACCTCTTTGAAAGTGTGTTTTATGTGTTGAGGCATGAGACCTCAATGATACTACCATGGATGTGAATAATATAGCTAGAAACTATCTAGAGTCTTGAAACTATCAATGATGTAGTGGTTGCTCTAAGAGAGGGCTACGTGGAAGTGAATGAACTCTCTATGTTGGTGAGGGAGGCCTCAATTCTGTCTAAATCTGAATTGAAATAAGAACTGTAACTGGTAGAGGAGATAAAACTAGTGGAGGATCTAAAATTGGTGGCTAAAAAGTAGTAGATGGCTCTGAAATGGGGAGTGGTAACTCATACGAAACTCCACCAACTGTAAAAACCTAATTAGCATGAATAAATTTCATGCATCTATGAACTGTATAAGTTATTTCATGAAGTTTCTGAATCCATGGTCTACCAAGAAACATATCAAAGACTCCCACACTAGGAACAATAGTAAATATTATGGCCACATGTGTTCAACCAACCTGTAGAGAAAGAAGTACAATCTCACCCAATGAACTCTATATATGCCCACTGAATCCATTGATAATTGTGTCCATCGGAGTGATATCTTGCTTAGAATATCACAAATGCTAAAGTAATGTCATAATGCACATATTCACACTAGATCCATTATCTATGAGAATACTATGAATGGGATGATGATCAATGTAGGCTCTGATAAAGAGTGCATGGTAATATGAATCATCCTCAACTATCTACTACTTTGAAAAGGAGATTGAAGGTCTAGCTATAAATCTAGAATTATACACAATAATCATTTTGCTCAAAGGATGTGACTCAGTTGAAGGTGTCTAGTATGTTTTTAATGCAGGGTGTGCATGATATGCATGGTGAACACCTGATGTATCCCATGTCTCTTGTTTAGAATGTTGTGGGAAAGGATCTGAGAAAATTTTCAAAGCTTTGTCCTATGTTTACTTTCCCTGAGAAGGCTCAAATAGAGTGCCAAGATAAATAAGGTTTCCATATATCTTATCATGTATCTTGTGTCACAAATTGATGCATTTGTTCATTGCATGTCCTAGTGCCCTATGAAAATCATTAAATGCATTTTGATCATATCCATGTGGAAGAGGCCTTGTTGTATCAACTTCTTGAATAGGAGGGAGAGATTATATTACATTATAAAATCTATTGTAAGACTCTATCTGGAGATACTAGTAGATTCATAAAGGCTCACTGAGGAGGTGCTAATAAAACCACTCACTAAGGGGGATATGAAGTCGCATTAATTGTAGGTTGATTTTGACTTTTGCTATCATTAACATTTACTTTGTATGGGACTTTAATATTACTTTTGTTTATTATTTTTGATATGCTTGTGTACTTGAGTTTGCCCATTGAAATGAGTTTGACTTCCCTTTCCTTTAGTGTATGACATAACTCAGTGAAGGAAGAGAACTTTTTGAACATTATTGACTCATGCAAAACTGGTAGAAAACTCTATTTGAAGAGATCTTGTAACTCTTGATCAACCACTAGGCTAGTCATTTTAGCCAAGATGGTCTTATATCTAAGATCATAGTCTTTTAGATGCTCATTTGACCTTTGTTTCTATTATGTAATTTGGGCATAAGAAACCTTGTCACATATGTTAATGTTGAAGTGAGCTATAAACATGTCAGTTAAAGGATTGAATGCATTGACTGACTGATTTGGTAGACTATAAAACCATTGTAAAGCATACTCCTTTAGAATTCATGGAAATAGCTTGGTTAGTAACTAGTCATTTGGTGCATAGTCCAAGCATGTTGTATGAAAATCTCTCAAGTGTGTGTCTATATCACCCTTGCCATCATATAGAGTGAACTTGGGTTGAACAAAACCTGGTGGCAAGGGTGTAGAAGTAATATGGTGTGCCAATGGTATATGAAGTAGAGCAAAAGAATCTAAAGCCTATGTTGGTCTAGAGGCACCTTGTTTAAGATGTAGCACCTTGGATTGAAGATATTTTATCTCTTGCACAAGGGTAGCCACATCGGGAGACAAAGATGTACTAGTTATAACTGGTGGTGTCTCAAAGGAAGGTTTGGCTTCTATAGGGGGTTGTTGAGACATAATTACCCCCATAGTGTCATTTACAATTGGTTGTTATGTGGTTGAGAGGATTGACCATTGTTTACTTTTTGTTGTTCTTATTGTAGTGCTTTAAGCATATCATCTTATATAGCAGGATGTTTAGTTAAAATTTCTTGAAGTTCCCTCTTATCAGTTTCATCAAAACTAGTATATTGGGCCATTGTTAAAGTAGAAAAATAAATTGAAAATGGATTGAATTTTATTCAATAAGTTGTAATAAGAAAAATGTGATGGAAGGAAAGTACTGAATAAAGGAAATGTAAATTCCTAAAAATAGCAAACTAGAATAAGCATAAAAAGGATATGAAGCTCACAAATATGTAAGGTGATACCTCAAGAAACAAAGGGACCTAGTAAATTTAACTAGGGTTTGAAGGAAATTATTTTTAAAATTACTAAGGTAAATTTAAAAATTAAATATGCAATTATAATTTAAAGAATGTGGAAAAATTAATAAATATTGGAAAACTTAGCAAGGAATTTTCCCTAGGGTTTATAGGGCTTTTATGCACAAACAAAGTAAGTTGGGTTCACCAAAAGATTTAACTTTTTTGGGAATGATGGAGTTTTATTCCTATTTTAGTTTAAGTTTTGCATTAATAAATCAGTAAATAATATTATAATAATTATAGTCCTGATTTGTATAATTTATTTATCTTTTTTTAAAATAGTAATAAATAAGGATACAATTATCTTATCTTGAAATAGGCTAAGATGGTTGCAAAGAGCTTGAAACTAGATATGCAAGACTGGCATAGTGTCACAAATCAAAATCTAGATTTTGTTTAGTGAAAGGATAGAAACACCAAAAATAGGACACTTCGAGGTTTGATGTTGTTATCCACTCCTGCCATTGTTTTCTAAATTGGCCATAGAGACCTAACCTTTCTGGGTTCTTTTTGTTGTTCCTGTGTAAGCTTACATATGAAATCTTGCGTGTTGAATGTCGATGGATCTCACTATAGAGATGATTTAATCTTAAAACCCTAACCCTTCATCATGATTGATAAACAAGACTTGAATCACTTGAAAAATGGGGGGTTAGTGTGTGTAAGATGCACTGAACATGTGATCCACACCCCTTGTGTGGGCATGTTGCCTACATACCAATACTCTAAGAGGGATCAATCCATATGTATTTCTCCAACCTAATGTGCTTTGTGCAATAGTGTGATGCAGATGCAAAAAATGCCAAATTAAGTTTGAGGTGGCTAGGGATTGGTATGAGAGTTTGAATATGTTTACGGTTGTGTTGGGTGACTATATGTAGAGAATAGGGAAGTTTGCCTTAGTAGTTTTCTCTTATTCTTGATTGTTTTGTAAGATTTATCACATTTTCTTATAAATGAACTTTGGATGGACTTTTATAGGGAACTATTGGTCATGGGTCAAATGTATTCACGTGAGGCCGATATAATGAAGGATAGTAATCAGATGAAAATGACTATTTGGGCTCAAATTGAAAAGGAATATGAGCGATAAAAATGGGACACCCTAGGGTCTGGCACTATATTCCAAGTATGGTGCTCCTATCCTATAAGCTCAAGACTTGGGGGATAGGATTGGCCTATGAAAAGTAGCATGGTTGAGGTGGAATGATTGTTCAAAAGTCTTTCGATGATTGGTAATGAGCAAAAAGGTGTCTAAAAGGGTCACAAGAGTGTGTAAGAAGGACCTATGGATAGGGTGTCACAAGCCACACTCAAACTACCAATTTGGACATTTTATATGACTATAGTAACACTCAAGATCATATAGAGAAAAAATATAAATCATATCACATGTAGGGTGAATAGAGAAAAAAAGTACAGAGTAAACAATGACCACATATCAAATATAAGCATACAATGCATCAAGTATATAGAGACAAGTAAGGATCATATATCAAACATAGGATAAGCAAATAAGGAATGAAAAATAGCAATCACATAAAGTAAACATATTAGTCATATTGTAATTACAACAATATAGAATAAGCATAAAATACATATAGCTAAATGCAAAGAAATAATGAATGCATGAAAAAAATCAATAGGAATTTGAGAATATATGAAAGCACTTAGCACATAAAGTTACATGAAATAGGAAAGATAGACCAGAATATGTAATATCATATGATATGTCATCATAACCAAAAAAAATGAAAGATAAAACTTGAAGTATTACCAAAAGATGCCCTGGAGCAACATGGGAGGTTCCCCATGCAAACTATGAATCCATAATCATGTGTATGTAATAGTTGCCTATCTTGACAATCTCATTGGTAGCATGTGTATAAATAATAAGTAAAATATAACCTCTATTAATAGGTGGATAATCATGAACACATACGGCTCATAAGAAACATATAAGGCAAATGAAAAAGCATGTAAATATATAATAATGCAAATAAATCTAATACATCATGAAAAATAGTTAATGTTTATTTTTCAAAATAAGAGGCTTGTTAGTGAAGGCTAAAAATAATGTTATGAGTTTTATAATAATCATAAGATACAATATTTGAATCACAAAGACTATTAGCAACATGTATAGAGTGTGGTGAACCAATGAGCCTAAAGATAACAAGTTGGCAGCATTGTAGTTATCTGTAGTATTATTTGTTTTGTAACTAATGTCTCTCATACAATGGTTTTATTTATGTTCCATTTTTATTTTGGAGGCATACCACGTGATGATTTGACCCTTATTGTAATTGTATGTCTTTGTATTTTATGTGCATTTATTTTAGGTAAATGTTTTAATAACTATCGTGTCACTTCCATGTACACAACAATTCATCCTTGGTTTTTTGTTTTCAAAAATTATTGTCTCTTTGAATTGTATCTACTTGACCTTGATGTTCAAATTTTAAACATTGATGTATAGAAGAGGTGTATGCTTTCATTTTATGTATCCATGGTTGACCTAACAAAGCATTGTATAAACCAATATTGGATACCATATGAAATAGAGTTTGAATTGTCTTTTATCTGATTCAAATAGGTAGAATCCCACAACCAAGGGGTTCCCTTATAATACCAACATATCATGTGATAAACATATAATTTAATTATCCAGACTGAGTTTGAAGGCTATGCATAGATTTATTAGTGCATATTCAAGTTTGAGCCATTGTCCACCATTATGCCATATTTTTATTTCCCATCTATATATGCTTGTATAAATAGTGTTTCATCATATGAACTATAATGTGGAAAATATTCTTCAGTAAACATAATTTGAATAGATGTTTGTTTTTTTCTTAAATGAATCAAATACTCCAATTAAACCATCAATTTGATGTTTGTAATTCATAGGCAAATTGGTGTACTCTTGTTTTACTACCATATGGGCACTATTAGTATTAGTTAATTTCTTCTTATGACTAGATGTATCTATTATCGTACTGAGATTCACATGTGTACCATCTAAATGAATTTGATCACTGCCAATTAAATCTTAAATATTTTATTTAAAATTAAAAAATCTCTTTTTAAGAATGCCCTTGAAGTCTAAAAATTACATTATGCATTAGCATCATAATATTTAAGTAATGGTCTTGAAGTATCAAATTTCATTGTTGGAGGTAAATTAAGCATGTTGCATTCAATCAACTAATTCAATACATTTTGTGGACTTTCACATAACCTTGTAAATTTATTACACTTTCTTTTTTGAGGTAACACAAGCTTCTTATGTGGTTGCTATATAGCAATGATCTTCTTCTTATCAAAATTATTGGGTTTAAACTTGTGGTCATAGCTTTTAGCATGTAAACTTGGTTTATTTTGAAGTTTCGCATTGGTTGAAGCATTGGTCTCATTTTTAAACATATTGCATCTAAAATCTTGACTTCAAAGGCCTTAAATGAAAAAGTTCATCAAAATATGGATAAGTGTATAAATCTAATTTGTCTTTATAATTGATAGTATATTGTTGATAAAAATGTATTGAAGCTCACTATCTCACAGTTAATAAGTCATATTAGTTACCATGGTCTTGAACCTAAGCACATATATCTATTATACTCATTGTATTTTTGTCTGAGTTGAGCTAATTCTTTTGATAAATATGGATTTGAAAATAATCCAATAAATCATCAATGAGATATGTAAAATAATGTTTGGAACCACATGGCAAAGTATATAACCAATCAAGTGCATAGTCACTTAAGTTTATTGGAATTTACTTAATTAAAAATAATCATCATGAGAAATGATGATTATAGAGGCATAAAATGATCTAATACAATGAGAAGGGTATCCTTTCCATTAAATAATGCAAATATAGGTGCAATAAAACCAACTAAAAAAGGATCAGTAAGTACATCATGAGCCAAAGGTTTAAAAGTGTATAATGAGAAGTGACCTTACAACTTGGGTTTTGAGACCCTTAAGATAATAATTTAACTTGTTTTAAATCACACTAGGTATGCATCACAATGGTCATTTCAAAATTTGGGATAGGAATAGAAGGAGAAATAGTATAGAAAATTGGATTAGAAGAAATCAAGGAATAATTACTAACATTATGAATTATTTTAGAAACAATAGATGTGTTGAAGTAGAGAAATTTTATAAGCATGTTGAGATATTAATAAACCTTGAGAAGGCACTAAAACATTTCGATGATTTAAAGGAATCAAATATTTAGGGAAGACAAGCAATAAAATCATTTTGAACATTTGACAACATAACATTTTGGGAAGAAGGAATAGTAGAAGAAATAGAAACATGAGTAGGTTGAGGAGGAACTTTCGAAAGGACCTCATGAAAATGGATAAATTTCCAAACAATTTCTTTCAATGTATTTATAATTTGAGAGATACTAATAGGATTTTCCATATCATATTTCTTAATATTATCAATGCTTCATCCCTATATTATTCTTTTACTTCAACCTCATAATCACAATCTGTCATTTTCATTGCAATAATCATCTTGAGAGGTTATAACATTCACATTATTACCATCATTTGCATTCAAAGAAGAAATGTTGGTGTCCACATGATAGTTCCTATAGTTCATGTTAAAGTTTTGTCATATTCAATAAAGGAATCAATTAATTGAGGAGAAATAGTCTTTTGTTATACACATTCAAGTTCATATCCATATTTCTCTAGTTTGATTTGTTTGAATCTAAGATGTTTTCCCTTACTAATTAGTTCTTCCATAGAAAATTTAGTTGTCCATAATCATGAGTTCTTATATAAAGAGATCTAACACTAAAAATATTCATATCATTCGTATATTCATTTGGTCCTACTTGGGTAAAACTTATTTCTCATAACCTTTCATCAAGGTTATCATCGTTATCATAAAAATCACAATCATTATCTTCTATATCATTATGAAAGGACATGACATTCATAAAATAATTTGACATCTTGAAAAAACACATATAAAGGTTGAGCCATTATAAACATACTAGGGTTTTACATAAAAGCTAAGGCTAATGATTTTGAACAAATAAGATGGCCCAAGCCCTAAAACAATAAAATCTCTCACAATAGAAGTGAGATCTAACCCTAAGGAATGTAAGAGAGCACAAGTTCACAAATTCTACAGCTAATAACTATCTTGTAAAAAATATGTGTCTACAAAAAAAATATGAAAAATAATGTTTAGTCTAATTAAAATATGGACTACACAATGATTCTTTTGGTTTGGAAACCCCAGCAAAAAATTATAATCAATAAAGGATTAATAGCACCATTAGATTTAAAATGAAATCCAATTAATCAATTGATTATTAGTCCTTATTCCATAATGAATAATATTTGATAACATTGTTCTTTCTACAAGATTGCATGATCAAGACAATTGTTTGAATCTCTTAAAACTATTTAATAAAAACTCATTAAGATATTTTTTAACAAAACAAGAATATTACATATAGATAATTACTCAATCTCTTCCCATTTATAACAATTTATTTTCTGTCTCTTGATGAAATGAAACTTTTTACTAAGAGAATAAAGGATTTCACTCATCAAGTGAATATATATATATATATATATATATATATATATATATATATATATATATATATATATATATATATATATCTTGTTAACTAAATAGGATAAGCATTAGTCATGTAAGGACTTTGATGAACTTGTAAATTACATGTTTTTAAACCCTAAATATAAATATATATATATATATGTATGTATATATATATATATATATGTATATATATATATGTATATGTATATATATATGTATATATTATATATATGTATATATATATATATATATATATATATATATATATATATGTATATATATATGTGTGTGTGTATATATATATATATATATATATATATATATATATATATATGTATATATATATATATATATATATATATGTATGTATATATATATGTGTGTGTATATATATATATATATATGTATATATATATATGTGTGTATATATATATGTATATATATATGTGTGTGTATATATATATATATATATGTATATATATATATGTGTGTATATATATATATATATGTATATATATATATATATATATATATATATATATATATATATATATATATATATGTATATATATATGTATATATATATATGTATATATATATATATATATATATATCTTATTAACTAAATAGGATATGCATTAGTCATGTAAGGACTTTGATGAACTTGTAAATTACATGTTTTTAAACCCTAAAAATATGTAATGTAGCCCACTTTTATAGGCCTTCCATTGATAAAGCACCAATGTCAAATCTTTGTTAATCTACCTTTTGCTTTCCTCCAAAGAAAACAAACCATCCATTTCCAAGGATAAGAATGAAAACTCTATTGTAGACTTGCTCCTAGAACATGACTAATAGACAAACAAGAAAGTATTAACTTTATTATAATTGTGATGCCATTTTGGAAATGAGGAGGGCTTAAGGAAACTCTATAATGAACACATTTATTAACACAATAGTATTCAGATGAGAGACATATTAACCAACAAAAGTACACTATATTACACTGACGGAATATACAATGTACATGTGTACAACTAGAAATGGTTGCCCCTGAATGTGACTCTTTAAAAGATTACATCCCCGCTATCTTAAGAGATTACTCTAAGCTCCATAACTTTGCATAAGGACACAAAGGGTCCTTATATAGGAAATGCAAGAGGTGAGAGAGATATTTTTATTGGTGGAGTGAAATGTGGGATCATTCCCCAAGTTACACCTAACATTCTCACACGTGAGACTAACTACCAACATTAAATGTGCATTAAAAAAATGTGTACATATTAAATGACACCTTGGTAACAATGCTACCTAAGATGGACTTCTCAACAAGTATGAACATGACACACTGACACCACCCCTAAAGATCAGCATAGGTGATGTGGTAAAAGATAAAAAGACTTAACCTCATAAGTATGAGTCTCGAAAACTAGCCCCGATGAGGTAACCATGTACAATAATAGAGCAAAAAGAACAATGAATCAAGTTTTTATAGATAATTATTAAATCTAATGAAGTATTTAAAGAAATGAATCAAAATTATCTTCCATGAATCTAGTTGTGTAAGCAATAATATGTTGTCCATCTGACTAGAATGCATGAGTAAAATACACCAAATAATGTTGACTCAAAAATTGTTTTGAATTTTAATACCACCAAATAATGTCAGATTAGAGACAATGCTCTAAATTTTGATACCATCAAATATGGCTTAGAGATGATGTTTTGAATTTTTATAGCAACAAATATGGCTCATAAACAAAAATTTAAATTTTGATATCAGTGTCTACATCCGCATAGTATACAAGAATGACCACAAAATGGATAGCATACTCGAAAAACCAAAAAGCATTAGCAATTCACAACACTCCCTTCGCTTCCACCACTCCTGCCCCCTTCCGCCCCCTGCCCTCCTGCCCTTCATGCCTACCACCCCTCGCTCACATCCCCACCTCGTAATGCTAACTAGGGAGTGAAGTCAAAGCAACTCAATCTCTCTAAAAGTGTCAATGTGGTAGGTGTGGATAAAAGCACAACAAAAATCCTTAAGTGAGAGTGCACAAAATACCACATGATGAACTCAATCACTATATAGATCTCGAAAAAATATGCAATGTGGAAAAAATCATCCTCCCAACGGACTCAGGTCCAATTCGTAACTAAATATAAGAGTTAACAGTTTATCACGAGTTACTAAAAAAGAAACATTTGATCCCAAAAACATGTTATATGAGCTGAAAATATTTTTTTCTTTCCTATTGATTTATTTTTAGCCTTGCAAATTATTTAGATTTGCATGGAATGCAATCTACATGGTTTGACAAATGTTCTCATGCTATTCAATTAAGGGGAAATGAAAGTTGAAACTAACTTTCTCTAGCATGTTGAATGCAGTGGGAATGTTTGAAATGCACAAAAATAATTACAAATGAAAGGTGGTAGAAATCTCTTCAACGGAACTCTTTCATATGTAGTTCTACAAATAACATGAACCCAATCAAAGAAAGAACTAGAGCTTAAACAATGCGAGATGGAGATTCAACCTCGATACTATATTAATTTTGACTTAGTTGTGATGCCATATTAGAAATGAAAAGGGTCCAAGAAAACTTCACAATAAACACATCTATTTACACAATGATACTCATATGAGAAAAAGAGATTCACCAACAAAAGCACATTTTAATACACTAAAGGAATATACAATGTACATGTGTACAACCAGTGATGGTTGCCCCAAAACATGACTCTCTAAAAGACTACATCTCCACTAACTTAGGAGATTATTTTAAGCTCCATTACTTTCAACAAGGACACAAATGGAACTTATATAGGAAAAGCAAGAGATGAGTGAAAAAATGTTATTGGTGGAGTGAAAGGTGAGATCATTCTTTAAATTACACATAACTTTCTCACACGTGTGGAGATAACTACCAACATTAAATGTGCATTAAACAAAGTTATGTACATATTAAATCATGCCTTGATAACAACACTACCTAAGGTGGATTTTACAAGTGTGAACATGGCATACACTAACACTCCGCATGAAGATTTACATAGGTGATGTGGTAAAAGAGAAAAAGTCTTAAGCTCATAAGTATGTAGATTTATGTTGTGAGCCTCTAAATGAAAGAATCAAAAGTATTTGGTTGTATAAACAAGAGTACGTGTTCCATTTGACCAGAATGCATAAGTAAAATATACCGAAGAAGGTCGGTTCATAAATTATTCTAAATTTTTATACCACCAAAAAATGTTGGCTCAAAAACAATGTTCTGAATTTTGATACCAGCAAAGATGGCTAAAGAACAATATTCTAAATTTTGATACCAACATTTGCATCCACATTGTATACAAGGACGACCAAAAGGTGGATAGCAAATCGAACAACCAAGAAGCATTAGTAGTGCACAACACGAAACCATATAGAGATAGAGATAGACTAGACTGTGATGAAATTAAACAAACAAATTCTACCAAAACATGATCCACACGGTCAACCTAAAACCAAATACAATCCTTTCAAAGCTTTCCCAGTTGAAGATCTAGTCATTATGATGGTTAAATCTTATACACAGAAATAATCTGCATCTACATCGTGGTGGTATGTAATTAAAGAAGCCTTTGATTCAGGTACAAATGCATTGCAAACAACAATTGTTTCATGGTTTTAATGCCCGTGATGGGTAAGAATAGGTGACCATTATTGAAGAACAAACCATAGCACAATTTATCACCATCTCATGTAAACCAGGCTTGACAAACTTCTTAGAGCTTCTAGATGGTTTGAGCAAAGAAAGTGCCAGCTTTGATTTTGACAAGCTTAGGCGATGATAAGAGGTTGTAACCCCTACCATGCCAATTGCCAACAATGTTCACAATATGATGCACAAACCTCAACGCAAATTTTTAGAAGACTTCAAAAACTTTAGGAGCTAAGATTTCACATTTTGCGTTAAGGTTTACCTTGTCCGCAAAGGTTAATTTTGTTAGATAAACTCCGGTAGAAAATCCAGAGGCCACGCCACTCTCAAATCCCTTAGCTCCTGTAAATTTAGCTCAAAAAATCTATAAAATGCATGGATGAAGTGAAACAATAGGAATTACAGGCATGGGTGGCAACAATTGTTTTTACAAATCTGAACGATTGTTTTTGTGCAAATCGAAAATTTAGTTGATAAAAGTATGGATTTAGTAATCCTGTAAGAATTTATTCGTGAGATAACATAATCCCATAGCTTAGTAGGTAAAGCTTGAAAATAAAATCCCTAAAAAGTTGAGCTTTTTTTCTTGCTAAATCCAATACCACTCTATCTATTTAAGTGAGTCGAACAATGACAAATGTCATTTTTTTTGGCACTCCCTTTTCCCTAACTAGGTGGTTGTAAATTCTATGTACAATAAATTAAAGCAAATTTCAAATTAAACATAAAATACTAAGAAAAAAACTAACCTTCAAAACATAAATAGCAATCACAATAATTTAATTTAAATAATTGAGGATTCTTCAATGCTTACAGTTTAAAGATTAATTTTTGTGGGATTTTAATTATATGTAGTAATTCACATTAAAGTTCTCTTTTAAAGACTTGTTTCCCTTGAAAATATGGTAATTAAGAAGTATCTTTGAATTAAGGATTTGACCAAGCAACTAATATAACCTAGAGAAGGACCACAAAAGGTACAACAAAGATTGTCTAAAGTTCCGGAAGGTTGGCTTGCAAAACACTTATAGAAGGACAATGATAAACATCCAACATCAATTGTTCTACTTGACTTTTCAATCGTACAATAAGAAAATTTTCCTAATATATGCTTTGGATATGGCAGCTAGGGTTGATAAGAATTTTGCACTTGTGGGAGATTAATTGTGGGAGTGTAGGCCTTTATTCCATCATCCTCAAGGAACAGATGTAGACATGGGAAATTGATATATTTGATTCAGGGCACCCATACAAGGTGGTACAATGAATATTTTTTCATATTTATAGTTCAAATGCAGTGAAAAAGGCATGAACCTTTGAGGGAATTGTCCTTGAAGAGAGATTTCTTCTCAATTGAGACCTTTTTCATCCCAATTTCATCATTCACTGTGTGCAACTGAGAGCTTTCTTTTTTATGTTGGATTCTAAGATTTATAGAGCTAAGTTTAAAGTTTATGAACAATGGAGAAGAGTACGACTCAACATCTTAGGCATGATCATTTGGACACAATTTCCTGAAAAATTTTCATGAAGAGGCAAGGAAAACTCCACTTCATATGAGGCAGATGGTGGAAAAAAAATTAATATTTTGAATTTGTGAAAAGATGTTGTAGAGAAAAAAATGAGTTTCCCTTGAACATGGCTTTTGAAATATTCAAGGAGTTGTCTCTCGATGTGCATTTTAAAGAGCCTTTAAGATGGGTTGTCCTAACTTTTGGAGGGCAATGTTGAATGGACAATTGTCATAAAAGTGTTCGCTGATAGGCAAATTTGTTCGTCAAATTTAACACCCGAGTGGTAGTCATGAGAGCTTGTGACTTTAAATTGGGGAGAGTGATGCGCAGATATTTGGCACCAAAAAACCATAGCATGTTTACATGCTATGATGGTAGAACTCCACATTTTTTCAAGTACTTCAGGGTATTTATATTGTTTTAGCAAAAATTGGCCTTTATAATTGCATATACACACACACACACACACACACACACACACACACACACACACACACACACACATATATATATATCATTTGGATATGGAAATGCCCCCCTAGTTAATCCATTTAACCCATTTTGTCCTATTTTTCATCAATTTTCATTTTATCATATATATATATATATATATATATATATATATATATATATATATATATATATATATATGCCCCATTTAACCCACTTTGTCTTACTATTTTTCATCAATTTTCATTTTATCAATTGATCTTATCTAACCCCTTCCAAGTGATACAAGAGTAATGGATAGATTAGATAGTCCTTTGATGGTTTGTTTCACTTGACTCCACCCATGGTGATGCAAGAAATATGGGTTTCTCCATTTTGTGGTTCAAAATTGAGAAAAATCTTAGTTGTCATCCATACAACTACAATATAGGTATGCTTGTTGGTTCTGAAATCATGTTTTTATGGTCAATCTATGGAGCATTTTCAAGTTGTAAAGAGTAGGTCATGCATTTGATGTCAAGATCATTTTACATACCAAGTCTTATATTATTTGCTTACAATTTCAAAAGATTTGGACTTAAATGGTAATAATTTTCATTAGTCTCTCATATTATTTCAATTATTTCTACACAGCTAAGTTTTTATGATTAATCTCAGGCTTGAATGTATTTCCCTAGTGATTAATTAATTGAATATTGACCATTATTCCAAAGATCTGGTTGCCTTATTGGTTTCACAATCATCATTGCTTTCATGGTTATTCAAGACATTCGTGAGATCTGCAATAGAATTTTTGTATAAATTTTAACTGAGAATTGAATGGTAGTAGAAATGGTGATAACAAATATGCTTAGAAAACCAAGCACTAAACCTGAAGACAATGGGATAGAGACCAATGTTATTGACATTTTTAGATTTAGACTCAATCATCTCCATTCAAAGGGTAATCATCTTGGATTCCTTTGATACTATTAATGAATTTGTCTCGATACATAATAGAGGATAATGTGTAGTGCATGACAATACAATGTTATTGGAGGATCCTAATCGTTCATTAGAGAGAACAAATAAGTTATAGTCGCTCACCTGTCTTCCCCTTCATCTTGATTTACATCCTAAATATGAGAAAATGGTAGGGTTTCTAGGTTAGCTATTTAATTCAAAAGACTACCTGGTCCATTATACATATTTTACTAGGTTAGTACAAGGAGTAAGGTGTCTCTCAATGTGTGCAGTTTCGAAAGAAAGTTGTATGGGTTTGTTGGGAAGAGGATTCCCTCGCCAACATAGATAGAGCCCAATTTCTTTATAAATTAGAATTTGTCTCCTTATATGTGTTGTTTCTTTCTAATATGGTTTCATTTTTGTCTTCGATGAGAATTGCTTTATAGTTTAAATCCTTTCCTTACTTTCCAAAGATTAGAATTGGGATGGTCAACTCCATTTTTTATTCAATTTGTATATGTTATTTTCTAGTTCTTTTACTAAGAATAGTTTAGCATTGTGACCTCGGTAATGCATATTGCATTGGTACATCATAAGTTGATTCCTTGTTATAATTATATGAAGTGCCTTTGTGTATGCATATTGCATTGGTGCATCATAAGTTGATTACTTGTTCATAATTATATGAAGCGCCTCTATGTATGCATATGGCATTGGTGCATCATAAGTTGATTCCTTGTTCATAATTTAAGTGAGGCGTCTTTACAAGCCTTACAACCAAAAACCCTTAAATGCTCCACATTGTGCTTCAACCCCGACCGAGTCTCTTTAGAGGTCTTGCCATTCACTGCCACTATTATACGCCTATTTTGACAATAGACAACAGAGATGCCAGCTTTTTCCAAAAACATTTATTCAAATTATTTTGTGCTAACATGCACCAAGGGTCTACAACTATGCTGTCTTTTTATGCTCTGGAACCCAAATTTTGTTGGAGAATAAATGAAATAGCAACTTGCTTAGATAGAAATTCTTGACAAATTTTTTTGAATACTTGAGACTGTTCCCCTCCATTATCTGAATGCAATACTTTGATTATATTACTTTTGCTTTTCTGCCATTGATTGAGAGCAGCTATTTTTGGATTCCAAGATACATACAAATGTTTTTCAACTAAAATCATCGATTAAAAAAATAATTTGCCATGCACCATTGATGGAACATACACTAGTATGTTGTAAATGACCACGAGCACCATGTCTAGCACACCTGTAGCTCATTCTCCGAAGTGTAAAGACGTTCAACATTGCTTACCAATGGCACACACCTCACACTCTGCCATCCTTGAATTCTTCTCTAACTGCAAACCTTGCACCATGTTCCTCTTGTCAAGCTTAAGCAGAGCCCTCACAACACAGCATGTACCATAATGCCCAACTTGTTCCGATATGCTGCAGACAATGCCAAATCAGAATTCATCTTATAGCTTTATATACATAAACATTACCTTACCCCGGAGCCTGCATACGAACAACACCTGATTGTCCTTTAATCAAACACTTCTCCCAATCATATTTAACTTTCAATTCCAAAATAGTAACCCTTTGCAATAAATAAATAAAATATAGTAAAGTTAGGAACATGCAAAACGCCATCAAGTTTGCTTTCTTCTCCATTCTCAAAAGGCGCCTTTAACACTTCTACTGCATGGATTTTATGCTGCTATTGTCTCCTGGACAAAAACTTTTATCAACATACAAAGTGTGATGATTTTTAACCCAATCTTTATGAAAAATAATATGTTGTTTGCACTGGGGTCTATAGATAAAGATGTAAAGGTTACTATATCACCACTGTCAACGTCGGCTAGGAGTGTTTCTTCCCTGACTTCACTAGAGAGAAACTTGTGCTTCTGCTTGCCTTTTCCAATGCTCATGTTTCTACCACCTCTCCATAATGTTTTAAATGTTATTGATGTCTTCCAGAAAAGGGCTGATTTCGAGCATACTAGATCCCTTGTTAGCATTGTGCTTCACTTGTCTAAATGAGTTATTCTGCTTCCAAACATTCTTTTGGTTTCCTTTCTTGTCAGCAAACAATGACATTGCACGCTCTCCTGAAACACCTGCATCATGCCTCTGAACTTCTTGCATGAGAGCATCAAAAACCTTTTAAAATTCTAAAGTTTCCTTGAGCAATAAAATAGCTTTTGAATGCATAATATGAATTTGAAAAAGATTTTAACAAGGCTAATACTTTACAAGTCTCCAAAACTTTATGCTCATTTCTTTCTGCAGCCAACTGGGAGTATAAGCCTTTAAATAAGGAAATGTGTTTGCTCATAGTTGTAACTTCCTCGTGCTTCAATTGCGACAACAGTGAATGAAGATGAATAACTATTAAGTTTGTCTTCTCCTCATAGGTTTTACTTAGGTATCCATCAATAGACAGTCTGAAAGTGCATGTCTAATAATGGGCATTACCTTATACTTCCATTTTTTTTCTTGCCATCCATCAACTTCTCATCTATACTTTTCCTACTTGATTTCTTCTCATTTCTAAAGACCACACCATGCAGTCCTTTCAAAACCATCTCCATTTTTCATTTCCAACCTGAAAGCGCTTTTCCATCAAAGGTGTTCACAAGTTTGACCACTTTACCACTTGAGAGCTCCACGGTAGCCAAATATTTGTCTCCTCACCTGCAAGTTGGCAACAAGTTCTGGCTCTGATCAAAATTTGAGGAAAAATCATGAAGCTGACCAGTCCCTTTCTTCTGCTTCAAATATCATGCACAGCAGCCATAGGTTGTGTTTTTCATACTCACAACTTCAACACCACGATCTGCTGTTCAGCACAACCTGACACCTTTGCCAGGGAGGGATATGTAGCTCTGATACCATGTTCATATTCTTCCTGCACAACGGTAAATAGATTCTGCATAACAGAGCAGCTTCTTGCACAATATAGAAGAGGGAAAATCTAGAAAAAGAACTGAAACCAGAAAATAAATATTTACAAAACACTGGAGGACAACTCTATTTCATACAACCAAAGACAGAAGCTGATGTCAGTAAAAACTAAAATGTAAAACTATATAGAAAATTACAACTGTACAGTGATGCAAAACCAATGGCAAATGGTTATCTGCCAAGCTGCATTTAAACACGAAGTTTGAGTCATAACTTCATGAAGCCTACCCAATTCATCTACTAAAAAGTCAAAAGAAAAGTTGCATCTCTCTCTCTCTCTCTCTCTCTCTCCAACACACAAATGAACACACAAGTACACCCACACAAATAGAGGGTAGAGGGGGGAACGTAGGAAACCTGCATCCATTTTAAAATTCAGCAATCAGAAAAGAAGTCATTTACATTGATTCGAATATGGTCCGTGTTAAAGTTCATTATTTGTAGCTCCTTGCTGCCCCTTAACACAAAAGTGATTTTTCATGCTATTTTATGATCAGCTCTTGCTTCTTTAAATATCCAATGCCACTAAAAACATTACATAAGATAGACTGTAGTAAAAAATCAAGGGTTTTTTATATATTTGTTTAGTTCAACACTTCAACTGTTACTAGATAAAATAGAATATTCTCTAGAGTTTTTCTTAGTTCTGATAAATCTTTCAGCTTGGAAGCTCCATACTGCCTCGTATTTGAAAAAAACAGCACCTTATGAAGGCAATGACCAGTCAAATTCTGACATAAGAGTGGGGTGACTATTCTACCAAAATTGCCAGGGCATTTGGCCCTGACCACTAAAGTGGAGTAAAAAACACTCCAGAATACAAGAGGCTCAATCTTGAAATCCTCACACAACTTCAAGCCAGACATAAAGAAACAAGAAATGGCATGGCCAAGACAGCCTAAGACAAAGTTTGCTGGGCAAATAAAAGTCAAAATGAAAACCACGAACCTAATCCAAGCTGATCATCCAAACCAAAAACGGCTGCACCATTACCAACAAGATCAGAGGCTGCAAGACATAAAAACACAAAATTCAAAATTAGATGGGGACCAAAAAAATGCCTGTAACCAAGAATAACCATGAACAAATCATTGAACTTGACATCTAAACCATACAATCACTCATTCATTGCTTAAAACTACTGTTGGCTATTGTCGATCTATGTATCAAAAGCCAGCAACAAATGTCTTTGATTGTTAACTCAATACCTGATCTATTGCCTTAAAAACTGATGCCATTGATTAAATTGGAGAACCAATGACCATGGGTTAGCAAAGAAATCCCATAGCTGTGAGGCTGAACTCATTACGTCACCTTCCCAAAATCCTGCAAGTGCTATTTAAATTTAAATAGAGCACATGCAACAAGTCCACCCAACCAGAAGTAGATGGACTAAAAGGATGCAACCCCTACTGTAAAAGATGGAGCATCTCAAAAGCTTAAGAAACACAGTGCATATCCATCACGAGACTATAGAACCAAAAAATCCATTGCAGGATTTCTAAAACAAGACTATCAACTCTTAAAACCTTGTGCTAAAGCTGAAACTACATGAAAAATACAATCCAAAGGAGCCTACTAAAGCGAAGGCCCCATAACCTGCATAAATGCGAGCCAATGAACTGAAGGAAAGAGTGGTTGAACCAACCAGGCAAAGCTATGCACTAATGCCAAAAATCAATCCTTCCTGCAATATAAATTCTGTTGAAAGCTCAATTAAACTCAGTTGTGGGGAGTAGAGCTGAAGTCGGGGAACCTAAATGGGTGAGAACTAGTTCTCTAGTACCATGGAATCCTTGTAAGCTCTTACTTTGTAGTTATCAAGCACCTATACATTAGAGTTAGGCAATGAGATACAAGTTCTACAAAAATACAAATCAAAGTACTTGCTCGACCCTTTGGCCTCTACATCCTCGACTCTGTAATAGAATCAGGATTACTGCATCCTCACTAGCTACAACTGTATGAAGGGTACTCGCAATACTTTTGTACAAGATGTTTTTTGTGTTCATTCAATTAGCATCACCAATAGTCATGGCATGAACACCATCCATCCTTGAAATGATGAAAACGATTGGCATCTCTTACAATGATTTCTCGATCAACTATCTTTGACATAAATTTAATGGCATTGCGGCAGTCCCCACACACCCAGAGGTTCTTGATGACTCGGATGGATGTTCCAGGGCATGTATTAATAAGTCCAAAGACAATTGCCAACCTCTCACTGTGGCCACAGAGAACATGTTCCTTCTCCTAATCCTCAACATTAAATAGAACAAAGTTTGTTTCAGCCACATACCCAGCTTTCTTAATCTGTGAAGTTAAGGTATTTAACATGTCAATGATTTCATCCATTTGTGGGTGTAATTTGTCTCCTGCAGAGAATATATGCACCCTGTTTTTAACAACAATCCAACTACAACCAGGCATCTTCTTTACTGCCCGCTCTTTCATTATTTTTCTCACCCGGTCTACATCAGCCCACCTGCCAACCCCAGCATAGATATTAGACATCAGTACATAATTTCCAGCATTTCCAGATTCCAGCTCAAAAAGGTGTTTAGCTACCTGTTCTGCTAGCTCTATATTATGATGGATTCTACAGGCACCAAGCAAGGCCCCCCACACAGTAGCATTGGGCTCAAATGGCATTTTGCTAATAAGAATGTGTGCCTGATCCAAATGCCCAGCCCGTCCAAGGAGGTCAACCATGCACGCATAGTGCTCCATTCTGGGTATAACTTGATATTCTCGACTCATGGAATGAAAGTATTGCCAGCCCTCATCCACTAGGCCCATATGGCTGCATGCACATAAAACACCAATAAATGTTACATGATCCGGATTGATGGCTTCTTTTTGCATTTTCTCAAAGAATGTGAGGGCATCCTTACCTTGCCCATGAAGAGCGTGCCCAAGAATTATTACATTCCAAGTAACAACATCTCTTTGAGAAATATTAATAAAGATTTGTGTTGCAGCCCTTAAGATACCACATTTTGCATACATGTCAATAACAGCGTTCCTAACATATGCATCCAGCTCAAGGGCATTTTTGGTTATATACCCATGGATCTCCTTACCCTGTTGTAGAGATGCTAAGCAGGCACAGGCTGAGAGAATACTTGAAATTGTGAAAGAGTTGGGTTTCACACCTGTGAATACCATTTGCGAAAATAATTTCAAGGCCTCATCACCACATCCATTATTTGAATACCCTGCAATCATTCCATTCCATGTGATCACATCTGATTTCACACCTGCTAATTGCATTTGCGTAATAAGTTTCAAGGCCTCGTCACCATGACCATTCTGGGCATAGCCAGTAATCAGTGCATTCCATGTGATCACGTCAGGCTTTACACCTGCCAGTTGCATTTGGCTAAAAAATTTCAAAGCCTCATCAAAGTGACCACTCTGGGCACATCTTGCTATCAATGTGTTCCATGTAACAACGTCAGGAGCCACGCCGGCAAGTTGCATTACCCTGAAAAGTTTGATGGCTTCATCAACCTGACCATTCTGTGTATACCCATCCAACAATGTAGTCCATGAGAGAACATTTGGTTTGATCCCTTCTAATTCCATTTGATGAAGGAACTCCAAAGCTTGATTTGTGTGCCCATTCTGAACAAACCCCGAAATTATTACAGTCCACGAAACAACATCTCTATGAAACATTCTATCAAACACCTGCTGAGCCCTCTCCATGCTCCCACATTTGGCATAGAAGTCAATGAGAGCATTGTTTACAAAAACATCCGACCGAAAACCACTTCTAACTACACAACCATGTACCTCCTTCCCATGTTTCAAGGTTCCTAATCGAGCACACGCAGGAAGAACACTCGTCACGGTTACCGGGTTCACCTTCATGCCTTCCTTTTGCATCAGACAAAACAACTCCAAAGCATCAGCATAGCATCCACTCTGGACATAACCTGCAACCATAGCGTTCCACGTCGCCAGACTTGGCCTCACGCCCAAAACCTGCATTCCATAGAACAATTTCAAGGCTTCATCTCCGAGCCCATTCTGGGCATACCCAGCAATCATTGCATTCCATGAGATCAAATCTCTTTGAGACATTTTGTCAAACACTTGGCGTGCATCCTCCATTTCAAGGCATTTTGCATACATGTCCAACAGCCCACTGCCCACAAACACGTCAGACTCAAACCCACTTCTTACAACATAAGCATGAATCCCCTTACCCATCTGTACATCCACTAAACCACCACAAGCCCGGAGGAAACAAGGAATAATAAATTCATCAGGCTGCATTCCAGCCCGTTGCATTCGATTATATAAAATAAGGGTTTCTTTGAAACATCCATACCGGGCATACCCAGCAATCAAAGTGGTCCACGTGAACACGTTTGGTTCGGACATTTCATCAAACACTTGGTGTGCATTCCGCAGACTTCCACATTTGGCATACATGTTCACAAGTTTGCCATCAACAAAAACATTTCGGTACATTCTAATTTTAGTTTGAGCATGGATCTGCCTGCCTGTTTGCAAGGATTTGGTGTTTGCACATATCTCCAGTAGAAAAGAACAGGTATCAGGGTCCAAAAGACTCAGAGCTTTGTTCAATCTGCCTTCTTGACATAGAGTCCTCAATTCAGCATTAGAATTGACATGAGATTGTAATGTTTGAGTTTGATTATACAGAGTAGCTAATAAGTTGTTTTTGGTAATTGGGTACATAAACCTTACAAGCATGGATGAAATGCTCCTGTGATGGTTTGTGGGTTTGCACAGAAGCATGTCCATTCTTGAGAATGGTTTTTGCCATTCCTTCAAGAAAATCCACTACCTGCATCTATGTATGAAGCTCAAAGCATGAATCTTGTTAATTCATAATTTTATCAAAGCATAATCACCATAGCATTATTCAGGCAAAATAATAAGAACAATAGTAATAGGTATATTGATCTATTAAAAAATCACTCCAATCAAAAACCACTGGCACCACAAACTACACTTTAATAAGTTGTATTTATCGACATTGATAGTAATTAGATGGGACATGGTACATTACAAATTGATGTCACTTTGAGAATAAATTGAGCTAATTAAATAGACTTTGTACATTAAAAATTGATGTCACTTTGAAAAAAAAAAGTATAGATGGGACATGGTATGCCCTTATTTCTTGATTTGAATATGAAATTTAATTCACCATATATTTATAAGTTTTTTGAAAGAGCTAATAGAATAGCCAGTCAATTTACACTTGTGTGGTGATTTTGCCAAAGATTAACTAGTGGAATTATGATAATACTATTATTCAAATTTATCAATGAGGGTTTCTTGTATGCCATGCCCATAATCACCATCCATCCTTGAGATACATAAAATAAAAGATCAAACATCAAAAGAAGGGAGTAAAACAAACTGAAAGCAGTTTAAGGGAAGTGATTCTTACATTACTTTATAAACTATTGAAAATCTTAGGCATCCTCCTCCTACATGTTGCATGTGAAATTGAATTGACAAGATAGTACAACTCTAAATATCCATCTAACAACTTTTGAGGGGGACAAAAAAAATTGGGTACGATGAGCCTAACCATCGATGGCCCATTCCAACCCATCCATCAGCCAAAATGTTGAAAGAGTTCCACAAATAAAAACTCAATGATATAAAAGAGAATAAATACAAGTTGAGAATATAATAGCTCATTCTTGCATTTATTCTTCTTACACCTCTATACTTTGCAATGTTGGTTTGTTGAACTCTTTCATCCATGGGCTTAGTTCATCCTTACATCGTACCTAAAATCATGCAAATGACATCAACAATACATGTGTCTAGGAGAGGAATCAAATATCTGCATACTAATGATTATGATATAGGTGATTTAAGACAATATGCTAATGTCTTGATATTGCTTATTGTCTTTTTTATGCCAAATTTTTTGAGTTTGTAAGTAAAATAAAAAATACACTATTCCTTTTGGCATAACTTACACCTTAAGGGAAATTGTTAGGCTTATTTTCTTTGACGATAAATTAATAAAACCTTTAAATATGATGATATATCATCATAAATATAACCCATTATTTTATAATAAATAAACAAAAAAATGATAAAATATAAAAATAATAAAGAATTGACTAAAAGCAAATGACATTAAATGGAATAAATACTATTGTCTATTCAAATGTAGTTGATAACATTAATAACCAATTCATGCTGAACTGATGGTCTAACATTGCAATTTAAAACTCCACCACATACATTCAATGCCATTTAGCTTCCTTAGGAAGCTACCTATTTTCAAGGTGCTTTCACCTGAGCTCAAACCTAACAAAATAAAATGCACCATCTACAATTTGGTGAAGATTACAATGAGATGACCTAGTGTTAAATCAACTTAAGGCTAAATGGCCTATTCTCTTCTTGAGTTTATTCATGACTTGAGCTTTCGTATTATTCTTATGCAAATGATCTTACTGTATGTATTACATAAAAGGAGCCTTGTAGAACCATATTTTGGGGACATAAAGGATAACAAAAAAAACATTATTGATTTCAACCTCTCCCTTAAGCTCATCTTGATCATGTTATAGATATTTATTTCCTAATTTTTGAAGCTTGAAACATGTTCCAATAGCTGGAAGACTTGTTGACTTGATCTAGAAACCTTCATAGTTGTACTATATAAACCTAATAAAGAAAATACAAATGAATCGATTGTGAGGCTCATGTTTTGAAGACACAACTGGCCATAGAAAATGTAATGAGGTTATCATACTTTATTTATTTTTAATTATTTTCTAAAGTCTATTTTTCATAAAGACTTAAGTTGATAAGTTCGACTTGTGAATAAGCTCAAGAAGAGAACAAACCGTATAACCTTAAGTTGATTTTTTTTTTCCATTTTTTCTTAATAAAAAATCAAAAAAGGACTTCAAAAAACAATTAAAAAAAATAGAATATGAAAAATTCAATGCATTTTATGGCTGGTCGTGTCTTCAAAAAAAGCCAGTAAGCTCAACTTGAGAATAAGCTCAAGAAGAAAACATGTCATATAGTCTTAAGTTGATTTTTTATTTTTTTTCATTTTTTATTCATCAAAAGACAAAAATGGACTTCATAAAATAATTAAAAATAAAATACAATATGAAAATCTCATTGTAGTTTATGGTTGGATGTGTCTTCAAAACAGACCAATGAGCCCAACTCGTGAATAAGCTCAAGAAAAGAACATGCCGTATAGTATTAAGTTGATTTTTTTATTTTTTCATTTTTTATTAATAAAAATTCAAAATGGACTTCTGAAAATAATTAAAAATAAAATATAGTATGAAAATTTTAGAAGACCAATAATAATATGAAAGTTCAACTCATGAATAAGCTCAAGAAGAGAACAGACCATATAGTATTAAGTTGATTTAACACTAGGTCATCTCATTGTAATCAACTATTACATAATTTGTTATTTAGGGGTAAACAAAACACATCAATAATGTGGTAGTTATATATGTTAAATTGCACAATCTGTACTTAATGCATTGGCAGTTTATTACAAAGGTCACGAAGCAACATCGATCAATCAACACTCTCTTTTTCTATTTTATCTTTCTCTCAAATTATACAAAATAAACACATAATAAATTATAGGGGGTCAATTATATTAAATAAGTTATTTATCTACATAGCAGAACTTATATCCATGAGAAAACAACTAAAATTAAAAAGAATCACATAAGGCTCAGTCATAATTATAACATTTTTGAAAAAGATGACAATGCTCCAATAAGAAAACTTTTTATCAGACAACAAAAAGTAGTAGTTTTTAAGAGGAATTTCTCATTATGCTTCACTTACCTCATCATTTTCTTTGGACCATGCTTCTTTTTGCATCTTTAGATCCAACCCTTCATTGGAGGCTTGTATAATATTGTTATTCAAATTGATCGATGAGGGTTTCTTAGATGTCATGCCTAGACTCATCATCCATCCCTGATAAACATAAGACACAAGATCAAACATCAAAAGAAGGGAGTAAAACAAACTGAAATTCATTTAAGGGATATGATTCTTACATTACTTTGTAAACTATTGAAAAGCTCAGGCATCCTCCTCCTACATGTTTCCCATGAAATTAAATTGAAAACAATAGTACAACTCCAAATCTCCATCAAAAAACTATCAAGGGGGAGGAAAAAAATTGGGTATGATGAGCCTAACCATCGGTGGCCCATTCCACCCCATCCATCAACTGAAAGGTTGAAAGAGTTTCACAAACAAAAACTCAATGATATAATGGTATAAATGAGATTAAATGCAAGATGAGAATATAATAGCTCATTTTTGCATTTATTCTCATTACAACTCCACACTTTTGTAGTGTTGGTTTGTCGAACTCTTTCATCCTTGGGCCTAGTTCATCTTTCAACTATACTTGAAACCATGTAAATGCCATCAATAATACCTGTGTCTAGGAGAGGAATCAAATATCTACACACTAAGCATAGTGATGGGAGTAAGTTTAAAGTCTCATTTGAATAATATCAAATTGAATACAATACATAAATATTGGCTTATTATAAGCCTCTCAACTTAGTATTAATTGATTATGTTTAAAGTCTCATTTGAAGAAGTTATAATTGAGTACATCAAAAATTATGACAAAAAAATAGAATATGACAGTTGAACATCTCAATATAGCATTCTGCATATAGTGGTATTGTACAATTCCAATATTTATTGTTCATTACACTGTAGATACCTCAAGTAATTTTGGTATAAAATAACAAGTAACACCACAATATAATTATGAATATCGATAATAAAGTTTACAACTATTATAAACATGTTCTATTAATCAAACATACCCCAAAAATACATGTTTTTCTAATCAAGTATTAGCACTTTTCCATCAAAATTAGAGTCACCTAATATTAATTATCAAAATGCAATTTGGCTACATGAGTCCATGGAAAATTGTTGGGGATCATAAAATTTGATGTCCTTCCTCAATCAACCTCAGATTTTAGATGCCTAAATTTTAAATTTCAACATGTCAATTTTCTTCATTTTTATATGATAATTATTATTTGCATTCTCTTCAAAATTTGTTGGATTCAGATCTAATACTACAGAACTTTCTGAGTGTAGTGTGTTTGAAGAATTATTAATTAATATTATTCTTTCACATGTAGACTACTAATTTTCTAGAGCTCTATCAAATGAAAAATCAAGGACATTGTATCTAGTTATATAGAGCCTCAAACAAGTATTCAAATTCTTGTCAATCTTGTTTCTTAACTTTGAATTTAAAAATGACAATGCACTAAAAATTATTTCATCTTCCACTAATACCAAAATCATTGTTTGGCATAAATTAGAAACATTAAAATATTATGACATACCATCACAACATAGTATTTCACTCAAACTTATGGTAGTCCATAGTATAGTGATCAATCCATCTTCAAAATCATTATCCAAAACTTGAACTTGTTCTAACATTGTTATGGAAAATCAAATAGACTACTCCCATAGCTCTAGAAAATCTAAAATGCCTTAAATTTGTTCACCATTCAATTCTATACTCTTATAGAAGTGTTGAGCCAAGGTTTTGATTTTATTATGAAAATATGATGAGTTAGCATTTTTCCAACATTGAGGGCACACCACAACCATGGATTCTAGTAGTTAATCTTGAGGAAAATGTTCTCTAATCTCTAAAGAGAGGCATTTTGGAATTTCTTTCAAGGTGGACCTTACAGAGGATACAACCTCAAAGAATCAATCCCTTATAACAAAAAATTCTTGGAGTCTATTAGATTGATCAACTATGGCAAAAGTATGTAGGCATATTTTATATCCTCCCACTTTTGCACATAAATATCCATCTTCATTAAACTATAATTACTACTATGTTCAATATTTGTCATTAAGTTCTAACTTGTGAACTTTTGCCCTGCAAATGATTGTTATGTTACATATAAATTATCAAGTGTAAGGCATATTAATTTTCTCAACTTAGCATATTCCTAAATGTACATTGCTATTTCTTGAGATTTATTTATCATTAAGTTCATTTCATCCAATAAGGATAAAGGCTGCATAAGGTCAATAATGTCTCCATATCACTTAACTGAAATAAAATATTTGGGGATATTTCTATTATGTGGTGATGTTCCTCCATTATTCCCATCAATGATTGATATCTTGCATATACTCTATGTGTTGGTCCACAAAGGGAAATTCATCGAGTATCAACATCCTTAAGTAGCTTATTTCCTTAAACCTTTAGCAAAAATTTGAAATTGTAAAAATATTTTTAGAATTATGAAAAATTATGAATGGATTTCACAAATAATATCTTCAAATTTTGAGATTAATGTAAAATTTCTCACAATTTTGAATGCCAAATTCATTCTATATGCTATGTAATGAATACCAATCAGATATGGTGTACAAGAAGTTTGCAGCCTTACATAAAGACCGCTTTTTTGACCTTGCATAATTGATGCTCTATCTTCCCCTACACAAAAAATCTTTCTTGAAATTAAAAAATCATCCATGCCACCAACCTCTTTCAAATTATTCTTGTCCAGTTCAAAAATGTTTTGAGAGGTTGAATTTTCTTTCATTTTATGAATAACAAGAAAATGAGGTTGACGAACATGGTTTCAAAATAGTGTAAACATGCATACACACCCAAGAAGTGTTATCAATGGCTATAACTTCATCAAGTGACAATGCTATGTATCTTGAAAGCCTTACTTTCTCTTGAAGATCATACTTTTATACTTGAGCAAGACAATTAGCTCATTCCCAACTAATAGTAGCTGACCAATTAGTATTTGGAAAGTCTAGGGGCTTAGAAATTGTAGCATGTCTTTATATCCTAGATAGTCAGTCATTAGTTGACCTTTGTTTGAAATGTTAAAAATAAAACAAAGTTGTATAGCCTTTGATAGTTGGTTGATTCCTGTCATTTTTGTAAATAAAGATGTAATGGTTCTTCCACTTGCATTAGGTTTTTTTTGTTTTGTTAGTTATTCGTCATATTTACTTACATACCTAATATGAAGACACTGTTCTTTTATTCTCCATCATATCATTGATTTATCCTCTCTATTTATAATTTTATTTTCATACACTTTCCCCACATGCTTCTCTATGATATCTAGTTTTAGATGCAAATGTTTTCCCCAGCCTGGTTTCTTACTACATATCTTGCACCTGCACTCTTTTGGTGGCTCATTAGTAGCTAAATTCAAAACAAGTTCAATGTAAGGATATTTAGAAACCCAATCAACTTGAAAATTCATTGAAATTCCCCATTAGCTTGACTTCTTTTTTCATAACAGTTAAAAATTTCATGAACTACTTGTGAGATTGAATTATCAATACTTTCAATACTAGATTATTTTAAATCAATTATGTCATGATCATTAGTATTGTTATTTATATCTGCTAATGGAAAGTGATTAGAAGCTTGTTGAATATGATATTGATCATGAGAAATAATGTTGAGTTCTAGTTGATCTTCTAAATCAATATTTCTTGTTGAAGGTTGTTCTTGTTGATGTTTATCAAAATATGATATCAAATTATTTATCTTCGATGATCCCCCTAATCTTTTCCTAACACTCAAACTAGGAGTAGATATTTTATAGAGAAAAAACCTTTCAATACCAACTTTATGAATTTTCAATGCATGACACTCACTTCAAGGATGAAATCACTATTCTAATTCTTAAATTAACTTTTGCATTGGCATTTTGAAAGTTGGCACCTAAAAATAGCAATGACACCAAAACATTTATTTAGAAAAAGTTGAAAAATGAATTGCAAAAATCTCCATTTGAAAATGATATCATAGATAAAATCTAAATATGTACAATCTATAAATTTATAAATTAAAACTTGAACCAAACTTAAACTCACTTTCAAAACATGGAAATATGGGCCAACATAAATTTATAAAGACATGCTACAATTTCTTAGTGACTATTTTGATGCACCTTGAATCTTTATTTTTATGGTTGTAGAATAACAATGATTTTGGGATTGTTTGATATTCTGAATATTAGGGACAATCTTTGGGCATTTATCACCTTTCATTCCTAGAGACCATTCATAGGTCTGTTGATAGTGAAAAATGTCATGTCAACAAATTGATATTTCCATCTATTTGAAGGTCAAGATGAAATTATACTAGTTTAATCATGAAGGATCTAATAAGTAACAAATATTTCTAAAATGTGCATAAATTTTTTATATATTCTTAGAATAATTGACAAGTCAAGTAATATTTAATACACTAATAATTTATCTCAATTATCAAATATATGTATATGTGAATCAAATTTCAAATAATATAATCTAATCTATCCAATAAAGTAAAGCCTATATAAGAGGCAATCTATTGAAGGAAATATTTTTGATTCTATCAAAGTGTTTTATCATTCTCTTTACTTCTCTTTTATATCTTTGTAGCTCAAAAGAGGGTAAAAGAAACAAAACAAAAGCAACCAAGAGATTAAAAAAATAGAAACATAACAAAAAAGAAAAGATAAATATTATTCTAACTAAGAGTAACTAAAACAACAAACTAACTACTTAAGAAAAGGAAAAATAACTAAGAAAATAAATAATATAATCTATCTAGTACTAAAAAAGTAAAATAAAACTATTAAATATAAAAACTATGCTTAAGAAGACAAGACATAAAGTAAATAAGTAAAGAGAACTTAAACTATTTAATTAATTAATCTAATGAATAGAAAACTAAGCCTAAAAAATGAAATTACTTTTATCAATAATCAAAGAAACTACTACTAAGAAGTAAATAACAAGAAATAACAATTAATAAAATGTAAATGATTTAAGTTTATAATAAATTGATTTAAGAAAATAAACTAGAAGAAAAAAAAATAACTGTGAAAGGTAGCAAAATTACTTATGCAACACAAAACGTTGACTTAATAAAAAATTAAATTACCTTATAATATTAAATGAACTTAAATTATTAACTTTTAAAATAAATAAATCTAATTAATCTTGACTTAGAACAAAAAATGATAAAGCAAGACTTAATTCAAATGTGTAAATAAACTAAAGAAAAAGACTAATCTTTAGGGAAAATAAGAAAAAAAGAACAAAATAAGATGAACTAAGCAACCTAAGTGAATGATCAAGACAAAAAGATTTAAAAGTCCAAAATGAAACAATAAATCATAAAATTAACCTATAATAAGAGCAAATGAATATAATCTAACTAATTAAGATTGATAAAAACTTGAATAACTTAGAGCTCTTCAATACCTTAACTCAAATAACTAAATTGAATTTAAATAATAGACCAATATATTTTCTAAGAGGTGGGGGCCCTTAAATCACTTAAAAAACATTAAAATAAATATCAAATTATGCATAAACAACTTTAAATAATTATTATATTAAAATAAAATTAATTATTAAAACATTAAAATCTATATACAATTTTATAATTGTTCAGTAAACCGTTTAAACATATTGTTCTATAGGAAATAAAATGTTGTCATGTATATATCAAAACCACCAAAAATAATGTCAATATACTTAAAAATATCATGACAATAATTCAAAAGTACCAAGTATCAACAAAAGAATTTAATTAGAGTTTGTATCAAAAACTAAATCTATCAAAGGGGTACCCTTATTATTCAAATACTCGGTATACTCCATGTAAGCAGTGAAAAGTTCAATCAAGTGGGTCCCTTTAGAATCATCTATCTTCAACTTAACTTTTTTTAACATTCTGACCTCCATAAGCTATGTTGTAGGGCTACTATCATGTTTCCTACTAGAAGAAGCATGTATTTTAGGCTCAAAGGATGGAATTTATGTGTTAAGTGGAACAAGTGCATTGGGATGTAATTTGCAATTACTTCAAGAACATTTTTAGGTGGATCAGACAATGGAACATTATGTTGATCAGACTAAAAAATAGTATGCATGTGCTAAGAGGACTCACTTAGAGTGCCTCATCCATGAGAATGATTCCTCCAATGTGCTCCCCTCCATCCTATATTTCCATGTAAATTCAAAGAGTTGAGAACATTCCAAAACATAGGTTTAGTGACATCAAAATGCAAGGAAACAGGGGTTCCATGGTTAAAGGTCTAATAAATGTGTTAGCAACCTTAGGACCATGAAATAACTAGCCACCTTGAGAGATACCCTGATAAGGATCACACTCACTAAGTTGTTCCTCATCACGACCCCAAACAAATCTACTTGAATTATTTGAACCTAGATTCTAGCTTGATATCTAGTAAAGTATGCTAAAACAAGCATTTTATACAACTGATCTCAAATACTTCCTATTTTTTATGATCTTAAAAATAAAATGCATCAAATTATTTAATTTGTAATATAATATAAATAATATTTATATAAATCATCACCGTGCATACAAAAAAATCATTCCATCCTCTTGATAACCATACTAAAATCACAGCTGCTAGCCTAAGAAAACCATGCATTATTCTTTCATAATCCTCATGTCACTTTAAATAAAATGGTATATAGATCGTAATCAAATACATGAAACTCAAATCCAAAAAAAATCCTGACCTTATGAGTTTTATAAATGTATTTATAAAATTACATGCAACTATATCCTAAAAAATTTGAAACTAATATTTCCAATTTTAACTATGTCAAATAATCAAATACTCATTTTGAACAAAAGTTCCTCAAACATTTCAACAAAATGATGACAAGCCACTATGTCAAAATTGATCATTTATATACTCTGCATTATCTTCAACAATCTTTCTCAAAACATTAATGTTCAATTTTCATGAAAGAACATGAAACAAAACACAAAGTGAATCTAAAACATAAACAAATCTTACAAGAAAAGAAAAAACCCTAGAACTCTATTAATAGGTGTAGACACTTAAATTACATTTAGTTTTGAAATGCACCTAAAGCCTATTAATTCTTCTTCCTAAAGTTTGAATTATAATTCATGGCATCTCCCTTCTTATTTAAATAATTAAATAAATCAAATTTAATCAATTGTGCACACTTTTAATCTAAATTTAATAATTAAATCTATATTTTACACCTCACCCAACATCCTCCACTTTTTATCTCCCTCACATGTTGATTCACCCCAACCAATCCCACAACTTCCTCAACTTCCTTGGAGTCATCCCTTGAGTTGTCAAATAGTTTGACCCATTCTTGGTGATTCAGTTAACCATCTCCATGTTTCTCTCAACCATTTAAAATAGTCATCATCCTCATGGATGAGGACTCATTAGCAACCGTAGATTATTTGGATTATTTGAAATATTTAAATTATCCTCCACCATTTGATATTTTTTCTAAAAATTTATAAATAAGCATGAAAGCCATCACTTTCATCATCTTGACTTATGCCAATGAAGTGTTATTGACATCAAAATCAAATCCAAAGCAAATCAAAGCCATCAAAGAGAATTTTTGCATCAAAACATTGCTCATTTTACCTTACCTTAGAAGAGCAAACAACCACAATTTAGAGAGAGCTAAGCGAATACACATCGTAATAGAAGAAGATTTTTGCATATACATTTAATCTTGGTCTTGGAAGTGTTGTTTGCAGTTGTAGGTTATTTTATAGCATTTTATATTTGGTTGTATATGTTTTATACATAATGGTGAATTTAGGGAAATTAACAACACAATTACAACAAATAACTATGAAATCATTATTTACCCTATTTTATAGTCTTTTTCACAATTTTCTTTTTAGCATCTTTCTACTTGATTTCTACTTCTATCTATGTTTTTTGTAACTCTCTGTTTCAGGTTAACTATGAAATTGGTGAGTCTGATGGTGAATCTGAAGCATTTAACTATGAAATTAGTTAAATTAACTACAAAATTGCTTTCCAACTATGAAATTGTATTCTATGTTTTTTTCTTTATTTTTTACATAACAAAGAAATTATACAAGTCAATTATGAAATCATCATTTAAAATTGATAAATCATCATTTTGAGTTGAGAAATCATCATTTTGAGTTTGAAAATCATCTTTTTGAGTTGAAAAATTGTCATTTTGAGTTGATAAATCATCATTTTGAGTTGAGAAATTGTCATTCTAAGTTGCAAAATCATCATTTTTAATTGCAAAGTCATCATTATGAGGTTCAAAATCGGTGAGTATAGTTGCAAAATTATTTCATTACTATGAATTTGCTTTTTGTGTATTTTCTTACACTCTATCTACTTTCTATGTCTAACCAATAACAATTTCATATTTATGCTTGATTGTGTATTTGTGAATTTGTAATAAAGGCTTGTTTTTCTCTTATTTTTGAAGTTTTTCTTGTTTTATTATAGGTTTCCTTGATTCTAAGCCAAAACAAACTTTCTAACAATTTATTTCTAGGATGCTAGTCAAATAAAAGTTTTAAAAAGGCTAAAACAAAACCAAAATCTTTTTATTTTTGTTAATAATGTTTTTATTTTAATTTTAATTTTCAATTTCTAATAATTCATTCACACTTGATTTCTTAGAGTTAATTCTTTTCTATTTTCCAGCATTTTATTTGTGTTGTGAAATTATGTATGATCTTCCCTTGGCATCACGTTGGTGATGATACTCGAGAATCAAAAATAATTTCATAACTTTTGTGTTACCCAAATTGTACTTGTGTATGCTTTTAACGTTACGTTGGTGATGATACTTAGAAATAAAAAATAAGAATTAACTTTTTAATTTTTTTCTAGGGGCTTTTGGATTTCACCACCATGTAGTAAGCCAAACCCATGTACTGATGGGGTATATAAATTGAGATCTAACTATTTCAATGACCTAAGAAGTTATGTGTTTTAAACACACCATGATGTGAGGGGATTTCATGCTCTAAATCCTAAGGTTTCAATAGTTACCTCCAAATATAATTTTGTTGATTGTCAACACATTGAGACCCCTATAACTATGTTGGACATGTTGGGACAAGACCCAATAGTGTGCATCTGCTCAATCATTTCTTCTATGGAAATGAGACTCAACATACCAAAAAGTACATTAGCAGATTCCCATTTAGATAATATTATGAAAAATTTAAGCCTAAGAAAGCCTATTTGTCCTTTGACTTTGGTGCATTGGTTAGCAATTAACATCGATAAGTTATCTTCCACACACCCTTAAAATTGGTCTCAATGGGACATGGGAATGACATAATCCTCTATGGTCAGTGCCTTGAAATATTAGGCTATAGCTGAGAGCATGGATAAGTAAGTGACATTGGAAGGCCCAAACATTATTCACGACCTTAATCCTATATTTTTACCTTTTTGTGTAATTGTGTGTTTGTTTAAAGTAGGAATTGTTTGTTTTTTCTTTGTGATTTACCACATGTTTCATTATCCTTGATAAAAAATGAAGTTCTTTTGAGTCTTAAAACTACCAAAAATATTAAAATCAAGCTTTCCAAAGTTAAAACTCAAAAAAAATTATTTATGAATCAAAATTTTAGTCACTTTGGTATTTTACTTTAGTAAAGTCTAGTTTCAAGTCCCTTTCATTTATTGAGTCAAGTATTTCCCTTAAAAATGTTACCCATTACAAGGCCCATGCTTATGTTTAATAATCTTTTGATCAATCTAGTCACAAATCTAAATCCAAACAATCTTTGTCTTAACCTAGGGTTCTATCCAACTAATTTTGATTCAAACACATCTTTGAATCAACATTAAATCAATCATCTAATAAATCTAAATCAAATTTTCAATGTCATTGTAAACTCACCAATCAATCATCCCATAAATCTAAATTTGAGTTTGAATGTGCATTCAATCTCACCCATCAATCAATCAAATCCAAACTTGAATAGTCATTCAAGTTTATCAATCAACTAATCTAACCCAAACATCATCAATCAATTTCAAACTTGAATATTCATTCATGTTTGCCCATTGATCAACATCCAAATTTTATTGTAGGGAGAACATCAAATCATTTTTTAGGCTTTGCTAGTCAAAATTATTTGAATTCTTTTACAAGTTCTACTCCATCCATAAATCAAAAGTTTCCAATCACAAATCAAAATGCATTTGTCAATACATCTAGTTCCATCCTTAACATCAATCTAAATCAAACATTTGGTTCACCTTCACCACCATTTTCAAATCTATACTTGAACCAAAACCTATCCATAAATCAAACCCCGATTCAATCAAATCTAAATATATTCCATCCAAATCAATATTTCAACTCCTACACCCATCAAAATTAACATTTACACATTCATTAAAATCAACCATTTGATTTTACATATAACCCATTCCCAAACTTGAGCCAAACTACACCAAATCCAAATTTGTTCACAAACCCAACAAATTTAAATCTGATTATCTTCACAAATCCAAATCACCCCTTTAACATGAATCCATTGACATTAAATCCATCAACCTTCACAAATCCATCAAGTCTAATTTTTTTCACAAATCCATCAACCTTAAAAAATACACCAACTTTGAATACTTTCACCTTCAATACATATCCAATAAATCCATCTTTCTAAGATCAAGCTACCTCTCTAGCCCACTTCATTACTGGACAACCCCAAACCATTCCACATTAACATCACCCTACCACTAGTAACCCCATCATCCAAATTTAACCAAGTCTCCCATCCACTTGTTATATTCTTAATTCCAACATCCCTAATTGCACTAGTAAAAGGAATATAATTTTAACATCCCTACCATCTAGTATCACTCTATCCCCAAAGTTATAACAAATCCAAAACTCCAAACCCATCAACAACATTATCGTGCCTACTAAGAAAAAATTCACTCCTTGAGGGGAACCTTATGATGTATTATTTCAAAATTTGGTCACTATAAACTAAGTCATATTTTTAAACACCAAATATTTTGAACCAAATGTCCCAAAACCTAAGCGGTATATACCTAACGAATATTTTAATTATCACAAAATTGAAGGTCATTCTACAAAACATTGTACAATAATAAAGAATTATATCCAAGATCTGATTAACAAAGGGTATATAAAGGTATATCTAGGTGTATCCACATCTAAAAATCATAGCTTGGGGGTATGCCAAGATATCTTTCCTAAGATTCATCAAGCTACTCTTCTAAGTCAAGGTCATAACCTTTCATCCACTACTCACAAACCTCTTTTTGACACATCCATTTTCAACCAATCCATAGTCTATCAACCCATCTTTGATAACCATGGTCTACCATCCATTTTTGATGAGCCTATCTTTGTTGAAGAGCCTATCTTCGACCAAAAACCTATCTTTGATCAAGATCTCATTTTTGACAAAGATCCCATTTTTGACCAAGATCTTATCTTGGACCAAACCTCCTTCAACCAACATAACCTATCACCCATTTGCCAAACACCTAAACCCTTATCACCTATTGAATCCCCTATGAACCCACAACATACACCCCAAATGATAGAAGTACATATAGAAAAACTAATCCATGAGACCATCTATTTATAAGTAAACACTAGACCCCATAGAATCAACTATAAACCATTTTAAAATCAATGTAAAGATGTTAGTGATACTTTGCTAGTTTTTAAGGAAACTTCATCCATAATCAAAATAGGATCTATTCATAATCTATAAGAGGACCATGATACCACCACTCCTTTCCTAAACATCACCAATCTTGCCTTCCATATTACAAGATAGTATCCTTCACCCTTTTATTAGAACCAACAATATTACTTATGGTTAATTTCCTTCCATGATAATCAAATAATTTCAAACTTCCTAGGTAATCTCCTGCCAGAAGAACATCAAGAAACACCTACATATTTTGAGGAACAATAAGCGTACCTCAACCAAAATGAATCCTATAATCTAAATCTAAAATTGACATCTCATATTGAAAACCTCTTTGATGCACTATTGGATGATCAAAATCTAAATTTTAATCAAAATCCAAATTGAAATCTATAAAATAAAAATGTGAGTCCCTTAGTGAGAACCTCTTTGAGGCATTATTGGACAATCCAAATCTAAATCCCAATCAAAACAATCAAGAATAATCCCTTGGTGAAAACCTTTCTATGGCACCAATGGATGAGAAAATTAATATATCCTCTACAACAACACAGTTTCAAGATGGATCCCCATCACAAATTGAAGATATCATTGATGCAACATTAAATTCTCAAATCATCCAACTTGTAGTTACTCTTATTCTTGTTGAATGTGATATTTTTGGTCATATTTAACCTTTACATCATAACACATATACTTATCCCCAATATAATTCCATCCCTCCAAATCCTTCATGCACTCAACACACATACCTTGTTTGGCAGTACCCTCTATCATAGGGGCTATGACAATATCTTGGTAAATTTGGAAGAATCCAACTTGGAAATCAATGAAGTTACTAAGGATATATTTGGAGTGCATACTTGAATTATCCATAGGGGTCAACATCATACATCTCAAATGCTTCCATATTTAAGATGCCAAAAATTAAAAAAAAATCAAAAGAAAAAGAAAGATAAATAAATCTATCCAAAGGTGAAAACCATTTCTATGGTACCTTAGACAAGTACCATGATGAAAACCAATCTTCAAAGTCATGCGTAAAATAATCAATTATTTATGTATTCCCTACACTTTGGGTTAAACTTATTTCATTTCAATCTTAAAGTATCCTTAACCACCCTAAGCCTACCCTTCACCTATCCTAAACCATCCTAAAACATACTTAACCATCCTAAGCCTATCCTTCACCTATCTTGAAACACCCTTAATTTCCATTACATATCTTTATTCACTTAATCCCAAACACATTGAAACCCATGCTTATTAATCCAATCTTTTCCATCATAAAACCACCCTTATTCCCATTTTTGACCTTGATAAGGAAGTGGAAACATCTTGAGACATGCTCTTAGAAATATCTTGGTGTATCCTTACAAAACCAATTTGATGATTTTACACTTGGTTCTTACCTCACATGTTCCTTGTAGTTATTATCTTAATTACAATTCATTTTTATTCAACCATACTCCATATATAATATTCCTTCCATCCACTACCACTCCCTTCCTTGATGCTAGAATATGGTTTTCTTTTTGCTGGTATTCCTTCTATATACATCTATAAATATGACACAAACTAAAAGCATTAGAAAATTCAACAAAAACCAAAAACATTAGAAGACATAACAAAATCCAAAAACAATAAAAAAATCTTGTGTCCTTAGTTACATACCCTAGTCCTCCCTCATATGGATTACTCATTGAATGGTTTAACATTGTCAAAAATCTCATATGCCAAAGGGTTATACCATAGCCAAGGACATCCCAAAATTTATTTACTTTATTTTTTTTGTAGTCATTTGTTTACTTGTTTGTTATTTACTTTCTTGTACATCTTGGGTGTGTATTTTTTTCCATAATGTATTTTACTTCCTTGTTTTTTGTACTTACATCATTTTCATTTTTACAAACGTTTCTTTTTATCTTATCTTTATTATTATTTCTTATGTCTAGATCACTATGTGCATTACAAAAGGTGTTAATATGATTTTATATATGATGATGCACTAAGTTTTGCACTTGTGAGTCTATCAGTTCTTATGTGTATAACATAATATTCATCATGGTTTTTCCATACCATTGGTTCATATTTTCATGTACAATATTAAAAACTAGGTTACTCAAATCTTACTCAATTGGAAGTCCAAAGCAAAGAAAATAAATGGTGGAAGCTATCAAATCATCTCACATCTTTGGAATAAGCATCTATGTGTCATCTTGAATAAAGTTGTGATATAATCCTAGGATGACCTATGACAAGCTGGGAAGATTGATCCATATAATTCTTTGAGGATGTAATCAATCTTTTCTCTTCCATGCAAATTTCAAAATGAAACTATGTTAATCATTCCATGCCTATTATCCATCTCAAACACACTCATTAACATTCACAATCACATCAACAAGCACTTAAATTATCAAACAACATTCTTCTTATCCAACCTAATGTTTCCAATTATTTTTCCACTTTTTAAAATGGCTTATCCTAAATAAAAATACAATATGTGTTCATGGTTCCATTCTCCTTTCCAAGACCTTCATTTTGGTGAAAATGAGAGTTCAAATGGAGTCTCGAGTCAAAATTTATGCCCTCCATAAGATGATCACCTATAGTGTAAAATGAATTCACCACTACCTTGAAAAAAATTGCATTTATATATGCCAAATTCGTAGTTATGAGAATTGAAAAATCATTTACTAAATTAATTCACAACTGTGTTCAATAAGTTATCCATTATGCATGCCAAATTCATAATTCTAATAATTGTGAAATCATTTTCTTCATGAATTCACCACTATGTTCAATGAATTCCCAATTATAAATGACAAATTCACCATTCTGAGAATTGTGAAATCATTTTCCTCTCTTTTTCTAAGCATTTAACTACACAAAACAAAATGTGTTTCCCCATACATCCCATAATCACCTCTTTCTTCCATCCATCAATTAAATCCATGTTATCTAATCATGTGATCCATCATCATTAATCCATGTAATCAATTAACTTCCTTATCTATGCTTTCATATCAATCATCCACAATCATTTCCTAATCTTTTCATTTAATCTCTTGCCCTTGTTGATTGAGATTGATAAAATCATAATATCTATCCTTTCTCCATCTATCCATCACTCACTCATTCAATGTATCACTAAATCAATTAGTAAATTAGTCAAACAATCCAAGCTCATATATTTTCACTAGGATATATCATTCCCACGTCCTCTCATATAAAATCTAATACACATCCTCTAGTACCATAATCATCTCACTTATTAACAGGTGAAATGTGCTGGCTTCATTATGCCATCTCTCGACCAATGCAATCAACAAAGCCCTATTTGCCTAGATTTTTTGCATCTATGTGATATATGATAGCCAAGTAGCCTCTAAAACTCCAAACTCATACTTAGTGAATCCTATAATTTGATCTAATTCCCTATGTATCCACTCATGTGTCATTGTTGGTATCTTAGGTTGCACCCTAGTTGAGACAGTGATTGTTCAGGTCCTCTTGCTCAAACCTAGTCCAACATGAGAATGACCCTAGGTTGTGGGTCACATAATCTTGGATTAGACCTTTGGAGAAGGTCAGATTATTTTTGGGTCTATCACCTATACTAAACCTAAACTATCTTTTTGATGGAAAAGGGGAGAGAGATTAACAATAATCCATGAAAGCATATAAAAAAAGGTGATGCACCAAATGGTTTGATCCTTATACTTGCACAATACACACTATAAGAAACATTCAAGACTATATAATATCAATTCACTCACTCTTTAATCAGCCCTCACATAAGTATTTTACAAAAAGGCACGGAATAACTATCAACCTAGCATGGGAGGGTAGTTGTCCACTTCCAAAATAATCAACATACTATATATTGCATTTAGAATGACCTATAAGAACTACCAAAACACTTCATGAAGGTGAAAAAATTTAGACAGAGGCAAGGAAAACATATATTCACTTAACCACATCAATGAATTCATGAGACACACTTTAATTCAACTTGTAAAATGGAAGCAGGGTTCACTTTAAGAGGCCATGATGAAAACCTCCCTAGGTTTGTTTAGGTGAATTAGATTCATAGCCTTCTAAAATATAAGTTTGAAGATGAAGGGTAAAATTGCCATGTTTTTTCCACACAATCACCTAATAGGTGACAACATTTGGCTAGGGTGATAGTGTACTCAATACTATGCACATTTTTAGCACTGCATGGTACTATGCTATTGGGTGATACTATGATTTTGTGTGACATCAGCTACCACATGAATTGATGCCATTACTTGATCATATGGTGTTGGGTGGTACCATGTTATCATGTGGCACCAGTCTATTTTTAAGACCTAACACCATCACATGATAATATGGTGTTGAGCGATGATATGCTATTAAGTGACACCATGCTATCAAGTGGTAGCATGGTGATGCTTGATAGCATCCTACCACTCAACACCATGCTACCACCTAACACTATACTATAAAATGGAAACATGGTGCTAGATGACAGTGCCCTACCCCATGATAGCATGGTGTTGGGTAGTAGCATGGTACTGTAGAACATTTTGCTACTGGATGACACTATGCCACCATACAACCTATTTCTGTTGAGTAATAATATGCCCCCATCTCTCATTGGTCAGACTAACTAATTAATTTAGTTCCCCTCATGGATTATAAATACTCCTATAGTGCCCCCATTTTTACACTTTGTTCTAAGGTTTTTCTCATCCTCCTTTCTCTTTTTAGCCTTCACCTGCTACATCTTCAAAGTCTATAGCAAAGTTTCAATGGCTCCTAGATCCATGGAAACTGAAATAGGGGTGATCCAAAACTTGATTTTCAAGAACCCATTATGTTTAAACTTCTTGAGAATAGTGGATTAGCTAGAATAATATATGGATTAGATAGATCAATGAAAATTTAGAGTCCTTGTGTAGATACCTTAATATGACATGACAATCAACAATAACCTATTGTGATCTCTAGTTACCTATTAGAACCATACTAAGACCTATTTATATATTTGGTTTAATAATAAATAAATATATTTTATCATATCTCCATTAGATATACATAATTTAATAGGCCTTCCACATTACAATGCAAGCCCTGTTAGCACCAGGGTTATCTTATCTGATGTAGACAAAAAATACTTGGAATTAGTCTACAAAGTGGCCAAAGACCTAGCTGAAGAGTGTTAGATTTATTAAAGATATTAAATTTTTTTAATTATTTCCTAAATTTTTATTATAATTATTTTGATGTCCTAATTAAAAAATCATGTTTTCTATTTTCATTATAGATAGTCAAAACCGAAGGAGAATCCTGATTAAAAAAATTGCTAATCTATTTCTCAGATCTATTATGCATTTCTTCCAAATCAGAATTGTTTTGTAGGAAAGACCATCAAACATTCCTTTCTGGCCTATTTACTACATTCTTCATTCTCTGTCAGGTGTTGTATGTTACTGCTGCATAGTTATATCCATCAGGATTAGGGCTGAGTTGAATTTTGCATTTTTGAAGGACACTTACACCATTTCATCCTCCAACTATATCTTGGCATTATATTTTGAGGCCTTATATGATATATATAATACTATAATTCCCACTGCCTTCCATTAAAAAATGAAAGCTAATTCTTTGTCTATTGAGGAGCAGGAGGTAAGTTTAGTTTTCCTAATAATCTCTTCTCTTGCTTTATACATATTTCAAATTTTAACATTTTTAGCCTGAATTGTTATAAGTAAGAGTGCATTCATATGCCACAATAAAATAGGAGGCATCTCAAATTTGGTGTGCTCCAAAAGGATCTAGTGATACCCAATCCACAAAGTCTTCATTCAATTCATTTTAAATTTCTAAATGCTCAAGAAGTGATTCTGTTTCATCTCTGTTTTCAGGTTCCCCCAAATTTCCTTTTATATTTATTTCTTGTTTTAGTTAATGGAAAAAATATTTTTCATATTAGTTTTTTAATTTTTTTTTGTAGTTGACTCTTGAATTGTTGCCATTCAGGATTCTTCCTAACAACATGATCAATGTTTGCCACCTTAAAATTTTATTTTTGAATTCAAGTTTCTTAAAATTAGGTAGTTTATTACCTAGATAATTTACTCATCTTATAGGTGAAACCACAAATGTCACTCCCACAAGGATAATAAGATGGGAAGATCCATATCCCACAAAGATAATAAGAGAGGAAGATGCAAATCCATCAATGGAAGAGGCAATCACCTCAATAGGTAATAACACATTTAACTTGAATTTGCATTAATTTTATGTTTTTGAATTTATCGATTTTGAATAATTTTCTATTTTACAGTCCACCCAACATTTTTGAGGAGACCAAAAAGTATGTCACCACCCCCAACACCCATCCAAACTCATAGAAGAAGAAAGAACATCTCCCTCCCTGCATAGAATAGAGGAACCCTACAAATTTTTTATTTCCTAAATTTCTCTGTTAGTGGCATTTCTAGTGCATAGGGTCTTACATGTTTTCAACAAATTGATCTAGATGAAGAGTTTTTTGGGATAAAAAATGGGGTCCTAACTAATGGTGGATTCAATCCACATGATTTTATTTAAGTTGATAATGTGTCTATAAAAGTGCCTTCTATGGCTACCTCTTCCCTAGCTACCCCACCCCACAGTGATAATTTAAATGTCTCTGATGATTTAATCACAAATTTTTCATTACAAAAATCTAGTTGTAAAATCTGCTTACTAATCTTAGGGAGGGTGTTATTAATGAATATAATGATTTAAAATAATGGGAGATAAGGGTAAAAGCACTTATTAAATAAATCAATGCCCTTAATCACAACCACTCCCAAAGAGTTAATTTATTTTCACTTGTTCAAAATGAACCCTCAAAGATTGATGCTTTATTTCAGTAAGCTCAATCTAGATTAATTTGTATTAACAAGTTTTAAAATGATAGAGTTTTAGGTATTATGATAAATAGGTTGGAAAATTTTAACGGAGAAGCCCATGCCTATTTTAATAAATGGGCTATAGATATAAAAATTGTTACCATTGCACAAACAAAGAAGGAAAAAGCTAAGGTAAGTTTTCATTATCTATAACATGTATTTTAGTTATTAAATTTTGTATGTGCTTGAGTCTTATATATTATTTGTTAATTATAGGCAAATTATGAAAATATGAAGAAAGAAGCATAGATTCTTAATGTGCATTTAAAAAATGCCCACAAAAGTATCAACTCAACGATTTAATTAAAGGAAAAGCTCGTTCTATTAAATAAATAGAACAACACTTTGAAGAAAATAATTAAAGAGCATGGGATGGATCCAAGCATTTTATTGAAGCAAAAAATAGATGCGGATCCAAAAATTATTTCAGCTGGTGATGCAATGAATGAGAAGAGGGCAAATCTTACAAATATCAATTCTGCTGCAGAGAATCTTGAGAAAGGAGTGATAATAGGGGATACACAAGTAGGTCAAGATAATGGGGTTTCGATGGAGGGCAATGGAAAGAAGCAAGTGGGTGGAGAATCTGTTTCAGAAAAATGTTAATTTATTTCAAACACTTTATAATGTTCAAAATGACAATTTATCATATTTTAAACTTTTTATATCATGTTTGTTTTAAAAACACTTGTTTTATTCAATAGAGGTTATAATGTGAATGATATTTTACAGTTGTTCCAAATACTATGGGTATATATGTTTAATATTTAAAATGTATTGTGGTCAATTTTATATATTCTATAGAGATAAAACAAAGTAAATATTCTATGGATACTACTCTAGTAGTTGTATTTGAAAAAGTGTTGGTTGAATGCATTGTTTAAATATTCATCCATATAAACTATAGTGGAGGACATGTTAGGAAATTTAACTATTGATATTATGTATAGTTATAATGTTATGTAATAACAATATAATATATATAGGATATGTGAAGATTGTGGTGGAATTTATAAATATGCGATCCCCAACTATAGGAAAAATATTTCCTATATATTTGTGTAATGGTTCTAATGTAAATGTGCATTAGAATAATATTGGTACAATTAAAATATTTGTCAATCTTTTGGTTCAAAACTTATGAATGTATTAAATTTGTGTATAGGCTCTCCAAATTACTATATTTTACAATTGTTTCAAATACTTTGGGTATATAATTTTAATATTTTAAATATTTAAAATGTATTGTGGTCAAGTTTATATATTCTATGGAGATAAAGCATAGTAAATATTCTATGGAGTTATACTATTATAGTAGTAAATATCAATCTAAACTATAGTGGAGGCAATGTTAGGAAATTTAACTATTGATATTATTTATAGTTATAATTTTATGTAATAATAATATAATGTTTATAGGATATGTGGAGATTATAATGGTTTTAATGTAAATGTGTAATAGAATAATATTGGTGTGATTAAAATATTTGTCTATCTTTTGGTTTAACACTTATGCATGTCTTAACTTTATGTATAGGCTCTCCAATTTATTATTATTATAGGAAATTAAGATAATAAAATCAACAAATCTTAACAATTGGAGTTTTAATGGCATGAGAGCTGGTGCCTTATGGTGAACCATTCATGTCTACACATAACACTTGTATGCTATAATGAAATGGTCTGTAGAATGTTAATTAGAATAATGATTGCTTCTTAATTAATGATTTACATTGCAAAGTTATATAATTACTATTTCAAATACATAGAATCATAATAGGACAATTAAAGTGCTTAATTACAATGTATTGAATAAGATTTATAATTGTAACATGCAGGACATAAATTACATAATTTAATCAATTTGAAAATGAAAGAATATGAAATATTTAATAAAATAGTAATTTCCATACTTATCAAACTAAAAGTTGGGTAGATTTAAACTAAGAAGATGAAAGAATATGAAAAAATTATAAAATTATGGAAAGTTTACAAGTTTACATGTAGGAAATAGATTAAAAAATTTAATCTATTTGAAGATGAAAATTTTAAAATAATTCAAAAAATAGTAATTACTATACTTATAAAAATAAAAGTTGGGTAGTTAAAACAATCCTCAAGAAACTTGCTCATCGTAAGTGTGATTTTCATCTACCATGTTAGTGTCGTATTTAGTCTCAATATTCACATCTTATGTATTGGTAGTTTTATTAGTCATGCCTCTTCTTTCAACTAGAGAACTCCATGTTTTCACTGCTCTATCATAAGGAAACTTGTCCACATAATAATGCAAAACATACAGTCTCAAGCAATTCTCTAGATTTTTATCCAATTTATTTCTAAGTTTTGACTTCATGAATGATATTACACTAAACACTCGCTCATCTTCCACAGAACCCAAAATCATTGTTTAAACAAGTTCATATAATTTGAAATATTCACTAATACTTTCTTTTAAGATGCTACTTGGATAAAGTTTTTTCTATAGACGTGTAATGACACCATTTTCTATTGGGTCACTTAAACACTAACATTGATCAATCATTGTAATCCCAAACTTTGTTGACTAAGAATTCAGTGATTGTTTATTTAAAATAACATTAATCTAAACTCCATTCACATCTACATATTTAAAAAAATGCATAAAAATTATACCACTATATTTTTGAAATAATCTATTAATATGTTCTTGATTATTAACATAGTTCCAAAAAATGGGATTCACAACTTCCATGCCCTCCAACAACTCATCCCTTTAAAAACATTCTCTAATCTCAACAGATAAACTTTGTGAGATTTTGATTAAATTAATTTGTGTTTTAGATAAAATAGTATCATATAGTACATGTGTCGTAAGTACATCTTCAAGTTCATCTCCCACAACTTCAAGTCTTCTAGAGCATGTGTGCATTGGGATCTCAATGATGTTTACCACAAGACAAAGATGATCATTTATATTGAATTTCAAATAACTCTCTAGATTCTAAAAATATTTCCAAATTTTATAAGTTCTAAAAATAGGTTTGTGAAAGATTTCATTTGATGTGTATAATATATCTAAACATTGACATACATGTTTTCTCAAATGTATGAAGTCAATGATATAAATAGATCTCTCTTGGGCATGTTTCATTAAATAGTTGTTTTCCTTCAGCATTGACAAAATACCACATAATGTGAGTAAAGTTTTGATATCTATTAAATTACACAACAAATCTTTTGCTTTGTCAACTTCCTTGTGATATTTATACATAAAACCTGTCAAAGATGGATATTCCTCAAAAATTCTACATGCAGGTTCATACATAGAAATCCATCTAGTTTCAACATCTTTTAGTAGTTTTTTGCTATCTGTCACCCCAATTGAAATTTTTTGGAACTCCCTAAATATTTTTGGGTTGCTTGACATGTAAGAATGCAAGTCACAAATAAGCTCTTCCACTTTTTTGACATTACTGAATGTGTTAATAATTTTGTACACAAGATTCATCTTATGAGACATGTAATGAATTAGAATCATAAATAGAGCATCTATTATTTGAAGGCAAACACAAAGATCATTTCTATGCCCCTGCATCACTGATGCACTATTAGTGCCAACACATACCAACTTCGTAGCTATGGCATAATCATCCATCCTAGCTCTATCTCTTTAATTGGATACAACCAATTTATGAATGTTTTCTGCATTACAATTTTCTATCATTTTCTGGATAGCTAAAAGATACGATTGCCTTAAATAGTTTTTAAAAGTGTACACATGCATGTAAATCCATTTTGTGTTTTCAAATAAAGTGAATTCATTGATGGATAGTGATATAAATAATGATCTTTTAACACTTTCTTTCAAATCTTCCTTCTCAACAATGGCTAGATATTTTGCCATTTCCCAAGCACTATTATCTGACCAATGTGACTATGGAATATCTAGAAACCCATTCTGTTGAAATAAAATTTTGTACTATAGAAAATTAGAAATAGGTCTACCCTTTTTTAAAATGTAGAAAATAGTAGATAGCTGTACATATTTTGCCTTAAGATTGGATTGCATAACTTTTCTAAATTGCGCTTTGATGGTTCCCCCTTTTTTAGCAAGATGTTTTTGTCATTTTTGATAATTTTTGTATTCACATGCATATCTTACATGCATGCATTCTTATCCATTTTTCAGTCTATGTGTTCTTGTTATTTTTCTATCTCGGTGCTTCACAGATATATATATATATATATATATATATATATATTCCCACAATATTTTTCAATTGTGTCTAATTTAAGGTGCATTTTATGTTCTTTTCCAAGTTTCCAATTGCAAATTATATATTTATATTTTGTTGGAGGTTCATTATCATTTTCTAATTCTACAATTTCTACAAATGGACATTTTGCAGCCCAGCCAACTTGAAAAGACCTTCCTATTGTCCATGTATTTATATTCCTCCATCAACTATTTTGAGTGGAATTTTCAACAAAATTTGGTGTCTAAAGAGAACTACAATTATCTTGTGGAGTTCCTAGAGGAGTGTCTTCTAGTGAAGTGCCTAGAAGAGTGTCTTCTAGGGGTGGCATGTCATTAATAAAATCTTCAAGTGGTGAGAATTTATTGGGATTGATTCTTTGTAATGAAATAGTGTCATTATCCATGTTGATTTTTGCATTGAAATGGTTTTGCAATTATTCTACATTAAAAAAAAATTAATTGATATTTTAAAAAAAGTTTCAAAATTATCTATATTTTCCATGCATGCTATTTACATAGTCTTCTTTATTGGATTTTTGAAATAAGACAATATTTCAATTTTGTAGTATTTATTGTGGTGCTTTACCCTTACCATTACATCTTGATGCCATAGTATTTAAGGTAGGATGTTAATGAGTGATGCAATGCTATCGAGCAGTCATAATGGTTTTATTTTTAGATGGTTTAACATTACCAATTTTTAGTCTACACCCATGTGTCATGCTATTGTCACATAACACAAAGCTATCAAAGGCCAAGCTACTATTACATGACACAGTGCTACCATGTGATAGGTTGTTATCGCATGATATAGTGCTACTAGGCACTAGGTTGTACTCACATAGAATAATGCTACTGGGCATCATATTACTGTCACATAGAACAATACTACTAAGTATCATTTTATCATTGCATGACATAGTCTTATCAAACATTAGGTTACCATTGTATGAAATAGTATTATCGAGCATCATATTGCCATCATGTAGAATCATGCTATTGTGCATCATATTTCTATCATGTGACATAGTGCTATTAGGCATCAGGTTACTTCTAGGTGGTGTATTATTATCAATCATTTTAGTTTCTACTAAAAGCAGTTGGAAGGCACAGTCTGATCTCAAGTCTCAATATCTTCATAATGTAGTAAAGAAACATAGTTCAGTGGTAAATTGGTGACCTTTGAGAACATATGTTCTATATATATATATGGTGAATTGAAGGGATAACCTCATATTTATTATAAATCATTGGCGATTTGACCCCTAAAAAAAGAACATCTTAAAATTTTAGGCAAATGGGCCCTATGTGGGACTTGAAAAAATTACCAAATTCAAATTCCCCAAACTAGAATATTCATGAATTATTGAATATTCACCACTAAAATTTACCTTGAATAGAGGAGTTTAGTCTTTTATTGCATCAAATAGGTGATACATTACAAATCTTGGCATAGCTTGGGTAAGCCAAAGTGAGGGATCCTTTTCAAGGCTTAAAATCTTGTATTTATAGTAGAATGGGATGGGAGAGATGGGGAGGGATGCATAGAAGGATGAAGAAGGGAACATAATGACCAAGATATTGTAATCTTTCCTGGCATTGATGCAGTTAGAAAAGATCATAATGTCTAAGATTACTTCTATAAAATGGATACAACAATCATATCAATCCTTTTCAATCTATTTTGGTTTGCATTGATTTTCCTTACAGTTATAATGGATAGATCAAATCATTTGTAATCTCCTTTTGGAATTGATGTAGTTACAAAAACTTAATTAATTAATCTATTTTGATCTTATTCTACCATTGATTTCTCTTTACTGGTTCATTTTTGGTGTGTAAGAATGGAAAAAAGGTCATAATCAACTTCAAGACCACCTTGCCAAAGGTTTAACCATGCTGCTAGTTTTGGCAATGAACCCTTTGAAACTGACGTGTCTACTTCTATGGCATCCTTTCAGGCTACTTTATTCATGTGAAAAATTAACTATAATCAACTAAGACACATGTCCTCATCCTGTACCACCCATATATTTGATTAAAATTACTTCATTGATCTCTTCTAGAGTCTTCTATCTTTGACCTTCATTATTAGCCATCAATCTTTGATCTTCTCCTTAGATCATGCCACTTGGTAGCCCTAGATTTATCCTCAAGATCCTACACTCAGTTTTAGTGATTAATGTAATTATGCAACATGTCAAATTATTTTTCACCCTAAGCTTTTTGACCTCTTGACCTCATGCATACCATCAATCTCCTTGGCATGATTGAATGCATGCCATTGATTTCCTTTCTACTTGATCGAACACACACCATTAATCTGATAAGTCACTATGATCATGCCACTTATCATCAACACATTAAATCTTAGGATATGATGACCTTTTGACTATGATATTACCATTGATATTTGAATGCATTATTTAATGTTCTCCATTGGATCTTTTGGCCCTACTAACCTTGTTGATCACTTTCTCACCATTAATCTGATTAAACACAATTTTTTCTCTTGGTAGCTCTGTGTTTAGGCTCAAGATCCTATTATCACTCTAGAGAGCACCCTGTTTGAAGATGTGAAAGGCACACCTTATTTCTATCTAATATAATTGGATCTTATTAGAGTGTGGGTGAATCTGTATTAAGAATAACCTTTAGAGAGGGTTGGTTCCCTTAAGATCTAATACTAAAACTAATCTAATTTTGATTTTTTGAGATGAAAATAGAGAAGGAAACTAAAATGGGTAATCTTATTTAATGGGGTGATGTACATAAATGATTGATATTATATGAAAATTTTCTTAAACTAAGTAAGACACACATATGAATCTGAAAGAAAACTTTGCATTCAACCCTGAACATCAGTGTTTCAAAAGAAGGCCTGAAAGAAGTTTGCAAAGCAAATTCAAATCCTAGCTCTTTCAATGACTTATAGAGGATAATATTTTCATAGTAAGTGTGGAAAATACCTACAAAATGGTAAGTATATACCACTTGTATGCTGGTACATAGTCAAATTATACTCTATTCTGATCCAAAACCAGATGCAAAAAGATCTTCTTTTATTTGATAAAATGGTGTCAATTACAATTTCTTCTCTCCCTTCAAAATTAATGAAAAATGGATTGAAAAATCCAAAATATATGTTTAAAACTAACTTAAATCCAAAGTGACATTTATTTTAGATAAGGATTAGTCTTGGTTAGTTAACTCAAGAGCTAATCCTTTTACAATACTAAAATAATTTATCAAAATCTCTAATTTTGCATGATCTTCAAATTTTGACATAGAATTGGAGGTGGCGGGAGAATTTTAACTTCTAAAAATAATCATACATAAAAATCCATGCCATTATTCAATATTAAATTTATTTTATAAAATTAAACGAAGTCTTCAATTATTCAAGTCTTCAAAAATTTGCATGACCTTTACTTTGGCATTGAATTAAGAAGTAGTGGGCCCATGTTAACTTCCCAAACTTCCTTGCATGAAAATCATGCCATAATTTTGAATATAAATCCATATTTTAAGTTATTTTAACTTCTTTAATTCCCTTATCTTGCATGAAAAGCATGGGAGATGCATGAAACTAGTCAACCAAAGAGATGTGGACTCAAAGACTAGTCAACTTTCACTTGAACTCAACTTGCATGAAGTGTAAATTTTGGATTGAGTTAATAATTATATTTACATATAAACAATAGATATGGCACATGGAAAACTCCATTTGAACTCATTTTTCTCTTATTTCAATGCCAAACTTCAAGTTGACCATTTGGCCAATTAGACCAAATAGGCCTAAAAGCTAATCTATGCATTTTAACTCCATTAAACCTAAAAAAAGATGACATGAAACATAAAAAACAATGAAATATACTTGGAACAACTTTAATAATCATAATATATGTGATTTTGATGAGAAAACACTCACTATTCAGTCAACAGGGTTGACTAGGCCTATTTTGCTCTATTTTCCTATAGAGTGAGCATTTTGATTGAGATTATATGGAAAATTATGGGATTATTTATGACCAAATAAAAATTTTATGATGAATAAAAAGTATTATTATTTGAGATCCATTGATTATATTTTATTGAACCATCTTGTAATTCATTTTACATGTTTTTTTCCATAAAAAACATGATTTTTTTTCTCATCTGTACAAATCCATGCATAAAATTGACATTTATGTAATTATATGTTATTTTAATTGAAATTTTAAAAGGTTTTAGGTTGATATATGATGATTTTATGGCAATAAAATTAAATTTTTAAAAAACTAGTTTTTTGAGGGTTTAGAAGGGCTTTGAAGCTGAATCTTCAAAATGATGATTCATGAAGTACAAACTTAAAAATACCAATTTTTTTAAATTTATATGTATCATAATTACCCCCATAACATCCTTAAAAATATTGGGTTTCCATGAAAAATATATGAAAAGTTACCACATGAAGAAATCTACTTGTAGGGTTTTGACTGTATTCTAGGCTGCCTATGCTCTTAATGATTATTCATAAACAAAATCCCCTAAATTTATCTAAATTATTAATTAATTATAATTAAATAGGTTTCATAAAATATACTAATATTTTTTGGTCAAATTCCATGCGTGGTGAAATATACGAGCATCTGAATAGGAGGTTAGGAAGGGTGTCTACAACTGTAAAAAGTGAAAAATTCACCAAAATGAAAATAAACCTTGACCTACTTAAAAATTCATAAGAAAATCATCATGGTGCTTATACCATTCTATAAAAACACTATGAAAGTACATTTTTCTTTAAAAGTCAAAAAACCCCTTTTTGGCCTATATGCCTATTTGCTTGCAAAAGCTTGTATAAGAATGGTTTGATTAAAATTTAGAGTTTTAAAACTCTTAAAAGGTCTAATTATGATATAAAAATATCATTCCATTATTTTTAAAATTTTACATGGGCTTAGAAACCTCTATGGCACTCCAGAACACTGCCTACTCTAATGGTGATCTCAAACGGACATACTGAGGACTGTTACAAAACATCAAGTATATCCACTCATACAATGTACATGAAAATTTATAAAAAAATTTCTCAAGTCATGATGACTTTGTGTAAAAAAATTGAAGTTATGAACCACTTATAGCTCCTAAAAAGCTTAATTTTCTCTCAAAATTGACCCTTGTGAATGGATTGTCTGCATATTTGAATTTGACAATGCTCTTTTGAAAAGACAATGACCTATTTATAATAATTTTTTGATTTTTTTTACCAAAATTAGTGATTTTAGGCCATAATTCCTTGGTTTGACTAGCTGCAAAGGGTTAATGACCAGTTTTAGGAAAGTTTCATATGATAGGTATAGTAATTTAACCTTGACAGGTCAAATTACTTACAATTTTGGTGAATTTCAGGGGTTGAACAGCCTACTATTCAAAGAATTTAGAAAATCTAGTAAAACTAACTTAGAGAAACACTAATTTTTGGAAGATCTTTTGTAGACAAAGACACAGCAAGATAATTGACATAAACAACAACAAACACGTGCACATATGCACTCAGAGGAATGGATAACAACAAATTGGAAAGGGAAAAAACAACACTAAAAACATGTACATATATGCACTTAGAAAAATGAAACACAAGGTGGTATATTATATACAAACTAACCTCCAAATTGCTGGTCCTCCTGGATCAAAAGGAAAATTTGATAATTCATTTTCATGATGAGATGGATAATGGTACATCACATGTTCCCTTGCAAGCTCGGTGATTGAAAAATAAAGCATCTTCTTTGCCAAATCCTTTGGCATGCTCATATATAGAATAGTAGGAGCAAAGTAACCTCCAATGTAAACACAATCATTTGGTGGCTCTTCTACTTTGTCGAGCTTCATTTCTTCATAATCTAGTTGATTAGTTTGAGCACAAAATATACTTGTATTACTTTTTGGAAGCATACCCATGTTTGTAGGTTCATTTAGGAGATGATAACCCATTATGAAAATCTGAAACACATCTATGTGAACAATGAACTCTTGAGGTGGTAGAATTGAAGGATTGCCCACTCTTTTCCCTTTGATTTGCTTTACAATGCTCCTCTCTTTGGCTATAATTAGACCATAGTCCCCTTAGAGAAGAGTATATCCTACTCCCAAACTTCAAACACGTCCTTCAATGAGCTTTTTGGCTAATTGTTAAACTCTGGATATTCCACAAATTGATCAATTTGATCAACTATTACATCAATTTATTCATTCTCTTCATAAGATGGCAGCTCTGCTTCCTCAATCTCTTCATGAACACTTGCATTTTCCTTAGCACTCTTCATGAAGATCATTTGGATCTACAATCTCCTGCTCTTCTTCCTTATTCTACATATTGCTCTGGATGGATTACCAAGATGGAAATGATCTAGATTCTTGAGGAAGGAGGGATAGTAGTTGAGTAGATTTATATTGTCTTGACTACATTATTTGGTTCCAAGATGGGAAAGATAGAGGCTCTTTTTTGACCTTTTGATTTTGGTTTTCCTCCTCTTTCTTTGTCTTTAGATCCAACTCTTTGATCTACTTATCAACATTCTTCTACAATATATTTTCTTTAAGGTGGTCAATGGTCTCAATAGTAGGCTGTCCTATATCAATCTCTTTCTTTATTTGATAGTTCTCTTGGATATATCTCTAAGAAGGGAAAGTCTAAGAAATATATGAAGAATTTGGCAAACTCAAATGAGCACTTAGAATGGTCTCTTGAGGAGAAATGGATGGCATATAATAAGAGTGAGGTTGAACCTATTGCCCCTTAAGGCCTTTTAATTTATCCTCAATACTTTGAATGTAACCATCTACATCCATCATCTCACCAGTGAGATTACCCCAATTTTCTCTCTCAACAGGTGCCCATTCTTTTTTTATTTTCTACAATGATTCTCTCACATAATGGATTTGGTGAGTAGGAGTATCTTGGCCATAATAGCTCTATGAGTATAACTCTAGTGCATGCTTTTCAATGCTCACTAAAGATTGTTTAAGTGTTGGTATGGATTGGATAGATACAAAATGGCCATGATTAGGTTGGATAGATGGGTAGGATGGCTCATGATACGGCTAGTTATGGGTAGTATTATGATAAAATGGCTGCTCATAAGGAGGATTAAGGTAGCACTCTTATATATATGCTTGATATAGGTCCTCATATTGCTAGTGAGGATCATAGTGTGATTGGTCATACTGATCATAGGGAGGATAATATGGATCCATACTAAAATAAGCCATTTGAGACCATTAGTAAGCCAAATATTGAAAGTAATCAATATTGAAAAGATACCTGATCTTTTGAACCAACTTTGAATAGCTGATAGTTACATTGATCTTCTGGATGCCTCCAAAGGATAATATGTATAATGTATGTCCCATCAGGTATGCTAGAAACTATTATCACTTTGGAGAGCTCTTTATTTAAATATGTGCAAGGCACACCCTCACTCCAATTGATATGATTAGATATTCTTAGAGTATGGGTGACTCTGTACTGAGAAGAATCTCTAGAGAGGGCTGGTTCCCTTAAGATCTAATACTAAAACTACTCTACTTTTGATTTTTTGGGATGAAAAGGGAGAAGGAAACTGAAATGGAAAATCTTATCTAATGGAGTGATACACCTAAATGATTGGTATTCTATGAAAGCTTTCTAAAACTGAGTAAGACATACATATGAATCTGAAAGAAAACTTTACATTCAACCTTGAACATCAGTGTTTCAAAAGAAGGCCTGAAAGAAGTTTGAAAAGAAAATTTAAATCCTAGCTCTTCTAATGACCTGTAGAGGATAATATTTTCATAAAATTTTTGGTAAGGACCTACAAAAGGGTAATTATATGCCACTTGTATGCTGGTACATAGTCAAATCATACTCTATTCAGATCCAAAACCATATGCAAAAAGATCTTTTATTTGATAAAATGGTGTCAATTAAAATTTCTTCTCTCCCTTCAAAATTAATGAAAAAGACAATATATATGTTTAAAACTAAAATAAATCCAAAGTGGCATTTATTTAGATAAGGATTAGGCTTGGTTAGTTAACTCAAGACCTAATCCTTTTACAATGCTAAAATAATTTATCAAAATCTCTAAACTCTATGAAAATTTGCATGATATTAAAATTTTGGCATAGAATTAGAGGTGGTGGGCCCATGTTAAATTCTAAAAATACTCATGCATGAAAATACACACCATTTATCAATAATAAATTCATTTTATAAAATTAAACAAAGTCTTTAATTCTTCAAGTCTTCACAAATTTGCATGACCTTTACTTTGGCGTTGAATTGAGAAGTGGTGGAACCATGTTGACATCCCAACCTTATTTGTATAAAATAACACCATAATTTGGAATATAAATCCATATTTTAAGTTATTAAATTTCCTTATCTTGCATGAAAAGCATGTGAGATACATGAAACTAGTCAAATTAGTCAACCGAAGAGATGTGGACTCAAAGACTGGTCAACTTCCACTTGAACTCAAATTGTATGAGGTGACACTTTTGGATTGAATTAAGAATTATATTTTAACATAAAAAATAGATATGGCATAAGGTAAAATTCATTTGAACTCCTTGTTATATTATTTCAATGGCAAACTTCAAGTTGATCATTTGACCAACTAGGCCTAAAAGCCAATCTATGCATTTGAAATCCATTAAAAATATAAAAATATGCCATGAGACCTGAAAAAACATTAAAATAAACCTGGAAAAACTTTTATAATCACAAGATATGTTATTTTTATGAGAAAACACTTGTTATTTAGTCAACAGGGTTGACTAGGTCTATTTTTCTTCATTTTCCTGCAGACTAGCCATTTTGATTGAGATTATTGAGAAACTTATGGGATTATTTATGACCAAATTAAATTTTTAAGATGAATAAAAATTATTAGGATTTGATATCCATTGGTTATATTTCACTAAACTATCTTGTACTTCATTTTACATGTTTTTTACACAAAAAACATGATTTATGCCCTCATTTGTATAGATCCATGCATAAAATTAACATTTATGGAATATTATATAAGTTTAATTGATGTTTGAAAAGGGTTTAGGTTGATCCATGATGATTTGATGGCAATAAAATCAACTTTTTACAAAACTAGTTTTTTGAGGGTTTAAGAGGGCTTTGAAGCTAAATCTTCAAATTGATGGTTCATGAAGTATAGACTTTCACATCCAAAAATATTTATTGTGATGTGTATTAAACCAACCACCATAACATATATGAAAATATTATGTTTCCATGCAAAATATATGAAAATTTACCACATGAAGAAATCTACCTGTGGGGTTTTGATTATATTCTAGGCTGCCTACGCTCTTAATAATTTTTCATAAAGAATAACTCTTCAATTGATATTAATTTTTAATTAATTATAATTAAATATTATTCCTAAAAAAATAATAATATAATTTTACCAAAATCCACATGTGGTGAAAAATATGAGCATCTGAATAGGAGGCTAGGAAGGGTGTCTAGAACTGCAAAAAGTGAAAAATTCACCAAAATAAAAATAACTCTTCACATACTTCCAAATTATTGAAAAAATCATCATGGGGTATGTAACATGATATAAAAACACTTTGAAAACACATTTTTCTTGAAAATTCGAAAAACCCCTTTTTGACCTATATGCCTATTTGCTTGCAAAAGCTTGTATAAGCATGGTTTGCTTAAAATTTAGAGTTTTTACAATCTTTAAAGGTCTTATTATGATGTAAAAAAATCATCCCATGATTTTTAAACTTTTACCTAGGCTTAGAAACCTTTGTGGCACTCTAGAACACTTCTTGCTCCAATGGTGATCTCAAATGGACATGCTGAGGACTGTTATAAAACAAAAAGTATCTCTACTTGTCTAATGGACATGAAAATTTATCATAAAGTCCCTCAATTCATTATGACCTTGTGTACAAAATTTGAGGTTTTGAAACTACTTGTAACTCCCAAAAAGCTCAATTTTCTCTCAAAATTGACCCTTGTGCATGGATTGTCTACATATTTGAACTTGAAAATATTCTTTTGAAAAGACAATGACCCATTTACAATAAAATTTTGACATTTTTTTACCAAAAATAGTGTTTTTAATCCACAATTCCTTGGTTTGACTAGTTATAAAGGGTTACTGATTGGTTTTAGAAAAAATTCATATGATAGGGGTAGTAATTTGATCGTGATAGGTCAAATAACTAACAGATCATTTGAAGATTTTAAAATCAAATAGATATTTATTGTGGCTTAATTTTGATGTCCCTGAGCACATATCACACTGTTGGTTCATTTTTTGAAGGCTTATATTTGTAAATAGAAAATGCACCAAGGCACCAAACTTTCATGGGATAATCATGGCACAAAAGACATCATCTTAAGGAAATTTTAAGACCAACCTGACTCACAAGGAAAACTGGCATGATATGCTAATTTTAAAATGATAAAGGTGACAATTTTTCTTGTGAGATCAAAATTGTCAACATTCTGGTGACTTAACTAGGAAGCATGCCTGCTATGTTTGAGAACCAGGCCATTTACATGACCTTTGGACTGATGAATAATAATAAATTTGATCCATGCTTTTAAACAACCCATATAAATTGAGAAAAGGCAACTCCCCCCAAAATAATAAAGGAAACATAAAAAATAGGGAAACTAACTAAACAAAGCAAAAATAAACAAACAAATGTGTTAAGGTAGCACTTGGAGGATTATAGACAAATAAACTATGTACAAGAACTAAACTTATCAATAGTAATGTTTCAGGTGTATCCCATTAACTGGGATATGAATCTCCTCACCATCCATCCTTGTAAGTTGGAAGGAATTTTGGGATTTGTAGTTGGAGATTATGTATGGACCACTCTAAAGAGAGTCAAACTTTATATGTCTTCCTGGCTTAGCTCTGTCCTCATCCCACTTGAGGACCAAATCTACTTCTTTGAAACTTCATGAATAAGCTTCTTTGTCAAAGGCTCTCTTCACTTTTTCTTGATGGATTTCCATTGCTAGCATGGATTGATGTTTTTTCTCTTGCAGCTCCATAAAATTAGCATACCTAATCTCCATTGGTTCATTTTATAACAACTCAAGTTGGTGCATCAGTTCTAGGTTAGGAAATTCAAAAAAAATAGGCATTCTTGCTTCATTACCATATACCGGCTTGTATGGAGAGCTAACTATTGATCTTTTGTAGGTGATCCTATCAGCCCATAGAGTTGACTTCAATTTGAGATGCCACGACCTCTGATTATCTTCAATTTTTCTTCTTATGATCTTCAATAGGTTCTTATTTGTGGACTTAACAAGACCATTGCCTTGTGGGTAGTAATTTGATGAAGTGCTAAGAAAGACACTATATTGAACTATCCATTGGCTGATTTTAGACCCCACAAAGGCCATAACATTGTCATACATAATGGTTGAAGGGACTCCAAATCTAGTAAGCAAACCTTCATAGAAATCTAGAACATTGGACTCATTTGCTTCTTTCAATGCCATTGCTTCTATCTATCTAGTGAAGTACTCTATAGTAGTTAGTATCCATTTATGACCTAAGCTTGAATGAGGATTATTGAATCCAATAAATTCCAATCCCTATTGGACAAAGGGTTGATCCACCATAATTGGTTGAAGAGGTAAGGCTACAAGTTTCACATTTCCTACAAACATAGCACACTATCTACATTTCCTAATCCATGCATGACTATCACCAAATATACTTAGCTTATAATACCCACCTCTCATGATATTGTGGGCTGTAGTCTCTATTGATTAATTCCATCCACCATGTCCATCATGGAACTCTTTAAGCAACCTTTTTGTTTGATGTGGTTCAATGCATCTTAATAATATACCATTGATATCTTTGTTGAACAAAACACCATTAACAAGAAGGAATAAAATTGATTGTAATCTCAAATATATTATTTTTGAAGGAGTTATATGAGAGGGATAAATACCATCCTGTAGATATCTTACCAAATCATGAAACTAGTTGGAAGGTGAAGTATGATCAACTTCAACCTCTTCATCAATTTACACCATAACCACCTCATTGGCTTCTTATAAGTTCTAGGCTAGATGCTCACAAAGACTTTTACCTGTAATTAACTTTGTGACCTTGATATCCATGTCATACTCCATTACCTTTGTTATCCAACTAGCTCTTTTCTCATTTATGTCCTTGTTCAAGAGAAACTCTTTGATACTTGGATGGTTAACCGTTAGGTGTATCTTATTATTAGACAGCAAGTATCTGAATTTCTTGAGAGAACTTATAACTAAAAGTACATGATTTTCAATAAAAGAGTACCTTGTTTCATATTCTTCCAAGCCTTGACTAAAGAAGGCTATTGAATTCTCTAAAGCCTCATGATTCTGATGCATAAGAATTCCTGAAATGGTGTCAATGTTAGCATAGGTGTACAATATGAAATCCTTTATGAAATATGGGTTCATGAGCATAGGAGCACTAGCCATGGCTTTCTTAACTCCCTCAAAACTCTTTAATCCTTCCTTAGACCAACTAAAAATTTGATTCTTCCTTAGCATAGATGTAAGTGGCTTAGCTAAAGTGGAAAAATCTAAGATGTATATTTTGATAAAACTGATCTCTCCTGAGAAACTTTGCAAAGCTCTTTTGTGCTTGGGCAAGGAAAGTGCAAGAATTGAAGCTATTATTTTAGGATCTATGCTTAAACCATGCTTTGAAACTATATATCTAAGAAGCTTACCTTCATGAACTAAGAAGACACACTTTTTAGGATTTAGGTATACCCCAAATTGCCTACACCTTTCAAACACTTGCTCAAGTGAACCATGTGCTCACTTACAATCTTTTAAAACACTATTATATCATCCAAATAGACCAGTACATACTTGTTAATAAGGCCTTGGAATTCCATATCCATGACTCTCTAAAATTTTTATCGAACATTGGATAAACCAAAAGGCATCTTTCTATATGAAAATATCCCCCACTTTGTGGTGAAGGTTGTCTTAAATTGGTCCTCTTCCTTGACCAAAATATGATTGTAACTACTATAGCCATCCAATAAGGAGATGCTTTTTGAACCTACAACCAACTGTAAAATTTGTTCCATAGATGGAAATGTAGAGAGGTCTTTAAGGGAATCCTTGTTCAAGTCATGAAAGTCAACACACAGTCTAATTTCACCATTCTTTTTTCATACTGTAACAAGGTTTGCCACCCAAGTTGAGTGCTTGATTGGAAATATAATATCTGATTTAATGAGCTTATGAAGCTCAACTCTCATCAAAGGATCAAATTTAGGATTAATATGCCTTTGTCTTTATCTCTTTGGCTTAGTTTCAACTTATAATTCAATGGTGTGTTGAGCTAGACTTGGGTCAAATCCCTTAAGATCACTATATTGCCATTCAAATACATCAACAAAACTTGCACATAACTCAATGGAAGCTTCCTTTTATGAATAAATTCATAATTTATCCAACTTTAAGCTCTTACTAGTTGCAACTTCCACATTGGCATAATGTTCTTCCTTTGTTGATAAAGATGACTTTTCCTTCTTCAGCTCATCATCACCACTGAATATGTTCTTAAGTGTGACCAATCCCTTGGGTAACTTATTTGTTTTCATTTGCACAATCTGATCACCATACTACTGCAATTAATTTTACTAAATTCTTGAGAAAAACATAGCCCCTGATTGTAAAAACCTAAAAATATAATTATAATCTTCAAACACTTTCCAATTATCATTATTATCTTGAATAAAAGGCCTTACAACCACCTTAATGTGTAACTAGATTTTTTCATTTCTTACACCAACTGGGATACTAAATTGTGTCATAATGGAAGTCAACCTATCTACATGTTTGTTCTCATCTCTTGGTATTACCTAAATGTTTAAGGCTTGAAAATATTTAAGTGAGTCCCATAGTCTATGCTTGTAAGATATAATTAATCTATTTCTGCATACATTAAGACCTCTCACTTGGTGAACTACAAGTTCACTATCACCAAAGACTTGTAAGGTGTTGACTTTCATCTTCATATTCTACAACATTGTTTGAAAAACCAAATTAAAACTTAATAGATGAGAAATACCTTTGCTTTGATGGAGAAATCAACATCATTCCAGCCCCAGTACCATGCTTATTCCTTGATCCACCAAAGTATAATTACCATAGACCATCACTAGACTCACCATCCTTCAACAAGGATGGGATTGGTGCATCTTTCTCATGGAGGAAATAAAAACCAAGTCCTTATTCTTCAATTATCTTATAAATATCATATTCATGTGAGATATAGTCCCACTCATCAAGAAAAAAATCTAGAATCCTATCTAAAGGTGATTCAATTTCCTCTACACTAGTTTCTAACACCTTATTTGAGATGACACAATTAGTGTTTATAACACTTGGCATATATGGCTCCAAATGGAAACATGAAATGGGTTTAGAATGTATTATTACCTTAGTACCACACCTGGTTCTAAAATCAAATATGTTTAATCAGTTGATAAGTATCCTTTAATCTTTAAGGTAAAGTCCCTTGAAAGACACATGGAAAAATAGGGAGGCAAGTCCACCACAACTACATAATAATGAATGGTAACATTAAGACAAGAATTTAGTGTCAAATTTAGATCTTTAATGATGAATAATATATTTTTTGGTGAACCATCCAATTTTAATACTCTTTTAACATTTGGTTCATAGACAAGACCAAGCTTGTCTGCAATTTGCTTAGGCATGACAGTGTTATTGACTCCACTGTCCACCATATAGTTATGATCTAATTTTTTTTCCAAGTATCAAAGAGAGGTAGGAGGGAGGATTTTTAATTGAATTTTCCTTAGTTTTTTCCCCCTTTACCATCTTATTTACCTATGGTACTTTATGCTTTATTGGTTGGTCTAAATTAGTTAGGATAACACCTTGTTTCTCAACTAGTTTTGGGGACACCTTAAGAGCTAAAATATCTTGGATGAGCATATCATTTTGTCCTATAATAGCAAGGGAATCCCAAATTCTAATGATGAAATTGGTTTTCTTCATTTGATGCACTATACTGAATGAAGCTCCACTAACCTTTGGTTGTATCTTTTGAACTAATGGTTATTCACGAACTAGAGGTGTTTATGGGACCCTCCCAACCTCTGCATTCTCATTTTTATGTGTTATAGGGGGTGTAAGTTGATATTTGGTGATATTGGAAATAAACTTAGGAGTACTTGAAATGTTAGTCACATCTTGAGCCTCATCAATGGCTCTTATATTAGCTCTAATTACAGTTGCAACTTGACCACTTAAATGACTAGTCTCACCGCCATGATTAAAATCAACATAATCATCCATTTTCCAATTTAAATTAATGGCATTAGGCTTACATTGAAAATTTTTAGCTTGTCCTTGTGGTACCAAACTTGTCCCCTGATACTGACCTCCTTGAAGAGAAAAATCTTCTTGTGTCATTTATGGCATAGTAATGTTTCGTGATACCAAGGCTTGGTCTTGAGCATCATTAAGGTTGGAGGGATGAAAAATTGAGGCATGCATCAATTTTTTTGATGTGGTGTGGGAAAAATAACTTTTAATGTGAAAGGTGCATTAGCATCAAGAGATGCATATGGTTTAGCTGGAACTATGGCTCCTTGTGTTTGGTAGGGTGGTATATTTTCTATAAATCCTTGATAAGGAGGCCTTTGATCTCTGAAGGGATGATAGAAGGTCTGATTATATTTTTTATAGGGCCTATTAGTCTGATACTATTACCTCTTGAGTTTTATTATTTAATTTCTAAAAGATCGAAGCAAACCTTTTAGCTCACCAAGGTCATTGGATTGACTAGAAGGGTCTACAACTTGAGCTTGAAGAGGTGGAATAGGGGCTAATGATGGAAAATGAGGAACTTGATGGGATGAAATAGATTAAAACTATATAAATATAGGAATTGTATGCCTTGGAGTAAGTTTACTAGTATGTATCTATTTTTTGCTCTTATTGTAACCTCATAAGCATTTGGCAAGGTATTACCACCCATGGACTGTATCATCACACTAATATCAAAATTAAGGGATCTTAAATAATATAAGACTGAATATTTGTTGGATTATTGTCAATGATGTCATAGAGGTGTCTTGGTGAGTGGATGATGTGCTTTGATAGCTTAAGTGACAATGATAAAATGTGCAATGTGTTTGTCCTAGTGTGCTTAAAGTTGGCTTGGTTTATCTTTAATTTTAGCATGGTTAGAGATGTTTAAAGATTAGTATGGTGATTTGATAATATGTAAAGGGTCATATCAGAATTGAATAATGATTTAATTACTTGTGTACATGAGTAGAATTCATCTGGTAGTCCATAGTTTTCATCTAGACCTTTTGGGTCTAGTAGCAAAAAATCTAAGTAAGCAATTTGCTGACATCACCATTAACATGAGTGGATGAGTTAGGGGGAGTTGGTAATATGGTTATGATCACATTAGTCCCTATTTTATATGCATTAAGTCTAAATTCATGTGATGAATCATAGTCAAATATATGTGGGTACAAATTTGGGCTCTTAGACATTTTTGATAATGTTCTCTATGTTCAAATAAAGTTGAGTAAGCATGTTGATGATGCCAGCTTTTGCACGCATGGAGGTTTAAGGAGGAAATGGTCACATGGTTTCATTCATCATTATCACTAGTTATTATTCACTAAATCTCAACTAATTATCTTAAGTGCAAAATAATATATGCAAGTTCAAATTTGGGCTCCCAGGCAATTTGACATCGTTTTTCCATAGCCAAATTTGCATGAGGTAAGAAAGAGCTAAGTAAGTAGTTTGGTGATGACATATATCATACATTTTAATGTTTTATAAAAATATGATCATATGGGTTTATTTATTTTTGTGCCTATTTAACTTTCACTAAATTTTATATCATGCACTGAAGCACAATAAAAGCTATGCATGTGTAAAGTTAGTCTTTCTAGACAAATCTTGACATAGTTGGCTCTGTGAATAGATAAATCTAAGGAGGAATTTTAATGCAATTATATATCACACATGTGAGAGTTCCAAGATCATATTGAAATATTTTTGGATTATCCTACGTAAGGAGATCATATGATCCAAATTTTAGAACATGCGCTTGAGCGAAGCAAAAGAGGTGCAAAGTTGGCCTTCCAAGTGGATAAGCAATAGTCCCCATACTTAGGACCAAATGGAGATAAAATGGTATGTAATATTACATACATCAATATATATGGTATGTATAAAGTCAAAGAGGTCAAAGTGTTCGATGCTTAAACTGAGTAAAGATCAAGCTCCTTATAAAAGGATTGATGGATTGTGTTTATTACAGGATGTCAAGATGTTGTGAGATGAGGATAAGTGTTCAAGGTTTAACAATAAGAAAAGGTAAATGAAAAGGATACAAATTCAATCATGTTTTCATACATATTAATCAAATAGTGTTAATTTCATAATAAAAACCTGGTTGATCTGTAGAGATTGATGGTGCACATTGAGTTAATATTGCAATATTACATGAGATAAGGTCAAATGTTAGATGTTTAACATTTGGGAATTGGTGAACTATGTGTTAAATATTGAAAAATATCAATGGTGTATCATTTATATAAGCTATGAGGACATGATATGTGAGCATATTTTTTGATGTTTAACTATGACCGTTTATATTTGGATATTTGAATTTAACAAAGGGAAAAACCAGTCTATGGTTCTTGGACCATATCTTTTAATTAAGGATGAATGTTCTCATAGTGTAAAAATAAAAGTGGTAGATAACTCCAAGATTAATTTGGAAATAAAAATTTTAAGGTATGAATATGTGTATGTAAAAATATATTGAGCTATAAAGTTGACCATGTGTTTAACTATGTTCTACAAGTAAGTCGAGAAGGACATTTGAGATAGTTATGATGTTGTTTCGATATATCATGATGAGTTAGATATTTGGGAATGTTTTAAAATATATTAAGACAATTTGTGTGAATTAAAAAGTTTTAAATAATCATATGTATTATGAATAAAGGTTTAAAAGTTGACAATGTATTCATTCATGGTGATTGTATGCACAAAATGTTGTTTGAGCAAATTATGCTTAAGCAGAAGGGTACTGTGATGGTTGCTGGAACTTAAGTAGGACATATAGATCATGTGGCATGGGTTCATGAGTTGTAAAGTGTTCCCATTTTCTTATCTTTCTTGAATAAGTGTCAAATAGCTGAATGGGTCTCCATAGGACCTAAAAGTGACTTAGGCTTATTTGAAAGAGGATTGTGCTTAAGTGTGACCCATATGAGATGCCTTAAGGGTGCATGTATTATGGACAACAAGGAAATATTTTGGACTTGATAATTCATGAATTATCTATATATAGTGAAACTAAATGTGTTGGTTTCTAGACTTGTGAGTGAGACTTGTGTGTGACAAGTACAAGGTACATGTGAGAGTTGTGAAATGAAGGAGAAATATATGTGCCTAGTGAATGGGTTGATAAGTAGAGAAGATTTATGAATATGTGTATGAATTTTAGGTCATATTTATGATGTCAACAAAGTGATCGTACAATTTGAGGATATGCAAAGAGGTATAAGTGTGCATATGAGGACAATTTGAGTGAAGAAGGAGAGAGATTGTGGCATGCCTATGTGAGAGGCTTATATAAGATAGAGAGGGAGTTTTTGAAAAGGTTATAGATACATCATCAGTTGTTGAATACATTAGTAATTAGGTGGAAGTGTTCAAATAAAGTTTTAAAGGAGTTGATCTTCCTTAGGGGTAGTTGCTCCTCGTGAAATAAGGTATTTCACTAAAGGCCTTTGGTTAAGAGGATATGATAAAGGTTTGTTGGTCTAAAGGAGTTGCCTAATATCTTATTTTTAATTTATTATAAGACAAGTAGTCTATTGTGTTTTAGGTTTGAGAGTGGGTTTTATTTCCCATGAGGGTTTCCCATAGGAACTATGTGTTATGTGTTTGATCTTGTGTATGCATTGAATGAATGAGCTCTCTTGTTAATGTTTGATTGATCAAGTTGATATATATTGATTGCCTAATAGTTTGAAAGGATTGAAATAAAGTTTGAAATATCTGGGCTCACTAATTCACCCCTCCTCTTGGTGATTATATCTTTAATAATTGGTATTAGATTAGGTCTTTTGGTAAAGTCTTAACAACTTGAAGGTGATCGAAGGTACAATATAGGTAATCATCAAGGAGGTTTCTCTACTAAGCAAACACTGATGTTCAATGGATATAATTATGTTTTTTTGAGTGAAAGGATGAGGACTAGGGTTTGATGTATATAAATCTATTTTGGATGGTTATGTTTCTCCTACTACCCCTCCATTTAGTGTTGTAAATAAGAAGTTGTTTGAAAACAATTTCAAGGCAATGAATGCTATCACTTGTGGTCTTTTAGAGATTGAATAAACCAAGGTAATCCATTTTAAATCTACTAAATAGATATGGGAAAAAAATTATATCATTTATGAAGGAGATTCAAAGGTCAAGCCTGCTAAGTTACAGACTCACAAAAGGCAATTTGAAAGTCTCAAGATGAATGAAGAAGATTCTGTGGCATCCTTTCTACAGAGAGTTGATGAGATTGTGAATATCATCATAGGTCTTGGAGAGAACCTTGAAGAGGATAATATATTTTAAAAGGTATTAAGGTCTCTATCCCTCAAGTTTGATCCAAAGGTATTTGTTATAGAAGAAATTCATGATCTTACTTAGTTAAAGATGGATCAATTGCATGACACCCTTATTGCCTATGAGATGAGAAAGAATGATGATATACCACCAAAGAAGGAAGAAAATTTCAAGACTAAAATGAAGAAAAAGAAGAAGTTCCAAGGTAAGAAACTCAAGGAGGATGAAATTTTAGATATAGATGAGGATGAACTAATTGCTTTGATTTCAAGAAAATTGAAAACATGTTTAGGTAAGTATAAGGATAAACTACCCCTCAAATGCTTCAATTGTGGAGAGATAGGACATTTTGATAATAAGTTCCCTCATAAGTATAAGAAATATGATGGTGATGAAGAGCATGATCAAGGTCATGATGATGGAAAGGGATCATTTAGGTCTGATAAAAGCAAAAAAGGAATCAAGAGGTTTGATAACAAGAAGTATTTCAAGGACAAGAAGAGTCTCTAAACTAAAGAAGATTGTAGCTCATCAGATGAGAGTGAAGATGGTGATTTTGAGTCTGATCATGAAGATGATTGTCCTATTGAAGATATATCCCTCTTCATGGTTGAGATAGGTAGTTGCTCATATCAAAAGGAGTCTACTTAGAGTGGTTCAGATGATGATGAAGATGAGGTGGACTGTGAGACTAAATGGATGAATGTTCTTAAAGAACTGAAGATTGAGAAGAATATCAATAAGAATATTATATCTAAATTCAAAGACTACGAGGAATAATTTAGTGTGTATGAGGAAAGAATAAATGAAGACACTAAGGAGAATGAATATATAATCAAGCATCTCAGTTGTCAACTAGAAATCCTGTCTATAAGCTTGAAAGCTAAGGAAGATGAATGTACAAGGTATGTAATTGAAAATGTGTCTTTAAATGATGGGTTAGAGAAGTTTGATAGCAAGGTGAAATCATTTGTCAAGTTTGATAAAATTTATAATGATTTGGATGATCTCATAAAGAGTCAAAATTCAGTTAGTGACAGATATGGATTGGGTTTAATGAAGAGCCCAAAGTTGCTTCTCAAGTTGACATGAATGTCAATGTGAACAAGGACAATCAGCCTTTGAAGATAAATAATTAGACATGGAATGATGGTGCAAATAAATTGAAGAATAATTAGATCAAAAAACCATATGCTATGAGGTATGCAAGTTTTAATGGTTATTGTTACACATGTAATCAATTTGGTCATAGGGATAAAGAATACAAGAGACCTGTTAGAAATGAATTTGCTTGTAACTATGATGGGGGTAGTCAATCAAAAGGTGTGAGAAAGGTTGACTGATTCAACTGTCATGGTGTGGGACACTTTGCAAAACATTTTTCAAACAAGGTAAGATAAGCTAAGTTTCCATCAAGGAGTATGGCTTGCTACAACTATGAATAGAGGGGTTACATTGCTAGATTCTGCAAGTAAAGGACATTAATATAAAATAAGTTTAATCAAGCTCCAAGATTGCAAGGAAAAAGGTAAGTTAGCTCATGAAAACCAAAGGTGAGTCATGATGAGTCTGCATGTCCAAGTAATCTATTTGCTATGATGGAGACTGCTTAAGAATTTGAAGAGTGCCAATGGTTCTCATTATCTTCTCATGTTTAGAATGAAGAGACCAAACCCAAAGAAAAGACCAAGGTGCTAGTTTAGGCAAGTTCTAAGATGTGTATGGATCTAAGTGAATATTCTATTGTTGCTGATCAATTATTACTCAAAGTACATTAATTATCTATGCTTAGTAATGAGGTTCCAAGATACAAGGTTTATTCTTCAAATGAAAAAGTATGCCAAGATTCCATAGTTGCTCCATGTCTTATCAATTCTATCTTAGAAGAGGAGTGTGATATAGAAAAGGAATCAGTTGTCATGGTTTAGACTAAGAAGAAGAAGAAAAAGAGCAAGAAGTATTATAGCTATAAAAGGATTCCAATGGTTACTGAGGAGATGTGGTCCACTAATGGCTTCACTTTGTTTTAGAGCAATGTGATGCAAAGGATGTCTCTATCTATGTTTCTTAAGGAGAATCCCTTCAAGAAAAGAAGAAAGTGTTAATGTGGTGTTCTTCAGATGGTCATAGAAGGTTAGAAATGAATGTGTTTAGTTAGAACAGGTATGTCCTAATGGAAGATATGCTATGGTGAAGTCAATGTGATGTTATAGTTGTATATGGAGTAGTCTATAAGGCCAGATTAAATATTACTAGATGGAAAAGGAGGATTTTTGATTTGTCAAGATGATATTTTTCATAGAAAGGTCTACTGAACTTATTATAGCATTCTCTAGGTGGTTTTGTGGTCTGGAAGTATGTTGAAGTCAAATTAAATATTTTTGTTTGCTCTTAGGTTTCCCAGTTTGTGCTTAAGAATATTGAGGTCCTAAAATGGGTTATAGAAAGTCAAGGTTCCCAATAGTGTAGAATCTCAAATCTTGTTCCAAAATCACATGATGGCTATCTCCAAGTGTACAAGAAGTTTTAGAGGTGGGCATTGACTAGAATGTGTTGTGTTGACCTTGTTTATTTTTAGATTCTAGGGTTTTGGGCTTTACTAGAAAAGTGGTTTGATTTATGAGTTGAGATTTTAGGTTTTTTAATATGTTGAATGAACCAAATGGGTTGTAAAATCAAGATTTATATAGATTTGAAGGTTTTTGGTTTTTAAATTATTCATGTTTTTGTCAAGATGGAGGCCTAATTGGCTAGTAGGTTTGTGAAAGAAGTATGTTTTAGAGGATGTTCTAGTTGATGAAAATTGGTGTGATTGAGGGGTAATATGTGAGTGCTCTAGATATGAATTATTAGGTCTTGAAGATGTGTCTATTGAAAATTGTGGGCTTTGCAAGTTCTAGGTAGGGCTATAAAGAGTCTAGATAGGCCTAGTAATGAAGATGTGATGTTTTTGATTAGTTTATCCAAAAGAGAAAGGCATGAGTATTTAAAGGTGAGTTATTAGGTTGTTTTAGAACATGTTTCCTATTTGGTGTGTGTCTTGAGTTTTATTGGTGGTCCTTGAGGTGGTTTGAGAGAGAAGGCTAATAAGCTTGTATGGTGGTTCCTTATGGTGTATGAAGATTTGAATATGATCAAGTGATGCAATATCTTAGAGATATTAGGGGGAGTATATTTGATATATTTCTTGGTAAGTTATATCAAATGTAAATACTTTTGTCTGGTACTTGACTGAGGAGAGTGTTGGCATGGAACAAAAGGAAGGTGTCAAGACAAAAAGAGGTAGGCTCAAGGTAAGGGAGAGTTTGTATCATTTTTTCAAAGGTGGTACTATCATTTTGATGGTTTTTTTAGGTCCTTAGGATAATTTGATTTCCACTTTGTCATTGTGTCAAAGGGAGAGAAATTTCCTATTGTGAGGTGCTTGAAGAGAGAAAAGGACGATGAGCTATATATTGCTATTTGATGGGTGTTGACATCAATGACAAAGGGGGAAATTGTTGGAGAGTTATCAATGATGTCATGGTGATGTCATGGAGGTGTCTTAGTGAGTGGATGAAGTGATTTTATAGCCTAAGTGATGATGACAAAGTGTGTAATGTGCTTATCCTAGTGTGCTTGAAGTTGGCTTGGTTGATCTTCAATTTTGGCATGGTTAGAGATGTTCAAAGATTAGTATGGTGATTTGAGAATTTTAAAGGGGTCTTATCAAAAGTAAAGAATAGTTTTATTAATTGTGTGGATGAATGGAATTAATTTGGTAGTCCATAGTTTTCATCTAGACCTCTTGGGTCCAGTAGCAAAAGATCTGAGTAGGTAGTTTGTTGACATCACCATTATCACATATGCATGAGTCAAGGTGATTTGGTCATATGTTTGTGATAAAATTAGTCAATAGTTTCTATGAACTAAGTCTTAAGTCATGGGATGAAGCACACTCAAATATATATGGGTACAAAATTTTTCTCTCAAGTATTTTTGATAGTGATCTCTATGTTCAAATAAAGCCAAGCAAGCATGTTGATGATGTCAGCATTCACATGTATAGAGGTAAGAAATGGTCACATGGGTTTATTAATAATTTTACCTAGTTCTTATGGACTAAATATTAGGTCATGCACCTAAGCATGACAAAAGATATGCAAGTGCAATGTTAGGCTTCTAGGCAGTTTAACATTGTTTTCCCATACTTAGCCAAATTTGAATGAGGCAAGAAAGAGCTGATTAAGTAGTTTGGTGATGGCATATATCACACATGTATAAATTTTATAATAATATTATCATATTGTTTTGTTTATTTTTATTCTTAATTTATTTTTTTTAAAATTTTAAATCATGTGCCAAAGCACGACAAAATCTATGCATGTGCAAAGTTGGTCTTTCTAGACAATTTTTGACATAGTTTGCTTTGTGAATAGATAAATTTGAGGAGGAATTTTAATGTTTTTATATCTCACATGTGTGATAGTTATAGGATAATATTGAAACATGGTTATATTTTCCTATTTAAGGAGATCATATTGTACAAATTTTAGAACATGTGCTTGAGTGAAACAAAAGATATGGAGGTGAAAAATTTGCCTTCCATGCAAATAAACAATGGTCCCCATACTTATTCTATTTTGCACAATGCTAAATATCAAGACAAAATAGAGATCCAAAAGTGTGTGGGAATTCATACATCAATATCTATGGTGCGTATTAAATCAAAGAGGTTGAAGTGTTTGATGCTTAAACTGAGTAAAGATCGAGCTCCTTACTAAAAGATCAACAAAGCATGTTTATTCCAAGATTTTAGGATCCTTTGAGATGAGGAAAAGTGTTTAAGGTTTAATGTTTAAAAAAGGTAAAATATAAGGATCTAATGGTGAGTGGGTGTTTGTACATATTGATCAAATGGTGCACATTGTATAATAAAGACCTGGCTGATTTGTAGAGATCGACGGTGTACGTTGAGTCAATATTGTAAGATTGCACGAGATGAGGTTAACTATTAGATGTTTAAAATTTGGACATTGGTATAATATGAATTAAATATAAAAAAATATCAATGGTGTGTGATTTATCTAAGCTATGAGGACACAAGATGTGAGCATAGTGTTTGATGTTTAACTGTGACCATAGGGAAAAACTAGTTTGTGGTTTTTAGACCATATCTTTTGATCAAGGATGAATTTTATCAGGGTTTAAAAATAAAAGTGATAAAATCCAAGGCACATAAAAAAATATGAATTTTAAGATTTGAATGTATGTATAGATAAATATATTGAGCTCCAAAATTGACTATGTGTTTGACTATGTTATGCAAGTAACCTGATAAGGATATTTGAGCTCATTCTAATGTTGTTTCAATATATCATGATGAATTAGATATTTGGGAGTGTTTTAGACTCTATGAGGATAATTTTTGTGCATTAATAAGCTTTTAATAATCATATTAAATATGAAAAAAGGCTTATAAGTCAACTGTGTATTCGTTCATGGTAATTGTGTGCATAAAATATTGTTTGAGCAAATTATGCTTAAGAAGAAGGGTACTATGATGGTTTTTGGCACTTAAAGAGGACCTATAGATCATGTTTTCATGAGTTTTAAAGTTTTCCTATGTTCTTATTTTTATTGAAGAAGTGTCAAAGATCTGAATGGGTCTCCATAAGACCTAAAAGTGACTTAGGCCTATTTGAAAGTGGACTGTGCTTAAGTGTGACCCATGTGAGATGCCTTAAGGGTGAAGGCATGTATTGTGTCTAACAAAAAAATATTTTGGACTTGATAATTCATGAAATATATATATATATATATATATATATATATATATATATATAGAGTGAAACCAAATGTGTTGGTTTCTAGACTTGTGAGTGAGACTTGTGTGTGTGACTATATATATATATATATATATATATATATATATATATATATATATATAGTGAAACCAAATGTGTTGGTTTCTAGACTTGTGAGTGAGACTTGTGTGTGTGACAAGTACAAGGTTCATGTGAGAGTTGTGGAGTGAAGGAGAAGTAGATGTGCCCAAAGGATAGGTTGATAAGTAGAGCATATTTATGACTATGTGTATGAATTATATGTCATATTTATGATGTCATAAAAGTGCTCTTATAGTTTGAGGATATGTGAAGATGTCTAAGTGTGCATATGAGGACATTTTGAGTGAAGGAGAGAGATTGTGGCATGCCTATGTGAGAGGCCTATATGAGATAGAGAGGGAGTTTGTGCAGAGGTTAGAGATCCATCATTAGGTGTTGAAGACATCATTAATAAGGTGGAAATGTTAAAAGGATGGTCTAAAGGAGTTGATCTTTCTTAGGGTAGTTTCTCCTTGTGAAACAAGGTGTTTCACTAAAGGCCTTTGGTCAAGAAGATATGATCAAGGTTTTTTGGTTTAAAGGAGTTGAACAATATCTTGTTTGTAATTTATTATAGGATAAGAAGTCCATTGTGTTTCAGAATTGAGTGTGGGTTTTATTCCCCATGAGGGTTTACCATAGGAACTATGTGTTATGTGTTTGATCTTATGTATGCATCAAATGAATGAGCTCTCTTGTTAATGTTTGCTTGGTCAAGTTGATATATGTTGATTGTATAATAGTTTGAAAGGATTATAATTGAGTTTGAAATATTTGGGCTCATTGATTCACTCCCCTCTTAGTGATTGTACCTCTAATAATATTTAGGGGATGGTCTGATCAATGTAGGTATTCTAGTCCATGTCTTTTGGAATGTGATGTTGAAATCAGACATGAAATCATGAGAAACTCTGTTTATATTAGTCAATTATTTAACTAAAGATAGGTGATTAGATTTTTCCTCAAATTATTTGACTAAGACTACACCTAACTCATCTCAGGTAGTAATGGAATTTAATGGAATATTTCTATACCACTGTAATGTTTTTCCTTTGAATGAAGTAGTAAGTAGTTTAATAGCCATATTATCTTAAACAATAGTGTGAATAGAACAAAGGTTGGCAACATCCTGGATGTGCTCAATAGTATTTGTTTGAGCTTTTCCTAAGCATAATGGGATACTCTTAAGTTCAAACATAGGAATTTCATCAAAATGGGCCAAATTTAATGGACTACCTCTATTGAATGAGATGAACACTCGATTCTTGATAGCCATTTGGGTAGTGGGGGTTACACTAATTAAAATAATAGGATGACCAAGAGATGAATATTGATTTTGGGGATAAGGTATTAGCCTATTAAATATTTCTCTATTATATGAAATAGAATGTAGCTCAATGAATTCAAGGGGAATACCTTTACTAGTTGACCTTGTAGTAACCTTATGCATGAGAATGTTATCTAGATGATGCTATGAACTCTAAAAATTGAAGAATATTCAGCTTCCAACAATGGTGGATGTATCCCTCTACTGTAAATACTTATTCTAAACTCCAAACTTTAGTTATTCTAAGGAGAATGTGTCCCACCAGGCGTGATAGAAACTGTTGGCATCATAGGTTGTACCCTAGCTGAGAAGAGGATTGTTCAAGTCCTCTAGCTCAAACCTAATCCAACATGGGAATGACCCTATGCTATGGGTCACCTAATCTTGGTTCAAACCTTTAGAGAGTGATATCTTCATTTTGGGTCTATCACCTATACTAAACCTAAACTAACTTTTTGCTGGGAAAAGGGGAGAGAGATTAACAATAATGCATGAAAACATTTATAAAGGAGGTGATGCACAAAATGTTTTGATCTTTATACTTGCATATGATACACTATAAAAGACATTCAATACTATATAAGATCACTTCACTCACTCTTTGATCAGCCCTCACATAAGTATTTCACAAAATAACATGGACTAGTTATCAACCTAGCATGGGAGGGCAATTGTCCACTTCCAAACTAATCAACAAACTATATATTTCACTTATAATGACCTGTGATAACTACCAAAACACTTCTTGAAGGTGAGAAAATCAGACAGATGTAAGGAAAACATAAATTCACTTAACCAAATCAATGGATTCATGAGACACACTTCAATTCAACTTGCAAAATAGAGGAATTCAATCTTTTATTGCATCAAATAGGTGTTACAGTACAAATCTTGGCATAACTTGGGCAAGCAAAAGTGAGGGATCCTTTTAAAGGCTTAGAATCCTATATTTATAATAGAATAGGATGTAATAGAGGGGGAGGGATGAATAGAATGATGGAGAAGGGAACATAATGACCAAGATACTGCAATCTTTCCTGACATTGATGTAGTTAGAAAAGATCATAATGTTTAAGACTACTTATGGAAAAAGGGGTACAACAACCATATCAATCCTATTCAATCTATTTTGGTTTGCATTGATGATCCTTATAGTTACAATAGTTGGAATAAATCATTTACAATCTCCTTCTAGTATTGGTGTAGTTACAACAACCTAATTAATTTTTTTGATCTTGTTCCAGCATTGATTGATACCTATTGGTTCATTTTTGGTGTGTAAGAATGGAGAAAAGGTCATAATCAACTTCATGACCACCTTGCCAAAGGCTTAACCACATTATTGGTTTTGGTTATGAACCCTTTGAAACTAACATGTCTACCTCCATGACATCCTCTTGGGCTACTTTCTTATTTTGAAAACTTGATTGTAGTCTACTAGGACACGTGTCCTTAACCTGTGCCACCTGGAGAATCAATTAAACCTATTATGTTGATCTCCTTCAATGTCTTATATCTTTGACCTTCATTATTGGCCATAAATATTTGATTTTATCCCTAGATTGTGCCACTTGGTAGCCCCAAATTTATCCTTAGGATCTTGTTATTAGTTTTAGCAATGAACACACTTATGCCACATGTTGACTTTTTATTCACCCTAAGCTTTTTGACCTCTTGACCTCATGTGCATTGTTGATATCCTTAGCATGATTGAATGCATGATATCAATCTCCTTTATGCTTGATTGAACATACATAATTGATCTAATAAGTTACCATGATCATGCCACTTGTCATTGACACATTCAATCTTAGGATATGTTAGCATTTTGATTGCCAGCTTATCGTTGATCTTTGAATGCATGATTTAACACACTCTATTAGATCTTCTAGACCCACTGACCTCATTGATTACTTGATCACTATTTATATTTGATCTAATCTAATATAATTTCACCACTTGGTAGCTCTATGTTTAGGTTCAGGATCCTTTGAAGATTTTAAACTCAAATGGATATTTCTTGTGGCTTAATTTTGATGTCCCCAAGCACATCTCACACTGCTGGTTCATTTTTTGAAGGTTTATATCTACAGATAAAAAATTCACTAAGACACCAAAATTGTATGGGATAATCATGGCATAAAAGACATCATCTTAAGGAACTTTAAGACTAACCTCACTCATAAGGCAAACTAGCATGGTATGCTAAGTTTAAAATGATAAGGGTGACAATTTGGCCTATGGGGTCAAAATTATCAACAATAATAACTAATAAAAATACCTCCTACAATTATAACACACTAACATAATGTAAATTCTACCTATCAGCATAATACTACATTTACCACTGATCTAAAAACATTAAAAATCAAAAAACATGAAATAAAATTAAAAAACCCAAACATCTTACTTCCCATAATTTTCAATCTATTTAACGCTTCCTACTTCTCTAATCAATTAGTAATTTCACCCTTTTCCTCTAAACTTCATATTTTAGATACTTCCTTTAATGTTTTTTCCATCCCATTTGTCTAATTTGAACTTACCATATTTGAATTTTCATATTTTCATGTTTTTACAACCCATTATAGCATTTTTGTTGCCTATGTTTTCAAATTCACTTCACTGACATGCGATTTCATAATTGACCTAATCTAGTTTCCTCTTAGATGATTTCACTACCTATTTTAATGAATTCATAACTTAGTTTCACAAATTCACAACTATGAAATGTGAATTTGCCAATACCTCATATGTTTTTCTAACCCTAATGATTTCACAACCCTCGTGTGAATTTGCCAACCAATTCAATGATTTCACAATTTACTCTATCAAATTCATAACTTTCATTACCAAATTTGTAAATAGCCGAATTGTGAATTTGTTTTTGTCTAGTTTAATCCTTAATAAATGTGCTTAAATCAAAATATCAAGGCACGTAATTTAATGTATCATAGGCCCTCTCCTCTTTGGTCTTTGGTGTCTCCTCACATGTTCTTCACTGTGTTGGTGGTATGAGATATAGTCCATTTTCCTCCAAGTTCTCAAAGTAAATCTCCTCACTCAACTTCTACTAACAAATCACTCTGAAAATCAATGTGCACATATGAATTTCTTAACAATCACTCTTCTATTTATATTTTTCCCCCTATTTCAAATATCCCCCCCATTATTCATTTTCATCCATTTTAATTCAAATTTTAGGACAATCAAAATCAAAGCATTTCCAATCTATTTCAATATCTTGCAACCATCACTATTGTGATTTTTTCATTAAAATTTGAAAACGTATAATTTTTGTTTTTAGATCTGTAACTTACCATTGCTAGGATATATCATTCCCACATCCACTCATGTGACTTCTACATAATGAGCATCCACTAAGTGTGCAATATTTTAATGGTAAAATATTATTTTTATGATCAATACTCTAGTTTTCACAACTAGGAGAAACTTATTTACACCTACCTTAATCTTAAAAGTTTGACATCAATTCTAGTAATTTGATTTCTTGATGGTCTAAACCACTTAATCATTTTTCTCTTTCGTCTATTTTAAGTGTTTGTCTATTTTCTCACATAAACCCTTGAGGGGGCATCATCACATTCATTATCATTCATTTGGGGAAACTTTTTTATTCTTAATCATCAACTCTCTACTTATTTTACTATTATTTAAAAATGTATTGATTTACAACACCATTTCAAAGAGGGGAAAATGTAGACAACTGAATTATGTTTAGTATTGAAATGCACCTAAAACCTATTAATTATTCTTCTTAACATTATAATTATAATTCATGACATATCCTTGATTTAAATATTTGAATAAATCAAATTTAATTAATTATGCACACTTTTAATCTAAATTTAATTATTAAATCCAAATTTTACACCTCACCCAACATCTTCCACCTTTATCTCCATCATGTGTTAACACACCCCAACCAATCCCACAACTTCCTCAACTTCCTTGGAGCCATCCCTTGAGTTGTCAAATAGTTTGACCCATTCTTAGTTACTCAGTTAACTATCTCCACGTTTCTCTCAACCATTTTAAATGGTCATCATCCTCATGGATGAGGACTCATTATCAACCATAGATTATTTGGATTATTTGAAATATTCAAATAATCCTTCACTATTTGATATTTCCTCCAAAAATCTATAAATAAGCATGAAAGCCATCACTTTCATCATCTTCACTTATGCTAATGAAGTGATATTGACATCAAAATTGAATACAAAGCAAATCAAAGCCATCAAAGAGCATTTTTACATCAAAATGATACCCATTTTATCTTGCATTAGAAGAGAGAAAAACCACAATATAAATATATATATAATCGAATACACATCGTAATGGAAGAAGCTTTTTGAAACTAAGGTATGAGTTTGTATTGTTTCTTTTATTTGTAGCTCTAGTTTAGGTTGAGTTGGTTTAGATTAAGATTTCTTATTTAAATTTGCATTTATATATTTCCTTCAATACAATAGGTATTTGACTAAGCTAAGTTGAGAAATAACCTTCTAAAATAAAAAATTAATATTCCAAACAAAAAATAGTAATATTCTCTCATATCTAAAGCAAACATTGACTCTGATACAACAAATAACCTTATTAGCCATGGAAAAACTTGTTCTAAATAGAAAACTATCTATAAAACCTAAGAATTGTTTCCCATTTTTTCATGTAACTTATTCAAATGAACCTTATGCATGTATTTTGAAAAATAATAATATTTCGATATATTACAACCTCATAGAACTAGTAAATATATATATTCCAAATAAGCCTAAAAGATAATAAAAAGGGTTTCAGAATAACCAAAGAAAACAAACAATTTAAACTTCCATGGACCTAAAATATCAAAACCCTGACAACAAATATGACCATTTTCTCATTTCTTTATCACATCCATGCAAAAATATTACAAAATGATTCAAAACTAAAACCCTCGACTCATAAAAGAATATTTTTTTTCAAAATTGCATACATACAAAGGTTTATAAATAAACCAGGAAAAGAAACAACCATATTCTATAATGAAATATAAAAAACTTGTGAGTACACTATAACTCCATAAATTGACTACATGCACCTTATCAAATATTTTTACATAAAAAATAAAAAGTTTATTCACAGTAAAAAATTTCTTCATAATAAAAACTTGTCTCAAATAAAATTGCACATTCGTAACTAAAACAACCTATCATTTTCTTTTCCAATAGCCATGAAAATATTTTCACGCACTTCAAAAACATTTATAATCATTTATTTCAATAAAATATTTCATGAAATAAAACAAAACCTCATCAACAAATATCTACCACATATTTATGCATTAAAACTAATCAATAATCAAGATATCCATGCCAAAAATAAAACAAAACTAACATAAAAATATATGCATAGATATTTTTCATATAAGTCTTTCCAATTTATTGACAAGCTTAAAATGTAAGTCATTCTTGAATAATGAAACTCCAAGACTAACAACCATAACTTATCTATGCTTATCCAAATTTCTCATCACTATCCCCTCACTGGCAGAGTTTCAATTCCACTTTAATGAAATTTCAAAATGACATTGAAATCTAATAAAACCATGTTTATATATTAAATAACTAACATTTAAAAATTCTTGGTGCCATATCACCTTTTTATTTACCTATTAGCCCTGCCAACATTCTAGGTAATTTGGCTAAATATGATGGATTCATTATTAAACTTAAAAAAACAAATAACTATGTCACCAAAATGACTACCAAAGACCAAAAACCAATACAAGTACTCATGTTCTATATGCTTTATCAGCAATTGACAAAAATCATGAAAGATCTAACCTCTAGCCCATAAATCATTTAATTCCACTTGCAATGTCCACAGTGTTTCAACCCCATTCAATGTTAGATTACCTCAAACCCAATACAAACACTTGATCATGGTTAAAAACCTTCAAAACATCCTCCACCTTATAATATACATTATGCACTCAATTATTCACATAGTTGCTATGTTCAATATGGACCCATAGAAATAGTTGGATATGATCTAATTCAAAAACCATGAAACCTAGGTCCTCCAATATAGTCATAAGATTATGCATAAAAAACTAGTGAATATATTAGGCCCTTAAAATATTATGGTGGAAAAATGGACCAAAAATAACTTGAACGCTTTCGTATTATTTCTAAAATGTTCAAGACAAATTTTAGGGTGTTCCATAGATATCCAAGATATAAAACCTATGAAATAAGGACTAAAATTAATTATACACACACACATAGATATATGTCTATATAAAGACATACATATGTATATTTACACACACCCACACACACACACACACACACACACACAGATATATATATATATATATCTGTGTGTGTGTGTACATATACATACATACATAGATACATATATACATACATACATATACATATATAAACATACATGCATACATATGTATGCATGCATGCATCCATATATACATATACCACTATAACTGATGATTTTAAATAATCAATACATGTCTCCTATAATTTCATGGTGAATCAAAACTACACATGCATGGTAATTATGGAAAAACTATGTCCCAAAATAGGTTAGAGTATAATTTATAGGGTGATTAGAAACAAGTGTATAAGAAATTGTATAAAATTTAGGTTATTTGACCAATGTATGTTTTCACACAGTTAGCCATTTTCAACATCAAAAAAACCTACTAGCCAATTGGCTATAAATAGCCTCTAAAATCTTACCTGGTCCCATTATGGCACACCTTAGGATAAAATTGTCTTTTAAAAATCCACCCACTAAAAAGCAAGCTATGGTAGAAAAGAGTGATAATTACACCATTTTTGATAACAAAAAAGTGGTTACACAGAATAAATACCCTAAAATGACCAATACATTATCCAATGTCAAATCTTAACAAAATATGAAAAGGTTGAGAAATTTACCCCTCCTCCAAACTTTATCCCTTAAGTCCAAGCTCTCTTGATTATCCCTCAGAGCCAAGTTTCTCAATATAATTCTATACAAATAGTTGTTTGGAGTGTTGGGACTACCTTAACAATGCTTCACCTTCTAGACACTTGTGAAATCTATCTCATAGTGACAATGATTCACCATGGGGAGATAATAGAGCTAAGCACTACTCCATTTTGTCAGAGGATCACATTTTACCAAACCAATAATCTATCTTAAGCAAACAATTTGTAGATCTAGTCTTTGAGGAAGGTTTCAAGTGTCATTAGGAAGAACTTCATATGGAGTACTCTTCCTCATGAATATTCTCTCATGGAATTTTTGAGATCTCAAGAAATTTATATATGTGATTCAATTTTCAGTGACTTAATGATTTAGATTTGGTTTATTTGCAAAAGGTTAAAGTTTTTGGTATGTTTCTATAGATTTTTTAAAAAATCCATTTGGATAGATGCCACACAATACTTCAACTTGCATGTGGTTAGTCATGGTAGTGCTAGTATTTTGATTTCCTTGAAATTTTATCCTTTAGTAGCTGTATTGAGATAAGATCCATCACATTGGGTAATATCACCCTTGACATTGATGGTTATTCTTTGGGTCTTGTAAATGTCTATTCACCTAATGATGGACCATAAAGAGAGTCATTATGGAGATAGTTAACTAATAATATATATTTTTTCCAACTAGTTTATTTGTGGGGACTTTAATATGTTTAAATCCAATGATGATAATTAGGGTTTTCTATTAATACATTTTTTGGTTCTTGGGAGAGTGTGAATCCTATTTTATTTTAAAAAGCATTGGTGGTTGTTAGACCCTTTCTTTCAATAACCCTCAATAAGTCATATATCTTGGTTTATGTGGTCTAATTTATGGGTTGACTTTGATTGTGTTTTCAAAATACTTGACTATGTAATGATAATTGAGAAACATGTGTTATTTGTAGTAATCTAAATCAGGGCATGAATACTTGATCATGCCTATTTGACCCATTTTTAACCTTATTTAACTTGTGCAATTAATTGACACCTATTTCACTAATTAGGACTTATCCAATGCCTAAGAGGACCTATTTTATCCTGTAACCATCATTAATTTCACACATAAATTTTATGACAACTAAAAATACCTCTATGCATTTATATACCTCTATCTAGACCCAAATCCCAACATGCTTCCTTAGGGGAAAAATTGACAGATAAGGACAATAATAACCATTGATTTTGTCCCTATATGATGATTCTATCTTTGTCTTACCAATGATCACATTTTAAAATGAAACCCTCCCTAAGGTCATCTTCCCTATTTTTAGGTTTCCTTGTGCATTGTCATCTCAATGGAATTTTTATAAATACACATTCAAATCACTTATTATAAAATTATCAATTTCAATTCACAAGGCTTATTGACACAAGTGCACATTGAGAAAAAGTTATCTATTCCTCCCAAATAAGGTTCCAAACACTTCAAACAATCTTCAACCAAGTTCAAGCTAGATTTATAAATCCCTAATCCCACATGATCAATATTTAAGCTTATTTTAGGTGAATTAATATAGTCAAAGGAGCACAATTTCAAAAATCACTTAGGTGGGAGAACTAAATAGAGGTTTGATCCCTCTTCAGAGTATTGGTATGTATATAATTTTCAACAAAGTGGGGTGTTGAGGTCTAGAAAAATGCCAACCACTAACCCATTTTTAATCCTTCATATCATGAGTCTCCTTGTGTGATAAAGCTAGAGTTTTAAACTTCAAATAGGCAAATAACATGTCTATGCATAGTTTTAAAAATGAAATAAACACAATAAGACCTAATTTTCACTATCACACACAACTATTCCAAAATTTCTAGTTTTATATAAAAAGACAAGTTTGACCAATACATAATAATGGTAGTCAATCATGTCTGCTACCAGGTGATCATGTCCTTGAGGGCACTCAGGGTAAGCTTTTGGAAAGTTTCTAGGTCTTCTACATTTTGTTTGTTCCAACATTTTATTTTCCTATTCAGTCAATTGACTACTTAGAAATCTAATTTCATCTTTTTTTCATAGTTTATCCTTGTTTGTTTTTGTTTTTATTTTTTGATTTTAGTCATTTATCTTTAGTTTTCTATTTAATATTATGTTTACAACACTTGGCTTTATTAGATTCCATTTATGTGAATTAGGGTATTTGGTGAACCTTTTATCATTCGAACACTTTTTAACCCTAGGTCTTCCTTAGGATTTTAGTATTCTATATTTGATAAACCTCTGGTTTAACTATAATCACATTTTTAATGTTATCTTTTCTCTTTGTTGGTGCCCTTGCAATTTTTATTTTTTGATTTATTCAAAAAAATATAGGCCTATGAAATATAATGAAAATATGTTTAAAAAAGAACAATTACACATTCCAAATGCCATAAATATTATTCAAAATTCCCCTTAAAGGATAATGGATCTCCATTATTTTAATATTCAATTGGAAATATTATCTAGTACAACTAGGTGACAAAGGGAATGTATGATACCTTTCATTGCTCCTCCTATAATTCAAGGTTATAATGGTTACCATCCTGCTCCCATTATTTACCCATAACTTATAATAAAAATTATAGTCTAGGCTATCAGTAACTAGTGAAGTAGGACACCACTTCATGCGAGCAATCAACATGTTCCTCCTTAACCCCCTCCTCCTCCCACATGAAAAGTAAATCAACTAAAAGGTCATGATAATATCAACCAATTAAAAAATACACCAATGAAAATTTCAATCTTATATATACTAAAGACCTCATTAGTTTATAAATATATTCAGTTTTAATTCAAAATGTTATCGTATAGTGTTGTTTTGATCTTCCAAAATATTATCTTTTGGATCTTGTATTTAATGTTGTACACAGATAAAGATTAAAAAAATATTATTTTCAATGCTTTAAACCTTTTATCTCCCATATTTTTTTAAATTAAATTTTTTATTTGATTGTGTGTAGTGGAAATAATTGATGACACTCTTATCTATTTTGCATTTATCATCACCCATTTAAAATATTTAAATTGATGATTAACACAATTGATTTAACTTAAGGCCCATCAATCATGTTCATAATTATATAATTTAAAGACAAAATCATTCAAAAATCCCTACAAATTTCTCACTCTCATACCTATACCTACAAACTTGATCTTTCACCTTCACCTGACTCTAATGCCTTTTTGGCTAGCTTTTCTTGAAACTAGGAGTGCTACTTATATGGCCTGTATGATTCTTGTTCCTTTATATTTTCCCTTACTTCTTGAGTAATATCTATCAACACCTCTTCTACACTTAACTCCTTTAGTATCCCCCAACCTACCCCTTTTGTCATTCACTCTTCACACTCTCTCACTATACATTCCCTAGGCTTGCCTATGCCTATATGCCTTCCTCTTCTTTAATACTTTCAATAACACTTCCTCTATCTCTTATATCCACCTATCAAACCTTCATTCAACCCACCTAATATAATTTCAAAGGCCTTCACACTCCTTTACACTTTATTTCACTTTTTCCCTTCAAGGACTATTTGGATTAATAGGCCTAATGCATGTTCTTGAGATTGGTTTCTGACCCTTCAACACCTCACTCCTTCAGCACCTTAAACACCTCATTCTTGACGTACTTCAAATCCCTTTTGAGGTATCTAGATCCAACTCAGTGCCCATTAATAGTTTTATTTCTTTCTAGTCCTATCCCTTAAGGGTGTTAGGCCTATTATAACTGATATTTGACAATTGATATTTGGTAATATCACAACCCTATTCTAGCCTCTAAATCACCTTGAACACTTAAAATACACTTTCATGCAAAAGTGTGTGAAAAAAGGGGGAGAAAGAGAGAGAGAGAGATTTGCATGGGGGTGTGTGGTTTAGGAGAGTAGGGGGAAGTAGTATGAGTCATTAGAGTAGGTAGGAGGTTTAGTAAAGAGGGATAAATGGAGAAAGAATATGGAAAATTGTGTTATCCTTGAGGACAAAGATATGACAGTGGATCATATTATAAATATTTATGAAGACCAATAAAAGATGTGTTATCTAGTGGGATAACCTCCTTATCATTGTGTTTTGAATGTAGTTGAATAAAATTTGATGTCTGATAGTGTCATTGAATCCTACATATAACATCCCATGCTAAGTTATAGGGGTGTGTAGGATTGAGTGGTTTTAGGTAGACAAATGGGTAGTTTCACCCTTATGTAAAGGTGGTTTGAGGAATAGAAATCATGGAGATACAATTTACTACAGTCCTATGGAAAGAGTTTGATTTATTTGTTAAAATTCAAAACTTTTATAAATACTTAAAGATATCAAATTGAATTTGATACCCACATATTCCTTTCAACACTCGAAAAGAAATAATTAATTTCCATTCAACCATACAAGGATTAACCGTAAGTGAAATTAGAAAATATTAGTTCCAAGTAAAGTGTCAATATGAAAAGACCTAATATTGAATGAAAAATGACACTACCAACACATCTAATAGGGTAAATAAAATCCAATATCAAGTTCTTGGCCTCCCATCATACTTTATTGACAAACCCACCACCCATTTTGGCCTCAAGAATGCCCTTCCTAATACAAGAAAAATGCAATTTTTAACCTAAGTTCAAACACAAATAGAATGAAACATGTAATTCATTTTCAAAAACCATCAGATCCCTCTTATTCCTCTTTAATTCCTATAATTACACCCTAGATCACTCAGGTGGAAAATTTAATATTAATTCATGGCACAAGTTACAATGATGGGTCTTAATGCAACTTTTTGGCATTGAATAGGCAACTTCTTGAGGTCCAAATACCATTTATGCCTTTAAGACTTAACTTGAGAATATATCACTTAGATCATGTCTATATAGACAAATTACATGTGCTCACACTACCATAACATTCAAATCCATCTAGAAGTGCATTTTCACTACCATTTAGGAACACAAAACACTAATAATAAATGTTGTCAAAGTTGAAGGTATGGTTGTAGAACCCTAATTTTGATGATTCTTGATAAAAAATTGGAACTTATAAAATATTTTATGGGGTGGATAAAATAAACTACAAAATTTTTGGCCTTACATCATGCTTGATCGATAAACTCACTTCCCTTCTCGACCTCAAGAACACCCATCCCAATACAATAAAAATGCAATTTTTTGGCCTAAGTTCAAACATGCATAAAATTAAACCTATAAATAAATTTTTTAAAATATAAGATCCATAAAATACCTATTTAATCCCTCTAATCTAATCTTATATCACTCAGGTGGAACCTTTGAGAGCAATCCATGGCACACGTTGCAATGATGGGTCCTAAAATGCAACTTTTTTGGCATTAAATAGGCAACTTATTAAGCTCCAACTACCATTTATACCTCTGAGACCTCCAATTGAGATTATATCACTTCAATAATGTCTATATATTAAAATTACATGTGCTCACATTGTCACAAATTTCCAATCCACCAGGAAGTGCATTTTCAATATTGTTTAGGAGTACAAAAACACTGATAACAAATGTTGTCAAAGTTGAAGTTGTGGTTTAGAACTCTAATTTTTATAATTCCTAACCAAAAAATGGCACTTAAAACACATAAAAATATGTTTATAGTATCATATACTAGGTTATTTTCCTCCCATCATACTCAATCGATAAACCCACGACCCATTCTGGCCTCAAGAACTCCTTTCCCAATACAAGAAAAATGCAATTTTTAAGCCTAAGTTTAAACATGCATAAAAAAAAACTTGTAAAATTTGAATTAGATACTGAGAGTATGGGGGTGAATCAATTTATTAAACATGTTTATTCAATTCCATTCATCATTTCATGAAGCATTCATTCACATAAAAGATCAATGCATAAACAAACAACCACACAAGCATATCACAAGATAACATAAGAGATATGTGGGAAAATTTATTGGGGGATAAAACCCAATAAAATATTCACATGGAATATAGTCATATAATTTAAATATCTAAAGTTTATTGAAGCATAAACTTCACAAGGAGCTCCAACCCCTACCTAGTTAAGTACCCATTCAACTAGTCTTCTACAAGCTCTAACTTGCAAGGAGGCTCCAACCCCCTAGGTAAATTAACACAAAATAAATAGAATATGATCTATAATAAAATTATAACATATATTTATAACTTAAACTAACTATGACCTCCTTTTTTTTCACTCTTTACCCTTTAATCTCACTTAAACAACCTATTAGGCCTTCTCACTCAACATGTCTCTTCTAGGTTCTTTAGGTCAATTAACTTGGTCATCCACCTGTATAAATTATAATATATGTTAATTACTGATCATATTATCAATTTTATGTTTTTAATAACATACCTCTTCTCCTATATTGATCCATTTTATTCTCTTAAGTCCATAACTCTCGAACTTGCACAAATAGACCAATTAGGCCTTGTATTTATACTCAACTCTTCCTTCACCCATATTGGTTAGCCAAAATAATTTCCATGATTTAATTATTATTTTAACATGTGAAAAAACATGTTACATGAGTGATAAAACCACTCCATATGTCTTTAATACCCCATAGAGGAAAAAACCCAATTAGGTCTAGTTGAGACCTAATGCAATTGGGTCTTCTTAAAGCACATGTTACCATTCAGACCTATTAGACCATATTTATCCTTAAAAAATGATTTAAAATATTAATATGTAACTTTAATATATCCCTCATAAGTTATCATTAGGTCTCTAACACCATTTTATTCATTTCATACCTTGAACCATGTTATTTAGGCCTACTCGCCATTAGGCCTTTAAACACCCAAAAAATTTATTTTACACAAATGAAGTAAAAAAATAAATATAGCACATAACCAAATAAAAAAATAATATTTATATATAATTAATAACCTATAAAACATCACTATGTTAATTGGACATCACCAAATATGCCAAAGGGCCTCAAACCAACTCTTGCAATATGACCACTTAGAATGGTCAAACACAGTCAAAGTACAATCAAGAAATCTTGACTCTATAATATTGAATAAAGACAAAATATTAATTAAAATGAATTATAATGAAATTTTTATGTTTATATAATATCTTAAAACTCATTTTATTCTTAAAGTCTTGGCAAAACACCCCAAACTCACCTCTGCAAAGTGATTACTCAAACTGCATGTAGTCTCCAAAAACATAATCATGAATAAATTTTTCATTAGTAATTTAAAGACAATTTAATTACATATAATTAATATTAATATTTTAAAATTTATGTTATATATAATTATCCAATATTTATATCTCTTATTTTGGCATCAATCATTGGTCTTACAGACCAATCTCTCAAACTGCTCTCTCACTGTCTTAACACAACCAAACAAGCCATTTTGGATTTCATATCTTAACATGTTAAAGTGATTAAAAAAATTCCATAAATAATTTAAAATAATTTGATTTTAAAATAAAAATAAAAAATTACATTGGATGTATTGAATCTTGCCATAGAATCTTAAACCCTTCACTTCACTTAGCACACCTGGAACAAACATCTTGGCTTAAGACATAGTCATGGTGTAAATGACTTCCCATAATTTTAGAATCACTTAATTTATTGTAAAATACATTTTTATTATCCTTATAAATCATTATATAAAATTAAAACACAAAATTGTAGAGGTTTAATGTCAAATATAGAATAAATAGATCAAACTTTCAACCTCATTCTTTCACTATCCATCTCCACTCAGACAAGCCATCTTAAGAGAACTATTTTCACCATTTGTAATGAATTAAAAAAAATATGATAAACACTTAAAATAGGTATAGGTATTTAAAAATTACCTCAATAAATTTTGTTCATCCCTAATTATTTGAAACTAGTCCTTAAACACTATTGCCTATTTTTCTCACTGTTTTCACTCTTTGCTAGTTTAGTGATAGGTAAAATTTGGTGAATAAAATGATTGAAAAAGGGATAAAAATAGATTAAAAAAAACCATATACATAAATAATTATTCTTGGACTTAAACCTCCATAAAATTGTATGCATTGACTGTTGGGGATCAACCAACAATGTTGATTACACTATGAAAGCAATAAATGTGGAATCAAACCAAAAAGATAAGTAACTAGAATCAGAAATATAGCAAGAAGAAGAGATACAAGAAACCACCCTAAAAACTTGTATTAAACTCTTTACAGAAGGAATACAATTGAAGAAACTTCTTTTCTTCCACACCTCTCTCAGATGTACAGATCTCTTTCTAGATCTCTTTCCCTCAAGAGCTCTCTCTCTCAATTACAATCAATTCCAACAACCTGGATTGATACACATATACAATATTGTACTGTTCAACACCAATTCTACAATTGTGTCCAATAAGATATGAAGATCTATCCTATTATATAATAATTAGGAAACATGAACATACAACTATAGCCATTAGATGCACCTCCTAATCAAGGGCTCTAAACAGTCTTACTTAAAATAGAGATGCAGACTTAAGACTATCACTTAATCCTAACATGCAAACACTCTGTTTTGTCCATGGAAATAGCTTTTTGGATGCATAGGTAGCCGACATCAGTTCCTACCTACTTGCCTGTGATCGATGTCAGCTGATCCATGACCGATGATGGCATCTTTTGGTCTGCTCCTGACCGATGTCGGTCGCTCCTGACCGATGTCGGTGACTGTGTAAACCTATAACTTCTGCAATCCACTTACTTGGTGAAGCTTTTAGCTCCACACCTTAACAATCTCCCACTTGGAGATAAACAGCTGCACCAGTACGTGTACAACAACATCTTCTAGCTCCTCCATCTTCAACTCAATCATGAAGACCAACAAAAGTTGAATGAAGATTCAACTTCTCCTTTGTTACCAGCTTGGTTAACATATCAGCAGGGTTCGTATCTGTATGGATCTTCTCCAGCTTCAACTCACCATCCTCCAATACCTGTCTAATGAAGTGGTACCTAAGTTGTATATGCTTTGTTCTTGAATGAAAGGCTAAATTCTTAGCCAAATGAATTACACTCTGACTATCACTGTATAATCTGCAACTCTCTTGCTCCTTTCCAAGCTCTTCCATGAACCATGTCATCCATATCATCTCTTTGCTAGCCTCTGTGACTACAATATACTCTGCTTCTGTAGTTGACAAGGCAACAACCTTTTGTAACTTTGATATCCAGCTAACCGCCGTTCCACCAACAGTGAAAACATATCCTGTGGTGCTTCTCCTGCCATCCAAATCACCTGCCATATCTGAATCTACATAACCATGTAGAGAAGTAACTGAACCTCCATAGCACAAATGCCTACTGCTGGTCCCTCTCAGATATCTAAGGATCCACTGAACTGCTTTCCAGTGCTCCTTCCCTGGATTGGCCATATACTTACAACTCCCACTGCTTGGGCAATATCCAGTCTAGTACAAACCATTACATACATTAAACTCCTTACCATGGAAGAATATGGAACTCTACTCATGTCCTCTACCTCATCATATGAATTAGGACACTGTTCTTTACTCAACTTAAAATGTCCAGCCAAAGGTGTGCTTACCGGTTTTGCATCCTACATATTGAACCGTTTCAACACCTTGTTTACATAATCCTCTTGAGACAAAATCAACCTGTGATTTTTCCTGTCTCTCTTAATGCTCATGCCAAGGATTTTATTTGCTGCTCCCAAATCCTTCATGGCAAATGTGTGAGCTAATTTCACCTTAAGCTCAGAGATATCCTGCATGTGTGATCTTGCAACCAACATATCATCTACATACAACAAAAAAATAATATATCTACCATTATCCAATCTCTTAAAATACACACAATGGTCAGATTGACACCTACTATAGCCATGCTCAGTCATAAACCTGCCAAATCTCAAATACCACTGTCTAGGAGCTTGCTTGAGGCCATACAAGCTTTTCTTCAATCTACACACTAACTTCTCCTTACCTTTGACCTCAAATCCTTCCGACTGATCCATATATATTTCTTCATCCAAATCTCCATGAAGAAACACTGTCTTAACATCAAGCTGCTCAAGATGCAAATCCTCAATAACAACTAAAGACAATACAGTCTGTATAAAAGTCATTTTAACAATAGGAGAAAAAATCTCACCAAAATCAATACCTAGTTTCTGTGCAAATCCTTTCACTACCAACCTGGCCTTATATCTCATCTATCCATTCTCACCTTCCTTCAATTTGTAGATCCATCTATTCTTTAGTGTCTTCTTTCCTGCTGGCAACTCAACCAAATCCCATGTTTGGTTCTCTCTCAAGGAATCAATCTCCTCTTTCATGCCTAGCTCCCACTGATTCTTGGATTCCACCTGTATTGTTTCATCAAAACTCTCTGGTTCTCCAGCATCAGTAAGCAATAAATAGAATAATGAAGGGGAATATCGAATTAGAGGTTTACTTACCCTTTCTGAACTCCTGATGGGCATCTGAGACTCATTCACAACACACTATCTGCCCAAATTCTCTGACAGTGACTGACCTTGGTCACTTCCAGGCCTGTAACTGGCCGATGTCGATTCTACCTAACCGATGTCAATTTCTGACTGGCTGACATCAGTCACTGTCTGACCGACATTGGTACCTGTATTGTCGATGTTGGTTCCCACCTGACCGATGTCGGTCTCTATATTTTCCTGTCTGTGATTAATTTTTCCCGTGAGCTCATTTTGGACCGTCACCTCATCCAATTCTCCATTGCTATGCCTAGATTGATTCAGCTTCCTGAGCTGATCACTATACATCACTTTTTCATTAAAAACAACATCACGGCTCCTAATTATCTTGTTAGTTCCTAGATTCCAAAACCTAAATCTGAAATCATCAGAGCCATAGCCAATAAATGTGCACCTCTTAGACTTAGCATCCAGCTTCTTTCTATTTTCCTTATCAATGTGCACAAAGGCTTCACAACTAAAAACTTTGAGAAATGAGAGATCTACCTTTTTACCTGTCTAAGCCTCTTCTGGAATTCCACCATCTAGATCTGTAGAAGGTCCTTTGTTAATCAGGTACACTACAGTATCAACAGCTTCTGCCTAAAACTCTAAGGGCAAACTAGCATGCAATCTCATACACCTTGCACACTCCATTATTGTTCTATTCATCCTTTCAGCAACTCCATTTTGATGAGGTGTCCTTGGAACCATCTTTTGCCTATAGATTCCATGCATATAACAATACCAGTTGAACTTATAGCTGTAGAACTCACCACCATTGTCAGATCTCAGGCACTTCAATTTCCTGCCTATTTCATTCTCAACAATAGCTTTCCAAATCTTAAAAGTCTCAAATACATCAGATTTCTTCTTAATACAATAGACCCATACCTTTCTTGTAGCATCATCTATGAATGAAACATAGTACTGTGATCCTCTAATAGAAGTAACCTGAGCCGGTCCCCACATGTCTGTGTGAACAAGCTGCAACTTATGCTTCTTCTTTGTTGACCTAGTCTTGAGAAAACTCACTCTCTTCTATTTTTCAAAAACACAGTGCTCACAAAAATCCAGATCTATGCTTTTCAAATCTGAAAGCTTACCTCTTGACTTAAGAATGGACATTCCCTTCTCACTCATGTGGCCGAGCCTAGAGTGCCATAATTTTGCATCCACATCTGAAGTAGATAATATAGAAGGAGAATTATTAGTAACACAATTACATAAATAGAGAGTACCTACTCTCTTATCTTTATCCATTACAAGTGCACCCTTGGTCACCTTCCAAGATTCAGCTATGAGAGTTATTGACCCTCATCCCCTAAATTTCCTACAAATTCCTCTTCAAGCTGGGAACATGCATAACATCTCTCAACACCCATGTGTTGCCATTCTATATTTTTAGCTGCACTTTTCCTTTGCCAATAATTTTACAAGGCTCATCATCCCCTAAATAAACTATTCCAAAATCTCCATGGACATAGTCACTAAAATATTCTCTATTAGGGGTAGCATGAAAAGAGGCACCAGAATCTAACACCCAAGATTCTATATTATTATGAAAAGAGAATATAAGGGCATCTTGTGCAATACCTAAAACTTTTGCTTCTTCCTTACCTTCATGCTGATTGTCCTCCTTAGGCTTTGACCAGAAATCTTTGCTTATGTGCCCTATCTTTCCACAATTCCAGCATTATGGCTTCCTGCCATTTCTGGATTTGGATCTACCTCTCACCTTTGACTTAGACCTTGATCTCCTCTTGCTCTTCTCTTTTTGCCTTCTCCTGCTCTCAAAACTTAAAGCATTCCCTGATGTTTCCTTTGTGCTTTTCCTGCGAATTTTTTTATTCAAGATTACACTAACAACATCCTCTACTTTTAAAATATTTGAAGTAGATGCAGTATTACTAACTGCCATTACCAAGCTATGCCAAATTTTAGGCAAAGAACATAATATTAAAAGAGCTTTAATTTCATCATCAAACATTATTTTGACTGAACTTAATTGATTTACAATTCCATGGAAATCATTTAGATGATTAGATACAGATCCACCTTCCTACATACACAAATTAAATAACTGCTTCATATGATATACCTTATTTGAAGCTGAGGGTTTTTCATATAAATTTGCTAAAGTAGTCATCAAATCTACCATTGTCTTTACTTGTGATAAATTAGATATCATAGTAGATGCCAGACTCAATCTTATAGATCCAAGAGCCTTTCTATCAAGAACTTCCTATTCTTCATCATTTATGTCTTTGGGCTTCTTTGCAATCCCACCTAATGGTAAGTATAGATCTTTTTGATACAGATAATCCTCTATCTACATTCTCCAATGTTGATAATTCTTGCCATTAAACTTCTCCATTCTCAGTTTACTTTCTTTTGCCATTGCTTCTCCCACTCAAACAGAAATCCCTGTGAGTAACCTGTAATCAATACACACTAACCAGATCTGAAACACCTGTTAGTCAACCTGAGCTCTGATACCACTTGTTGGGGATCAACCAACAATGTTGATTACACTATGAAATCAATAAATGTGGAATTAAACCAGAAAGATAAGTAACTAGAATAAAAAATATAGCAAGAAGAAGAGATACAAGAAACCACCCTGAAAACTTGTACTAAACTCTTTATAGAAGGAATACAATTGAAGAAACTTCTTTTCTTCCACACCTCTCTCAGATGTACAGATCTCTTTCTAGATCTCTTTCCCTCAAGAGCTCTCTCTCTCTCAATTACAATCAATTCCAACAACCTGGATTGATACACATATACAATACTGTACTGTTCAACACCAATTCTACAATTGTGTCCAATAAGCTATGAAGATCTATCCTATTATATAATAATTAGGAAACATGAGCATATAACTACAACCATTAGATGCACCTCCTAATCAAGGGCTCTAAATAGTCTTAAAATAGAGATGTGGACTTAAGACTATCACTTAATCCTAACATGCAAACACTCTATTCTGTCCATGGAAATAGCTTTCTGGACGCACAGGTAACCGACATTGGTTCCTACTTGCTTGCCTATGACCGACGTCGGCCGATCCATGACCGATGCCGGCATCTCCTGGTCTGCTCCTGACCGACGTCAGTCGCTCCTGACCGACGCCGGTGACTTTGTAAACTTTCAACTTCTGCAATCCGCTCACTTGGTGAAGCTTTTAGCTCCACACCTTAACATTGACTTGGTCAACCCTACATGTAGTATCAAATTCTTTAGAAATAAGTAATTTTATGTAGGTTCTGCTCACTACCTTGACACACCACTGCCACATAAAGATGAATGAAGGAATATTATACAAAATAAAAACATAAAATTTTATCAAACAAACCATTTTGGGCACTTTCCAATAATTTTTCTCGAATCAGGTTAGTATAAGGGTTTTGAGAGGGTTTTAGACCATTTAACCTCCTTAACGATTGTTCATATAACTCTATCCATAAAATGCAAAACTAATGATTGGAAATAATTATTAAGACCCTTTTACATCTCTCCTAAAATTCTTATGACACCATGAAAACTTTACACATGCCAATGAGCATCTAAACTTTCTTCTCAGGTTCTCATCTCTACATTTTGCATGTACGTGAGACCTTCAAATGCCTTTTTGAGCTTTATCATGAAATATATGACCTAAAAATTGATCCACATGATTTAATCAAATTTTAAGACATTTATCCATGCTCACATGTTTTTAAACACCTTTAAAACTCACCTTGAATCCTTATTAGACCACACTAAATCTTTATGCATGCTAGGCTTTAAACTATGAGTTGTATGTTGACCCTTAAACACACTTGGGAACCTATTGTATTGTTATAAAAAATTCATAAACATGTCATATATATTCATACCATGATCACACAATCAATCTTACCTTGGAATCTGATCCATATCCTCCATTTGGCCTTACTAGGTGTCTTGTCACACTAGGCCTTCAATTGCAAGTCACTTTAGGTCTGGATTATGACCCTCTCACCATTATAGATGATATAAAAACCTCATATACAATCTTATACAACCTATAAATTTAACACAAACTACTTTGAATCTTTAATAAACCTTGGAAACATCTCATATCACTTTATTGGGTTAGACAGAGTCTAGAGTAAGGTTAGTTATAGACCTTTAATAAAGAATTTCCCTCTTAGGCTCACTTTAGCACTCTCATAAGTGAATAAAAACCTCTCACTCATGTTATGATGTTAAATTACACACATTAAATATCATATACCTTCATATAATCATAATCATGCCTCTATAATCTATGTCCACGCATAAGAACTAGGCCAACAAATAGGCGTACTAGGTACCATACCCTTGGAGACCTTTCTACCACTGTAGATGCATACTAGGGACACATTATTATGATAAAAATCATACATACCTTGCTTAGATAATTTTTCACATATTCTCACAAGACTCAACTCACTCACTTAAACATATTCACTATACATGTCTTCATCAAGTCAAGACATTCCAATGGATCACTTCAGAGATCATACTTGCAAGCTTCTTTTGACAACAATGACCATATACAAATCTGTGACATCAAAAAAAAATTTCAACATGTAACTCATTTCCATGAATAATCAAATCCTTCCCATGCATACTTAATCCATCTAATCACACCCCAAATCACTCAAGTATAACCTTCAAGATCAATTCGTGGCACAAGTTGTAGTGATGGGTCCTAAAATATAACTTTTTAGCATTGAATAGGCAACTTTTTGAGCTCTAATTACCATTTTTTCCTTCAAGACTTCCAATTGAGAATATATCACTTTGATCACATATATATAGGATAATTACACATGATCACACTACTAATACACTTAAATCCACATAGAAGTACATTTTCACTACTATTCAGGGGTGAAAAAACACTAACAACAAATATTATCAAAGTTGAAGTTATGGTTATAAAACTCTAATTTTGATGCTTCCTGACCAAAAATTAGCACTTAAAACACATCCTAAGGGTTGGATAACATCTAATACCAAGTTTTTGGCCTCCCATCACACATGATCGACAAACCCACCACCCATTCCATCCTCAAGAATGCCCTTCCCAATACAAGAAAAAAGTAGTTTTTTATCCTAAGTTCAAACATACATAAAATAAAACCTATAATTAATTTTTGTGAACCATAAAATCCCTTCCCTACATTTTTAATTCATCTAATTTCACCTTGGATTACTCAAGTGGAACCTTCAAGAGCAATCTATGGGATAATTTAAAGTGATGGGTCCTAAAATATAACTCTAATTTAGATGCTTCCTGACCAAAAACTAGCATTACCAACATGTCCAAGGGGGTAGATAATGTATAGGGCCAATTTCTTGGACTTTAATCAAGCCTGATCAAAAAACCCACCACCTATTATATCCTCAAGAATGCCCTTACCAATACATTAAAAATCTAGTTTGTAGCCTATGTTCAAACATGCATAAAAAGAAACCTATAACTGTTTTATGTGAACCATCAGATCCATCCCCTACCTCTTTAATCCATCTAATAAAACCAAAAATTACTCAAGTGGAACCTTCAATAGAATTATGTGGCACAAATTTTAGTGATGGGTCCTAAAATGCAACATTTTGTCATTGAATAAGAAACTTCTTGAGCTTTAGCTCCCATTTCTACCTCTAGGACCTCCACTTGAGAATCTATCACTTTGATCAAGTCTAGATAGGCAAATTACATGTGCTCCCACCACCCTAACATTAAAACCCACCCAGAAGTGCATTTTCATTACCATTCAAGAGCATGGAAACACTAAGTACATAAAAACTTATCTTCTCTTCGCTTAAAGAATATGGAATTCTTTACTGACAGTGTCAACCACATGAAGGTGGAAGCTTATTTGGTATCATTAACCTAAAAAATATTATTAGTAAGTAATTAAAAAGTAAATTCATATGTACTACCTATAAAATAAAAACATTTGGTAAAATTTATTACATCTACATTTGAAAAGTCAACATACCTACGTATGTCAATTCAACGAACCACTAGGATTTGGTATAACCTTGATACTATCAAGAATAGATTCATGGTCTAAATCCAAAAATTTCCATAGTTTTCTATTTAATGGCCTCCCATGATATTTTTTTAATTGAGTACTCATTACAAAAATTAAATTTGAATAGTGCAGTATCTTCCTATGCATTTTAAACTCTTCAAACAACCACTGATCTAAATTTTTATAGGATATCATCGAAACCAAGTTCCAATGACTACCATTGACCCAGTGGGATAGTCAATGTTTTCTCCATCTATAACTAGGGAATTCAATTTTTTCTCTCTCTACACACTAACACAAGTAGTAATATGTGCCCTCTTCATTGTCCTCATCTACAATAACTGAAAAAACATGCCCTACATCACAAAAAACCATTTTTAGTGACACTATGAAGATATATAATGAGAATAAATTGTACATAATGAAAAATATTCTACCTGGTTGCACTAAATCACATAACGGTCAAAGTCATATGATAATTTCATATATATAAGTTGAAATACCATTAGAACCTAATATGTGTTCATTGGAATTAGAGGTTTAGAACTCTAGACATCCACCCACTCTTGTTACTCACACTTATTCCAAATAGATTCCATGCATGCAAAATATAAACATGTCGAGTGTCTCATATGAACAATCCAAGAACTTGCATTTGAGCTACAACATGAGTGGATATCACTTGAACTCGTTAGAGTCATATAATCTTTATACTTTGCCAAGTGTTCTTCTTCCATTAACCAAAAATGTCTATGAACAATAGAATTTGGTTGACCACCATGACACATGTTCTCATTAAACCATTCAACCATGGTTTTTCATCTATTAAATCAACACAATATTCAAATTTTAACTCTTCTCTTGTAATGACTCTTTTTACACATGCTCCAACACCATCACGTTTCCCTTTTACATGGCTAGCCTCAGTGAAACTTCAAATATGTTCTGCACCAGTGGTAACATGCATCCTACTCAACCAATAAACCATCCATGCATTTTTGGATTGTGATGTTCAATTTTCTAACTAAATGTAATGTTAATTAAAATTAATGTTCTTCTAAATCAACTATTCATATAACTTTTGAAAATAACCTTGCATATACTCTGAACAATGTCATCAGTCATTGCAAATATAGAAATAATACTCCCTTAATATTTTTTGTTGTTCTTTATATTATTATGTGCATGCATGAATGTTATATACACTAATATGGAAACTTTTGATGAGTTTTAATACTATGATTGAACTTCCATTTGTGGTTTGAATGTGTAGTTTTTAGAAAATTTAACTATTGAAACAATCAAACCAAGTGGGAATGTATCCTTTATTATCTTGAAATGTTCATCCAACCATCTATTCATGTGTGTGTGATTTTCATACTCAAATAATTTTCTCCCTAAATTTGACAATTTTTTTTGAAAACAAGTATCTTTTTTGCAATAAGCTCACACCTTTTAGAATCTTTTCCATCTTTTACTTGATAAGTCATTGATTTATATTTGTTTAAACCAAATAATTATTGTCCAATTGTACTTGTAATCTCCTCATGGATATAATTTTTTAATTTTATAAATCCACCACAAATGTTTCAATATCCATATAAACATGATTGTTATAAAATAATTATCCATCCAATCTTTTGTAAAAAATAGTTGGAATAAATTCCTTGGCTGATTTTGGTGGAAGTTGAATGCCACAATCCTACTAAATGTTGTTAGTATGAAAAGTATAATGAATATGGAAAAAAAATTATAGTGCATTGAAAATTCAACATGTTGTCTACAATAAAAAGTGGTGCACGTGTGATTATTTTTACATAAAAAGGTTTGGCCATCTTAAAATATCTTTGACAAATAGAAATTTGTAGACATTTTTCTAAAAACTTAGAGTACAATTATGTTTGAGTCATATCCAATAAATATTTTATATACTGTTCATGGTTAAGAGAATGAAATCTTATTTTCACTTCATTTATTTCATTAGATAAAACTCTTATAATGTTTTTCCAAAATTGAGCAAGTAACTCTTTGAGAGCATCAGATATAGCCTTGTCCTTTCACGGAAGTCTACCAGAGAATGCTCAAATCTCATTGGTATTAGGTTCATTAAGTATTTCACATATTTTAATTGATTTAATTAATATTTTTATGTTTATATTAATCATTTGAATTATTTTTGAAAGCATTCATTTTATCCCTATTTGGCCACTTACTGCACTAGGCAACATTACAATCTTGGGTGCATGATTTTGGACCTACAATATGATATGCATCATGTAGCTTTTCAACAGTTTCATTATTTTAATCATCCATGTTATATTTTGTTAATATTAATGTGTAAATATAGGTCTCATCTTAATCAATAAATAATTGACATCTTTGACTATCATAATCCAAATTATGAAAAAAACTATCCAGAATTTGTTGAGCCAGTCTTCTTGAATGGCAACCAGACACTTTGTTATGCATTGGCTCTAAAATATTTTCATCGACTTCAATTAATTACTTGTATTTTATATGAATAATTATTGGAAGTGTTATTATTGGTAGAATTTGTTGAGAGGGTGTTTCAAAACCATTATTACTTTCATTGTTTAGAGGTAGGATGACATTTTCTTTATTGTTTATTTCTTCATTATATGTTTCCATGAAATTTTATTGATTGTTAATTTCATCATTATTTGTTTCCATAAAATTTTACTCATTCATGGGGGGTAAAGAATCATACATAGACTCATCACCCACAAAATAAAAAACTTAGAACTTTGAATGTAAACTTCCAATATTATCCAATTCATTATTGTCAATTTCATTATTATTCATTTAATTATGGTCAAATTCATCATTATTCAATTCATTATGGTTAATTTCATCATTATTTAATTAATTATTTTCAAATTTATCATTATATATGGCATTTGGTTTATTAGGATTAGGGTTTACACCTTGTCTTAAATAAAGATTTTGCATTTGTATCTTGTGTAACTCTCTTAAATCTTCTGATTCCTCTTATGTTTTATTATTCAACATCTTCCTCTTCCTTAAACATGATTCATCACCCATCAAGGACAATTGATATATTTTCAAAGGTGGGGTCAAAATAAGTAGACAAGTCTTACAGGTCCCACAAAAATATGCAGAGAATGTTTGTGGGGATAAAATTATCAATTTAGGTTAAAAATAGACATTGAAAAGTGAGTTTTGTCTATATTAAGAATAACATAATCATGTTATTTAAAAATGTGATTGAATTATATAATGTAATCACATTATTATTAATATAGATTATGGATTAGGGCATTAGTGCATAGGGTTTAGGTATTAGGGATTAGGGCATAAGGCTTACAATTTATGTTTTAGGGTTTAGGGATTAGGTATTAGGGCATAGGGTTTAGGTTTATGGGTGTATATAAGGTTTAATAACTCTATGCCATGTGAACCTAATTCTTACTACAAAGGATGCTAATTGGGGCTAAATTGATTGGTAAATAGGGAACTTATGGTTTACAATTTAGGGAATAGTGTTTAGGGTTTATGGTTTAAGGATTAGGGTTTAATGTATATATGGTTTAGGGTGTACATAGGGTATAATGTGTTTTTGGGCTCAGTTATCCCCCACATCATCATATATTAAGCCAATTAGTCAATTGGGATAATGAGTAATGCAATTTGGGCCAAATTTAGTAATGTATATACCTAATTATTACTCTAAATGATGTTAATTAGTGCTAAATAATTAGTTTAGGGTTTAAAATATAGGGTATAGTGTTTACGGTTTAGGGCTTGGGGTTTAAGACCTATAAGGTTTAGGGTTTAGGGTACACAGGGTCCAATCACAAAGATAATTGAGGATAATTTGAATCACTTGGACCTATTTGTGACTATAGAATGTGTTTTTAAGTTGTCATTATACCCAATGTCATCATGAAGATTGAATGAATTACTCAAATGGGGTAATAATTTGTGTGATTTAGGCTAAACTAAGCCATATGAACTTAATAATTAGTCTAAATGATGTTAATTTGGGATAAAATGATTGGTTTAGGGTTTACAAAATTTATATTTATGGTTTAGATTTTAGGGATTGAGAAATTTAGGGATTATGGATTAAGATATAGGTTTTAGGGTATACAAGGTACAATCATGAAGGCAATTGGGGTAAATTTGAGCTCCTTGAACCTAGATATATGAGTAAAGAATGTGATTTTGGGCTTAATTATCCCCCACATCATCACAAATTGAGATAATTAAGTTAATTGTGGTAATGAATGATGTGATTTTGACCAAGTTGATCCATGTGAACCTAATTATTACTATATAAAGGATGTTAATTGGGGATAAATTGATTGGTTTAGGGTTTAGGGTTTAGGGCTTATGGTTTATGGTTTAAGGTAATTGGTACAAGGTTTAGGGTTTAAGGTATTAGATATAGGGTCCAATCACTAAGGTAATTAAAGAAAATTTGAGTTGTTTGTTCACCTATTTATGACAATTGCTTTCACGTTTGCATTTTTAATAAAAATAGGGAAATTTAAGCCATATATGTTGAATACATTATACAATATATTGAGCCATAAATTTGATTTAAGGGCTCAATTTTAAATCATGCCCCTAATTGCACAAATTGACTAATTGGATCAATTCATGATAGAATCAAACTTAATTTTGCCCCAAATCATATATTACTCTTGAAGGGGCTCAAATGGCCTCAAATGCCTCCATGATTAAATGAATCAACTCTTTAGTTAATTATATATGACATGAAATTAGGGTTAATTTCACTCTAAATCACATCATATACAATTTAAAATAGGTTCATGTGGCTCATTTTGACCCTAATTTCCTTCACAATTGAATTAATTGACATTTCATTCATTAGATAATGACATTCATGTTTATTAATCTCAAAACCACTTTTTATACAAGTAAAACTTGCATAAATAAATAATATTCCTTTGCTTCAATCGAGATGATGAAATTAAAGCTGATCAACCCCCAAATCTCATTTTATAATCATGCAATTAGGTTGAAGTGACTCAAAATACCCCTAATTTACTTTAGAGGCATATCTAGATTGGTACTCCAGAGGCTAAGTTTTGGCCATAGGTTTAAAAAATGAATTTTATGACATCTCATGATAAAATTAGTTATATCATAAAATGTATAATGAGTTACACCTTAAAACCAAGTAATTATAAGTAGTCAAGTCAACATATTAAAATGCTCACAAATTTTTTGAAGTCTAATGTGATACCATGACACCTTAATTAACTATACAAGATTAGGGACCTTTACCATATCACATGAAATAAAAACACTATTAGGGAGCTCAAGAACATATATAAATTGTGAGTGCAAGAGCAAATTTTTGTTTTTTGGGTGTTATAAAGATATAACATGATCACATTATTAATGCAATCAAGTTAGTAATGCAATCACACTATTAAATCAATAGTGATATTTTAATTTAAATTCAAACACCAAGACTTTTGGCTTGGGAATGGCTTGGATTCCTGAGTCAAAGGCTTGGACATGTGAATCTACAATTGAGTCCAAGAATTTTGATAAAAACAACAAAATTCAACTTTGATAACCAAATACACTTTGAATTTCAATGATAAAATTCAAAAAATTAATACCATCACTATGAGAATGCTCTCCTCTTTTCAAAAATATTATTTTTATAATTTTTGACTAATTTAATGTTTTCAAACTATGTTAATTTCTAACTATACATTTTTAGGCCACTACATGCCACAAACATACATTCTTATACATGTTCATGTAATTTTTTTTGTTGATCCAAGTGCAAAATGAGTTATATGGTAAAAAACTAGGCCTAATTATACACATATTTAAAAAAGTATTTTTTCATTTTTTTTGAGGTAGTTAGGTGCACCACATGATTGACTATCCATTTTTTGTCATTTTTCAAGATCTATTTACTTGCAAAATTCAAAAAAAAAAATTCATTGAAAAAATATAAAAATATAGGTCACAAACTAGAAGATCTTATATAAATGTTAAGTTAATGGTTTCAAATAATATTAAACACTTATAAAAAAATAGTGCACCGCACGACTATCTATCTACCGTGTTTTTTTTTTATAAAAATAGTTCTTCAAATTTTAGATATTTTGCCTAGTTATGCTTAACCATTTTTTAAACAAAATAGTGTTTTGGAAACTAGAATCCGAATTATACATTTCATGTTCTTACACAATTTAACATTTGGACTGTAGATATCTCAAATTATCTACAAAAGTTTAGATTTATGAAATTTTAAGAAAATCATGTCCATAGGAAAGCCTTTTTTTGTCCCCTAACTTTTTGGACTTACCTTGAAAAAGATATCCAACTTCAAATGATAAAAATAAAATATAGAGCATAATCCAATTTTTGATTCTAGACTTAATTCCCAACCTTAAGCCTAACCCACTCAAGTAAATCACCCAACACATCTAGCTCAACACAACTTATTGCAAAGGTAGGTTGGGATGTATAAATAATTTCCAAATAAATAGAAAAAAGTTTTCCTAAATAATTTACAATAGCATTTAAACCAGGAGTGCCCTATAATTTAAAAAAAGGTTTAACATATTAACCCAAACAAAATCCACATTGAAGGAATACAAAGGATTAAATTATGAAAACTAGGGTTTCATATAAAGCACAACCACTCCCCAAAACTAAGGCCTTGATTGAAGAAGCATTTTTATATCCTCTTTTGACCCAAAAATCATAATAAAATAATCTTAAGCATACATATAAATTAAAAAATCTTAAAATAAAATAAATTTATAATTCTTTGAGATCCATGTGTGTGAATCTGAAAGAAAAGGCCATAACTTGTGAAATCTACAAATCAGCCCCAAATATGCATAATAGTCTTCTTTTAAAATAAAATTTGAACCCATATCAACCACATGGATTAATTTAGTTTTGTTTAACTATATGGTTGTTTACCTACATGGTTGGGAAAATGACATGATGGACTACCTTTGAGACAACCAAAAACCTTAGTATTTCCTTACTCTTTTGATCACTTCAACATCAACATACATATCATTTTTATATGGAGATTTTAATGAGTTGGGACTCACATAACCCATGATTAAGAAGTGAGAAGGATAATATGGAGATTAAATTTTAGTTGACCTAAGGGACAAAGGAAATATACCAAACAAAATGAAGGAGAAACAATAGAGTACAAGACATATTTTTGTGAGTGTTAAAAAATAAACCATCATCAAAGGATCTTAAATTAAGGGATAAAATCTTGGCCTTTGATTTGGTAATTATCATCCTTCTAACCAAGATAGAATATTCCATACCCTTAATTTTAGGGTTAGAGATTAAAGAGACACATTTTGGTGATGAATTTTATAGCTCAGAAAAACCCTCCCAAAATGAAGGAAAAGAAGAAGATGAAACACTACACTAAAATTCACCTTTTGAAAGGGATTAGATTGAAAATAATCTAGATCTTTGTTGAAAGGGTTTGAAGCTTTGTGAGTTCTAAGCATATTTGCAATTGAAGCAAGAAGATGAGACATAAGAGCTTTGGAGATGATAAGAGGCTTGGAAGCATATCCACACGAGTGTTTTCTAGTGACCTTGAAACCAATTTTGGTCCACATTATTCTCTAGTAAAAACAACAAAGTTGACAGATGGAAAGAGAAACATGACATTCAAAGCATAGAAAGTCATAGTTAGAGAAGCTAGAATGACATTTAGGAGGGGTAAAAATGCATAAATATGCATAAGAAGGCTTCAGAGCCATTTTTCTAAGAAAATACAATTGTTGAACCTATTTTAAAACTAAAAATTATAACATATAATAAATTTGATTTTTTAGAAAAATAATTAAATTTTATTTAATTATTTTTATAAAATATGTAAAATCATGACAAGCCATATAAATTATAATTTTACAAAATTAAGTTAATTTTATTTTTTAGGAAAAAAATTAAAAATCAATAAGAAAAATTTCAATTTTTTTTATAAAAATTTATAGCCCCATTTAACTTGTACATTAGATGTTTATTTTTATTGATTTAGTTATTAAATAAAAAATAACTTCTTTAATATATATATATATATATATATATATATATATATATATATATATATATATATATATATATATATATATATATATATATATATATATATATAATGAATTAAATAAGTTTTTATATGTGTGTGTGTGTGTGTGAATTTATATTTTATTAATTTAATAATGATATCTATATATTATAAAATAAAAAAAATGTTTAAAAAAATAATAATATATATTTAAAAAAATATGTGAAAAATCATGTCATCAAATTTCATGAGGTCATTCTTATTCAATTATAAAGAAGAAATTAAATAAACAAAAGAAACAATCTTTCTAATGCAAAATATTGTGAAAACAAAATCTATACATAAATATTAAAAAATATCAATATCTCTCCAAACAAAAGACTAAATATTTATAATAATCATAAACCATAAAAATTTGAGAAAAATCATAATAATATTTTAAAAAATTAAAAAAAAATCACCCAAAAAAAACTAGAGAAGGTGAATCTATAAGAAAAGTAATTCAATCATCCCCAATCTCATAATAACAAGGAAAATACAAAGCGGTCCTTAATTTTAAACTCCATGTAAAAAATATGAAAAAAGTTTATAAAATATATTATTTCATGCAATACATAAATAAAATGCAAATGTATAGTTGTTCATGATTTATTTAATGACTACTTTTAAAAAATTGTAGTTTTTAAGCCTAAGTTTAAACACACATAAAATGAAACTTGTAACTCATTTCCATGAATAATAAAATTCATCCCTTACCTATTTAACCCCAATAATCTCACCCCTAAGCACTCATGTATAACTATTGGTGTCTTAGATTGTACCTTTAACTGAGGAAGGGATTATTTAGGTCTTCTTACTCAAACCTACTCCAACATGGGAATGACTCTACATTGTGGGTCACCTAAGATTGGGTAAGACCTCTAGAGAAGGTCAGCTTCCTTCTGGAGCTATCACCTAAACTAAACCTAAATTAACTCTTTCTTGGAAAAGGGAGAAAGACTAAAAAGGATCTATGAAAGCATGAAAAAATAAGGTTATGCACCAATAATTTGAACACTTATTATATCAACTAGGATACTTAATTGTGACCCAATGATAGCCAAACTGTCTGCATGTTTGTTGTCACCTCTTAGTATTACCTGAATGTTAAAGGCTTGAAAACATTCAAGTAAGTCCCATACCCTATGCTTATAATATTTAGGTAATGTATTTTTGCATATGTTTAGACCTTTTACTTGGTGAACTACCAATTCACTATCTCCAAAGACTTGTAAGGTATTTAACTTCATCTTTCTTTCCCATTAAAAACCATGAACTAGTGCTTCATATTCATCAACATTATTTGAATAACCAAACTGAAACTTGAGAGAAGATAAATACCTTTGTTTGGCTAGAAAAACTAACATCATTCTAGCCCCAGTACCATGTTTATTCCTTGATCCATAAAAGTATAATCGCCACAGTCAAGACTAAAGAAGATAACTTCATTCATTTTTGATCAGCCTTCACATAAGTATTTCATAAAAAGGCTTTGAATAGATATCAACCTAGCATGGGAGGGTAGTTGTTCACTTGTAAAATAATCAACAAACTATATATTACACTTAGAATGACTAGTGAGAATTACCAAAACACTTCATAAAGATGAGAAAATTCAGACAGAGGGAAGGAAAACATATATTCACTTAGCCACATCAAATTAATTCATAAGACACACTTTAATTTAGCTATAAAATGGAGGAATCCAGTCTTTTATTACATCAAATAGGTGTTACAGTACAAATTTGGCATAACCAAAGCATAAGATTCTCTTTCTCTAAGAAATTATTTGAGATTTATTTTATAAAACATTTTTTGAGAGAGAGACCACAATGTGGAAGATGATGAGACATATATAAAAAAGGAGGAAAGAGAGAGGGAACTATGTAAGCAAAAAACATTGAATGAGGTCCAACTACTCTTTATGGATTAGCATTAATCTGAGGATGCTAAGTCATGATCTTATCAAGAAGGAACAACTCCTAGGTTGCCTTTGTTCATTGGCTGTCAACTTATTGATTTGGGACTATCAAATTTAGACACTTGGTAGACTCACACTTGATCTAAGCTCTATTGACTTATTGACCTTGCTTGCACCATTGATCTATATCTATATTAATAAACATGAACCATATATCTTTTGGAAGTCTAACATAGTTGAGAAACTTACCACCTTTTCATTAGTCTTTAAGATCCTCTAACTTTTTGACCTCAAGCTCATCATTAGATCTTTTTGTAGGAGTACACATGCTTCGTTGATTTACTTAGACACACTATCCTTGTTATTTGATGCTTTTCATTAGATCTATATTTTTCTCCTAATATTTGGACACTTGTCACTTGTGCATTTAACTTTGACCTTTTGACTTGATGCTCATTGTTGATCTTTGATACACGATCAAATACACTCTAAATTTATCCTAGACCCATTGGTCTTATCAGTTGATGCTCACCATTATATTGAATCTTAGATCCTAAGATTTGGATAATTATCACTTCTATGTTCATCCTCAAGAACATTTGAATTTAAATATCTATTTATTGAGAACATAACTTGACGTCTTTACACCCATCTCATTTTGTAAGTCTAACTTTAAAGGCTTATATCTTGAGATAGCAAGTTTTTCAAGACATGAAATTTGTAGAGGATGATCTAGGCATGAATAAATTCATGTTCATGTGATCTTTTAGGCTTGAGAGGCTTTCTAAGCATACTTATAAAATGCATAAGTAAACTAACCTATTTATTTCTATGTGACATGTAAGATGGTTTGGTTCATTTAGACTTGTACTAAGAACTGTTGCTTGAATCCTTCAAAGCTTAAATGAACTTCTGAGGCTTGTGCAAAATTGCTTCATGTTTTTGAATGCTATAATCACCATGGAAACCTACTTTCTCAAATTTTAACAAATTACACTTTTAAGTTTACTTAAAGTGTTTCAAAAGCTTTTCAAGCTACATGTGATATTTGGACCTCTCATTCCATCTATAAATACATTTATATAATCCATTAGATATGTTTTTTATGTAGGCCAAAATTGGCCAATAGTAACCTTCGAGATCATTTTGTGGTGCAAGTTGTAGTGATGGGTCCTAAAATGCAACTTTTTGGCATTGAATAGATAACTTCATGAGATCCAATTGCCATTTATACCTTTGAGATTTTGACTTGAGAATATATTACTTTATCACATATAAATAAATAAATTACATGTGCTTATACTTCCAAGACATTCAAATCAACCTAGAAGTACATTTTCACTACCGTTCAGGAGCACAAAAACATTGGCATCAAATGTTGTCAAAGTTAAAGTTATGGTTGTAGAACTCTGATTATGATGCTTCTTGACCAAAAAGTGGCACTAAAAACATGTCTAAAAGGGTGGATAACATCTAGGATTAGTTTCTTGGCCTCCCATCATTCCCGATCGATAAACCCACCACTCATTGTGACCTCAAGAATGGCCTTCCTAATATAAGAAAAATGCAGTTTTTAGCCTAACTTCAAACATGAATAAAATGAAACCTATAAATCATTTTTATGAACTATCTAATATCTCCTTTTAATTCCTATAATTTCACCTAGGATTACCTAGGTGGAACCTTCGATAGCAATACATGACATAATTTATAGTGATGGGGTCCTAAAATGCAACCTTTTGGCATTAAATAGATAACTTCTTGAGCTCCAACTACCATTTCTTCTTGTGGGACATCCACTTAAGAATATATCACTTAGATCACATCTATATAGGCAAATTACATGTTATAAATTTTTTATGACATTCAAATCCACTTAGAAGTGCATTTTCACTACTGTTCAGGAGTGTAGAAATACTAATAACAAATGTTCTTAAAGATTAAGTTGTGGTTGTAGAACTCTGATTCTAATGCTTATTGACCAAAAAATGGCACTACCAACACATATTTGGGGTTTATAATGTTTATTACTAGGTTCTTGGCCTCCTATAATGCCTAATCAACAAAACCACCACCCATTACATCCCCAAGAATGCCCTTTTCAATACAAGAAAAATGTAGTTTTTAGCCTATGTTCAAACATGTATAAAATGAAACCTATAACTCATTTATGTGAACCATTAGATCCATCCAATACCTATTTAATCCCTTTATATCAACCTAGATCACTCAATTTAAAACCTTGAGAGAAATCTGTGGTACAAGTTATAGTGATAGGTCCTAAAATGCAACTTTTTGGCATTGAACATGCAACTTATTGAGCTTTAACTACCATTTCTGCCTTTGGGACCTCCACTTGAGAATTTATCACTTTGATCACACACACACACACACACACACACACACACGCACACACGCACACACGCACACACGCACACACGCACACACGCACACGCACACACACACACACACACACACACACACACACACACACACACAAATTACATGTGTTACCACTTCCATGACATTAAAATCCACCTGTTAGTGAATTTTTATTACCGTTCAGGAGTTTATAAACACTAAGTACTTAAAAATTTAGCTTCTCTTAGCTTGAAGAATATGGAATTCTTTACTAACAGTGCCAACCACATGAAGCTGAAAGCTTATCTAGCAACATTAACCTAAAAAAAATTGTTAGTAAGTAATTAAAAAATAAATTCATATGTACTACCTATAAAATTAAAAATATTTGTTAAAATTCATTACATCTAAATTTGAAAAGTCAACATACATGCACATTTCAATCCAACGAACCACTATGATCTACTCTAACCTTGATAGTATCAAGAATAACTTCATTTTCTAACTCCCAAAATTTCCATAGTTTTTTATTTAATGGCCTCCTATGATATTTTATAATTGAATTTTCATTGTAAAAATTAAATTTTAATAGTGCAGTATCTTCTTGTGCATTTCAAACTCTTCAAACAACCATTGATCTACATTTTTATAAGATACCATCAACAAGTTCTAATGACTACCACTGACCCAGTGGGATAATAAATGTATTCTCCACCTATAACTAGGGAATTCAATTATTTCTCTCTCTACATATTGATAAAAGTAGTAATATGTGCCCTCTTCATTGTTCTCAGATACAATAATTGAAAAAACATGCCCTGTATCACAAAAAACCATTTTTAGTGACACTATTAAGATATATAATGAGAATAAATTGTAAATAATGAAAAATATTCTACCTGACTATACTAGATCAGATATATGGTCAAAGTCATATGATAATTTTATATCTATAAGTTACAATGCTTTTGGAACCTAATTTGTGTTGATTGAACTTAGAGGTTTATAAATCTAGTCATTCACCCACTCTTGTTACTCACACTTATTCTAAATGGAGTCCATGAATTCAAAATATAAACATGCCAATTGTCTCATATGAATATTCAAATAACTTGTATTTGAGCTAAAAAATGAGTGGATCTCACTTGGACCCATTAGAGTCATACAATCCTCATGCTTTGCCAAGTGCTTTTTCTCCATTAACCATAAATGTCTATGAACATTAGAGTTTGGTTGAGAACCATGACACATATTATAATTACATCATTCAACCATGGTTTTAACATATTTCAAATCAACACCCTCTTCAAATTTCAATTCCTCACTTGAAATGAATCTTTTTACACATGCTCCAACACCATTATGCTCCCCTTTTCCATGGCCATCCTCAATGAAACTCCAAATATGTTCTACACTAGTGGTAACATACGTCCTATTCAACCAATAAAAAATTTGTGCATTTTTGAATTACAATGTGAAATTGTCTAACCAAATGTAATGTTGATTGAAATTAATGTTCTTTTGACTCAATTATTCATAGAACTTATGAAAACAACCTTGCACATACTTTGAACAATGTGATTGATCATCACCGATATAGAAATGGTACTCATTTAATATTTTTTGTTGTTCACTATACTATTAGGTACATTCACGAATGTTATATGCATAAATATGGAAACTTATGATGAGTTTTAATACTATGATTGAACTTCCATTTGTGGGTTGAATGTGTAATTTCCAGCAAATTCAACTATTAAACAATCAAATAAAGTGGGAATGTATCCTTTTTTATCTTAAAATGTTCATCCAACCATCTATCCCTATGTGTGTTCCTTTCATACTCATAAATAATTTTCATACTTAGAGTATAATTATGTTTGAGTCATATCCAAGAAATGTTTCAAATGAGATCATGGTTATGAGTACTTATAGTAGAATTTTGATCTCTATATGAATTAAGCAAGCTAATTACAACTCAGAAAGAAAACTACCTATTAGGAAGGATTCTAGAAAAAAATTAGAATGATATGAAACTTACCAAATTCCTTGTTTCTTCACACCTCTTTCTAGGATGTTGAAAAGGATGATTGATTCCATGTAGACTCAGATTTTTGGCATAGTGATGGCATGATGTTGGACTTTGATAATGGATGCTTGATTATTGATTTGGCATGACTTCCTCCAAAAATTTCTAGATGGTATTCCATGGAGGAGGAGTCTTGGTTATACAGATGGAGGGAAGATCAAGGGTTGAAATTCAAAGTTAGTGGGATGAGATTAATGGTTGTAATTTATCCAAGGAATTAAAAATTCTTTGGAAGCCTCTAGGCTTAAAGGCTTCTAGAGAGGGAGGATAAGTTAGAGAGAATTCTAGATTCTCATAATTATATAATCCTGTAATTCTATAATCCTCTAAGGGATAATTAGGATTAGAGGGAGGTTAGATAGGGACTAGGTGAGGATTAGGGACTAAGGGTGTAGGAAAGCCTAGGGAGTAGGCTAGTAGGTGGTTAGGTGGGATTATGGGAATTTAAAATTCCCAAATAATTGATAACTAGGATTAGATTAGGATAATAAGGATTAAGATAAATTAAAGAAAGAGGGGGATTAGACTAAGGATAGTAAGATGGAGAATTATTGAAGGGGGTTATTTAATAAATGGCTAAGAATTGGGGATTAATTAGCAAGTTGAATTAGAATAAATGGGATTAGTGGAATTAGTGTGGATTAATAGGAATATTATCGATGGTAATGAGGTGAAATTTTTTAGGTGAATATGTTTTACCCCTCTTTGAAAGGGTGTTATGAGTGGAAGGAGTAATGGTATTTCAAATAAAAATTCTAACATTAGATGATGTTAATTTCTAGTGGGATATGATGCCCCCTCGAGGGAACATGTGGGGAGAAAATGAGATGGATGGCCACTCAAAAAAAGAAATGATGAGTGGGATGAAATGGATAGATGAGGGGATGGGATGTCAAATGGGAGATAGAAGATGAAGAAGATAAAGTCAACTTGTGCAATGAGCTATAGATTGATGATGCCCTTTGCAAAGACACATACATAAGGAGTAGAGATGATGGGTGTCATGATTATCAACACATCAAAAGGGGGAATAAACCATAATAAGATGATTAGAGGATTAAAAGGCCACAAGATTTAGAAATATCCCAAGCAAGGAAACATGTAAGGGAGAGATGTTGGCCAAGATAAGATGATGATTTGATAATAATAGTGATAAGTGTAGCTCAAAGCTAAAGTTGATCAATATGATGAATATAGAGAATAATCAATCTGATCAAGTGACAAAATTATTGGGGGATGAGGATGTATGAGAGAGATAGTGGCCAAGCTATCCTTGGGCACTACAAAAGTATCCAAGTGTTGCCTACATAGTCTGAAAAGACCTCAAGATGATGTAGTTAAGACTAAAGGAGGATGATGATGATGATATTAGGGATTAAAGGATGATGTTAGTTGTTAGTGGATATGATGTAGATGATGAGATGAGGATAAAATATTGGATGCTAGTTGAATAGATCATGAAGATTTGATTAGTGATAAGAATAGGGATGATTAGATAAGTGATGAAGGTGTCGATGATCAAGCTAGCATATTTGTCACAAGGCTCATCATAGTATAAAAAATATGATAGATATGGTACTTAGTAGTATGCCTCATGATATAAATATGACTAAGAGGACATGATGCCAAATTACATGGGAAAATAGTGAACTCTACATCATTGAAGGCACTAAAAAACATTATTGTAGCTTTGGGGACCTCATATCATCCTCGTTCATTGCCAAATAGAAAAAAGAGACAAAATGCAAAAAAACATAACATAAAAAAGATATATACATGATGAAATACATGAAAACAAGATAAACAAAACAAACAAGTAACATACACACAAGCATCTACATGTAGTGTCACAATGTTTTAACTAATGATGGGATGAGTGATTGGAAGATGGGTTGAACTAGAATGATCAGGATGTGATTGTGGACCTAGGATAGACTTGGATAGAATAATGATGATGATTGATATTAAGACTTGGAGAAGTAATTGGATGAGGATATGGGTGAGATGTTACCCCTAGTTGAGGATAACATGATGGAGGGTAGGAGAAGGTCTTTGAATACTGACTTAGTCTTGAAATTGAATAAAAAAGTGGCCAAGGAAGGTGACTTATAAAAGTGATGACCAAGGATTACCAATAGACAAGGCCCTTCAAGAATCTAATCTAACAAGGAGACTATGAGATGATGGGATCAGATACCTTTCACACTAGCAAAGAGTAATTGGATGGGTACTAGGTATGAAGAGGCAATAATAAGGATAATGATGGGATCAAGAGCCTTACATAATATCAAAGTGTAATGTGATGGGTGATAGATATGAAAAGGGATTGATAGGGAAGTGATGGGTGTCAGATTAAATTCTTGCAAAGTGATGTGTGCCAATAATACCTAGGCCAAGGATGATAAAGATATGGAGATATGGGTGACCACTTTGATTTGGTATAAAGACCGGACGTTGTATCCAAAGATGGAGGATAAGAAAAGACACATGACATGGAGATGGACACGAATAATAGATTAGGTAGAAAATAAGACATGATGGATTATTTTTGGCTTTTTCAAATTTTATGATATTTTAGGGTTTTTTAAACATATTTCAAAATTTTAGAGATTTTTTATAATATGTATGTACTCTATACAAATGGGGTTACTGTTAAATGGAATACCAAACCTAGAAACTAGGATATGGGTGAATGGAATGATAGATAGGATGTAAAAGGGGGATGGAAATGTGGAAAAGGAGATGAGGACTAAGGAATAATGGATGAGGGATTATGAATAACCACATCATGAAGGAATCAAATGTTTAGTTACCTGAGTGTCCAATGGAAGATATGCTAAGATGGTTCAATAACATGTCTTAAGATACCTTCTACATCCTTACATAGGTCAAGTCAAGAAGGAATTAGGATGGATGATATGCTGAGGGATGATGGGTCAGACCAAGTGATGAGATGGATGGGTGATATAGATAAAGTTGATAAAGGATGGATTATGCCCCCAAGTGTTGAGGTATAATTTAGATAATATATTATTTTACCATGATGCTAGAAACCAATTTTCATCATGGTGCCTGTCCAAGGTGCTAGAAGACTAGTTGTCACCATTGGATGAATGATTTTTTTTTGGATTTTTTAGCTTTTATGATTTTTAGGGTTTTTTTGGATATATGTATGTACATTATACAAATGGGGTTACTAAAAAATGGAATTCTAAGGCTATAAACTAGGATGAGGATAGATGATGGATGGGATGGTGAATGAGATGATAAAAGGATAAGGGTGAAACAGATAAGGGGATGAGGACCAAAGAAGAAGGGAATAGGGATTGACAATGACCACATCATGAAGGAACTAGATGTTTGATTTTCTAAGTGTTTAGTAGAGGATATGATGAGATGTTTTGGAATAGCTTTCAAGACACATTCCACTTCCTTATGAAGGTCAAGATAGTAAGGAATGGTAGATAGGATGGAGGAAATGATGGTAGATTATGGATGGGAGCTATGGAGGGGGCAAATGAGGGATGGATTGATGAGGATAGATGGATTTCCCCCCCAAGTGTTAAGGTGAAATGTGGACAATAATTTTATTTTACCATGATGATAAAAACTAGTTTTCACCATGGTACTTGCCTAAGGCACCAAAAAATTGGTTTTCACCATTGGATGAATGATCTTAATTTTTTTGACTTATTATGCCATCTTGATTTATTGGATGATGGGTGAGATGAAAGGTGTGTAAATTTTAAGAATTATTTATCCAACACTTATTTGAGAGATGTGTGATGCTAGGATCATGTCTTGGTGGCCTTTATTGACTCTTGATTCAACATCCTCTAGATGTTTAAACTAGGAATCTTGGTAACCCCTATGAGGGACAATGTTGCCCAGGGATGTGGGAGGGGGTATACCATGAATGCGATGATGGGATATAAGATGTGAATTAGGAATATGATCAGGATGAGTGATTTATGGGATGAGGAATGGAGAGGGGGTTTGACAGTTGTAAACACCATTAGATATGGTGGAGGGGATTCTTTAGATTGGTGTCATGAAACTACAAGATCTAAGACCTTTTGATTTGTTGATTCTTTGACACAAGGATTGAGAGGATGATTGGCTATATGATTATTATTTTTGTCTTTATTTTTAATTGTTAATTAGATTTGACTTTGACTACCCTCGATGCCTGATCTTGGGTTTCACTAGAGGAGATTGATTTTTGACTTGATATATGCTTATTTTGACTTTGATGGTCTCTTAATGCTTGATATTAGGATTCACTAGGGGAAGACATTATTTTATTAGGCTGATGATTTGATTTTGACTGATAAGATCAAATATTATTTGATCATGACCTATGATTTTTGGATGATAGTCTTGAATATTTGTATTTATGACACATAATAAGGAATGCAGAGGGGAATCTAATGATGCATGTTCCTATTTATGTCCTTCATGGAGTGGGATATAAGGATTATGGAGGTGAGGTGGATGATTAGTGTTGTGTGATGGATTAAGGGAATAATAGGTAGCATAGTCCCCATAAAGGTCACTAAGATCCCTAGCCTCAACATTAAAGAAAGTGTCCTCAAGAATCTCAAAAGGATCATGAATACTAGATGTACTAAATGCATCCAAATGAGGATTAGAATTGCTTTGGTAATATTTGAGAGATAAAGTTCTTAAGAACTTAGTGATGACTTCATCATCCTGATTGGGATAAAAATATATGCCTGGTGATGTAATGGAGGTATCTTGATTAGAGATACCCTCAAAAAGACATGCATTATTAAAATCAATGAGGGATGATGTTTTTGATGAGGAATCTGATTTATATATAGTTAATATACAAGATTCTAAGGTGGATAAAACTTCTTTTGACTCTGATGTTGACTTTGATGTACATGATATAATGCTGTGAGTAAAGGAGTGATTATCCTTGACTATCCTCTTAATGTGGGGTTTTTGGTACGATGGGTAGAGTAAGATGATGGAGAGATAATGGATTGAGAAAAGATAGGTCCATGAAATTAATAATGGGATATGGGAAGATTCAACTTATGGGGAATATACTTGTTTTGAATGGATGGGTGGTCAAAGATGGGGGGATCATGGAGGATGGATAGGATGTCTTGACCTTGGCTTGGAACAAGAAGGGATTGATCATGATTGGGACTAGAATCTTGGCATTCCTCTTCTTATTCACCCAAAGAGATAAACTCATCTGATTCATTCTCGATTACTATGTCTCCATTGTTGATGAGGCCTTATACATAGTCTCAACATTTTTAACATATTTTAATGGAATACCCCCAAGTTTGATGATAGAGACAATATAAATTTGCTTTATACTAGGAAGAATTAGGCTTGGTGAGATCAAGATGTTGTATGGGTGGGTAGACCATCATGTTAGCAGTGACAAGCTATTGGAAAGAGCTTCTAAAGATATAGGAAGGGGAGTATAGGGACCCAATTCATATGTGACTTAGATGTGAAAGCATTAGACTTATGATTAGATGATCACTAATGTGACTAGGTGGATGGTTTGGTGGTAGACAAGGTGGCCAAGATTGAATTCCCTTTGATAGTAGGGGAAGGGGTAGATGATTGGCTATGACTAGTCGATGGGGGATTGGAAGGAGACTTACATGAAGGGGCTTGTGTTAGAGGTGCAATAAGTTAAAAGGGGTCAACACATTTGGGAAGTGGTACACCCATTGTAATTAACTACAAGAAGACTTAATCCTTGTTGGCAACTATGTATTGGTCTATAAAAGTGGGGTCCAACTTCATGGTGGTGGGTGATAAAGTATGAGAGAGCAGTGATGGATTATGATTAGTAGATGGAGGATTTCATTATGGATGAGTAAAAATTGGGGCCAAGGGGTTTTAAATAGGGATAGTGGATGGTGGACTAGTTTGGGAGGTGAATTTAGGCTTATGGGGTCAAAATCATTGGGAAAGTGGGCACCCATATTCCATAACTATAAGAGGAATTCATATTTATTTTCTACAATGTACTGATTAATGAGGGTGACTGCATCAAGGAATGATGATACAAATTTTGATGGGCTACAAGATGGTGATTTGGAGTGAATGGGATCAAGGTCTAAAGGTAGGTGAGCACCCAACTCTAGTGCCTACAAAATGACTTCATCCTTGTTGGCTAGGATGTATTGGTCTACAAGAACCAGGTCCAAATCCATGGGGAAAGATGCATGATGATGCAAAGGTAGACTAAGGATTTTTTGAATAAAGTAAGGTTAAAGGACTAAGCTAGTATGATAGGTGATGATGAGGATGGAATAGATAAATGGATTAAAATGTGATTGAGATGATGGATGACTATGATCAGATGTCAGACTGATAGTATAATAGGTGTTAACAACCTATCAATAATGCCTAGTAGTCAAGCTAGCATAATGATTGAAGATAGTGATGGGTGCCTAGATTCAAACTAACAAGATGACAATATGATGGGTGATAGTTATAAATAGGCAAGGATGATATAGACTAGATTGATGATGATGGGTTTGCTAGATTGAGATCGATAAAGTGATAAGATGCTAATAGTATATTGACTAGGTATAAGATCTGATTGAATGATAGTGGACTAAGATGATAGGATGATGTGGATAATAAGACTAGCTTAAGAGCATTAGACCAATTTTCTCAAGATGGGATGGAGTTATGACTATGTGATGAAGGTGACTAGGATAATGTGACAAGGGTGAGTATAAATGATGATAATATGGGGTTGGTATTGGACTTGAGTGTGACCTAAAATGGTAGACTAGGATGAGATAAGATGGGGTTAGGCTATATGGGTGATGAAAGGCAAGGTCAACATAAAATAATTAGTTATAGATAGAGTGGACTTGATGCAGATGATGAGATGTGATTATGATATGTGATGGGGTATGATAAATGACCAGTGAAACCAAGATAGGATATGACTAAAAGGATGTAAAAGAGAATAAAGATATGTATAAGAGGGTAAGACAAAGATATCATCATGATGATTAAAATATGTGAATGATAGGGTGGATATGGTTAGAATTGGAGGATATTAAAACAAGGTGGTGATGGGAGATGGTATGCGATGTGTCAAAGGACAATATGTAAGGATGATAGTGAGTAAGGATGTATAGGATGATATGTACAAAAGGATGATGGGATAAGGATATTCAAAATTATAAGAATATAAATAAGATTTTGGTGATGGTGGTGTGACTAATGATGAGATAGGATAAAATGGGATGACTAGATTAAGATGGGGTGAAGACAAAATGGATATATAAGGACAATGTGGACAAGAGGATGATGATGATGATGATGATGATGTTTTGTCTAGTAGGGGGTTAAGACAAGATGGGATTTGGGATAATGGGATGATGACAAGGGAAATATAAGAGGGTAAGGATGTACAAGACAAGATGTTGATGATAGGGGTGTGAATAATGATGGGTGGATCTAGTGATAAGATGTGACTAAAAGGATGTACAAGAGTACACAGGTATGTATGAGATCTTAAGACAAGGATATACAATGGGATGGAAGGAATGAGAGAAGATACTATGGGGATGATAAGGGTTATGTAAGATATGATGTAGATGATAAGGTGTGACTAGGATATGTGATAAGTGGGATATGACTAATGATAGGTGGATGTAGTGAGACTAGATGAAAATTAAGATAAGAGGGTAATGGGAGATCGTTTGGGATGTGTAGAAAACATGTAAAAAAGGATAATATGTACAATGAGATGATGACAAGGATGTGAAAGGCATGACTAGAATATGTAGGTGATGGGGGATGATTAAGGATGGGTGGATATGGTTAGACTAGTACGGGGATGAGGTGACTATGTGAAAGCAAGTAATTGATGATATAGACTTAGGTAAGGATGTAAGATGTGATTGGGGTATGTAGGTAACAAAGGTATGATTAATCATATGTGGATATAACTAGATTAGGATGGGATGAAGTCCAAGTGATAATAGAAGATAGTTTTGAGACAAGGCTATATAAGGGACAATATATAAAAATGGTGATGATGACAAGGATATACAAGAGGATGATATAGGATATGTGAGTGATGGGGGTTATGACTAATGTTATGTGGAGATGACTAGCCTAGGATGGGATAAAGATAAGATGGGGGATGAGGTAGGGATATAAGAAGATGATATATACAAGAGGATGATGTTGATATACACAAAAAGATGGTGATATAAGGATGTATAATATGGCTTGTGCAAATACCTAGATAGGTTTATATGTTTAGGTGAAGGCTAAATTGACTCACAAACAACTTGAGTCTAAAAAAACACACACCCAAGTAGGTAAAACATGACATATGATTAGTAAAATGATGAGGGTGTGTAACCCTATGCTTACACCATTCAACAACTTCACAGGTAGGGATGTAGGCTAGTGACCCATTATGGAATTGATCAAACCCTCTCAACCCCGCTTGCACATGATGGATACTTCAAAACTGATATTGAATCCTGCAGTGATGCACATATTATGATTGAAAGGTCATATGCTAAGCTGAATGGGATCTCTAAGGGCATCCCCAATATACACAAAGGTACATTAGGGCCCAAGTCCATGTAGGGTGATGTATAATGCCTGGTTTAGAGAATTAACTCTTTCCTTTCATGGATGACCTATATGGGGGTCAACCACTTAGCCTAATGATAGTTATCCTTTATTTTTATACTCTATTAGAACATGGAGTTTGGTTAGTGTACGATAATAAAATCCACATCACTAACCCCTATATACTAATCCCATACATGGGGATCAATTCCATATCACATGTTATTTTAGAGGGAGGACTTAACAAACATGTAAAACATGATACAATTAATCAACCAAATTAATTAGCTACATGTGATGGGCATGATATGACAAATTATTTATAAATCAACACACATACACACAAAACTGTATTAACAAGAAACAATTTTCAAAACAAAATACATATATAAAATATGATGATATATCCAAAAATATAATGAAAACTAAAACAAAATGTAAAATGACACCCTTCCCTACAAGCACAAAGGTTATAAATCTGATTGGGGTGCCTAAATCTTGAGGGGTCCTGCACCAAGAAAGGATTAGTAATTTCAAGAGGTATAAGATAATGATTAGTAGTTTTACATGTTTTAATGAGTGACCCTACAAAAAATGATGTTTGCAGTGTTAACCTTCAATTTAGAACAAAATTTTATTTTATTTATTAATATACAAATTATAATTCTTTTTAAAACAATAAAAACTTAAAAGTACAAAACAACTTATAAAACTATTACAAGACTATAATTAGTGAATTTTTTTTAAAGGATATTACTAAATTATTTCTATTTTATATTACTATTATTTTTGTTTATTATTATTTTATTTATTTATTATTATATATATATATATATATATATATATTATTTTATAAACTTTTAAACTAGATCTATCCAAGACACTATTTTATATACTAATTATGTTTCCTTAAACTTTGTGTAATTCACTAACACAAGCTATTTCAAAAAAAAATTAAATACCAATAAACTTGACTTATTCTATGGGTTATATTAAATTTTAATGAATCAAAATTTAGTCAAGTGGCACGTGATGATATTTTTTGTCAAGCATCCATAGTTTGGAACATCGTGTAGATTTGTTATAGAGCCCCTTATAGATATTGGTTACCGTTGTTATTATTAGTAAGTGCCTCTGCCAGCTACCTCACCTCTAGAAATTAATGACACCTAGATTTTAAGTACACTGCCCAAAACCTACAAATTAAAAAAAATTAATTTTTTTGGGCATTTGTGTCTTGGATGGCTGCAAAAGATGGATTTTGCTAGGGGATAGGTGCAATTGAGAAGGTGTCTAAACCACTTTAAAAATAGATTGAGCCACTATTTTTGCAATCAATTTGCAATTGAAGATAAAGGAAACCAAATCCAAGTTGCTATGACCAGTGTATAAGTGTTATATGAAATAATTATATTTAAAAAATCAACTCTTATCGATCAAATCAATTTGAAGGGGACTAATACTACAAGTTTTTTTTACCTGTCACAAATTAGAATGGTTTACATCCATTTATATTTCAAACTTGCATTATTAGTTGAAGCAAAATAGTGAGTTCCTAAATTAAAATCCTAAAGATGTCAAAACATAAATGAGCAGCAAAGCTTACGCTTTAAAATTTGAAACATTAATTATATGGTGTATATTGAATGACACATACTTAATGCAAACATCAAATGATTTGATTCAAACTCTATCAAATCAAAGCACACTAAATTCTAAGGTGGTGAAGCATTTTCAATTTTAAATCTGTCAAGAAGTGTGCATGACTCGAGGGCACTTACAAAGGTGTTAGAATTTGAGGATATGATGAATGGCTAGGATTGGCATGGAGATTGGCTTGCAAGATGTAGATTCAACCTTAAGTGACTTGATTCTAATTCTAAATATGATTTTTTTTGGTTTCCATATCTTAATCTTTCATACCTATTATATATAAGACTGAGCCTAGTGTAATCATTGTGAATACAAAATGTTCTTTTGGTAGTTTAAATTATGACCTATTGAAGATTTCTTGCTTGCCATACTTAGCACATCAAACATGATTTGTTAATTTCAAGTTGAACACAAAATCAAACCCTATGGAAGATGTCAATATAATTTTATTATAATAATAATTATTGAAGATCACACACTCCATGAATAAATGCTCATAAAAACCTTTGTTGCACCAAGATCACACAATAGCAAAAGGGGCAAAAACCTGATTATGGGTGGGTAATAATATTCCTGAATGGAAAATTGAACCTGGTGCATTCACTGTGAGAGAAAAATGCTCCATAGCTTTACAAATGCCAGTTAGTTGCAACCTACACACACACACACACACACACACACACACACACACACACACACACACACACACACACACACACACACACACACACACACACACACACACACACACACACACACACACACACATATTTACAAATCAGCTTTCAAACATCATCTCAATAAATATTTATGTATATACATACATACATACATACATACATATATATATATTATATATATATAAGTTTTATAATATCCTAAAATGTTATGAGTACACCACACCTGCAATTTAAAAAGACATATAACTAATTTAATGCTAGAATAAGGAAGAAAAATATATTAACATATGCTGCAAGGACCAAAACCCTGGTAATTGTTGTGGATGAGAATTTTGAAAATGTTGAGCCACTAATCTTCTAATTTGACCTAAAATCTTAAACAATCACACTTAAAGTGCTAAAAATGTTAGCTCAAGAGGAGTTTATGTCCCACCATGGTTGCTAGAATGTAGTAGGATTTTGAGCTCTATATGAATTAAGCAAGCTAATTCAAACTCCAAAAACAAACTACCTATTAGGAAGGATTATAGAAACAAATCAGAATGATATGAAACTTACCAAATTTGTTGTTTCTTCATACCTCCTTCCAGGATGTTCAAAAGGATGATTGATTACATGTAGACTCAGATTTTTAGCATAGTGATGGCATGATGTTAGAATTTGATAATGGATGAATGATTATTGATTTGGCATGACTTTACAAGATTTATATATGGCCTTTCATGGAGGAGGAGTCTTAGTTATATAGATGAAGAAGGGAAGATCAAGGGTTGAAATTCAAAGTTAGTGGGATGAGATTAATGGTTGTAGTTTATCCAAAGAATTAAAAATTCCTTAGAAGCCTCTAGGATTAGAGGCTTCTAGAGAGGGAGGCTAAGTTATAAAGGATTATATAATCCTCCAATTATATAATATTCTTAGGGATAATTAAGATTAGAGGGAGGTTAGGTAGGGATTAGGGACTAGGGGTGTAGGAAAGCCTAGGGAGTAGGCTAGTAGGTGGTTAGGTGGGATTATGGGAATTCAAAATTCCCAAATAATTTATAACTATGATTAGATTAGGATAATATGGATTAAGAGTAATTAATGAAAGAGGGGGATTAGACTAAGGATAGTGAAATGGATAATTATTGAAGGGGGCTATTGAATACATGGCTAGGAATGGGGGACTAATTAGCAGGATGAATTAGAATAAATGAGATTCACAAAATTAGTGTTGATTAATAAGAATATTATTGATGGTAATGAGGAGATAAATTTTAGGTGAATATAGTACTAACTCTTAATTTCAATACATCTCTTACATTGGGTGAAACTCTTGTATTGTATTTCCAAAATTGAGTAAGTAACTCTTTGAGAGCATCGGCTATAACCTTGTCC